>JAUCNB010000027.1:0-1250000 GCA_033675215.1 Rhodiola kirilowii
CCACGCCAATTTTTCACAAATACGGGTCATCCCTCACATAGTATTGTAAATCATGCTTAAGTTTCATACACTGAGCTTTCGAGTAAGAGGGTGGAAATTTACCTCCGACCAGGTAGTTCACGATGGGAGCATAACATGGTACTTTACCTATGAGAGCATACAAATGCTCATTCGGGAAGTTCTCTGTGATCTGTCCTGCATCCTCTTCTCGTACTAGTCGACTCAGGTGGTCAGCTACTGTGTTTTCTATCCCATTTTTGTCCTTGATCTCCAAATCAAACTCCTATAGCAGCAAGATCCATCTAATCAGCCGCGGCTTGGCCTTCTTCATCATTAGATACCTGATAGCTGCATGATCAGAGAAAATAACTACTTTAGTACCAAGCAAGTAAGGCCGAAATTTCTCCAGAGTGAAGACTACTGCTAGTAATTCTTTTTCAGTAGTCGAGTAGTTTCACTGAGCTGCGTCCAGAGTCCTCGAAGTGTATTAAATCACTACTGGCTTTTTGTCCACCCTCTGGCCTAGAACAGCTCCCACAGCATAGTCACTGGCATCGCACATAATCTCAAACGACTGGTCATAGTCCGGTGCTCGAATGATAGGCGTGCTGGTGAGGGCCTGTTTCAGCTCGTCGAAGGCCTCCGTACATGAATCTGTAAACTCAAAAGGAACATCCTTCTGCAAAAGGTTAGATAGAGGCATAGTGACAGGTCGTCGTCGGTACCTGTAAATTTATATTTATAATGTCCACTTACTCTTGGCTTAGTATAGCTGTAAGTAAGGGGTCGAACCCTAGAGAGCTAGATGGTTACTACTTGTTCTGTAAGAAAGGAAAGTAAACGATTGGGTAAGAGTAAACAGTTTAGGAAACAAGTGCGAATAAGGAAATAAAGTAATTGAATAATAATGATGAGAGTATTCAGACTAGGGTTTGATTGTGACTTGTTTTATCATCGACTTTTAATATTCTAATTCATAGTTTTTAAGTGTGGTTGACCCGACAAAGGTGCCTACCCAAGTAACCCGACAAAAGTGTTACTCCACCACTTAACCCGACAAAGGTGTTAAGCTTTTAATTCCCCTAGGTTTAATAACCTGACAAAGGTGTTATCTAACCTAGCCGTGCTACCTATCCAAACGACAAAGTATTAGATAGATGATAAATATAGAAATATTGCGCAACTATGTTTTACGACAAAGTATCCACCTAGTCTAGCAATAATTCATGGGATTTATGCACAGGATTTAGTAAAACATGAATAGCATTAAAAACCAAGTCTCAAAAACATTCGTCACAATGAGTAAATCCTAGCCCGAATAATGGAATTAGTTACACATGGCCATTAGGGCAAAAAAAATAAATAAACGAGTAAACTTCACTAGTGCCGAGAGTGACTGAAGTCCGGGCCGTGAGGGCTGAGGTGCGGCTGAGCAAGGGCGGAGCAAGGGCTGATGTGCCGAGAGCAATGAGGACGGATGAGCCGAGAGAGCAGGGGCGTGTACCGAGCCAATGAGCCGAGATGAGTGAATTGAGAGATAAGCTCTCGATTCTGTGATGAGGGATGATTTGAATGGCTGAGTTGCTCCTCTATTTATAGGATTGAGTGAGGCACGAAATCCCTCTTGGACTAGGTCAAATCGGTGGCCCAAAAGACAAATTAGGAAAAGTTTCCTAAATTGACTTTGCTTGATCTCTAAGTGAACTTCTTGTGCAAGCCTTCCAGAGTCTTCTAGGGACTTCCAGAACCTTCCAGGAGCTTCTAAACCGCCAAGGACGAAATTGGGAAATTTCCCGAAAATCACTGTTCATGACCCGAAACACTGTTCACCCCGGACGCGTTCACCGGACACTGTTCATGCTGGAATCACTGTTCACGAGCACTGTTCATGCCGGAATTACTATTTACGAGACGAAAATACTATTCACGACGCTCCTCTGGCTTCGTTCTTCAACTGCGATGCTGCTGGCATGAAAATGTCATCTTTTAAGCGCGTTTCCTCCTAGAGCTTCCGAAACACCTGAAATGCAAAACAACACTAAGAAGTAACTGTTTGCATGATAAAGTGCCGAAATTGGTGGGATTCGATGACTCGATGAGTCGTATAAATACGGCTCATCACAGAGCCTTCTTCGAAAAATCCTTAATGAATCTACGATAAAAACCAGCATGTCCAAGAAAAGATTTAATATCACGCACCGTGGAAGGATAAGGAAGAGTAAGAATTAAATCAATTTTTGCTTTGTGAACCTTAATACCCTCATGTGAAACAATATGACCAAGGACCACGCCATGAGTAACCATAAAGTGACACTTTTCATAATTGAGCACCAAATTCATAGAAACACATCGTTCTAAAGCTGTACTTAAGTTATCCAAGCATGCATCAAAACTGTCACCATATACAGTAAAATCATCCATAAACACCTCAATAAAAGTACCTATCATGTCAGAGAATATGCTAGTAACCACCCGCTGAAAGGTACCGGGTGCATTACACAAGCTGAAAGACATACGTCGAAAAGCAAATGTACCGAATGGACATGTGAAGGTAGTCTTTTCCTGGTCCTCAGGTGCAATAGGAATTTGATTATAACCAGAAAATCCATCGAGAAAACAAAAATAAGGCTTACATGCCAGCCTGTCAAGCATCTGGTCAATAAACGGAAGAGGAAAATGATCCTTGCGCGTTACTGCATTCAGCTTCCTGTAATCGATGCACATGCTCCATCCGTTCTTGACTCTAGTAGTCACCATCTCACCTGCAGCATTCTTCTCGAATGTGATACCTATCTTCTTTGGGACTACATGAATTGGGCTCACCCACTAGTTGTCTGAAATAGGGTAAATCAGGTCAGCATCCAGCAATTTTTGAATTTCCTTCTGCACTACCTCCATCATAATCGGGTTCAGTCTCCTTCGAGGCTCTCTAGAAGGCTTAGCTCCATCCTCTAATAGAATACGGTGCATGCAAACAGTCGGGCTGATTCCTCGAATATCAGCAAGTGTCCATCCGATAGCCAGCTTATGGCGACTCATCACCTCGATCAGTCGTCTCTCTTGGTCTATTTCTAGCCCTTTCTTGATGATGACTGGCAGCGTGTCATTCTCTCCCAAAAATGCATACTTCAGGTGCTCAGGTAAAGGTTTCAGTTCCAGTTTAGGTACCTGCACATTAGAAGGCAAAAACACGTGAGATTTGAATAAATGAACCTCATTAACTTCATACTTGGGTGTGAGTGGTCGTGCAATCTCCAGCTAAGATAGCACATCAAGAATCATCTCAGCAAACTCGTATGAGTCCTCACGTGTGTAGACTGCTCTCTCGAGTGCGAGCTCGAGTGGGTCTGCTCCTCTTTCTGGTCTCACCCCCTGGACTAGATCATCCAGTGTATCTAGAGAATGCACCGCTGCAAATTCTGGTGGGTGCTTCATGGCCTGAAAAATATCAATGCGAATTACTTCGCCCTCCACCTCCATAGACAGCGTGCCACTGTCACAATCAATCTTCATCTTTGAGGTCTTCTAAAACACGTGACCTAGTAGGATAGGTGCATGGTCCGTCGGATCACTGTTGTCCATTTGCAGCACATAGAAATAAGCGGGGAACCCAAGTTTTCCCGCCTGCACCAGTACATCCTCAGTTTTGCCTTCCGGCTGCTTACACGATCTGTCTGCCAGCTGTATAGTGAGTCCTGCAGGTTCTAATGGTCCAATACGAAGACAAGAGTATATAGAATATGGCAAGACATTAAAAGAAGCACCAAGATCGAGCATGCAACTTTCAATACGAATGTTACCGATAGTGCAGGGGATGGTGTAGGTACCAGGATCACCACATTTAGGAGGTACATTTCGCTAAATGACGGCTGAGACATTCTTACTTAGTAGCTCCTGATCAACGCAAGTGGAATGCCTTCGGTTAATGCACAACTCCTTTAGGAACTTTGCATAGCGCGGAATTTGCTTAATCGCCTCGAGGAGTGGAATATTAATCTCCACCTTGCTAAATAGCTCCCACACATACCTCGATCATATGTTTCCTTGGAGCTCGAACCTGCACAGGAAACGGAAGTGGACGATCAGTTTTAGTATTTTTGGAAGACCGTGTCGCGGGTGGTGAACACTTTAAGTGTTCCCGTGGACCAATAAAATGGTCATCATCCGCGCTTCTTAAGTCTTCATAGTTTGCGGCTGACTGATTCACCATGGGTGCTTCACATGTTACGGCCACGGGTGATATGTCTATTAGCGGACTGCGGATGACGCTAAAGTGCACGTCATCCGCGATCTGGTCTGAGTCGAACTCCTTTGTTACTTCATTCAAATCTTTTCTGCTTCGCAGTGTGACTGCATTCACGTTTCCTCTCGGGTTAGGTATGGTCTACGACCGAAGCCTTCCCGGATCATTCTTGAGCTCAGAAACTGTAGTGGCTATCTGGGACATCTACTTAGACAGCTCAGAAATTGCTCCGTCGGTTTTGACCTGGTTCTGATGTAGCGTGGTGGCCAACTCCTTAACTATATCTTCGAGGGACTTGCTGGATCCTTGGTTGCTAGGGCTCGCTTGGTTGTAATTCTACCCTCGTTGCTGATACTGAGTCTGACCGTTATATCCTCCTTGTTGCTGACGGTATGGAGGCCGATAATACTGCTGCTGCTGTTGGGGCTGCTGGGCTGGTTCCTTTGTCATGTTATTGTTGTTATCTCTCTAACTGAACCCATTAGCTGCTAGGCCGAATTTTCACTGTTATGGGCGGGTGTCGTAGTTCTGGTAACCTCCCCCAAGATTGACGTCACCAAGTTCATCATCCAGTAGACTAGGGCACGAATCCGTTTTGTGATCGGTTGCAGAGCAGAATTCACAAGCCTTCACTTGAGCGACCTGAGCGACCTGATTGGTGACTAGCATCTTCACCATCTCCTTCAATTCTTTCAGCTCGTCAGAAGCCGATGCTGCTTCAGCCTTTGAGATGTTCTTGCTCCTACTGAAGTCGTCTTGACGGCCTGCTTCTTCTCTGAATCGTGCATTCTCGGCCACCTCTGTAATCAACTTTCGCACTCCAGTGGGGGATAGATTCAAGATGGACCCTCCAGCTGAGGCGTCAAGAAGCATTCTATCGAGAGGCCTCAGGCCATCAAGTAGGTACTCAATAATCAGCTTCTCTTGCACTCCCAGGTTGCAGCAGCTCTGCTCTAGGGCATTGAACCTCTCCAAGTAGTCGTACATCGACTCATTAGGTCCCTGTCTAATATCATGTAGCTGCCTGCGAACCTGCATTGCTCTGGCGGCTGGGTATTACTTTGTTAGGAACTTCTTCTGCATTTGATCCCATGTCCTGATGCTACCTGGGGGAAGAGACAGAAACCAAGCGTGAGCTGCATCAATTAAGGAAAAATGGAAAGCCTTTAGTTTGAAATTCTCCACTGAGACTCCGTATGGTCTGAGAGTCTGGCAGATGCCATGAAGGGTCTGCAGATGCTTGGTGGCTGACTCCCCTTGTCGTCCTGAGAACTTCGGTAGAAGTGCACTACCACGGTCTTGATCTCTATCTCAACTAATTCTGGTCCTTCGTAGATACACCATGGCTGATTTTGAAAGTGTGGAGCAGACAGCTTCTTCATTGTGGGCTCGTGGTAATGTTCCTCTTCATATTCTGGCTCCACGTGGATTGGTGGCTGTTGTGGTTGTGGCGGTGGAGGCGGCTGCCTCGCACCAGCACCATTCTGTGCAATAGGTGCCCTCCGATTCAGCTTTCTAACCTCCCCGACTGCACGGTTTCGAGCACGGACGAGCTGTTCCGGATCATCATAGAATGGAGGTATCACCTCGTTATTTTCAATAATTGGGCCGATCTCGTTGTTGTTGTCATCATCGCCAACCTAACTATCTGCGTGAGACATAGTGAAACAAAATAGCAAGCACAAAAATAGCTAAATAAGATAAAAAAGAAACAGAAAATAAAAAAAATAAAAATGAAACAACTTCACCGAAGCACGCCTCCCCGGCAACGGCGCCAAAATTTGACGTGCGTCGTCTGACGCGTCAAACTTAAATTTATTGTCTCCTGCAACTACTAGCTAGCGGTAAGCAGGGTCGAACCCAAGAGAGCTGGTTTTTGGAAGTTGTATCTGTGAACAAATTTAGACACGGGGGGTTGTGAGTAATTGTTGTAAAACGCAAGAAAAAATACGAATGAGATTTCAATCAAGGAAAGCATCCAGCTTATTCTATTGTGACATGTTTATCATTGACTGCTAATTTTCTTATTTCATGTTTCTAAGTGTGGTTACTCCGTTTCAGGTTATAACCCAATGTATTCAGTTTCAGGCAATACACCACAATGTAATCCGTTTCAGGCTTTAGACTTCTAGTTCTCCTAAACCTAATAATTCGGGAAAGGTATTATCGAGTCTAGGTGTTCCTACTTGTCTTTACGGGTAAGTCTCATACAAGCATTAAAGATAGGGGCTGAATTGTTCGGCTAAGCTTTACCATTGCAAGTATCCACTTAGCCTCACAATTCAAACCTTGAACTTAAACACAAGAACTAGAGAAACATAAAATAGCATTAAGAACAGAGTCTCAAAACAACCACCACAATATACGAAACCCTAAACTGAACGAAGTGTTTAGCTACTCATATCCATGGGAACAATAAACAAATATTTTTGAATGAAAGTAGAAATTATCTTCTCTCTTGTTGAAAACTTGATCTCCTCTCGAGCCGTGTCTCTTCAATGCTGGGAATTTCGATTCTGATTATGAGATCAGAAACCCTAATTTATAAGGAAATTGGTTCCTAATTTCATCTGGGCCAGGCTTCTAAATTTTGACTTGCTGACGTCAGCCGCGAAAGCTGTACACATTAGCTCCGCGGATCCTGAGAAGATTACCATCCGTGGACTGCAACCATAAAATGGCTTGCGTCCGCGATATGGTCTGAGGCGCTTCTTCTCCTCTGCTCATAATTCTTGACTTTGGCTCTCGAGTCGAACTCCATGAACTCCATGTGATGTATTTGTCACCGAAACGCCGTCTTTAAGAGCGTATTCCTTCCAGAGCTTCCGAAACACCTGAAATGCAAAACAACACTAAAAAGTAACTGTTCGCATAAGAAAGTGCCGAAATAAATTGGAATAACTGACTCGATAAATCGTATAAATACGACTCATCACTATACGTCCACCTACCCTTTTTGGAAATCTTAGAAAAAGCCCCGCGCTACAACAAGTACTTGAAGGATATTTTATCTATGAGGAAAAAGATTGATGCGGATGAGTCTTACACCCTCAACCATGATGAAACAACAATAAACTGCCCCTCATCTTTTCCGAGCTCTCATTTTTTCGAAAACTGTTCATCGACTTATAGTCGATTTAATTTTTTTGTATCCATAAACTAGGAACATTTATTAAAATGATTACTTTACATGATTTTATTCAATAATAACATATACATTTATTTTGATGGGTAGAGATCAGGTAAAACCCAACTTTTATAATATAAGTTATAAACCTCTATTAAGTTGACACATGTTCAAACTTTTAATTTCTTGTAATTTTAACTCCAGCGGCAATATAATCTTTTCAGTTTTTCATAAATAATTTTAATTCAATTTAAACCTTCGCTGCTTTAAAAGAGTTCTGGGGACAACTGAAATATCTGATGGAGACAAACTATATATTGATGCGTAGCTAAATCAAAGCTCTATAACTCTCTAGTTCACACCAAAAGCAGAAGAGGTCGTTTAGAAGGTCGAAATACGAGTAAAAGCTTAATGATCAGACTTAATGCATAAATGTTCAGAATTAATTGGCACCACAAATGGCATATTAGAGCTTTTTTGTTTCAATCAAGTGGACGGAGCAAATGAAAAATCCAATCGAGGCAAGCTATATATTATTGCGTAGCTAACTCAAAGCTCTATCACTCTCTAGTTCACACCCAGAGCAGACAAGGTCGTTTAGAAGGTCAAAACACAAGTTCAGACTTAATGCATAAATGTTCAGACCTGATTGGCACCACAAATGGCATATTAGACTGTTGGTGTTTCAATTGAGTGGTGGGAGCAAATGCAAAATCCGATAGAGGCAAAATATATATCGTTACGTAGCTAAATCAAAGCTCTATAACTCTCTAGTTCATACTGGGAGCAGACGAGGTCTTTTAGAAGGTCGAAACACGACTGAAAGCTTAATGATCAAACTTAATGCATAAATGTTCAGACTTAATTTGCACCACAAATGACATATTAGACTTTCGCTTCTTTAAGAGAGTGTAGGGGACAAATGAAAAATGCGATGCAGGCGAATTTTATATCATTGTGTAGCTAACTCAATGCTCTACAACTCTCTAGTTTACTTCAAAAGCAGAAGACGTCTTTTAGAAGGTCAAAACACTAGTGAAAGCTTAATGATGAAACTTAATGCATAAATATTTGGATATAATTGGCACCACAAATGGAATATTAGATCTTTACTGTTTCAATTGAGTGTTGGGAACAAATGAAAAATCCAATATAGGCAAGTTATATATATTTGCGTAGCTAACTCAAAGCTCTACAACTCTCTAATTCATACTGAGAGCAGACGAGGTCGTTTAGAAGGTCGAAACACGAGTGAAAGCTTAATGATCCGACTTAATGCATTAATGTTCAGACTTAATTGGCACCACATATGGCATATTAGACCTTTGTTGTTTTAATTGAATGTTGGGAGCAAATGAAAAATTCGATAAGGGAAAATTATATATATTTGCGTAGCTAACTTAAAGCTCTACAACTCTCTAGTTCACAACGAGAGCAGACGAGGTCGTTTAGATGGTCGAAGCACTAGTGAAAGCTTAATGATCAGACTTCATGCATAAATGTTTAGACTTAATTGACACCATAAATGACATATTAGACCTTTGTTGTTTGAGTGCTGGAAGCAAATGAAAAATCCAATTGAGACAAGTTATATATCTTTGCGTAGCTAACTCAAAGCTTTAAAAGGTCGAAACACGAGTGAAAGCTTAATGATCAGACATAATACATAAATGTTCAGACTTAATTAGCACCACAAATGACATATTAGACCTTTGTTGTCTCAATTGAGTGCTGGGAGAAAATGAAAAAATCCGATAGAGGCAAGTTATATATATCTTTGCGTAGCTAACTTAAAGCTTTACAACTCTCCAGTTCACACCGAGAGTAGAAGAGGTCGTTTAGAAGGTCGAAACACGAGTGAAAGCTTAATGATCAGACTTAATGCATAGATATTCGGACTTAATTGGCACCACAAATGACATATTAGATCTTTGTTGTTTCAATTGAGTGCTGGGAGCAAATGAAAAAATCCGATAGAGGCAAACTATATATCGCATAGCTAACTCAGCTCTACAACTCTCTAGTTCATACCGAGAGCAAGTGAGTCATTTAAAAGGTCAAAAAACTTGCGGAAGGCAGACATCAGTGTAACCCGCTATGAATTCTGCAGCTTCGGTCACTTTAACTCATATTTCGACCTTGTAAATGACCTTTACTGCTCTTAGTATGAACTAGAGAGTTGTAGAACTTTGAGATAACTACGCAACGACGTATAGCTCGTCTCCATCGGATCTTTAGTCTGTTCCTGGCACTCGTTTGAAGGATCAAAGGGCTAATATGCCGTTAACGACTTTATTTTTTAGTACTTTTATACTCTCGTATCGGTTATGTATTGTTAAATAAGTTCATTTTAATTTTTTTTATTTACAAAAAGCATCCCGAATTATAATTGGTCGAGAGTGCCACGTGTCGAATTCTTATGTGATTTGTAAGTGTTTTATTTAAATGTGATTTTTATTTGATCCAAAACCTATTTCGTTTACATTTATTTCTAAATAAGTTTGTTAACTTTAAAAACTAATATAATATTTCTCTTCTTTTAACATAGCTTAACTATTATTCTTTCTTCTTTGAATTGCACGCTATCTTTATATTGGTGCTTTAGCTTCCCGATATCCAGTTTATATATTGCAAAACCAAGTATTTTGATTTTTTCTAGGGCACCAAATTGAATTGATATGGACTTCGTTCGATCTCCAAGTTAGCTTATATTTCTTCTCGCCTCCTCCGCTCGAGCATATTTACAACGTATCAAAATGCGACACAAATACGATATAAGCTAAGTTATAGCTTGTTCGAAAAATAATAGGGAGCCACACAAAAAGTTATATCATACTATAGACGTAAATCATCATTAGTCACCCTTTGTCGTGACATTAGCAGCGAAATTTCGCTCTTCCTTCTCTCTAAGGTTTTATGTTCCCTCAACCCGTTTGCTGTCGGCGACGGCTACCTTTCACATGGAGCCTTATGGAGCGAATTTTCTGCACCACCGTTATCTTCAAGCCTCGCTGACGAGATTGCTCTTTCTCAAGCGGCCGTTTCCTTGTGAGCTGAGCACACTTTATCTCTTTTCTCTATGCGGTTATCCGCTTAGGGGATTTCCTTTCCAACCTTTCGGACTGGATTGTGGATGATTTGATTTCAGTGGTTTTTTTCCATTCTCGCCGACTTTTCCGCCGGTTCAAGTGCTGCCGACGGAGAGGGTTGAGACGAAGAAGAGTTTCCAAAAAATTTCTAGCAGAGAGCAATTCAGACTACTTATTAGTGGGTTTTCAGTTGTAGAATCAACTGTTGTGTTGGTGAAAGTTCAATTTTACTTGTTCAGTCCACAGCTTGATGCACCCACACAGGAATTCCCAAGGACCGCCAGGCAGAGAGAGAAATCCAGGAGATATCCGAGTGCAGATTATGTGGTATATTCCATGCAAGAAAGTGCGGGAAAGCCAGCTGAGGAGTTTGTTAGTGAAGGGCACGTGTCAAGCCAAGAATAGTGCAGTACAAAGGGCACGTGTCAAGCCAAGAGTAATGCAGTACAATAACCAAACGATATATGTAAACGCTAAGGGACAAAATAAGAAGCAAGGAATATTTGCCTGAAACTTCCTCTGCTTTTCTGTCATCTTCTCTAATCGTCTGCTTCCCTTCCTCCTTTTCGTCTGTCCTTACTCTATAACCTATCATCTGGTGCTTTTTCATTGACTGAACTTACCATGCCTGATACCCGAAACGCTGTTGCATCCGAATCTCTCATCGCTCTTTCCACAAGCTTCTCTGAGCTCAGCACACGCCAACAAACGCTGGAAGAGCTGATTCAAACGCAAGCTGCGGCAATACAACGCCAGGCGGATGAATCAGCAAGGCATTCTGCCTCCGTCGAGAAGATAATGGACATGCTGTCCAACCTCCAGCTGCCGCGCGCTGAGAAACAAGCCATAGGCAACAACCCTCCTATCCTCCCCACCCCACCAGCTCCCATCACACCCAACCTCCCACATCCACTATTTCCACCTCACGGCCATCCACCCATCCCATACCACCCATATCAACCACCTCACACCACCCAAACTACACCACATCAACCCCCTCACTTCACCCAAACTACACCATACGGCCATCCGTCACCACATGCCGAACCTTACCAACCCCCTCCCCCTCGCACCCCTAAACTTGAGATACCTTTTTTCGCCGGTGACGGCGTAGATGGGTGGCTTTTTCAGATCGAACGATACTTTGAACACCACGGTATTCCGCCGGACCAAAAGCTCACCTTCGCTACATTCTACTTAACCGGACCAGCTCTATCCTGGTTCTACTGGATGCATCTCACGCATCAGGTCTCTATCTGGGAAACTTTCCGCACCGACCTCCGATCACGCTTTGGTCCTTCCAGCGTATATCGGCCTGAGGTCCTCATTAATATGCTCCACCAAACATCGTCGGTCGCTAGTTACATCGCCGAGTTCGAGTCGTTGTCAACTCGCACCCCAGGCCTCTCGGCCGAAAACCTCATGTACCGCTTCTTGGCAGGACTCCGGCCAGATGTACACAACGAGATCCTGCTACTCTACCCCACCACACTTCAAGCCGCCATGAGCATGGCTCGCGTGGCCGAACAAAAGCTCATCAACTTCCGCCCTCCTACAACCCCGCGATAAAGTTTCTCGAGACCACCATTACCAGCCATTGGCTGGCATCCCCGACCCCCACCACCCACTAGACAAAACCCAGTTCCCAACCCAACACCGACCCCGACTCGACGTCTCACAGTGAATGAGATGAATGCCCGCCGAGCTAAAGGGCTGTGTTTCAACTGCGACGAACAGTTCTCCCCAACTCACCAATGCAAAGGGCGCTTTCAATGCATGATATTAGCCGATCCACTTACCGACACTGAAGAGTGTGACACTCCTGAGCTGACCGAACTAGAGCTACTCCCCGAGGACACCACACAGACACAAACACTGGCTGTGGTCGAACCGGAAGAACTACCCAACATCTCCTGTCATGCGCTCCAGGGCCACTTCGTCCCATGTACACTTCGCCTAGAAGGCTCTGTTTACGGCCAAACTGTGGTGATCCTTGTGGATAGTGGATCCACTCACAATTTCTTGCAGTCACGAGTGGCTAAACATGTTGGCCTCACGATCGAACCGTCACGTCATTTGAGTGTGACCATAGGCAATGGAGATGCCATGCAGTGCGAGGGCATTTGTAAACAAGTTCCTGTGAAAATCGGTGCACACTCTTTTGACATGGAGTTCCATCTCCTACCTATCTATGGCGCGGACATTGTGCTAGGAGCCCAATGGCTCGCGGACATCGGCCCAGCCATATTTGATTTTAAAAACTTATGGATGTCCTTTGAACACGAAGGTGCAACGATCACTCTCCAAGGCTTACAGAAACAAGCCCAGCTCAACTCCATGTCCCTTGGACAACTCCGACGTGCGACCCGAACAGATGCCTTAGCATCCTGCTTCCAACTCATCATGCTCGACACTACACAGAACCCCCACACTCCAGATACACTACTACCCTCAATCCCACCCTCACTTGAACCACCAGTGGCCTCCCAACTCCAACAAATCCTTCAGAACCATGCCGTGGTTTTTTCCAAACCCTCTGGCCTCCCTCCTGTTCGAGGCGTGGAACACCATATCCCACTTGAGGCATCTGTACCGCCAGTAAATGTGCGCCCCTATCGCTATCCACACCACCAAAAACTTGAGATCGAAACACTCGTCAGAGACATGTTAAATGAAGGGGTCATTAGACCAAGTTGCAGCCCTTTTTCTTCCCCCGTCCTATTGGTTAAAAAGAAGGACGGAACTTGGCGCTTTTGTGTCGACTATAGAGCACTCAATGCCGTCACTGTTAAGGATAGATTCCCCATCCCCACTGTCGACGAGCTGCTAGATGAGTTACATGGAGCCACTGTATTCTCTAAGCTCGACCTCCGCTCGGGTTAACATCAAATCCGCATGAATGAGGCGGACGTCCACAAAACCGCTTTTCGGACACATGATGGCCACTATGAATTCCTTGTCATGCCATTCGGTTTGACAAACGCACCCTCCAGCTTTCAGGCTGCCATGAACGATCTGTTTCGGCCACTCCTACGCAGGTGTGTATTGGTTTTTTTTGATGACATACTCATCTATAGTCCCTCTTGGGCACAGCACTTGCGCCACCTTGCTGATGTTTTGCAGATCTTAGCTACAAGCCAATATTATGCCAAACATTCCAAATGTGACATCGGACAGACCCGAATCCAATACCTCGGCCATGTCATTTCACCCAAAGGGGTCGAAGTGGATCCAGATAAGGTCGAAGCTATCCAGCGCTGGCAATTACCGAGACCACTTAAGCAACTTCGGGGGTTCCTCGGCCTCACAGGTTACTACAGACGGTTCGTAGCAGGGTATGCGCAACTGGCCGCCCCGCTCACTAAACTCCTTAGCAAAGATGCATTCTTATGGAGCGAAGCTGCCACCCATGCTTTTAAAGCCTTGAAACATGCCTTGACCACCACGCCTGCCCTTGCTCTCCCAAATTTCCAGAAACAATTTGTGGTCAGTACCGACACCTCAGGTGAGGGTGTGGGCGCAGTCCTCTCCCAAGATGGTCATCCTATAGCCTATTTCAGTAAACAGTTCGGCCCAGCTTTGCGCGTAACTTCGGCGTACAACAGAGAGCTATGTGCAGTGGTCATGGCTGTCCAAAAATGGCGCCAATACTTGCTAGGCAAACACTTCATCATCCAAACGGATCATCAACCCTTACGTACCTTGATCACTCAGACGATCCACACCCCCGACCAGCAAAAATGGATCATTAAACTACTTGGGTATGATTTTGAAGTCACCTACAAACCAGGCAAGGAAAATGGCCCAGCCGACTCTCTATCGAGACAGGGTCCCATGACCATGCAAACAATGCAGGGTACGTCCAAACCAGTCTTGGGTATTCTCCAGGCACTCCGAGCATTGTATCAGCATGAACCGGACGCGTCAGCCCTATTCTTGTCAGTGGCCAACAACCCTGACCAACACCCGGAATTCATCATCAAAGACGGCTTGCTAATGCATCAGGGGCGACTATTTGTTCCTCATGATGTAGCACTCAAACACCTGATCATGCATGAGTATCATGCCACGCCTACAGGCGGTCACGCAGGGATCCAGCGGTCTCACGCTCGCATATCAGCCGCCTTCTTTTGGAAAGGCATGCGAAGCGACATACAAACCTATGTTCGTCACTGCACAATCTGCCAGCAAGCCAAAAGCCCCACCAGTGCTCCCCAAGGCCTAATCCAGCCACTCGACATTCCGACGCAGGTCTGGTCCGACATCTCGATGGACTTCATCACCCATCTGCCCTTGGCTTGTGGAAAATCAGTTATCCTTGTGGTTGTCGACCGTCTTACCAAGTACGGGCACTTCATTCCTCTCGGCGGCAGCTTCATAGCTGAGAGTGTTGCCAAGGCTTTCACCAAAGACATATGCCGCCTACATGGTCTTCCCCACAGCATCGTGTCGGATCGCGACCCGGTGTTCATGAGCCGCTTTTGGAAAGACATGTTTCGCATTCAAGGTACGGTCCTGGCAACTAGCACGGCTTACCACCCACAATCCGATGGACAAACGGAGGTGCTCAACCGTTGCCTCGAGGACTATCTTCGTTGCTTTGTATCAGATAACCAACGCGCATGGGTCGATATGCTACCGTGGGCAGAGTTTAGCTACAACTCAGCTTGGCATTCGGCTATCCAAATGACACCCTTCGAGGCACTATACGGGCAAACCCCACCAAGCGTGATCGACTATGTAACGGGCACGACACAAGTAGAATCTTTGGAAAACATACTCCAGGATCGCAACCGCGTCCTGCAGCAACTGCGTGCCAACATCAAGCGTGCCCAACTGAGGATGCAAGGCCAAGCCAACAAACATCGTAGGGACATCTCCGTCCGGGTCGGCGACTTCGTGTATGTCAAGCTTAAACCGTATCGCCAAAAGTCCCTGCATCATCGCTTTTCCCAGAAGCTTGCCATGCGTTTCTTTCGTCCCTACAAAATCAGCGAGAAAATTGGTTCAGTCGCGTATCGCTTGAACCTGCCTCCCACTGCAAGAATTCACAATGTCTTCCACATATCGCTCCTAAAGTTATGCCCTAACCCCACGCCACAACAGCCGGCGGCCTTACCCGATTGCTTCCTGGGACCTGATCCTGCGATTATCCCTTACAAAGTCCTAAAGTCACGATAGATCGACCGAAATGGCTCCCTGGTGGATCAGTTCCTCATCCAATGGCACAATCAACCAACAACGGAGGCCACCTGGGAAGACAGATCTGTGCTCAACAAAAATCATCCGACTTTCCGACTCGAGGACGAAGTCGTGTCTGATGGGGGTGGCAATGATGCACCCACACAGGAATTCCCAAGGACCGCCAGGCAGAGAGAGAAATCCAGGAGATATCCGAGTGCAGATTATGTGGTATATTCCATGCAAGAAAGTGTGGGAAAGCCAGCTGAGGAGTTTGTTAGTGAAGGGCACGTGTCAAGCCAAGAATAGTGCAGTACAAAGGGCACGTGTCAAGCCAAGAGTAATGCAGTACAATAACCAAACGATATATGTAAACGCTAAGGGACAAAATAAGAAGCAAGGAATATTTGCCTGAAACTTCCTCTGCTTTTCTGTCATCTTCTCTAATCGTCTGCTTCCCTTCCTCCTTTTTGTCTGTCCTTACTCTATAACCTATCACAGCTCCAGGCTGTTTGTTCTCTTCTCGGCATGACGTTCTGCACCAAAAAAACTATTTTTTTTGGGTGCGTTTTTGAGATAGACTCAATTCGGAAGCATTTATAGGAATACTCAGTTGCCGGAAACTATTGTATTTCAAGGCGTTCAGCCGGCTCCCCTTCGCCGGAACACACTTGTTTTTCCTTGACGACGTCCGTTGTCAAAGGTGATAATTCTGAAAGCTATAATGATCTGACACAAGGAATTACACTGTTCCCAACTTATCACAAATGTCTTGCTGGCCGTTGCATGCACCAACATGTGTCTCTTCTTTATACTCCCTCCGTCCCTCATTGTTTGTCCAAAAGGACAACCGGCACGCTAATTAAGAAAAGTAAATAAAGGACGGTGAGAGGAGAAGAAGAGGGAAGAAAAAGGAGAAAAGTGTATGTGGATGTGGGTCCGCACATAAAATATTAATTATTTATCATTGAAAGTACAATATTTTTAATAATTTGGTAGGAAAGAGATGATTGATTTGATTATTGGATTGTATATAAAAGGAAAGTGGACAAACATTAGGGGACGCCCAAAAAGGAAAGTGGACAAACATTGAGGGACAGAAGGAGTATTATTTGGATAGATTGGACGCTTGTAGTGCAGCTAAAATGAATAGATTGGGCTGCAAAAGGGCTGGTCCTTTGACGGCCACGTGTGAGGCGTGGATGCTTGGAGGTGGCACAACTTGCCATCCTTGTAAATATCCTTTCCTGTTGTGGTTTTCAATGCATGACAGTTGTCTAGGGATAAGTTGAAACATCGGGTGTTCCAGTCTGCAAATTGGATGTATTCAGCTCTTTTTTCCGCCACGTGTTTGGCAGTCCAGTTGTGAATGACGCGATGACGTGCCCACGCCGATGCGAAGTGGATAATGGACTCACGCTTTTTCACTTTTTTATTTCTCTTATCTGTCTTGTTCCCAGTTGTTTAATATTTTCCAACTTTAAGACATCGATTCGTCGTTGTCTTCATAATTTACAGCTTAATTCGAAAAAAATACTATAGACATAAATCATACTAATAGTTTTAAAACATTTTCAACATAAATTCCAACTATGTGGTGCCACGCAAGACAACATAAATCATACTATAATAGTTTTAAAACATTTTCAACATAAATTCCAACTATGCGGTGCCACGCAAGACAACATAAATCATACAAAAAACAATAGCATAGAATGAATATCAACATTTAAGCTGCAGCTTAATGGTTGACAAAGATCTACCGAATCTTTGTTAAAGGAGAGTGGACATCTCGTGTTCGAGTCCCACTGCCAACATCCTGCAGAAGTTGGTTCTGAGATAGCGATCCATTTTCATGGGTTTGGCCCAAGAGGGTAGCGCCCCCATGAATGGGCTTGGTCTCTAGACAACATCTCTGATGGGTTGGGGTGTATGGCCTGCCGGCCTGATAATGATTCTGAGGCAGTGTCTCTGAAACATGGGCTTAGTCTCTAAACCCTATCATAAAAGTGCACTTTTATGATAGGGCCTAGTGACCAACCCCATGTTGTCAAGAGACCAAGCCCATTCATGGGGGCGCTGCCCTCTTGGCTTAAGCCCATGGAAATGCTCTCAAAAAAGCACCAATTGATAAGATCTTGAGTATCTGATGGACCAAAATTATACGAATCATAAACACAGTAAAACCCCCTTAATTAGACACTTTGTCTATTTAACTTCTGGTTGTTAGTTCCGATATTTATCCACAGGGTATTTTGGAGCGTAGAATAAATACACGCTAAGGAGGAGCTTTTACGCAGAAAAGATGTTACGAGTCATTCCAAGGTCAAGATCAGACGCTGAATGAATAAATCTCAAGATCCTGACATGGAATCACTCAAAACAAATCAAACCATGGAGAAATTAAAATCAACCCGGAGCTGAAATACACCGATAGTTTTGTGAAAACTACACAAAACCACACAAAACTCCACCCGCCTCCTCACATGGGCGGCTCCTCCCTCACACACCCCTCTCCTCCTCTCCTCTTCCTCCACTTGTCACAACCACCACCCCTCCTCCCTTAGCCGTCGGCGGCTCCTCCTTCCTCCTCCATGTGGTGGCTTCTCCTCCACACATCTCCTCCTCCTCTCTCCATGTGACAAGTGCAAGCCATCTCCACCCTCCATCTCCATAACTTAGCCACTGAGTTTCCTCTCCCATTGCTATAAAAGGAGCTCCATCCCTCCTCATTTGTATCATCCCATACTTGTACACACTTTAGAGAGAGAGAGAGGGCTTAACCCTCCTCTCTTCATTTTCAATAAAATTGTTCTTCGCTTTGGAAATAAAGGATAGCTCCCTTGGCGCTTCAACGGTTGTAAGTATTATTTTTAGTATTTATTTAACTGTTGTTTTTAATTCCTTAGTTATAATGTTTAGCGCGATGAATAGTAGCTAAACTAGTAGTTCGGTCTAAGGGGCGCACTTGTATTATAAAATGTTTTAGACTATTAACTTAGTGTCTCGCCTTAGTATTCAAAACTTATTCTATGTGCCATATACTAAGTCAGAACGTCCAAGGTTGAGTGGACGCTTGGAATGGCAAAACTCTTCCGTGGGGGTTCGTAAACTTGTACGGATAAGTGGATGCTTGGAATGGTAAAGCTTATCTGAGAAGTTTGACTTCCCTTAAACACCATTTGGTTGATCGGAAATGATTGATCAAATGGATGCACGTAGGCTAATATAACCGGGAATGGAGTATTAGTCTAAGTAGAATAAGTGCTCTACGTCCTTGGAATAGGCTAGACAGTGTACGCAAATCGAGTGCCGGGAATGGCCTTGATCCACGTTTGAATACTTAGTAGGTTCACTAAAGGTCAATGATAAACAGGATATAATACAAGGCCCCTGAAACCGAATGCTTTCCTTTAATCGTAATATCAACTGTCGTAATTTACTTTCAGTTCCCAAAACACTCAAACCCAACCCCCAACTGTATTTACTTTCGTGACAATCCCGTAAAACAACTAATCCACACTAACTCCTTTGGGTTCGACCCCTACTTACCACTTGCTACCCAGTAGTCTAGTCGCGAGTAGCGGACTATAAATTTATTTGCACATTTGCTCTGACGACGAGCATCTGTCAAATTGGCGCCGTTGCCGGGGAGTTGTGAATCGGAATAGTTGTTCTATTTTGTTTTTTTTCTTTTTCTTTTATCATGCAATTCACTAAGGCATACTACTACGGAATGGAACCTTGGAACAACGAGGAGTTTTCCCCACCATCCTTCAAACTTGAAATCCGTGAGAAGATCAACAACTTGGAGCAATCCCGGGACGAAACATTGGATGAGTACTTATGGTACTTCGATTCCATTGTGACGAGCTGCCCGCACCATGGATTCACCAACTTCAATCTTCAAACAAAGTTTCTCTGTGGGATGTTGCCACATGAGTGGAAAGGGCTAAATGACGCAGCAGGAGGATCGTTTATGGGCATAATCGTGGATGATCTTTGGATATTAATCAATGATTTGGCCGCAAGGTCAAGACCAAGCCAGGATCAGGCCGAGCCACTCAAGGACGGTATAACGGAGCTGGCATCTAGCATTCAGCAGTTGGAAAACACAATGCAACAAATCAGAGCTAAAACTGAATTATGGGCGGCAGAAAAGGAGCTGGCAGCTAACACCCAACAATTGGCCGCAAACATGCAGCATTTGAGTGCCGCGATGCACCAATTCACGGCCGAAACTGATTCAGGAGCAACAGAAAGGACGGCTGAACCCGAGGAGCCGACTGAGGATGAGGACCCGCAAATGACCGAAGAAGAACTGCCCCAATCAGACCCGGTCCTTATCACCAATCCAGCCGAGGAAATCATTGTCCTAACTGCCGAACCTACAGAAGTCCCGAACCTCACTGCTGAAGCGGCCGAAGAAATCAAGCCAGGCCCGGTACTTGCGCTCGAAGCACCCGAGGAAGTCCCGGACCTCATTGCTGAACTGTCCGAGAAAGACATAGTCCTCACTGTCGAAGCACCTGAAACAGACCTAGTCCTCATGGTCGAAGTGCCTCAACTTAACCCTTCGCGTTTCATGCCGATCATAACCACCGAAGATTATATAATCAATGATGATGCGGTACAAGGGGAGTTGGAGGCAGAGCATGAGCCAAAAAAGCTGACAAAGGAAATCTCTCTCATCACAAGTCAAGAAAAACCACCCGGGAACTCAATCATTCCAAGACAACCATTCGTAGCTACCACCAAGAAGAGGCCTCACATGGGAACATGCCTGTGGTCGCCGATGTTTGAAGGCACAAAACCCAACTTCCAAACTCGCGAAAGTGCCAACTATTCAAACATGAAGAAGCGGCAAAGGCATGGGCCGAAAGAATGGAAACCCGGAAGGAGAAACAAGAAAGCACGACTCAATGGACCAGCAGCTATGGTCAAAGAAGCCTCACCCTCTCGGAGCAAAAGGACAACCGAGAAGAAATTTGACCTCAAGCACCCATGGGATCCCTACTTATGATCCAGGAATGAGGTATCGTCGAGCCAACGACGTTAAACAAAGGCACTGGTCGGGAGTTAACCCGACACTATCTTACTTTCTGTCATTTAATTTATGTCATTTAGTTTTTGTCATTTGGTTTTTTTTGCCTTGCATCATTCTCACCTCACCTATATATATTTGCTTGCATGACTTTTGAACTAAGTCTTGCTAAAAGGCACGCCTTCGTTCAAAAGTGTGGGGTGAGAACCATCTGTGTACATAACATGTTTTTCTTTTTTAGTAGTATCTTTTTGAAAATATGAACTTTAGAATGTGAAAAAGATAGACCAAAATTCATGCATTAACCTTGTGAAAATTCAAATGTTTAAAAACTTAGAATGTAACTTCTCATTTGTCCCTTTGTGCTGAGATAAACTAGGGATGTGGAGTTGATATAAACTGCCCTAGAGAGGCTTGGCAAGCAATCGAAGGATCGAATCTAACTATATGGTTTTCAAAGTCAGTGGAGGCTGCACTTCGGGTTTCAGTAAAGAATTGAAGTCATCTCCGCCATGCAGTGTTTATGCAAAAAGAAAAGAAAAGGCGAGGACGGGAATCAGACCGTCCTCTCTCTAGTCAAAGTAGCCGAGAAAATAGATGAGCGACCCTCTTCTTGACCCGCGCGAAACGACAACGATGAGAGGAGCGGGGAGGTATTTCCATAGGCTTGCGGGCGATGATTGGACCTCCCAAAAGAAAGGCTTGAGAAAATGGACTAGCAAGTCAAAAAGACGCAAAAAGCTCAAAGAAGCAAATCAAGAGGCCAAAGGCCCAAAATTGTGAAGGTTTTAACCGAACAAAAAAGTGAAGTACTCAAAGAGTCAAATCAAAGGCCAAAGGCCGATTCACTACAAAAAGATGTCCCTCGCCAAAAAAGAAAATAAAAAAGACCAAACCATTGAAGTCCGAACCGAATCACGTGCTAGAGAAAGCTACCAGAAAACCATATAGTACGAGACGATCCCGAGGTTGCAGTTCAGGAGCCTAAAAAGGGCTATCACCCGAAACATCCAATATAATTTGCATCTCAACACAGAGGTACAAGTATTAAGTTTCTTCTATTTATTTACGCAGTTTAATTTAGTAATAAGTAGTAATGCATGAACTAGGATAAATCTAGTCCCACAGTCCCCCTTTCATATTTTACTTAGATTGTGTGTACGCCCTTTAATAGCATTGTTTGGGACGAACAACTAAAATTGTGGGGTGATCTGATGGACCAAAATTATACGAATCATAAACACAGTAAAACCCCCTTAATTAGACACTTTGTCTATTTAACTTCTGGTTGTTAGTTCTGATATTTATCCACAGGGTATTTTGGAGCGTAGAATTAATACACGCTAAGGAGGAGCTTTTACGCAGAAAAGATGTTACGAGTCATTCCAAGGTCAAGATCAGACGCTGAATGAATAAATCTCAAGATCCTGACATGGAATCACTCAAAACAAATCAAACCATGGAGAAATTAAAATCAACCCGGAGCTGAAATACACCGATAGTTTTGTGAATACTTCACAAAACCACACAAAACTCCACCCTCCTCCTCACATGGGCGGCTCCTCCCTCACACACCCCTCTCCTCATCTCCTCTTCCTCCACTTGTCACAACCACCACCCCTCCTCCCTTAGCCGCCGGCGGCTCCTCCTTCCTCCTCCATGTGGTGGCTTCTCCTCCACACATCTCCTCCTCTCTCCATGTGACAAGTGCAAGCCATCTCCACCCTCCATCTCCATAACTTAGCCACTAAGTTTCCTCTCCCATGGCTATAAAAGGAGCTCCATCCCTTCTCATTTGTATCATCCCATACTTGTACACACTTTAGAGAGAGAGAGAGGGCTTAACCCTCCTCTCTTCATTTTCAATAAAATTGTTCTTCGCTTTGGAAATAAAGGATAGCTCCCTTGGCGCTTCAACGGTTGTAAGTATTATTTTTAGTATTTATTTAACTGTTATTTTTAATTCCTTAGTTATAATGTTTAGCGCGATGAATAGTAGCTAAACTAGTAGTTCGGTCTAAGGGGCGCACTTGTATTATAAAATGTTTTAGACTATTAACTTAGTGTCTCGCCTTAGTATTCAAAACTTATTCTATGTGCCATATATTAAGTCAGAAGTCCAAGGTTAAGTGGACGCTTGGAATGGCAAAACTCTTCCGTGGGGGTTCGTAAACTTGTACGGATAAGTGGATGCTTGGAATGGCAAAGCTTATCTGAGAAGTTTGACTTCCCTTAAACACCATTTGGTTGATCGGGAATGATTGATCAAATGGATGCACGTAGGCTAATATAACCATGAATGGAGTATTAGTCTAAGTAGAATAAGTGCTCTACGTCCTTGGAATAGGCTAGACAGTGTACGCAAATCGAGTGCCGGGAATGGCCTTGATCCACGTTTGAATACTTAGTAGGTTCACTAAAGGTCAATGATAAACAGGATATAATACAAGGCCCCTGAAACCGAATGCTTTCCTTTAATCGTAATATCAACTGTCGTAATTTACTTTCAGTTCCCAAAACACTCAAACCCAACCCCCAACTGTATTTACTTTCGTGACAATCCCGTAAAACAACTAATCCACACTATCTCCTTTGGGTTCGACCCCTACTTACCACTTGCTACCCAGTAGTCTAGTCGCGAGTAGCGGACTATAAATTTATTTGCACATTTGCTCTGACGACGAGCATCTGTCAAATTGGCGCCGTTGCCGGGGAGTTGTGAATCGGAATAGTTGTTCTATTTTGTGTTTTTTTCTTTTTCTTTTATCATGCAATTCACTAAGGCATACTACTACGGAATGGAACCTTGGAACAACGAGGAGTTTTCCCCACCATCCTTCGAACTTGAAATCCGTGAGAAGATCAACAACTTGGAGCAATCCCGGGACGAAACATTGGATGAGTACTTATGGTACTTCGATTCCATTGTGACGAGCTGCCCGCACCATGGATTCACCAACTTCAATCTTCAAACAAAGTTTCTCTGTGGGATGTTGCCACATGAGTGGAAAGGGCTAAATGACGCAGCAGGAGGATCGTTTATGGGCATAACCGTGGATGATCTTTGGATATTAATCAATGATTTGGCCGCAAGGTCAAGACCAAGCCAGGATCAGGCCGAGCCACTCAAGGATGGTATAACGGAGCTGGCATCTAGCATCCAGCAGTTGGAAAACACAATGCAACAAATCAGAGCTAAAACTGAATTATGGGCGGCAGAAAAGGAGCTGGCAGCTAACACCCAACAATTGGCCGCAAACATGCAGTAATTGAGTGCCGCGATGCACCAATTCACGGCCGAAACCGATTCAGGAGCAACAGAAAGGACGGCTGAACCCGAGGAGCCGACTGAGGATGAGGACCCGCAAATGACCGAAGAAGAACTGCCCCAATCAGACCCGGTCCTTATCACCAATCTATCCGAGGAAATCACTGTCCTAACTGCCGAACCTACAGAAGTCCCGAACCTCACTGCTGAAGCGGCCGAAGAAATCAAGCCAGGCCCGGTACTTGCGCTCGAAGCACCCGAGGAAGTCCCGGACCTCATTGCTGAACTGTCCGAGAAAGACCTAGTCCTCACTGTCGAAGCACCTGAAACAGACCTAGTCCTCATGGTCGAAGTGCCTCAACTTAACCCTTCGCGTTTCATGCCGATCATAACCACCAAAGATTATATAATCAATGATGATGTGGTACAAGGGGAGTTGGAGGCAGAGCATGAGCCAAAAAAGCTGACAAAGGAAATCTCTCTCGTCACCAGTCAAGAAAAACCACCCGGGAACTCAATCATTCCAAGACAACCATTCGTAGCTACCACCAAGAAGAGGCCTCACATGGGAACATGCCTGTGGTCGCCGATGTTTGAAGGCACAAAACCCAACTTCCAAACTCGCAAAAGTGCCAACTATTCAAACATGAAGAAGCGGCAAAGGCATGGGCCGAAAGAATGGAAACCCGGAAGGAGAAACAAGAAAGCACGACTCAATGGACCAGCAGCTATGGTCAAAGAAGCCTCACCCTCTCGGAGCAAAAGGACAACCGAGAAGAAATTCGATCTCAAGCACCCATGGGATCCCTACTTATGATCCAGGAATGAGGTATCGTCGAGCCAACGACGTTAAAAAAAGGCACTGGTTGGGAGGTAACCCGACACTATCTTACTTTCTGTCATTTAATTTCTGTCATTTAGTTTTTGTCATTTGGTTTTTTTTGCCTTGCATCATTCTCACCTCACCTGTATATATTTGCTTGCATGACTTTTGAACTAATTCTTGCTAAAAGGCACGCCTTCGTTCAAAAGTGTGGGGTGAGAACCATCTGTGTACATAAAATGTTTTTCTTTTTTAGTAGTATCTTTTTGAAAATATGAACTTTAGAATGTGAAAAAGATAGACCAAAATTCATGCATTAACCTTGTGAAAATTAAACTGTTTAAAAACTTAGAATGTAACTTCACATTTGTCCCTTTGTGCTGAGATAAACTAGGGATGTGGAGTTGATATAAACTGCCCTAGAGAGGCTTGGCAAGCAATCGAAGGATCGAATCTAACTATATGGTTTTCGAAGTCAGTGGAGGCTGCACTTCGGGTTTCAGTAAAGAATTGAAGTCATCTCCGCCATGCAGTGTTTATGCAAAAAGAAAAGAAAAGGCGAGGACGGGAATCAGACCGTCCTCACTCTAGTCAAAGTAGCCGTGAAAATAGATGAGCGACCCTCTTCTTGACCCGCGCGAAACGACAACGATGAGAGGAGCGGGGAGGTATTTCCATAGGCTTGCGGGCGATGATTGGACCTCCCAAAAGAAAGGCTTGAGAAAATGGACTAGCAAGTCACAAAGACGCAAAAAGCTCAAAGAAGCAAATCTAGAGGCCAAAGGCCCAAAATTGTGAAGGTTTTAACCGAACAAAAAAGTGAAGTACTCAAAGAGTCAAATCAAAGGCCAAAGGCCGATTCACTACAAAAAGCTGTCCCTCGCCAAAAAAGAAAATCAAAAAGACCAAACCATTGAAGCCCGAACCGAATCACGTGCTAGAGAAAGCTACCGGAAAACCATATAGTACGAGACGATCCCGAGGTTGCAGTCCAGGAGCCTAAAAAGGGCTATCTCCCGAAACATCCAATATAATTTGCATCTCAACACGGAGGTACAAGTATTAAGTCTCTTCTATTTATTTACGCAGTTTAATTTAGTAATAAGTAGTAATGCATGAACTAGGATAAATCTAGTCCCACAGTCTCACTTTCATATTTTACTTAGATTGTGTGTATGCCCTTTAATAGCATTGTTCGGGACGAACAACTAAAAGTGTGGGGTGATCTGATGGACCAAAATTATACGAATTATAAACACAGTAAAACCCCCTTAATTAGACACTTTGTCTATTTAACTTCTGGTTGTTAGTTCCGATATTTATCCACAGGGTATTTTGGAGCGTAGAATAAATACACGCTAAGGAGGAGCTTTTACGCAGAAAAGATGTTACGAGTCATTCCAAGGTCAAGATCAGACGCTGAATGAATAAATCTCAAGATCCTGACATGGAATCACTCAAAACAAATCAAACCATGGAGAAATTAAAATCAACCCGGAGCTGAAATACATCGATAGTTTTGTGAAAACTTCACAAAACCACACAAAACTCCACCCTCCTCCTCACATGGGCGGCTCCTCCCTCACACACCCCTCTCCTCCTCTCCTCTTCCTCCACTTGTCACAACCACCACCCCTCCTCCCTTAGCCGCCGGCGGCTCCTCCTTCCTCCTCCATGTGGTGGCTTCTCCTCCACACATCTCCTCCTCCTCTCTCCAAGTGACAAGTGCAAGCCATCTCCACCCTCCATCTCCATAACTTAGCCACTATGTTTCCTCTCCCATGGCTATAAAAGGAGCTCCATCCCTCCTCATTTGTATCATCCCATACTTGTACACACTTTAGAGAGAGAGAGAGGGCTTAACCCTCCTCTCTTCATTTTCTATAAAATTGTTCTTCGCTTTGGAAATAAAGGATAGCTCCCTTGGCGCTTCAACGATTGTAAGTATTATTTTTAGTATTTATTTAACTGTTGTTTTTAATTCCTTAGTTATAATGTTTAGCGCGATGAATAGTAGCTAAACTAGTAGTTCGGTCTAAGGGGCGCACTTGTATTATAAAATGTTTTAGACTATTAACTTAGTGTCTCGCCTTAGTATTCAAAACTTATTCTATGTGCCATATATTAAGTCAGAACGTCCAAGGTTGAGTGGACGCTTGGAATGGCAAAACTCTTCCGTGGGGGTTCGTAAACTTGTACGGATAAGTGGATGCTTGGAATGGCAAAGCTTATCTGAGAAGTTTGACTTCCCTTAAACACCATTTGGTTGATCGGGAATG
Source organism: Rhodiola kirilowii (assembly GCA_033675215.1). Classification (NCBI taxonomy): domain Eukaryota; kingdom Viridiplantae; phylum Streptophyta; class Magnoliopsida; order Saxifragales; family Crassulaceae; genus Rhodiola; species Rhodiola kirilowii. The sequence continues at coordinate 27,055 of JAUCNB010000027.1, forward strand.
ATTGATCAAATGGATGCACGTAGGCTAATATAACCGGGAATGGAGTATTAGTCTAAATAGAATAAGTGCTCTACGTCCTTGGAATAGGCTAGACAGTGTACGCAAATCGAGTGTCGGGAATGGCCTTGATACACGTTTGAATACTTAGTAGGTTCACTAAAGGTCAATGATAAACAGGATATAATACAAGGCCCCTGAAACCGAATGCTTTCCTTTAATCGTAATATCAACTGTCGTAATTTACTTTCAGTTCCCAAAACACTCAAACCCAACCCCCCAACTGTATTTACTTTCGTGACAATCCCGTAAAAACAACTAATCCACACTGACTCCTTTGGGTTCGACCCCTACTTACCACTTGCTACCCAGTAGTCTAGTCGCGAGTAGCGGACTATAAATTTATTTGCACATTTGCTCTGACGACGAGCATCTGTCAGTATCGCACCGAGAATTATAGAACAAACAAGATTAGGGTTTGGAGTGATAGGAGCAGAGATCGGAAGAAGAAGATGAGAATCAGAAGTGGAAGAGAGATTAGGAAATCGCTAATTTATCATTATTTCTTAAATGCTTGTTTATATTTTTTTTATACTAATCCAATTACATTCAATTGCAACTAAAGCCCCTTAACTTCCCTAATATTCCAATACCTAACAATATCCATGATCATATTTATCATCATAATTGAAACATAAATCCCTTTCACGTCGAGCGGTCATTTCTGCATTTGTCAATCACTTTATAGGATGTTTTAAATTTGCTGATGTAGTCTCATGCCCATTAGAATTACATTTGTGCGGGTGGTGGACGTCCAACTAATATGTTTGTGTCTTGAAGTTTTTGTTCGGTAACTCAGGCCATGGCAATTGCAGTTTGTAAAGTTTGTGGACAAACACTAGTACGGAAACACCTTTAGACAGCGCTTCAGATAAGCGCTTTCAAAGATGGAATATAAGACAATGCTTTGTAAATAAGCGTTGTCTTTAGTGCCCTTTAAATAGCGCTTCAAACACATGCGCTGTCTTATGGTCACTTTAGACAGTGCTTGCGTTCCAGGCGCTGTCTTATGTGATCTTTAGATAGTGCCTGGGAATAAGCGATGTCTTAAGTTTATATAAGACATCGCTTCGAGTTCTAGCGCTGTCTTATATATAATTAAGACATCGCTTTGGATTGAAGCGCTATCTTTTGTTAAACTAAAAACTCAGATCTGACTTTCACTCAAAAATCCTACTCAAATCTTACTATTACCTCGCCTTCGAATTGTTTACTGTCGTCTTCGCATGCCTTTGAATTCTTACTGCCGTCTTTGACAACTCACACTCACCATCTTCTCTCAGGTTAGGGTTGCGATTTTGATTTGTATTCATCTCATTCACTCGAAACTCTTATTTTGTGGTGCGATTTGTATCTCACTCGCTTGCTCAGTTAACTTAGGGTTGCGATTTCGATTTGGGATTCGTGTCATTAGTTAGGGTTGAGTTTTGTATTCATATTCGCTTCAGTTGTTTGGTTTTGATTGATTGTCATTGGTATGGATGTGAAACAGATTTTGTTGTTTGAGTTGCTCCCAATACCGAAGGGTTAACTTGAAGATTTGGTGCTGATTGTGCGCCGAATACGTAAGCCTCTCTTGGAAATTTGTTTGATGCTTTGATGAGTTAGGTTTTGGTTTCAATTAATTATGTGTGTCCACATTGGTTTTGTAAGATAGATTTTTGTGTTGACATATGATTTGTGTTTGCATATTTTCGTATTTGTTTGATGCTTTGATGCATTATGTGTAATTTTGACGTTGCAAATTGTATGTCCAATACTTTTTAGATATACTTGCTTGAAAAATAAATATACATGCTACTTTTGCTTTTACTTTTCTTTTGTCCAATATAAACATGGGTTACAGTTTATTCATATCCTTAATCAACACTATGCATATAGTTTGATGATAATGGACCGAGCGTGGATGTCAGCTAACCATCTTGATGAATACGAGCAAGAAATTCAAAGTTTTTGTAATTTTGCAAAGTTATTTGCCGAACAAAATGGGTTCGAATACGTTCTTTGTCCGTGCATGGGTTGTTGGAATAATAAAAAAGTTAAAATCGGTGAACTGGTAAACCACCTATTGTTAAGGGGAATCAATCCCAATTACAAAGTATGGTGTATGCACGGTGAGGCTGAACCACGAAAGCCGAGAAGGCGAGGGCGGATCTCCTTGCGGAAAAGAAAGCCGAGATGGAGTCTCCGAGGTTAATAGCACCGGGGGATGATCCTATCATCAATGTTGAGAGGCATGAAGTATGGAAGAAGAGTCACCAAAAGAGGAATAAAGAGTACGTGAGTGACTCAATGAGAGAGGTGGCGGAAAAAAATTGTAAATTGGTTGTTTATAGTAAAATAATAAATAGTACCGTAACTTTGTGTGGTTATGATGAATGTAAAATTACTAATAACAGGATGAAGTGCAAGAGCAGGCCAGTCAGGGAAGATTTATGTCCCAGGGTCGAAGAGACATATTGACGGAGGCCACCGGAAAGGACGAATACCCTGGACGCACACGGGCGGTCGAGAGTTTGGTAGGTTGGATGAAAGTATTCAGAAAGAAGCCTTCCTCGTCCAACACACGCTGCACCGTCAGTTTGCACGTGCCTACGCTTCAGAGCCGGCACAATGGTTTCGATCCAGACCCCTTCGGAGATATACCAGAGGTATTATGCAGTCATTTAACATTATGAAGAAAGAGGAATTTACTTCAAATATATTGTATTAATAATTTTGTTTGATAATATCAGGTTGGGAAGAAATACATAATGCACGTGGAAGGAGGTTTGGATGAGTGCAGGCAAATCGTCGCACTTGGCAGATTTATGGCAGGACGATATGTCCACTATCGAGAGTTGGATGATGGGATGGTGAAGGTGGTTATAGACGATGCGATCGAATCATCGGTAGAGCTACCAGACAAGTTTGGGGAAATGGAGAGAGTATCGGATGTAGTGCGTGCATTTGTGGGTTAGCCAAAATAGCTAGTGGACATTGATGAAAAGGTAAGTACGTACATTCAGTTTTATCACACTAAGCAACTCTCATTTTGTTAAAGTTACTCGTTTGATCGATATTTTTATTTCGGACAGGGATATGACGAGTTTAGATTTTTGAAAATGCAACGCAGCAATTTCAACGACGATAATACTAGTAGAATGTCAATATACTTCTGCTTTCTACACGAGCACACTAGCATGATGGCTAAATCAACTTTGTATTCGGTGTACATTAGTAGCGAGGTGTTTGGTGAGGATTGCTATGTGGATCTGAACAAAGATTGTATTCTGGAGTTCACTTTGTTGAAAGCTTTGGGTGCATCTGCATCTAAAGTGTACATAAGGTAATTATTGCATATAATTATTAAATGTTCTTAAGTTCAAAAAAAGTTTACTAACGTAATCATATGCCCGCAGATTGATCCACGATAAGATCCTACCAGGCATTTGGTTTGGATTTGTCATACCGAGTTATATGACTCCATCGAAGGAATTTGAGGTGAGGGTGGAGTTCTTCCAGAGAAGATAGAGAATGCTCGACTACGATCGTAATTTTTGCTACTTCCTTCACTACGTCAATGTTAGAGCGTAAGTGAATACTTTTCTTATTGTGTGTGGATTTTGCATGATATACATGTTGTACTAATATATAATGTGTCAAATGTTTGTTAGGTGGCATTGGATGTTAGCTATCATATTCCCTATGAAGCGAGTGGTTCTTTGGCTTGATCTGATGGGTAGAGACAACCGGTGCCTTATGCAACGAATTTTGTGAACATGTAAGAACTATGCTAGTCCACTTTTAGTTAGCATTACTACACGTGCTACAACTTGCTGATATTACCTTAATGTTGCAGGAGCATGAGTCTGTACTTCAACATCCATCATTCGGAAATAGAGTGGAAGCTTGTGACGGTCTTGACTTAACAAATAACAATTGTTTTAAAATTTTATATTCCATAGTTAATATGTTTCATGTGATTTAACTCAATTCTTATTTCAGTTCGCGAAATAGCCCATCTCGAGTGAAGTGTGTGGCTACTATGTCCTGCAGTACATTCGCGACATAATCAAGTTCGTTCAAGCTACCAATGGATCGCTTGAGGATGACATTGACGGAGCCCACTGCACTGTCGTTAAGGTGCGATGTTCTCTGTGCAAAATAAATTTATATCTCCGCTACTCGTACTCTACTAGTGGGTAGTAAAGGGTAAGTAGGGGTCGAACCCAAGGGAGTCAGGTGAATAGTTGTTCTTTAAGTAGGACAGTTGGGGGATGGTTGTGATTTTAGTACTGAGAGTAGCGTGGGTTGGTTGTGATTTTAGTACTAAAGGTAAAGTAACAGTTGATATTACAATTAAAGGAAAGCATTCGGTTTTATGGGCCTTGTATCATAGTCTGTTTATCATTGACCTCTAATGATCATACTAAGTGTTCAAAGATGAATCAAGGCTATTTCTAGCACAAGACTTGCAACATCGTTTAGAACACTTGTTCTATTTAGACTAATTCCTCCTTTCGAAGTATCTTAGCCTTATGTGCATCCATTTGATCTTCAGTTACGATCAACCAAATGGTTTTTAAAAGAGATCGAACTCCTCAGATAAGCTTTGCCCGTTAAAGCATCCACTTACCTGAGTATGTTCACGAACCGCACGGAAGAGCTTTGCCCGTTAAAGCATCCACTCAACCTTGGAAGTTCTAACCTAATATGTGGCACATAGAACAAGTTTTGAACACAGAGAGGCACTAAGCGAAGGGTCTAAAACATTTTATGACACAAGTACACCCCTTCAACCGAATGAAGGGTTTAGCTACGAGTATTCATGGAACAGGACATCATAGCTAAAAAAGTAAAGGTTTTTGAAAGATAGTAAAGTAAAGTTTTTGAAAGTAAAGACAGGAAAGTAAAGTACTTTGAAAGACAGTAAAGTAAAGAAGAGATTACTTAAAAAAACCGTTGAAAGTGCTAAAGCTTCGATTCCAAAGTAAAGTGCTTACATGATTGTGCTCTCAATCTAGAGAGATAAGTGATTTGTGATTTTGGAATGTGGAATGTTGGAATTATTTACAAAGGGAAGGAGCATGGGTATTTATAGGCATGGAGAGGAGATGGATGTGGATGAGAGGCATGCCACTTGTCAAAAGATGGGAGGGAGAGCAAAAGCCATCGGAGCAAGGTGGCACTTCCCTTAGCCGCTGGCCACATGTCATGAAATGGGAGGAGAAACCCTCTAGCCGCCGGCCATAGGTGGCAAGGGAGTGGGTGAGTGTGAGTTGAGATCTTTTTCCCAAAAGCCATCGGTCCTTTCAGCTCCGGTCTGACTCTGGTTGCTCTTCGGTTGGACTTGTTTTGAGTGATTCCACGTCCGGTTCTTGAAAGTTAGAATTTGGTCGTGACCTGGAATGGCTCGTAATTCATTTTTAGCTTTAAAACTCCTCCTTAGCCTGTATTCTCTCTAGACTTCAAAATACCCTGTAGATAAATATCGGAACTAACAAGCAAAAGTTAAATAAACAAAGCGTCTAATTTGGTGGGTTTAACTGTGTTTATGATTCATACAATTATGGTCCATCAGATCACCCCACACATTTAGTTGTTCGTCCCGAACAATGCTATTAAGGGCGGAACACAATCAAAGTAAACTTTTAAATATGAAAGTGAGACTGTGGGACTAGATTTATCTTAATTCATGCATTACTTACTTATTACCAAACTAAACCGTGTAAATACTTAGAAGAAACTTGATACTTGTACCTTCGTGCCGAGATGCAAATTAATTCGGATGTTTTGGGAGATAGCCCTTTTCAGGCTCCTGGACTGCATTCTCGGGATCGACTCGTACTATATGGTTTCCTTGTAGCTTTCTCTAGCACGTGATTCGGTTCGGGTTTCACTGAGTTGAGCACTTTGATTTCTTTTTGGCGAGGGACAGCTTCTGTAGTGAATCGGCCTTTGGCCTTTGATGTTGAATTGGAGTTTCTTCACTTTTTGTTTCGGTTAAAACCTTCACAATTTTGGCCTTTGGCCTTTGATTAGCTTCTTTGAGCTTTTGCTTCTTTGTGACTTGCTAGTCCATTTTCTCAGCCTTTCTTTGGGAGGTCCAATCATCGCCCGCGAGCATATGGAAATACCTCCCCACTCTTTCTCATCCTCTCCGTTTCGCGCGGGTCAAGATGAGGGTCGCTCATCTATTTTCCCGACTACTAGGACTAGAGATAGGACGGTTTGATTCTCGTCCCGCCTCTTGCATAAACGCTGCATGGCGGAGATGACTTCAATCTTTACTAAAACCCGAAGTGCAGCCTCCACTGACTTCGAAAACCATATAGTTAGATTCGATCCTTGGAGTGCTTGCCAAGCCTCTCTAGGGCATTTTCTATCAACTCCACATCCCCTGTATATCTCAGCACAAATGGACAAATGAGAAGTTACATCCTAAGTTTTTAAACAGTTGAATTTTCACAAGGTAAATGCATGAATTTAGATCTATCTTTTTCACATTCTCAAGTTCATATTTTCAAAAAGATAATATTAAGGGAAAAGAAAAAAGAGAAAGCATGTTAATTAACTATGTACACATGCGGTTCTCACCCCACACTTTTGAACGAAGGCGTGCCTTTCAGCAAAACTTGGTTCAAAAGTCATGCAAATATATACAAGAGAAGGAAATCACATTAAGGAAAAGAGAAGAACTGAACTCCCTTTTACTGTGTCGTGGAACGTCATAGCTTGAGCTGGATAATCGAGGGAGTTCGACTGGGGCCTTGAACTCTCAGCGCAGGCCCGGTAATTTCTCGGAAGCTGCCTGGTTGATCTGATCTTGCTCCAAAAATCGATTCCTACAAGGGGTCATTCCTTCTATACAAAAAGTGGGTGAGAGCGACTTATGGTAAAAACTAAATGATAGAAAAGAAAATTACTGAAAGTAAGATAGGTGTCGGGTTACCTCCCGACCAGTGCCTTTGTTTAACGTCGTTGGCTCGACGCATGGGGATCACCAGTTGGGATCCCATGGGCGGCTTAAGTTAAATTTTTGTGCAGTGCCTACTTTCATTTTTGCCTTGCCTTTCCCCGTTTTCTTGTGAGATGATGTGCTTGGGTCAGGACTCCATTGTTCCGGTGGTTTCTTTGTACCCGTGCGGCTATCACCATAGATGTTATAATATGAAATTCTACCACTGAATGCAAGCGATAATGAGCCCTTGCCCATGTTGATCTTAGCCCCTGTGGTGTAAAGGAATGGTCGTCCCAATATGATTGTTGGAGGGTTGTCCTTGCTGGATTCTCCGATTGGTATCACATAAAAGTCCGTAGGAACGACGATTTTTCCCACACGGAGCATTAAGCTTTCTAGCACTCACACCGGTTGGATACACGACTTGTCCCCCAACTCGATAGATATCCTTGGTGGCTTTAATGGACCAAGCCCCAATGAGCAATATAGAGGATAAGGCAGGACGTTGGCGGCGGCCCCAAGATCTATTAACCAATGATGAATTTGGGTTTTGCCGATAACACAGGTGACTGTAAAGGCTCCTGGGTCCTTATTCATTTCCAGTTGTACCTCATGACTCCAAGTGACGTTCTTTTTCGCTATCAGGTCATTTTGTTCCTTCATTGGCTCCAATCTTTTTTCTTTTTTGTTCTTTTGGGCCGCAGGATCTTTGGAGGCAATGATTTTCATGGAGTAGGATGAGTCTCGAACCCCGATTTTTTTGATTCTGAGGCCCGATCTAGGATCGTCTGAGTCTAAGTCTTTATTGTTATCCCACCCAGATGCTGGTACGTTAAAGCGTGTGACTGGCGGTGGTGTCATGCAAACGGTGAATGCATAGCGCCCATTATCATTATGCGTGACCCACTTTCTGCCATCGATGGGTCGGTCTTCTTCTTGATTCCAACCAGGATGGCACCTACGATTGAAGTGTTTGGCTGTAGGTTTGTAAGCTGCGGGTCCTCGTTGTTGTTTTGCCAGTAGGGCTGCAGTTTGTGCTTTTTTGAGTTCTTCCATGGCTATTAGTTCTCCGAGTGACTGGGCATGTGATTCATCTTCCCGTATCATACCAAGGAATTCTTCTTTCTTTGCTTCTGTAGTTGTTAATGAGGGTCGTGCCGCTTCTTCTAGTGCCTCCTTCATATCTGACATTATTACCATGCTTATATTTGCCTTTGGGTTTGGGATGGTCTGTGAAGGAAGTCGGCCAGGTTCATTATTATGCTCGAACATTGAGGTAGCGAGCTGAGACATTTGTTTCTTCAGGTTGGCTATTGCTCCATCATTTTTCGCCTGGTTTTGCTGGACAGTAGCACTTAATTGATTCACGGTGCCTGATATGTGATTAATATTCCCCTGGAGTTCCTTCATCATGTCCTCAAGCCATTTGTTTGGTCTTTGCTGATTACTCGGGCCCGCCTGATATTGGTTTGATCCCTTCTGCTGATACTGACCCGTAGGTGGGGTGATCTGATTGTACTGTTGGTGTGAAGGTTGGTAGAACGACTGAGCTAGTTGAGGGGCAGCTTGTTGTGTTTCCTTCTGAGGATAGCTGTCATTTTGCCAGCTCGGGTTGGTTACTTGGCCATACTATCGGCTTGGTCCATCTCTGTCATTGCTGTTGTTATTGTACCCTTGGTATCCTACTACTGCATTTACTTCTTCCGGTTCCTCTACTATTAATGTCGGGCATGCGTCGGTTTTGTGGTCAGTAGAACTACAGAACTCGCAAGGCTTTACTTGAACTGGCTGCCTTCGTAGGATTTGCATCATCATTTCTTTCATTTGTTTCATCTCTTCTGTCATGGAGTTTTCTGACGTCTCGGCTCGTGCTACATTTTTTGTTCTGGAGAACTCATCTTGCCGTGTGGTCTCCTCTGTAAACCGAGCATTTTCAGCAATGTCAGAGATGAGTCGCCTTATGCCGCTCAATGATAGTCTCATCATGGATCCTCCAGCTGAAGCATTAAGGAGCTTTTTGTCTAACTGAGTTAGTCCATTAATCAGGTATTCGATGATGAGCTTCTCGGGTAGTCCAAGAGTGCAGCAGCTTCTCTCCAGGTGGTTGAATTTCTCCAGGTAGTCGTACATGGTCTCATTAGGTCCTTGCCTTATGTCCTGCAGTTGTCTTTTTACTTGCATTGCTCTTCCTGCTGGGTAGTATTTGTCCAGGAATTTTCTTTGCATCTGAACCCATGTTCTGATGCTTCCCGAAGGCAATGAAAGGAACCAGTCGTTTGCCGAGTCAATGAGGGAAAAATAGAACGCTTTCAACTTGAAGTCGTCTATATTCACTCGATTGGGCTTTAGATTTTGGCAAATGCCATGTAAGCGTTGGAGATGAGTTGTGGCAGATTCTCCATGAGCTCCTGAGAATTTTGGCAAGCTGTGGGCCACTGACGCGATGATGGTAATGTATTCTAGTTCAGGGCCCTCGTAAATGCACCATGGCTGTGTTTCGAAATCTGGAGAATTGAGTTCTCCCATAGTAGGTTCACGGAAGTTGTTATCCCCATAGTAATCATCGAAGACGGGTTCTTGCCTTGGCACTTGTCGAGGTTGAGGGGGTGGGGGATATCTAGGGGGCTGTACTGGACCAGCTCCATTTCGGTCCTCAGGTGGTCCTTGGTTTCTTCGAATGGCCTCCCTATCACGAGCTCTTCGGTTTCGGATGATTTGTTCCGGATCATCGACAAATTGTGGCGGCGCTTCATTATTTCGATCAAACAGATTCATCTCGTCGTCATCCTGATAGTCATGGTGGCTTCCTTCACGAGACATGGTTGTGCAGAAGCGAGTTCGAAAGAGAAAAGAAAAAGAGAAGAACAGCTAATCAGAGAGCTAACTCCCCGGCAACGGCGCCAATTTTGACAAGGCCCACTGCACTGTCGTTAAGGTGCGATGTTCTCTGTGCAAAATAAATTTATATCTCCGCTACTCGTACTCTACTAGTGGGTAGTAAAGGGTAAGTAGGGGTCGAACCCAAGGGAGTCAGGTGAATAGTTGTTCTTTAAGTAGGACAGTTGGGGATGGTTGTGATTTTAGTACTGAGAGTAGCGTGGGTTGGTTGTGATTTTAGTACTGAAAGGTAAATTAACAGTTGATATTACAATTAAAGGAAAGCATTCGGTTTTAGGGGCCTTGTATCATATTCTGTTTATCATTGACCTCTAATGATTATACTAAGTGTTCAAAGATGAATCAAGGCTATTTCTAGCACAAGACTTGCAACATCGTTTAGAACACTTGTTCTATTTAGACTAATTCCTCCTTTCGAAGTATCTTAGCCTTATGTGCATCCATTTGATCTTCAGTTACGATCAACCAAATGGTTTTTAAAAGAGGTCGAACTCCTCAGATAAGCTTTGCCCGTTAAAGCATCCACTTACCCGAGTATGTTCACGAACCCCAAGGAAGAGCTTTGCCCGTTAAAGCATCCACTCAACCTTGGAAGTTCTAACCTAATATGTGGCACATAGAACAAGTTTTGAACACAGTGAGGCACTAAGCGAAGGGTCTAAAACATTTTATGACACAAGTACACCCCTTCAACCGAATGAAGGGTTTAGCTACGAGTATTCATGGAACAGGACATCATAGCTAAAAAAGTAAAGGTTTTTGAAAGATAGTAAAGTAAAGTTTTTGAAAGTAAAGACAGGAAAGTAAAGTACTTTGAAAGACAGTAAAGTAAAGAAGAGAGTACTTACAAAAACCGTTGAAAGTGCTAAAGCTTCGATTCCAAAGTAAAGTGCTTACATGATTGTGCTCTCAATCTAGAGAGATAAGTGATTTGTGATTTTGGAATGTGGAATGTTGGAATTATTTACAAAGGGAAGGAGCATGGGTATTTATAGGCATGGAGAGGAGATGGATGTGGATGAGAGGCATGACACTTGTCAAAAGATGGGAGGGAGAGCAAAAGCCATCGGAGCAAGGCGGCACTTCCCTTAGCCGCCGGCCACATGTCATGAAATAGGAGGAGAAGCCCTCTAGCCGCCGGCCATAGGTGGCAAGGGAGTGGGTGAGTGTGAGTTGAGATCTTTTTCCCAAAAGCCGTCGGTCCTTTCAGCTCCGGTCTGACTCTGGTTGCTCTTCGGTTGGACTTGTTTTGAGTGATTCCTTGTCCGGTTCTTAAAAGTCAGAATTTGGTCGTGACCTGGAATGGCTCGTAATTCATTTTCAACTTTAAAACTCCTCCTTAGCCTGCATTCTCTCTAGACTTCAAAATACCCTATAGATAAATATCGGAACTAACAAGCAAAAGTTAAATGGACAAAGCGTCTAATTTGGTGGGTTTAACTGTGTTTATGATTCATACAATTATGGTCCATCGGACATTCAACAAGTAAGTATATTCCGAGACTTGATTGATCATTACCAATTAATTGAGGTGTCCATAAACTTTATAACTATGATATTTTTTTCAGTGTTTCCCAAGAGGCCGACAACCATATGATAACGATGTGCTAGATGGCATGAGGGATGACTTTGCAACTGCTTTGATTACTTACGTGCGGCAAGTATATAATCCGGTATAAACATTTTGTATTATTTGCTCGAATGTTGTTTGTAAGACTAAAACTTGTCAAGTATCGAAAAATTTGAACATGTGTGAATTCAAATGTGTTGTAATGTTCAGCGCTGAATGTAATTTTTGGTTCACCAAATGTATTTGTTGTAATTGTGGTTCAGCAGCACATGTATCAGGTTTTGGTTTTGATTGTGCAGGGGGAATTGTATGTATTTCAGAAAACCTACCATTTTTCTTCGAAATTATAGATATCGCTTCATGTTAAAGCACTGTCGAAAGTGTCACGTAAGACATCACTTTAATATGAAGCGCTGTCGAATGTGTCACTTAAGACAAAGCTTGAACTTGAAGCGCTGTCTAAAGGCTCAACATAAGACTTCGGGCGAATGGTTCAAAGAAGCGTTGTCTAATGGTGTTTCTGTACTAGTGAAAGCATAACAATTTATCGATGTATACCCTTCCTAAGCCCTGCCATGAAGCTATTTAACAGATTTGATGGTTGTCAATTTGGGGGTCTTGGTGAATAAAGGCTAAAAATCCGCAATATATGTTGTAAAATTCAAAGTTTGAAGTAACTTATTGAGTTGTACCTCAGGATTCCAATATGAAATTGAACCAAAGCACGCGAGGAGGTCAAGCGTAAAAGTCAGTCAGTCTCGGAGTTGGTGCGTTGAGTGAAGCCACTAAAACCATCTAAGTGCTTCTCCAGCCAAACCGGTAAATATTGTTCAAGTTGTTGGTGTGTAGGTATCTTACGGTGTTGAAACTATCGGTCAAGCTGGAAAATCCAACCCTCTGCGTCTTCTCCACTGAAAAGTGGAATCTCTATTCGAGACATCATTAACTTTATGTTGTTGCTACTACATGTTGTTTCAGAAATGATTACACCCTTTTGCTTACTTGTCGAGATGGTACTTGTTGGTGTCAGCAAAGTGGTTGTGACGCAGTCGGAATCTTAAAGGAATAACAAGCGCTAAACCTAGGATAGATGATCGAATTCACAAGCGATGAACTCAAACTAAAATTCTGGAATCCACAAGAAAAATATCAAAGTTAGGTTTTTTTTTGAATAAAAGATGTAAAAGTTCTACGACCCAAGCGGGCTATAAATAGAGAAAACAAAACAAAATAAGAAAATTACTAAAAACTAAATTAAGAAAATTACTAAAACTAAAATAAGAAAGTTGCTAAAAAGAAAATGGAAACTTCAAAAAGATTTAATTCCTAAATCTTTCTCAACCTTCTACATCAATCTCCTCCACCTCAAAAGAACTCGACTGACAGAGCCCACCGCACTGTCGTTAAGGTGCGATGTTCTCTGTGCATAAGTGACAAGGCGTCGTAGGACCTTGCAAATTGATATTTATAAACTCCTCGCTTTTGGCTCACTAAAAATAGTAGAGCGGCAAGTAAGGGTCGAACCCAAGGAAGTTAGCTTGGTTACTCGTAGGTCTCGTGAAAGCAAGAACATATTTTCACCAAAATCTGCTTAGATCATCGAATCACACTTGAATGTGCGTGGAGGGAGAGTTAGCTCCCTATGAGGTGTGAACCTCTTGGATATCTAAGCGACAATGGTGAGAACCAGGTTCAACTGCTTGTAAGTAAAGGAAAATGAAATGCAACAGTTGGGGTTTAGGGTTTTAAAGAAAGTAAATGACAAGTACGTGAGTAAAGTGCAATATGAGAAATATCTAGTCGTGGGTTCCTTGCTACATATTTATCCTAGGCACTATGTGGATAAATCTATCTCATGGTGCGGCGTTCCGACTAAGGAACGCGCCCTTGACCTTGGCTTCCTTCGCGTTAGTTCGTAGCACGCCGACTAGGTCGTGCTCTTGAGCCCCGGCTAAAGTAGCTCATCGAATGCAAGTTGAAGGAAGCGCCGGTCCTAGTCCTTTCTTAGGTCGCGCAGAAGTGTTTGGGGGTTTCGAGTCGCGCCGACTAGGTCGCGTCTTCGTACTCCGTCTAGGTGGTACTTCGAAACCTTACCCCAAGCAAACCCACTTGGCCTAAGTGTTACTATCTACCATCACGGCTAGTATCTGGTAGATGATGACAATAGGGTCTCGAGCCTTCGCTAAACCTTGTGGCTAGACATCCACTTAGCGTAGCTCTCGACTCATAGATTAAGCACAAGGACTAGTAACGAGATAGAATATGTAAGTGCGGTGCCTCAAACCATGGTTGCAATTACGAACCCACAACTAGATCGAGGGGTTTAGCCACTAGTATTCATGGGGTGAATACAATAGCCTTGCATAAGTAAATGGAAATGTAAAATACGAGAGGGAGTAGAGAGAGAAGTGCAAAAAGAAATAAAGGACACTTGTATTGCTAGATTTCCGGAACAAAAGGAACAATCTCAAAACGTGTCCATTTCCAAGGGAATGAAGGAGTTCTTTTATAGGAAATGAGGAGGATTCTAGGCCCTTGGATGAGACTTGATCTCCAAGTTGAGTGGCATAAGCGGTTTGGCACTAGTAAAGACCTAGAACCTTCTCTCCATAGGGGAATTGGCATTGTGAACTTTGCATTGGAAGAAGCACACGGAGGCCGACGTCAGCACCTCGAAGGACGAGCCGAGAAAGTCAAGGAAGAGGTCAACGGTCAACTCTTGACTTTGCCCTTGAATTGTAGGCTATTTGGGGCGACCAAGAATGGATTGCGAGTTTTGTGACTCTGGCCGGTGGATTTGGCTTCTTTAGACAATTCTAAAACTTTCTTAAGAAGAGTGCTAAGTCAGAAAATGCCTCGAACTATGATGAATTCCACAATTTCCCCTTTTGTGCCTTATATTGGCCTTGACCGGGCTCGGGACCTTTACTTTCGAATTTCACGGGGCTAGCTCTTGATCTATCATGCTTGATCAATATGAAGACCAGTCTTTCAAGCCAGAAATGCCATTAGATGATTGGAATGTCGATTGGCCAATAAGGGCTTGAATAGGACATTTGATTCGGCGCTGATCGTGCTCGGACCTTGAAGCTCGATTTGGTTCGACTTAGGATAGCAGGTCATTCGATGTTTTGGTCTTGGTAGCAAGGTGGTCATGTGTACTTGATGTTAGGACCTTGAGACAAGACTTTTGAATAGGATTTAGAGCTTGGGCGACCGACAAGGATAGCTTCCCGGTCAGCCCGGCGATACCCGGATGCATTCCCCAGCCAACCCGGCTGCGCCTGGGTTGCGACCGCATTTTCTCGGCTGGCCCGATATCAAGGTTTCGGTACTCGGCATTCTCGGTAGACCCGGTATGATTCCTCGGGTGGCCCTTCCGAGCGCCTGGTGCGGCGTACTCGGTCTCTTTCGGATGCGGTGCGGGCCAAATGAGGCCCCGACCGGCCAGAACTCCAACTGGTGATTTTTAGGCTTAAATGCCGTCTTTTGCGCACGATTCCTCATAAGTCCTCGAATGTACCTGTAATGCGAAAATACATTAGCAAGCAACTGTTCATGTGACCTTGAATGTCAATTCGTGGGAATTGTTGACTTAATAAGTCGTGTGAACACGGCTTATCAAATCACCCCACACTTAAACTTGTTCGTCCCGAACAAAGTCTAGGAAATAAGAGGAAAAGACAACTGTTTCATCACAAGCCTCTTGGTCCGAGATATGCAATAGAGTGCTAATCTAGATATTACCTTTCCTCGCAATAATTCAACTACTACTCAACGAATCATGCTCAAACATTTAATCAACTCGATACGTGTTACCTCATGAGCCGGGATGCAAACCAATTGGGATGGGTGGGAGATAGCCCTTTTCGAACCCATGATCTACACTCTTGGACCCGGGGACTTGCCATATGGTTATACTTATTGCTTCTTCTAGCACGTGATGTGATTCGAGCTTTTTGGTCAAGGCTTGTTGTTGTGTGGACGGTTTTTGTAGTGAACTTGGCCTTTGGCCTTGACATGGATTTGTGGTGTTTCACTTGACTTTCGGGAAGAATCTCTCTTTGGATTTTCGGGAGCCTTGCTTTTGTATTGAAATTTTTTGTTTTGTTCTTTGCTTGAGCCTTGCTCTTTTCTGGAAATTGCTCGTCCATTTCTTTGAAAGGGTCCAATCATCACCCACAAGCTATGGAAATACCCTTCCCGCTCTCGCTCAGGCGGCCTTCTAGCGCGGGTCAGGTCGAGGGTCGCTCGCCCATTTTCCCTGCTAGTCGGACCCGAACGAAGACGGTCTGTTTTCCCGTCTCGCCTCTTGCGCGTAGTGTGTGCATAGGCCGAGCCAACTGATCCAATCGGTCTCGAAGCGCAGCCTCCACAAGTCCGTATAACCATATGACTCGATCCCGGTCCCTCGAGTGCTTTTGTCAAGCTCCACTAGGGCCTTTTCTATCAACTCCACATCCCTTCTATTTATCCCAACTCACGAAGACAAATAAAGAGTTAATCTCATATTATCACACATTCCAGATTTCATAGGAAAAAAATGCAAGTACTTGGTTCTATCTATTTCACAACATTAATGCTCAAAACCGCATATCCTGGAGCTAGAATGCATTCCTTATTCGAAAAATTTAAAAATTTCAAGGGAAACGTGCTGACTCATGCAAATGCAAGGAATTAAGCGTGCTGACACAACAAACAACCTCCCCACCCAACACTTTTGAAATGAGCCGTGTCCTCACGGCACGACTCGGGGTAGGGCTCAATGCATGCGAGAAAAAGACAAGGGAAAGAGATAACAGGAACTCCCCTCGTGCGAATGCGATGAATCTCGCTCAGTCGAGGCCTCTCAATGTTACAAGAACTTCTGTCGAGCCAGATTTTTTATTTTCGATCGTTGGGTCGGGAGTGGCCGGTTGGTGCTTGGTTCGCGCGCGCAGGGCCTGGTACTAGGGCCTGCGAGCGACCTCGCCTGGGCACTTCGGGAATTCTCAGATCCTTCGACAAATCGACCATTCTAAGCACTTTGGTCGAGTCAGAATTCCCATTTGAAGAAGTTGGCCCAGTAGGTTCCTCCTTTCCATGTTTTGCGCGCCTAGCGCCGAGGTCCAGATCCTGCAAGAAATACTCTTTTCCCAGGCTTAGTTATTCGAAAGTAAAAATAAACAGAAAAAATAAATGCCGGGCTGCCTCCCTGCGAGCGCCTTTGTTTAACGTCGTTGGCTCGACGGGACCTCCATTCAAGGAGGTTCGAATGGCTCGGCTAGGTCAAATTCCTGGGGGGTGCTATGATCTCATCGTGGTAATGCTTTACCCGTTGCCCGTTGACCACGAACCGACTGCCATCCCTTGGGTTCTCCAGCTCGAGGGCCCCATGATTAAATACGCGCGCAATGGTGAAAGGGCCAGTCCACTTCGAGCGGAGCTTGCCCGGCATGAGCCTTAAGCGCGAAGAAAATAGGAGCACACGCTGGCCCACTTCGAAGTCACGCTGGAGGATGAACTTATCATGGTAGAGCTTGGTGCGCGCCTTGTAGTCTGATTGGCCCTCGTAGGCCTCGAGGCGTAACTCCTCCAGCTCGCACAATTGCATTTTCCGGTCCAATCCAGCGGCTCGTAAATCCGAGTTGCATTGCTTGAGGGCCCAGTAGGCCTTGTGCTCGAGCTCGACCGGCAGATGGCACGCTTTGCCAAATACTAGCCGAAAGGGTGAAGTCCCTATCGGCGTTTTGTAGGCGGTCCGGTAGGCCCAAAGCGCTTCGTCGAGCCTTTGGCTCCAATCTGTGCGAGTCGGTTTCACCATTTTTTCAAGGATCCCCTTGATCTCGCGGTTGGAGACCTCCGCTTGACCATTGGTTTGGGGATGATAGGCTGTAGAAGTTCGATGGTGAACGTGGTAGCGCCTCAAGGTGGTAGCCATGACTCGGTTGCAAAAATGCGAACCTTGGTCGCTAATAATGGCCTTAGGCACGCCATACCGGCAAAAGATGTTGGTGCGCAAGAATTCCAAAACGGCCTTCGCATCGTTGCACCGGGTGGCCTTGGCCTCGACCCATTTCGAGACGTAGTCGACTGCCATGAGGATATGGACGAATCCGTTCGAGGCCGGGAACGGTCCCATGAAGTCGATGCCCCAGATGTCGAAAACATCATTGACGAGTATGGGAACTTGGGGCATCTCGTTCCGAGCGGACACGTTGCCGACCCTTTGGCATTTGTCGCATTTCTTGCAATGGTTGTGCGAGTCTCGAAAGATGCTAGGCCAAAAGAACCCGCTGTCCAAGATTTTCCGCGCGGTTCTCCTTGGGCCAAAATGCCCTCCACAAGCGTGCTCATGACAAAAACTGAGCACCGAAGCAATCTCCTCGTCTGGAATGCATCTTCGAAGAATTTGGTCGGACCCAATTTTCCAAAGGTACGGGTCGTCCCACACGTAGTGCCTCGCATCGTGCTTGAGTTTCAGGCGCTGGGCCTTCGAGTAGGCGGGTGGAAACTTGGCCCCGACTAAAAAGTTTACGATCTGCGCATACCAAGGCACCCGTCTCGCGAGAGCGTAGAGGTGCTCATCGGGAAAGACCTCGGTAATTCGGCCGGGTTCCTCTTCTCGAACCAGTCGGCTCAAATGGTCGGCCACAGTATTTTCCACCCCCTTTTTATCCTTAATTTCCACGTTGAACTCTTGTAGCAGCAAAACCCATCGGATCAGGCGCGGCTTGGCCTCCTTCTTAGTCATCAAATATCGAATGGCCGCGTGATCCGAGTAAACAATCACTTTTGTACCCAGCAAATATGATCTAAATTTTTCCAAGGCAAAGACCACGGCGAGCAGCTCCTTCTCAGTCGTCGAATAATTTCTTTGGGCCGTGTCGAGAGTCCTCGATGCGTAGTAGATCACTACCGGCCTTCGCTCGATCCGCTGGCCGAGTACCGCACCTACCGCGTAGTCGCTCGCATCGCACATGATCTCGAAGGGCCGAGTCCAGTCGGGCGCGCAAATGATAGGTGCGCTAGTGAGCGCTTGTTTCAACTCATCAAATGCCGCTTGGCACGCGCCCGTGAACTCGAAAGGGAGGCCCTTCTGGAGCAAGGTCGAGAGAGGCAGGGCTTTCTTTGAAAAGTCCTTAATAAATCGCCTGTAGAACCCAGCGTGCCCAAGAAAAGACTTGATGTCTCGCACAGTCGTGGGATAGGGGAGGGTAGAGATCACATCAATTTTGGCCTTGTCGACCCTAATCCCTTCGTGCGAGACGATGTGCTCCAAGACGACCCCGTGAGTCACCATAAAATGGCACTTTTCGTAGTTGAGTGCGAGGTTCATCGAGACACATCGAGCCAAGACGGCGCTCAAGTTCTCTAGGTACGCATCGAACGAGTTCCCATAAACTGTGAAATCATCCATGAAGACCTCGATCATTGACCCAATCATATCCGAGAAAATGCTCGTGACGACCCGCTGGAACGTGCCGGGCGCATTGCAAAGGCCGAAGGACATGCGGCGGAACGCGAAGGTACCGAACGGGCACGTGAACGTCGTCTTTTCCTGGTCCTCGGGCGCGATAGGAATCTGGTTGTAGCCCGAGAACCCGTCGAGGAAACAAAAATAAGGCTTTCCCACTAGGCGGTCGAGCATTTGGTCGATGAATGGGAGGGAAAAGTGGTCCTTCCTTGTGACGGCATTTAGCTTCCGATAGTCGATGCACATTCGCCACCCATTCTTCACTCGAGTTGCAACCATTTGCCCCTCGGCATTTTCCTCGACTGTTATGCCGCTCTTTTTTGGCACAACATGAACTGGGCTCACCCATTGGCTGTCCGAGATCGGATAAATCACGTCCGCATCGAGCAATTTTTGGATTTCCTTCTGGACCACTTCCATCATGATCGGGTTCAGTCGGCGCTGTGGTTCCCTCGATGGCTTCGCACCATCCTCGAGCAAAATACGATGCATGCACACAGCCGGGCTAATTCCTCGAATATCCGCAAGAGTCCACCCGATGGCCAGTTTGTGCCGGCCCAGGACCTCGACAAGACGCCGCTCCTGGTCCGCACCAAGCCCATTCTTTATGATGACTGGAAGAGTGTTATTCTTGCCAAGGAAGGCGTACTTTAAATGCTCAGGTAGGGGCTTGAGCTCGACCTCGGGGGCTTGCTCGATGGACGGTACCGTAGATTTGGCCTTGAATAGCCGCACCTCGCACGCCTCGTAGTACCGGGTCAAGGGTCGAGAAACTTCGAGCGCTAGCAGCGCGTCCTGGACGCCGTCGGTCAGCTCATACAAGTCCTCGTGCGCATACACGGCGTTAATCAGCGCGAGCTCGAGCGGGTCCTTTGCGCGTTCCGATTGGAACTCCTCGACCAGATCGTCGAGGGTGTCGAGCGCATGGACTGACTCGAACTCAAAAGGGTGCTTCATGGCCCGGAAAATGTCGAAGCTAAAAACTTCTCCCTCGACCTCCATCGACAAGGTCCCGCTATCACAATCAATCTTCATTTTTGACGTTTTCAAGAAGGGCCGGCCTAGTAGAATAGGCGCATGATCTCCTGGCCCACAGTTCTCCATCTTTAGGACATAGAAGTCCGCTGGGAATACGAGCTCTCCCACTTGCACTAGTACATCCTCGATCTTTCCTTCCGGCTGCTTCAACGAACGGTCCGCCAACTGAATGGTGAGCCCAGCTGGCTCGAGAGGCCCTATCCTAAGGCACGAGTAGATCGAATAAGGCATGACATTGATCGAAGCTCCCAGGTCTAGCATGCAATTCTCGATCCTAATGTTGCCTATCGTGCAAGGAATGGTGTAGGTGCCTGGATCTCCGCATTTGGGAGGAACCTTTCATTGAATCACGGCCGACACATTCCTACTCATCAGCTCTTGGTCCCCTCGAGGACCCCTTCTTCTATTCGTGCACAATTCCTTCAAAAACTTAGCGTATCTGGGAATCTGTTTGATGGCCTCGAGGAGGGGGATATTAATTTCCACCTTGCTGAACAGGTCCCATACGTCCTTATCCATCACATATTTCCTGGGCGCTCGAGCAAGGACGGGGAACGGAAGTGGCGCGCTAGTATTCGTATTATCGGCCTCAGGTACCGGGCGCGGGTCTTCGTTCTCAGGTGCGCGCGCCGAGTCCTCACGGCATTCTTCGGTTGTGTCCGG
The DNA here is from genome assembly GCA_033675215.1 of Rhodiola kirilowii. Classification (NCBI taxonomy): domain Eukaryota; kingdom Viridiplantae; phylum Streptophyta; class Magnoliopsida; order Saxifragales; family Crassulaceae; genus Rhodiola; species Rhodiola kirilowii. The sequence goes on from JAUCNB010000027.1 coordinate 47,680, forward strand.
CTCGCGCGTATCGGCCGCGTCCGGCCCGATATGGCTGAATGCCTCGGGCTCCATCTGTTCCTCCTCGGACTCTTCTTGACCCACTTCCTCATCTGAGCCTGGCTCATCCTCGGCTAGCCTCCCCGCACTCCTGAGCGTCACAGCGCTCACATTTCCTCGAGGGTTTTTCACAGTTTTCGAGGGGAGCCTGCTTGGCTCGCTCTTTAGCTCGGCCACGTCGGTGGCGATCTGGGAAACTTGCTTGGCGAGGTCCGCAATGGCCCCGTCTGTCTTAATCTGCTGCTGCTGCACTGTAATGGCCAGTTCCTTCACAATTTCTTCGAGTGTCTTGCCAGGGCCTCGATTACTCGGACCGGCCTGGTCATGGCTCGGCCCTCGCTGATATTGTTCGGGCCCATTCTGCTGGAATTGCCGGTTCGGCGGGCGATAGTAGCCCTGGCTCGCCTGGGGTGCGCTTTGCTGCGCGTGATGGAACTGCTGGTGCCCTTCCCTCGGCGCATTGTTCCGCCAGTCCTGGCCGGGCGGTGCGCGTCCATAGGCCTGATTTGGCCCGGAGCGATTGTTGTAGGCCTGGTGCCCGTCTATCGCATTGACCTCCACCGGGTCCTCTTCGAACAACGTCGGGCACGCATCGGTTTTGTGGTCCGATGCGCCACAAAACTCGCACGGCTTCACCACTACCGGCTGCCTCCTAATCAAAGTCTCCATCATTTCCTTCATTTCTCTCATCTCCTTCAACTGCTCCGCAATAGGCTGGGCTGGTGACTCGGCCCTGGCCACGCTCTTCGTGCGAGAGAACTCTTCTTGCCGAGTCGTTTCCTCGCGAAACCTCGCATTCTCGGCCACCTTCGTCACAAGTTCCCGGATTCCGCTCAAGGGCAGGCTCATCATCGTACCTCCAGCCGAGGCATCGAGGAGCATTTTATCGAGCGGGCGGAACCCGTCCAACAAGTACTCGACCACCAGTTTCTCGGGCAATCCGAGGTTGCAACAACTTCGCTCGAGTCGATTAAATTTTTCGAGGTAGTCATACATCGATTCGTTCGCCCCTTGCTTAATTTCTTGGAGTTGCCTCCGCACTTGAATGGCTCGACCGGCGGGGTAGTACTTGTCGAGGAACTTCTTTTGCATTTGGCCCCATGTACGAATACTTCCGGACGGTAGCGAGAGGAACCAATCATTCGCCGCATCGACAAGCGAGAAGAAGAACGCCTTGAGCTTGAAGTCCGCCACATCGATCCCAGGTGGGCGCATATTTTGGCACACGCCATGAAAACGTTGGAGGTGCATGACCGCGGATTCTCCTTGAGTGCCAGCAAACTTCGGCAAATAGTGCACTACGGCCATGTTGACCACGATGTTTTCCATTTCTGGGCCTTCGTAAATGCACCATGGTTGATTGCGAAAATTCGGGGCCGAAAGTTCGCCTATAGTTGGCTCGCGGATGTCCTCGAACTCGTCGTATAGCGCATCGTGCATCGGCTCGTGTCGCTTAGCGCGCTGTTGCGCGGGTTGGAATGGGCGAGGTACCGGCCTAGGGCCGGCCTCGTGTCGAACCTCCGGCGCTCCCGGATCTCGTCTCGCGGCCTCACGCGCGATGCGATTGCGCTCTCGAATGAGCCGCTCGGGGTCATCGTAAAATGGAGGCGGGTCCTCGGGGTGTTCCACGAAGTCGTCGACTCTCTCGTCGACGATATTGTCGCCCATGCGACTACCAGCGTGCGACATGACTCGCACCCGGCACAAATAACCCCAAAAATGAAAAGAAAGGAAACAAACTAAGACCAAACTTCACCAAATACAACTAACTCCCTGGCAACGGCGCCAAATTTGACAAGGCGTCGTAGGACCTTGCAAATTGATATTTATAAACTCCTCGCTTTTGGCTCACTAAAAATAGTAGAGCGGCAAGTAAGGGTCGAACCCAAGGAAGTTAGCTTGGTTACTCGTAGGTCTCGTGAAAGCAAGAACAGATTTTCACCAAAATCTGCTTAGATCATCGAATCACACTTGAATGTGCGTGGAGGGAGAGTTAGCTCCCTATGAGGTGTGAACCTCTTGGATATCTAAGCGACAATGGTGAGAACCAGGTTCAACTGCTTGTAAGTAAAGGAAAATGAAATGCAACAGTTGGGGTTTAGGGTTTTAAAGAAAGTAAATGACAAGTACGTGAGTAAAGTGCAATATGAGAAATATCTAGTCGTGGGTTCCTTGCTACATGTTTATCCTAGGCACTATGTGGATAAATCTATCTCATGGTGCGGCGTTCCGACTAAGGAACGCGCCCTTGACCTTGGCTTCCTTCGCGTTAGTTCGTAGCACGCCGACTAGGTCGTGCTCTTGAGCCCCGGCTAAAGTAGCTCATCGAATGCAAGTTGAAGGAAGCGCCGGTCCTAGTCCTTTCTTAGGTCGCGCAGAAGTGTTTGGGGGTTTCGAGTCGCGCCGACTAGGTCGCGTCTTCGTACTCCGTCTAGGTGGTACTTCGAAACCTTACCCCAAGCAAACCCACTTGGCCTAAGTGTTACTATCTACCATCACGGCTAGTATCTGGTAGATGATGACAATAGGGTCTCGAGCCTTCGCTAAACCTTGTGGCTAGACATCCACTTAGCGTAGCTCTCGACTCATAGATTAAGCACAAGGACTAGTAACGAGATAGAATATGTAAGTGCGGTGCCTCAAACCATGGTTGCAATTACGAACCCACAACTAGAACGAGGGGTTTAGCTACTAGTATTCATGGGGTGAATACAATAGCCTTGCATAAGTAAATGGAAATGTAAAATACGAGAGGGAGTAGAGAGAGAAGTGCAAAAGGAATAAAGGACACTTGTATTGCTAGATTTCCGGAACAAAAGGAACAATCTCAAAACGTGTCCATTTCCAAGGGAATGAAGGAGTTCTTTTATAGGAAATGAGGAGGATTCTAGGCCCTTGGATGAGACTTGATCTCCAAGTTGAGTGGCATAAGCGGTTTGGCACTAGTAAAGACCTAGAACCTTCTCTCCATAAGGGAATTGGCATTGTGAACTTTGCATTGGAAGAAGCACACGGAGGCCGACGTCAGCACCTCGAAGGACGAGCCGAGAAAGTCAAGGAAGAGGTCAACGGTCAACTCTTGACTTTGCCCTTGAATTGTAGGCTATTTGGGGCGACCAAGAATGGATTGCGAGTTTTGTGACTCTGGCCGGTGGATTTGGCTTCTTTAGACAATTTTAAGACTTTCTTAAGAAGAGTGCTAAGTCAGAAAATGCCTCGAACTATGATGAATTCCACAATTTCCCCTTTTGTGCCTTATATTGGCCTTGACCGGGCTCGGGACCTTTACTTTCGAATTTCACCGGGCTAGCTCTTGATCTATCATGCTTGATCAATATGAAGACCAGTCTTTCAAGCCAGAAATGCCATTAGATGATTGGAATGTCGATTGGCCAATAAGGGCTTGAATAGGACATTTGATTCGGCGCTGATCGTGCTCGGACCTTGAAGCTCGATTTGGTTCGACTTAGGATAGCAGGTCATTCGATGTTTTGGTCTTGGTAGCAAGGTGGTCATGTGTACTTGATGTTAGGACCTTGAGACCAAACTTTTGAATAGGATTTAGAGCTTGGGCGACCGACAAGGATAGCTTCCCGGTCAGCCCGGCGATACCCGGATGCATTCCCCAGCCAGCCCGGCTGCGCCTGGGTTGCGACCGCATTTTCTCGGCTGGCCCGATATCAAGGTTTCGGTACTCGGCATTCTCGGTAGACCCGGTATGATTCCTCGGGTGGCCCTTCCGAGCGCCTGGTGCGGCGTACTCGGTCTCTTTCGGATGCGGTGCGTGCCAAATGAGGCCCCGACCGGCCAGAACTCCAACTGGTGATTTTTAGGCTTAAATGCCGTCTTTTGCACACGATTCCTCATAAGTCCTCGAATGTACCTGTAATGCGAAAATACATTAGCAAGCAACTGTTCATGTGACCTTGAATGTCAATTCGTGGGAATTGTTGACTTAATAAGTCGTGTGAACACGGCTTATCAATAAGCAAATTTATATCTCCGATACTCGCGACTTAACTATTTTGGGTAGTCAGTGGTAAGTACGGGTCGAACCCAAGGGAGTCAGGTGAATAGTTGTTTTTTCGAAAATGGGAGATTAAATAAAGCAGTTTGGGGGGGGTTGTTTTTGGTTTTTGGTTACTGAAAAGTAAGGTGTTTGATGAACAAGACTTGACAGAAAGTAAGCAGTTGATAAGGTACTGAAAGTAAAGGAACAGTTGATATAACAATTAAAGGAAAGATTCGGTTTCAGAGGCCTTGTATCATATTCTGTTTATCATTGCCCTTTAATGATCATACTAAGTGTTCAAAGATGAATCGAGGCTATTTCTAGCACAAGACTTGCAACATCGTTTAGAAAACTTGTTCTATTTAGACTAATTCCTCCTTTCGAAGTATCTTAGCCTTATGTGCATCCATTTGATCTTCAGTTACGATCAACCAAATGGTTTTTAAAAGAGGTCGAACTCCTCAGATAAGCTTTGCCCGTTAAAGCATCAACTTACCCGAGTATGTTCACGAACCCCACGAAAGAGTTTTGCCCGTTAAAGCATCCACTCAACCTTGGAAGTTCTAACCTTATATGTGGCACATAGAACAAGTTTTGAACACAGAGAGGCACTAAGCGTAAAGTCTAAAACATTTTATGATACAAGTACACCCCTTCAACCGAATGAAGGGTTTAGCTACGAATATTCATGGAATAGGACATCATAGCTAAGTGCGTTGAAAAGTAAAGTACTTTGAAAGACAGTAAAGTAAAAAAGAGAGTACTTACAAAAACCGTTGAAAGTGCTAAAGCTTCGATTCCAAAGTAAAGTGATTACATGATTGTGCTCTCAATCTAGAGAGATAAGTGATTTATGATTTTGGAATGAGAATGGGATGTGTAGAGAGATGAGCTCTCCACACTTTGGGATGAATTACAAGGAGAAGGGGATGTCTTATTTATAGGCTAAGGGAGGCAATGGATGTGGAAGAGAAGCCACCACTTGGCACAAAATGAGAGGAATGTGGATTGAGATCACAACACATGGCAAGGGATGAGAGGGCAACCCAAAGCAGCCGGCTGCTCTCCCAAAGCCGCCGGGACAGGTGGCCAAAGGTGGAGGAGGAAGTGAGTTGAGTGGATTGAGATATTTGTCTTCAAAAAGCCATCGGTTCCCATACAACTCCCGGTTAGAGATTAGTTTGCCTTTGGTTTGCTTTGGCCGGAATTTTCGCCGGAGCAAGAAATGACCGGAGCATGGTGGTGGTCGGAATTGGCTTGATCGGAGCATCGCCGGAGCTTTGTCGGAGTATGGCCGGAGTTTGCCGGAATTTGACCGGAATCTGACCGGAGCTTTGGCCGGAGCTTCTTGGATTTTGGAGAGTGTATTCCAAATGAAAATGTCATTCTAAGATGATCTCAAGAAGGAAGTTAAGCCAAATTCTGCCCCGAACATGGTCGAAATCCCAAATCGGCTGAAATTGCCCTTGTTTGGCCTTTACCGGGCTCGGTGCCTTTGCATTGCGTTCCTGTCCAAATGCCGACTGTTCTAGCATATTTGAGAGATTCCAAGTTGGTTCTTGAAAGTTGGAATTTGGTCGTGACCTGGAATGACTCGTAATTCATATTCAGCTTTAAAACTCCTCCTTAGCCTGTATTCTCTCTAGACTTCAAAATACCCTGTAGATAAATATCGGAACTAACAAGCAAAAGTTAAATAGACAAAGAGTCTAATTTGGTGGGTTTAACTGTGTTTATGATTCATACAATTATGGTCCATCATCGACCCCGAGTTTTCTTCTGGATATAGGACCTCATTCGCCTTGAATGAACCATCCTTGCTCTTCTGGATATAGGACCTCTTTGACGGCCTCATTAAGCTCATTGGCACCCCAAGTCATCACAGGGAAGTTGGACCTTTTACTCCCTACACTCTTATTAAAATTGGAAAACATGAGCCATACCAATCTTATGTGGTCCACATGTAAACATCATCACGTTATCTCGCCCTATATACGTGATATCATTATCATAATGCCAAGGTCGACCAAGTAAAACATGAGAAACATCCATATCAAGAACATCACAGAGTACCTCTTCTTCATAGTGCTTGCCAATGGAAATAGGTACCCTACAACTCAGCAACACTAGAAGCTACAATCACTTACTCACCCAACCAAGTGTATATGGTTTCTCATGAGACTTGGTAGGTAACTTCAAATGATCAACCAATTTCTGAGAAACCAGATTTTTGGCACTCGACTCTGGGATCAAGTCAATCTGATGCTGAATATCTTGTAGAGGGGGTAAATTATATGGCAGCTCATCTACAATCAACTCTTCAAATCCTGCAGGTTCTCATGCACCTTATCTGGAATTGTTTCCTCTTTCACAACACTCATTAAATCACATGAATTTACAAACCGCGAATCATGCTAAATTCCAGTTATCTCGACCTCCTCACCTTCCTCCTCAGAATCAGCAGACATAACTGTTATCATCGCCAACTCATCAATCTCCTTCAATGCCTCCTCTGCCACAATAACATCTTCCTTCTTCGGCTCAACTTCCTTACCTTCCTCCTAAGAATTAGCAGTTAGAATCCTCAGCATCGCCAGCTCATCAATCTACTCCAACACCTCCTCCGCCACAATAATCTCTTCTTTCTCCAAATTCGGTTTCTGAAGCCCTTCCTTCACTTTTCGACACTCATTTGTGTACTTCGCAAGAGTCTTCTTTCCTTTAACGCATTCGACGTACTTCTTACACGTGATCTATTCGTAATCTTTTGGTAGAAACCGCTCCGTCATCAATTTTTTCAACCGCATCCATGTTTTAACATGCTCCTTCCTTTGTCAGTGCCTCTGAATAACGAGCTTATCCCACCACACAGGAACCATACTCTTTAACCGGATTGCTACCATCTCAACTTGTTTGTTCTCGGGGACACTCGTGACTGGAAAAAAAACCTATCAACATTGATCTGCCAATCTGAAAATGCCTCCCCTCCCATAGTTCCGTAGAACAATGGAATATTAGTCTTCACTAGATATTCAGAATTATTTTTTGATCATCATGGTAACTTCCTTTTTCGAACTCGAATCATCTAAGATAGCTGCACAATTGTTCTCACCTCGCGGAACCAGATTTGGTTCCCTTATCTTGTCTCTTCGCCGATTGTCATTGTTGCCCACTCTCGTCGGTAAAGTCGCCACCTGATTGGTCAAAGTAGCAAGGGTCGCGATAAAATTTGATGTAATTCCTTGAAGGTCTGCTCTTGTCGATGGTTGATCTTCCATGTCTGTTTGAGCTTCGAAAAGAGACAGGACAAAGCTTGCTCCGATACCACCCGACGCAGTCAAAATCTCAAATGAATAGTAAGTGCTAAACCTAGGATAGATGATTGAATTTACAAGCGATGAACTCGAACGAAAACTCTGAAATCTACCAGAAAAATGATAACTCTAGAATCCACTAGACAAAATAGCAAAGCTAGGTTTTTTATTGAATTAAAGATGTAAAAGTTCTACGACCCAAGCGGGCTACAAATAGAGAAAATGAAACAAAATAAAGAAATTGCTAAAAACTAAAATAAGAAAATTGCTAAAAGTAAAATAAGAAAGTTGCTAAAAATAAAATTGAAATTTTTAAAAGATTTAATTCCAAAAATTTTCTCAACCTCATACATGAGGTTACTGATGAACTCCAATTAGATATTTCTCCTCTTGTATGACACTCTTCTTGAAATATTGTATTGATCTTGTGACTTGTAGCAGCATTGAATACAAGCGCTCGGTTGTTTTTGTGTATCGTGTGGTGGCTTCTATTTGTCGTGACATCAAGTTCTCCATTTGTGGAGCTCAGTTTTCCGTTGTTTGTATGCGAAAAGTGAGTTCCGCCATGCTTGTTGGGAGGGCGGTGATGGGGCGTATTTATACGACTCATCGAGTACGCTAAACCCACCAAAAACGACATTTGGTGATACGAACATATGCTTGTTAATGTCGTTTTGTGTATATAGGCAATTTTGGAGTCTAAAGAGGAAACACGCTTAAAAATGGGCATTTGGTGCCAAAAAGCAGCACAAGTCATTTCTGGCCGGGCCAGACCCGAGGAGGCCCGAGAAAAGCCAGGCCACGCCCGAGAAAGCCAGGCCGCATCTGAGGATCCCAACTGGGCCGTCCGAGAGAGCGCAGGCCAAGGTCCGAGAGCCGGGTCCGAAGAAATGATTGCCCAGGCCGCGCCCAGCGCACCAGCCGAGCTGTCTAGCACTGAATTCAAGTTGCCCGGGCAAACCATCTGATCTGACGAATCCGCCTCAAGCAAAGTGATCAAAATAGAAAATAAGATGGACAATGTTGGAAAACCAAGGAGAATGCCCGAGCGGATTGGTAGTTGGCCCAATTCCAAAGGTATCGCGCACGCTGATAGGCACCGAAACCAAGTCGCTCGACTAACCCAGCTAATATGGCAAATCTGGCTTGACCAAGTTGTTTGAAATGCCCAACAACTCGGGCAATCTCACTTCCCAGACAAAACGCCCGAGTGGAACCAGCTCTAGCCCGATCAAGGCCAAACTAGGGCAATTCCGGCCGTTTTGGGATTCTGACCAGGTTTCGGGCAGATTCCGGCAAAACGACTTCAACCATTAGTCTTAGAATTGCCTCAGCATTCCAAATCCACAGTCCAAAAGCCAAAGTGCTCCGGCCAAAATTCCGGTCAGATTCCGGCCTACTCCGGCCAAACTCCGATCAAGCTCCGATCAAGCCCAGGCCAAGCACAACCAAGTCCAACCAAGTTCCAACCAAGAACCGAATTCCCAATATTATGGTTGGCTTCTACTATTCACTTCGGTTTAGTTTTGGAGTTCGGTTGGCCTCTTCTATTCAAGTCCGGTTGGCCTCATCTAGTCCAAGTTAGTTGCCCTTTGGATGAAGCCAAGCTTAAGTCGGTTGGGAGTGCAAGTGCAAGGCATGTGGATGGCTTTTGGCTAAACCAATCCAAATGAAGTGCTTTTGGGATATTTCCAATCCAAAACTTAGCCCCCAAGTCTTCCCTTGCCTATAAATAGAAGGGCATGCCCTTAGAAATGTATCCTTGTGCTAGTGCTTCGAAGTCCCAAGTCTTTAGAGAGAAGAGAGCTTAACTCTCTTCTCTTCATTTTCAATACAAACACAAATTGCTCTCTACTTGTTCTTGCTTTTGTTCTTGATTTCCAAAGCTTTCTTCACTTCTTGAGCTCCAAAACTCTTAATTTCCAGCAAGCACTCTTTAATTTCGTGTCTTGTTCTTGATTTGGAGCTCCTCTCCTTTACTTTCCTTGTTAAGCCACAGCTTCTTTTACTTTCCTTCTCAATCTAAACTTAGTCCCCAAGTTTCCCTAGTCTATAAATAGAGGCTTATGCCTTAGAAGTCCATGTCCATGCTACTCACATTAGGGAGTTCAGAGCTTATCTCTCTACTCCACCCTTCGATACAAACACCTTGTTCTTTGTTCTTGTTACTCTAGTTCGAATTGCTTCTACTCCTTCTTGTTCTTGTGATCTTTTACTTTCTTTTGTTCTTGTTCTTGATTTGGAGCTCCTCTCCTTTACTTTCCTTGCACTTGATTTCGAGCTCCTCTCTTACTTTTGTTGTCAAAGCCACGGCTTTCCTTTCCTTTACTTTTATAAGTATGGTGCTTGTATTCCTTGACATGAATACAAGTAGCTAAGCATATTCAGTCAAAGGGTGTTCATACTTGTGTATGCTTCTTGAGACATGAACTTAATGCTACTTTGTGTGTCTACTAGTTCTTGTGCCATTCATTCGGGTTGAACAACGAAGTTAAGTGGATGCTTGAAATGGAAAAGCTTTTCCTAGTGGTTCAAACCCTCTTTAAGTCACTTGGTTGATCGGAAATGTGAGATCAAGTGGCTGCACTTAGAACTAGATGTCTATGTCTTGATTTTGGAGTAGATTGTGGTGTAAGTGCTTGAAATGGCCTTACTTAAGGGTTTATGTCTTGAAATGGAATAAACCCACACTTATGAACACAAAGTAAGATCATTTGACGTCCATGATGGTTGTCTCACAAGTAGAGACCCTAGACTGAATATCTTTCATCTTTACTTATCAGCACTTTACTTTCTTGTCATTTACTTTCAAGCACTTTACATTTCAGCACTTACTTTCAGCACTTTACATTTCAGCACTTACTTTCAGCACTTTACTTTTACGCACTTTAAATTTTACTTTCAGTACAGCAGTTTTCAACATCAATCAAACATAACATTTTGGTACGTATTGCGCTTGAAACACAGCGTGCGACAAACCAAAACGTATGTTGTATGGTTGATATTGAACTCGGTTGTTCTCGCACTTACTTTACGTACTTTACATTCAGTCATTTACTTTACGCACTTTACTTTTCAAGTCATTTACTTTTACGCACTTTACTTTCAGTACTTTACTTTCAGCACTTATTTTTAGTCATTTACTTTTCAGTATTTACTTTCAGTTTAAACCACTCAAACCCAACCTGTATTTACTTTCATTTTTCTTTCTTTTCAAAGAACAACTATTCCACACCGACTCTCTTGGGTTCGACCCCTACTTACCGCTCTGCTAATCCAATAGTGAGCCACGAGTAGTGGAATTATAAATGTAAATTTTGCAGCGCACAACGACGTACTGTCACGTATTTATACGACTCATCGAGTACGCTAAACCCACCAAAAACAACATTTGGTGATACGAACATATGCTTATTAATGTCGTTTTGTGTATATAGACAATTTTGGAGTCTAAAGAGGAAACACGCTTAAAAATGGGCATTTGGTGCCAAAAAGCAGCACAAGTCATTTCTGGCCGGGCCAGACCCGAGGAGGCCCGAGAAAAGCCAGGCCGCGCCCGAGAAAGCCAGGCCGCGTCCGAGGATCCCAACCGGGCCATCCGAGAAAGGGCAGGCCAAGGTCCAAGAGCCGGGTCCGAAGAAATGATCGCCCAGGCCGCGCCCAGCGCACCAGCCGAGTTATCTAGCACTGAATTCAAGTTGCCCGGGCAAACCATCTGATCTGACGAATCCGCCTCGAGCAAAGTGATCAAAATAGCAAATAAGGTGGACAATGTTGGAAAATCAAGGAGAATGCCAGAGCAGATTGGCAGTTGGCCCAATTCCAAAGGTCTCGCGCACGCTGATAGGCACCGAAACCAAGTCGCTCGACCAAACCAGCTAATCTGGCAAATCTGGCTCCACCAAGTGGTTTGAAATGCCCAACAACTTGGGCAATCTCACTTCCCTGACAAAACGCCCGAGTGGAACCAGCTCAAGCCCGATCAAGGCCAAACTAGGGCAATTCCGGCCGTTTTGGGATTCTGACCAGGTTCCAGGCAGATTCCGGCAAAACGACTTCGACCATTAGTCTTAGAATTGTCTCAGCATTCCAAATCCATAGTCCAAAAGCCAAAGTCCTCCGGCCAAAATTCCGGCCAGATTCCGGCCAACTCCGGCCAAACTCCGATCAAGCTCCATCGAGCTTCGATCAAGCTCCGATCAAGCTCAGGCCAAGCAAAACCAAGTCCAACCAAGTTCCGGCCAAGAAGTTCCAACCAAGAACCGAATTCCCAATATTCCGGTTGGCTTCTACTATTCACTTCGGTTTAGTTTTGGAGTTCGGTTGGCATCTTCTGTTCAAGTCCGATTGGCCTCATCTAGTCCAAGTTAGTTGCCCTTTGGATGAAGCCAAGCTCAAGTCGGTTGGGAGTGCAAGTGCAAGGCATGTGGATGGCTTTTGGCTAAACCAATCCAAATGAAGTGCTTTTGGGATATTTCCAATCCAAAACTTAGCCCCCAAGTCTTCCCTTGCCTATAAATAGAAGGGCATGCCCTTAGAAATGTATCCTTGTGCTAGTGCTTCGAAGTCCCAAGTCCTTAGAGAGAAGAGAGCTTAACTCTCTTCTCTTCATTTTCAATACAAACACAATTTGCTCTCTACTTGTTCTTGCTTTTGTTCTTGATTTCCAAAGCTTTCTTCACTTGTTCTTGAGCTCCAAAGCTCTTAATTTCCAGCAAGCACTCTTTACTTTCATGTCTTGTTCTTGATTTGGAGCTCCTCTCCTTTACTTTCCTTGTTAAGCCACGACTTCTTTTACTTTCCTTGTCAAGCTCGGTTACCTTTACTTTTCTTGTACTTGTCTTTACTTTTTCCTTTACTTTTGTAAGTATGGTGCTTGTATTCCTTGACATGAATACAAGTAGCTAAGCATATTCGGTCAAAGGGTGTTCATACTTGTGTATGCATCTTGAGACTAGAACTTAATGCTATTTTGTGTCAACTAGTTCGGTGCCATTATTCGGTTGAACAACAAGGCTAATTGGATGCTCGAAAGAGGAAAGCTTAGCCGAGTAGTTCAATCTTGATTAGACAACAAGGCTAAGTGGATGCTCGAAAGAGGAAAGCTTAGCCGAGTCGTTTAATCTTCCTTAAGTCGATTGGTTGATCGTAACTGAGAGATCAAGTGGCTGCACTTAGAATTAGAAGTCTATGTCTTGATTTTGGAGTAAATTGTGGTGTAAGTGCTAGAAATAGCCTTACTTTAGGGTTTACGTCTTGAAAAGGAATAAACCCACACTTATGAACACAAAGTAAGATCATTTGACGTCCATGATGGTTGTCTCACAAGTAGAGACCCTAGACCGAATATCTTTCGTCCTTACTTATCTGCACTTTTACTTTCAGCACTTTACCTTTCAGTATTTACTTTACGCACTTTACTTTACGCACTTTACCTTTCAGCACTTTACTTTTCTGTCATTTACATTTCAGCACTTTACTTTTCGCACTTTACTTTTCGTCTTTACTTTCAGCAATTTAAATTCAGTCATTTACTTTCTATATAAAAAACCAACCCAAAAAACCCAAACTCTATTTACTTTCTTTCTTTTCTTTCTTTTTAAGAACAACTATTCCACACTGACTCTCTTGGGTTTGACCCCTACTTAGCGCTTGCTAATCCAATAGTGAGCCACGAGTAGTGGAACTATAAATGTAAATTTTGCAGCGCACAACGACGTGCTGTCAAATTTTGGCGCCGTTGCCGGGGAGTCGTGAAATCGGAATAGTTGTTCTATTTGTTTTTCTTTTATTTTGCAGTTTGCCATGTCGTCGTACTACGAAAGCGAGCCTTGGAACAATGAGAAGTTTTCCCCACCATCTTTCGAACTTGAAGTCCGTGAGAAGATCATCAACCTTGAGCAATCCCGGGACGAAACATTGGACGAGTACTTGTCGTACTTCAATTCCATTGTGACGAGCTACCCGCACCATGGATTCACATACTTCAATCTTCTTCAAAGATTTCTCGATGGGATGATGCCACATGAGTGGAATAGGATTAATGATGCAGCGGGAGGTTCGGTGAATGACTTAAGCATAGATGATCTGTGGGACTTGATAGAGGATATAGCAGAAAGCTCGAAACAAGATCAAGCCAAGCGGCTCGAAGAACTGCCAACATGGTGCACCAATTCAAGACCGAAATCGAATTATGGGCGGCTCAAAATGAGGCTGCATATCGGGTCAATGAGATGCTCAACATGAAGCCAAGGGTCAGCGAGGAAGAGCTTACATTGGAGCCCATGGAGCCAGCGGCCGAGGAAATCAAGGCAGGCCCGGTCCTCGCGCTCAGAGCACCCGAGACATGCCCGGTCCTCACTGCCGAGCCAACAGAAGTCCCGGTCCTCATAGCCGAGCCAGCCGAGACATGCCCGGTCCTCACTGCCGAGCCAACAGAAGTCCCGGTCCTCATAGCCGAGCCAGCCGAGACATGCCCGGACCTCACTACCGAATTGCCCAAAACAAACCCGGTCCTCACGGACGGGCTGGTCGAGAAAGGCCCGGACCTTATGGCCGAGAAACCCCAATTTAACCCTTCATGTTTTATGCAGATCATAGCCACCAAAGATCATGGAATCAATGATGATGAGGTGCAAGGGGAGTTGGAGGCAAATAAAGGGCAAGAAAAGCCAATGATGGAGCGCTCACTCATCACGACTCAATAAAGCGGCTCGGAAAACTCACTTGTTCCAAAGCAACCCATCACCGCTGCCACAAAGAAGAAGCTTGGCAGGGGCGCATGCTTGATGTCGCCTACACTTGATGGCACAATGCTGAACTTCCAAACTTGCAAAGGTGCCAACCATTTGAACATGAAGAAGCGACAAAGACATGGCCCAAAAGAATGGAAGCCGGGATGGAGTAGGAAGAGAGCACGGTTCAATGGACCAGCAGCTATGGCCAAGGAGCCCTCATCTTCTCGGCTGTATGTGGAAAAGAACCCGCCGGACCAATGGAGACTAGAACCGAACACATCACTCCTTGAGTTCTTTGGGCGGAGCAAAAAGGCTGCCGAGAAGAAGTTCGACCTCAAACGCCCATGGGATCCCAACTTATGATCCATGAGTGAGGTACCATCGAGCCAACGACGTTAAACAAAGGCACTCACCGGGAGGTAACCCGGCATATTCAGTTTTTTCAGTTTTTATTTTTCGTATGTCATTTTTTTACTCACCCCTTTGTGTTTGGAGGGAAATGACTTTTCTATGCAGGACCGGGGCCACGACCGAGAATGACCGGGCTGCGCCCGAGAGAATTGGGTCCCGGACAAGTCCATGCAAGCACGCGGGGCCATTTGTGCGAACGTACAACATTTCATGCATCGGGTCAAGTTTATGCGAGCGCATGTCGTGCACCATGTGAGCGCATGACCCCGAGACTTTGCGCCGAGGCCTTTCGGGACGTTTTCGAGAGAGATCAGGGCTGCGCCCAAGAAGTGCTGGGCTGCGCCTGAGAAAAACCGGTCCCTGCCAATCTCCCTCGGACATCGATCAGATTATCCAGTTCTGAGCCTTGTCGTTTGCTCCTACAACAACGACAATGCAACGACACCATAGGGGAGTTCCGTTTTTCCCTTCCTTTGTCATTTTCTATCAATTGTTAAAATTGTTTTTTGTGTTTTGAACTAAGTCGTTCCGAGAGGAACGGTTTCGTTCAAAAGTGTGGGGGTAGTTATTGCACATAATAGTCAACACTTTTTGAAAATATACAAACTTTCATGTTGTGAAATTAGATAGATCCGATTCATGCATTTCCTTGTGAAATCTTAATTGTGTAAGCACATGTGTATTTAACTTTCTACTTGTCCTTGTGTGCCAAGATAAATGTAGGATGTGGAGTTGAAAGAAATGCCCTAGAGAGGCTTGACAAGCATTCAAGGGACCGGATCCTTACTTTATGGTTATGTGAAGATTGTAGAGGCTAGCACTTCGGGCTTCTTGGTGAAGAGTGGACTCCGCCATGCAACGTCTATGCAAGAGGCGGGACGGGAATCAAACCGTCCATTCTCTAGTCCAAAGTAGCAGAGAAAAGAGATGAGCGACCCTCATCTTGACCCGCGGGAAAAGGGCAAGGATGAGAAAGAGCGGGGAGGTATTTCCATATGCTCTCGGGCGATGATTGGACCTCCCAAAAGTGAAGGAAAAATGGACATGCAATTCTCATCAAAGGAGCAAAGCTCAAAGTAAAGAAAAAAAATCAGCCAAGTGGTGAAACCAAATCGAAGAAAAAAAAGTGAAGTACTCAAAGAGTCAAATCAAAGGCCAAAGGCCAAAGTCACTACAAAAAGATGTCCTTCCAAAGAAAATCAAAGTGCTCAACCCATTAGCCCGAACCAATCACGTGCTAGAAGAAGCAAGTAACATAACCATATAGTAAGATCGGATCCGAGAGTGCAGTTCAAAGGCCTAAAAAGGACTATCTCCGAATCATCCAAAATTGGTTTGCATCTCGGCTCAAAGGTACAAGTTTCTAGTTACTTTCATATGTGAGCATGATTCTTTTAGTAACAAGTAAGTTATGCATGCTAAGGTGAAATCTAGTCTAGCATCTAACATCCATATCTAGGACTTAGGGTGTTGTCGTTCCTCTTTGACTATACTTGTTCGGGACGAACAAGATTAAGTGTGGGGGTATTTGATGGGGCGTATTGATGGCACGTATTTATACGATTCATCGAATCAGTTAAACCCACCAAATTAGACATTTGGTCCTACAAACTTGTGCTTGTTAATGCCTTTTTGTGTATATAGGCTATTTTGGGGTCTAAAGAGGAAACATTCCTAAAAGGGGAGATTTATGCCCAAAAAGCACACCAAGCATTTCTAGCCAAGAAGCCAGTACCGAGAACGCAGGACGCGACCCCGGGCTCGCAAGAACATGATCCCGGGCCGTCTGAGAGAAGACGGACGCTTGCGTCCGAGTCCGAGCCAGCGCCGAGAAAACCAGGCCCACGTCCGAGCCTGTCCGAGGCCTGCGCCCAAACTGAACTTCACACCAGGCCATGACCACTTTCCGGCGGCGTTCCGACAAAATCACTTCGGGCACTCGACTTCAAATCTCATTTTCGTTCCAAAACCGCAATCAAAAGGCCAAGAACGCATGGTCCAAAATCCGGGTCCGTCCGAGGCCAAACAACCGAGTTCTAGGCCATTCTAAGGCCAATCATAATTCTAGTCGGGCCCTTGCTAATCTAGCTCGAGAATTCATCTTAAAATCACTTCAAAATGCTAGAACCATCGCCAAAAAGCTGAGAACGCAATGCCGAAGACTCAAGCCCGCTCAAGGCCAAACTAGGGCATTACCGGCCGTTTTGGGATTTCGACCATGTTCCGGGCAAAATCTGGCTTAGCATCCTTCTTGAGATCATCTTAGAATGACTTTGTCGTTCAGAATACACTGTCCAAAAGCCAAGAAGCTCAGGCCAAAGCTCTGGCCAGATTCCGGCCAAATTCCGGCCAAAATTCTGGCGAGCTCCGACCTAGCTCTCGGCCAAATCATCAATGAGGTCCCAGATTTGAGACATGGTGAAATTCATGACTGAGCCTCCTGCCGCATCATTTAGCTTTTTCCACTCTTGTGGCATCATCCCACCGAGAAACCTTTGAAGAAGATCGAAGTTCGTGAATCCATGGTGCGGGCAGCGCGAAACAATGATATCGAAGTACGTATAGTACTCATCCAAAGTTTCGTCCCGGGATTGCTCAAGGTTGATAATCTTCTCGCGGGTTTCAAGTCGGAGAGATGGTGGGTAAAACTCTTCTAGAAATTTGGCTCGCAGATCCCCATAATCGCCTTCATAAGCTGCACATGAGTAATACCAAGCTATCGCGGAGTTAGTTAAAGAAAATTTAAAGCATTTAAGTTTAAACCCCTCTAGCGATTCATCTTTAGGCTTCATGTGGCTGCATATGGAGTGGAACGTTTGTATATGCCTCACGGGGTCTTCTTCAATGGTACCTCCGAATTTGGGGAGACGGCTAAGCATTTCAAACATAAGGTTGCTGCCCCCAACATTCCAAGGTTCTATGTCGTAGTATGAAGACATGGCAAACTGCAGATCAAAATGAAAATAAAAGAAAAACAAATAGAACAACTATTCCGATGCACAACTCCCCGGCAACGGCGCCAAAATTTGAAAGCGCGTCGTTGATACGCTGCAAATTTACATTTATAATTCCACTACTCGTGGCTCATTATTGGATTAGTAGAGCGGTAAGTAGGGGTCGAACCCAAGAGAGTCAGTGTGGAATAGTTGTTCTTTGAAAAGAAAGAAAATATGAAAGTAAATACAGGTTGGGTTTGAGTGAGTTTTAGATAGAAAGTAAAAGACAGAATTGAAAGTGCTGAAAGTAAAAGTGCGGAAAAGTAAAGACTGAATGTAAAGTGCGTAAAGTAAAGTGCTGAAATGTAAATGACAGGAAAGTAAAGTGCAGATAAGTAAGGATGAAAGATATTCAGTCTAGGGTCTATACTTGTGAGACAACCATCATAGACGTCAAATGATCTTACTTTGTGTTCATAAGTGTGGGTTTATTCCATTTCAAGATATAAACCCTAAGGTAAGGTCATTTCAAGACATGGACTTCTAGTTCTAAGTGCAGCCACTTGATCTCACATTTCCGATCAACCAAGCGACTTAAAGAGGGTTTGAACCACTAGGAAAAGCTTTGCCATTTCAAGCATCCACTTAACTTCATTGTTCAAACCGAATGAATGGCACAAGAACTAGTAGACACACAAAGTAGCATTAAGTTCATGTCTCAAGATGCATACACAAGTATGAACACCCTTTGACTGAATATGCTTAGCTACTTGTATTCATGTCAAGGAATACAAGCACCATACTTATAAAAGTAAAGGAAAGGAAAGCCGTGGCTTTGACAACAAAAGTAAGAGAGGAGCTCGAAATCAAGTGCAAGGAAAGTAAAGGAGAGGAGCTCCAAATCAAGAACAAGAACAAAAGAAAGTAAAAGATCACAAGGACAAGGAGTAGAAGCAATTCGAACTAGAGTAACAAGAACAAAGAAGAAAGTGTTTGTATTGAAGGGTGGAGTAGAGAGATAAGCTCTTAACTCCCTAATGTGAGTAGCATGGACATGGACTTCTAAGGCATAAGCCTCTATTTATAGACTAGGGAAACTTGGGGACTAAGTTTAGATTGAGAAATATCCCAAAGGAAGATAACGATTGGCCTTGAAATATCCCAACCCACTTGCATTTGCCTCCTCCAACCACAAGCCTCCACAAGCCAACCCACTTGCACTCCCAACCGACTTGAGCTTGGCTCATCTCATAGGGCAACTATCTTTGGTTTGGTTGAGGCCAACCGGTTTGGAATGGTAGAGCTAACCGGAAAAGAAGTGGCCAACCAGAATAGTAATAGTTCGGTTTTGGTTTTGGTTGGTGATGGAGCGTATTTATACGACTCATAAAGTACTACAAAACCCCCAAATTAGACTCTTTGTCCTAAGAACATATGCTTGTTAATGTCATTTTGTGTATATAGGTCATTTTGAGGTTTAAAGAGGAAACACGCCTAAAAAGGGAGAATTGTGCCAAAAAGCCAACCAGGGCCCGAGGAAAATCAACCAGGGCCCGAGAAAAACCAACCAGGGACCGAGGACCCCAGTCGAGGACCGAGAGAGCTCAGCCGGGTACCCAGGCCCAGTACCGAGAATCTCAGGTCCCTGACCGAGAACCAGAACCGAGAAGACCAGGTCCCCGCCCAGGTCCCCGACCGAGAGCCAGCGCCGAGAAGACCAGGCCCGCGTCCGAGAAAAACCAGGTCCCCGCCCAGGCATCGCCCAGGCCGCGCCCATGCCGTCTAGCACTGAATTCAAGTTGCCCAGGCAAACGAGCTGCTCTGACAAATCCACCTCGAGCAAAGTGATCAAAATGGAAAATCAGGTGGACAATATCGGAAAACCAAGGTGAATGCCCGAGCAGAGTGGCAGTTGGCCCAATTCCAAAGCAAAGGCCCCGCGCGCATAGGCACCGAAACCAAGTCGCTCGACCAAACCATGGAATCTGGAAAATCTGGCTCGACCAAAGTGTTTTAAATGCATAATAACCTAGACAATCTCACTTCCCAGACAAAATGCCCGAGTGGAACCAGCTAAAGCCCGATCAAGGCCAAAATAGGGCAATATCGACCGTTTTGGGATTTCGACCATGTTCCGGGCAGAATTTGGCTTAGCATCCTTCTTGAGATCATTTTAGAATGACTTTTTCATTTAGAATACTTTCTCCAAAATCCAAGAAGCTCCGGCCAAAGCTCCGGCCAGATTCCAGCCATATGCCGGCAAGCTCCGGCCATGCTCCGGTCATTTCTTGCTCCGGCCACATTCCGGGGAAGTCCAACTAAATCCAAACTACTGCATTTCCGGTTAGACTTACTATTCACTTCGGTTGGCTTTTGGGTTTCGGTTGGCCCTTACTATTCAAAGTCGGTTGGCATGTGACTGGCTCAAGCAAGTTGGTTGGCATTGGAGGCTTTTGGTTGGCCATGGACAAGTCGGTTGGAGGCAAGAGATAAGGCAAATGCAAGAGATATTTCCAAGCCAACACTTATCTTCTTATCTTCTTTAGGATATTTCTCAAGCAAAGCTTAGCCTCCAAGTTTCCTAAGCCTATAAATAGAGGCTTATGCCTCATGTAATGAAGACCTTCGAAATCCCATGTTACCTTAGAGAGAAGAGAGCTTAACTCTCTTTCTCTTCACTTTCAATGCAAACACATTTTGTTCTTGATTTCCAAGCTTTGTTCACTTGTTCTTAAGCTCCAAGCTCTTATTTTTCAGCAGCCCCTCTTTACTTTCTTTGTCTTGATTTACTTTGTTCTTGAGTACTCTTGTTGGTTCTTGAGTACTCTTGTGTTGTTCTTGAGTTTTCCTTTCCAAAACTTTACTTTCTTGGTTTGATAAAGCCATGGTTACTTGTATTCTTTGACATGAATACAAGTAGCTAAAGCTTTCTTTTGCTTTCCTTGCACAAGCCACGGCTTCCCTTTACTTTTCTTGTTGTTTTCAAGCTTTTGGTGACAAAATTGCTCTCGGTTTCCTTGTTTTACTTTTTCTTGTTTTCTTTACTTTCTTTTGCACTTAGCTATGATATCCTCTTCCATGGAAACTCGTAGCTAAACCCTTCATTCGGTTGAAGGGGTGTGCTTGTATCATAAAACCATTTTTAGACCCTTTTCTTAGTGCTTCTTCGTGTTCAAACTTGTTTTATGTGCCATATATTAGGTTAGAACATACATGGTTGAGTGGAGGCTCGAAAGAGCAAAGCTCTTCCATGGGGTTCGTGAACATACATGGTTAAGTGGAGGCTCGAAAGAGCAAAGCTTTTTCCATGGAGTTCAACCTCTTTAAAACACCACGTGGTTGATCGGAAATGATAGATCAAGTGGATGCACATAGGCTAAGATACTTCGAAAGGAGGAATTAGCCTAACTAGAACAAGTGCTCTATGTCTTGAAAAGGACTAGACGGTGTGGCAAGTCGAGTGCTAGAAATGGCCTTGATACATCTTTGAACACCTAGTATGATCATTAGAGGTCAATGATGAACGAGTTGTGATACAAGTCCCCTAAAACCGAATCCTTCCATTAATCAAAACATCACTTGTAATTTACTTTCAGTATTACTATCAACTGCTTACTTTCAGTACCCTTTACTTTTACGCACTTTACTTTTACGCACTTTATTTTCAGCACTTTACATTTCAGCACTTTACTTTACGCAATTTACTTTCAGTCTTTACTTTTACGCACTTTACTTTTACGCACTTTATTTTCAGCAC
The DNA here is from genome assembly GCA_033675215.1 of Rhodiola kirilowii. Lineage (NCBI taxonomy): Eukaryota > Viridiplantae > Streptophyta > Magnoliopsida > Saxifragales > Crassulaceae > Rhodiola > Rhodiola kirilowii. The sequence goes on from JAUCNB010000027.1 coordinate 68,886, forward strand.
TTTACATTTCAGCACTTTACTTTACGCAATTTACTTTCAGTCTTTACTTTTACGTACTTTACTTTTATGCACTTTTTTCAGCACTTTACATTTCAGCACTTTACTTTACGCAATTTACTTTCAGTCTTTACTTTTATGCACTTTACTTTACCCACTTTATTTTCAGTCTTTACATTTCCGTACGCTTACTACAGACTTGTTCAACATCAATCCAACATAACTTTGGCACGCATTGCGCTTGAAATATAGCGTGCGGCCAGTGCCAAAAGTATGTTGCTTGGTTGATATTGAACTCGAATGTTCCAGCAATTTACTTTTCAGTATTTACTTTCAGTCCTGTATTTACTTTCTTTACTTTTCAGTATTACTTTCAGTACTAAAACCACAACCAACCCCAATCGCACTTAATTTTCTGTACAAATTCCTCAAAGAACAACCATTCCACCAATTCCCTTGGGTTCGACCCCTACTTACTGCTTTACTACCCAATAGTGAAGTCACAAGTAGTGGACTTATAAATTTATTTTGCATATTGCCTCACGACAAGGCTCTGTCAGTTGGACTTCGCCGGAATTTGACCGAAGCAAGGATATGACTGGCCGGAGCATTGTGGTGACTGGTCGAAGCTAGGTCGGAGCTCACCGGAGCTCGCCGGAATCAGGCCGGAGCTTTTGCCGGAGCTTCTTGGCTTTTGGACAGCTGATTTAGAATGCCAAAGTCATTCTAAGATGATCTCAAGAAGGATGCTAAGCCAGATTCTGCCCGGAACATGGTCCAAATCCCAAAATGGCCGGTAATGCCCTAGTTTGGCCTTGAGCGGGCTTGAGTCTTTGGCATTGCGTTCTCAGCTTTTTGGCGATGGTTCTAGCATTTTGAAGTGATTTTAAGATGAATGCTCGAGCTAGATTAGCAAGGGCCCGACCGGAATTATGATTGGCCCTAGAATAGCCTAGAACTTGGTTGTTTGGCCTCGGATGGACCTGGATTTTGGACCTTGCGTTCTTGGTCTTTTGGTTGCTGTCCTGGAACGACACTAAGATTTGGAGTTGAATTCCCGAAGTGGGTTTGTCGGAACGCCGCTAGAAAGTGGTCATGGCCTGGTGTGAAGTTCAGTTTGGGCGCAGGCCTCGGACGGGCTCGGACGTCGGCCTGGTTTTCTCGGTGCTGGCTCTCAAACTCTCGGGTGCAATACTCGGACGCGTCCGTCTTTCTCGGTATCGGACGCAAGTGTCCGTCTTTTCTCGGACAGCCCGGCTGAAGTTCTTGGCACGCTCGGATGCGTCCTGCGTTCTCGGACGATGCTCGGGTTCTCTCGGTCCTGGGTGAATTTCCTCGGGCCATGGTCAATTTTCCTCGGGCCCTGGTTGCGACTTCTTGGCCAGAAATGCTTGGTGTGCTTTTTGGTCACTGATGGACCATAATTATACGAATGAAAAACACAGTAAAACCCTCCAAATTAGACTGTTTGTCTATTTAACTTCTGCTTGTTAGTCCTGATATATTTCTACAGGGTATTTTGGACTCTAGAGATAAAACACGCTAAGGAGAGGATTTTACGCTGAAAAGATGTTACGAGTCATTCCAAGGTCAAGATCAGACGCTGAATGAAGAAATCTCAAGATCCTGGCATTGAATTACTCAAAATAAATCAAACCGAGGAACAACCAAAGTCAGACCGGGGCAAAATTGGACTGATAGTTTTGTGAAAAGACTGCACAAAAATCACAAAACTCATCCTTTGGACCAAGGTGACCGGCGGCCTTGCTTGGAGGTGGCCAAGGGAGGAAGCCTCCCCTCCATGGTGACCGGCCACCGGTGGCTTTCCCTTCCCCCCACCAAGGTGATCGGCGGCTTTTGCTCCCCCCCATGTGGCGCCTCCTCCTTCTTCCTCCTTCTCCTCCCTTGGATCAAAAACCACATGCCATCATCTCCTCCATCCATTCCTCCCTTCTCCTCCCTATATATGGAGCTCATCCCCTCCTCATTTCAAACATCCAAAAATTGTAAATCACTTCTCTCTCTAAAACATTTTGTTACTTTGTAAGTTTGGTTTCAATCTATAATATTCCTGTTGGTTCTTGAATATTATAGTTCGTTCTTGAATACTCCTATTGGTTCTTGAGTATTCAGTAGGAATTGGGAATACTCCTGTTGGTTCTTGAGTATTCCACCCCCTCTCCTCTTACTGTTTTTAAAAACACCCGAGTATTTAGCTATGGTATCCACCTCTATGGATATTCGTAGCTAAACTCTTTATTCGGTCAAAGGGGTGTACTTGTATTGTAAAATGTTTTAGACCCTGCACTTAATGCCGCTTTGTGTTTAAAACTTGTTCTATGTGCCATATATAGTCAGAATTTCCAAGGTTGAGTGGTAGTTGTAACAAGCAAACCTCTTCCGTGGGGATTCGTGAACATACTCGGGTAAGTGGAAGCTGTAACAAGCAAAACTTATCTGAGGAGTTCGACTTATCTAAAACACCACTCGGTCGATCGTAACTGAAAGATCAGGTGGATGCACACAAGGCTAAGATACTTCGAAAGGAGGAATTAGTCTAAAGTAGAACAAGTGTTTTAAACGATGTTGCAAGTCTTGCGCTTAGAAATGGCCTCGATTCATCTTTGAACACTTAGTATGATCATTAGCGGTCGATGATAAACAACTATGATACAAGGCCCCTGAAACTGAATGTTTTCTTTAGATTACAAAACCCCCCCTGTATTTACTTTTAATATTAGTATAGCTGCAATCATCAACCGCTCATCTTCCGGAGGACTCGCCAATCACGCATCACCCACTGTAAGTCTTCTTCCTTTAAATTCCAGTATTTATTTTATGTCATTTACTTTTCCGCATAAAAAACCAAAAAACATCCAAAAAAATCACTTAGTTAATTAGCGCTAAAACTCAATCAACCTAAAAACACGCTCCCCGCCAGTATAGTTCTCAAAGAACAACGTATCCCCCTAATTCCCTTGGGTTCGACCCCTACTTACCACTTACTACCCAGTAGTGAAGTCGCGAGTAGCGGAAAATATAAATTTATTTGCACAGAGAACATTGCACCTTAACGACAGTGCAATGGGCTCCGTCAAATTAGCGCCGTTGCCGGGGAATTAGCCGTCGGATTAGTTGTTCTTTCTTTGTCCCTCCCCTTCTCATTTTCTCATGACGCTACCCACCACGTATGCATGGACAACAAGATACCTTCCTCTGTTCAGAGGTACGGATGGAGAAGACCCAGTTCAACACTGTCGAAACTTTCACCATATTTGTCAACACATAAAACCTGATAATGAAATGTTAGAGGAGTTTAAGCTTAAATGCTTTAAATTCTCTCTAACTGATTTTGCGACGATCTGGTATTACACATCAACCGCTAGCAGTGCAGTACCTTTTGTGGACCTCTGCGTCCCATTCCTGAAAGAATTCTCCCCTCCATCCTTACGACAACAAACCCGTGAGAAGATCATGTGCCTGCAACAATCCCGGGATGAGACTTTGGACGAATACTACACGAGCTATGACACCATCGTCTCAAGCTACCCGCACCATGGATTCACGAAGAAAGTTCTGCTTCAAAAATTTCTTCGTGGGATGAAGGCCAATGATCAGACGAGGATTAACGAAGCAATGAGAAGATCAGCCAGGAACTTAACCATGGCAGACATGTGGAACCTCATAAATGACCTGGCCGCAGCCACAAAACGAATACCCCAAGCTGACAGAGGCATGCAGATGGAAGAGGCTGGACCAGAGACAGAAGAAGAAGATACTCTCGAGCTGTCGGAAGAATCAGACATAGAAAGCTTCGGGAGCAACGAACCTTCATGGGAACTCGAGGCAGTACCAACAACGGAAGAAGTCCAAAACACCACCGAAAACTATGTGATCCCTGAAGAGGCTGAAAGAAGAATGGGAAAAGGGCCTGAGCAGAACGACTCCTCGATGAAGCATGTTTTCGCCATGACTGGACAAGGCAGCCCTAAACACCAGAAAACCCAGTTCAAGAGACTAGTTGTAAAGGGTCCCTCGCCTTCTCAGAGACGTTGGAAGGAGAAATCACCAGAACAACGGGAACAGGACCCAAGCACATCGCTCACAAGAAATCAAGGAAAGGCAAGGCAAGAAGCAACACAGGAACAGTGGCAAAATTCGACCTGAGCCACCCATGGGATCCCAACCAGTGATCCGGGAATAAGGTACTATCGAGCCAACGACGTTAAACAAGTGCACTGGTCGGGAGGTAACCCGACACTATCTTACTTTCTGTCATTTTATTTTCTGTCTTTTAGTTTTTATCAATAAGTCGCTCTCACCCACTTGGTGCATAGAATGAATTGACTATTTAGGAATTGGTTTTTGGAGCACGATCGGATCAGGCAGGCAGCTTCTGTGAACTACCGGGCTTGCGCTGAGAGTTCAAGGCCCCAGCCGAACTCCCTCGATTATCCAGCCTCATGCCATGTCGTTCACTCGACACTTTAAAGGGAGTTCTGATCTTACCTTTCCTTAATATCATTTACTTCTCGTAATTGTCTGCTTGCATGGCTTTTGAACTAAGTAGTGCTGAAAGGCACGCCTTCGTTCAAAAGTGTGGGGTGAGATCCGCATGTGTACATAAATAAATACCATGTTTTTTTTCTTTTTTAGTGTTATCTTTTTGAAAATATGAACTTAAGAATGTGAAAAAGATAAGTCATAATTCATGCATTAACCTTGTGAAAATTCAACTGTTTAAAAACTTAGAATGTAACTTCTCATTCGTCCCTTTGTGCTGAGATAAACTAGGGATGTGGAGTTGATAGAAATGCCCTAGAGAGGCTTGGCAAGCAATCGAAGGACTGAATTTCACTATATGGTTTACGAAGTCAGTGGAGGCTGCACTTCGGGTTTTTTAGTTGAGTCAAGAGTCAGCTCCGCCATGCAGTGTTTATGCATAAAAAATGAAGAAGGCGGGACGGGAATCAAACCGTCCTATCTCTAGTCAAAGTAGCCGGGAAAATAAATGAGCGACCCTCATTTTGACTCGCGCGAAACGGCAATGATGAGAGAGAGCGGGGAGGTATTTCCATATGCTCGCGGGCGATGATTGGACCTCCCTAGAAGGCTTGAGAAAATGGACTAGCAAGTCACAAAGAAGTGAAAGCTCGAAGAAGCAAATCAAGAGGCCAAAGCCAAAAATTGTGAAGGTTTTAACCGAACAAAAGTGAAGTACTCAAAAAAGTCAAATCAAAGGCCAAAGGCCGATTCACTACAAAAAGTTGTCCCTCGCCAAAAGAAGAAAGAAATCAAAAAGGCTCAACTCAACTGTGAAACCCGAACCGAATCATGTGCTAGAGAAAGCTACAAGGAAACCATATAGTGCGAGACAGTCCCGAGGTTGCAGTCCAGGAGCCTAAAAAAGGTTATCTCCCGAAACATCCAGAATAATTTGCATCTCAGCACGAAGGTACAAGTATCAAGTTTCTTCTATTTATTTACAAAGTTCAATTTGGTAATAAGTAAGCAATGCATGAATTAGGATAAGTCTAGTACCAAAGTCTAATTTTCATATTTTAACAAACTTACTTAGAGTGCCGTCCTTTAATAGCATTATTCGGGACGAACAACTAAAAGTGTGGGGTGATCTGATGGACCATAATTATACGAATCAAAAACACAGTAAAACCCACTAAATTAGACTGTTTGTCTATTTAACTTCTGCTTGTTAGTCCCGATATATTTCTACAGGGTATTTTGGACTCTAGAGAGAAAACACGCTAAGGAGAGGATTTTACGCTGAAAAGATGTTACGAGTCATTCCAAGGTCAAGATCAGACGCTGAATGATGAAATCTCAAGATCTTGACATTGAATTACTCAAAATAAATCAAACCGAGGAAGAACCAAAGTCAGACGGGAGCAAAATTGGACTGATATTTTTGTGAAAAGACTGCACAAAAATCACAAAACTCATCCTTTGGACCAAGGTGACCGGCGGCCTTGCTTGGAGGTGGCCAAGGGAGGAAGCCTCCCCTCCATGGTGACCGGCCACCGGTGGCTTTCCCTTCCCCCACCAAGGTGATCGGCGGCTTTTGCTCCCCCCATGTGGCGCCTCCTCCTTCTTCCTCCTTCTCCTCCCTTGGATCAAAAACCACATGCCATCATCTCCTCCATCCATTCCTCCCTTCCCCTCCCTATAAATGGAGCTCATCCCCTCCTCATTTCAAACATCCAAAAATTGTAAATCACTTCTCTCTCTAAAACATTTGGTTACTTTGTAAGTTCGGTTTCAATCTATAATATTCATGTTGGTTCTTGAATATTATAGTTCGTTCTTGAATACTCCTATTGGTTCTTGAGTATTCAGTAGGAACTGGGAATACTCATGTTGGTTCTTGAGTATTCCACCCCCTCTCCTCTTACAGTTTTCAAAAACCCCCGAGTATTTAGCTATGGTATCCACCTATATGGATATTCGTAGCTAAACTCTTTATTCGGTCAAAGGGGTGTACTTGTATTGTAAAATGTTTTAGACCCTGCACTTAATGCCGCTTTGTGTTCAAAACTTGTTCTATGTGCCATATATAGTCAGAATTTCCAAGGTTGAGTGGAAGCTGTAACAAGCAAAGCTCTTCTGTGGGGATTCGTGAACATACTCGGGTAAGTGGAAGCTGTAACAAGCAAAACTTATCTGAGGAGTTCGACTTATCTAAAACACCACTCGGTCGATCATAACTGAAAGATAAGGTGGATGCACACAAGGCTAAGATACTTCGAAAGGAGGAATTAGTCTAAAGTAGAACAAGTGTTTTAAACGATGTTGCAAGTCTTGCGCTTAGAAATGGCCTCGATTCATCTTTGAACACTTAGTATGATCATTAGCGGTCGATGATAAACAACTATGATACAAGGCCCCTGAAACCGAATGTTTTCTTTAGATTACAAAACCCCCCCTGTATTTACTTTTAATATTAGTATAACTGCAATCATCAACCGCTCATCTTCCGGAGGACTCGCCAATCACGCATCACCCACTGTAAGTCTTCTTCCTTTAAATTCCAGTATTTATTTTATGTCATTTACTTTTCCGCATAAAAAACCAAAAAACATCCAAAAAAATCACTTAGTTAATTAGCGCTAAAACTCAATCAACCTAAAAACACGCTCCCCGCCAGTATAGTTCTCAAAGAACAACGTATCCCCCTAATTCCCTTGGGTTCGACCCCTACTTACCACTTACTACCCAGTAGTGAAGTCGCGAGTAGCGGAAAATATAAATTTATTTGCACAGAGAACATTGCACCTTAACGACAGTGCAGTGGGCTCCGTCAGTCACAAATCTCCCTTTTTAAGCGTGTTTCCTCTTTAGACCCCAAAATGCCTGTATACACAAAATGACATTAACAAGCACTTGTTCGTATGACCAAATGTCTTATTTGGTGAGTTTAGTAGTACTTGATGAATCATATAAATACGCGACATCAAATACCCCCACACTTAATCTTGTTCGTCCCGAACAAGTGTAGTCAAAGAGAGGAACAACACCCTAAGTCCTAAATGTGAATGTGAGATGCAAAACTAGACTTCACCTTTGCATGCATAACTTACTTGCTTCCAAACGAAATCATGCTCACATATGAAAGTAACTAGATACTTGTTACCTTTGAGCCGAGATGCAAATCAATTTGGATGATTCGGGAGATAGCTACTTTTTAGGCCCTTGAACTGCACTCTCGGATCCGATCTTACTATATGGTTATGTTACTTGCTTCTTCTAGCACGTGATTGATTCGGGCTAATGGGTTGAGCTCTTTTTCTTTGTTGCGTGGTTGGACAGCTTTTTGTAGTGAGGTTTGGCCTTCGGCCTTTGATTTGACTCTTTGAGTACTTCACTTTTGCTTCGGTTTGGTTTCACCATATTGGCTGATTTCTTTCTTTTCTTCTTGAGCTTTGCTCCTTTGATGATTTCTCGTCCATTTCTTCACTTTTGGGGAGGTCAAATCATTACCCGAGAGCATATGGAAATGCCTCCCCGCTCTTTCTCATCCTTGCCTTTTTCGCGCGGGTCAAGATGAGGGTCGCTCATCTCTTTTCCCAGCTACTTTGGACTAGAGAATGGACGGTTTGATTCCCGTCCCGCCTCTTGCATAGACGTTGCATGGCGGAGTCCACTCTTCACCAAGAAGCCCGAAGTGCAGCCTCCACAATTTTCACATAACCGTATTGTACGGATCCGGTCCCTTGAGTGCTTGTCAAGCCTCTCTAGGGCATTTCTTTCAACTCCACATCCTACTTTTATCTCAGCACACAAGGACAAGTAAGAAGTTAAATTCGCATGTTCTTACAACTCAGTTTTCACAAGGAAATGCATGAATCGGATCTATCTATTTTCACATCATGAAAGTGTGTATTTTCAAAAAGTGTTGACTACTATGTGCAATAATTACTATGTGCAAATACTACTCAAATACCCCCACACTTTTGAACGAAGCCTTTCCTCTCTGAACGACTTAGTTCAAAACACAAAAAACAATTTTAGCAATGGAAAGGAAATGACATGAAGAGTAAGGAATGAAGAGAACTCCCTTTATGGTGTCGTTGCTAAGTCAGGGCCATAGGAGCAAACGACAAGGCCTGGCCCGGCCAGATTAGGTTGATGTTCGAGGGAGACTCGAGTTGGACGTTGTGGCGCGGCGTGCGCTCGCATAGGTTCAAGCATGCGCTCGCACAATATCGATCAGTCGCATGAAATCTCATGCGCGCGCACAAATGGCCATGCGCGCTCGCACGCGGTCAAATTCCCTAGCTTGCAGGAGATCATGTGAACGCATGGTTAAGGCATGCGAACGCATGATGTGCATTTGTTCCCTACATAAGAAAAAAACATCTCCTTTCCAAAATACAAAGGGGGTAAGTATGAAAAGAAACGACATAAACATAAAAATTGTAACAAATGAAAAATATGCCAGGTTACCTCCTGGCAAGTGCCTTTGTTTAACGTCGTTGGCTCGACGGAACCTCACTCATGGATCATAAGTTGGGATCCCATGGGCGATTGAGGTCAAATTTCCTCTCGGCTGCCCTTTTATTCTGCCTAAAGAACTTGTGGAGTGATGTGTTCGGTTCGGTTCTCCATAGGTCCGGCAGGTTTTCTTTTACATGCATCCGAGAAGGTGAGGGCTCCTTGACCATAGCTGCTGGTCCAATGAGCCGTGGCCTCTTTCTTTTCCTTCCGGGTTTCCATTCCTTTGGCCCATGTCTTGGCCGCTTCTTCATGTTTGAATGGTTGGCACCCTTGCACTCTCGGAAGTTCAGTATTGTGCCTTCAAACATTGGCGACCACAAGCATGTCCTCTTGCTAACCCTCTTCTTTGTGGCAGAGATGATTGGCCATCCTTGGTCCTTACACTTTTCAGGAGGCTCTTCTTGGCTTGTGACGAGTGAGAGCTCCTTTGTTGGCTGTTTTGACTCATGCTTCTCCTCTAACTCGCCTAGCACTGCATTATCATTGATCATCTCATCTTCGGTGGCCGTGATCTGCATAAAAACCAAAGGGTTAAGTAAGGGCTTCTCGGCCATGAGGACCGGGTCTTTCTCGAGCAGCTCTTTAGTGAGGACCGGGCCTGCCGTGATTTTCTCGGTCAATTCGGCAGTGAGGTCCGGAACTTCCTCGGGTGCTTCTTTAGTGAGGACCGGTACTTCTGTTGGCTCGTCAAGTAGGACCGGGACTTCCTCGGGCAGATTGGTGATGAGGACCGGGCCTGATTTGGGCAGTTCTTCTTCGGCCATCCGAGAGTCCTCATCCTTTGCTGGCTCAGTGCATGCGGCTCCTCGTTTTGAGATCTCGGCCAAATCATCAATGAGGTCTCAGATTTGAGACATGGTGAAATTCATGACCGAGCCTCTTGCCGCATCATTTAGCTTATTCCACTCTTGTGGCATCATCCCACCGAGAAACCTTTGAAGAAGATCAAAGTTTGTGAATCCATGGTGCGGGCAGCGTGAAACAATGATATCGAAGTACGTATAGCACTCGTCCAAAGTTTCGTCCCGGGATTGCTCAAGGTTGATAATCTTATCGCGGGTTTCAAATCGGAGAGATGGTGGGGAAAACTCTTCTAGAAATTTGGCTCGTAGATCCCCATAATCACCTTCATAAGCTGCACATGAGTAATACCAAGCTATTGCGGAGTTAGTTAAAGAAAATTTAAAGCATTTAAGTTTAAACCCCTCTAGCGATTCATCTTTAGGCTTCATGTGGCTGCATATGGAGTGGAACGTTTGTATATGCCTCACGGGGTCTTCTTCAATGGTACCTCCGAATTTGGGGAGACGGCTAAGCATTTCAAACATAAGGTTGCTGCCCCCAACATTCCAAGATTCTATGTCGTAGTATGAAGACATGGCAAACTGCAGATCAAAATGAAAATAAAAGAAAAACAAATAGAACAACTATTCCGATGCACAACTCCCCGGCAACGGCGCCAAAATTTGACAGCGCGTCGTTGATACGCTACAAATTTACATTTATAATTCCACTACTCATGGCTCATTATTGGATTAGTAGAGCGGTAAGTAGGGGTCGAACCCAATAGAGTCAGTGTGGAATAGTTGTTCTTTGAAAAGAAAGAAAATATGAAAGTAAATACAGGTTGGCTTTGAGTGAGTTTTAGACAGAAAGTAAATGACAGAATTGAAAGTGCTGAAAGTAAAAGTGCGGAAAAGTAAAGACTGAATGTAAAGTGCGTAAAGTAAAGTGCTGAAATGTAAATGACAGGAAAGTAAAGTGCAGATAAGTAAGGACGAAAGATATTCAGTCTAGGGTCTCTACTTGTGAGACAACCATCATAGACGTCAAATGATCTTACTTTGTGTTCATAAGTGTGGGTTTATTCCATTTCAAGATATAAACCCTAAGGTAAGGCCATTTCAAGCACTTACGCCACAATCTACTCCAAAATCAAGACATAAACTTCTAGTTCTAAGTGCAGCCACTTGATCTCACATTTCCGATCAACCAAGCGACTTAAAGAGGGTTTGAACCACTAGGAAAAGCTTTGCCATTTCAAGCATCCACTTAACTTGGTTGTTCAAACCGAATGAATGGCAAAAGAACTAGTAGACACACAAAGTAGCATTAAGTTCATGTCTCAAGATGCATACACAAGTATGAACACCCTTTAACTAAATATGCTTAGCTACTTGTATTCATGTCAAGGAATACAAGCACCATACTTATAAAAGTAAATGAAAGGAAAGCCGTGGCTTTGACAACAAAAGTAAGAGAGGAGCTCGAAATCAAGTGCAAGGAAAGTAAAGGAGAGGAGCTCCAAATCAAGAACAAGAACAAAAGAAAGTAAAAGATCACAAGAACAAGAAGGAGTACAAGCAATTCGAACTAGAGTAACAAGAACAAAGTGTTTGTATCGAAGGGTGGAGTAGAGAGATAAGCTCTCAACTCCCTAATGTGAGTAGCATGGACATGGACTTCTAAGGCATAAGACTCTATTTATAGACTAGGGAAACTTGGGGACTAAGTTTAGATTGAGAAATATCCCAAAGGAAGATAAGGATTGGGCTTGAAATATCCCAACCCACTTGCATTTGCCTCCTCCAACCACAAGCCTCCACAAGCCAACCCACTTGTACTCCCAACCGACTTGAGCTTGGCTCATCTCAAAGGGCAACTAGCTTTGGTTTGGTTGAGGCCAACCGGTTTTGAATAGTAGAGCTAACCGGAAAAGAAGTGGCCAACCAGAATAGTAATAGTTCGGTTTTGGTTTTGGTTGGACTTCGCCGGAATTTGACCGGAGCAAGGATATGACTGGCCGAAGCATGGTGGTGACTGGCCGGAGCATGGTGGCCAAAATTCCGTCGAGCTCCGACCAATCACCACCATGCTCCGGCCAGTCATAACCTTGCTCTGGTCAAATTCCAGCGAAGTCCAACCAAAACCAACACCGAACTATTACTATTCCGGTTGGTCACTTCTTTTCCGGTTAGCTCTACTATTCAAAACCGGTTGGCCTCAACCAAACCAAAGCTAGTTGCCCTTTGAGATGAGCCAAGCTCAAGTCGGTTGGGAGTGCAAGTGGGTTGGCTTGTGGAGGCTTGTGGTTGGAGGAGGCACATGCAAGTGGGTTGGGATATTTCAAGGCCAATCCTTATCTTCCTTTGGGATATTTCTCAATCTAAACTTAGTCCCCAAGTTTCCCTAGTCTATAAATAGAGGCTTATGCCTTAGAAGTCCATGTCCATGCTACTCACATTAGGGAGTTGAGAGCTTATCTCTCTACTCCACCCTTCGATACAAACACCTTGTTCTTTGTTCTTGTTACTCTAGTTCGAATTGCTTCTACTCCTTCTTGTTTTTGTGATCTTTTACTTTCTTTTGTTCTTGTTCTTGTTCTTGATTTGGAGCTCCTCTCCTTTACTTTCCTTGCACTTGATTTCGAGCTCCTCTCTTACTTTTGTTGTCAAAGCCACGGCTTTCCTTTCCTTTACTTTTATAAGTATGGTGCTTGTATTCCTTGACATGAATACAAGTAGCTAAGCATATTCAGTCAAAGGGTGTTCATACTTGTGTATGCATCTTGAGACATGAACTTAATGCTACTTTGTGTGTCTACTAGTTCTTGTGCCATTCATTCGGTTTGAACAACGAAGTTAAGTGGATGCTTGAAATGGCAAAGCTTTTCCTAGTGGTTCAAACCCTCTTTAAGTCACTTGGTTGATCGGAAATGTGAGATCAAGTGGCTGCACTTAGAACTAGAAGTCTATGTCTTGATTTTGGAGTAGATTGTGGTGTAAGTGCTTGAAATGGCCTTACTTAAGGGTTTATGTCTTGAAATGGAATAAACCCACACTTATGAACACAAAGTAAGATCATTTGACGTCCATGATGGTTGTCTCACAAGTAGAGACCCTAGACTGAATATCTTTCATCTTTACTTAGCAGCACTTTACTTTCTTGTCATTTACTTTCAAGCACTTTACTTTCAGCACTTTACATTTCAGCACTTACTTTCAGCACTTTACTTTTACGTACTTTAAATTTTACTTTCAGTACAGCAGTTTTCAACATCAATCAAACATAACATTTTGGTACGTATTGCGCTTGAAACACAGCGTGCGACAAACCAAAACGTATGTTGTATGGTTGATATTGAACTCGGTTGTTCTCGCACTTACTTTACGTACTTTACATTCAGTCATTTACTTTACGCACTTTACTTTTCAAGTCATTTACTTTTACGCACTTTACTTTCAGTACTTTACTTTCAGCACTTATTTTTAGTCATTTACTTTTCAGTATTTACTTTCAGTTTAAACCACTCAAACCCAACCTGTATTTACTTTCATTTTTCTTTCTTTTCAAAGAACAACTATTCCACACTGACTCTCTTGGGTTCGACCCCTACTTACCGCTCTGCTAATCCAACAGTGAGCCACGAGTAGTGGAATTATAAATGTAAATTTTGCAGTGCACAACGACGTACTGTCACGTATTTATACGACTCATCGAGTACGCTAAACCCACCAAAAACAACATTTGGTGATACGAACATATGCTTATTAATGTCGTTTTGTGTATATAGGCAATTTTGGAGTCTAAAGAGGAAACACGCTTAAAAATGGGCATTTGGTGCCAAAAAGCAGCACAAGTCATTTCTGGCCGGGCCAGACCCGAGGAGGACCGAGAAAAGCCAGGCCGCGCCCGAGAAAGCCAGGCCGCGTACGAGGATCCCAACCGGGCCATCCGAGAAAGGGCTGGCCAAGGTCCAAGAGCCGGGTCCGAAGAAATGATCGCCCAGGCCGCGCCCAGCGCACCAGCCGAGTTGTCTAGCACTGAATTCAAGTTGCCCGGGCAAACTATCTGATCTGACGAATCCGCCTCGAGCAAAGTGATCAAAATAGCAAATAAGGTGGACAATGTTGGAAAACGAAGGAGAATGCCAGAGCAGATTGGCAGTTGGCCCAATTCCAAAGGTCTCGCGCACGCTGATAGGCACCGAAACCAAGTCGCTCGACCAAACCAGCTAATCTGGCAAATCTGGCTCCACCAAGTGGTTTGAAATGCCCAACAACTTGGGCAATCTCACTTCCCAGACAAAACGCCCGAGTGGAACCAGCTCAAGCCCGATCAAGGCCAAACTAGGGCAATTCCGGCCGTTTTGGGATTCTGACCAGGTTCCGGGCAGATTCCGGCAAAACGACTTCGACCATTAGTCTTAGAATTGTCTCAGCATTCCAAATCCACAGTCCAAAAGCCAAAGTCCTCCGGCCAGATTCCGGCCAACTCCGGCCAAACTCCGATCAAGCTCCATCAAGCTCCGATCAAGCTCCGATCAAGCTCAGGCCAAGCAAAACCAAGTCCAACCAAGTTCCGGCCAAGAAGTTCCAACCAAGAACCGAATTCCCAATATTCCGGTTGGCTTCTACTATTCACTTTGGTTTAGTTTTGGAGTTCGGTTGGCATCTTCTGTTCAAGTCCGGTTGGCCTCATCTAGTCCAAGTTAGTTGCCCTTTGGATGAAGCCAAGCTCAAGTCGGTTGGGAGTGCAAGTGCAAGGCATGTGGATGGCTTTTGGCTAAACCAATCCAAATGAAGTGCTTTTGGGATATTTCCAATCCAAAACTTAGCCCCCAAGTCTTCCCTTGCCTATAAATAGAAGGGCATGCCCTTAGAAATGTATCCTTGCGCTAGTGCTTCGAAGTCCCAAGTCCTTAGAGAGAAGAGAGCTTAACTCTCTTCTCTTCATTTTCAATACAAACAGAATTTGCTCTCTACTTGTTCTTGCTTTTGTTCTTGATTTCCAAAGCTTTCTTCACTTGTTCTTGAGCTCCAAAGCTCTTAATTTCCAGCAAGCACTCTTTACTTTCATGTCTTGTTCTTGATTTGGAGCTCCTCTCCTTTACTTTCCTTGTTAAGCCACGACTTCTTTTACTTTCCTTGTCAAGTTCGGTTACCTTTACTTTTCTTGTACTTGTCTTTACTTTTTCCTTTACTTTTGTAAGTATGGTGCTTGTATTCCTTGACATGAATACAAGTAGCTAAGCATATTCGGTCAAAGGGTGTTCATACTTGTGTATGCATCTTGAGACTAGAACTTAATGCTATTTTGTGTCAACTAGTTCGGTGCCATTATTCAGTTGAGCAACATGGCTAAGTGGATGCTCAAAAGAGGAAAGCTTAGCCGAGTAGTTCAATCTTGATTAGACAACAAGGCTAAGTGGATGCTTGAAAGAGGAAAGCTTAGCCGAGTAGTTTAATCTTCCTTAAGTCGCTTGGTTGATCGTAACTGAGAGATCAAGTGGCTGCACTTAGAATTAGAAGTCTATGTCTTGATTTTGGAGTAAATTGTGGTGTAAGTGCTAGAAATAGCCTTACTTTAGGGTTTAAGTCTTGAAAAGGAATAAACCCACACTTATGAACACAAAGTAAGATCATTTGACGTCCATGATGGTTGTCTCACAAGTAGAGACCCTAGACTGAATATCTTTCGTCCTTACTTATCTGCACTTTTACTTTCAGCACTTTACCTTTCAGTATTTACTTTACGCACTTTACTTTACGCACTTTACCTTTCAGCACTTTACTTTTTTGTCATTTACATTTCAGCACTTTACTTTTCGCACTTTACTTTCCGTCTTTACTTTCAGCAATTTAAATTCAGTCATTTACTTTCTGTATAAAAAACCAACCAAAAAAACCCAACCTGTATTTATTTTCTTTCTTTTCAAAAACAACTATTCCACACTGACTCTCTTGGGTTCGACCCCTACTTACCGCTTGCTAATCCAATAGTGAGCCACGAGTAGTGGAACAATAAATGTAAATTTTGTAGCGCACAACGACGTGCTGTCAGGCGGCTACATACTTGACATTTGAACTTGGACAACGAGTTTCTAGCATTGTTATGAAAACCGAACCGAAGATCTATCCAGTCAAGTTAATGGGTCAGTGGTTCAACCGGGTTGACCCGGATTTAACCGCACATTCTAAAAAATAAAATAAAAATATTTACTTGTATGACATTATAATTTAATCTATTTTTAACTTAATTATATTTAACTTGTTTTTGATCTGAATACAACAACATAACAATAAGTACAACAAATTTAGAATTCGAATAGTATAAATCAATTTTAAAACAACACAATAGTAATAAAAAAAATTTGTCTTAATTCACAAATAGCAACAATTAGAGGAGGAACCAAGAAATCACATCCTTAGAATAATATCTTATAGGGAAAACACAGTGATATCCATTCAAAAATAAAATATTGACAAATTTAAGATTTCAAATTTAAGATTAGTTGATAGTATATTATTTAAGGGCTGAGTTCTAGTCAGAACCACTTGTTTTTGTCAGAAAACATAACTTTTAATAGATGTTGATATGATAATCTCAACAGTTTAGATTATTCAAGAATAATTCAAATTAAATAATCTTTTAATCATTTTTATGGTCAAAAAGGGTATATTAGGAAATACCAATGTATATTTTAAATTTAAAATCCTCGAAATATCGAGTGAATATCCGTTTATATATTACGAGCCCTAAAATTTCGAAACACACTCACAAACTCCGAGCTCATCTTTGCTATACTTAATTTCTTTTCACAGTCCACTACGAACTCCGATTAGAGAACTTTAACATAAGATTTGAGATCCAAAACACGAACATATGTATCGTGGTTTTGCTGTATTTATCAAAACCACGAACATATAAAGTGAAACCATGAACATCAGGATCAACTGAGAATTTTAACATACGATTTGATATCAAAAACACGAATATACTGTTATCGTTGATTGTCGACTGCAAAAGTCACACGAGGATAATTCTATTACACATGAACGTACAAGGTCATCAAATCTTGTTCAAAAATCGTGGAATCTTGTTGATATAAGATCGTGTGAATTGTTTTCCAATTGACTAATATGCCCTCTCATCATATAAATTGTAATTAAATAATTATTGTTTTTGCTAAAATTAAAGACCGTAAATAATTTAATCGTACGGATATTACATATTCTGATTTCTGGCGAAAAGTGATGGTTCTGACCCGATCTTTTTCCATTATTTAAACTATTCAAACATGGTGAATAATTGTATTTCAAAATTTTCAACTATTATACAATCAAATTATTCCAAAAATTCAAATTTTTATTTGGTATCAAATCGAAGTCATGATTATATTAAGGATTTAGATATTTATCAAACTCAAGTTGACATCAATCTGGTATATGCAGAAAACTTTAAAATAATATTATACGATCGTGATGGATTTTATTTTTTAAGTAATAGAATTTTTTATTTAATTAGATAAGTAAACGTTAAGTTTGATAAATTAATATAGATTATTTGAACAAATTATGAAACACCCATAATTTTTTAAGCCAAGTGTAGAAGGAATTAATTAAACAAAGATTATGCGTTCGAGTCACATCTGTATCAAAAGAAAATTTAATTTTATAGACTCAATTGAATCGGTTGAATCGACCAGGTCATCAGGTTAGTCAAAAATTGGTCAGTTGAATCGGATTTTGACCGGTCAATTGCATGTCCAGTTTGATGAAAAACCAAACCAATTTGGTTATTGGTTCCCAGTCGAACCGCTGATTCCGTCCTAGTTTAATGACTATGGTTTCTGACATGGTTATTCTCTCAGTGAAATCAGCAAATGTTAGAACCGAGTTGTAAAGCGGATTTATGAATTAGGATTTGTGGGTTTTTGTTAGTGAAACGGAGAAGAAGATGAATAGTAGGAGAGATAAAATTTATTGAAAATTAAGACATGGGAAATAGATAATTTTAGGGAAAAGTACAAAAACATAACCTGAACTATCATCTCATTTCAAATCAAGTACCAAAATATCAGAAGTTTCAATGTAAGTAATGAACTATCATATCTCCTTTCAAATCAAGTACTAAACTATCAACAGTTCCATTTTAAGTACCGAACTATCAATTCTTTTCAATTCAAGTACCGAAACATAAAATTATTATTATTAATTTAGTTCTTCTGAGATGCTGAGCATGAGTAGGGACTGCCTCAGCATGTCCAATATCGGCAGAAATATCAGTTGGAAGAGCTGAAGAAACAGGGACAACATCATCAGGAAAATAGGTACCAGTGGTTGTGCATTGGGATAGAGGAACAGTAACTTCATCAGGTAGATGAACGGTAACATGATTTTCATGATTTTCATTAGCCTTCTATTTTTGATTCTCAGCACAGGAAAAAATTTCTTCCACAAATTGAACATCTCTAAAGACATGAATTTGCAAATCAAAGAGCTTCTAACCTTTTTGATTGAAGGAATAGCCTATGAAAATGCAAGGAATAGCCCTAGAGTCAAATTTGGCTTTTGCAGGGGAAATGTTAGTCATGTAACATAAGCATTCAAAAGCCTTCATATGACTATACTCGGGGTTTCTTTTGAATAACATTTCAAAAGGAGTTAGGCCCTTCAGGAATGAGGAAGGTCACCTTTTTATGATATGTGTCGCAGTAAGAAAACAGTCACCCCATAAGAAGTCAGGTACCTTGGATTGAAATTTGATAGACCTGGCCACTTCAAGTAAATGCATGTGCTTCCTTTCCACAATCCGGGTTTGCTGAGGAGTGTAAGCATAAGAGGTCTATTGAACACACCCTTGAGTCTGAATAAAATTGGTAACTTTATGACTGAGAAACTCAGCTCCATTACCTGACCTGATAATCTTGATAGAGCAGTTGAACTGAGACAGAATCATCATATAAAAGGTTATAAGGTGAGCAGCAGCGTCACTTTTCTATTTCATCAAGTAAGTCCATGTGACGCTAGACATATCCTCAATAATGGTTAAAAAGACTTAGCTCCAGTAAGAGTAGGTTCTTTGTAATGTCCCCATATATCAACCAACATGTATCAGCTAAAACAAAACTTGACTACTACTAATACAGGTAGGAAAAGAAAGTCTTGTTTGTTTGGCTTGAGGACAAACATGACAATGCATAGCAGAGTTCGAATTCTTACAACTGAAATCAGGAATACAATGTTTCAAAGTACTGGCCAGCTTATTAAAAGGAACATGTCCCAGACTATAGTGCTAAAGAGTGGCTTGAGTATCTTTTCCAACAGAAAGACAGCCTGCAGTAGAAACTGGCTTCAAGTGATATAGGCCTTCAACCAAATCACCAATCCCTTGTAAAGTCTGCTTTACATGGTCTTGTATATAACAACCTTTTTCAGTGAATTCAAACAACAACTTGGAATCCTCCACAAGTTTGGCCACAAAAATCAAGTTGAATCTGACATTAGGAACCAAAAGGACAGTAGATAACTTGATGGAATTACTCAAAGCACAAGTACCACTGTGAGTGACCATAACTTTGTCCCCATTAAGCACAAGCACATTATAGGGTACTTTAAGACTAGTGAGGTCAGTCAATAGATGAGCATGAGGAGTAATATGATGAGTGGCACCATTATCAATGACTAAGTATCTTTACTCACTTTAATATAGGAGAGACAATTGATACCTGCAATGTGATCATTGGTGTGAGTTCTATTACCACCTAGAAACACCATCAACTTTTTAAGTTGGTGTTGAGTCGTCTGCAGAGAACTGATCTGAACAGAAGAGGTTTCACTGCAATTGTTGTGTTCTTTATCCTCATTGACTGCATTAGACACCTCAGTAACAACATTGTTAGCAACAATTCTTGTTCCTCAAGTATTGGTACCAACTCCCTTGTTGTTAGTAAACGTGTATTCAGGACGATATCCATGAATCTTATAGCAAGTCTCCCTAAGATGACCTTGCAACTAACAATAGGTACAGATAGGGATGAACAACCGGTCCGACCCAGACCGTATTAGATCAGAATGTTACGGTCTGGTGGACCAAAAATATTCAAAAAATGGACTACGGACCGTACCGAGTTAGATATGGACCGGACCGGTGGACCGGATTTTTTGTAAAAAGTGGACCGGACCAAATCACCTTAAATTTATGGTCCGGAAGAGACCGGTGGACCACACATTCTAAAAAATATGGACAATCGACCGGAACATAAAATTTTGGTCCGGTCCGGTCCAAATTTGTGCGTCCCTAGGTACATAATGAGGATTTTATGTTCTTGTTTTGAGGAAAAGATCTACCAGTTTGGCGAGAATTGTTGTTGCTTCCAACGAAGGACTGAAAACCAGACTGATGTTGCATAGATGATTGAGAACCTCCATTAGAGGATGTAGGGACTTACCAACATATAAGGCTGACATTTCAGTCAATGGTACCTTCTTAAATTGTCTCTGATTTTCATCCTGAATCAGTTCCTCATAGCACTCCTTAAGATTGGAGAAGGCTTCATCTAAAGAATGTTGGACCTAGAAGTGACATACACCTCATTTAGTCCCATGAGAATTTTCTTTCTTCTATACGTCATTTTCCGGTCATTAGAACACCTTGCCTTACACCTTGAACTAAGTTCACATGAAATCTCTTTAGTCAGTGTATCTTCATCACCCCAAAGTTGAACCAATTTGTTATAACACTGAGCAATGGTCTTATCTTCTTACATCAACATATCTATCTCTTGTTGAATGGAGAAGATGGTGAAATCATTAGAGCATGAAAAACACTACTATAAGTCGTCTCAAGCATGCATACAATCATTACTCATTAGAATGAATCAAAGATGATCCAATCTCTGGTGAAATAGAGTTAATGATCCAAGACAACACAACATTATTGTATTTGTCCCAACGAGGACCTTGATAAGCATCAGTAGGTCTCGGAAACTCACCACGAACCAAACCAAGCTTCATCTTGATTTCCAACGCCATCTCCATGGATTTACACCAATTGAGATAATTCTTATCACCAACTAAAGGTTGAGTAACCAAGGACATAACCACATTCTCATTGCTATTCACATATAATGGATCAACATCCAAATTAGTGATAGTAGCAGTAGACGTAGCCATTTTCACAGATCAAACACCAGAAAAGCCACAGTAGAATCGCAACACATAAAAGATCGATCAAAGTGCAAGAATCATACCGGATCAACACCATTCATCTGATACCATGTAGAGACTGAGCATCGATCATTGTAACGCGGCGAACGGAGAGGAGATCGGCGATGATCGAAGCTCGAGAAATCAAGAATCGGAGAGAGAATTAGCTAACCCTATTTTTTGTATTAACAAACAAATAAAGGCGTCAGGTCCTTTGCTTTGATCAGTCATCCAGCCTCAATATTAAAACAGGACTAACTCGAAATTTCAAACTAAAGTATGTTATTTTTTAGGAAAAAGATTCGGTGCACCGCAACTATTTGCTACGTATGCTGCAATCAGAAAGACATCGTTTTATTCAGGTTTTCAAAAAAATTGAAACAACGTCGTTTTGGCACTCGCAGCTAATAGCTTTGCTACATCGAATCCGAATCATATTTTCGAGAGCTAAACTCATTTTTAGGGAAAACGTAAAAAATCTACTTAAGTTATATGGAAAGAAAGAAACTATATAATATCAAAGGACTAAAGTTAGGCTAGTTAAGAACTCAGCTTCCCACAATGCTACATTTATTTGCTCTTCCACCAGGGTACTTGATGATTCTTGTCATATATTGTTCAAAACATATAACTTAATGAATTAAGAATGATTTATAGTATATATACATTTTATGTATCATTACAACAAAATTATTTTGGCGTAGCCATGATGACAATATAACCAAGTGAATGACCAGATTCCAAAATGCCATTTAAATTCAAACTGTACTTGATTAATGATTACAAAAAATGGAACTCCGTAAAAAGTTTGGATCTCAAGGAAAAGTAGGGGTGGGCGCAATGCGGTTTAGTGCGATTTAAGAGTAGACCCTTAACCGCACCACATTAACTGGTTTGTAAATTTTATAAACCGTAAACCGCATTAAAAAAGTTAAAACCAAATATGCACCGCACCATTTTATTTGGTGCGGTGCGGATTGGTTTAAAAATCGATTTTCAAAGTTTACAAAAAAATGTAAGTTGCACAATAGAGACTTCTCGATTTTTCTTGGTTTTACCTTTTGACTTGCTTTGCTTCTTCTTGAATTGACCATGTACAACCGGATGCAATGAAGCAAACTGAAAATCAAACACTATGACAGATGATACAAAAAACATGTACTTGACAATACATATAATTATTCACGTATCAAATGTTAGTGAGAGCCCTATGTTTTCTCTAACAAAATAATTATTTATTTTCTCCTTCTAACATTGAAATAAATTCCAAATGTTCCTTGTTAAATTGGGCTTAGGCCTTAAAATATTTTTTTTGTAATAACTTTGAATTTCTAATTATTTAATTATATATGCGGTGCGGTGCGGTTTAAAGCGGGTGGTTTGAGACATGGAACCGCTCCGCACCGCTATATTCGGTTGCGGTGTGGTTTTTTCCAAAAGCGGTGTAGTTAACCAAACACACTTTTGCGGTGCGGTACATGGTTTTTTAATTCGAAGCGGTTTTCCCACCCCTAAGGAAAAGAAGTGCTTAGTCACATCGTTCCCCTAGCGTTCTTTTCTCGTTTCTGGTTTTTTGGGCCTTTTATTTGTGTTGCCAGCAGTTTTTTTTGAAGTCCATCTTATAATGCTGCTGGTTGTCTTTGTCGTCGTCTGCTTTGTTGCTGTATTTTTTTGGGTGGGCGCGGTGCGGTTTAAGGGTAACCCCGCAACCACACCACATTAGCTGGTTTGTAAATTTTTCAATCGCAAACCGCATTAGAAAAGTTAAAACCAAATATGCACCGCACCACTTTATTTGGTGGGGTGCGGTTTGGTTTAAGAACCGATTTTCAAAGTTTACATTAAAAAAATAAGAAAAGGAACCCGTGACACTGGATTGTGCCCGACCCAAATGAAACAACATATACCTTAATTACAGGACTCACACACATATAGTCAAATACAACGCAACACAAGCTGAATAAGCTCTGAGTATAATTGAACTACATGACTTCCTTTGCTTCTTCATTACAGGAATAGTAATAGGTGACATACACCAGCTTTGCAAAATAGTAATAAGTTGATTACATCAGCTTTGCAAATTAGTAACAACTGAAACCAATAACATGTAGTAGTAATCTGATGATTACTTACTGTAAAATACTAATTTCACTCAAGTTAAATATATAAGTAAAATATGTACTATTAGATGCAATGAAGCAAACATAAAGTCAAACATATGACATATGATAAAAAAAATATGAACTTGACAATACATAGAAATAATACCTGATCATTCATTACTTTCTTAAACCTGTTTTTGATTCTAATTTTTCAAGCTCCGCATAGAGTTCTAGTTCTATTTTCGTAGGCTCTTTATACATGGAAAATGATCCACCCCTAAGCCAATCATTTAGACAAACCAACCCCTCAACCATCTTAGGAGTTAATGTAGCTCTAAATGGATCCACCACCCTTGATCCAAGACTAAAAGCTGATTCGGAAGCAACTGTAGGAGCTGGACCTGCAGATATGTCCTTGGAAATTTTAGATAAAATATGATACCTTGATGGTTTTTTTTTCACCAATCCAAAAGATTCAAATTCTTGTTTGAAGGGTCTTCAGATGGTTCATTGAAGTACTTGTCTACTTCATCCTTAATCTCAACAACATTCTTATGTTTTCTTAGCTTCATAACCTGACTCATTGGGCTCGAGATAAAGAACGGCTTTCGCACCGCGTTATTTGGTTGTGGTGCGGTTTTTAACAAACTGGTTTTTCCAAAAGCGGTGCGGTTAACCGAACACACTTTTGTGGTGCGGTGCGGGCGGATTTTAAATTTGGTCCAGTTTTTGCCCACTCAGTGCCGACCCGCATGCATTGCTTACCTTGGACCAGGCCAAGGGCCCACTTTTTTTTTTAAATTATGTATACATTTATATGTTATTAGTTTATGAGTTCGGATCAAATACAAACCATAGTTATAAATAAAAACTAAAAAATTCAATAAAATATTTCCACGTGTATATTTCGACCAATCGTAATTTGGAGCGCTTTTTGTAAATAAAAAAATTAAAATGGACTTATTTAAAAATACATAACAGATGCGAGGGTATAATCGTCCTAAAATTTGCTACAGTAATAGTTTAAGTCTGATCATTGCTACAGTAATAGTTTTAAGTCTGATCATTGCTGTTTTAAGTCTGCTCATTGTAGTTTTAAGTCTGATCAATGTAGTTTTAAGTCTAATCATTGTTGTTTTAAGTCTAATCATTAGCGTTTTAAGTCTGATCATTGCTACAGTAATAGTTATAAGTCTGATCACTGCTATAGTAATAGTTTTAAGTCTTATCATTGCTGTTTGAAGTCTGATCATTGTAGTTTTAAGTCTGATCATTGCAATAGTAATAGTTTTAAATCTGATCATTGCTGTTTTAAATCTTATCATTGTAGTTTTAAGTCTGATCATTGCTGTTTTAAGTATGATCATTGTAGTTTTAAGTCTGATCATTGCTACAGTAATAATTTTAAGTCTGATCATTGTAGTTTTAAGTCTCATCATTGATGTTTTAAGTCTGATCATTGTAGTTTTAAGTCTGATCATTGCTACAGCAATAATTTTAAGTCTGATCATTGTAGTTTTAAGTCTCATCATTGTTGTTTTAAGTCTGATCATTGTAGTTTTAAGGCTCATCATTGATGTTTTAAGTCTGATTATTGCTGTTTTAGGTCTGATTATTAAGTCTGATCATTCCAAGTTAATTCTGATCATTGCTGTTTAAGTCTGATCATTGTTGTTTAAGTTTGATCATTGATGTTTAAGTCTGATCATTTGTTGTTTAAGTCTGATCATTGTTGTTTAAGTGTGATCATTGATGTTTAAGTATGATCATTGTTGTTTAAGTCTGATCATTGCTGTTTAAGTTTGATCATTCCGAGATATGTGAAATGACCATAATGCCCTATCCGTGTTATATCCGAGAATTGAACACGTGTCAGCTTGAAATTCGGTTTTTAGTTTCATTTATAAATGTAGTTTGTACCTGAACCGCACTCTTATTTTATTTATGCATATTTTTGGTATAAAAAAATAATGTCACAATTTGTATATGGGCTGTCAAAAAAAGTCCAAATAACACTACTTAAAAAATATGAAAAGCCCAAAAAAGATATCAATGGTCCATAATCTATATATAGAACATCTAATTTATTAAAATAAATATAAATATTATCATTAAAAATATACAAAAACATTTCTTTAAATTTTCAAAGCGCCCAATTTTTTTTTGTCCAATGGTCCATGAAATGTCAGGACCGGCCCTATGCCCACCCGTGTATTTTTGTCCAATGGTCCATGAAATGTCAGGACCGGCCCTATGCCCACCCGTGTATTTTTTAGTGTTTTGTGTCTTCTTCTTTATCGAAACAAAAAGAAAATCACGCCTCTTCAGAAATAATGTATATAATGTGGATGGGCAACCGTTTCAAGGTCCCATTCAAGTCCTTTATTTTTTACATATTACTCTCTACTCTGATAACCAAAAGAAAATGAATCTAATATGAATAGCCAACTTATTATTATTAGATTTCTCAGAAATCAAAACACCGATCCCTTTCACTTCTTGGTGCTGCTGCTGTTGTCATTGTTGATTCCAAGAGTGTTCTTCACGGTGTCCGCCGCACCTTGAGCCATGCTTGCAATTTGCTCCCCAGTCTATTTGAACATAAACCAAATATATAGTATTCAAATGAAATGGAAGATTAAGCTATTCATCCATATGACCATTCCAATATAGAGTCATGATCAAGTGCAAACGACAAAACGACGAATTATGATATACTTCATATAAACTTTGCCATGGTTTGATCCAAACGGATTATATGTCATTTTTTCAAACTATGCATAATTCATAGGAAATGTATCATAATTCGTCAGTTTGTAGTTTGCACTTGATCTTTTTCATTCCAATGTATATCAAATCGTAACAAAAAGAAGATTAAACATTGTTCTGATTCTTGACCTGTTGGAGAAAGCTTGCACTTTGCTCCTTGCCTTCCTGAGCAGATTCTTTAGCAGACTGCGCCACATCAGCAGACTTGTCTCTGGCTGCATTTGCTGTGTCCTTTGTTGACTGCATCCATTCCTCAGCCTTCAACTGCTTCCAATATAAAACAACCTCAAAAAAAATTTGTTTTACACTCTTAAGCTAACAGTCGATAAAATGAGGACTTTACCTGAGCTTGGCCGGTGGTTTGGCCTGAACTGAAGCTTTGTTGAGTGTTCGACATCTTCACAGTTCACAATAATATGCTGATACCGTAACGGAAATTTGTTTCGTACACTTGAATTTGTTGTCTTCCATCACCAACAAAGTCCCCCTTTATATAGTCATAGGAAGGAGAATAGTTAGTACATGGACAAGTGTGCGGTCTGACAGAATTTTATCTGCTTAAATTTCTCCTCCTGACTAGGACAACACCTCCAGTCTGTGGCTCATGTAAAAATCCTTACATTTGCATTTCCTACTAATCCTCCAACAAGAGACCAATGTAGCCGGTCATGCAAAACATCTGCAAAAACGCAAGCAAACAAATTAACTATTTAAAATCGTTTAGTTTTACGAGGAGAAAACAAAAGAGATTCCAATTTACTCAATTACCACCAGAGATTAGATCAAATAAAAACCACATGTAAATATAAAAATAATAAATCACCTAAGAATTCGACACATGATCCTTTCGACTAGTTATAATTCGGGACACGTTTTGTCAATAAAAAAATTAAAACGGACTTACGTGAAAATACATAATATATGTGATGGTATAAACGTCCGAAAAAATAATGTTAAGTCTGAACATTATTGACGCGCGTCGTTTGATGCGTCAAATTTAATATTTATATTTCTCCTGCAACTACTAGCTAGTGGTAAGGGAACTGGTTGTTGAAGCTGTTTCCGAAAATAATTAAAAAGGGGGGTTTGTAAGCAATTGTTTGTGAAGGCACAAGAAAAAGAGACAAGAATTAAGGTATTCGATCAGAGAGAATATTCAGCTTAGGGTTTCTATTGTGACACGTTTATCATAGACATCTAATGATCAAATCTTATGTTTTTAAGTGTGATTATTCCGACAAAGGTAACAACTCTAAGTATCCCGACAAAGGTGATACACCACAATCTAACCCGACAAAGGTATTATTAGGCCTAAGTGTTACTATCTAATTTTACGACAAAGTATCCAATAGATGTTAACGGTAAGAATTAATTGTTTGATTAAGCTTTGCGACAAAGCTTCCACTTAACCCAACAAATTAATTCATGTGATGAAAGCAAGAACTAGAGAAACATAAAATTGCATGAAGAACAAAAGTCTCAAAACATAGTCACAATGTATGAAACCCTAAACTGAAATAAAAGTTGAGCTGCGCATTGTCATGAAAACAAACACAAATATTTTTGATGAAAAATAAGTAGAAATTCTCTGTATCGCCAAAAACTTCGCGTTCTTGGCTTTCTCCAGAGCCGTCTTGTGATCTTCGTAGAATGATGGATGATTAGAAACCCTAACCCAAAGCCTTTATTTATAGCAAAACTGGGTTTCTAAGTCTCTTTTTGGGCTGAATTATCAAATATCGGAGTGCCGACATCATCAAATGCGTTGCTGATGTCATCACCTCGTCGGCTCGCCACGCGTAGCATAGAGTTTAGCACCGCGCCTAGCGTTAACGCTAATGTCTCTGTTGGATGCGATCCATACGGACTTGGTTTCTCCTGTCTGCGCGCCAGTTCTGACTTCGACTATGGATTTGAATTTTCAAATGACCCCGGCTGCTCTCGGTATGGACTAGAGAGTTGTAGGAAATTGAGTCAGCTACACAACGACATGTAGCTCGTATTTTTCTGATCATTGTTCACTTCCCAACACTCTGTCGAAACTCCGAAGGTCTAATCTGCCATTGTGGTGTTTTGGGCACGAGATGCCGTCTTTTATGCGCATTTTCTCCTAGAGCTTCCGAAACACCTGAAATGCAAAACAACACTAAAAAGTAACAGCTCGCATAATAAAGTGTTGAAATAAATGGGATTAATTGATTCGACGAGTCGTATATCAAACCACCTCACACTTAAACTTGTTCGTCCCGAACAAGAACAAGTCATAGAAGGAAAACAAATGTAACACCACAATTTCTTTGACGTTCCGTATAGATGCACATGAATATGAGTTGCTAGTCTAGATTCAGCTTT
This sequence comes from Rhodiola kirilowii, assembly GCA_033675215.1. Classification (NCBI taxonomy): domain Eukaryota; kingdom Viridiplantae; phylum Streptophyta; class Magnoliopsida; order Saxifragales; family Crassulaceae; genus Rhodiola; species Rhodiola kirilowii. Next base: position 97,108 of record JAUCNB010000027.1, read on the forward strand.
TCTACGCATATTTCAATCGTTACTCAAATCATCATGCTCAACACAGAATTAACTTAATACATGTTACCCTTGAGCTGAAATTCAAATCAATTCGGATGAATGGGAGATAGTCCTCTTTAGACCCATGATCAGCATTCGTTGTTTCGAACTCTAGCTATATGGTTATATTTCATCGCTTTTCTAGCACGTGATTTATTCGAGCTTTAAGGCTTTTGAGCTTTTCTTTCTTCTTTTGTTGGCCAGATTTTGATGTAGTGAACTATCTTTGGCCTTTGGCTCTTGATGTATGAATGATGTACTTCACTTTTTCTGTATAAATCTTCACAACTTGGCTGATTTTTTCTTGAGATTTGCTCCTTTATTATGAATAGTTTGTCTTTTTTCTTCTTTTCTTTTGAAGGAGGTCCAATCATCGCGCGCAAATGGAAATACCTCCCTGCTCTTTCTCATCCTCAACCTTTTTTGTCACGAGTCAAGATGGGGTCACTCACCTTTTCCCGGTTAATTCAGACTAGAGATAGGACAGTCTGTTTTCCCATCCTGCCTATCTACATAAACGCTGCAGCGGCGGAGCAAACTCCAAACCATAAAGTCTTGAAGTGCTAGCCTCCACTAAATCCATAAAACCATATAACTAGAAATCCGGTCCTATGAATGCTTCGTCAAGTCTCTCTAGGACATTTCTATCAACTCAACATCTCTGTTTATCTCAACTCAAAAGGATAAATACTGTGTTAAATTCACATGTAAGAGGCACAATTCAAAATTTCAAATTTCACGAGAGAAATTCAATATAATCAGCATCATCTATTTCACATCATCAACATTCAATAGTGCATATTCAAGAAATAAAGAGAAATTCATACTTTTCATTCAAAATTTTCTTAAAAAAGGAAACGTGCTGACACAGTAAAATATGAAAGAAAAATGAATATGTTGACACAATTGACTGACTGACTCTCCCACCACCACACTTTTGAACCAAGCCGTGTCCTTACGGTACTGCTTAAGCTCAAAGACACAACAATGCAAGACACTGCACAAACATATAGGAAATGGTACAGATCAAAGTGAACACGTACTCCCCTCGTTTCGTGGTGTGATGATGAGAATTCTTGTCCAACGAGTCGGTCAACGCTGGTCAACTGACTACCACACCTAGTGTAGACGTTAGGGGCGCGGTTAACGCCTTAATGTTTTCCTAGGACGCGCCACTAATGTTACGTGTGGGCGTCCCTCTAATGTCCCTCAAATGTTAATGCTCGGCGCGATCCGCACTGAGTTGAACCTATTTTCTGCATAAAAAACATCTATTTCCTACAAAAATGAAGTCAAAAATAGACTCGGTTAGACATAACAAGACTCAAACAAACACAAAAGACAAAAAAAATGAGAAAAACAAAAATTTTGCCGGGCTACCTCCCTGCGAGCGCCTTTGTTTTACGTCGTTGGCTCGACAATACCTCATTAGGGATCACAAGTTAGGATCTCATGGGTGTGTGAGGTCAAACTTTGCCTTAGCTACTTCTTCATTCTGCTCATAGCCCTCATATGACGGTTCTCTCACATCTCTCCTCCATCGATCAGGCAGATTAGCCTTCTGATGGACCATAATTATACGAATCATAAACACAGTTAAACCCACTAAATTAGACTATTTGTCTATTTAACTTTTGCTTGTTAGTTCCCATTTATATCTACAGGGTATTTTGGAGACTAGAGAGAAAACACGCTAAGGAGAGGATTTTACGCTGAAAAGATATTACGAGTCATTCCAAGGTCAAGATCAGACGCCGACTGAAGAAATCTCAAGATCCTGACGTGGAATCACTCAATACAAATCCAACCAAGGAGCAACCAAAGTCAAACCGGAGCGAAATTGGACTGATAGTTTTGTGAAAACATCACAAAACTCACACAAACTCACTCTTATCCATTGATGACCGGCGGCTTTGGGGAAGAGGATGACTCATGGGTGGCCTTCTTCCCTCCCTTCTCCTCAATGACCGGCGGTTTTGTGCAAGAGGTGGCCAAAGCCACCTCCCCTCCTCCCTTCTCAACCGGCAACCGACGGCTTTCCAAGCCACCATGAGAAGTTGCCAAGTGTTGCCCTCTTCCTCCACACAACTCCTCCTCCTTTTGCTATAAATACCCCCCTCTCCCTCATTTGTAAAACATCCCACAATCCATATTCACTTCTCTCTCTAAGTTTGGCACTTTGTAAGTTTGGTTTTGAAATAATACTCCTGTTGGTTCTTGAGTATTATAACAGTTTTAGAGAATACTCATGTTGGTTCTTGAGTATTCAAGTAGGATTTGGGAGTACTCCTGTTGGTTCTTGAGTATTCCCCTTTACTTACTGTCTTTCAAAAAACCCCGAGTATTTAGCTATGATATCCTCTTCCATGGATAATCGTAGCTAAACTCTTCATTCAGTTGAAGGGGTGTACTTGTATTATAAAATGTTTTAGACTATTTTAGTGTTTTTTCTCTGTATTCAAAACTTGTTCTATGTGCCATATATTAGGTCAGAACTTCCAAGGTTAAGTGGATGCTTGAAATGGCAAAGCTTCTTCCGTGGAAGTTCGTGAACATACTCGGGTAAGTGGACGCTTGAAATGGCAAAGCTTATCTGAGGAGTTCGATCTCTCTCAAACACCATTTGGATACATCGGAAAAGATTGTCCAATGGATGCACATAGGCTAGTATACCTTAAAATGGGGTGCTAGTCTAAGTAGAACAAGGGCTCTACGTTTTTTGCAAAAGATTAGACAGTGTTGCAAGTCGAGTGCTTGCAATGGCCTTTATTCACTTTCGAACACTTTTGCAAAAGACTAGACAGTGTGGCAAATCGAGCGCTTGAAATGGCCTTGATGCACGTTTGAATACTTAGAAGGATTACTAAAATGATAAAATAGGCTATGATGCAAGGCCCCCGAAACCGAATGTTTTCCTTAAATTACAAAACCCCCCTGTATTTACTTTCCTAGTATAACTGCCTTAATCAACTGCACTCACCATCCGGAGGACTCGCAAATCACGCATCACCCACTGTAAGTCTTTCTTTTTATTTTTTAGTATTTATTTTCTGTAATTTACTTTCCGCACTAAAAACCAAAACAAAAAAAAAGTCACTTAGTTATAACCGCTAAAATCCCAATCAACCTTAAAACACGCTCCCTCGCTGTACAAATCCCTCAAAGAACGACTATACCCCTAATTCCCTTGAGTTCGACCCCTACTTACCACTTGCTACCCAGTAGTAAGGTCACGAGTAGCGGAATATAAATTTGCTTTTGCACAGAGAACACCGCACCTTAATGACAGTGCGGTGGGCTCCGTCAAAACTGGCGCCGTTGCCGGGGAATTAGCCGTCGGATTAGTTGTTCTTTTCTTTCCCTTCCCTTCTCATTTCCTCATGACGCTACCCACTACGTATGCATGGACAACAAGACATCTTCCCCTGTTCGGAGGGAAGGATGGAGAAGACCCAGTACTACACTGCCGAAACTTTCACCACGTTTGCTACCACATAAAACCTGAAAATGAAATGTTAGAGGAATTTAAGCTTAAATGCTTCAAATTCTCTTTAACTGATTTTGCAACGATCTGGTATTACACATCAACCGCTAGTAGTGCAGTACATTTTGTGGACCTCTGCGTTCCATTCCTGAAAGAATTCTCCCCTCCATCCTTACGACAACAAACTCGAGAAAAGATCATGGACCTTCAACAATCCCGGGATGAGACTTTGGACGAATACTACACGAACTATGACACCATCGTCTCAAGCTGCCCGCACCATGGATTCACGAAGAAAGTTCTTCTTCAAAAATTTCTTCGTGGGATGAGGGCCAATGAGCTGACAAGGATTAACGAAGCAATAAGGATATCAGCCAGGAACTTCTCCCTGGCAGACATGTGGAACCTCATAGATAACCTGGCCGCAGCCACAAAACGAATACCCCAAGCTGACGGAGGCATGCAAATAGAAGAGGCTGGACCAGAGACAGACGAAGAAGATACTCCCGAGCCATCAGAAGTATCAGACATAGAAAGATTCGGGAGCAACGAACCTTCATGGGAACTCGAGGCGGTACCAACAACGGAAGAAGTCCAAAACACCACCGAAAACTATGTGATCCCTGAAGAGGCTGAAAGGAGAATGGGAAAAGGGCCTGAGCAGAACCACTCCTCGATGGAGCATGTTTTCGCCATAACTGGACAAGGCAGCCCTAAACAGAAGAAAACCCAGTTCAAAAAACTAATAGTGAAAGGTCCCTCGCCTTCTCAGAGACGTTGGAAGGAGAAACCATCAGAACCATGGGAACTGGACCCAAGCCCGTCATCAGCCAAAAACTCAGGAAGAGTCACAGCCAAAATCAAGGTCGGCGCAATAAAGAAATACGACCTAAGCCACCCATGGGATCCAAACCAGTGATCCAGGAATGAGGTACTGTCGAGCTAACGACGTTAAACAAAGGCACTGGTCGGGAGGTAACCCGACACCTATCTTACTTTCTGTCTTTTATTTTCCTGTCATTTAGTTTTTTCCAATAAGTCGCTCTCACCCACTTGGTGCATAGAAGAAATGACTATTCAGGAATCGGTTATGGGTGCAACATTAAGCCAGCCAGGCCTACGCTGAGAGTTCAAGGCCCCAGCCGAACTCCCTCGATTATCCAGCCTCATGCCATGTCGTTCACTCGACACTTTAAAGGGAGTTCTGTTCTTCCCTTTTCCCTAATGTCATTCTCTTCTCGTATAACATCTGCTTGCATGGCTTTTGAACTAAGTCTTGCTGAAAGGCACGCCTTCGTTCAAAAGTGTGGGGTGAGAACCACCTGTGTACATAAAAATGTTTTCTTTCCTTTAATATTATCTTTTTGAAAATATGAACTTAAGAATGTGAAAAAGATAGATCATAATTCATGCATTAACCTTGTGAAAATTCAACTGTTTAAAAACTTAGAATGTAACTTCTCATTTGTCCCTTTGTGCTGAGATAAACTAGGGATGTGGAGTTGACATAAACTGCCCTAGAGAGGCTTGGCAAGCACTCGAAGGATCAAATCAAACTATATGGTTTTCGAAGTTAGTGGAGGCTGCACTTCGGGTTTCAGTAAAGATGGAAGTCATCTCCGCCATGCAGTGTTTATGCAAAAAGAAAAAAAGGCGAGAACAGGAATCAGACCGTCTTATCTCTAGTCAAAGTAGCCGAGAAAATAGATGAGCGACCCTCATCTTGACCCGCGCGAAACGGCAAGGATGAGAGGAGTGGGGAGGTATTTCCATAGGCTTGCGGGCGATGATTGGACCTCCCAAAAAGGCTTGAGAAAATGGACTAGCAAGCCACAAAAAGGCAAAAGCTCGAAGAAGCAAATAGAGAGGCCAAAGGCCCAAAATTGTGAAGGTTTTAACCGAACAAAAAGTGAAGTACTCAAAGAGTCAAATCAAAAGCCAAAGGCCGATTCACTACAAAAGCTGTCCCTCGCCAAAAGAAAATCAAAAAGGCTCAAACCATTGAAACCCGAACTGAATCACGTGCTAGAGAAAGCCACAAGGAAACCATATAGTACGACGGTCCCGAGAATGCAGTCCAGGAGCCTAAAAAGGGCTATCTCCCGAAACATCCAGAATAATTTGCATCTCAGCACGAAGGTACAAGTATCAAGTTTCTTCTATTTATTTACACAGTTCAATTTGGTAATAAGTAAGCAATGCATGAATTAGGATAAGTCTAGTCCCACAGTCTAATTTTCATATTTTAAAAACCAAACTTAATGTGCCGCCCTTTAATAGCATTGTTCGGGACGAACAACTAAAAGTGTGGGGTGATCTGATGGACTATAATTATACGAATCATAAACACAGTTAAACCCACTAAATTAGACTGTTTGTCTATTTAACTTTTGCTTGTTAGTTTCGATTTATATCTACAGGGTATTTTGGAGACTAGAGAGAAAACACGCTAAGGAGAGGATTTTACGCTGAAAAGATATTACGAGTCATTCCAAGGTCAAGATGAAATTATGTCCCCTGTTCAAGCAAGTGTTCTAGGTTGTGTTTGGACAGACCTTGAACTCTTTCTACCTCAGTTCCACAACGAGTACGAACAGAACAATAAAAACACGAGTACGCACAGATTGATAACCCAGTTCGGCTACGCCTACTCTGGGGGGTTTCCCACACCCGAAAAAGGGACAACAAATCTTTATTACGAGTATAGAGCTTTTCAATGGACTTACACTTACACCTTGTAATTGCCTAGCCTCTACTACTCCGTCTCTCAGATTTGCAACCAAGGTTCGTTGCAACTCCCCTTGATCTCAGATTTGTAACCAAGGTTCGTCGCAACCAAGGTCCGATTTATATCTACAGGGTATTTTGGAGACTAGAGAGAAAACACGCTAAGGAGAGGATTTTACGCTGAAAAGATATTACGAGTCATTCCAAGGTCAAGATGAAATTATGTCCCCTGTTCAAGCAAGTGTTCTAGGTTGTGTTTGGACAGACCTTGAACTCTTTCTACCTCAGTTCCATAACGAGTACGAACAGAACAATAAAAACACGAGTACGCACAGATTGATAACCCTGTTCGGCTACGCCTACTCTGGGGGGTTTCCCACACCCGGAAAAGGGACAACAAATCTTTATTACGAGTATAGAGCTTTTCAGTGGACTTACACTTACACCTTGTAATTGCCTAGCCTCTACTACTCCGTCTCTCAGATTTGCAACCAAGGTTCGTCGCAACTCCCATTAAGAGAAGGGTCTAAAACATTTTATGATACAAGTACACCCCTTCAACCGAATGAAGGGTTTAGCTACGAATATCCATAGGGGTGGATATCATAGCTAAGTACTGAGTAAAGTAAAGGTTTTGAAAGACAGGAAAGTAAAGGTTTTTGGAAATAAAGATAAGGAAAGTAAAAGGAGAATACTCAAGAACCAACAGGAGTAAACTCAAGAACAACATAAAGTAAAGGAAATGCTTAAGTACTTCAAGAACCGACAAGAGTACTTAAGAACAAACTTGGAGCTTTTGATTCAAAGTAAAGTGTTTACATGGATTGTGTTGTAGAATCTAGAGAGCTTCTCTCACTAACCAAGAACTATGGATGTTGGGATGGAATGAGGATTATGATACAAGGAGGTGAAGGTCTCTATTTATAGGCATGGGGGAGGAATGAGAGCCATACACTTGTCAAATGGGAGGAGAAGAGCTCAACACATGGCAAGGATGAGAGGAGGAGAGCTTAGCCGCCGGCCATGAGGTGTCTCTTCCCTTAGCCGCCGGCCACATGGCATGAGAGGAGTGGTGGAGAGCTTAGCCGCCGGCCACATGGCTTCCTCTCCATGGCTAGCCGCCCATGTGGTGAGGAGGAGGAGATGAGTGAGTGGAATGAGATCTTTTCTTCCCAAAAGCCATCGGTTGAAATGTATCTCTCCGGTTGCCCTTTGGTTGCCTCTTCGGTTGCCCTTTGGTTGCTCCTTAGTTGACATCAAAAGATAAGTCACTTATACTTGGCATTTCACTTGTGTTCTTGATCTTTGTTGGAATAAGTCATTGGGACTTAGTTGTGGCTTGATCGAAGTATTCTCGGAGTATGGTCAGTTCTGACTTGTAATCCACTTTCAGCGTTAAGAACTCCATTTTAGCTCGTTTTCATCTTTACTCCTTGAAATGGCCTGTAGAACAAAAGTGAAACTAACAAGTAAAAGTTGTACAGATAAAGCATCCAATTTGGTGGGTTTAAATGTCTTAACGAATCATATAAATATGGTCCATCACTTGTCCATGCTTCTTTTTTTCTGAAGGTGGTCCAATCATCGCCTGACAAGCGTATTTTAACCCCTTTATAGTTGTCAAGTTATATGTTTTAGGGGTCAAATTGTAGTCAAAAACAATTTATAAACCTTGGTAAGTGAACAGGCTGTCGTCGTACCTGTGCAAAAACAATTTATATTTTTCCTCGCTCTTGGCTGTGGGTGAGTACAGTGGTGAGTAAGGGTCGAACCCTAGGGAGCTAGATGGTTACTACTTCGCTCTGTAATAGAGAAAAAGAACAAGAAACTAATGTGAAAGTAGAGGTTAGTGTAATAATCGAGAAGTGCAAGGGATTTATCAATCAAATGAATATTCAGGTTAGGGTATTATTCAATTGTGACTTGGTTTTATCATTGATTTCTAAATATCATGTTTCTAATTCTTTTAAACCTAATAATTCAATACTCCATTCCAAGATATATCAAATTAGTGCTCTATTTGTTTGTAGCTCTCTAGTATCAAACAAACAGTAAACAATGGATTTATATCGTTCAACTAAATCTAACCTTTCCGGGTATCAACTCAGTTTCACAATATTAATCGAGATAATTAGCACAAGGTTTAATGGAATAATAAAACAAGCATTAAGATTCAAATCTCAAAAACATAAGTCACGATTATTTAACCCTAACCCGAATATGGGTTTTAGTTACACATATTCATAATTAAATAATGCAGGGAAATAAAAGGGACAAGAACTTCACTATGAGATCGAGATTTCAAAAGCAAGGCACGGTGGCTATGGGCGGCGCACGGAGGAGGGTACGGCTGAGCAAGGCTGAGATCCGGCGGAGGAATGGAGAGCAGCAGGTGGTGCACGGCCAAGTGAAGAGAATAGTATTCGAATATGAGATGGGATGATTATGGATGGCAGCACTGCTCTTCTATTTATAGGGTTTGAGAAACCCTAACTTGGTCATAAAGCTACGAAACCCTAGCGTCGCATACAAATTGGGCCGGCTGCTGGACTTTGGAACTTGGACTTTTTTCCGAAGTACTGTTCATGGGCCGGAATTACTGTTCATCGGACACTGTTCACGCCGGAATCACTATTCACGCCGGAGTTACTATTCACGCCGGAATCACTATTCACGCCGGAGTTACTGTTCACGAGCCGAAAAACACTGTTCACGGCCCTCCTTTGGTCTGATCTTCAATTGCGATGTTTCTGGCATGAAAATGCCGTCTTTTAAGCGTGATTCCTCCTAGAGCTTCCAAATCACCTGAAACACGAAACAACACTAAAAAGTAACTGTTCGCATAATAAAGTGAATGAAATGGTGGGATTTAATGACTCGACAAGTCGTATAAATACGGCTCATCAAACCACCCCACACTTAAACTTGTTCGTCCCGAACAAGGACTAGGTCATAAGAGGAAAAAATGAAGTACGAACATCACAAAGCTTCGGTCATCCTAGACGTGCTACATGGACATGAATCGATTACTCTAGATCTCGCCTGTTATGCATGCTCGCTACTAATGTCTTTGTGCTAAAACATGGGTTAAAGATACGTGTTACCTTTGGGTCGAGATGCAAATCAATTCGGATGTATCTGGAGATAGCCCTGTTTAGACCCATGAACCCTCATTCTCGGGCTCGAACTCGCTGCTATGTGGTTATGCTTTGCCGCTTTTTCTTGCACGTGATTGATTCGAGCTCCAAAGTGTTGAGAGATTTCGGTCAGCTATAGTGTCATCTGATTCGGAATTTCAATGATGCTGTCACATGAGACGTGTGGACTATCACGATGGTTGTGAATTTGTTGCTTTGTAGTGCGGATTGTGATTTGATCGAACCGTGGTTTCTCCTCCTTTTGACGCGAGTCAAGCCGAGGGTCGCTCGTCTATTTTCCCGGCTACTCGGATTAGAAACCTTCCTGCTCTTACTCATCATCGTCCTTTCGACACGGGTCAAGTCAAGGGTCGCTTGCCTGTTTTCTCGGCTACTTGGACTAGAGCTTGGACGGTGTGAAGTTTTCCCGTCCCGACCAACCGCAAAGGGTACCGCAGCGGCGGAGCAGACTCGTACTATGTTGCCTCGAAGTGCTAGCCTCCACGAACTCCACATAACCACATATCCTGAGTTCGGCCTTTGAACGATCTGTCAAGTCTCTCTAGGGCATTGCTATCAACTCCACATCCCTGTTTATCTCAACTAACAAAGGCACGCAAAATTTTAAGATCACATGCTAGTCGCACAAATCAATTTTCACCAAGACATGCATGTAAAATCGGCTATATCTATTTCACCCAATCATTATCCACTACTGCAAGTCTAGGAAATAGTGAAGTATCATGTACAAAAATTTTAAAAATGACTCGAAACGTGCTGACTCTGTGTGGTGGGCGTGAAACAAACATGCTGACTCGAGAACTGACTCTCCCACCCCACACTTTTGAAATGAGCCGTGTCCTCACGACACGACTCAAATCTAGACACACAAATGCATGCAATAAATAGATAAGGAAAGGAAAAGGGTAGAACGAGACTCCCCTGGGATGTAGACGGTGGTCGGCTGAACTCGGATCAAGTCCGGGGGCTAAAATGCGTAGCTCCAAGGGAATTTTCCGGCCGACTAAGTCCAATCCCTGCAAAATGAAACCGATTCCTTTCCAAGGCAAAATGTGACAATAATGACTCAAAACAAACATAATAAGTAAATAAACTGAAAAGCAAAAGGTGCAGGGCTGCCTCCCTGCGAGCGCCTTTGTTTAACGTCGTTGGCTCGACAGTACCTCCTCTAAGTGTCAGGAGGCTCGGCAAGAGGAACTTCATCAGCGGTGGTGTCAAGGGGCTCGGCTAGGTCAAATTCCTGGGCGGGTATCTCGAGCTCTCCATGGTAGTGCTTCACCCTCTGCCCATTGATCTTAAAGCGCCGCCCTTCTGCAGGGCACTCTAGCTCGAGCGCTCCATGGTTATAAACGTGAGTAACTGAATACGGGCCTGTCCATCTGGACCGTAACTTGCCTGGCATCAATCGTAGGCGTGATGAAAAGACCAGGACCTGCTGCCCAACTTCAAACGTGCGCCTGAGTATAAATTTGTCGTGGTAGAGCTTGGTCCGCGCCTTGTAGTCTGTTTGGCTCTCATAAGCCTCGAGGCGCAACTCATCCAACTCGCACAACTGTAGTTTCCTGTCTAGCCCGGCTGCCTGTAAATCTGGATTGCACTTCTTCAGTGCCCAATATGCCTTATGCTCGAGCTCAACCGGTAAGTGGCACGCCTTCCCATAGACCAACCGAAAAGGCGAGGTGCCGATCGGGGTCTTGTAAGCTGTCCTGTATGCCCACAATGCCTCATCTAACCGCTGGCTCCAATCCTTCCTAGTCGGTCCTACCATCTTCTCCAGAATTCCCTTTATTTCGCGGTTGGAGATCTCCGCTTGCCCATTCGTCTGGGGGTGATATGCTGTGGAAGTCCGGTGATGAACATGGTAGCGCTTCAGTGTGGATGCCATGATGCGGTTGCAGAAGTGCGTCCCCTGATCACTGATAATGGCCTTAGGTACTCCGTACCTGCAAAAGATGTTAGTGCGCAAAAAGTCTACGACAGTTTTAGCATCAGCACACCTAGTGGCCTTGGCCTCTACCCACTTGGACACATAATCAACTGCAACTAAGATAAACTCAAAACCACATGAAGCAGGAAAAGGACCCATGAAATCTATCCCCCAAATGTCAAACACATCATTCACTAATATGGGGACCTGTGGCATCTCCTGTCTGGCCGAAATGTTACCTACTCTCTGGCATCTATCACATTTCTTACAATGATCGTAGGCATCTCTAAAAACATGTGGCCAAAAGAATCCACTATCCAATATCTTCCTAGCAGTCCTCCTAGGGCCGAAATGGCCTCCACACTCTAACTCATGGCAGAAACTAATCACTGAAGCAATCTCATCATCAGGGATGGACCGTCTAAGAATCTGATCTACACCTATTTTCCACAAGTACGGATCATCCCACACATAGTATTTAGCATCATGCTTCAATTTCAAACACTGTGCCCTAGAGTATGAGGGCGGGAACTTACCTCCGACCAGGTAGTTCACTATGGGAGCGAACCATGGCAGCTTACCTGAAATAGCATATAAGTGCTCATCTGGGAACGTCTCGGTAATCTGCCCGGCATCCTCCTCTCGGACAAGACGGCTCAAGTGGTCGGCCACTGTGTTCTCTATGCCCTTCTTGTCCCGAATCTCCACGTCAAACTCCTGTAGGAGCAGGATCCACCTAATGAGCCTCGGTTTCGCCTCCTTCTTCGTCATCAAGTACCTAATAGCTGCATGGTCAGAATAGACGACAACTTTAGTACATAACAGATATGATCTAAATTTCTCCAAGGCGAAAACCACGGCTAGCAACTCCTTCTCTGTGGTCGAATAGTTCTTCTGGGCCACGTCCAGTGTTCTCGAAGCGTAGTAGATCACCACGGGCTTCTTGTCCACCTTCTGACCAAGAACTGCTCCTACAGCATAATCACTCGCGTCACACATAATCTCAAATGGTTGAGTCCAATCCGGGGCTCTAATGATGGGCGTGCTGGTGAGGGCCTCCTTCAGCTCGTCAAATGCTGCCCTGCACTGATCTGTAAACTCAAAAGGAACATCTTTCTGCAAGAGGTTAGATAAAGGCAGTGCCTTTTTCGAGAAATCCTTAATGAATCTACGATAGAAACCAGCATGCCCTAGAAACGACTTAATATCACGGACTGTAGAGGGGTATGGCAGAGTAACAATCAAATCTATCTTAGCCTTGTCTACCTCTATCCCCTCACGTGAGACTATGTGACCGAGTACAACTCCATGAGTGACCATAAAATGACACTTTTCATAATTGAGCACCAAATTCATAGAAACACAACGTGCAAGTACCATGCTCAAATTTTCTAGACATGCATCAAAAGTGTCACCATGCAAAGTGAAGTCGTCCATAAACACCTCAATAAATGAACCTATCATGTCAGAGAATATGCTAGTAACCACCCTCTGAAAAGTACCTGGTGCGTTACACAAGCCAAAAGACATCCGGCGAAAAGCAAACGTACCGAATGGACATGTAAAGGTCGTCTTCTCCTGATCCTCGGGTGCTATGGGAATCTGGTTATAGCCTGAAAAACCATCTAGAAAACAAAAATAAGGCTTACCTGCCAAGCGGTCGAGCATCTGGTCAATAAATGGAAGAGGAAAGTGATCCTTGCGCGTAACTGCATTCAGCTTCCTGTAGTCTATGCACATGCGCCATCCATTCTTGACTCGTGTAGTCACCATCTCGCCCTCGGCATTCTTCTCCACTGTGATCCCAGTTTTCTTCGGTACAACATGTACCGGACTTACCCACTGACTGTCTGAGATCGGGTAAATCACATCAGCATCCAGAAGCTTCTGAATCTCCTTCTGGACCACCTCCATCATGACTGGGTTCAATCTGCGCTGAGGATCCCTCGACGGTCTAGCTCCATCCTCCAACAATATCCGATGCATACAAACTGCCGGGCTAATTCCCTTGATGTCAGCCAGTGTCCATCCGATGGCCAGTTTGTGCTCGGTCAGCACTCCAATCAACCTGCGCTCCTGATCTGCCTCGAGCCCACTCTTAATGATGACTGGCAGCGTGCTACCCTCCCCTAAGAATGCATACTTCAAGTGACTAGGCAGAGGCTTCAATTCTACTGTAGGTGCCTGCACAACAGAAGGCAAGCACACTTGTGATTTGAATAAACGAACTGCATTAACCTCGTACCTCGGGGTGAGTGGCTGGGCAATCTCGAGCTGGTCTAGGGCGTCCATGATCGCCTCTGCATGCTCATAAGAATCCTCAGGTGAGTAAACTGCCTCCTCAATGACTTCCTCTAGCGGGTCGGTCCGTCTCTCTGGATGTACCTCCTGGACAAGGTCGTCCAGGGTGTCTAAAGCATGGACCGCCTCATACTCTGCGGGGTGCTTCATGGCCCCGAAGATGTCAAAGCTGATCATTTCGTCCTCAACCTCCATGGTCAACGTCCCGGTGTCGCAGTCTATCTTCATCTTTGACGTTTTGAGGAATGGTCGGCCGAGAAGGATTGGTGCATGGTCTGTGGGGCTACTGCCCTCCATCTTGAGGACATAGAAGTCCGCTGGGAATACCAACTCTCCGACCTGTACGAGCACATCCTCAATCTTGCCCTCGGGCTGCTTGCATGACCTATCCGCCAGCTGTATGGTAAGACCTGCAGGTTCTAAAGGACCAATGCGCAAGGAGGAGTATATAGAATACGGTAAAACATTAATAGAGGCTCCAAGATCAAGCATGCAATTCTCTAGCCTAATGTTACCGATCATGCAGGGAATGGTATATGTGCCTGGATCACCGCATTTTGGTGGCACCTTGCGCTGAATAACCGCTGAAACATTCCTGCTCATAAGCTCCTCATCTGGCTGGGTTCCTTTCCGTCTGTTCGTGCATAACTCCTTCAGAAACTTAGAGTATCTCGGGATCTGCTTGATGGCCTCAAGGAGTGGGATGTTAATCTCTACCTTACTGAATAGTTCCCACACTTCCTTGTCCATCACATACTTTTTCGGAGCTCGGGCCTGCACTGGAAAAGGTAAAGGTACCTGGACATTAGAGTTTTCGACAATGGGTACCTGTACTGGCCGAGGGGCCTCTGATGGGATCACGTCTGGTCTGGGCTCGTCCTGGATGAAGGCATCTGGCTCGGTCGCCTCTTGCTCTTGCTGATGCTCGTCCCCTACTGGTCCTGCTGCCCTTCGTCCACTCCTTAATGTGACTGCACTGACATTCCCCTTTGGATTCGGAATGGTCTGCGAGGGGAGTCGTCCTGTGTTGTCATCAAGTCTGGAGAGAGTCGTGGACATCTGCCCTATTTGCTTCTGAATGTCAGCTAGTGCTCCGTCGGTTTTGGCCATGTACTGGTTCAGGTTTGTATTTGTCTGTTGGGCGCTAACTGCCAGATCTCTGACCATGTCCTCTAGCGACTTACTGGGGCCTTGGTTGCTCGGACCTGCTTGATAAGTGTTCGGCCCTTTCTGCTGGTACTGACCTGGTGCATTCGGCTGGTACTGACTGTTAGGATGTCTGTACGGCGGCTGAGTCTGCTGATTCTGCTGAGGCATATTTGGTCGTGCTTGCTGAGTCTGATTCTGCTGATAGTTGTTCCTCCAGGCGCCTTGATGAGGTGCTGCTGCGCCATACTGCTTGATTGGGCCTGGTTGGTTGCCATAATTCTGAAAATTGCCCACTGCATTCACATCGCCCTGAACGTCTGTCTGTAAGGTGGGGCACTCATCTGTCTTGTGATCTGTAGACGTACAGAACTCGCATGGCTTGGCCTGGACCGGAGTCCTTCGGACTACATGCTTCATCAGCTCCCTCATCTCCTTGAGTTCTGCGAACACGGCACTGATAGAGGGCTCAGCGGTGGACACGTTCTTGGGGCGGGCATACTCGTCCTCTTTTGTGGTCTCATCCTGGAATCGCTCACCCTCTGCCACTGATATGATCTTCTGCTTTACTCTGGCTGGGGTCATGTTCATGAGTTGGCCTCCAGCTGAGGCTTCCAGTAACTTCCTGTCCATCCTGCGAAGTCCATCCAGCATATATTCCACGATCAACTTCTCCGGGAGCTCCAGATTGCAGCAACTCTTCTCCAAGGCAAGGAATTTCTCCACGTACTCGTACATGGTCTCGTTTGGGCCTTGCCTGAGCTCTTGCAACTGTCTCCGGACTTGCGCTGCACGCCCTGCTGGATAGTACTTGCTGAAGAACTGCCTCTGCATCTGCTCCCACGTATAAATACTGCCTGAGGGTAAAGATAGGAACCAATCTGTAGCGGCATCCTGTAGTGAGAAATAGAAGGACTTCAGTTTGAAGTCATCCACTTCGACTCCGTGTGGCCTGAGGTTCAAGCATATCCCGTGAAAACGCGTCAAGTGAGACGTGGCAGACTCTCCCTTCCTTCCTGAGAACTTAGGCAAGTGGTGGACGACTGAGGTGCTGATTGCGATGGCTGCGATGTCTGGTCCTTCATGAATTGGCCATGACTGGTCTCTGAAACTAGGAACCGAGAGCTCGCCCATAGTAGGTCCTTCATATTCGTCCTCCTCATCGTCTCGAGCTACTTGCTGGTGTGGAGGTCTCTGAGGTGGTGGGTACGGATGTTGCGGATGATACGGTGGTGGTGGATATGGTGGTGGATATTGCGGGTAGGGCTGTTGCGGATACTGTGGGTACTGAGGTGGTGGATACTGCTGATATGGTGGGTACTGAGGGTATTGTGGGTACTGTGGTTGGGGTTGTTGTTGGTTTTGAGGTTGATGGTTTTGAGGTTGTTGTTGTTGCTGGAACTGTTGAAGCTGATCAGGGATAGCCCCCCTGATCTCGCCATGTTGGATCATCGGTCCTTGAGGTAGTACTCCTTCCTCATTTCGAACATTCTGGTCTACTTCTTCATTGTTTTCACCAACTCTACTTCCTGAGTGAGACATGTTACGGAAATAACAAGCACCGGGTAGCAAACACCGAAATAGCAAACACAGACTAGCAACAAAGGGTTCCCAGGAGATTGGAACACAATCCCCTTAGACTCGTAAGTCTTGGTGACAGAACCCTCTAGAAGCTAGAAATCAAATCGAAATAAACGAAAAACAGAAAACGAATAAACTAGCAGTAAAGGATCCCCAGGAGATTGGAGGAGTCACAATGGTCTCACTTAAAACCCAATCCCCTTAGACTCGTAAGTCTTGGTGACAGAACCCTCTAAAAGCTAGAAATAAAATCGAGGCAGTTGAAAAATACGAAAAAGTAAAATTCACCGAGATAAGCAAATTTCGAAATAATGCAAAGAGAAAAATAAACGAAAAAGTAAAGAAGAACAAATTTCACCGTGCTTAGCTCCCCGGCAACGGCGCCATTTTGAACAGGCTGTCGTCGTACCTGTGCAAAAACAATTTATATTTTTCCTCGCTCTTGGCTGTGGGTGAGTACAGTGGTGAGTAAGGGTCGAACCCTAGGGAGCTAGATGGTTACTACTTCGCTCTGTAATAGAGAAAAAGAACAAGAAACTAATGTGAAAGTAGAGGTTAGTGTAATAATCGAGAAGTGCAAGGGATTTATCAATCAAATGAATATTCAGGTTAGGGTATTATTCAATTGTGACTTGGTTTTATCATTGATTTCTAAATATCATGTTTCTAATTCTTTTAAACCTAATAATTCAATACTCCATTCCAAGATATATCAAATTAGTGCTCTATTTGTTTGTAGCTCTCTAGTATCAAACAAACAGTAAACAATGGATTTATATCGTTCAACTAAATCTAACCTTTCCGGGTATCAACTCAGTTTCACAATATTAATCGAGATAATTAGCACAAGGTTTAATGGAATAATAAAACAAGCATTAAGATTCAAATCTCAAAAACATAAGTCACGATTATTTAACCCTAACCCGAATATGGGTTTTAGTTACACATATTCATAATTAAATAATGCAGGGAAATAAAAGGGACAAGAACTTCACTATGAGATCGAGATTTCAAAAGCAAGGCACGGTGGCTATGGGCGGCGCACGGAGGAGGGTACGGCTGAGCAAGGCTGAGATCCGGCGGAGGAATGGAGAGCAGCAGGTGGTGCACGGCCAAGTGAAGAGAATAGTATTCGAATATGAGATGGGATGATTATGGATGGCAGCACTGCTCTTCTATTTATAGGGTTTGAGAAACCCTAACTTGGTCATAAAGCTACGAAACCCTAGCGTCGCATACAAATTGGGCCGGCTGCTGGACTTTGGAACTTGGACTTTTTTCCGAAGTACTGTTCATGGGCCGGAATTACTGTTCATCGGACACTGTTCACGCCGGAATCACTATTCACGCCGGAGTTACTATTCACGCCGGAATCACTATTCACGCCGGAGTTACTGTTCACGAGCCGAAAAACACTGTTCACGGCCCTCCTTTGGTCTGATCTTCAATTGCGATGTTTCTGGCATGAAAATGCCGTCTTTTAAGCGTGATTCCTCCTAGAGCTTCCAAATCACCTGAAACACGAAACAACACTAAAAAGTAACTGTTCGCATAATAAAGTGAATGAAATGGTGGGATTTAATGACTCGACAAGTCGTATAAATACGGCTCATCAGTAAGCCAAGGGTCGATCCAAGGAACAACGTGTGTGAATATTAGCTCACAAGTGCCTATTTAGCTATTCCGATTGTTTAAAGGTTTTGGTGTGAAACAAATAGTAGAAATTAAATGCAGAAAAATTAAAGGTTTTGACATGATCATAGAAAGAATCCCAAGATCAAACTTCACCCGTGCCAACCCCACAAATTGTGCAACAATATCACGTAAATTCATCATGTTATCGAATATGGAAATAAAACAAAATAACATTAGACAAGCTGCCCATCTACGGATCATTGTCTAGATTAATCTCAATCGTTGAACGCCGCCCATACAAGGATTATCAACGATCTCGATTATTTAAGCTTAAGGTTTTTCAGACAATAAAATCAACTTTTCTTTTAATTCATGTACTACCAGCGTAGCTACCATGACCTAATATCAATTTCATATGATCTGGTTAGTACCTATGACCCATTAATCTTTTGGTAATTAACCTAACTACGTTCTAGCATGCAAACATCTCATTCAATGTAAAACTTGTAAGAATGATAAAATTAAGCACAATGAAATTGAATATTCGAATTTCTTTAATGAAAAATATTCAATTGATCACACCAAGAGTTGGGTACATGGCAAGGGATCCGTAAGATCCCAGAATAAAACGACTACTCACGATTCATGGCTATCAACCACAAATATATATATATATCCCGTGTTTTGTGGTTGCACCACGTGTCACCAAATAGTAAACCCACTAACTTTTGAAAAGTCAACAATTGCGGCTGTGCCACGTGGCTTCGCCACGTGCGTCCGATCAACTCCACAGACGGCCGAGATCGTGCCTCACTGCCTCATTCTTACAACCCTGCCTCAACGGAGTGCTCCCCTATATATATAGATATATATATATAGATGGACGTTCAAATGTTATGTGCTTCTTATTGTGTTATGTGTTATGTCGATTCTGATTGGTTAATGAAAAACAAGGAACCAATCAGAAGCGAGGAACACCGTAACTACGGTGCACCCTCACCCACACAACCCCCCATGCTTTGGAGGTGCACCGTAAGCCCCGTGTTCCTCGCTTCTGATTGGTTCCTTCTTTTCATCAACCAATCAAAATCGATATAACACTTTAAAAACATAACACTCTAAGGACATATAACATTTGAACGCCCCCTATATATTATATAAAGAATAGAAACGAGAAACCATGTTTTGATGAAGCGTAGCCTCGAATCTTGGTCTAGAGCTCTTAGTCGTCCTCCTTCTCCAATTTAGGTCAAAATTGATACCCAAAGTCAGTGTACTCAAAATCTGGTCTGAAACTGCTATTTATAGCTCAAAATTGACAACGGGCCAGTGACAGAGGGTGTGTGATGGGCCGTCACGGGCTGTCACGGGACTTGGCAGATGCAAGCCTTCTGAGAGGGTCTGTGACGCCCGTGACAGTCGTGGTGTCATGGGATCTCACTTCTATTGCCGTTTTGGTGGTCTAAACCTTCGAATCTGCTCTTGGTATCAACTACAAATTTGTAGGCCTTCGAGTTAGCTTTCCAACAAGCTAATTTTCAACCCATTTGGACACGATATGCGCTCTGGGCATGTACAATACGTCGCAAAGGTCCGTCCGCCCTATTTTGTCCAAATCTTCACCAATGCTTTGCTTTGCTTTGGATCAATCCAAAAGTATTAGGTATGTAATATATGACCTGAAACACTAGAAAACATGTTAAATGATAACAACGTATCCGGAAAATAAACCTAATCCATCATCGAATGAAGTGAATAATAGGTCAAGAATTTGACCGATCATCGCCATCGAGCATATAGAAATATCACCATGCTCTTTCTCATCATCGCCCTTTCTTACGCGAGTCAAGATGGGGGCCCTCCATCTTATCCCCGTTACTTCAAACTAGAGAAAGGACGGTCTGTTTTCCCGTCTCGCTTACTTACATAAACGCTGCAGTGGCGGAGCAAACTCTAATACATAAATCTCGAAGTGCTAGCTTCCGATGAATCCACATAACCATATTGAGAACTCGGTCTCTTGAATGCTTGTCAAATCTCTCCAGAACATTTCTATCAACTCCACATCCATGTTTATTTCAACTCAAGAAGACATGTAGTGTGTTAAATTCACATGTAGTCTCATAAATCAGATTTCAAGAGAGAAATACATGTAATCAGCTTCATAAATTTCACATACTCATAATTCAGTGCTGCAATATCCAAGGAACAAAGAGAAATTCCAGTACTCTTCATTAAAAAAAATTCAAAAGGAAACGTGCAGACACGGTACAAGTGCAGAAAAATAAAAATGTCGCCTTTTATTGCGCATTTCTCCTAGAGATTCTGAAACACCTGAAATGCAAAACCATACTAAAAAGTAAATGTTTGCATATAAAAGTGTCGAAATTAATGGGATTAGTTAGTTCAGCGAGTCGTATAAATACTACTCATCACCCTGAAACCATGTTGAAATTGCTAACTCATATAGAATTACCTCCCCATATTGACTCAAAAACCTAGGCTTTTTTGGAAATGAAAGAAACATTGAAATATATAAGTAATTTGCAATCAAAGGAAGTGACACTAAAACAGGAACTCAAGTTTTAGTGATCCAATATAATTTGCAATCAAAGGAAGCCTAGGCTTGAGAGTCATGGTTTTAGTAATTCAGTATAAGTTAGAATTCTCTCCTCATTTAACAATGTGAGACAATTTCTTCAAGTCCACTTAGGACTTCAAGTCCACCATTCTCTCCTCATTTGCAGAAAGTCTATACCTACATATGGAATGAATGATATTTAATTTGTAGGACTGCATCTGTCCAGATCCTAAGGACTTTCAGGTTCAGCATGCTCTACAAAAGTAGACATGAATAACATACATCATAATTTACTGACCATTATGCATGCCTAGTGTAGTGTTCACGGTCACAAGTTCACTCTGTTTCTCTTTTGTATTATGAATGCTCTGCATTTGTGTATACCTTCCTGGTATCCCGTAACCGGCAGCCAACTCAGTTTGCCTCTTGTTAATTTTGATTTACAGAAGCTGTCTATTTGTATAGATTCCGTGCCAAATAGACCAGCTTGTATTCATTCGTTGTAACGACCTGACTAGAGTAGTTGAACCGAACCATTAAAAGCATACCTAACTGTCTCATGTCATCGTCCTCTAGATCACCAAGACCTACAGTCTATTACAAAAGACATGGTAGATTGGTGACATGATAACTAGAAGGCTAGCTTATCAAGCTTCACTTATTTGGAATTTCCACCGTTATGGGACAGAATTTGGGATGTTACATACACCCCCACTTACAGAATCTTAACGTCCTCGTTAGAACCAAGCAGGATAGACAGGATCGTCCCTCAATTCGGAGACCGCTAATGGTCACCTACTGTGGAGGTTTGGCTCTGAAAACCATCTGTAAAGATCCGACCGGAGGACCCGAGCCGTTATAAGTATAGTCTGTCCTAACTGTCATGCCAACGCCTTCTACTAGATCATAACAACCTAGAGTCTATCACAAAAGACCATGGTAGATTGGTGACATGATAACTAGTAGACTAACTTATCAAGCTTCACTTATTCGTAATTTCAACCGGTGTGGGACAGAATTTGAGATATTACATTGATAGTTCACATGTTTCTTGTCTATTTATTTCATTTTAATTCATCACTGTAATGATAAATTGTTGAAAATTTAAGCCGAGTAAGAGGAATTTTAAGTGTTTTAGTTAGATTATTAAATTTATTAAATAAATTTATTCTGTACTATATAGTACATACTAAGGAAAAGTATACATTGGTGCCCAGAACTACAGGCATTTTCTAATTGAAGGTCCAAATTATTACGTTTTCTAATCAAGGCTAAAATAAAAAATAAATTGACAAATTTTTGAACAACGAGCACCATAGCTACACCATGATTAAATTGCGAACTCAATCACGTGAACCCCGTTGAAAATAACCCGACGATCTCATCATAAACGCTTAACGTAGTAAATCGATATTTCTTCTTTAACAACAATAGATCTTTTTATTAAGTCGTTATTAACGGAGTTCATATGATTGAATTAACAATTTATCACGATGTACAGTGCTCGAAAATTTGTCAATTTATTTTTTATTTTGTCCTTGATTCGAAAAGCTGATAGTTTGAGCTTCAATTAAAAAATAATGATAGTTCGAAACACCAATATGTACTTTCCGCTATATACTATAACAATAAAAGATTGACATTTTACTATTATTCAAATGGGCCGAAGTTGTTCAGCTGGAGCCCATAACCCTTGACTTGCGGCCCACAGAGGAAGAGGAAACTGGGTTTGGCGGTGGTCCTTATCTATCGCGACAATTAAGCGACTTTGCAAACTGATGTTCTTTATATATGGACAATTCAGGTTTAACTTTCAGAACTACAAAAGATGACTTGGCAATAGCATTTTCAGAGTTTGGGGAGAAGTAACGGAAGGTACTTACTCTCCAGATTACCGCCTCAATATGAAGAAAAAAATATATGATGTTTTTGTTGAGTACTCAGTACATATATAACAGATAGATATCGATGAAGTTACTAAATAAATAAATAAATATGCAACGCTGCTATTCAAATAAATTCAACAGTGATAGTACAGATTCAATTTAACTGCATAACATAAAATTTATGAATTGAATTGTAACAATTGCAAACCGAATGAAGGATCGAGTCACGTTGGACGCTGTCCTTAAAGCAAGATTGCCGCCCTATTGTGCTTTGGGTCTCTCTGGCAGTATGCTTCCCAGGATAAAATGATCCACGGCAACAGTCTTAGCAATAAGCTTTTCCGATCGAACCTTTCTGTTTCTTTGGCTATCAACAACGACTGACTGACTACTACGAAAGAGGAGGAGAGCTGTTTGCATTTTTTTCTGTGTTTCTAAGTGAAGCACAGACCCTTATTATATAGTGGTCCAGAGACTTGCCCAGCAAGTTTACTTGCCCCGCAAGTTGATAATGATTCCATACCTCTTATTGCAAGGTATTTTAATCCGATTTTTTTATCAACTTATTTTGATGTGTTCTCCACACTCAAATTGGGTCTCAAATTGAGGCACACCTCCATTTTCTTCACACATTCTAAACACAATTTTTCCAACAATCCCCCACATGAAGAAAATCGAGTAATAAAACGGTAAAACAATAAAAATTGATAATTATGACTCGACTCAATGTGGTGATAGCTTCTACGGTTGATACCTGCATAGGATAGATAGGCAGCGCCCTTGAACCTTCCCTTGGGAAAACATGTTCTCTTTACTGACTATTCAGTAGACGTGATTGTCCTTGAACTGTTCGTCTTATAATGTAAACGAAAGCCATGTCTCCCACAAATATCTTCCTGACCATACTTGGTTCTTACTGGTGGGTTCATTTTGGCCATGACACCCCGTTCCTGGTTCTGCAAGAGTTTCTAAAGAATTAAGCCCTTTGAATTCTCCTTTGAAGCGGCCCCACTTCTCTCTCACATAGGTGATTCTTTCTTAAGTAAACCCGCGTTACCCATTTGAATCTCACTATTCAAATCACTAGAATCATTAAAAGCTTCGAGCTTAGCCTCGTGCGGGAGTCACTGTTTGATCTGGGAATAGGACTGTGGTGTTACCCCCACAGTGACCTCGTAGTCTTAGCAGTTAGGTGGTCCCTTTAAACCACGTTCTTGGGATCTCCAGTAATCATGGTAGGGTTTTTCGTTGCCTCGACTTTATTTCCAAAAGGGCTTAAGCCTATGTTTTGATATTAACAATCAAAAGGCTTCAGTCTCATTCCCTTTGTCGTCTTCTCTACTTGGTCCCTGTTTAACCCTTTGGTTAACAGATCCGCTATGTTTTCTTTGGACCTCATGTAGTCAATGCTTATGACTCCGGATGAGAGAAGTTGTCGAATGGTATTGTGTCTACGACGTATGTGTCTAGACTTACCATTATACATGACATTTTGTGCCCTACCAATTGTTGATTGGTTATCACAATATAAACATATTGGTGGCACAGGGTTTTTCCATTCAGAAATATCCTCTACAAAATTTCTTAACCACTCTGCTTCTTCGCCACATTTATCTAATGCCACGAACTCAGCTTCCATCGTGGAACGGGTTATCAATGATTGTTTAGAGAATTTCCACGACACAACCGCACCTCCGAGAGTGAATACATATCCACTGGTGGCCTTCGAGTCTTGTATATCAGATATCCAGCTTGCGTCAGTGTATCCTTCAATAACTTCAAGATATCTGGTATAGTGAAGATCATAATTGCGAGTAGCTCGTAAATACTTCAGTATTCTCACGATAGCATTCCAGTGTATCGTTCCTGGATTACTCGTATATCTGGTCAGTCTGCTCACGGTATAGGCAATATCAGGTCTAGTACAATTCATTAAATACATTAGACAGCCTATCACTTTTGAGTACTCTAATTGGGAGATGCTCTCTCCTTTGTTTTTAGATAGGTGTTGAGTCATTTCTATAGGAGTCCAACATACTCCTTGACTTTCTTTTCCAAATTTGTCCAAAATTTTATCAACATAATGTGATTGGCTTAAAACAAATCCATCTGATGTTCTCATAATTTTAATCCCTAAAATTACATCAGCTCGACCCATGACTTTCATATCAAACTTAGAGTTTAATATGGCCTTAGTGGACTTCACCAATTTTTCATTGCTTCCTACAATGAGTATATCGTCGACATATAAACACAAAATCACATATCCATGTTCAGTGTTTTTGATGTATATACATTTGTCACACTCGTTGATTTTGAATCCGTTTGACAACATTGCTTTGTCAAATTTCTCATGCCATTGTTTTGGCGCTTGTTTCAGACCATAGAGAGACTTGACAAGTTTACAAACTTTTCTCTCTTGTCCTGACGCTCTACAACCCTCAGGTTGTTCCATATATATTTCTTCCTCAAGGTCTCCATTTAAGAAAGCACTCTTCACATCCAGTTGATAAATTTCTAAATTGTGCAATGCTGCAATGGCAATTATCATTCTAATGGATGTGATCCACGTCACAGGGGAGAATGTATCAAAGTAGTCTAGACCCTCCTTCTGTCTATATCCTTTGATCACAAGTCTCGCCTTGTACTTTTCAATAGTACCGTCTACTTTCAGTTTCTTTGTAAAGATCCACTTAGAGTCAAGTGGTTTACATCCATGAGGAATATCAACTAGCTCCCATGTATGATTTTGCATAATGGAGTCTAGTTCACTTTTTATGGCTTCTTTCCATAAAGGACCCTCAACCAAGCGAATTGCTTCATCATATGTACGAGGTCCTGCCTCGACCATAAAGGTTATAAAATCAGGTTCAAAGGAATTTTCAACCCTAGCTCTTTTGCTTCGTCTAGGTTCCTCTAAATTCGTATTCTCCTCGAATACTTCTTCTTCTTCTTGTTGAGACCTTTCGGTAAGTTCTTCGCCTATCTCTCCAGGTGAACTCGGTCTCAATTTCTCAGATTTATAAGGAAACACTTGTTCAAAGAACGAAGCAGTCTAAGACTCTATAATGGTGTCTTTGTGTATATCAGGATTTTTCAATTCATATACGAGACTTGTATAAATACATCCTCGCAAAACAAAAAGAACAAAAGTTAGTAAGGGATATGAATAGAGAATATACAAAAGGAAGAAGAAAATATTTACAAGACTAGTCGATATATCCACACAACCTAAGCTAATGACAAGTTAATGCATTGCTCCCCGGAAACGGCGCCATTTTGACGTGTAGTATTTTATCGTCAAAATAATTTATAAATTGGTAAGTACCTAGTCGTCCAAGGGAAAAATTGTAAACTTGCGCACTATATAAGGTTATTCTTCTATTTATCCTAGTCTTAAGCGAATATTTTGTTGGGTTTTATAATCTAAAATAACAAGTAAGTAAGAAAAGGTTTTAACGGATTTCGAGAAGTATTTCGGGGAAGTACTTTGAAATTCTATCCCCTGTTCAAGTAAGTGTTCAAGGTCGAGTTCGGACTGACCTTGAACTCTCTCTACAACAGTTCAACACACGGTACGAGCAGAACAATAAAGACACGAGTACGCACAGATTGATAACCCAGTTCGGCTACGCCTACTCTGGGGGGTTTCCCACACTCGGAAAAGGGACAACAAATCTTTATTACGAGTTTAGGGCACAGGAGGTCTTACACTTACACAACACCTTTGCTTGTAATGGCCTCACCACTAACACTCCGTCTCTCAGATTTGCAACCGAGGTTCGTCGCAACTCTCCTCGATCCCCTTCGTCCAGATCGTCTATCTGAACGTTCTCGAACCTCTCCTGAAGCTCGGTCGCTTTCTCTTGAAAGCAAGTTGTTCTCCTTCGTTGTGTGCACAGTATGATCACTTCCAGGCAGTCTGAGATGCACTTGCTAAGACTGCTCTTACACCGATGAGTTTCTGGTAGGAAGAACTCAATCGGCTGTCGCTCCTTCTCCAATCAGTAAAGATTTCCTCGTGTTTATTTTATCAGTGGGAGCGACCGGAATTAGGGTTGCCCTTACATTGTATTTATATGCTTGGACGAAACCCTAACTCACACAAGATAAACCCCATCAAATATTTATCAAATATTCTGATGCGTATCTTTCAAATCGGAACTCTTTATGCAAATATTTGACGCTCGAAAAACTTGCTGGCCAACTTCAGATCGGAACAAAAGATCCTCGATCTTTTTAGGATCTTCTAAGAGATAATCGGAATATTTACTTAAAGCCTTCCTTGCCAAGTCAGACGCCAGTTTCGGATAAATATTCATTTGAATATCTGGGGATCGAATGCATCGCTGGCCGATTTAAAACTGAAAAGATATTGGATCCAGATCCTTCCGGAGAATATCTTCTGCGTCTGTTCTACGCTGTACAGAAGTTCCAGAATGTGTTCGTAGTCCTCCTGAACATTAGCTCGAACAGTTCTAAAGCCGTTTTGCCAAACAGTATGCCATTCATGGGAACATCAATCTCCCCCTTGGCATTTTGGCAAAACCGAATCCGCGATCTGACTAGGCTTTAGACATACTAGCTAGAGTCATCCAAACTTCTCCCCCTTTTTGCCACAAACTGGCAAGGGTCAAATCCTCCAATCTGGTCCTCTCGATAAGAGGAATCTTATCTCCTCCCCCTCAACCAAGGCCTGATTATCTCTTCGATCAACTGATGTTCTGCTCCTTCAGTCTAAACTCCTTTTTGGAACAGTTCCAATTCGTGTAGTCAACGCACCTATATATTCCACTTAGTCATGCACTTTCGTGTAGTATCCTTGAGAGCAATCTAAACACCTTTCTGAATAAAGACGACTGAGGGATCTTCAACAGGAGTAACAGGGATCCTATGATTGCTTTTCATGTCGTGGACGACTCCCCCTGCAGACTTGCTCTCCAGAGAACGCCTTCAGCATTCTTCTTGACAGCTCTTGCAATGAACTCCTTTTTCCTCCTCTTGTCTTTATGAGTTTGGCTAAAGAGACGGAGTCCTGATTAACGCTTGATTGGCTTCTAATAGGGAGTCAACAAGGAAGGCAACTTTTAACTCAAAAACAGAAGGATCTAAGCGTATCCTTTAAATAGTCTTCATGGAAACCCTCTTGAACAGCATCTGGTGTAACAACTGACATACCACCAACAATCCCAACAGATCCCTCTTCAACTGCTACGATCTGGGACAGTTCAATTCTTGACAAGGCACGGACAAAAGCATCCTCCTATTGCAGGTCCTCAATGACATTAATCAGTGTCTTTGTATAGATCTTCCATCCCATCATCTTTCTTGTCTGAACCTGATTTAATACTCATAGTACCCGTTCGCTGCTCGTCAGGACCCCAATCTTAGCCCAACTGGCTTTACCTGGATACTATCCGCCTTCCACAATCCAGAGCAAACAGGACACTTCCTATTTCCGAGACACGTTCTTCCATTGATTATCCATAGGCAGAGAATCTTTCCTTATCATCCCAGCAGTTTTTTGAAGTAAGACAGGATATATATCAAAAACACATACTAATTGTTCCAGCTCCTTGCATGAGTGATCAGTCCAACTGTTTAGCTGGAGTTTCGCATCTGACTGACCACTGGCTGGAACACTTAGTCCTTGACAACACACAGACCCAAGGAGGATCTGAGTGTTTCAAACTGAGCAGCATCAAGCGGTTTGGTGAAGATGTCAGCTAATTGCTTGTCCGTTGTGACATGCTGGAGAGTGACAACCTTTTGTTCAACCAGTTCTCTGATGAAGTGATGCCTGATGTCAATGTGCTTCGTCCTGGAATGTTGAACCGGGTTTTTGGAAATACTGATCGCGCTCATATTGTCACAGTACAGTGTCATCTCTTTCTGCTCTACTCTGTATTCAGCTAGCATCTGTTTCATCCATAGGAGCTGAGTGCAGTAGCTTCCTGCTGCGATGTATTCTGCTTCGGCCGTAGAGAGCAAGATGCTGTTTTGTTTTTTGCTAAACCATGAAACCAAATTGTTTCCCAAGAAGAAACATCCTCCAGACGTGCTCTTCCGATCTTTAGCGTTCCCTGCCCAATCAGCGTCACAGAAACCAACCAGGTGTGGATTGGTGTCTTTGGTGTACCAGATCCCGAATTCAACAGTTCCGCATACATACTTTATAATTCTTTTAACTTGCAGAAGGTGACTTTCCTTTGGTTCTGACTGGTACCTTGCACAGACTCCGACTGCATAAGATATATCCGGTCTGCTGGCGGTTAAGTACAGGAGACTTCCAATCATGCTTCTATATAGAGTCTGATCAATATTGACTCCAGCATCGTCTTTAGTGATCTTTAAATGAGTTGCAGCAGGTGTTCGTTTGTGACTTGCCTTCGGTAGATCAAATTTCTTTATCAGGGTCTTGGCATACTTACTTTGTGAAATGAATATCCCATCCTTTTTCTGTGTCACCTGCAATCCCAGAAAGTAGCTCATCTCTCCTACCATGCTCATCTTGAACTCTTTCTGCATCTGTTCCACGAACTGATCTACCATCGTCTGGGTGTTTGATCCGAACACAATATCATCAACATAGATTTGTGCGATAATAAAATCTGACCTTGTGTGTTTGACGAACAAAGTCTTGTCCACTCCCCCTCGCACATATCC
Organism: Rhodiola kirilowii; assembly: GCA_033675215.1. Classification (NCBI taxonomy): domain Eukaryota; kingdom Viridiplantae; phylum Streptophyta; class Magnoliopsida; order Saxifragales; family Crassulaceae; genus Rhodiola; species Rhodiola kirilowii. The sequence goes on from JAUCNB010000027.1 coordinate 126,239, forward strand.
ATGATTGATGAGAAACACAGTGAGTCGCTCATACCAGGCTCTGGGCGCCTACTTGAGTCCGTACAGGGCCTTCTTCAGGCGATACACATGAGCAGGGTGATGCGGATCCTCAAATCCTTTTGGCTGTGACACAAAAACTTCTTCATGTAGAAGTCCATTTAGGAACGCACTTTTGACATCCATCTGAAACAAACGAAACTTCAGGTGACATGCTAGAGTAAGTAGCAGGCGAATGGCTTCAAGCCGTGCGACAGGGGCGAAGGTTTCATCAAAATCGATCCCCTCTATCTGGGAATATCCCTGAGCCACAAGTCGAGCTTTATTTCTGGTGATATTTCCTGATGTATCTGATTTGTTCTTAAAAATCCATTTAGTGCCGATGACGTTAACACCATCAGGTTTTGGAACTAAGTCCCATACGTCATTGTGGGCATATTCCTCCAGTTCTTCCTGCATGGCGAGAACCCAATACTCATCAACGAGTGCTTCCTTTAAGTTCTTTGGTTCAATTGAAGACAGAAAGCATGAGTAGGCAGCGAGTCCTCTGTAATTGATCCTTTTTCCACGAGTTTGAATTCCATCACTAGGTGCACCAATGATCTCAGAGATTGGGTGATCTCTGGAGATTTGACGAGAGGGTTGTAGTGCAACACGATCCTCTTGAGTACTAACCTCTTCACCCTCATCAGAGGAAGAGTTCCCAATGACATTATCAGGAAGTCGAGCACCTTCTATCGAGTCAGTCACAGTCTGAATGGGCAGTGTCACAATTTCAGGTGCTGTTTCAACTGGTTCAATGGCTGTTGTGACATCCCCAGTCAAGTCAGTCTTAGTAGAATGAGAAGGTGGAACATTACCAGATGTTGTTCCGGCTGCATCGTCAGCATCGTCTGGGGCGGTAAGATCAACAACGTCATCCTTGATCTTGACATTGATAGACTCCATAACTGTTCCTGTGCGTTTGTTAAACACCCTGTATGCTCGACTGTTCGAGGAGTATCCTAGGAAGAATCCCTCATCACTTTTAGGATCAAGCTTCTGTCGGTACTCGCGGTCATTCAAAATGTAGCACTCACTCCCAAAGATGCGAAAGTACTTGACCGTGGGCTTCTTCCCTTTCCAGAGTTCATAGCAGGTCATCTCCGTACCTGTGCGTATTGTTACCCGATTTTTAATGTGGCACGCCGTGTTCATCGCTTCTGACCAGAACTTCAAGGGAATCTTCTTGGCATGGATCATTACGCGAGCCATTTCCTGAATTGTACGATTTTTCCTTTCAACAACGCCATTTTGCTAAGGAGTGATTGCAGAAGAAAACTGATGGGCAATCCCGTGTTATGTACAGTACGAGGTCATAGTGGCATTCTTGAACTCAGTGCCGTTGTCACTCCTGATACTCACCAGGTGCTCTCCGCTGGCTTCTCTCTCTCTCTGGAGAAGGGTTGCAAGTTCAATGAATTGAGGTGCAGCAGCAGACTTGTCTCGAAGGAATTGGGTCCATGAAAACCTGGTGAAGTCGTCCACGCATACCAGGACATACTTGTTGTCACCGCAGCTCTCAACATGCATCGGCCCCATAAGATCCATATGAATCAGTTCAAGCGGTCTACTGGTACTGATCTGGGTGGTGTTCAAATGCGATGCTTTGGTCTGTTTACCGATCTGGCATTCTCCACATAGGACATCTATGTCACCTTTAACATTGGGCATTCCTCGGATGAGACCAGACGAGCTGAGCTTCTTTAGAGTTTTGAGGTTCAGATGACCCAGTCTCCTGTGCCAGAGTGACATCTCATCTGCTTGAGTAGACATGCACGTAGCTGTTCTGGCAGAACCTGTGAGATAACAGTCGTTGTCTGCTCTACATCCTTTCATCAGCGTCCCTCCTTCCTTGTTCAGAACATGACAAGAGTCATGAGTGAATTGAACGTGAAATCCTCCATCACAAAGTTGGCTGATACTGATGAGATTCACCTTTAGTCCTTCAACAAGAAGGATGTCATAGAGTACAGGATGATCCGGAACCTTCAATGTCCCACAGCCGATCACCTGACCCTTTCCTCCATCACCGAATGTAACGAACTGCCTCTTAGTGACAGGTCGAATATGTGTGAGAAACTTGGAGTTACCTGTCATATGTGCAGAGCATCCGCTGTCGAAGTACCAGCGATCTTTTTCCATATGACTTGAAGAGCTGAAGGCAACGGTGCAGACGATGTTCTTTCTGCAGATCTTAGCGTCTGTCTCCCAGTTATGAGGCATGCTAGATTGGGGAATATCTTGCTCAGATCTGCGTTTATCGAGTTTTCAGACCATTCTGCCAAACCTCCGAGTCAGCGTATTTAGTTGAAAAAGAGTGCTGTCAGTCTCAGACACCTCCTCAGACACCTCTGCTCTCCATGAAAGTTCTTTGTCATCTTTGGTTGTGTATTGACCTCCCTTTGGAGTCATCTTGAACAGTTCCAGGATCCCACTCAGTGTGTCGAGTGTTTGCTCTGATACCATTTGAAATTCTATCCCCTGTTCAAGCAAGTGTTCAAGGTCGAGTTCGGACTGACCTTGAACTCTCTCTACAACAGTTCAACACACGGTACGAGCAGAACAATAAAGACACGAGTACGCACAGATTAATAACCTAGTTCGGCTACGCCTACTCTGGGGGGTTTCCCACACCCGGAAAAGGGACAACAAATCTTTATTACGAGTTTAGGGCACAGGAGGTCTTACACTTACACAACACCTTTGCTTGTAATGGCCTCACCACTAACACTCCATCTCTCAGATTTGCAACCGAGGTTCGTCGCAACTCTCCTCGATCCCCTTCGTCCAGATCGTCTATCTGAACGTTCTCGAACCTCTCCTGAAGCTCGGTCGCTTTCTCTTGAAAGCAAGTTGTTCTCCTTCGTTGTGTGCACAGTATGATCACTTCCAGGCAGTCTGAGATGCACTTGCTAAGACTGCTCTTACACCGATGAGTTTCTGGTAGGAAGAACTCAATCGGCTGTCACTCCTTCTCCAATCAGTAAAGATTTCCTCGTGTTTATTTTATCAGTGGGAGCGACCGGAATTAGGGTTGCCCTTGCATTGTATTTATATGCTTGGACGAAACCCTAACTCACACAAGATAAACCCCATCAAATATTTCTCAAATATTCTGATGCGTATCTTTCAAATCGGAACTCTTTATGCAAATATTTGACGCTCGAAAAACTTGCTGGCCAACTTCAGATCGGAACAAAAGATCCTCGATCTTTTTAGGATCTTCCAAGAGATAATCGGAATATTTACTTGAAGCCTTCCTTGCCAAGTCAGACGCCGGTTTAGGATAAATATTCATTCGAATATCTGGGGATCGAATGCATCCCTGGCCGATTCAAAACCGAAAAGATATTGGATCCAGATCCTTCCGAAGAATATCTTCTGCGTCTGTTCTACGCTGTACAGAAGTTCCAGAATGTGTTCGTACTCCTCCTGAACATTAGCTCGAACAGTTCTAAAGCCATTTTGCCAAATAGTATGCCATTCATGGGAACATCATACTTTACTTGCCCAACATTTGAATCGAGTTTATTAACTAGCAAGCAAGGATTTGCCTATATTGATTGGAAAATAACCGCACAATCCAAGTAAGAACCTACCCTTTCGGTGCTATCGGTTCCAATTGGAATTGTACCTTAAACTATGAATCTCATCCTTTCGGCGATATTTGTTCAAATCAAGTTACTCGTTGATGTTTACCAACTCTCATTGCGAAAAACATGGGGAGCCCTTCTCATAAAACTAGCCTTTCCCGTTACAATCTCGGGCCACTCTCGTAGTCAACGAGTTTATAACATATATTTTACTTAATTGTCGGACATGAAGTCTCACCCTTTCGGCGCTATGACTTAATATCTCAACGCAATGCAATTTGGCATTTTCTCAAACACCTAGTATGCATCGATGGGTTCAGGCTCTAAGTAAAACACAAATCAATGAAACAATCCAAATCATGCACAGATTAATATATTAAACGATTCATAGTCGAGTAAGATTCGTAGGATCCAAAATATGAGTCACTACTCACCATCCATCGTCATGGAAATACAAGTCATGTTCATGAACGAGACTAGAATTACAAAACAAGAAAAATGAAGTACTACACCCTTCAAATTGATGTTGATAACTCTCTTCAATCTCAATCCTCGATTCGATTGTAAATCCTTGCGTTTTTGTTCCCCCTTCTCTTTCCGTTGTCTCCAAGTAGGTAGATGGACTAATGTCTCAGTGGATGTGGAGAATTAGTCGCGGTTGAAAATTGCCCTCCTTTTGTTTTATTTTGCATTTTTCCAAAAACCTAGCGAAAATTGGGCTTTTGGCCCATTCAGTTTGTGTCACCAAATAGGTGACACAAACGACATAGTAATTTCCAGAGAGCTGAAGTTGCTGAATTCTGCCTAGCCTGTCACTTGTGTCAACTAATTTGGGCGACACTAGTGCAGAGTGAGATGACCTCTTGAGCTCAATTTCTGACCTCTCTACGATTGAATCAGCTCTTGGCCCAAACTATAAAGTTGTAGTCCTTCATTTCAGCTTTCCAACAAGCTATAGGTCAATGAACTTGAAAACCATATGAGCTCTGAGCGTGCGCGACAAGTAGGACAGTCAATCCACTTACTTTTGTCATGTTTTCGCCAAATTTCCACAAAATGCTTTGTTTTACCTTGGAATCATTTTTCACCTGAAAAGCATTAAAACATAAAGAGAGATCTCATATGAATACGGAAGATGATCGAAAATCGACTAAATGTGGAGCATAAATATAGTACAAATTTATGCTCATCCACACCGATTCTGCACCTTCTAAAAAATTCCTCTCAGGCTCTTTGTTTACTTCTGGGTTGCTCAGGTCCCATGTCATCATCATCACTAATAGTTGAGTTGTCTTGTTGCTCAAGGAAGCTTAAATCGTCTTTATCTTGAGCACATGTGGGAGAATCAACAGAGGTAAGCTTTTTTTTAAAAAATAAAAGTCAATCATTCTCACTAAATGTTACAAATCTAGAGGTAATGACTTTCTAACCCCTTGTATTGAAAGCAGCTTATAAACTTTCAAACTCTCAAGATAGCCTAGCATTACACACGTGATAACTCTTGGCTCTAGCTTCCTCTGTGAAATTAAGGCATATGATGTACAGCCAAAAGGCCTCAAGTGTGTCAGGACAGACTTTTTACCAGTCCATAATTTCTGAGGAGTTTTGAAGTCAATCCTTGAGGAATGATTCATGTTAATCATATAAAGAGCAATCAATACCACTATCGGTCCAAACGGACGACAACTCGTTTACGATGATAGCCGTTGTCGTACGAAAGATACGTGAATTGGACGATGCATTGTACGAGAACAACAATAATTACGACAACTATTGCGTTACATGTACGACAACATAACAATACAATAACTAAAAGTTGTCGTATAACCAATGCAACTCCATCGCAGACTTCACTGCCAACTAGGGTTGCACATCCGGTCCGGACCGGACCGGACCGAACCGAAAATTACGGTCCGGTCTGGACCGGCGGACCGGAAATTTTGGGAAGCTTGGACCGCAGACCGGACCGGACCGGATAAAGATGGACCGGAACCGGACCGGAACCAGAATTTGCATGAAAAGTCAGACCGAAACCCGGACCGGACCGGTTGTACCCGGGTCGGACCGAAACCGGAACCGGACCGGACCGGAAATGAGACCGGACCGGATCAAACCGAAAATATGTAATTCTTATACTGTGATACATGCTTCAATTCCAAAATAAAAAATCCTGTCCTAATTCATTCTAACACTTAAAGTCTTAAACTGAATGCAAATATTGATACAATGATACTGATACAAAGCAGTGCTTTGAAAGCACAAAAACAAAACTCCAAAAGTGATATTGATACTGCAAAAGAACAACTGAACAAGGACAAAACAAAAGAAGATTATTCTTCCAAAAGTGATCCAGTGCCTTTCCATTGCTTTGTTGTTTGCTTCTCCAAACTCCACTGCCTCATTGCCTCTTCCTCAGTAGTCAGTTCCTTGTGCTGAATTAGGAATAATGAAATATCAACTAACTAATCAAATCACATACGAGTAATATTAACTAACTAATGACATATGAGAAAACAGACTAAGACTAGTCTTATAAGTTATAGTTATACCTTGTGCTGAATTCTTAGTTTCTTACCCCAATAAGATTGAGATTGACTGTCCACTTATCATGCACAAAATGTGCCTTCATCATCCTCATCTAACAATAATCAAGCCAACATAGATCAAAGACATTCTCAATAATCATATCACATTCACAACATCGGAAAAAACTAATTAGTGTTACCTGCATCACCGTCACTATTATTTGAATCAGAATCGGAATTCTTTCGTAGTTGCAACCAATCTTGAGTACAAACGAGTGCTTGTACAATCTGTCGCCAAGAATAACATAAAATAAGTAAGTAGTAATTAATTATAAGTTATAGAACGCATAAGCAGTATCCTTAACTTTGGCAAGCATATTATCAATATTATCTTGAGGATACATCGCTTGAAGAGCATAACCCACCCCTTTCAGCTTAAAGTAAGGATCAAGAATTGTAGGAACAAAAATCAGCATGTTCAACTTATCAAAAGAACCCCAATACTTGTCACACTTCTTTTTCATTTCCCCGGCCATCTGTCTTAAAGCGGGATATTCACTGGCAGCCAATTTAGTAAGCACCTTAACAACTTGAGATATATGGAAAATCATGTAGTTGCTCGTGATATAAAGGGAACCTGAAATCCGTTTTGTCAACTCATAAAATTCCTTCAGGTAAGAGGCTAGCACTTCAATCTTACTCCAATCAGAAGAGCTCAGAGGACCCAAATCTGAATCATCAAGCCGAGGGATTTCCATCCGAGAAAGGACAGCTTTATAAGGAATTGCACTATTTAACATCTCATAAGTGGAGTTCCACCTAGTGCACACGTCAAGTCTCAAACAAATATTACAATTCACCTTAAACTTTTCAGCTTGTTGTTTGAGACCATGTATTCTAGCCGGAGACCCTCTCACATACTTAATCACTGCTCTAAGCTTATCCACATGTGCACCACATTGTTTGATACCATCTTGCACAATCAAATTAAGAATATGTGCCATGCATCGAATATGCACATACTTTCCCTCGGTAATACTATCCTTACCTTTTGCCATCTCAGAGATATATGCACATAGAACATCGTTGGCAGAAGCATTATCAACTGTCACTGTTAACAGTTTTCTATCTAAATTCCAATAAGTCAAGCAATCCTCAAGTACCCCACCCATGTCTTGTCCTCTGTGACTACTGATTTGGCAAAAATTGATAATCTTTTTTTGCAACTTCCAATCCTTATCCACGAAATGGGCAGTGACACACATATAATTAACCATCTGTACAGATGTCCAACAATCCGTAGTCACACATACACGTTGGCAAGAATTTCTAAAAATCTCTTTCATCTTCTCTCTTTCTATTGTATAGAGCTTAAAACAATCACGTTGGATGGTAGTACGGGAGGGCATCTTAAACTGTGGACAAGCAGCAAAAAAAGCTTTCTTCAAGCCCTCCTTCTCTACACATGTAAATGGCATCTCATCCTTAATCACCATTTCAACGACTGCCTCCCTTATGGCTTTTTCATCAACACTCCAATTTCTCATTTTCATACCATTGCTATCATTCATATTGTCAAAGATGATTTGAGATTGAGTACCTTTCCCCATATTAGCCGGATTTTTTTTCACAAGCTTGAAAATGGTTCTTCACATTCTTGGTGCCATTTTTGTTTGAATCACATGCATATGTTGTCCCACAGTGCTTGCACCTAGCCCTTCGACAGTTTTTTTCATCCATATACTCCTCATATGCAACCCAATACTCGGTTCTTGGTCCTCTCCTCTTTTTAACAGTCTGTCTTCCCAAATTTATTGGAGACTCATCTACAACAGTTGCTTCTGTAGCATTTGCAACACCAGCAACTATATCTAGCTCAGGAGAATCAAGATTCTGCTCAGTTTCCCCTTGTACAGGGTCAGGGCATCGATTTACTCCAGTTTGAGACATCTGTCAACAAGAAAAAATGCTTATGATCAGTCGAATAACAGATAATTATGGGCAAGAAACCATGCCTCGCACACCAACTTACAGAGTTACAAGTCTTGTTGCACGATACTTTCGTTGAACATTCCATGGATAGATTTCAACAAAGAAATCAAATTAAATCTGCACATAGTAACCTCGACAAATGAATTTAAGAAAAGAAAAGATGATTCTAATTAAACTACCTGATAGTGATACAAAACCGTGACTGTGGAGTGTGGACGAGCAACCGCAGTGGAGTGAATGGAATGGCGGATGGAGGTGGCTTCAATACTCGGCTCGGTTGTGTCAAACGAAACCGTGCCTGATGCCGATTCGAGAGTGAGCGGTGGAGTCGGACTGTCGGAGTAGCAGGCGGCTTCGTTTGGAGTCGGAGTAGCAGGCTCCACGGAATCGGAATGGGAGTAGCAGGCGGCTTCGTTTGGAGTCGGAGTAGCAGGCGGCTTCGTTCGCCCTTCGCCGCTCGTCTTCTTCGTTAGGTTTAGGGTTCCGATTCGGAATGGCGATTGGCGATTCGAAAGTCGAAAGTCGAAAGGTCGAAGGTCGAACGAAATCCAAATTCCAAATAGATTATAGAATAGAAATTTAAAAAAAAAAACGGGTTTTTCCGGTCCAGACCGGGACCGATCGGAAACCGGATTATGGAGGATATGCGACCCGTGGACCGACCCGGATCCGGTCCGGTCCTGGACCGACCCGGAAAATCCGGTCGGTTCCGGTCCGGTTTTCCGGTCCGGGTCAATTCTGTGCATCCCTACTGCCAACACTGCCATTATTGATCTGCTCATGTTTTTTTTAAATTTTTATAATGAACCGCATAAGGAGACAAATATAGTAAATTATCTACAAGTTTCAATTCCACCGCTTGAATAATCCAACTTTTTGGTTTCACCGCTCTCACTTTCTAATTCTTATATGGGAATCAATTTCACTTCTCTTGAGTGAAAACCAAAGCTGTCGATTATCTACCGTGTGCTGATTTCCCGTCCTCTATCAAGGTAATTCCAACACATCGAGTCTGATGTTCCCATGAATGGCATGGCTTTGGCAAAACGGATTTAGACAGTTCGAGCTAGAGTTCAAGAAGAGTTCAACCACGGACTGGAACAGAAGAACAGCGTACAGCAGACGCAAAGATTTGCATATCCAGAAGATCGACGAGATTATCTGATTGGGATCAATTGACGAGTCATCATTAAAGATCAGATATTCAAATGAATATCTTCAGCTTGGATTTGAGAATATTAGATGGCTTGGCATGGAAGTAATCTCCAAAGATTTGATATGGAGGAGATTGAATATCTATCAAATATGTAGGAGTATCTCCGAAATATTTGACAAGATATTCAGATTGGATCTGGACGATCAAAGATCAAGATGGAAGTCGGCCAATGAAGATTTGGATATTCAGATATTCACATGAATATCTTCTCAACAGATTGGAGCTCGGTATGGCTGACTTGTCGTGGAAGAAATCATATATTCTTCCCAAAGATTGGATTGAAGATACACATTGAATATTTAGGAATATTTCCTAAATATTTGATGAAGATATCTGGAGCAGATTTGGAGATCGCCCACGCATATAAATACATGGCCAGGGCGTCCATAATCTGTGTCGCTTCCTGAGAGAAAAGATAAACACGAGAGTTCGTGAGATTGGAGGAGGAGCGACCACCGGCTGATTATTCCTCACCGGAATATCAACGGAGAAGAAGCAGTCTGTTCAGTGTGCTGTTCAGACTGCTCTTGGAGAACTATCAAGTGCACACACACAGTGATAAAGACACGTCTTTGAGAGAAGGCGACTGGACTTCCGAGAAGTCCAAGACTAGGCCGAGAGGGAAGTCTCGTCCTACCCATAGGGGATCGAGGGGAGTTGCGACGAACTGAGATTGCAAATCCGAGAGACGGAGTGTTAGTGGTGAGGCCATTACAAACGAGGAGTTGTGTAAGAGTAAGACCTCTTGTAACCCTAAACTCGTAATAAGATTTGTGTCCCTTTTTCGGGTGTGGGAAACCCCCCAGAGTAGACGGAGCCGAACTGGGTTATCATATCGTGTGTGCTCCTATTTTGTGCTGTTTATGTTCTGTCTGCTAAGGTGTTCCAGCCTCTGTTTGAACACAACCTAAAACTGTCCAACAAGTGTTCGAGACGCAGTTCGAACACCATCTGGAACTCGTCTTGACTAAGACAAGTAGATTTCAGAGTCACTGAAAGGGAGCAGGTAGGGTGTCGAATGGTGTGTATTCGATTGTATTTTACAATTTTGGGGCTAACGAACTAGATCTAGGTTATTTTTTGTCACACTGCGATTTCATATAAACCGATCGTTGTTGTTTTTATATACCACAAACTTGATTGTCTGCATTTTTTATTGTTCAATTTTTTGAGAAATTTATGTTCGTCGCATCGGACCATAGAAGTTATTATCTGTCCAAAGTTAGTGTTTTAGTGTCTGCGCTCCCCTACAAGTGATTATATAACTTATTCTTGTCTCATGTCAAGTATCATCTGTTACTTTTTGTACACTAATGTCTTATTGTTTTCAAACATGTGACCATCTTTTAGACATGGACGATACTGGATCATCGCAACGACAGAGACCTCCGTCAACTGGTTTAGCACGATCTAAACGAGGGGCTCTTGGTCGTTTTTGGGAGAAATATGATGCAGGTCTCAGTAATTGACTAATTCAATAATTACATATATCGGTAAACTGATATGGTTCCAGTGTCTCTAGTCCTTTGCAAAAAAGGTAACTGAATTGGATCAGTGTTTCATGATCAATTATAATTCTTCCACAATTAAGTCCTTACTGTATTTTGTGTAATTCATATTTGGGTTCCTCTGTGGAATATGTTACATATATTGGTTACATTTTTTTATAATTATAACTTCCAATGATATTCGTACCGTTAAATTTTTCAGGAACTCGCTACGTGGGATGCAAAACACACTCCGGAGATCAAAAGAATTTTCTTTGAGAAGTGTCGCAACAAGCTAAACGATGGATGGTACATTTTGTGACAAGCGAGGTGCAAAGAGGGGCTGAGATTTCTGAAGCGGCATGAGGTAGACGAAGGTTTGATCTGGTATGGCATTAATTCTGAGAAGATAGATAAGATTTCCAAGCAAAACAAACAAAACTCCAAAGATATTGAAGCAAGAATTCATAGGGGAGGTCCTAAAAGTATAGATGTACATTTAAAGGAATTAGTGAGTGTTGCATGATATTTTTTTGATTTTTAGGTTTAACTATGATTAAGGAACTTAATAATTATGAATGTTGGATGACTGTTATAGGAAGCTAATCTAGGAAGGGTTGTATACTGCCAAGACATGTGGGAGAGGCTGAAAAAGAAGCCAGATGGAACATATGTTTGCGATGCTGCAGCAGAGAAAGCGGTATCTAATCCATTTGTATTCAATATGAATATTTCCGTTTCAATATCATTACTGGCATTAAGTTAAGTGATTGATCAATTAATGGTGGACTTATTATGTTACAAAGTTTGTTTATCTGTACTACTGTGGGTATAAAGTAGAGTGTAAACATTTGAAATGGAGGTGTCTTCCAAGTTTTATATGCAAGTTTTATTTCACTGATGTAAATGTTGCTATTCAGTATACTGTAATGATTAGAAATGGAGGTGTGTTTCAAGTTTTATATGCAACTGTTATTTGGCTGATGTAAATGTTGCTATTCACTCTACTATAAATATTTGTAATGAAGGTGTGTCAATTTTTATATGCAACTTTCATTTTAATGATGTAAATGTGGGTATTCAGTACTGTAAATATTTGTAATGTAGATGTTTGTTTCAAGTTTCATATGCAATTTTATGTTGCTGATGTATATGTAGCCTTACAGTACACTGTCTTCCCATAGAATTATTTAAATTGCTTTTTTCCAATTTAAGCACATCAAAGCTACATTACACGGATGTCTTATATTGGTTTCATGCCAGGCTCTACTAGAGAAAACACACGACGCTCTCAAGGACAAATATGGTGCTTGCGTACTGATGGATGCACAGTCGTTATGTGCAAACGTCAAGAATAAATTTATAATAGTCCGCTACTCGCAACTATACTACTGGGTAGCAAGAGGTAAGTAGGGGTCGAACCCAAGGGAATCAGGGGAATAGATGTTCTTTGAGGGGGTTGTCCAGCGAGAGAGTGTGTTTTAGGTCGGTTGGTTGGTTTTAAAGCTACCAGCTAAGTGATTGATTGATTGATTGGTTGGTTAGTTGGTTTTAATACTGGAAAGTAAATTACAGTTTATAATTAAAGAGAAATGTTCGGTTTCAGGGGCCTTGTATTATATCCTGTTTATCATTGACCTTTAGTGAATTATCTAAGTATTCAAAGATGAATCGAGGCCCTTTCGTAGCGCAAGACTTGCAACATCGTTTAAAGCAACACTTGTTCTAAGCAAAACTAATTCCTCCTTTCGAAGTATCTTAGCTGTAAGTGCATCCACTTGATCTCCCAGTTACGTTATTGACCAAGTGGTGTTTTAGATAAGTTGAACTCCTCGATAAGTTTTGCTTGTGACAGCTTCCACTTACCGAGTATGATCACGAATTTCCACGGCAGAGCTTTGCTTGTGACAGCTTCCACTCATTCTTGGAAACTCTGACTTGATATATGGCACATAGAACAAGTTTTGAATACTAAGACTAGACGCTAAGTTAATAGTCTTAAAACATTTTATAATACAAGTGCGCCCCTTCTACCGAACTACTAGTTTAGCTACTATTCATCACGCTAAACATTATAACCAAGGAAATAAACAGTTGAATAAATACTAGAAATAATACTTACAACCATTGAAGCGCCAAGGGAGCTATCCTTTATTTCCAAAGCCAAACTTTACAAATACATAACTTAGAGAGAGAAGTGTTTTTTTACAAGTGAGGGATGATTGAAATGAGGGGAGGAGCTCCTCCTTATATAGCCATGGGAGGAGGAGGAGATGGAGGCAAGTGTTGCATGGTGATTGGAGGAGAAAATGAAGGGAGGAGATGGCCACACATGGAGGAAGGATAGGAGGAGCAAGGAGGAGGCGCCATGTGGAGAAGCAAAAAGCCGCCGGTCACCATGGGTGGAGGAGCCGCCGGTTGCCGGTGGTGGAGGGAGGAGGAGGGGTGGCTTTGGCCACCTCTTGCCCAAGTGGCCGGTCATCTTGCCCAAATGTGAATTTTGTACAGTTTTGTGCAGTCTTTTCACAAAACTGTCAATGTGTTTCTTCCCCGGGCTGTCTTGATTCCTCTCCTGATTCTTCTGATTAATTTATTATGAGTGATTCAACGTTAGGATCATTGATATTTCTTCAGTCGGCATATGATCTTGACCTTGGATTGACTCGTAACATCTTTTCTGCTCTAAAAGCTCCTCTTTAATGTGTATTCTCTCTAAGCTCTGAATTACCCTGCAAAATATATCTGAACTAACAAGCAAAAGTTAAATAGACAAAATGTCTAAATAAGGGGGTTATACTGTGTTTATGATTCGTATAATTTTGGTCCATCAGATCACCCCACACTTTTAGTTGTTCGTCCCGAACAATGCTATTAAAGGGCTGTACTCTAAGTTGGCTTTGAAATATGAAAATTAGACTGTGGTACTCTATCTATCCTAATTCATGCATTGCTTACTTATTACCAAATTAAACTGCGTAAATAAATAGAAGAAACTTAATACTTGTACCTCCGTGCTGAGATGCAAATTATATTGGATGTCTCGGGAGATAGCCCTTTTTAGGCTCCTGGACTGCAATCTTGGGATCGTCTCGCACTATATGGTTTTCTGGTAGCTTTCTCTAGCACGTGATTCGGTTCGGGTTTCAATGGTTTGAGTACTTTGATTTTCTTTTGGCGAGGGACTGCTTTTGTAGTGAATCGGCATTTGGCCTTTGTTTTGACTTTTTGAGTTCTTCACTTTTTGTTCGGTTAAAACCTTCACAATTTTGGGCCTTTGGCCTCTTGATTTGCTTCTTCGAGCTTTTCGCCTTTTTGTGGCTTTGCTAGTCCATTTTCTCAAGCCTTTTTGGGAGGTCCAATCATCGCCCACAAGCCTATGGAAATACCTCCCCGCTCATCTCGTTTTTGCCGTTTTCGTGCGGGTCAAGGTGAGGGTCGCTCATCTATTTTCTCGGCTACTTTGACTGTCGTTTCGCGCGGGTCAAGATGAGGGTCGCTCATCTATTTTCTCGGCTACTTTGACCGGAGATAGGACGGTCTGATTCCCGTCCTCGCCTTTTGCATTGCATGGCGGAGATGACTTCAATTTTCACTGAAACCCGAAGTGCAGCCTCCACTGACTTCGAAAACCATATAGTTTGATCTGATCCTTTGATTGCTTGCCAAGCCTCTCTAGGGCAGTTTATGTCAACTCCACATCCCTAGTTATCTCAGCACAAAGGACAAATGGAAAGTTACATTCTGAGTTTTTAAACAGTTGAATTTTCACAAGGTTAATGCATGAATTATGATTTATCTTTTTCACATTCTTAAGTTCATATTTTCAAAAAGATACTATTACTAAAAAAAGAAAAAACAGCAAGCATGTTATTTATGTACATAGGTGGTTCTCACCCCCCACTTTTGAACGAAGGCGTGCCTTAGTTCAAAAGTCATGCAAGCTTAAAACTAAATACTGAATTTAAATGATAGAAATTAAAGTGCGGAAAAGTAAGATAGTGTCGGGTTACCTCCCGACCAGTGCACTTGTTTAACGTCGTTGGCTCGACAGTACCTCGTTGTGGATTACTGGTTTGGGTCCCATGGGTGGCTCAAGTCAAACTTCTTGATTCCACCGACTTTGATTCTTGCGGTGAGTCTTCCCGATTTTTTAGCAGATGACGGGTTTGGGTCCAGTTCTGATGGTATCTCCTTCCAACGTCTCTGAGAAGGCGAGGGACCTTTCACTATCAACTTTTTGAACTGGGTGTTCTCCTGTTTAGGGCTGCCTTGTCCAGTCATGGCGAAAGCGTGCTCCATGTAGGAGTCATTCTGCTCAGGCCCTTTTCCCATCCGCTTTTCAGCCTCTTCTTGGATCGCATAGTTCGCGGCGACTTGCTCATTAATTAAGGGGAAAAGTTGGGAAGGCCTCATGAGGCTTGGTTCTGCCTCGTTATGTTGGTTCGTGAAGAACTGATCGTAGATAGTTTCAGCTGCCTGGGTAATGATAGTCGGGTATGGCTTGGGCAGCTCGTCAGTGGTGTTCTAGACTCCTACTTCGTTGCTTCCGGTGCTTTCCATGTCTGATTCTTCAGACGGTTCAGGAGTCTCTTCTGACGGTTCGGTGGTTTCTTCTTCATCACCCTCAGGGTCAGCTTCTTCTGTCTGCATTTCCTCGTCAGTTTGGGGTACTCGTCTTGTGGCAGCGGCCAGGCCGATTATAAGGCACCACATGTCTGCAACGGTGAAGTTTGTTGCAGACCTTCACATAGCTTCGTTAACTCTTCCCAGCTCTTCGGCCCTCATCCCACGAAGAAATTTTTGGAGAAGAACTTTCTTCGTAAATCCATGGTGCGGGCAGCTTGAGACGATGGCATCGTAGTTCATGTAGTATTCGTCCAAAGTCTCATCCCGGGATTGATGAAGGCTCATGATCTTCTCACGGGTTTCTTGGCGTAAAGATGGTGGGGAGAATTCTTTCAGGAACGGAACGCAGAGGTCTACGAAACGTTCTGCACTGCAAGCGGTGGATGTGTAGTACCATATTGTGGCGAAGTCGGTTAGAGAGAATTTAAAGCATTTCAGCTTAAATTCCTCTAATACTTCGTTCTCAGGTTTGATGTGATGGCAGACGTGGTGAAAGTTTTGGCAGTGCTGTACAGGGTCTTCTCCCTCCGTTCCTCCGAACAGGGGCAGAAATCGCGTTGTCCATGCATGCGTAATGGGTGATGACATAGGGAAAAGAAAGAAAAAGAAAGGGGAGGGAAAGAACAACTATCTGACGACTGATTCCCCGGCAACGGCACCAATTTTGATGGATGCACAGTCGTTATGTGCAAACGTCCAGAATAAATTTATAATAGTCCGCTACTCGCAACTATACTACTGGGTAGCAAGTGGTAAGTAGGGGTCGAACCCAAGGGAATCAGGGGAATAGATGTTCTTTGAGGGGGTTGTCCACCGAGAGAGTGTGTTTTAGGTCGGTTGGTTGGTTTTAAAGCTACCAGCTAAGTGATTGATTGATTGATTGGTTGGTTGGTTGGTTTTAATACTGGAAAGTAAATTACAGTTTATAATTAAAGAGAAATGTTAGGTTTCAGGGGCCTTGTATTATATCCTGTTTATCATTGACCTTTAGTGAATTATCTAAGTATTCAAAGATGAATCGAGGCCCTTTCGTAGCGCAAGACTTGCAACATCGTTTAAAGCAACACTTGTTCTAAGCAAAACTAATTCCTCCTTTCGAAGTATCTTAGCTGTAAGTGCATCCACTTGATCTCCCAGTTACGTTATTGACCAAGTGGTGTTTTAGATAAGTCGAACTCCTCGATAAGTTTTGCTTGTGACAGCTTCCACTTACCGAGTATGATCACGAATTTCCACAGCAGAGCTTTGCTTGTGACAGCTTCCACTCAACCTTGGAAACTCTGACTTGATATATGGCACATAGAACAAGTTTTGAATACTAAGACTAGACGCTAAGTTAATAGTCTTAAAACATTTTATAATACAAGTGCGCCTTTTCTACCGAACTACTAGTTTAGCTACTATTCATCGCGCTAAACATTATAACTAAGGAAATAAACAGTTGAATAAATACTAGAAATAATACTTACAACCGTTGAAGCGCCAAGGGAGCTATCCTTTATTTCCAAAGCCAAACTTTACAAATACATAACTCAGAGAGAGAAGTGTTTTTTTACAAGTGAGGGATGATTGAAATGAGGGGAGGAGCTCCTCCTTATATAGCCATGGGAGGAGGAGGAGATGGAGGCAAGTGTTGCATGATGATTGGAGGAGAAAATGAAGGGAGGAGATGGCCACACATGGAGGAAGGAGAGGAGGAGCAAGGAGGATGCGCCATGTGGAGGAGCAAAAAGCCGCCGGTCACCATGGGTGGAGGAGCCGCCGGTTGCCGGTGGTGGAGGGAGGAGGAGGGGTGGCTTTGGCCACCTCTTTCCCAAGTGGCCGGTCATCTTGCCCAAATGTGAATTTTGTACAGTTTTGTGCAGTCTTTTCACAAAACTGTCAATGTGTTTCTTCCCCGGGCTGTCTTGATTCCTCTCCTGATTCTTCTGATTAATTTATTATGAGTGATTCAACGTCAGGATCCTTGATATTTCTTCAGTCGGCATATGATCTTGACCTTGGATTGACTCGTAACATCTTTTCTGCTCTAAAAGCTCCTCTTTAATGTGTATTCTCTCTAAGCTCTGAATTACCCTGCAAAAATATATCTGAACTAACAAGCAAAAGTTAAATAGACAAAATGTCTAAATAAGGGGGTTATACTGTGTTTATGATTCGTATAATTTTGGTCCATCACGTACCGCAGGCAATGGATTTTGAGGTTGGATCTAAAATTATCGGGTACAACAAAAGAACAAAGCTTCCAAATTCTATTGGGACTGCTGCCACTTTGGTTGAGGGTTATAAGTTCAACAGGATTGCGTCACTGCGTATTGGTTCATCTTCTCCCACTCCATGCCCGCAGCTTGATACTATATCTCAAGAGGTGACATAACTGAAGCAGCAGCACCAACAGATGATGCAGTTCCATATACAGCAGCAGCAGGTGGTTATAAACCTCACGCAGGCTCTGTTGAAGGCAAACACTTCTCAGCCTCAACGTCCCGACCAAGATGAAGACATTGAATCCAGTGATTGAGGTTTATGTTCGATATGTTGTTGAATTCTGGTACCTTTTCAATATGTATTCCTTTTTGCAGTGCACTCGGTTGCATTGGTGTAACGAAATTTTTCAGGAATTTTGTTGTTGTCCAAGGATGTTATCGGATTCTGAATTTGAATTAGTTTTCGTACGATAAATCCAGGGAAAGTAAAACTAAAAAATAAATACAATTCAGGGAACATCAAGCAAATAAACATTTATTTGTTCATTATTTGAATTGGAAGCAATATTATATTACATTTTTACTCTGTATCGCAATGTCATCGTCTTGTTCTCGTACAATATGTACGGCAGCGTTACGACAACACTACGTTACATTTCTTCGGCTATCGTACCTTTGTCATAAACCTCACGCATTATATCAATGTTTTCTTCTCGTAAGATTCTTACGTTAAGCAAAAGTACGACAAGTGGCATGGTTCTCGTCTATTTCTTGCATAAAACAAAACAACGACAACAAAACGTTAATTTTTGCTTGTCTCCAATCCCACCCAAAATTTGTAGTGTACAACATCTCCCCAAAGAGAGGCTTTCCTCCCTGCGCAGAAAAGCATACACCTTGCTTTTTCAAGCAAGCAATTATTCGTTCTCTCAACATTACCATTCTGCTGAGGACGCCTGATGAGTCGAATTCTCGACTCATTTACATACCCATTTACGAAGAGTTTTGGGCCATTCCCGATGCTATTTCAATGCCATTTGACCATTATCATTGCATTTCAGGCTCGGAGCAACCATACATTGAGCTCAGGACCTTGACACGAAGA
The DNA here is from genome assembly GCA_033675215.1 of Rhodiola kirilowii. Classification (NCBI taxonomy): domain Eukaryota; kingdom Viridiplantae; phylum Streptophyta; class Magnoliopsida; order Saxifragales; family Crassulaceae; genus Rhodiola; species Rhodiola kirilowii. The sequence goes on from JAUCNB010000027.1 coordinate 145,029, forward strand.
ATCAAGGAAAAATCGAAGATTTGAGCAAATTTGGACTGAAAGGTGCTCCAGTCGACCGACAGGCTACTTCCCCTGCGCCAGTCGGTCGAGTAGAAGAGGTCCCAGAATGCCCCATAAATGCTCCCATCGAGTCGGTCGACTGGCCACCTCCAGTCGGTCGAGTTGGGAAACTTCTCAGATGGCCTCCTCAAGTGCGCCAATTGAGTCGGTCGACTCGCAGCACCAGTCATTCGAGTTGGCAAGCACCTCAGAAGGCCTTCCATGCGCCTCCATCAAGTCGGTCAACTGGACCAGCCAGTCGATCGACTGGGAAACTCCTTCATCAGCCACATTTTCAGCGTCAGTCGACCGACTGGGATAACCAGCTCCCGCCAGTCGACCGACTGGAGCTACAGTACCGGAAACGCTAACTTGGGCTATAAATAGAAACTTTTGGGGATTTTCAAAGAAGACTTTTTTTGGCACGGATTTTGAGGAAACCTGCACTGATTTCAAGGTGGATTGAGTGGAGAAGAAGATCAACAACAAGGATTCTCATACTCTTCAATCTCATTTTGGTTTTAGACTCCTAAACTCCATCTCTTTCATTTGTTTTGCTTGTAATCTCACCATGAGTGAGTAGTGACTTTGATTGGGGATTATGGATCCCCTAGACACATTTGTGATGATGTAAATACCATTGATGCTAATGTTGAATGAGTTTGCACATGAATCTTCTTCATTTGAACTAAATGTTTATAGTTGCCCATAAGGTGTTTGTGAAATGTCCTCAATGGGAACTTAGCTTGATCTCATGTTTAATGTAGCTCACGTTGATCAATATGACTTCAACAAAATGAATGAAGAGGCATTAGAGTCTTTGTGTTACATGGCGACACCTAAATTCTAATGAGAATGGCTTGAACTTAACAAGAATGTGTTTATCTAGTCAATAGAGCGCGAGGGTGAGACTAGACATGCATGTTCTATAGGGCCAATAGAGCGCGAGTGTGAGGTCCTATGCGAGATGTAACCCCTTCATTCTAAGTTGTAGCGCGAGTTGAACATAGCTTGAATGTTGCATGGCTAAATTCTACTCATGTGCATGAAAATTCATCACTGGCATCCAATATCATTGTCACAATAATTGTCTAGGTGGGGAAGTAATCCCTAGTCATCTTTTAATTGATTGTTTACTTGTTTCATTGTTTCAAATCTCCTTTGGATAGTACAAACTTGCTATCAACAACAAATTCCCCACCCCAAAACCACAAACGTTCTAAATTGAATCTTTAGCACCATTAGTTTAATCACCTATCTTTTGGGTACGACCTCGGATTTCCCGAGTCAATATAAATTGTTTTGATTAATCGTGACTAGCAATAGTATTTGAATTCTATTCGAATATTTACGCTAAATTACAACCAATCAAATGGCGGTGTTGCCGGGGATATGTTAATTAACTAGGTGCTACTAGATTGTTTAGTTTGTTTACTTTCCCTTGTTCGATAGTTATTGCTTGTTTTGAGCTTGATTGTGTTAGTTTCTCTTGCCTTTCATTGCTAAGAATTTCCTTTGTTCTCGCAGGCACTTGAATGAACACAAGATTTAAGGGGCAAAAACAAGTAGCTACCGGTTCAACTTCAAACCTCCCAACCGTCAAGAAACCAAGAGGTAGACCTCGCAAGAACCCGCCTCCCCTTGATCCTATTGTTCCTCCGGCTTTCCAAGGCCCAAGGCCTCGTCCACCTCCACTCCTAAATCCACTGCCCTACTTGCCACCGGGATTTAGAATGGAAGATGAGATAGAGAACCCTCCCGCTCTTCAAAGAAACAACCTGAAATTATATCCTCTGTTCAAGCAAGTGTTCTAGGATGTGTTTGGACAGACCTTGAACTCTTTCAACCACAGTTCCACAACAAGTACGAATAGAACAATAAAACACGAGTACGCACAGATTGATAACCCAGTTCGGCTACGCCTACTCTGGGGGGTTTCCCACACCCGGAAAAGGGACAACAAATCTTTATTACGAGTATAGAGCTTTTCAGTGGACTTACACTTACACCTTGTAATTGCCTAGCCTCTACTACTCCGTCTCTCAGATTTGCAACCAAGGTTCGTCGCAACTCCCCTTGATCCCTTTCGTCTAGACCTTCTGTCCGAACGTACTCGAACCTCTCCTGAAGCTCGGTCGCTTTCACTTGAAAGCTGGTTGTTCTGTTTGTGCTCTGAACTTGATCACCTCTGGTCAATCTGAATGGCACGTATCAGACTGAGCTCACACCGATGTTTTTCCAGTGGGGAAAACACAACGGCCGTCGCTTTCTTCTTTTCCAATCGATAGGATTTCTTCGTGTATTTTTGATCTTGAAAGCGATGGGGATTAGGGTTGCCTTTGCATTCGTATTTATAGGCTCGGACGAAACCCTAATTCGCACAAGATAATCCCATCAAATATTTTGGAATATTTGATGTATATCTTTCACAAATCTTTGGAAGAATATACGAAGTCGTCTTCTTTCCCAAGCAAGTCACGCCGTCTTCAATTGTGTATATTCATTTGAATATCCTGCTCGAATAAGTCGCACGCCATCTTTAACTTGACGAAATCTTCGTTGCCAATATCTTCCGGAAAATATCCTTTGCGTCTTGATCACGCTGTACAGAAGTACTAGGATATGTTTGAACTCCCCCTGAACTCCTGCTCGAACTATCTAACGACGTTTTGCCAAACACATGCCACACAAGGGAACATCAATCTCCCCCTTGGCATTTTGGCAAAACCAAATCACTAGATCTATCTATCTATCTAGACAGTAGACAAAATTGAGGGAACAAAAATTGTCGCCACTCAAAATACTCCCCCTTTTTGCCACAAACTGGTAAGGGGTCCGATCTAGTTCGAACAGCAAAGCAAAAGAAATACTGTGCCAGAACAAGCACATTAAGAGTAGAAGTTTAAAAGATCAGGGGTAAAAGTTTTTCAGAGGACCTTCAATCGGAAGCTTCTTCAATAGAGTCTTCATCAGAGCCAGTTGCTTCCGACTCATCATCGCTGGGATAGCTCAGGGCTCGAGCGAGCCTGTTGATTCTGCGACGTTGCTCCTTGTCCGCAGTAATGATGGCTTGAAGGTCCCTCATCAGCTTGCTCCGCTCATCCACACCCATCTTTGCTCCCCCTCGGCTGGATTCTCCCACTTCTTTCCCTTTCTTGCTCCCTCCTTTCAGATCGTTCACATGCCGCCCTTTGAAGAGCTTATGGTCTACAACAAACTTGCTGGGAGACTTTGAAAGCTGATCAATGGAGGACATCAAATTAGGGGCATGATAAACAATCAACTCATAAATCAGTGATGGGAAGCAGATCTGGTGAAGAGTCCTCTTTGACGTAGCATGTTCAGCAATCTGTTTGAACATGACTCTTCCCAAATTGAATTTCCGCTTGTTCCCTATCTGATACAGCAGTTGAGCCACGTCCTTATTGACTGTTGATCGATGTGTAGAAGGTCTCCAGTTGAAGACAGCAATGAAGAACAGCATGGAATACAACGTTGATAAGTCTGCTGTGTGCACAACTGATTCAGGTCTCCACCTAACAGAGCCCGCAGTGATAGTACTCACAATCTTCTCAAAATTTGCCTCCTCCTCGTCAACAGGCGGGTCATCCATCGAGAAATACACATTGATTAGCTCCGGATCAATCTTAATTCTCCTCCCTCTAACAAAGAAGACTCCATACTCAGGATCTCCAACTAACCCAAAATGAGGGGGCAAGTTCGCCATTGCCTCACCCACAAGCTGTTCACTGTAGGGTTTGCACCTAGCCAGTGTCCAAAACAGATCCGATTCTTTCAGAACCTTAACCACCTCCTTTCCCTTATACCGGGACTCATCTAGCAATCTTTCAGGTATGATTTTCCTCTTCTGGATGCATGGCCACTTTCTTGCAGCATCTTTGTTAACAAACCAAACACCCTTCTTAACCAAGCCAACTGGGACAGTCTCTGCATCAGGGCCTGGGACTTCACATCCCCCAGCGTCTTCTGAAACAGGCATTGGAGCGACACGCTTCCTTTTCTTGGAGGAACCAGCTCCCCCTGCCCCACTGCGTACATTAGCGCCCTTCTGGGCAGAATCCTTTGTAGACTTCGCAAAGGCCACTTTTTCCTTTTCCTTCCCCTTTGACATCTTCTTTAACTTCACAAGAGGAACCAAATCCTCATCATCACCCATCTGAGGAACTGCTTCAACGTCAGTCTTCTGAGAGTCATCAATATCCATCTGAGCACCATGGTGACTGTCCTGAACAGCATCTGGAACAGTTGTCGTCTCCTCACTCACAACATTCTCTGGAGTATCAATTAACTCCTCTTCAGCTGGAACACCGGGGACTTCCTTTGGTAGATTCTCAACAAAATCATCTATGTCTTTGAGCATATCCTCCAGGTCTTTATCCCCTTCAGCAGTCTCAGGCTCTTCTGCAACAGCATCAATCTCCCCAATACTCTTTACAGATGAATCTGGTCCTTTACAAACGTCTGAAACACCAGACTTTCTTGACACTGGCATTCTGGGTTCTGTTTCTTCAACAGATTTAGAAACTTCATCACCCTTTTCATCAACCACAATCTTGTCCTTGTCAACACAAATCTCAGCCCTACCAACTTCTTCATCACTGACAGCCCTCCTAGCTTCAGCACCCAAACTCCCAACATTCTCAACTCCCATAATAATTTTATCAACAACCACAGATTTTTCAACGACTGTAGGAACCGAAGGAAAAATGGGATTTACCTCCAATTGTGGACACGGTTGAGGGGTGGAACCCGCTGTGACTGTCTGAGAAATTTCAGCAGTTATCTCCTCGGCAGACATCTCGTGTAAAGGCGATGCCTTTTTCATCTTCACAGCCTTGGATTTTGGAATCTTTGATTTCGCTGTCATCGCTTTTGAGGTTTGCATGCTTTCCTTCCTTTTCTCCGCGGTTATAGCACCGGTTTTGGCTGACTTCCTTGTGTTCACCATCGTCGATTTCGGAGCAGTCGAGAGTGAGAGACTTCCAATCTAGGGTTTCGGAGACGAGAAGAGAAGACACGCTCAACAGTTGAGATTTGAAAATAAAATATCCTCCTGCCTTTTCGTCTTCTCAATATACGCCAGTCGCTTTTCAAATAAAACGGCGTAATTCGAATCTTTCGGAATAAAATATTTGCTCATAAGAACTTTCCCATCTGTTCCAGCTCCCTTCTTAGGTGGTCAGTCCAACTGTTGTAGCTGGGGATTCGTCTTTGACTGACCACTGCCTGGAACACTCAGTTCATGAACCCACGCAGACCCAAGGAGGATCTGGGAGTTCCAAAACGAGGAATCTCATTCAATTTCTCTTCTGGTGAACTGGCGTTCATATGTGCGAGCAGTTCGAACTCCTTCTGCAACTGTGTGATCTTCTGTTCAAACTCTCTCTGTAACTGTGACACCCTCTGATCCAGCAGTCGCCTGGTACAGTTGCCAAAATTGATTTGTGCGATCCTTCTATTGTGTAGGGTCTTTTTCACTCCCCCTCGCAGAACTCGATGTTTGGCTTGAACATAGTTGAGAGTAGACCTTAGCTTCTCGTTTCCCATTCTGATGGTGTAACAGTCATTGGCCCTTCTTCTCCCTTTCATTACGGAATCACCATGCTCGTTAAGAACTAGGCATGAGTCACGAGAGAATGACACATAGTGTCCATTGTCGCACAGTTGACTGATGCTAATGAGATTCATAGTCAGACCGTCAACCAGGAGAGTGTCCTCGAGTGCAGGGAGATCCGGAACCTTCAATGTTCCACAGCCAATCACCCGACTCTTCCGACCATCCGCGAAGGTGACAAACCGCATCTGCTCAACAGGTCTAATATGAGAGAGATATTCAGAGTTACCTGTCATGTGTGCAGAGCATCCACTATCGAAGAACCAACTGGCTTGCACTGTATCTCCTGATGAGCAGCACGCTACCATGCATATTGTCTGTCGTTCCTTCGGAATCCAAACTTGTTTCTGTCGAGGTTGGATCTGTTGCTGTTGGTGTCTTCGACGTTCAGCAAGAAACAGTCGACACTGCCGTCTGATGTGTCCCATCTGGTAGCAGTACCAACATGTCAGCAAGTCTTTCTTCCGATTTGAACTGAGGTAAGTAGTCCTGGACTTGTCTTGGGACAGACCCACTTTATGTCTAGGGTGCTTTCTCAACTTCTGTTCAAGCAACTGTTCCGACACAGATTTAGCTTTAACACACACAGTGTCCTTTGAACTCCTTATTCCCACGAACCCTAATCCTCTACGTCCTGCCTCCATCCTTTGAGCGTTGAGGATTTCATCTAAATTTTCTGAGCCAGAGTTCAACATCCTCACTGACTGTTTGAGGTGAGTGAGCTCCTTTTTCAGCAACTTCTCGGTCCATTTTTTCTAATTCTAGCTGGAGTTCCAGCTGATCTATCTTTCTGTGTTGGAACACCTCCTTGCGTTTTAGATCTGAGATAACCTTTCTTAGCCCAGTCATGCCAACAGGATGAGTTTCACGGTCTTTTTCAATGTCGACTTTCAGCGAGGAGATAGTGCCCAGGAGCTCCATCTTCTGAGCAAGCAAGCACAGTCTTTCCTGTTTCATAACAGCCAGTTGAGAGTTTAGGGAAGTTACCATGCCTTCATGTTCAGCCTTCTGTGTGACCAGAATCTCCACTTCTTCCCAGACCTTATCCTTTTCTGTAGTGATGCTTACAACTGTGTCATTCAGCTTTTTGTTTACCTTGATCAGTAGCAGCCACTTTTCATATAGATCCTTATATGTCTCGGCCAGAGATTCATGCGTCAGTTCTTCACCGTCACTGTCTGAGAGGTCTTCAGCTGGGAGTTCCAACAGAGGTGGAACAGTTTCACTGGTGCTACCGTATTCCTCCAGAGTTGAAGCAAAGGCCACAAAGTTTGTGGTTGTCCCTCCTTTTTCTTCATCTGACTCACTGTCACTGAAACTTGCGACCATTCCCTTCTTCTTCATGAGTGTGTTCGCACATTGTGAAGCAATATGACCAAACCCTCTGCATTCATGACACTGAATTTCTTCCTTTCTTCTGTCAGAGGAGTCTTGCCTTGAGTCACTGGACCTAGACATGTCGGTTTTCCAGTTTTGGAAACCGGTCGATGAGGACTGCCCCTGTTCTGGACCACGCCTATTGATTTTCCGCACCATTCTTCCTAAGTTCTGAGCCATCATGGCCAGTTGCTCAGTGGAGCAGTCAGCTTCTGATTTGTCTTCTGCCCAATCTGCTTTCAGGGCAATTCCCTTCACTTCTCCAATTTGGAAATTATGATTGATCTCGTAGGTTCTGAGGGAACCAGTCAGCTCGTCCAGTTTCAACTTGGAGATGTCATGCATTTCCTCAATGGCTGTTACCTTCATAGCAAATCTCGGAGGGAGTGATCTTAGGACTTTGCTCACCAATCTATCCTAGTCGATGGGTTTCCCAAGGGCAGACGCTTCGTTGGACAGTTCCAGAACCCTGGTGTTGTACTCAGCGATGGACTCACTCTCCTTCATTTTCATCTCTTCGAACTTTGTTGTGATAGCCTGCATACGAGAGTTTCGAACCTTGTCTGTACCTTCAAAGGCTGTTTGGAGAATGTCCCATGCTTCCTTAGCAACTTCACAATTGATAATCAGCTTCATGACATTTTCATCAACTGCCGAGAAGATCGCATTCATTGCCTTTGCGTTTCCCATGGATGCTTTGTTCTCCTCTTCACTCCATAAGGTTTCTGGTTTTAGAACAGGTTCTCCAGTGAGGTTGTTCATCATAGGTTCAGTCCACCCTCTCTGAACGGTCATCCAGGCTTTCTCGTCTAGGGATTTCAGAAAGGATCGCATCATAGGTTTCCAGGTGGCATAGTTTGATCCTTCTAATAGCGGAGGTCTGGTGATGCTTTGTCCTTCTTTCAGAGGCATTTTGAACAGTTCAGGATCCCACTCAGTGTGTCGAGTGTTTGCTCTGATACCAATTGAAATTATATCCTCTGTTCAAGCAAGTGTTCTAGGATGTGTTTGGACAGACCTTGAACTCTTTCTACCACAGTTCCACAACAAGTACGAACAGAACAATAAAACACGAGTACGCACAGATTGATAACCCAGTTCGGCTACGCCTACTCTGGGGGGTTTCCCACACTCGGAAAAGGGACAACAAATCTTTATTACGAGTATAGAGCTTTTCAGTGGACTTACACTTACACCTTGTAATTGCCTAGCCTCTACTACTCCGTCTCTCAGATTTGCAACCAAGGTTCGTCGCAACTTCCCTTGATCCCCTTCGTCCAGACCTTCTGTCCGAACGTACTCGAACCTCTCCTGAAGCTCGGTCGCTTTCACTTGAAAGCTGGTTGTTCTGTTTGTGCTCTGAACTTGATCACCTCTGGTCAATCTGAATGGCACGTATCAGACTGAGCTCACACCGATGTTTTTCCAGTGGGGAAAACACAACGGCCGTCGCTTTCTTCTTTTCCAATCGATAGGATTTCTTCGTGTATTTTTGATCTTGAAATCGATGGGGATTAGGGTTGCCTTTGCATTCGTATTTATAGGCTCGGACGAAACCCTAATTCGCACAAGATAATCCCATCAAATATTTTGGAATATTTGATGTATACAAATCTTTGGAAGAATATACGAAGTCGTCTTCTTTCCCAAGCAAGTCACGCCGTCTTCAATTGTGTATATTCATTCGAATATCCTGCTCGAATAAGTCGCACGCCATCTTTAACTTGACGGAATCTTTGTTGCCAATATCTTCCTGAAAATATCCTTTGCGTCTTGATCACGCTGTACAGAAGTACTAGGGTATGTTCGAACTCCCCCTGAACTCCTGCTCGAACTGTCTAACAACGTTTTGCCAAACACATGCCACACAAGGGAACATCACAACCGAAACTTTAGAATGGAAGAGGATAGGGAAGAAGATCCTCCCGCTAGACGGAACAATGTTGATGATCAAAATCCTATACGGAATCCTCCAATTCCTCGTAGAGAAAACCGAAACTATAGATACGATGAAGAGGAAGAGGATGAAAGGCCCGTGGGAGATTATATGACTCCCACCCTTGAAGGGAATGGCTCGGCTATCATGCCTCCGGATGAGGATGCCTTTGACTTCGACGTGAAATCTTCTTTAGTGCACATGGTAACCCATGATCAATATCAAGGAGTCGGTAATCCCTCTAATCATCTAGCCAATTTTCAAGAATATTGTCGGACCTATAAGCCAAGGAATATACCCGTTGAGTACGTCTATCTAAAGCTGTTTCCTTCTTCTCTATATGGGGACGCCAAGGAATGGCTCATGAACCGGGGACTTTTCGTACTTGGGACCATTTAGCTACTGCTTTTCTGAATAAGTTCTTTCCACCGTCAAGAACCAAGAAATTTACTGATTTCATATTGACTTTCTCCCAAAGAGACAACGAGCTTTTCCATCAAGCGTATGATCGGTTCAAGCATTACTTAAAGGAATGCCCTCACCACAACTTCAGAAAAGCCAATCTTATGAGATATTTCTATCTTGGCATGAGCAAAAAATCTAAGAACCAAATGGATACGGCAAGCGGAGGTGCAATTATGGATCTACCGGCAAGCCAAGGGTTCAAATTTGTGGATAAAATTGCTATAAACTCCGATAGATATCAAGGAGTGGACCACAAAAAGATGGCTAAGTCAAGAGATGACTCCTCAAATTCGGCAATTAAAGAACAAATGGCAGATTTGACGAAGAAAGTGGAGAACATGATAAGTATGGTGAATTCCGTTGAGGCAACTAAGGCCAAAGCCGATAAAGAGGAAGTCTCGGCGCAACAATCTTGTTTCTTGTGTGCTAGCACGAGACATTCTACAAAGAATTGCCCGGAAGGGAAATATGAGGATGATGATGACGGTTATGAAGAGGCACACTTTGTAAATCGACAAAGTAATTATGCTCAAAATGCTAGTCCTATTACTAGGAATTACGAGCCTCCTCAACGAAGAATGTCCAATGACTCAAATTTCCCTCCAAAGCCTCAAGGACAGAATAATTTCCAAGGGAACTACCAAAGGCAAGGGTATGGCTCTAACCAAAATCAAGGGCAAAACTCCTATGCAAACCAAGGGCAAAATTCCTATTCAAATCAAGGCCAAGGTTTGAACCAAAATTTGCAATATTCCCAAGGGAATTATTAAAAACCCTATCAAGCCAAGTCCAACATGAATGAGCAAGGAAATTCTTCTTCTTCTAACTCTCAAGATAACTCTATAATGTCCATGATGGCGCAAATGATGGAAAGTAACAAGGAGAGCACTAGAAGAATGGAAGCAAAGATGGATGAAATAGTGGCCGAGAACAAAAGACTTGCTAAAGAGAATACTCAACTGAAGCAAATAGGGAAACTTCCCTCTCAACCGGACGTGAATTCCATAGAACATGTTGAAGCCATCACATTGAATAGCGGGAAAGTTCTACCTACCCCTCAAGGGAAATCTAGTCTCAATGGCAAGGAAGTGGAAGGAGGAGTGGTCAAAGAAAGTTTGGAAGATGAACCTCAAGCCCCTACCGAGGAAGAAAAAAGGAAGAAGAGCCAATCCTAATGAGGAAGTATGTGCCGATGGTTCCTTTCCCTAACGACTAAACAAAAGCAAGCTTGATGCTCACTTTCAACGATTCGTTGAGATGCTAAAGAAGTTGTACGTCACACTTCCATTCCATGAGGTAATTACTCAAAACCCTACCTATGCTAAATTTCTAAAGGATATTGTGTCTAATCGTAGAGTCATTGAGGAATCTAGCATGGTAGCTTTGAATGCGGAATGTAGTGCAATTGTGCAAAGTCGTATGCCTAAAAAATGCAAGATCAAGGATCATTCTCTATTCCTATCTCTTTAGGAAAAATTGAAATTGATAGAGCCTTATGTGATTTAGGAGCTAGCATTTCTTTGATTCCTTATTCGTTGTATGAGAAAATTGATATGGGTGAGCTCCATCCCACAACCATTTCTTTGAAGCTAGCCGATAGGAGTTCTAGAATTCCTAATGGAGTCCTAAGGGATGTGCCTATTAGAGTTGGAAATTTTTTCATCCCCGTAGACTTCTATGTGCTAGATATGGATAGTGAGCAAGAAACACCCGTTATCCTAGGTAGACCCTTTCTAAACACCGTTGAGGCGGTCATTAAATGTGGTGAAGGGTCTATTGAATTGAAGATAGGGAATGAAAAACTGAAATTTTTCTGAAAAATGCCATGAAAGCTCCTACTTCGTCCATTGAATGCAATATGCTTGATATATCTTGTGAAAATTTTGGGCTAACCTCTTTTGAGAATGAAGTTATGGAGTTAGACAACTCTAGTACACTTTTTGCTTCATTGATGAATATGGAAGATGAGGATTTGGGCGACATAACCTTGGGTGAAGGTGAGCAAGAGCCGAGTGCTCATGAAAATAAGGAAGACCCGGTGCCAAGAGGTAAGGAATTCGGAGGAGAGTTAAAACCTCTACCTTCGAATCTAAGGTATGAATTTCTTGGGTCCAATGCTACTTACCCCGTTATAGTTGGTGCAACTTTGAATGAGGATGAAACGTCCAAACTTGTGCATGTTTTGAAGGCTAATAGAAAAGCCCTAGCGTACTCCATTGATGATATTACGGGAATTAGCCCTTCACTATGCATGCATAGGATAAATCTTGAGGAAAATGTGAAACCCTCTAGGGAATTGTTGAGGAGGTTGAATCCTAAACTTAGCGAGGTGGTCTTCAAAGAAATCACCAAGTTAAGAGATGCGGGCATCATTTACTCCGTTCCGGACTCGGAATGGGTAAGCCTCATTCACGTCGTCCCTAAAAAAGGAGGACTCACGGTAGTGCAAAATGAAAAAGGGGAATTAGTCCCTACGAGAACCGTGAATGGATGGAGGATGTGCATTGACTATAGGAGACTAAATAAGGCAACTAAGAAAGATCACTTTCCTATTCCATTTATTGATCAAAAGCTTGAGAGGCTTGCGGGACATGATTATTTTTGCTTCCTAGATGGATATAGCGGTTTTTACCAAATTCCCATTTTGTCAAATGATCAAGGAAAAACCACTTTTACATGTCCATATGGAACCTTTGCGTTTAGGCGCATGCCTTTTGGTTTATGTAATGCACCGGGAACTTTTCAACGTTGTATGATGTCCATCTTTAGTGACTATATTGAGAAATGCATTGAAGTTTTCATGGATGATTTCTCTATTCATGGATCCTCTTTTGATGATTGTTTAGCTAATCTTTCTCATGTTCTTGCTAAGTGCATCGAGACAAATTTGGTGCAAAATTGGGAGAAGTGCCATTTCATGGTGCAAGAAGGAATTGTGCTCGGGCATTTAGTTTCTAAAAGAGGAGTGGAAGTTGATAAAGCAAAAATTCAAGTTATTGAGCAACTACCTCCTCCAAAAAATCAAAAGGGAGTGAGAAGTTTCCTAGGCCACGCCGGTTTTTACCAAAGGTTTATCAAGGATTTCTCAAAAATTGCCAAGCCGTTGACTCATCTCCTTTGCAACAATGTGGATTTCAATTTTGATGAAGGATGCCTTGAGGCATTTGAAAAATTGAATAAGAACCTTGTGTCGGCACCTATAGTGCAACCGCCGAAGTGGGATCTTCCCTTCGAACTAATGTGCGATGCAAGCGACTATGCCATTGGGGCCGTCTTGGGACAACGAGTTGAGAAGAAACTCCACGTGATTTACTACGTGAGCAAGGTGCTCGATAATGCCCAAATGAACTATACAACCACCGAAAAGGAGTTGTTAGCGGTAGTCTACGCCTTTGAAAAATTCAGGCCTTATCTCGTTGGAACCAAGACTATTGTCTACACGGACCACGCCGCTATTAAGTATTTGATGGCTAAGAAAGATGCAAAGCCATAGCTTATTCGTTGGGTCCTCGTTCTACAAGAGTTCAATATTGAGATTAGAGACAAGAAAGGGGTGCAAAATGTAGTAGCGGATCACCTCTCAAGGGTCGAGCTCTATGATTCAAAGTGGTTCTCGGCGCCTATCCAAGACTCTTTTGTCGGCTGATGGACCAAAATTATACGAATCAAAAACACAGTAAAACCCACCAAATTAGACTGTTGGTCTATTTAACTTCTGCTTGTTAATCCTGATTTATTTCTACAGGGTATTTTGGCGCTTAGAGAGAAAACACGCTAAGGAGAGGATTTTACGCTGAAAAGATGATAAGAGTCAATCCAAGGTCAAGATCAGCCGCTGAACGAAGAAATATCAAGATCCTGACGTAGGAATTACTCAAATTAAATTCAACCGAGGAACAATCAAAGTCAGACGGAGCGAAATTGGATTGATAGTTTTGTGAAAAGACTGCACAAAACTGTCAAAATGCACATATGGACCAAGGTGACCGGCCACCTTGCTTGGAGGTGGCCAAAGCCACCCTTCTCCTCCTTGGATGACCGGCCAACCGGTGGCTTCTCGTCCCCCAACCGGCGGCTTTTGGCTCCCCCCATGTGTCATCTCCTCCTTGCTCCTCCTTCCTCCTCCCTTGGATCAAAAACACATGCCACCCATCTCCTCCCTCCATTTCTCTCAAGTTTGGCTATAAATACAAGCCAAATCCTTTGTAAAAAATCATTCCAAAATCAATAAACACTTATCTCTCTACATTTTGTTACTTTGCAAGTTGGGTTTTTGGAAATAATACTCCTGTTTGTTCTTGAGTATTATACGCTTTGAAATTATAATACTCCTGTCGGTTCTTGAGTATTATAATACTGTAGAGAATACTCCTGTTGGTTCTTGAGTATTCAGTAGGAAATTGGGAATACTCCTGTTGGTTCTTGAGTATTCCACCCCTTTCCCTCTTACTGTTTTCAAAAACCCCTGAGTATTTAGTTATGATGTCCTTTTCCATGGACAGTCGTAGCTAAACTCCTCATTCGGTCGAAGGTACTTTCTTGTATTATATAATGTTTTAATTTCTTTTAGTTTCATTTCTCTGTATTCAAAACTTGTTCTATGTGTCATTTATAGTCAGAGTTTCCAAGGTTGGGTGAACCATTTGTAACTGGACCAAATGGGCAAGCTCTTCCGTGGGAATTCGTGATCATACTCGGTAAGTGGAAGCTGTAACAAGCAAAACTTATCGAGGAGTTCGACTTATCTTAAAAAACCATTTGGAAACTGGACCAAAGAATTCAAATGGATGCACAAAAGGCTAAGATACTTCGAAAGGAGGAATTAGTCTGAAGTAGAACAAGTGTTGCTTTAAACGATGTTGCAAGTCTTGCGCTACGAATGGGCCTCGATTCATCTTTGAATACTTAGAAAGGTTACTAACAGTTATTAATAAACATGTTATAATACAAGGTACCTGAAACCGAATACTTTCCCTTGAATTACAAAAACCCCCCTGTACTTACTTTTATAAACTGCTCGATCAACTACAACCATCAACCACTCATCTACCGGAGGAATCGCAATCACGCATCACCCACTGTAAGTCTTCTTCCCTTACTCTTTTATTTTCAGTATTTATTTTCTGTAATTTACTTTTCCGCACTCAAAACCAAAAAAAACCAAAAACAGTAGCTTAGTTAATCGCGCTAAAATCTCAATCCACTTAAAACACGCTCCCTCGCTGTACAAATCCCCCAAAGAATGACTATCCCTCTAATTCCCTTGGGTTCGACCCCTACTTATCACTTACTACCCAGTAGTGTAGTCACGAGTAGCGGAAAATATAAATTTATTTGTACAGAGAACATTGCACCTTAACGACAGTGCAGTGGGCTCCGTCATCGGCGAATATTTGATGAGTGCCAAAGATGATGCCCCGTGGTATGCAGATTTTGTGAATTACTTGATGATGAGCCGTATTTATACGACTCATCGAGTCATTAATTCCCACCATTTCATTCACTTTATTATGCGAACAGTTACTTTTTAGTGTTGTTTCGTGTTTCAGGTGATTTGGAAGCTCTAGGAGGAATCACATTCAAAATATGGCTTTTGGAGCCAAAAACACCACAAGGACCCGAGACCCGCAGGCTGGCCGTACTCAGAGAATGAGGCAAGTGTCGTTTGACACTGGAGGATCCAATCCATGATCGGAGACCAGCAGTTTGTAGCTCGTATGTCAGGCTATGACTCAGGCAAAACCAATTGGATTTTCGACCAACAACCAAGCAACGCTCGGGGCATGAATCTGTGAGTCCGACCAGCGTTCCATCAGGCCCAGGCGCGTCCGCAGGCTGGTCGTGCTCGGTGAAAGAAGCACCCGTCGTTTGGAGAAGGTCCAGCCCAGCACACATCGGACCACACCATGGTCTTGCACATATGTCAGGCTACACCTCAGGCCAAACCCAAGTGAATTTCGAGCCACGAGCAAGGAACGAAGGGAGCAAGAATCCATGAGCACGATCAGCGCAGATTTCAGGACTTAGCCAAATTTCAGGGCCTGTTTTCCGGCTGGCTGAGATGTCAACTTTGAGAGCCGCTCCGGCCTAATCCGTCCACACAATGGGGTGATTTCAAGGTCCTAGCATCAAGTATACATGTCCAGCTAGTGCCCCAAACCAAGAGACCGGCCAGAAAAGTGTCCGAAGGCGAGTCAAATCAGTCCCAAAGTGCCCAGTCCGATCAGCCCGTGCACTTCAGCGCTGATCCATCTCCAGCCCGGCCATGCGAGCGTGCCCCCGAGCTCCAGCTCGGCCATCCGAGCGGGCATGCGTCTGGCCATGCGAGCGTGCCTCCGAGCTCCAGCTCGGCCATCCGAGCGGGCATGCGCCTGGCCATCCGTGCACTCCAGCGCTGATCCATCCGTCCGGCCAGCCGAGCCTCATCTCATCCATTCGCACGTCCAAAGTCCAGCAGCCGGCCCAATTTGCATGCGATGCTAGGGTTTCGTAGCTTTATCGCCAAGTTAGGGTTTCTCAAACCCTATAAATACAAGAGATCCCGCAGTCTTCAAATCATCCGAAAATCACAGAGAAATCCATCGATCTCAGTCTTCCTTGCTTCAGCCGTGCCTTGCTCCTCCTGTTCTTCATCTCGGTCAATTAGTGAAGTCTCTTCCTTTTATTATTTGCATTGTTTACTTATGTCGATGTGTAACTAATCCAATTATTCGGGTTAGGGTTAAATAATTGTGACGATTGTTTTGAGATTCTGTTCTTCAACATTATTCATGCTTTCTATTTAGTTCTTGTGCACATTATTAGTTTGAATTTATTAGGTTAAGGGGAGATCCGAAAGGGTACAACTTAACATAGTAATCCTTACTATCTTTTCACTGCTTATTTGATACCGACCCAGTTAGAATAAGTAGTTGCACGAAACCTAATATAACCAGACCAGGAGTATTAGGTTTGCTAGAATTAAACGGTTATAACCAGACCAGGAGTAACCCTAAGAAAGCTAGAATAAATACTTAGAAATCAAGGATAAACGAAGTCACAATTGAATAATACCCTAACCTGAATATCTTCTCTGATTGATAAATCCCTTAGCAATTTTCGTGCCTTCTTAGTGTTCACTAACCAATACTTTCACTCTAGTTTCTTGCTTTTCTCCATTACAGAACGAAGTAGTAACCATCTAGCTCCCTTGGGTTCGACCCTTGCTTACCGCTGTTCTAATCCACAGTTCGAAGTGAGGAAAATATAAATTGTCTTTGCACAGGTACGACGACAGCCTGTTCAAAATGGCGCCGTTGCCGGGGAGCTAAGCACGGTGAAACTTTTGTTCTTCTTTTATTTTTCGTTTATTTTTTCTTCTTGCTATTTCGAAATTTGTTATTCGGTGAATTCATATTCAACTGTTCGAGATTTTGTTTTCCATTCTATTCGATTTCCGTTTTCTAGCTCTCAGAGGGTTCTGTCACCAAGACTTACGAGTCTAAGGATTTTGGGTTTTAAGTGGGACCGCTGTGACCCCTCCACTCTCCTGGGGACCCTTTGTTGCTAGTATGTACTTGCTATTCGGTGCCATGCTAGCTTGCATGTTTTTCTGATTCACTTGCAGATTCGACATGACTTCCTACTACGGAAGTGAGCCGTGGAATTATGGGGAGTACTATCCACCACCCTCCCGACAAAAAGTCCGAGAAATGATCATGCACCTTGAGCAATCCCGGGATGAAACTTTGGATGAGTACTTACGGTACTTTGATTCCCTTGTGATAAGCTGCCCGCACCATGGATTCACAGACTTATTTCTTCTTCAAGTATTTCTCGCCGGGATGTTACCACATGAGTGGAGTTGGCTCACTGAGGAGGCAGGATGCTCGGTCTATGACATGACCATAAGTGCTATTTGGGACTTGATAGACGATTTGGCCGAGAGATCAAGACCAATACAAGATCAGACCGAGGCACTAGAGGACAAAGAGAAAGAGTTGACAGCTAGCATCCAACAGTTGGCCAACATAGTGGAGCAATCTCGGGCCGAAAACAAGAGAGACTTGGCCGAGTTATCAGGAACATTGTTCGACTTGAATCAGATCGTGTCCGAGTTGATGAGAAAGCAGGAAGAAGATGTCGGTACAAAAAAAAAGGAGGACATGGCAGAGGCCCTAATAGAACCTATCTTGGAGCCCATAGAACCGGCAGAAGATGAGGACCAATGGTTGAAGGAAGAAGAGCTCCAGTGGGACTACCCCGAATGTTTGGAAGAAGACATCCCGCTGGCACCTCAGGAAGAGCCGACCGGGCCACTCGAGTCAGACCTCATTATCAAGCTGCCCGAGACATGCTCAGACCTCATTACAGACCTACCCGAGGCAGAACCGGTCAAGGCAACCGAGGAAATCAAGGTCACATCCATTGAAGGTTCTACCTCAGTAAAGGGCGCGGACGCCTCTACAATTTATGCACGGACGTATGAAGAATTACCAGTAAATCAAGGGACGTCCGCGGTGGTTGAACAGGAGACGTCCGCGGGAAGCATTAACTCCGGTAAGGACCCAGGCATTCTCACCCGCGATATTGATTCTTATATTTTGCAGACGGGAGATGCCAGTGCTCACAGCCCTCTTACACTCATTCTGGGACAACCGGTCATCTCGGACACAAGGACCAAGAATTATGTTGGAACAAAAAGGTTGTCGCCTATGCTTGCTGGAACGAAATCAAACTACCATGTTGACAGGGGTTCTGACCATCCATACATGAGGAAGAGACCGAGACATGGCACGTTTGGATGGAAACCAGGATGGAGAAGCACTAGAGCCCGACTCGATGGACCAGTGACTATGATAAGGGTGGCCTCGCCAGCTCGGAAGGATGTGAAGGCAAATCCGCCTGATCATTGGAAGGCAGTGCCAAGTGGACAGCTTGAGGAGCACTATGGACGAACAGAAGGAGAGACAGGGAAGAAATATGACCTCACACGCCCATGGGACCCTAACTTGTGATCCCTACAGAGGGATTGGACTTAGTCGGCCGAAAAATCCCCTTGGAGCTACGCATTTTAGCCCCCGGACTTGATCCGAGTTCAGCCGACCACCGTCTACATCCCAGGGGAGTCTCGTTCTACCCTTTTCCTTACCTTATCTATTTATTGCATGCATTCGTGTGTCTAGATTTGAGTCGTGCCGTGAGGACATGGCTCATTTCAAAAGTGTGGGGTGGGAGAGTCAGTTATGAGTCAGTTATCGAGTCAGCATGCCCACCATACAGAGTCAGCACGTTTCGAGTCATTTTTAAAATTTTTGTACATGATACTTCACTATTTCCTAGACTTGCAGTATTGGATAGTGATTGGGTGAAATAGATATAGCCGACTTTACATGCATGTCTTTGGTGAAAATTGATTTGTGCGACTAACATGTGATCTTAAAATTTTGCGTGCCTTTGTTAGTTGAGATAAACAGGGATGTGGAGTTGATAGCAATGCCCTAGAGAGACTTGACAGATCGTTCAAAGGCCGAACTCAGGATATGTGGTTATGTGGAGTTCGTGGAGGCTAGCACTTCGAGGCAACATAGTACGAGTCTGCTCCGCCACTGCGGTACCTTTGCGGTTGGTCGGGACGGGAATACTTCACACCGTCCAAGCTCTAGTCCAAGTAGCCGAGAAAATAGGCAAGCGACCCTTGACTTGACCCGTGTCGAAAGGACGAGGATGAGTAAGAGCAGGAAGGTTTCTAATCCGAGTAACCGGGAAAATAGACGAGCGACCCTCGGCTTGACTCGCGTCAAAAGGAGAAGGAACCACGGTTCGAGCAAGTCACAATCCGCACTACAAAGCAACAAATCCACCATCATTGTGATAGTCCACACAAAATCAAGTGAAAGCATCATTGAAATATCAGATCCCATGACACTATAGCTGACCGATTAGTACTCATCACTTTGGAGCTCGAATCAATCACGTGCAAGAAAAAGCGGCAAAGCATAACCATATAGCAGCGAGTTCGAGTCCGAGAATGAGGGTTCATGGGTCTAAAAGGGCTATCTCCCGAGACATCCGAATTGATTTGCATCTCGACCCAAAGGTAACACGTATCTTTAACCCATGTTTTAGCACAAAGATATTAGTAGCGAGCATGCATAACAGGCGAGATCTAGAGTAATTAATTCAAGTCCATGTAGCACGTCTAGGATAACCGAAGCATTGTGGTTTTTACATTATTCGTTCCTCTTATGACCTAGTTCTTGTTCGGGACGAACAAGTTTAAGTGTGGGGTGGTTTGATGAGCCGTATTTATACGACTCATCGAGTCATTAATTCCCACCATTTCATTCACTTTATTATGCGAACAGTTACTTTTTAGTGTTGTTTCGTGTTTCAGGTGATTTGGAAGCTCTAGGAGGAATCACATTCAAAATATGGCTTTTGGAGCCAAAAACACCACAAGGACCCGAGACCCGCAGGCTGGCCGTACTCAGAGAATGAGGCAAGTGTCGTTTGACACTGGAGGATTCAATCCATGATCGGAGACCAGCAGTTTGTAGCTCGTATGTCAGGCTATGACTCAGGCAAAACCAATTGGATTTTCGACCAACAACCAAGCAACGCTCGGGGCATGAATCTGTGAGGCCGACCAGCGTTCCATCAGGCCCAGGCGCCCAGGCGCGTCCGCAGGCTGGTCGTGCTCGGTGAAAGAAGCACCCGTCGTTTGGAGAAGGTCCAGCCCAGCACACATCGGACCACACCATGGTCTTGCCCATATGTCAGGCTACACCTCAGGCCAAACCCAAGTGAATTTCGAGCCACGGGCAAGGAACGAAGGGAGCAAGAACCCATGAGCACGATCAGCGCAGATTTCAGGACTTAGCCAAATTTCAGGGCCTGTTTTCCGGCTGGCTGAGATGTCAACTTTGAGAGCCGCTCCGGCCTAATCCGTCCACACAATGGGGTGATTTCAAAGTCCTAGCATCAAGTATACATGTCCAGCTAGTGCCCCAAACCAAGAGACCGGCCAGAAAAGTGTCCGAAGGCGAGTCAAATCAGTCCCAAAGTGCCCAGTCCGATCAGCCCGTGCACTTCAGCGCTGATCCATCTCCAGCCCGGCCATGCGAGCGTGCCCCCGAGCTCCAGCTCGGCCATCCGAGCGGGCATGCGCCTGGCCATGCGAGCGTGCCTCCGAGCTCCAGCTCGGCCATCCGAGCGGGCATGCGCCTGGCCATCCGTGCACTCCAGCGCTGATCCATCCGTCCGGCCAGCCGAGCCTCATCTCATCCATTCGCACGTCCAAAGTCCAGCAGCCGGCCCAATTTGCATGCGATGCTAGGGTTTCGTAGCTTTATCGCCAAGTTAGGGTTTCTCAAACCCTATAAGTACAAGAGATCCCGCAGTCTTCAAATCATCCGAAAATCACAGAGAAATCCATCGATCTCAGTCTTCCTTGCTTCAGCCGTGCCTTGCTCCTCCTGTTCTTCATCTCGGTCAATTAGTGAAGTCTCTTCCTTTTATTATTTGCATTGTTTACTTATGTCGATGTGTAACTAATCCAATTATTCGGGTTAGGGTTAAATAATTGTGACGATTGTTTTGAGATTCTGTTCTTCAACATTATTCATGCTTTCTATTTAGTTCTTGTGCACATTATTAGTTTGAATTTATTAGGTTAAGGGGAGATCCGAAAGGGTACAACTTAACATAGTAATCCTTACTATCTTTTCACTGCTTATTTGATACCGACCCAGTTAGAATAAGTAGTTGCACGAAACCTAATATAACCAGACCAGGAGTATTAGGTTTGCTAGAATTAAACGGTTATAACCAGACCAGGAGTAACCCTAAGAAAGCTAGAATAAATACTTAGAAATCAAGGATAAACGAAGTCACAATTGAATAATACCCTAACCTGAATATCTTCTCTGATTGATAAATCCCTTAGCAATTTTCGTGCCTTCTTAGTGTTCACTAACCAATACTTTCACTCTAGTTTCTTGCTTTTCTCCATTACAGAACGAAGTAGTAACCATCTAGCTCCCTTGGGTTCGACCCTTGCTTACCGCTGTTCTAATCCACAGTTCGAAGTGAGGAAAATATAAATTGTTTTTGCACAGGTACGACGACAGCCTGTTCACTTGACATGCAACATTCTTCCAGAAGGCCTTAATTACAATCAGAAGAGCAAGTTCTTGCATGACATCTCGAGGTATTATTGGGATGACACGTTCTTATACCGACTATACTCGGATGGGATATATAGAACATGTGTGCCCAAGGAAGACTTCAAGGAAATCATAGCTTGTTGTCACTCTTCTTTTTATGGTGGCCATGGTTCGGTGATCGACCATATTTATATGATTCATTAAGACAGTTAAACCCACCAAATTAGACATTTGGTCATACGAACAAGTGCCTGTTAATACCATTCTGTGTATACAGGCTATTTTGGAGTCTAAAGAGGAAAACACTTTAAAAAGGGAAATTTGGTGCCCAAAAGCAGCACAAGCAATTTCACAGCCGGGCCCGAGTGCCGATAGTGCCGAGAGAGCGCCTAGGCCCGAAATGAAGAACTTAGGCCACATCCTATTTTCAGCAGCATTCCGACCAAACTACTTCGAGCACTCAATTTCCATGAAGAATATCGTTCCAAATCCACACTCAAAAGACCAAGAACGCAAAGTCCAAAATCCATGCCATCCTAGGCCAAGGGACCGAGTTCTAGGCCATCCTAAGGAACGACCATGCTACACTCAAAATCAGCCTTAACATCCTTCATGGAACCGACTTGGAATCACTCAAAAATGCTAGATCCATCGCCCAAAGGTCAAAAATGCAATGCCAAGGACCCGAGCCCGATAAAGGCCAAACAAGGGCAATTTCAGCCGTTTTGGGATTTCGACCATATTCCAAGCAGAATTTGGCTTAGGTTCCTTCTTGAGATCATCTTAGAATGACATTTTCATTCAGAATACACTCTCTAAAATCCAAGAAGCTCCGGCCAAAGCTCCGGTCAGATTCCGGTCAAATTCCGGTGAACTCCAGCCATACTCCGGCGAACCTCCGACGAGCCTCCGATCAAGCCAATTCCGACCACCACCATGCTCCGGTCATTTCTTTCTCCGGCCACATTCCGGAGAAGTCCAACCAAATTCCAACCAATGTCGAACCGGAGTTGCATGGGAACCGATGGCTTTTGAGAAACAAATATCTTCCGATGGCTTTTGGGAAGTGCCACCTAGGGGGGCGGCTGAGGAGATGCGTATGTGTGGAGGAGTGTGGAGGCTTGTGGTTGGAGGAGAAAATGGATGGCTTGGATGAATGCAAGTGTGCTCCAATCCAATGGTTCCCCCATAGATATTTCATCCCCAAAACTTAGCTCCCAAGTATCCATTTCCCTATAAATAGAGGCCATGCCCTCATGTAATAATCATCCCTTCACTTGTAGTTTGAATTCCTTAGAGAGATAGAGAGCTTAACTCTCTTTTCTTCATTTTCAATACACACTTGTTCTTCACTTGTTCTTGCTTTGTTCTTCATTTTGGAGCTACTTCCCTTGCCTTGATCTTGCTTAGGAGCTCCTCTCCTCCACTTATTATAGGTACAAAAGCCACGGCTTTCTTTTCCCTGACTTGTCCTTTACTTTCCGTATATATTGTTCTTACTTTAAAGTTATTCTCCTTTTCGGTATCCTTGTTCAAAGCCATGGTTTGCTTGTATTCCTTGACATGAATACAAGTAGCTAAAGCTTGTATTCGGTATAGGGAGTATTTATATCATAAACCGTTCTAGACTCTATGCTTAATGCTACTTAGTGTTTCAAAACTTGTTCTATGTGCCACATATTAGGTTAGAACTTCCAAGGTTGAGTGGATGCTTTAACGGGCAAAGCTCTTCTGTGGGGTACGTGAACATACTCGGGTAAGTGTATGCTTTAACGGGCAAAACTTATCTGAGGAGTTCAACCTCTTTTAAAAACCATTTGGTTGATCGTAAACGAAGATCAAATGGATGCACATAAGGCTAAGATACTTCGAAAGGAGGAATTAGTCTAAATAGAACAAGTGTTCTAAATGATGTGGCAAGTCATGTGCTAGAAATAGCCTTGATTCATCTTTGAACACTTAGTATGATCATTAGAGGTCAATGATGAACGATGATATGATATGAAACCCCTAAACCGAATCCTTTCCTTACAATCCATTATCAACTGTTGTAATTTACTTTCAGATCTCAAAGCACACTCAAACCCAACCCCAATCGCATTTAATTTATGCATAAGCTTCATTAAAGAACAACTAATCCACCAATTCCCTTGGGTTTGACCCCTACTTACCACTTGCTACCCAGTAGTGAAGTCGCGAGTAGCGGAGATATAAATTTATTTTTGCACAGAGAACATCGCACCTTAACGACAGTGCGGTGGGCTCCGTCAAAATTGGCGCCGTTGCCGGGGAATTGGATTTATAAATCGGAGTAGTTGTTCTTTTTATTTTTTACCAACCACCATGTCGATGTAA
Source organism: Rhodiola kirilowii (assembly GCA_033675215.1). Classification (NCBI taxonomy): domain Eukaryota; kingdom Viridiplantae; phylum Streptophyta; class Magnoliopsida; order Saxifragales; family Crassulaceae; genus Rhodiola; species Rhodiola kirilowii. Next base: position 168,982 of record JAUCNB010000027.1, read on the forward strand.
TATCAAAACGAGCCTTGGAATGATGAGGAGTTTTTCCCACCATCCTTCGAATTTGAAATCCGCGAGAAGATCAACCACCTTAAGCAATCCCGGGACGAAACATTAGACGAGTACTTATGGTACTTCGATTCCATTGTAACGAGCTGCACGCACCATGGATTGAGCAACTCAGATCTTCTTCAAAGGTTTCTCGATGGGATGATGCCATATGAGTGGAATTGGCTTAATGATGCGGCAGGAGGCTCGGTAAATAACTTAAACATGGATGATCTTTGGAAATTGATAAACGATTTGGCCGCGAGGTCAAGACCAAGAGAAGATCAGGCCGAGCCACTCGAGGACGTTACAACGGAGCTGGCAGCTAGCACCCAGCAGTTAGCCGCAGACATACAGCAATTGAGTGCCTCGATACACCAAAACCAGGTCGAAAATGAGGAATCATGGGTGGCTCAAAAAGAAGCATCAAACCAGCTCCGGGACCTCATTAACAAGCTGCCCAAATCAGTACCGGTACACATTTCTGAAATGCCCGAGGAAGCCCAGGTCCACATTGCCGAGCCACTCAAGGACAAGGAGGAAGAATTGGCAGCTAGCATCCAGCAAATGAGTGCCCCGATACACCAAGATGAGGTCGAAAATGAGGAATTCTGGGCGGCTACACAACTGATCTGGGACCGCGTTGCCAAACCGCCCAAATCAATTTCGGTCCTAACTGAAGAGTTGCCCGAGACATACCCAGACCTCAGTGCCGAACTACCCAAAACAGACCCGGACCTCAGTATGATTGCCCCCGGAGACCATATGAATGACGAGGATGAGGACTCATGGTTGCCTCAAGAAGAGCTCCATTCAGATTATCCTTGGGAGTTAGAAGAAGAACTGCCCAAATCAGGCCCGGTCCTTATCACCAATCCATCCGAGGAGATCATAGTCCTAACTGCCGAGCCAACAGAAGTCCCGGACCTCATTGCCGAACTGTCCAAGAAAGACCTGGTCCTCACTGTCGGAGCACCTGAAACAGACCCAGTCCTCATGGTCGAAGTGCCCCAACTTAACCCTTCGTGTTTTATGCCGATCATAGCCACCGAAGATCATATAATCAATGATGATGAGGTGCAAGGGGAGTTGGAGGCAAGTCAAAGGCCAGAAGAGCCGATGGAGCACTCACTCGTCATGAACCATGAAAAGCCAGCTGAAAACTCACTCGTTCCAAGACAACCATCCATCACTGCCACAATGAAGAGGATTGGCAGAAGCATATGCTTAATGTCGCCTGCACTTAATGGCACAAAACCAAACTTCCAAACTCGCAAGGGTGCCAACCATTCAAACATGAAGAAGCGACAAAGACATGGGCCAAAAGAATGGAAACCCAGAAGGAGGAACAAGAGAGCACGACTTGATGGACCAGCAGCTATGGTCAAGGAGTCCTCGCCTTCTCGGGGATATGTGAAGAAGAAGCCTCCGGATCAAGGGAGAGCAGAACTGAGCCCGCTGCCATATGTATTCTTTGGGCAAATCAAAAGGGCAGCCGTGAAGAAGTTCGACCTCACACACCCATGGGATCCAAGCTTATGATCCATGATTGAGGTACCGTCGAGCCAACGACGTTAAACAAAGGCACTTGCCGGGAGGTAACCCGGCATATCTAGTTTTTTCAGTTTTTTATGTCATTTCCTTTCCTTAGTTAACTAGCTTTTTGAGCTTTTGAACTAAGTCATGCTGTGAGGCACCGCTTCGTTCAAAAGTGTGGGGGTATGAGAGTAGTAGTAGTTGTACATAGTAGACAGCATGTTGTGAGAATATACACTTCCATGATGTGAAAACAGATAGACCCAAAACATGCATTTCCTTGTGAAAACTAGATTGTGTAAAAACATGTGTATTTAACTTTCTACTTGTCCTTGTGTGCTAAGATAACGTAGGATGTGGAGTTGAAAGAAATGCTCTAGAGAGGCTTGACAAGCACTCAAGGGACCGGATCCTTACTATACGGTTATGTGAAAATTGTGGAGGCTGCACTTCGGGCTTCTTGGTGAAGAGTGGACTCCGCCATGCAGCGTCTATGCAAGAGGCGGGACGGGAATCAAACCGTCCTATCTCTAGTCTGAAGTAGCCGGGAAAATAGATGAGCGACCCTCATCTTGACCCGCGCGAAAAAGGCAAGGATGAGAAAGAGCGGGGAGGTATTTCCATATGCTTGCGGGCGATGAATGGACCTCCCAAAAGTGAAGAAATGGACCAGCAATGATCAAAGGAGCAAAGCTCAATGAAGAAAAGAAAGAAAGAAATCAGCCAATATGGTGAAACAAAACCGAAGCAAAAGTGAAGTACTCAAAGAGTCAAATCAAAGGCCAAAGGCCAATTCACTACAAAAAGTTGTCCAACCACGCAAACAAAGAAAAAGAGCTCAACCCAATGGCCCGAATCAATCACGTGCTAGAAGAAGCAAAGAACATAACCATATAGTAAGATCGGATCCGAGAGTGCAGTTCATGGGCCTAAAAAGTGGCTATCTCCCAATCATCCAAATTGGTTTGCATCTCGGCTCAAAGGTAACAAGTATCGAGTTACTTTCATATGTTTGAGCATAATTTCGTTTGGAAACAAGTAAGTTATGCATGCTAAGGAGAAATCTAGTCTAGCATCTATCATTCATATATAGGACTTGGGGTATTTTTGTTCCTCTTATTGACCACACTTGTTCGGGATGAACAAGATTAAAGTGTGGGGGTGTTTGATGGACCATATTTATATGATTCATTAAGACAGTTAAACCCACCAAATTAGACATTTGGTCATACGAACAAGTGCTTGTTAATACCATTCTGTGTATACAGGCCATTTTGGAGTCTAAAGAGGAAAACACTTTAAAAAGGGAAATTTGGTGCCCAAAAGCAGCACAAGCCTTTTCACAGCCGGGCCCGAGTGCCGATAGTGCCGAGAGAGCGCCTAGGCCCGAAATGAAGAACTTAGGCCACAGCCTATTTTCAGCAGCATTCCGACCAAACTACTTCGAGCACTCAATTTCCATGAAGAATATCGTTCCAAATCCACACTCAAAAGACCAAGAACGCAAAGTCCAAAATCCATGCCATCCTAGGCCAAGGGACCGAGTTCTATGCCATCCTAAGGAACGACCATGCTACACTCAAAATCAACCTTAACATCCTTCATGGAACCGACTTGGAATCACTCAAAAATGCTAGATCCATCGCCCAAAAGTCAAAAATGCAATGCCAAGGACCCGAGCCCGATAAAGGCCAAACAAGGGCAATTTCAGCCGTTTTGGGATTTCGACCATATTCCAAGCAGAATTTGGCTTAGGTTCCTTCTTGAGATCATCTTAGAATGACATTTTCATTCAGAATACACTCTCCAAAATCCAAGAAGCTCCGGCCAAAGCTCCTGTCAGATTCCGGTCAAATTCCGGCGAACTCCGGCCATACTCCGGCGAACCTCCGACGAGCCTCCGATCAAGCCAATTCCGACCACCACCATGCTCCGGTCATTTCTTGCTCCGGCCACATTCCGGAGAAGTCCAACCAAATTCCAACCAATGTCGAACCGGAGTTGCATGGGAACCGATGGCTTTTGAGAAACAAATATCTTCCGATGGCTTTTGGGAAGTGCCACCTAGGGGGGGCGGCTGAGGAGATGCATATGTGTGGAGGAGTGTGGAGGCTTGTGGTTGGAGGAGAAAATGGATGGCTTGGATGAATGCAAGTGTGCTCCAATCCAATGGTTCCCCCATAGATATTTCATCCCCAAAACTTAGCTCCCAAGTATCCATTTCCCTATAAATAGAGGCCATGCCCTCATGTAATAATCATCCCTTCACTTGTAGTTCGAATTCCTTAGAGAGATAGAGAGCTTAACTCTCTTCTCTTCATTTTCAATACACACTTGTTCTTCACTTGTTCTTGCTTTGTTCTTCATTTTGGAGCTACTTCCCTTGCCTTGATCTTGCTTAGGAGCTCCTCTCCTCCACTTATTGTAGGTACAAAAGCCACGACTTTCTTTTCCCTGACTTGTCCTTTACTTTCCGTATATATTGTTCTTACTTTAAAGTTATTCTCCTTTTCGGTATCCTTGTTCAAAGCCATGGTTTGCTTGTATTCCTTGACATGAATACAAGTAGCTAAAGCTTGTATTCGGTAGAGGGAGTATTTATATCATAAACCGTTCTAGACTCTATGCTTAATGCTACTTAGTGTTTCAAAACTTGTTCTATGTGCCACATATTAGGTTAGAACTTCCAAGGTTGAGTGGATGCTTTAACGGGCAAAGCTCTTCTGTGGGGTTCGTGAACATACTCGGTAAGTGGATGCTTTAACGGGCAAAACTTATCTGAGGAGTTCAACCTCTTTTAAAAACCATTTGGTTGATCGTAAACGAAGATCAAATGGATGCACATAAGGCTAAGATACTTCAAAAGGAGGAATTAGTCTAAATAGAACAAGTGTTCTAAATGATGTGGCAAGTCATGTGCTAGAAATAGCCTTGATTCATCTTTGAACACTTAGTATGATCATTAGAGGTCAATGATGAACGATGATATGATATGAAACCCCTAAACCGAATCCTTTCCTTACAATCCATTATCAACTATTGTAATTTACTTTCAGATCTCAAAGCACACTCAAACCCAACCCCAATCGCATTTAATTTATGCATAAGCTTCATTAAAGAACAACTAATCCACCAATTCCCTTGGGTTCGACCCCTACTTACCACTTGCTACCCAGTAGTGAAGTCGCGAGTAGCGGAGATATAAATTTATTTTTGCACAGAGAACATCGCACCTTAACGACAGTGCGGTGGGCTCCGTCATTCGGCCTCAAAGACCACTTCTAAAATTCTTCAATCGGGTTTCTATTGGCCAAGCATGTTTAAAGATACGTATGAATTTGTCAAAGCTTGCAATGAATGTCAACGAATGGGAAACATAGCTAGAAGGGAGGAAATGCCCCAGAAAGGCATATTAGAAGTGGAGATCTTTGATGTTTGGGGCGTGGACTTCATGGGACCCCTACCGTCGTCACAAGGGAATGCATTTATTCTAGTAGCGGTGGACTACGTGTCCAAATGGGTTGAAGCCATAGCTTCCCCATCTTGCGACGCTAAAGTAGTGATTAAGATGTTCAAGAAGATCATATTCCCAAGATTCGGAGTCCCTAGAGCAGTAATCAGTGCCAATGGCTCCCATTTCAAGGAAAGGAGATTTGAGTCCATGCTAAAGAAACACGGGATCTACTATAGGTGTTCCACTCCATATCATCCTCAAGCCAATGGTCAAGTCGAGGTGTCAAACAGAGAAATAAAAAACATCTTGACAAAGACAGTTGGAAAGTCAGGAAAGGACTGGGCGTTGAAGCTTGATGATGCGCTATGGGCATATAGGACTGCGTTCAAGGCACCAATTGGGATGTCTCCTTACAGGCTAGTGTATGGCAAATCATGCCATCTTCCGGTGGAACTCGAGTATAAGGCCATGTGGGCGGTCAAGGAGCTAAATTTTGACACGAAAGCTTCGGAGGAAAAGAGACTCCTTCAGCTAAATGAACTAGATGAAATCCGATTAGACTCCTATGAGAGTTCAAGAATCTATAAGGAGAAAACCCGGAGATGGCATGACAAGCTCATTCTGAAGAAACAATTCTCGGTGGGAGACAAGGTTTTTTCTATTCAACTCTAAATACAAGTTATTTCCCGGGAAGTTCAAGTCTAGGTGGTTTGGGCCATATAAAATTCATAGAGTTTTCAACGATGGCCACCTAGAGCTAATTGACAACCATGAGAACATCTTCAAGGCAAACGGGCAAAGAGTTAAGATCTATCATGCTGCTGATGGAAATCAGGACCTATTGGAAGCACCCTCGTGAATGCTATATGCAATACCGCTAGAGAAGGGATCCTGCTCAGGACTTCTCTTAGTGTGCTTCTCTACGTATCAAGCCTCGGCTCGGTCTTTGCCAAGACGTTAAACTAGGCCCTTACGGGAGGTAGCCCAATTTGTGAGTTGTCCATTGATGCACAATTAATTTCATATATGTTTGGCATGCGTCATAGAACTATGTATGTGAACTTGGTGCTTGTATGATTAAAAATGCATGATTTGGTGTGCTTAGTGTGGTTTTGTGCTTGCATGAATTATCTTGGTGACGGTGAGGTCATGCGTGTGGAGTCTTTGATCCTAGCTTGCATTTTATTGCGAAACATGTTTATGCTAGTGATTTCTTGGTGAAGCATGACTATGTTTGAATTGAATTTGTATGACCATTGTGCGGTGCTATTTCGTGGTGCGGAGTAAAAATCTTAAGTGTGGAGTTGGGTAGTTCGAAAAAGAAGAAAAAAATTCATTGGAGTTGGAATTTGCCCCCAGTCGACCGGCTGAGAGAGGACCAAACGTCCAGTCGGTCGAGTTGGCGAAGAATCAGCGAAGCGTCATTTTCTTGCCAATCGAGTCGGCTGACTCGTACCCCAGTCGGTCGAGTTGGCCAAGTTTCAGCGAGACCCTATTTTCATGCCATTCCAGTCGACCGACTCGCCAGCCAGTCGACCGACTGGAATCCCCTTATTTCAAAACCCTTTTCCTCTTTTCAAACTCACTTCATCCAACTCCCAAACCTTCCCCAATCGCCCGACTCCCCCATACATCAAACCTCCCGACCTCAGCCAAGGCTTGCCACCGTCCGACCAGGCTCACCACCTCCTCACCGACCGCTCGCCTTGCCGTCACCACCCCCAACCCAAGCCCGCTTCCCGCATCTCCGTCCCGGCCGGCGAACTGAAATATAGCCCGATCTCCTCGCCCCTGCACCTCCAACCCTCGTCCAACCATCCACCACACTCAAAATCCATCCAATTTCATTCCCCAACCATTGATTTGAGCCTCCTAGCCCGATCTCAGAAATCTCGATTTAGTGCCCTAACCACCCTCCAGTCGACCGACTGAAGAGTCTGCTTCACGTTAGTCGGTCGAGTTGATTGGATTTCAGTGGGATTTTTGCTGAGTTTTTGCTCAGTTTGATCATCAGTTCAATCATGCCTCGTGCCGGTTCTTCATCTCAATCCACATCAAAGGGGAAAGAGGTTGCCCATGAGCCTACACGAGTTGAGCGCATTATCGAGCAAAGCGAAGACGGCGAGGATGACATGCCTCTCGTCTCTCGCAAGAGGAAACAGTTTAGAGCTTCACTAGCAGACTCTAGCTCATCCTCGGAGGAGGAATTGGATGCTACACGGGTTTCTCCCACGCCTCCGACTAAGAGGAAAAGGCCTCCACCGAAGAAACCGGTGCAGAAGAGGAGAGTTCCCATGCCACCCATTCCTAGAGCCCCTTCACCTCCGATGCCCAGAGTACCCTCTCCTCCAGCTCTTGCACCGTCCTCCAGTGCTATCGTCCCGGTATTGCCGAATGAGGGACCGTTGGATGGACCGTTGCCCTTCCCGACTCCTTACCCTTTCTCAGTGCCTCTAGCATTTACGGATGAGACGCACCAGACCAATCTGGCCACGATCGTGAGGAAGAGGAAGACTGTCATCCTCACTCTCTACCCCGACATGGGACTCCTCAGAGACATTGACAGTGCGGTCACCGATGAGGTACATTCACGTCTCTCCCGTTGTGGTTTGAGCTTTTTATTGAATGATGATCCCGGTTGCTATGAGAGGGTAGTGAAGGAGTTTATTAGCTCATTTGATTGGATCAGAGAGGAGGGGGAGGAAGGAAGGGAATATTATTGGAAGTTTGTGTTGGGTGGGCGGAATTTTACGATTAAGGAGAGTGTGATCAGTGAATGGTTGGGATTCCCCCCTTATGATGCCATAGCCCGGAAATACTCCGAACATGATCAGAGCCGATTTTGGAAGCGGATTTTGGGGAGGAACGAGTGGTTCATTTCTTCATACAATTCTTCGGCGATCACCGACCCGGTGTGGAAGATTATCCATCATCTCATTGCTATTGGGATAAACACCCGGACGGCGAAGGCTCGTTCATTCACTCTCCCGGACATGGACCTCATGCTTGCCATTGATCACGAGGAGGGCATCGATTGGCTCGCTACCCTTGCTATTCGTTTCAATAACATTGTGAAGAAGGGTGCGAGGAACCGCGCCTTAGGAGGAGGCTCTTTGATTACTTTGATTGCCCTTAGGTGTAACTTCACCTTCGGCCATGAGGGATGCCCCAAGCCTTCCAAGAGTACTCTTACTCTGAAAACCATGAAGCGAATGCACATCGTCAAGAAGGACGGGAAGACTTGGGAGGTGGACATGAAGCCTCATCAGCCAGACCTCGTGTCTAATGCTGCGTATAAGAGGCGGGTGTTCAAGAGGGCGAATCCACTGTATTGCAGCACCCATCTCACCCCTTCCCCTCTTGCCTCTTCCATACCTTCCCCTCCTCCGGCCGACGATCCTGATGCCCTTATCCCTGAGGAGCCACTCATTCTGGAGGATTTGCCTCATGCTGACGCTGCTGTGGAGAGACCTCCCCCTGCCACAGATGATCTGACCGAGTGGAGACAGAGGTCCTCCTCTGACATTGCTGACCTGAAGGGTGGAGTGGCTGATTTGAGGAGCGGCTTGACTCGCCTTGAGGACTTTGTTCGAGAGTCTGACGCGAGAGCTCGCCAGGAGTGGGAGTGGCTCCGGTCCACAGTGTTATCCATGGTCAGTGGTTCTGGTGGCCCAGTTGCTTCCCCAGCTGCTCCTGAGTTTTCTATCCCTCGTGGTGCCTCTCCCTTGCCTACCACGCCAGCTTCCAGAGTCGGAGAGGCGGGGTCACGTCTCTCAGGAGAGACCGCGGAGTCAGTTCGTTCTTTCAGGGAGGAGAGCCCACTGATGACGGGCACCACGGCACCGCCTGATGATGAGGGTGTCGTTGATTCAGTTAGGCCCGGAGACGACGAGGCTACATCTTGATTCCATGTTTCATTTAGCACTCACATATTTATCTCCTATTTTACTTGTTAAATTGGATGACTGTTTTGGATGTTAAGTCGCCTTTTGGCGCAAATTTTGGATGATGTATGCCATTTTGAGTGATTTGCCCTTGACTTGCTTTTGGTTGTATGCTACATTTCATATGATATTGAAGGTGTTTACCATTTCTACTGTTCTTTCTACAGGACATGCACATTTATATTCTTCTCATGTTCAAAATTCACCTTCTTGTCTACATTTGCAACCAAAGGGGTATTTCTCACTCCCATGAGTTTAGTCATCGGCTCTACAAACGAGGGGAGTTCCTATGCGCCTTTGCCTTTATTTTATCATTCTTTGCGCTTAGGGACTAAGCTTGAGTTAAGTGTGGAGTGGTTCTATGTGCATAGTTCCAATGTTTGCATGCCTTGCATATCATTTTTGATGGACACTTGCATCTTTTGCACCTTATCCCTACATGAGAGTGTTCTTAACCACACAGGCTTGTGACTATCGATTCCAATTCCTATAAATCACATCTAGCCTATTTATCACATTTATTGGATTTTGAACTTAGAACCGACCTAGTCCACTGAATATGTATTCTTGAAAACCAATATCATTGCTATCTCTCGTCTATCTAATTCTCTAAGTATTTTCGTTGAAATACCTTGGATCAAGCTATAGCAAGCACTTTTAAAAATCTTCATGAAAAGCTTAGACCCCTTGAATATTCCTTGGTGACTTGAGTTCTCTAACACGGTGCCTTACTCATGTTTGTTCCCCGTACATTCCATACACTTTCTGAACATATTGTCAAGTTTTAAGTGTGGAGTCAAAAGAGAGCGAAGCCCCACGCACAAAAAAAATGAAAAATGATACAAATGTCGGGGGTTAGGGAGGTAAGTCCCCCCTCGAAAGCATTTGTAGGCCAAAGGCCATTCAAAAAAAAGAGAAAAAAAAAGGGGGAAAAGAAAATAAGAGGCACTTAAAACTTGACTCTATGTTCTTCCATCATTATTCACTTGTGCGGGATTCAACATTTGCATTGTGTGCTAGTTGGAACAACTCTTGGACGACCCATGTGCTTGCACGGGAGTATTCATTCGGTTTATGACTTGTTTGTAAAGAACTCTCGTGTCGAACTCCTCTTCCCTTATGGATTACGGCTTAAGCGCCTAAAACTTGGGAACGAGTTCCATGTCGCAAGCCCGTGGACTAGCCCTAGCTAGCATAGGCGAGCGATTGACACCTTTTGTGCAAACTAAAAGCTCTACTTCTATTGTATTACCTTGAAAATGAATAGACATTTGGACGAGACGATTGATATCTCTAGTATTGATAACCTTGAATGCACAATCTCAAAGGTACTCAAAGTGGTTCGAAAGTCCTTTTGACGGCATTGTGATGATAGCTCTAGCGTGGGGTGAGGAATTTGCTTTGAGAAATCATAGCCTTGGTTAAACACTCTTGAATTCAATTCTCATGGGATAAGTGCACTTGGGATTTGTGAGTATTCCATTTTCTGAAAACTCTCACGAGACTATAACTCGTCCACTAGGGTAGCCTAGGGGTTTAAAGGCTTGGTGCATATGCTAAATGCATTCGTCACACCTACGAAAAGGAGTTAGATTGTAATATGTGTTAGAGTAGTTAGAAATAAAGTTTACCCATTGTGTCTCCTTGGCTTGTTCTTATTGTTTGCTCGGGACGATCAAACTCTAAGTGTGGAGTGTTTTGATGAGTCAAATTCTCGACTCATTTACATACCCATTTACGAAGAGTTTTGGTCCATTCCCGATGCTATTTCAATGCCATTTGACCATTATCATTACATTTCAGGCTCGGAGCAACCATACATTGAGCTCAGGACCTTGACACGAAGAATCAAGGAAAAATCGAAGATTTGAGCAAATTTGGACTGAAAGGTGCTCCAGTCAACCGACTGGCTACTTCCCCTGCGCCAATCGGTCGAGTAGAAGAGGTCCCAGAATGCCCCTTAAATGCTCCCATCGAGTCGGTCGACTGGCCACCTCCAGTCGGTCGAGTTGGGAAACTTCTCAGATGGCCTCCTCAAGTGCGCCAATCGAGTCGGTCGACTCGCAGCACCAGTCGGTCGAGTTGGCAAGCACCTCAGATGACCTTCCATGCGCCTCCATCGAGTCGGTCAACTGAACCAACCAGTCGATCGACTGGGAAACTCCTTCATCAGCCACATTTTCAGCGTCAGTCGACCGATTGGGAAAACCAGCTCCCGCCAGTCGATTGACTGGAGCTACAGTACCGGAAACCCTAACTTGGGCTATAAATAGAAACTTTTGGGGATTTTCAAAATAGACTTTTTTGGCACGGATTTTGAGGAGACCTGCACTGATTTCAAGGTGGATTGAGTGGAGAAGAAGATCAACAACAAGGATTCTCATACTCTTCAATCTCATTTTGGTTTTAGACTCCTAAACTCCATCTCTTTCATTTGTTTTGCTTGTAATCTCACCATGAGTGAGTAGTGAATTTGATTGGGGATTATGGATCCCCTAGACACATTTGTGATGATGTAAATACCATTGATGCTAATGTTGAATGAGTTTGCACATGAATATTCTTCATTTGAACTAAATGTTTATAGTTGCCCATAAGGTGTTTGTGAAATGTCCTCAATGGGAACTTAGCTTGATCTCATGTTTGATGTAGCTCACGTTGATCAATATGACTTCAATGAAATGAATGAAGAGGCATTAGAGTCTTTGTGTTACATGGCGACACCTAAATTCTAATGAGAATGGCTTGAACTTAACAAGAATGTGTTTATCTAGTCAATAGAGCGCGAGTATGAGACTAGACATGCATGTTCTATAGGGCCAATAGAGCGCGAGTGTGAGGTCCTATGCGAGATGTAACCCTTCATTCTAAGTTGTAGCGCGAGTTGAACTTAGCTTGAATGTTGCATGGCTAAATTCTACTCATGTGCATGTAAATTCATCATTGGCATCCAATATCATTGTCACAATAATTGTCTAGGTGGGGAAGTAATCCCTAGTCATCTTTTAATCGATTGTTTACTTGTTTCATTGTTTAAAATCTCCTTTGGATAGTACAAACTTGCTATCAACAACAAATTCCCCACCCCAAAACCACAAACGTTCTAAATTGAATCTTTAGCACCATTATTTTAATCACCTATCTTTTGGGTACGACCTCGGATTTCCCGAGTCAATATAAATTGTTTTGATTAATTGTGACTAGCAATAGTATTTGAATTCTATTCGAATATTTACGCTAAATTACAAATGATCAACGCCGGGGTTAGTTAGGTCCCTATTGATGCCCTCCAGGGCACAAAAGTCAGCAAAGGCCCTATGACAAAACTCAAGACCATTATCAGTTCTTAAACATTTTATCTTAAGACCCGACTGACTCTCAACCAAGAAGTTCCAGATCTTGAAGGAACTAAAGGTATCATTTTTGGTTCTCAACAAATAAATCCAGACTTTCTTGGAAAAATGGTCAAGGGGTTTGACAACAGTGGGAAGAACATGCACATATTCAAGGGTTTGACAACAACAAAAGAAGACTATCTTAAAAAATTCCTAGCAGCCACTACAATTCCTTCTTTCCATAGTGCCGCCAAGCCTCCTGATAAATCGACCCTATACATAGCAAAGCGATCCAGTTAACCCAATCTACATATCAACATCTCACATGTTCTTCTCCTTAACTTTATTTTATCTAACCCTAAAATTTGAGGATCATCTGATCCTATCATATTTCGTAGGAACCGAACTGCAGTGGCATTCCCTAACCCTCTACATTTCCACACTAGGAGATTCATTACTCCCAACGTTACCATTGTGCGGCCACCGCCTACCCTGGGTCACTGTCATTATATCGCGTCCTCAATCTGCAACTCATATGCCCTCCTCATATCCACCTCATGATAGGAATTCGAGAACCGAAGTTCGCCAAATTGCCTAAGTACGCAGCGGAAGTATATTTGTTTGATGGAAATGATGGAAGGTGCGGAAAGTGGTGGATGAATGTGGGTCGAAATGGGTAAAAGTATGAAAAGATGATGGACTGATGTGGGGGAAAATAATCGAATGGTTGTATTACGAATGACAGATTGAAAGATAAAGATAGGTTACTACAATAAGGACACAATGCACTAAGTTATCCCTTGTAGAGAAAGATAACTTAGGCCCCAAAGGTTGCCAACCTCGACATAGGCTTGGGTGACCAAGAAAGGAGTATTCTCTTGTATATTCTTGATGATGAAATCTGATGTGCCTTGCCTCCTTTTATAGTCGAGCACCTCTTCGTTTGAATTCAAATACAAGTAACCGTCCAAGCCTTTAATGCCCCATGCGTTACTCTTTGACTTGGAGTCAAATGAGTAACGGCTGCCCTTTACTCCATTAGTAACCGTCGTTCCTTGATGGTGGGGATTCGAATTCGAATTTGAATCACTTTTATCTTCAATATCATGGGCTTTGTCTTCTTGCGCCTCGTCTATTCCTCCCTGGGTCGACATGTCTCCTTTGTTGGGCGTCGAGTGGGCTTGGTTATGGACTCTCGCCCAAAACACCACGAAGATGCACAAGGGGCTGGTCCGGTTGCTGGGCGGGGGCCTGTCGGACGTGCCGGGGAAAGTCTCGGATGCCTTTGTGGTCATCGGGGCCTTCGGCTTGGTCTCTTCGGGGCCTTCGGCCAAGTCTCTCGGGCAATCCCTCCATGGAGCCTTCCGGATCTCGGGGCCTTCATTTGGATTTCCAACATTACCACGCCCTCGAAGAGCGACCTTGTCCTCAAGGTCGAGGCTAGGTCTTCGTTCGCCCTTTTCCATGGTTGCCTTGGGAGGAATGCCTTTGCTTGGGAGCTCGTTCTTGCCTCGGCCAATTGGGTTGCCCTTGCTGGTACTTGATTGAAATAGGGTCAGCTGAATAATGAATTGAATGATATAATCAATTGTACCTCGGCCTAGCGCTTGTTCCATGGTAAGCCCTCCTTGTGTTGCCTTGAGATTATTTTGCCTCGTTGGTGATGTTAGGACTCCTCCAGGGTCGAATGGCCACAGTGTCCTCCCACTGTTAATGTCGGTCAATGCCAGAGCATTGCCTCCTCGGACCAAAGTCATTCCTCGATCAGACCAAGCGATCCTCGAGTAGCCTTGGGGCCGTATGTGGCTGTGTACCAAGATCTGCTCACCAAGTCCAACTTGCGAACCTTGGTCTTGAGTGATCTGTTCTCTATGAAGCAGGGGCTGGATCTTATGCCTTCCACGGTCGAATGGCATGAGGTCCTGAAGATTTTGCGGACAGCGTCTCCTAAGGACCAAGACTTGCAACCAGATTCGGCCTAGGGCCTTTGTCGCTCCTCTCCTTTCGTTACCTTGCCCCACTGCTGTCAGGTTCTGCTGCTCCTTGCACTGGATAATTCCTAGCAAGGTCCTCCCGTCCACCGTTACAATGGCCGCAGTCATTTCCTTGGTTTGGCCTAGGTCCCTCGCCATGCACCGCCTTGCGTTGGGCCTCCAATTGTGCGCGGTTTGGCCCTCAATGATCTGCATCTCCACTTGGCCAATGTGAGGGTTGTCGGTTCTGGTGTGGCGCCTTGTGTATTGAACTCGGCCTTGGCCCCGAGGATCTCCTTTTCGCCCCAGTCGTTGCCCCAGATCAGGCCCCGACTTCCGTATGATGCAAGAATCGGCACGCCTAACCTGTCGGCCGTGCTGGTCCATCCGTGGATCTGCCAACTTCGTTCTGGATTTCTGGGCAAGTTGAGTCAGCCACTTCAATATTGGATCTTGCCCTCTTTGGTCCATGGAGTGGACCTCTTCTTTCCCCCGATCAAATGGGACAAGGCCCCGATCCTCTAGGGGCCAACTTTGGGACTCCTCGTGCATCGGCTCAATCTGGTCATCAAGGTCATTAGGCCACTTCATATGTATTAAATTGGCAGATTTACCTTGCGGACATGGCTGGAAAAACAACTCTTCTCGTTGCCCTAAATTTGCAAAGTCCTCGCCCAATGGTCCATTGAGTCGCGGTTGTTCATTGGTGATGATGTGCGCTGGAACTTCACCAAGGTTGATCGGCTCTCCCAAGAATGGATCAGCATATGGAGGCCTCTCAGTTGGGGGCGCCATCTTCACTAGTCCTTGGCGACTCTCATCCCTCGGGCCATCTTTGCAAGGAAACCCCGCATTGCTTCGATCGCCCTTGTGCACCGGCTGGTCCTCATGTGTGAGGATCTTCTTGATGCTCATGGCTCTAGATCTGCCCTCCAATGGTTGTTCTCCTTTGCCCATGGTCACTTCAACAATGTTAGCAACTTCAGAAATGGAAAGATCTAAGAGTTCTACCTCGTCGTCATATGTTGGAACTTCTTCGGTGATTGGACTTGGCTTGACCGGATACTTCTCTAGACACTCGGTCATGATCTCCCTCATCTTAACCAGCTCCGAGTACACAAAAGCGTCATGGTCAGATTGGAGGGTTGTAGCCTCCAACTCGGAACACGCAGCTCCTTCCATAGTCACCTTCATTGAGCCGCGGCTCGAGTAGCGCATCCTTGGCTCATCTTGGTACCACCTCTCGGTCATATCATCTTCGTCCAAGTAGTGTCGCCTTGGTTGCTCTTCCTTGAGTGCATCAGCTCCTGCCCAACCCTTATGAAGCACATAATTCGATTGATGACCAAAGTAGTACTTACTTGGCTCCTCTTGGTGGTAGGGGGCTGGGCTTCGTCGATCTACCCACCTTGTGCACTCGTGACTTGGGTAGCCATTGTAGGTGTGGGATCTCTCATCTTGGCACCAAGCATCCGTGTAGCCGATGGGGAATCTTTCTTCTTGGCACCAAGCATCCGTCTGATTGTCTCGATATCTCCTCATGGGTTTGTTGCAGCGGAATCCTCTCCTAGGGTCGAACGTGCTCTGAGGCCAAAATGATAGGAATTCGGGAACCGAAGTTTGCCAAATTGCCTAAGTACGCAGCGGAAGTATATTTGTTTGATGGAAATGATGGAAGGTGCGGAAAGTGGTGGATGAATGTGGGTCAAAATGGGTACAAGTATGAAAAGATGATGGACTGATGTGGGGGAAAATAATCGAATGGTTGTATTACGAATGGCAGATTGAAAGATAAAGATAGGTTACTACAATAAGGACACAATGCACTAAGTTATCCCTTGTAGAGAAAGATAACTTAGGCCCCAAAGGTTGCCAACCTCGACATAGGCTTGGGTGACCAAGAAAGGAGTATTCTCATGTATATTCTTGATGATGAAATCTGATGTGCCTTGCCTCCTTTTATAGTCGAGCTCCTCTTCGTTTGAATTCAAATACAAGTAACCGTCCAAGCCTTTTAATGCCCCATGCGTTACTCTTTGACTTGGAGTCAAATGAGTAACGACTGCCCTTTACTCCGTTAGTAACCGTCGTTCCTTGATGGTGGGGATTCAAATTCGAATTTGAATCACTTGTATCTTCAATATCATGGGCTTTGTCTTCTTGGGCCTCGTCTATTCCTCCATGGGTCGACATGTCTCCTTTGTTGGGCGCCGAGTGGGCTTGGTTATGGACGCTCGCCCAAAACACCAAGAAGATGCATAAGGTGCTGGTCCGGTTGCTGGACGGGGGCCTGTTGGACGTGCCGGGGAAAGTCTCGGATGCCTTTGTGGTCATCGGGGCCTTCGGCTTGGTCTCTTCGGGGCCTTCGGCCGAGTCTCTCAGGCAATCCCTCGATGGAGCCTTCCGGAGCTCGGGCCCTTCATTTCGATTTCCAACACCTCACTCATTGCGCCTTTGGTTTCGAGATTTGTATCCTAACTTCGATGGATTTCTTCTTTGCTTTCTGCTTCGCGTCTAATTTCTTTTGTCTAGATGAATAAGTGACGCAATCTTTCACAGATGGCCCCTAATACGATCGGCCCAACACACTCTCCGTTACTAACCTACCTAAGTCCATATTATCTATTTTATCACACTATTGGAAGTTGTAGCCTATCTCCCATTCTAACAATCTCTTGGCTCATAACCTCCTTCCTTTCTTTGTTCCTTGAGTGTGATCTTGCACATTGTACTAAGGATTGTCACCACTTCCACAGAGTTCGTTGGCGTCTATTCATCTCTTAACTTTGTTATGATCATCTTCTCGCCCTGCAACGCTACTCACATAGACCCCTGTGACTGTTCGTCCCCCTCATTCCTCCACCGATAGCTATCTCCACCCCTTGTTCTGTTTTCCGAGGACTCTACACGGCCCACATCCTTGATTTCTCTTCTCCGGTACTGATCTGATGTCGATCCTACATTGATACCTTGATCAGTTCTATGCTCCCCCCAAATACTTTCTTTGATCCTGGCTCATTACCCAGCTTACATTTACTCGTCTCACGGGACAGTACTCCACATCAGACAACCTTTCATATCGGAATGAAATTCACATCAGTTCACTATCGTCTTCTTCGATTGCAAAGTAAACTTCATCCTTAAGCGACTCATTGATATTTATCTCAACTTTGTAACACATGAATTTCCTCAGTAAGTCAGAATCCTCTCTTAATTTCCTGCAAATCCTTCTAGTCATTTTTACAAAATCACCGTCATTTACATCCTTCATCAACTCCAGCGACAAGTTATGGATCTAATTCCAAATTTGAATTCTATTGAAATCGGGTCTGTTTCATTGAGCTTAAATTTATGTTATGTTAATTTGTGTTAATTTATGTTGTGTTAATTTATGTTATGTTAATCATGTTATCATCATCATGTCATCATCATCATCATGGCATCATCATCATCATCTCACCATCATCATCATCATCATCATGGCATCATAGTCATCATGTCATCATCATACCATCATCATGTCATCACCATCATTATCATCACGTCATCACCATCATCATATTACTATTCACCATCATATTACTATTCATCATCATGACTATTCATCATGCATCATGTCACCATCATCATCAGCATATCACTATTCATCATCTTACTATTCATCCTCATCATGGTCACCATAGTACTATTCATCATCATGTCATCATCATCATCATCATGTCAACTTGTCATCATCATCATGCCATCATCATACCATCATCATGTTACCGCCATCATCATGATCATCATGTCACCATCATCATCATCATTACTATTCATCATCATTATCATTATACTATTCATCATATTACTATTCACCATATTACTATTCATCATCATCATGATGGTGATGATGATGACATGATGATGATGATGACATGATGGTGATGATGATGATGATGATGATGATGATGGTGACATGATGATGATGATGACATGATGATGATGATGATGGTGACATGATGATGATGATGATGGTGATGATGATGATGATGACATGATGGTGATGATGATGATGACATGATGGTGATGATGATGATGGTGATGATGATGATGGTGGTAATATGATGATGATGATGATATGATGATGGTGGTAATTTATGTTATATTAATTTAATTTATGTTATGTTATGTTAATTTAATTTGTGTTAATTCATGTTATGTTAGCTGAATTTATGTTAATTTGTGTTATGTTAGTTTATATAATACAAATTTAAAGTCTAGAAAATAGGCCAGTTTCTCTGGCCTGCGACCAGGGTTCCCATCATCGAAAGATAATAAGTACCCTAATTCATGTATAGCCAAGGACCTCATTCCATTACTTTGTTCAGCTTTCCCTGTCCATCAAACTTCACCACTGTCGTGTTCCCTAAAATTTCTTCAAAAATAACCCCATCGACTCTTCAGCATAGACGCTAAGGACGTCACGTCGGAAGTTGGTTCAGTTGTTAATTTGGTGACTGGTACACATTTGTAATCTTCTAACACCTATTTCCATGCATCCTTTCTGAGACCATGACTTTCTCGTTAAACCTCCTTAAAAGAATTTCAATCTGGTTTCTTTGATCTCGACATGCCTCTTTTTCCATAACACTATTACTCTTCAAGTCACCACACCCCCCCCCCCCTCTGCGACTTGGTTGGGCTGCTGGTGGGATGTTGCGACGACGTTGACGGTTGCTGTGTGGGTCAAAGATGGCCTGTGGTGGCTGCTGCTTGGAAGGGTAGCGTGGAGCTCTCGTCGGCGGCGTGGCGGCTCTGCTGGTGGTGGACGGTGCTACGAGTCGTGGTGTGTTTTGACCGGTCCGGCCGAGTTTTATACATATTTGTGTGTTTAAAGTTATAGTTTAGTTTTTTCCGGTTGTATCTTTTTGGTTTTCCGGATGCGCTGTGCTGTTCCTCTGGTTAGGGAGGAACTCTTAGTGTTGTTCGGTCTTTTGGCCGAACTGTTTTCTTTGTCGGGTTTATCCCGACTTTATCCTTTCCTCTGTTACTGGCAGAGATTCTGGTGATCGATTGTCAGCTTATGCTGACCTTGTTGTCGGTCCCCAAGGACTGTTAGGCATGTGAGTTTTTTAGCAGTTGTTTAGTGTCGGCTTTATTAGCTGGCCAGCTTTAAGTTGTGCCTTCCCGTTCGCGGGCGGTCTTCCTGAATCCTGTGTAGCATGTATGGCGTGTAAACTTTATAAATAAATAAAAAAAAGTCACCACACCCCCTCGGTCAATATCACTCAGCCACGAAAATCATTTTGGCACATTAAAAAGTTAAGAGCCATACAATATTTATAACAAAATTATTAATGAAACAAGGGTTTGGATCAAATAAAAATCATATTTAAATATAAAAATTATAAATCAAATAAGTCTGAGTATTTACATTTGTTAAGTATGAACATTAGTAAATAAGTCTGAACATTATGTTAAGTCTAAACTTTTTGTTAAATCTGAACATTTATCAAATAAGTCTCAATATTATTAAAAATAAGGAAAAAGTACAATTTGGGTACCTGAACTATCACCATTTTCCAACTTGTGGGCTGAACTATAAAATTTTTTTAGACAAAGGGCGAATTATCAAACAATTTTCCAAACAAAAGGCACCGTTTAATGCCGTTAAGGTTTTCACTAACGCCGTTAACTTCGTTAGTTAATAAATTAATATAAAATTAAAAAAAAAATTAAAAATGTTTAAAAACCTTACAAAAAATTTATAGATTTTTTCATCTTTCATTTTGTAAAACTTTAAAAAAACCTTACAAAACATCTAAAAATATTTTTCATTTTGTATTTAATTTTTTCTAAAGTTTCTATTTTTTATTTAGGGAAAAGTTTTTAAAACATTTTTTGTAAGGTTTTTTATAACACTTTTAAACATTTTTTAATAAAAGTTTTTAATTTTTTTTAATATTATATTAATTTATTAACTAACGGAGTTAAAACGCCGTCCAACGACGTTAGTCAAAACCCTAATGACATTGGACGGTGCCCCTTGTTTGGAAAATTGTTGAACAGATCGTCCTTGTCTGGAAATTTTTATAGTTCAACTTACAAATTAGAAAAAGTTGATAGTGTAAGTACCCAAATTATACCTTTCCCTAAAAATAAAGTAATGAACATTAAATCTTTTAACTTTTTTATTTATTTTTAGTTTTTATTAATAAATATTAGTTTACGTGATGCATATATTTATCGATTCAAAGGTGAGAGAAAAAGAAGTGAAAGACGTCGTCTAGGGGCCTGTTTTTTTGGCTTTAAATTTGTATTATATAAATCATTTTAACACCACATAACATAAATTAACATAAATTAACACAACATAACATAAATTAACATAACATAACATAACATAAATTAACATAACATAAATTACCACCATCATCATCATGTCATCATCATCATCATCATCATGTCATCATCATCATCATCATCATCATGAATAGTAATAGTAATATGATGAATAGTAATATGATGATGATGATATGATGATGCTGGTGAATAGTAATATGATGATGATGATGATGATGATGATATGATGATATGATGATGATGGTGAATAGTAATATGATGATGATGACATGCTGGTGATGGTGAATAGTAATATGATGACATGATGATAATGGTGAATAGTAATATGATGAACAGTAATATGATGAACAGTACTATGATGAATAGTGATATGATGATGATATTGAGATGATGATGATGAATAGTAATATGATGAACAGTAATATGATGAATAGTACTATATGATGATGATGATGATGAACAGTAATGTGATGAACAGTACTATGATGAATAGTAATATGATGATGATAGTGAGATGATGATGATGAATAGTAATATGATGATGATAGTGAGATGATGATGATGAATAGTAATATGATGATGATAGTGAGATGATGATGATGAACAGTACTATGATGAATAGTAATATGATGATGATAGTGAGATGATGATGATGAATAGTAATGTGATGAACAGTAATATGATGATGATAGTGAGACGATGATGATGAATAGTAATATGACATGATGATGATGTTGTTGATGACATGATGATGATGGTGAGATGATGATGATGCCATGATGATGATGGTGATGACATGATGATCATGATGACATGATGATGATCATGATGATGCCATGATGATGATCATGATGACATGATGATGATCATGATGACATTATGATGATCATGATGACATGATGATGATGGTGATGACATGATGATGGTATGATTATGATGTAATGTTAGGTTGGTATAAACTAAAATAAATTAAAATAAAATAAAATAAATTAACATAACATAAATTAACATAACATAACATAAATTAGAGGCTAGATTTGGTGCAAAGCCCAAATACCATACAAAATACAAAGTAATTGAGACCATTGATCAGGTTAATCCAATGATCCCAATTAATTAGGATAAACACAAATTAATTTATTTTTATCCCTATTAATAAGCTTATTAAGGGTAAAATAGACATGATTTTTCCTTTATTTCTCTCTCATTACTGTTCATTACTGTTCGTAACTGTTCATAACTGTTCGATACTGTTCATACTGTTCGTCACTGTTCGCTACTGTTCGTACTGTTCATCATCATCTACAAATCGCGATCGAAAACGAACTAATCAAAATCGATCGAAAACGAACTAATCGAAATCAAAATCAAATCGAAAACGAAGAAGAAACGCAGAAATCAAAATGCAGAAGAAATCGACAAATAGAAACGCAGAAGAAATCGTAAACGATTCCGAACGAATGGTCATAACGAACTATAAATTGCAGATGACGAACTATAAATTATCATGCCTAACTATCGATGATACTGCCGAATTGTTGACGAATTATAGTCCAAATGTGATGAATTATGTCATAATTCATCAAAATTGCACTATAATTCGTCGAAATCTTGACGAATATAGTCCAATTTGGACGAACTATAACATAATTCGTCCAAAATTGGATAACGAACTATAAATTAGTGATGACGAACTATAAATTATCATGCCTAACTATCGATGATACTGCCGAATTGTTGATGAATTATAGTCCAAATGTGATGAATTATGTCATAATTCGTTAAAAGTGCACTATAATTCGTCGAAATCTTGGCGAATATAGTCCAATTTGGACGAACTATGACATAACGAACTATAATTAGGCCTTGACGAATTATAAAATTCTTGAACAAATCGATGAACATAACTAAGATTTAACGCGGATCAGCAGTGAACTCGACTTCGATTTCTGCTTTTGATTGAAGATTTAAGTATCAATCTCTGAAAAAAGGATATTCTCATGGCTTCGGGATCGTCCGGTCGCGTGAATTCTCCCTCGCAAGGGTTTGATTTCGGGTCCGATGATGTCCTCTGCACGTATGACGATTTCAACGGCCAGGAAGGGATTAATGGAACGAACCACACCGATTCGGTCATGAAAGCCGATTTTGATCTGGGATTGTTTCAGATCTGGGTTGTTTCGGAGTAGGAGAGAAAAGAGGAGAGAGAAGAGAAATTTTTTAATGGAGAGGAAGAGAGAGAAATAAAAAAGTTACGTGAAACTGATTTGAATGTTACCAAAATTGCCCTTAATACATTAAATATTAAGATTAAACTTATTTAACTCCAATTAATTCGTACTATCCAATTGTATAGATGAACGGCTGGGATAACTTTGTATTTTTTACCATATTTATCACTTTGCACCGGATCCTTTCTCACATAAATTAATATAAATTAATATAAATTAATATAAATTAACATAACATAAATTAAATTAACATAACATAAATTTAAGGTCAATCAAACATACTCTAGGTTTGCATTCCGTTGTTCATCGCCGAAGCCGATCGCAATTCGCCCTGACTTTGATACGTAATCAAACCCTCCCAGTTGCCAATCGAGAAGCTCGCTAATCGCAACTGCTTTGTACAGGAATCCTGCCTTAGGCCAAAAATTAGGCGGAAATTTGCGCGAGCATAGATTGGGAATTGCCGAGATTTGTTGGGGCATGAGAGTAGGATTTGATGGGATCGTTTATGGCGGATGAGGTGGCTGGACCTTCCACATCGGGCTCAAACCTTAGGACGACTGCTCCCTCCGCTCACATGCAATCGGCGACGAGACACAGGTCATGCTCCCTGCTTGCACTGGGATTCTTATAACTCTGTTGTTGCTTGTATGCTATGTATTATATGTTTTTATTACAAAAGTGCTCTTTATTTTGATAAAACATGTATAGATGAACTAGGGTAGATTGTTGCACGTGTGCTTTTCTGTTATTTTTGTCTACCCATTGAATATTATGTTGTTGTTACCATTTACATCTTATGAGTTATACTCGTGTAATTATTGTTATATTATTTAATAATGTATTAATTGGTGATGATTAACGGAATCATCCTCTGCAACTATAGTGCCAACAATATTTTCCATTTACTAGCCCAAAGAGATATTTCTCCAAAAACAAAACATTTAGTCAAAAGATTATGGGGAAATCCTTCCGAATCCAACCTCGACTCCTTTGGTCCTTGGCGTGTGGCAGAGAGAGACGCTAGTCGTTCTCTTTTATCATGGTAGGAAATGTTCATCTTTTCCTTTGCACCATCTTGGCATTGTGGCTACCCTGTTGTGTTTTTCATCCAGAACTTTGTTTTAGGGTATTCAGAGTTGTTTCTGATGTTTATTGGTTTTTATTTGCGAATAGGGTGGATGCTGAATCATTGTGTCATCTTTCAGCCAAATACTGTCCGTTGTTTCCCCCTCCCAGGTCAACTATTGCGGCGGCTTTTAGCCCCGATGGGAAAACCCTCGCATCAACTCAGTATGTTTTGAATTTTTGCTGCTTTTATTTTTTTCTCACTTCTGTCTGAGGAATAATGTGCTGTATGTGATAAATATACTAGTCACAAATGATATGTTTTCTCTTACAGCGGAGATCATACTGTGAAGATAATTGATTGCGAGACAGGAATTTGCTTGAAGGTCCTTAGTGGTCATAGGAGAACGCCATGGGTGGTTCGTCCAATCCATGCCACTTTGATCTTACTTGGACATGACCTTGATGATTATTAGGTTTTGGACATAACATACAATTGATTTTTCTGCAGGTTAGATATCATCCATTGCATCCAGATATCCTCGCAAGTGGAAGTTTGGACCATGAAGTTCGTTTGTGGGATGCTAATACTGCTACATGCATAGGATCACGTGACTTTTGTGAGACTTACATTGAAACCCATAGTAAATTAAATCCTTAAACTTAATCCTTTGCGGTGCAGGAGCTAATTGTATTCTCTCTGCTTCTGTTCTGAAGATCGCCCCATTGCGTCAATTGCTTTTCATGCTCAAGGTGAACTCCTAGCCATAGCATCTGGTTATAAGGTACTCTCGAAAAACTGAGCTCTTCGTAGTGAATATTTGATAGTTTATTTAGTCTAACCTCCTTGTTATGTATTAGTTATACATGTGGCATTACAATAGAAAAGGTGATACATCAGCTCCAACCATTGTACTAAGAACACGACGTTCGCTTAGGGCTGTGCATTTTCATCCTCATGGTGCTCCTTATATTTTGACCGCGGAGGTAATAAACCCGTATTACACTACAGATCTCTTCATCCCTACTTATCCGCCTTGCTGAAATTGATGATGATGTCACGGTGCAAATTTAGGTCAATGACCTTGACACTTCAGATCCAACCATAACTGTTGCAACAATGCAACTTCTACGGGTTACCATTGCTACCCACCTCCCAGTGTATATATGGCTAAACCTCAGTCTGTTGATCATCCTTCCATGCCAGATAGTTTACCTCTAATGGCACCCCCACATTTGGTCTGGCCTCTATTGTCTAGAGACGCAAATAGATTAGCTTTGCACAATAATGTTGAAATCGCCAGTACAGTGGGTGTTCAACAAAGGGTAGAGCCTTTAGGATCAGTACGACTTATGACATATATCACTCCATCTGGCCAGTATGAACTTTTATTGTCACCAGTTGAAACAGAGAACTCGTCTTCTGGTACAATAGAAACTGGAACAAGCATGTCTAGAAATGGGTCTCATACTGCTATTTCTCATACTGCTATGGATATGGAGCCATCTGGAACTCAGCCTGCTTACTTTATTGACCCTGGTCACACATATTGGGAATTGCCTTTCTTACAGGGATGGCTAGCTGCCCAAAGTTTAGCACTACAAAATAACACCCATCCTGTTAGTGGTGGAAGTTTTGAGAACTCTGCTGCGCTTGCTGACAGTGCGACCCTTTCAACTAATACTGGCCAGACTAGGGACGTGGAAAGATCAAGTTTTAGGCATCAGTCTTCACGTTCCCGCATAGGGTCTAATAATGCCTTTGTAGAGGTTAACCCCTCCAGTAATGTGACCCAGTACGAAAGCAATCAACTTCATATTGTTAACAGAATCCAGAATGAAATTGCTACCTCCTTGGCCGCAGCAGCAGCTGCAGAGTTGCCTTGCACTGTTAAACTACGAATTTGGCCGCATGATATCAAAGAGCCATGCTTACATCTAGATCCTAAGAGATGCCGCCTTACTATACCTCATGCAGTTCTTTGTAGGTATGTCTAGCTTATTTTTCCATGCATCCATATCACTGGTCAATATTCCCTTGAAATGTTTTGGAGGGCTGTACTTTCAATGGTGTTCTGATTTTGAAATGCACATTTTTTTGCATCCAGCGAAATGGGAGCTCATTTTTCCCCATGTGGGAGATTTTTAGCAGCGTGTGTCGCATGCTTAGCACCGCGATCGGAATCTGATCACGGGCTACACCGCCAGGTACACCCTAATGTCACCGGGGCGACAGCGTCTCCAACTAGGCACCCAATTTCAACTAATCACGTCATGTACGAGCTCCGGATATATTCTCTCGAGGAGACCACGTAATGTTAAAGAACTCTAGTATCTATAGATGTTTAGTTATGTTGTTCTTGATTACTATTCTTTGGGCATTGTGTACCTGTTATCCAAAAAGAAACTTTCCCTAGTGCACTTCTAGAAGTCTATTTCATGTCTATGACTTCTAAGTACAGAGCATGTCCCTTAGCTTGTTTGATACAAGTGACTGTCAAATGTAGCTGTGCTTAGTGGCGAAATGCTTGCGTACTACGTAAACATTTATGAAAACAGCTGTGGCTTTCTCTTATTCGGCTTGGATATGTTCTTTGTGTAGATTTGGGACTGTGCTTTCATCACGAGCTATTAGAGCTGCCCATTGCTTGACATCAATACAGGTTTGTTATCTAGTCCTATTGGGCTTCACCATGTTTGCTCTTCATTTCATTTTATATTTCCTTATTTTATGTGAATAGTTTATTGTTGATGATGAGTGATTACTTGTGCTACATGGTTTCGTGTTTCCTCCATATTTGTCATGCTGACTGTTGTATGATCAATTAACAATAGTCCATCTGATTTATTTACCCTTTATTCATGTGTTAGTTCAACTTGTATACAGTTCTACCTTATTTAGCTGACACATTGCAACATGGTGGTGAAAACATGCGACTTCTGTGAATTGCCTTCGAAAGTTATACACGTTCTAACTAATTGTATTCTACTTTTCATTTATGTTGCGTGTGCATTTTCTGAAGTGTTCCGTGTAGTCGGAGAAGGCTATTCAGGCCTGATATTATGGCTTTCTAGCCATCAATGATAATTTATAGTTGCAGAAGGGGTAGTGGTCCAACAGTCATAGTCTTAGTCAACTAACCAGGAGGCGACGGTTCGAACCCCATGAATGCATCGTTTGGCTTGAGTTTGGGGTTGTCCATTCTTTGCCTATCATATTAGAATTTAACTTTTTTTTTGATAATTTATGGTTGGGTTGAGGCCTGAGGGTCACTTTTACTGACTCTATCAATTTGTTTCCAGTTCTCACCTTCTTCAGAGAATTTACTGCTAGCGTATGGTCGTCGACATAGTTCTCTTCTAAAGAGCATAGTTATTGATGGGGAGACGATAGTGTCTATCTATTCAATCTTAGAGGTATACTATTTTCCTTTGTGTTCTTACATATCATCTCTTCTTTGTTTTTAAATGTAAAAATTGAACAAGCATGCAATATGATAAATACATGAAGACCAGGGTTTTAACGTTAACTTGAGAATTAATGATCCCAAGTCCACAATATTGCGTCGGGATTGTTTCCAAGAAGTGTGATTGTTGATCGAATGTTATGCACTTTGAGTATCAACTATTTTTGTGATCAAAGACATACTGAAAAGCATGAACATGTGTCATTTTGTGGCATACCATGCAAAAATTACAACATACTGATGTCAAAGGAGTTACGGCATGTTTTTCAATATGCGACTGCTTGTTTCTCTTGGCTCTAAAACATAATGTCATATTGTTACAGATATATCGAGTTTCTGATATGGAACTGGTCAGAGTTCTTCCTAGCGCAGATGATGAAGTCAATGTTGCCTGCTTTCATCCTTCAGTTGGAGGGGGTATAGTTTATGGTACTAAGGCAAGTAGTTCATTTCCTTTTGGGTGATTAGACTCTTTTTCATCCCACCCCGTTGCGCCGGCGTGGGGTTTCAAACCTGAGATGTGAAAGATTTCACAAACCACATCTAACCATCTCAACTACTCCCCCGCCTGCCGCCTGCTGATCAGATCCTCTTTGTTGCCTTGTTAGAGTCTGATATACTAGATGGCTTTTATATCATATACTTTGCAGGAAGGGAAACTTAGGATTCTTCAGTGTTATCCTTCCAATGGTACTACCTCTACAACAGCTATCAGTCAAGATGTGAGCATGCTGGAGGTAACCCAGGCTGTCTGATATTTGAATATTGAGCTTGAGCTTGATTGAAAGTTCAGGGATTGTATTCCAATAAATTTGTTATGATTATTGACTAACAATTTCATTTTAAATCTTTGTTTGGGCTGGCAAGAATCATTTGACTAAAACATTGCAACCACAAGTACGTTTATTGCATGGTAGATAGCCTGTACAATCTGTAGTAATGCCGTACTGTCTGAAGTTAGCCAATGTTTTCATGAGTGTATTGTTGTTAGTCTCTGCTAACTAAGCTTGTTACTTCAACAAATATTGCTTGACTTCATTGATGTCAGTTTAGTGAAATACACATTTGAACATTTGCAGTGCCGTATTGTAAACATATGCTAGTTACTTTAAGCTGTGTTTTTATAGGTGTTTGATTTTATTTGAATCCATTGTGATCCCAACCTTCAATCGAAATAGCTCATTTAGTTGTTCTTTCAGGCATAATGGCGAGTTGGTTTTCAGTTACAAGTACCTCTTTAGCTTTCAAAAGTCCAAAGTCCTAGGGTACGAGTCATTACGGTTCACTTTTGCATTTAGTGGTGGTATTTGGAAGTTGAATAATGCTAACATCACTGCCTGACAGACAGGCAAATAATCCTTGCATTGCAAAAAACCTTTTTGAAAACCATTTTTCAGTAATACCCAAAATTTCTGACATTGCAGATCTGAAAATCAAGTGGGTAAAGTAAAAATGCCCACTATAACTGGTATACAGTGCATCAATGTCCTAAATTGTACGCTTTTTCTGCATTGAAACGCTTGGTTTAAAAAAGCGCAAGGCGCACCAAGGCGCAAAGGTGTCCCTAGTGCCTGAGGCGCGAGGCGCAAGAAAAAAGCGCGCCTTTCGTAGGCGAGGCGCACTTCATGCCAACAAAATTTGTAAATAGATTTTAAGTCATATTTGTACTTAAAACAAAGTATTAATGTATTTAAAATGCATATGAAACCTAAATAAGCAAATATCATAGATAGAGATGAAGAAAAAGCAACAAAAGGTGAATGATTGACGCAGCCCAGGTGAATGATTGACGCAAAACAGAAGAGCAAAGCCGATCGATCGATTTCTGACTTCCGACGCACGTAGTCTCGACTCGACGCACGCAAAGCCGATCAGATTAGGGTTTTTTGTAATTTCTAACGCCTCAGGCCCACTGCGCCTCAGGCCCAAAGCGACCAGGCGGCCCAAAAAGCGCAACAGGCGCTCGCCTGTGGGAATTAGTCGCGCCTCAGCCGACCGAAGCGACAACGCCAGCGCCTCGCGCCTCACTGCGCCTAGGCGCGCCTCAGGCGCGCTTTTTTAAACTAAGATTGAAAGAGGACAAATTGATATGATTGGTTCAGTAACGTCTCAACCTCTATCTGGCCATGCATTCACTTGTTTGTTAATAATTTCTAGTCTTCGGATTTGCAGGCTTTGATGAGTTGATGTAATTGTTACTATGTAGGACTAGTATGAATGAATATCGATTAAAGCACCAGCTAATTGTAAACTATTGAAGACTGCGTCGCTTGAATATAAATGCATGAAGTGATTCTTGGAGATGTGATGCTAGAAAATTATCTTGGTGATGAGTTATTTTTTTCTAATCAATATAACAAACGTGTCTTGATTACGTGCTATCTTACTTGCAGGTTCCTACATATGCACTGGAATGCTAAACATTACCAAGTTCCTCCAAATACGTGTAATCTTCAAGGGATGGTATGGCGGGTTCTTGTAGCTCCCAGTTTTAAAACTCTAGTTCACACTTTTTTTCACATATAAAAATTTGGTAATAGAAGATACGCTTAGACTATGTTTACCAAGTTCAGAAGCTTTCAATTGGCAATAATAGCCAATATGAAGATATGATAGCTGGCAATGACATGATAATTTTTATTTCGTTCATGTTCCCCCCCCCCCCTACCTTGACTACAATTTCTTTCTTAATGCTGTGTTATTATACTGTTGGAATTGGCAGGAAAAGGATGTAAGCAGATATTTATGCAGCTAAAACATTTTGATACACGAGTCTCTGCCATCGCCTGGGAATAGACGAAACTGCTCAAGAAATCAAGTGTGTACGACAACATTTGTATGGTTTTTTTCCCTTCTAGGCCTTAACTATCTTAAGGAAACAATCAATGCCTTGTTCAAAATCAACAACTGAATGAGGAAAATAAGTCCTTGTTTGTTGTGACATATTTTTCTGTTATATGTGGTGCATTTCTGCTCCACTTCGAATCAATCTTCAAATTCCTTCTGCCAACATTCTGCATTTAAATGAAGTGCCAGGGAGCCAAGCTTAATCATAGTAAACTGAACAATCAAAAAGGGGAAGAACCCTTCCGAGCTTAATAAAAAACCGTTTCCTTTTTTTTGTTCCATAGTCGTCAGCTGGCCACGATTGTTAATCTCAAATCCTGAAATGGAACTTACTCTTCATCTCTCTGTTTCTCTTCCAGTAGACCACCAACATCTTTAGAGGAGATACTCAAATGAATCCCACCCAAAAGACTGGTTCCTTGTAAGTTGTTGTAACCCTTTCATCACCGTCAATTCCTTTTAACCTGATAAATCACAAGCATATACGTGGTATGTACTACTCTCCCCACGCGCATCTAAAATTATTAGTTAAATGTGTTGGAGGATGTGCAGTATTCACACCATATTTTATAGAAAGATTAATTTATTCCATGCGAAATAAAAATAGAACAAAATACAAAAGATCAAGATTCAAGATCAAATAAAGCTTCCCATAAAAAAAAGATCAAATAAAGCTGGTTTCTTTTTAGGACTAAACCAATTACCGAACGAGACAACTTTTTAGGTTCATTGAAAGAGACTTTCCAGTGTCGAATCTTCGCGGAATAGATTTGGTTGGCATCTGAGAGGGATTGTACACATCATCAACCTGGTCGACTGTGGTGTGATACCTGACAGTGTCATCATCATCCACGGGTTTATTGTGTATACTCCATACTTAAGACCTCCATCATGGAATACGACCGCCCCTGGATCCTCAACATTTTCATTACCTGGCTCAACACGTGGCTTGTCTTGCTTCTGCTGAGCAAAGGAATAATCTCCATTAGGAGTAGTATCCTGGTGAAACTTAACTGTTCTACCCCTCTTAATTTTCAGTCCACCCTGAATGATTATTATCCTCGTTCGACACCTCATCTTCACAACCTTGGAAAATATCGACTACATTATTTCTATCTGTACCCCTCTACTTCCTTTGATCAGATATCTCAGGCTGCCTTCCAGAGTCATCAGCCATTGCAGCAGGTTTCTTCTTCCAATAAGTCGATAATTCATGGCTAGTTTACAATAACCACAGTAAACACATGTTGCCTTCGACTTCCAATTTCGGCCAGAAACTTCTCCCATATGGCAATGTGATCTTAACCTCATCAGGTATGTTCTTAGTGTTGGCTTTAATGCACAGAATTGATATAACAGGCGAATATCAACGAAGTTACTCTTAAATAAACAGATATGCAATATTGATTCACGTACAGTTTCAATTCAATAGAATAGCATAAACAGTATGAATAACAATAAAATACTGCAAACCGAATTGTGGATCGAGTCACGTTGGACGCTGTCCTTAAAGCAAGATTGCCGCCCTACTGTGCTTTGGGACTCTCTGGCAGTATGCTTCCCAGGATGAAACGATCCTCGGCAACAGACTTAAGCACTAAGCTTTGCCGATCGAACCTTTCTGTGTCTTTGGCTATCAACACGACTGACTGACGAATACGAGTGAGGAGGAGAGCTGTTTGCATTTTTCTGTGTGTTTTATTGAGAAGCGCTGCTGCTTCTTATATAGCAGTCCAGAAACTTGCCCTACAAGTCTGACCTAGGGTTTCCGAAAAGAAATAGTCAAATATTCAGTTTCCGAAAATTACTCACGCGTTGATAAAGATGGATAAGATAATGGAAGATCAAATCGGTATCGGTTTAATATTCAAAACCAAAATTGAATTTTGCAAAACCGAACCGCCAACCCGCATGATGTGGGCGCGCACAAGACAGGCCAAATTCGACGTCGTCGACCGGATGATTTCCCCCCCCCCCCCTGCGCACGCCCGCGAAGGCGTTTTGAGAGAGTTTCTTTTAACAACTTAACAAGCTTGTTATTGAAATCATATATGAACATACAATGTTCCCATTTGGCCTCCAATGTGGGATATAAGCTTTTCACTTGTGTGAAATCAAGCCACATATCCATTCCTACCAAGGTCATGTTTCCATGGTTTTTGGCACTACTTTGAGCATCAATTACTCATTCGATTTAACTCCGATTTTAGTACTTCCACTTTCTATTCCATACCTCTCATTGCAAGGTATTTTAATCCGATTTTTATCAACTTATTTTGATGTGTTCTCCACACTCAAATTGAGTCTCAAAATGAGGCGCACCTCCATTTTCTTCACACATTTAAACCACAACTTTCAACAATCCCCCACATGAAGAAAATCGAGTGCAAAACGAAAAACAATCAAAATCGAAATTATGACTCGACTCTATGTGGTGATAACTTCTACGGTTGATATCTGCATAGGATAGGTAGGCAGCGCCCTTGAACCTTCCCTTGGGAAAATATGTTCTCTTTACTGACTATTCAGTAGACGTGATTGTCCTTGAACTGTTCGTCTTATAATGTAAACGAAAGCCATATCTCCCACAGATATCTTCCTGACCATACTTGGTTCTTACTGGTGGGTTCATTTTGGCCATGACACCCCGTTCCTGGTTCTGCAAGAGTTTCTAAAGAATTAAGCCCTTTGAATTCTCCTTTGAAGCGACCCCACTTCTCTCTCACATAGGTGATTCTTTCTTAAGTAAACCCGCGTTACCCATTTGAATCTCACTATTCAAATTACTAGAATCATTAAAAGCTCCAAGCTTAGCCTCGTGCGGGAGTCACTGTTTCTCTGGGAATAGGACTGGGGTGTTACCCCCACAGTGACCTTATAGTCTTAGCAGTTAGGTGGTCCCTTTGAACCAAGTTCTTGGGATCTCCAGTCATCATGGTAGGGTTTTCCGTTGCCTCAACTTTAGTTCCAAAAGGGCTTAAGCCTATGTTTTGATATCAATAATCAAAAGGCTTCAGTCCCATTCCCTTTGTCGTCTTCTCTACTTGGTCACTGTTTAACCCTTTGGTTAACGGATCCGCTATGTTTTCTTTGGACCTCACGTAGTCAATGCTTATGACTCCGGATGAGAGAAGTTGTCTAATGGAATTGTGTCTACGACGTATGGGTCTTGACTACTTTGATACATTCTCCCCTGTAACAAGGATCACATCCATCAGGATGATAATTGCAATTGCAGCATTGCGCAATTTAGAAATTTATCAAATGGATGTGAAGACCGCTTTCTTAAATGGAGACCTTGAGGAAGAAATTTACATGGAACAACCTGAGGGTTGTAGAGTGACAGGACAAGAGAGAAAAGTTTGTAAACTTGTGAAGTCTCTCTATGGTCTGAAACAAGCGCCAAAACAGTGGCATGAGAAATTTGACAATATAATGTTGTCAAATGGATTCAAAATCAACGAGTGTGACAAATGTATTTATATCAAAAACACTGAACACGGATATGTGATTTTGTGCTTATATGTCGATGACATACTCATTGTAGGAAGCAATGAAAACCTGATCAAATCCACTAAGGCCATATTAAACTCAAGGTTTGATATGAAAGATATGGGACGTGCTGATGTAATTTTAGGGATTAAAATTACAAGAACAGAAGATGGATTTGTTTTAAGCCAATCACATATGGCAATGTGATCTTAACCTCATCAGGTATGTTCTTAGTAACATCGACTTCCACGCACACATGCAAATCGTAACGTCGAATAAGCTTTCGTTTATTCATCAACATCCAAGAAAACTGCAAAGGAATTAATCATAGCTTCAACCAAACTTCTTGTAACAGAGGCGGAGGAAGTCCGGGGAGGCGGATCCACTTAGTTGTGGTAGATGACTCTTTTCTTGGATTGTAGTCACGGATAATGGAGATTAATGTACTAGATTAGCTTGAAAATTTCAGTAGTCGTGTACAATACATGTATACATCCCATAAAAAAAGAACTCCTTGAAAGTTCGGTGTTATTACCTTAAAAAAAGATTATAGTCACGGATGTGGAGGAAGAAACAAAACAATAGCATCTCCAACCTTTCTAGTCCTCCCATTAATCTTCCAGGCGAACGGGGTTGCCCAATGGTGAATTTTGCAATGAGGGAGTGCTGGAATAGCGTCGCGCCCCGCTGCTCCATCTAGTTACCTACTCTCCTCTCTCTCTTACTTACAACCTATCTCATCTGAATTTCTGTTGTCTGTTCAAGACTGTATTCAACAGGTATTCTAACTGGACTAGAACACCTCATAACAAACTTAACTGAAAGTTAAATAACTGGCACATACGAAAGTAAATCTCCGGGGGCTCCCAAACCCTAAAGGATAGCAAATATTTATTAAGAGTTTAGAGCTAAGTGGACTTACACTTACAAGCAGTGTTTCAGAAATCGGCCTAAATCTTGAAGCCGATCCGATTTTACCCAAATCGGATGAAAAATCGGAAAGCGATTATGTGTCCGATTAATCGGCTGAATCGGCGATTAATCGGCTGAATCGGGGATTAATCGGTCGAATCGGGGATTAATCGGTCGAATCGGGGATTAATCGGTCTGGGCATTTAAGTGTTAAGAAATAAACTTGGAGGACTTTATTGTAATAATTAAGATTTTTTTAAATTGAAATTGAAAATTAAAACTAAAGCTTGTCCGATTAGGACTTGCGAATTGCGATTGGCTCATGCAGTCCTCCGTAAACTCGTGAATTGCGAACTAAAGCTTGTTTGGTTGTATTTTGCTTTTGAGTATTGAATATTTGACGGAGCCCACCGCACTGTCGTTAAGGTGCGATGTTCTCTGTGCAAAAATAAATTTATATCTCCGATACTCGCGACTTAACTATTTTTGGTAGTCAGTGGTAAGTACGGGTCGAACCCAAGGGAATTAGGTGATAGTTGTTCTTTCGAAAAGAGGGGGATTAAATAAAACAGTTGGGGGGTTGTTTTTAGTTTTTAGTACTGAAAGGTAAAGTAACAGTTGATATTACAATTAAAGGAAAGATTCGGTTTCAGGGGCCTTGTATCATATTTTCGTTTATCATTGACCTCTAATGATCATAATATGTGTTCAAAGATGAATCAAGGCTATTTCTAGCACATGACTTGCCACATCATTTAGAACACTTGTTCTATTTAGACTAATTCCTCCTTTCGAAGTATCTTAGCCTTATGTGCATCCATTTGATCTTCAGTTACGAGCAATCAAATGATTTTTAAAAGAGGTCGAACTCCTCAGATAAGCTTTGCCCGTTAAAGCATCCATTTACTCGAGTATGTTCACGAACCCCACGGAAGAGCTTTGCCATTAAAGCATCCACTCAACCTTGGAAGGTCTAACCTAAAATGTGGCACATAGAACAAGTTTTGAACACATAGAGGCACTAAGAGTAGGGCCTAAAACATTGTATGATACAAGCACACCCTTTCAACCGAATGAAGAGTTTAGCCACGAATATCCATGGAACAGGACATCATAGCTAAGTACTTGAAAAAGTAAAGGTTTTTGAAAGACAGTAAATAAAGTTTTCGAAAGTAAAGACAGGAAAGTAAAGTTGTTGAATTGAAAAGACAGTAAAGTAAAGAAGAGAGGACTTACAAGAAACGTTGAGAGTGCTAAAGATCAAGCTTCGATTCCAAAGTAAAGCGATTACATGATTGTGCTCTTAATCTAGAGAGATAAGTGACTTGTGCTTCTTGCACACAAAATGGAATGATTTACAAAGGCAATGGAGGTCTCTATTTATAGGCTTAGAGGAGGAGATGGATGTGGATGAGAGGCCAACACTTGGCAAGAAATGGGAGGAGGCTTCAAAAGCCATCGGAGTGAGTCATCACTCCAAAAGCCGCCGGCCACATGGAGGAAGGGGAGAGGTGGAGTGGCTTAGCCGCCGGCTAGGTGGAGGAGAGAAGAGAGTTTGTGAGTTTTGTGAGCTCATCCCAAAAAGTCATCGGTCCTTTCAGCTCCGGACTGACTCTGGTTGCCCTTCGGTTGGACTTGTTTTGAGTGATTCCATATCAGGTTCTTGAAAGTCAGAATTTGGTCGTGACCTGGAATGACTCGTAATTCATTTTCAGCTTTAAAACTCCTCCTTAGCTTGTATTCTTTCTAGACTTCAAAATACCCTGTAGATAAATATCGGAACTAACAAGCAAAAGTTAAATAGACAAAGAGTCTAATTTGGTGGGTTTAATTGTGTTTATGATTCATACAATTATGGTCCATCATATCACCCCACACTTTTAGTTGTTCATCCCGAACAATGCTTTTTAAGGGCGGAACACAATCTAAGTAAACTTTTAAATATGAAAGTTAGACTGTGGGACTAGATTTATCTTAATTCATGCATTACTTACTTATTACCAAACTAAACCGTGTAAATACTTAGAAGAAACTTGATACTTGTACCTTCGCGCTGAGATGCAAATTAATTTGGATGTTTCGGGAGATAGCCCTTTTCAGGCTCCTGGACTGCATTCTCGGGATCGACTCGCACTATATGGTTTCCTTGTAGCTTTCTCTAGCACGTGATTCGGTTTGGGTTTCACTGAGTTGAGCATTTTGATTTCTTTTTGGCGAGGGACAGCTTCTGTAGTGAATCGGCCTTTGGCCTTAGATATTGAGTTGGAGTTTCTTCACTTTTGTTCGGTTAAAACCTTCACAATTTTTGCCTTTGGCCTTTGATTAGCTTCTTTGAGCTTTTGCTTCTTTGTGACTTGCTAGTCCATTTTCTCAGCCTTTTTGGGAG
Source organism: Rhodiola kirilowii (assembly GCA_033675215.1). NCBI lineage: Eukaryota > Viridiplantae > Streptophyta > Magnoliopsida > Saxifragales > Crassulaceae > Rhodiola > Rhodiola kirilowii. The sequence continues at coordinate 206,008 of JAUCNB010000027.1, forward strand.
GTTGATGGACCAAAATTATACGAATCAAAAACACAGTAAAACCCACCAAATTAGACTGTTGGTCTATTTAACTTCTGCTTGTTAGTCCTGATTTATTTCAACAGGGTATTTTGGCGCTTAGAGAGAAAACACGCTAAGGAGAGGATTTTACGCTGAAAAGATGATAAGAGTCAATCCAAGGTCAAGATCAGACGCTGAACGAAGAAATATCAAGATCCTGACGTAGGAATTACTCAAATTAAATTCAACCGAGGAACAATCAAAGTCAGACATAGCGAAATTGGATTGATAGTTTTGTGAAAAGACTGCACAAAACTGTCAAAATGCACATATGGACCAAGGTGACCGGCCACCTTGCTTGGAGGTGGCCAAAGCCACCCTTCTCCTCCTTGGATGACCGGCCAACCGGTGGCTTCTCCTCCCCCAACCGGCGGCTTTTGGCTCCCCCCATGTGTCATCTCCTCCTTGCTCCTCCTTCCTCCTCCTTCCTCCTCCCTTGGATCAAAACACTTGCCACCCATCTCCTCCCTCCATTTCTCTCAAGTTTGGCTATAAATACAAGCCAAATCCTTTGTAAAAAATCATTCCAAAATCAATAAACACTTATCTCTCTACATTTTGTTACTTTGCAAGTTTGGTTTTTGGAAATAATACTCCTGTTTGTTCTTGAGTATTATACGCTTTGAAATTATAATACTCCTGTCGGTTCTTGAGTATTATAATACTGTAGAGAATACTCCTGTTGGTTCTTGAGTATTCAGTAGGAAATTGGGAATACTCCTGTTGGTTCTTGAGTATTCCACCCCTTTCCCTCTTACTGTTTTCAAAAACCCCTGAGTATTTAGTTATGATGTCCTTTTCCATGGACAGTCGTAGCTAAACTCCTCATTCGGTCGAAGGTACTTTCTTGTATTATATAATGTTTTAATTTCTTTTAGTTTCATTTCTCTGTATTCAAAACTTGTTCTATGTGCCATTTATAGTCAGAGTTTCCAAGGTTGAGTGAACCATTTGTAACTGGACCAAAGGGACCAAATGGGCAAGCTCTTCCGTGGGAATTCGTGATCATACTCGGTAAGTGGAAGCTGTAACAAGCAAAACTTATCGAGGAGTTCGACTTATCTTAAAAAACCATTTGGAAACTGGACCAAAGAATTCAAATGGATGCACAAAAGGCTAAGATACTTCGAAAGGAGGAATTAGTCTGAAGTAGAACAAGTGTTGCTTTAAACGATGTTGCAAGTCTTGCGCTACGAAAGGGCCTCGATTCATCTTTGAATACTTAGAAAGGTTACTAACAGTTATTAATAAACATGATATAATACAAGGTACCTGAAACCGAATACTTTCCCTTGAATTACAAAAACCCCCCTGTACTTACTTTTATAAACTGCTCGATCAACTACAACTATCAACCACTCATCTACCGGAGGAATCGCAATCACGCATCACCCACAGTAAGTCTTCTTCCCTTAACTCTTTTACTTTCAGTAATTTAATTTCAGTATTTATTTTCTGTAATTTACTTTTCCGCACTCAAAACCAAAAAAACCAAAAACAGTAGTTTAGTTAATCGCGCTAAAATCCCAATCAACCTAAAACACGCTCCCTCGCTGTACAAATCCCCTAAAGAACAATTATCCCTCTAATTCCCTTGGGTTCGACCACTACTTATCACTTACTACCCAGTAGTGTAGTCACGAGTAGCGGAAAAAAATAAATTTATTTGTACAGAGAACATTGCACCTTAACGACAGTGCAGTGGGCTCCGTCAGAGGTCCAATCGTCGCCCGCGAGCATATGGAAATACCTCCCCGCTCTTGCCCATCCTATCCGTTTCGCGCGGGTCAAGATGAGGGTCGCTCATCTATTTTCCCGCCTACTAGGACTAGAGATAGGACGGTTTGATTCCCGTCCCGCCTCTTGCATAAACGCTGCACGGTGGAGATGACTTCAATCTTCACTGAAACCCGAAGTGCAGCCTCCACTGACTTCGAAAACCATATAGTTAGATTCGATCCTTCGAGTGCTTGCCAAGCCTCTCTAGGGCATTTTCTATCAACTCCACATCCCCTGTTTATCTCGGCACAAAGGGACAAATGAGAAGTTACATTCTAAGTTTTTATACAGTTGAGATTTCACAAGGTAAATGCATGAATTTAGATCTATCTTTTTCACATTTTCAAGTTCATATTTTCAAAAAGATAATATTAAGGGAAAAGGAAAAGAAAAAGCATGTTAATTAACTATGTACACAGGTGGTTCTCACCCACACTTTTGAACGAAGGCGTGCCTCACAGCACGACTTAGTTCAAAAGTCATGCAAGCAAATATATACAAGAAAGGTGAGAATGATTTAAGGCAAAAAACTAAATGACAGAAATTAAATGACTGAAAGTAAGATAGGTGTCGGGTTACCTCTCGACCAGTGCGTTTGTTTAACGTCGTTAGCTCGACGATACCTCATTCATGGATCATAAGGTGGGATCCCATGGGTTTGTGAGGTCGAACTTCTTTTCGGCTGCCCTTTTACTCTGTCCAAAGAACTTGTGGAGTGATGGGCTCGGTTTGGTTCTCCATTGGTTTGGCAGGTTCTTCTTTTCATAGCTCCGAGAAGGTGAGGCTCCCTTGACCATAGCTGCTGGTCCATGGAGTCGTGCTCTCTTGCTTCTCCTTCCGTGTTTCCATTCTTTGGGCCCATGTCCTTGCCGCTTCTTCATGTATGGACGGTTGTCATCTTTGCAGTTTTGGAAGTTCAGTCTTTTGCCAAGCGACCTCAAGCATGCGCCCTTGCTAACCCTCTTCTTTGTGGCAGAGATGATTGGTCGTCCTTGGTCCTTACACCTTTCAGGAGGCTCTTCTTGGCTTGTGACGAGTGGGAGCTCCTGCGTTGATTGTTTTGGCTCATGCTTCTCCTCCAACTCGCCTAGCACTACATCATCATCGATCATCTCATCTCTGGTGGTCGTGATCTTCATAGAACATGAAGGGTTAAGTAGGGGCTTCTCGGCCATAAGGACAGGGCCTTTCTCGAGCAGCTCTTCAGTGAGGACCGGGCCTGTCGTGATTTTCTCGGTCAGTTCGGCAGTGAGATCCGGGTATGTCTCGACTGGTTTGGTAGTGAAGTCCGGAACTTCCTCGGGTGCTTTTTTAGCGAGGTCCGGGACTTCATTTGGCTCGTCAAGTAGGGCCAGGACTTCCTCGGGCAGATTAGTGATGAGGAAATGGCTCGGGCGCTGGTCGGCCGCATCGGTAATGAGGACCGGGCTTGTCTCAGGTGCTTCGATAGTGAGGACCGAGCCTGTCTTGGCCGGTTCTTCTCCGGTCATTTGTGAGTCCTCATCCTCTGTCGGCTCCGTGGGCTCCAATGTTGGCTCCTTTAGAGCCGCCTCCACATCCATTACTGCCCTTGTACTGATGTCTCCTTCCGGATTTGCTACGGGCAAGCTTGTAATGGGTGTGGTGTCGGGCTCGTTTTGCACTGAGTCCACTTCCATCGTCGGTTCTTCATCATCGGTTTGGTGCATCGACCCTTGTTTTGTGCTTTCTGCCAAATCGTCTATGAGGTCCCAGGTTTTAGCCATGGTTAGGTTCGAACCCCCCGCCGCATCAATGAGCCTTTTCAACTCATGTGGCAGCATCCCGCCATGAAATCTTTGAAGAAGATCGTAGTTGGTGAATCCATGATGCGGGCAGCGCAAAACGATGACATCGTAGTACGTATAGTATTCGTCCAAAGTTTCATCCCGGGATTGCTCAAGGTTGAGAATCTTCTCGCGAGTTTCAAGTCGGAGAGATGGCGGTGAAAACTCCTCTAGGATACGGGCTCGCAGCACAAGATAATCATTTTCATAGTGTGCACATGAGTAATACCAATCTAATGCTGAGTCAGTTAAAGAAAATTTGAAGCATGTCAGCTTAAATTCCTCTAACGCCTCATTCTCAGGTTTCATGTGGCGGCAGATGTGGTGAAAATGTTGGCAATGTATCACCGGGTCCTCTTCAATGGTACCTCCGAATTAGGAGAGACAGCTAAGCATTTTAAACATAAGGTTGCTGCCCCCATTTTTCCAAGGTTCTATGTCGTAGTATGAAGACATGGCGAATTATGTACAACAGACAAAAGAACAACTATCCATTTGCTAATTCCCCGACAACGGCGCCAGTTTTGACGGAGCCCACCGCACTGTCGTTAAGGTGCGATGTTCTCTGTGCAAAAATAAATTTATATCTCCGATACTCGCGACTTAACTATTTTTGGTAGTCAGTGGTAAGTACGGGTCGAACCCAAGGGAATTAGGTGATAGTTGTTCTTTCGAAAAGGGGGGGATTAAATAAAACAGTTGGGGGGTTGTTTTTAGTTTTTAGTACTGAAAGGTAAAGTAACAGTTGATATTACAATTAAAGGAAAGATTCGGTTTCAGGGGCCTTGTATCATATTTTCGTTTATCATTGACCTCTAATGATCATACTATGTGTTCAAAGATGAATCAAGGTTATTTCTAGCACATGACTTGCCACATCATTTAAAACACTTGTTCTATTTAGACTAATTCCTCCTTTCGAAGTATCTTAGCCTTATGTGCATCCATTTGATCTTCAGTTACGAGCAATCAAATGGATTTTAAAAGAGGTCGAACTCCTCAGATAAGCTTTGCCCGTTAAAGCATCCACTTACCCGAGTATGTTCACGAACCCCACGGAAGAGCTTTGCCCGTTAAAGCATCCACTCAACCTTGGAAGTTGTAACCTAATATGTGGCACATAGAACAAGTTTTGAACACATAGATGCACTAAGAGTAGGGCCTAAAACATTGTATGATACAAGCACACCCTTTCAACCGAATGAAGAGTTTAGCTACGAATATCCATGGAACAGGACATCATAGCTAAGTACTTGAAAAAGTAAAGGTTTTTAAAAGACAGTAAATAAAGTTTTTGAAAGTAAAGACATGAAAGTAAAGTTGTTGAATTGAAAAGATAGTAAAGTAAAGAAGAGAGGACTTACAAGAAACGTTGAGAGTGCTAAAGATCAAGCTTCGATTCCAAAGTAAAGCGATTACATGATTGTGCTCTTAATCTAGAGAGATAAGTGACTTGTGCTTCTTGCACACAAAATGGGATGATTTACAAAGGCAATGGAGGTCTCTATTTATAGGCTTAGAGGAGGAGATGGATGTGGATGAAAAGCCAACACTTGGCAAGAAATGGGAGGAGGCTTCAAAAGCCATCGGAGTGAGTCATCACTCCAAAAGCCGCCGGCCACATGGAGGAAGGGGAGACGTGGAGTGGCTTAGCCACCGGCTAGGTGGAGGAGAGAAGAGAGTTTGTGAGTTTTGTGAGCTCATCCCAAAAAGCCATCGGTCCTTTCAGCTCCGGTCTGACTCTGGTTGCCCTTCGGTTGGACTTGTTTTGAGTGATTCCATGTCAGGTTTTTGAAAGTCAGAATTTGGTCGTGACCTGGAATGACTCGTAATTCATTTTCAGCTTTAAAACTCCTCCTTAGCTTGTATTCTTTCTAGACTTCAAAATACCCTGTAGATAAATATCGGAACTAACAAGCAAAAGTTAAATAGACAAAGAGTCTAATTTGGTGGGTTTAACTGTGTTTATGATTCATACAATTATGGTCCATCAATATTGATTGTGACATTTACTCACAAATTATGTAATTGTAAAGATCATGATTGTGATTTCAGATTTGTGACTTTTTTGCTATTGATTGTTTGATTTTTTGAAGTGGTATGGATTGTTTAGTTTTGATATGCATCTTGTTTTATTTTGATTACAGGTCAACAAATGCATTATAAAAAGCATTTATAGAACTATTTTTCAATTATAAACATAAAAATAGGATAAAAATAAAAAACCGATTAATCCCGATTAATCCCCGATTAATCCTCGAGGACCTTGGCCGCCCGATTAACGATTAGCGATTTCTGTAACCTTGCTTACAAGACTCCCTCGTTGTAATAGACTAGCCTCTAACACTCTTCTCCTTGAATTGCAATCTAGGCTCCCTGCCACTGATCTTCCTCCCGAAGATCAATGAGTCTTCTCCCGAAGACAGATGCAATCTCCCGAATGTAATGTAGCAACAAGCGGCATGTGCAGTAGTGCATGTTCCACGGACAGTAATGATCGGTATACGAAACAGCCTGTCTCAACCAGGAACGGACGCAGATAGAGGGCATCTTGGGCCCCTACCCAAGTACTTTTGGGCCAAAATAATTTTTTTATTGTTGTTGTAAATTTACAAACCTCCGCTTCTCTTACCTTGTTTCCGTCTTTGATCATCGATAGCTTTTCAAGGAACAACCATTCTTACAACAAGCTTCCTCATCAAGTCATCAGCCTCTTCGCCTGACGATTCGCAAGCTGGACGGATCCTCCTTCGGTACACATATTTTGTGGTCTTTGAGAAGAAAGTTTTTAATATTTTGTGGTTTGGAGAAGAAAGTTTTGATTTTTGTGGTTTCGGAGAAGAAAGTTTTTCAATATTTTGTGGTTTTGGAGAAGAGTTATTGTTCCTGCACTTCTGAGATGAAAGTTTTAACCTTTGTGTGGTTTTGGCGAGGAAATTAGCGCTAAAAATATCAATGGCAGTTGATTTTGAGGTTTGGGAACACATCCAGAGCCAAATTTATAATCGGTCTCATGCATGGTTGGTCCCCTTCCCCTTTTTCGTTAACGACATATGTTTCACAAGATAACAATTGTTTAGTGTCTCCTGATTTCCACCGCTACTCTGAATTGGCTGAAATGAGGGTTGCTATGCTTTTAATTGTTTACTCAACTACAGAGGATTTGCTATGCTTTTAATTGGCTGAAATGAGGGAACTTTTGTTTCCTTGTTTGCAGATATTGAGGTTATGGATGGTGCTACTCTATGTCTTATTGGCAATCAACTGCCAAGACCAAGAGCCCAGTAGACTTTCACATTTTATTGTTATTTTTAGTTCATCTTAGAGAAGAGTGGATTTTATATTTGAGTTATACAACTATTCAATCTTTAACCGTTTGTTTTATTGGAATAGGTAATTTGAACTCAATGACGGATAATAGAATTCCCAAGCGCTGCAAAAGTATATCTATATCGCAATGGTTAAGAAGTGATGCTCCCTCAAGTGTGAGCAAAAGTGAGCATCATAAGGCCAGAAATTTAGACCCGTCTTCGGTTATTCTATCAAAGGATGATCAAAACAAAAGAATTGAAGATGAAGCAATTTTTGATACTACTTCACTTGAAAGGGATCCTGGAAAACGTCAATCAATAGGCAAGTATCCTTTGAATGAGCGTGACTATGTCTAAGAGCTTATGTTTTTTTAGGACCGAATCAACCTCACTTGAAGTGTTATCCAACAACAAATGGAGTTAACGAGATAAGGTTTAATAAAGATTGGTTCTTGGAGTGGCCTTGGCCTGAATATTTTATTGCAAAAGATAAAGCATATTGCTTTCCTTGTTTCTTATTTGATAGTTACCCACCCCGTCATCCACAGTTCACACAAAATGGATTTGATGGTTGGAAAAGTATAATGTGCAAGAGTTCGGGCATCGTATCGCATGTGGGAGGGATTAACTCTATTCATAGTTCTTCAATGTGTAAGTGGGAAAATATAAGAAATCCCTCAAAGCACATCAAAAGAGTGATGAGCACATTATCATCACAAGAAGTGATAGATAATCGACTTCGACTTACTGCTACTATAGAGGTCGTGAAGGTGTTGGCACGATAAGGATGTTCTTTTAGAGGTAATGATGAATTAGTCGACTCTCTTAATAGTGGCAACTTTGATGCTATTTTGGACCATCTGAAAAGAGTAAATGAAGATTATCGGAAAGTGTTAGACAGCGGTCCCAAAAATGCCACATATAGATCTCCAAGAATTCAAAAGCAAATTGCAAATATTCTTGGCAACAAAGTTCGGGCCAAGATACGTGAGGAAGTTGGTGATTCCAAATTTTGTTTTTTCGTTGATGAAGCTCTTGATGTGGCAAATAAGGAGCAAATGGCAATCATCCTTCGTTTTGTGGATTCCAAAGGGTTAATTAGAGAACAATTTTTCAAAGTGATCAATGTCGTTGACACATGTTCGCTGAATATGATCTCAAAGTAGAAGACATACGTGGCCAAGCGTATGACGGTGCAAGCAACATGCGTGGTCAATTTAATGGTCTGCAAGCTTTGTTTCTAAAAGAGTGTCCATATGCATATTATGTGCATTGTTTTGCTCACCGCTTGCAGTTGTCCTTAAATGCTGCAGCTAAAGGAGTGCCAGATGTGTGGCAGTTATTTTCCACATTGGTTACAATTGTAAATTTTGTTGATTCGTCAGCAAAAAGACATGGAATGTTAAAAGCTTACAGAGAAGCAGCAATTCTGGAATTAGTGGATGTTGGTTCACTTGGGACAGGTTCAGGTATGAATCAAGCTTACACTTTACAACGCCCTGAGGCCACTCGTTGGGGTTCACATTTTTGATCAATTTCAAGTTTGATCAAATTATTTGAAGCTACTCGGGCAACTGTTGATGATTTGTATGAGAATGGATTAGATAAAGTCAAAGGAGAAGCAAAAGGTATCGGTGAAGCTTTGACGATAAAGTTTGACTTTGTCTACTGTTTACTTCTGATGCATGAATTGATGAATATTACTGAGTTTCTTTCTCAAGCTTTCCAGAAGAAAGACATAGATATTGTCAATGTTGTGGAATGTATTTCATTGACAAAACAAAAACTTAAAGCGTTGAGAGATAATGGTTGGCATGATTTGATTACAAAGGTTGCAGCATTCTCTTGTGAGCATGATATTATTATGCCTGACATGTCTTTACCTTACAAGAGAGGCGCAAGAAGGAATGGAATGAACATCACAAATGAGCACTATTTTCGGGTCAATGTACTTTACGCCGTGATTAAGAGTCAGATGGCGGAGCTTGATAATAAGTTTACAGAGAGTTCTATAGAGATTCTTGTTCTCAGTGCATCATTTCATCCGCGCAATAATTTTAAAGCATTCAAAGTTGAAGATGTGCTTCTACTTGCTTTGAAGTTTTATCCTTCTGACTTTTCTGAACATGATATGGTTGCTCTAAATACTGAGTGTGGGTTCTTTGCACTAAGTATTCCACGGGATCTAAGGTTTGCAAATTTGAATTCTATTTCTGATGTGTGTCGGCTTTTGGGTTAACATGGGAAGTCAACATTTTATCCTATGATATATCGGTTGATATGTCTTATTTTGACTCTTCCGGTATCTATAGCAACAACAGAGAGGGCATTCTCATCAATGAACATCATCAAGAGTACACTCAGAAATAAGATGAATGATGAGTTTCTCGATGATCTCATGGTTCTTTATGTCGAACGTACATTTGCAGATTATATTAGTAATGATGCTATGATTGCTGAATTTGAAATGAGTGGAGTTCATAGAGTAAAATTTAGTTAGTTTCGCATTTTGTACATTTATAGGGTTTTGGTTTATGTCCCCCCTATAACATGTTTTGAAAAAGGCGTGAGGATGAGCCTCCCATTGGGTTCCAAACCTCAAAAAAAAAAATTTCCCAACCAAGATTTCATTCCTGGGTCCGTCCCTGGTCTCAACGCCGTTAGTTTTTCGGTGTGAAAAACTAGTCGGCCGGCCGGTCGTCCTCCTCCACTACTCAAATGTATATCATGAGTAACTTCTCTCAAAAACGAATGCAGAATAAGAACCTTAGACTTGTATTTATAGTCCTCGACTGCTTCCTTATTCGGAGAGATACTGCATCAAATATTTAGGAAATATTTCTAAATATTCTCTAGATATCATACCCTCAATCTTGATAATCATCTGAAAATCTTCTCTCGATAAATTTGGCTTCTTGATAATATTACTGGATATCCTCGATATTAGGAAACTCTGATATTAGGAAACTACCTGCAGTTAGTTCTATACAGCCTTCGAGTTCCAATGTTACTCGGACAGCTTCTTGACTTCTTGCTTGAACACTCTGAAATCAGTTTGCCAAACTTCACGCCACCTAGTTTCGCATTTTGTACATTTATAGGGTTTTGGTTTATGTCCCCCCTATAACATGTTTTGAAAAAGGCGGGAGGATCAGCCTCTCATTGGGTTGCAAACCTCAAAAAAAATTTGCCCAACCAAGATTTCATTCTTGGGTCCGTCCCTGGTCTCAACGCCGTTAGTTTTTCGGTGTGAAAAACTAGTCGGCCGGCCGGTCGTCCTCCTCCTCTACTCAAATGTATATCATGAGTAACTTATCTCAAAAACGAATGCAGAATAAGAACCTTAGACTTGTATTTATAGTCCTCGACTGCTTCCTTATTCGAAGAAGATACTGCATAAAATATTTAGGAAATATTTCTAAATATTCTCTAGATATCATACCCTCAATCTTGATAATCATCTGAAAATCTTCTCTCGATAAATTTGGCTTCTTGATAATATTACTGGATATCCTCGATATTAGGAAACTATGATATTAGGAAACTACCTGCAGTTAGTTCTATACAGCCTTCGAGTTCCAACGTTACTCGGACAGCTTCTTGACTTCTTGCTTGAACACTCTGAAATCAGTTTGCCAAACTTCACGCCACCTAGTTTTGCATTTTGTACATTTATAGGGTTTTGGTTTATGTCCCCCCTATAACATGTTTTGAAAAATGCGTGAGGATGAGCCTCCCATTGGGTTCCAAACCTCAAAAAAAAAATTTGCCCAACCAAGATTTCATTCCTGGGTCCGTCCCTGGTCTCAACGCCGTTAGTTTTTTGGTGTGAAAAACTAGTCGGCCGGCCGATCGTCCTCCTCCTCTACTCAAATGTATATCATGAGTAACTTCTCTAAAAAACGAATGCAGAATAAGAACCCTAGACTTGTATTTATAGTCCTCGACTGCTTCCTTATTCGGAGAAGATACTGCATCAAATATTTAGGAAATATTTCTAAATATTCTCTAGATATCATACCCTCAATCTTGATAATCATCCAAAAATCTTCTCTCGATAAATTTGGCTTCTTGATAATATTACTGGATATCCTCGATATTAGGAAACTCTGATATTAGGAAACTACCTGCAGTTAGTTCTATACGGCCTTCGAGTTCCAACATTACTCGGACAGCTTCTTGACTTCTTGCTTGAACACTCTGAAATCAGTTTGCCAAACTTCACGCCACCAAGGAATTAACATCATCTATGGATGTATCATCTGCCATGGTTTTAAGTTTCCACCTCCACCATGTGTGCCATTCTCCCCACCTCCATTCTCATGAAATCCACTTTATAAATTCACAGTTCCTAAATTTACAAACACCGATTCGGACTCGCTGTTTCAGATTTGGGTATAAGTCTAGAGTTTTTTTTGTTGCTAAGAAACTTGAAAACCATGTCGACGAAATTGAAGAAGCCCAACGAGGTCCTGGGTGTCTTCAGTAGCTTCGACGCAAATGACGATGGCCTCATCTACTCCAATGACGATGTGCAGGAAATAACACGTCCACACCAAGGCGGGACAAACAACACCTCCACGAGAGAGGAACAACACGTCCATGCCAAGGTGGGAAGAACAACACTTCTGCGAGGGAGGAACAACACGCCTACGTCAAGGTAGGATAATTACTTGCATATAATCCCAAAAAAAATCGACTGACAAGATTAATGTGAAGAATAAACTATAGGCTTTCTTATATTTATAGTTTGAGTTTGATAAATATTGTATTGAGTCTCACTTATAACTTACTTTTTAGAAGATCAGTTACGGCAGGACGAGTCCCGTACAGTAATATTTTTTTGTTGAGGCTAGTCATGTCAAGACCGGTCTCTTATATTTTTTTATTGAGACCAGTCTTATCAAGATCGGTTGCCTACAAAAATGTGCGTGCATTTTTCAAGCTTTCGTCGTAAATATAAGGTTGGCATAAATGCTTTCAATGAAAAATATAACAGACGGCGGATCTCTTGATGTGACTGATCTCATTAAAAATAGGACATTAGTGAATGTCGAATTCAAACGTCGTATCCAATAAGACGACGGTCTTATGGTCGAGCATCTTGTCCATTCCTTATTTTTTTAATAATAAATTTTTTGTAAAGAAAACTCAAATGTGGAAAGTCCCAACTTATTTTAGGGTAAACCTCTATTCTTTTCTTAATGTGAGCCGCAATTTATGCGCATAAGAATTCGTCATTTCTAATCAGTAGGGCAAAGTTTACTCTTTTTTTTAATTGTGGGTTTACATCGAACATATCAAGGAAGACAATACATACATAGCATGTTTCGGGTACACATATATATTTCGAGGTCGTTTTTGAAGGACATGCCACACAAAGGCCACCACCTCGTACTTGAACTTGATCTTGATTCTTCGTTGAAGCACTGGCCATCTTAACACCTCTAACCCATAGACACACACCTCCATGGTAAGGTCATAGTATTACCTAAGCACGCCTCCACGTGCAGTGGCGGATGCAGCCATGTCCCGGGGGCTCTCAGGACCTCTCTCACATTTGACAAATTCTGATCAACTAGCCATCTTTAGTTGTAGTTTTCACCAGTTTAACTTTCGAATTTTATCTTGTAGTAAATATGAAAGTTGTAGAACATTCAATAAGCTTTCTGACCATATACAGATCATCTTCAACGGATATAGGATGAGGCCTTTGTGAGCTCCAGAAGATTAACCGATCATTAGCAACTTCAAACATATAGTCTATTTCGGCTTAATTTTGAGCCATCTTAACGTTAGACTTGAGTTTAGGTGTAAGCATAGAACTTGTAGTCCTTGTCGTTAGCTTTATATTCTAGGTGATCGATTACCCAAATTGTGCTCCTGTCGCTCGTTATAGGGTTGCAAAGTTGCTACGGTTACATGTGGCTGACCACGTACACTTGTTAGGCAACCTTAGTTTTAGATGTTTTCGGCTTCCTTAAAGTCCAATTTAGATCTTAATATCAACTGAAGAGTCATAGCTTGTTAAATTATCTTTCCAATGACATATGACTCGATCTGATAGGGTAATCGATGTGAGTTTTATAACCTCTCAGAATTAGGTCGTTAATGAACTATATATGAGTTTGGTTTCGCATTTTACTTGAAAAATAGCTTATATCGTCAAACTCAAAGACTATTTATGTGGACAATTTTTTTTGTACAATTCGAGAAATATCCATACTTCGATAAACAAAAAATTTGGGACCCCCCTCCTGTAGCGCTCTGGATCCGTCACTGTCCCTGAGATGATATAGCATAAGACCTACAAACGTCCACACGGAATGAGGAAGAGGAAGAAAAAGAGGAAAGGAAAATAAGAAAATATCCGCAAGGGATGGAAGGGAAAAGTGTACTCTTAATAGCTAATTATTGGTACCTTTACTGTCACCTTCATGGTTGTGTAAGAAATAAATAAAAGAGTAAACATTGAACCAAATTAGGTCATTTTTCCTTGAAAATCAATAAATGTTTACATGGAACCTTCATTTTGCTGAGGAAGAGTAAACATTGAAACTTATTAATCTTGGTAATTTCATATATATCTTTTCTTTTCTTTTTTGATGAAGATTTTATATCTATCTTTTCTTTGTTTACGAATTCGATATCCTATAAATATTTCTATTTTTCCAATAAATAAGGTTTTGCAATAAAATCCGATAAATATTTCTATTTTTCCAATATTTTTGTTGTAACTTATAGGATATCAATAATCATTAATGTTTGAGTAAGGGTGTAGTGTATCAATAACTAAAGGAGGTCATCATAAGGTTAATTGCAAAACATAGCTTGGACTACCGGCTGATTTCAAATTGGGTATCGGATTTTTTTTTAATTTTTAATTTAGTGATTTTTGCATCAACTTGCATACATTTTGTTTACGAATTTGATGTGATTTTGAGGAATTAAAGTCGAAAACTTATGAATTTGATTTTATGGTTAACAAATTTGGTGAACTTTATTTTTATCATGGTTGGAGATATGATCAATAAGATTGAAACATGTGCGAATTGATACAAAAATCAGTAAACTGAAAATTAAAAAAGTCCGGTACTTAATTTGAAATCAGGTGGTAGTGCAGGCAATGTTTTTGTAATTTACCCTAATATTTATCCGAATCCGAAACTGATTCACTCAATCATCTCATTTAAATGAATTTATGTTTGTGTTGTAGATAAAGGATCTCGTGCAAACAATATTTTTGGTAAAAATATAAACCAATTGTTGGAGATTTTAGGGTATATGTATGACGAATGATATCTATACCCTGTAAGGAATGTTCACCTAATAAATCAAGCCATTCCGAAATCATTTGAGATCCATTTGGTATTCTGATCAGTGAGTACCGCGCCCAAGCAACACATTGAGAGTCGCGCTCTGTTAAGACATTATTTTATTTATGTCAATGTAGAACGCGATGGTAGTGTAGTGGTTGTGGCGTGCTCAGCGCCTAATGTCTTCGTTGGCATTTTGACAATTCGTATTTTTAACCCTTTATAGTTGTCAAGTTATGTGTTTTAGGGGTCAAATCGTAGTCAAACAAAATTTATAAACCTTGGTAAGCCAAGGGTTGATCCAAGGAACAACGAGTGTGAGTACAAGCTAACAAGTGACCTATTTAGCTATTCCGAACGATTAAAGGTTTTGGTGTGGTGAAACAAATTGTAGAAATTAAATGCAGAAAATAAAAAGGTTGTTGCTTGACAGAGAAAGAATCCCAGGATCAAACTTCACCCATGCCAACCCCACTAATCATGCAACGTAAATTCATCATGCTATCGAATATGGAAATAAACCGAAATAACACTAGATAAGCCGCCCATCCACGGATCATTGTCTAGATTAATCTCAATTGTTGAACGCCGCCCATCCACGGATTATCAACGATCTCGATTATTAAACTTAGGGTTTTTCAGACAAAATTCAACTTTCCCATTAATTCATGTACTACTATTGTAGCTACCATGACCTAATATCAATTTCATGCAATTACCTAGGACCCATTCATCTTTTGGTAATTAACCTAAATACGTTCTAGCATGCAAACATCCCATTCAATGTAAAACTTGCAAGAACGATAAAATTAAGCACGATGAAATTGAATATTCGAATTGCATTAATGAAAAATGTTTAATTAATCACACGAAGAGTTGGGTACATGGCACGGGATCTGTAGGATCCCATAATAAAGAAGGCTACTCACTATTCATGGTAAATTAACCACAAATAGTGTAGGATTAGAAATTAAGGACGAGATAACCGTAGTTACGATGAAGTTCGTTGAATCCTCAATCTCTCGCGATGTTCTCTGTCTTCTCTCCCAACTTAGGGTTCTTCAATCTCAATTCAAGCACATATCGTCCACTCTGCTTGTCTATCTTTTATAGCCAAAAACGACCTAAAAGCCTAAATAGCCCAAAAACAGATTTTGGAAACAAGATGATAATCATGCACCCGACGGCGAACCGACCAATTGAGTTTGTTGGCTTGGTGTGAGCCGGTCGGTTCGGATAAGCTCCAAACGACTCGAACTCTCTGACCCCTTGAGCCGGCTGGTTGGATGTTTTGCCTTGATTTGAACTGGCCGGTTTGGCAAGGCTTCCAGGGACTCCAACTCTCTGACCATTTGAGCCGGCCGATTGAGCTGTGTGTACTGGATTGAGCCGACTGGTTCAGCGTATCTCCAAAAGTCTTGAACTCTCTGAGGGTCTGAACCGGGCGGTTGAGATTTGTGCTATGGGGTGAGTCGGCCGGTTCCAGGCCTAAGTGCTTCCTTTGTGCGCGTTTTTGCCCAAAAGCATTGATTTTTTTCGAGTCTTGGTCTTAGGCCATGGTTTTGATGGATAACTACTTTTAACTTGAAACGCTCAAGAAAAGACATCAAATAGTGACAATTTGCCCGGAGAACGAATGATATCCTTCATCGTATGAAGCAATTAACTAGTCAAAATATCAACTTATCAAAACACTCCACACTTAGGATTTGTTCGTCCCAAACAAATGTCGAACAGATGGCAGAATAGATGCAAGTCCATGTGAGGCTCAACAACCATATGTTTCTAAGCTACCCACTCAAGTATCATGTGATCAATTCTAACTAAAACAAAAATAAAAAGATAACTCACTGTCGTAGAGGACACGAATGCATTTAGCATATGCATCAAGCCTTCAAACCCCTAGGCTGCCCTAGTAGGGCGAGTATAGTCTCATGAAGGTTTTCAGGAATGGGACTACCTACAAATCCTCTGTACAACTAACTAACGTGTATGCATGAGATGATGCTCAACGAGTCACAGTAAAGTCATGTCATACCTCGGATTCATCGTGTTACCTCAACTTCAGGTCAAACATCTTCACCAAAGTTTTCAGACAATCATAGATTAAACGAGTTATGCATTCAAACGGTCAGTACACAGGCTAGCAAAAAACTAATCACATGTTCTAAATAGTTCTATAGCAACATAATAAGAACATGAATAGTTACACAAAACATGCTCGCCATTCGCTTATGCTATCTAAGGATAGTCCACGGGCTCTTAGCGCAAATCTCATTCTCAAGTGCCAAGGACTAGGCAATGACCCGTAAGAGAAGTGGAGTCTGGCTTAAGAATTTTCTGAAAAATAGTACGAAAATCACATCAAAATTTCAGTGCAAGCACGTGGATCATTGATGAGCCGTATTTATACGACTCATCGAGTCAACAAATCCTATCAATTCCATCACTTTATTATGCAAACAGTTACTTCTTAGTGTTGTTTTGCATTTCAGGTGTTTCGGAAGCTCTAGGAGGAAACACGCTTAAAAGATGGCATTTTCATGCCAGAAGCATCGCAGTTGAAGAACAAAGCCAGAGGAGCGTCGTGAACAGTAATCTCGGCTCGTGAACAGTAATTCCGGCGTGAACAGTAATTCCGGGATGAACAGTAATTTTGGGCAGTGAACAGTTACTTCGGGAAAAAAAATCCAAATTTCATGCATGACGGTTAGAAGGTCCTAGAAGAGCCTAGAAGACTTGCACAAGAAGTTTACTTGGAAAACAAGCTAAGTCGGTTGCACAAAGATTTGGAAATCTTTCCTAATCTAGATTTGGACTTGACCGACTTAAGGGGGATTCGAGCTTCACTCCACTCTATAAATAAGAGCTCTCCTCAGCCTTTCAAACCATCCCAAAATGTGGAGAGCTCCTCTCTCTACAAATCCATCACATCCCACAACCGAGAGCTTCATTCCACATTCAAGTCTCAACTCCTCCTCTCGGCTCCTTGATCCGAAGTCCTCATCTCGGCGTTCCTCATTCATTCCGGCGTTCCTCAGTCCTCCTGGCCCAGTTTTTCATCATTATATCGGCTATAGAGAAGTTCATTCATCCCTTCTGTTATTGTCTTGCTTTAATGGCCATGTGTAACTAAGTCCTTTATTCGGGCTAGGGTTTTAGACATTGTGACGTTTGTTTTTGAGACTTGTTACTTAATGCTTATTTCGTTATTCTACTAGTCCGTGTGCTTATTATCTCGGTTTGTATTGCAAAGCTAAGTTGATACTCGGAACGGTTAGGCTTAGCCGAGCAATACAAGTCCCTTATTTACTGTTTGTTTGATACTAGACCGTTGAGAATAAATAGAGCACTAATTTGATATATCTTGGAATGAAGTATTAAATTGCTAGGGCTAGAATTCTACAACCTGGAAAGGAAGTAGTTTGTTGTGTAGGCGTCCGGAAAGACCCTCCTTTAGGTTATAACTTGGAATGGAAGTAACCACACTTAGGAATTAGAAATTCTATATTTAGCAGTCGATGATAAAACAAGTCACAATCAGAAACCATAGTCTGAATATTCCCTCTCTGTCAGACATCTTCTCGTTTGTTTCCTTATTTGCATTATTTCCTAATCACTCACAACCCAATTGTCTTTCCGTTTCAGAACAACTAGTAACCATCTAGCTCCCTAGGGTTCGACCCTTGCTTGCCGCTGTACTAACCCATAGCCAATAGTAAGGAAAATACAAATACAAATTTGCTGGTACCGACGACGACCTGTCAAATTTTGGCGACGTTGCCGAGGAGCTACTCACGGTGAAGTTGTTCTTTTTGTTTTTTTATTTTTCTGTTTTTTAATTTAGTTTTGCTTTATGGTTCACTATGTCTTCCTATTACGAAAGAGAACCTTGGAACGACGAGGAGTTTCCCCCACCATCCTTCCAACTTGAAGTCCGCGAGAAGACCATCAACCTTGAGCAATCCCGGGACGAAACATTGGACGAGTACTTGTTGTACTTCGATTCCATTGTGACGAGCTGCCCGCACCATGGATTCACAAACTTCTATCTTCTTCAAAGGTTTCTCGGTGGAATGATGCCACATGAGTGGAATAGGCTTAATGATGTTGCGGAAGGAGGCTCGGTGAATAATTTAACCATGTCCGATCTATGGGACTTGATAGAAGATATGTCAGAAAGCTCGAAACAAGATCAGGCCAAGCGGCTCAAAGAACTGGCCAACATAGTGCACCAAATTCAGGCTGATCTGGCAAACACGACTCACAAGCCGATGGTCATCAAAGAAGAGCTTACAATGTAGCCCACGGAGCCGACAGAGGATGAGGACCCATGGTTGACTGAAGAAGAGCTCAATTCAGAGTACCCCGGGCATTTAGAAGAAGACGGCCCACTGGCGCCTGAAGAAGAGCCGGCTGAGCCACTCGAATCGGACCTCATTACCGAGCTGCCCGAGACAGTCCCGGTGCTCGCTGCCCAAATGCCCGAGACGTGCCCAGACTTCATTGCCGATCTTCCCGAGGTAGAACCGGTACTCACTGTTGGAGTTCCCGAGGCAAACTCGGACCTCACTGCCGAAGCGGCCGAGGAAATCAAGGGAGGCCCGGTCCTCATTGGCGAGCTGGTCGAGAAAGGCCCGGACCTTGTGGCTAAAGTGCCCCAACTTAACCCTTCATTTTCTATGCAGATCACATCCACCGAAGGTCATGTAATCAATGACGATGCGGTGCAAGGCGAATTGGATGCGAAGCATGAGCCAGAAAGGCCAACAATAGAGCACCCACTCGCTGGGAGTCAAGAAGCGCTGCTTGAAAAGTGTAAGGAGCCAGATGCCCTGACAATCACCCATGGTTTTGGTAAGACCCTCATACACCACTATTTAATCGATTTGGGTGCTGGCTGTAATGCCATGCCATACTCTTTATCTTGCTCTTTGAATTTGGGACCATTGAAACTTCCTAAACTGTTGGTAGAGTTAGGAAATACATCACGAGTTCATCCTGACGGTTTACTTGAGGATCTAACGCTCCATGTTGGAGATCTTGTTGTTCCTGTAGACTTTTATGTTTTGCAGATAGGAGATGCTAGAGAGGATTATCCTTCAGCACTTATTCTTGGACGACCATCCATCTCTGCCACAAAGAAGAAGATTGACGTGGGAACATGCTGGATGTCGCTTGTGTTTGATAGCAAGATGGTGAACTCCCATGCCGACCGCTCATCCTTGAAGAAACGACCGAGACATGGCACGTTTGAATGGAAACCGGGATGGAGAAACACTAGAGCACGACTCGATGGACCAGTAGCTATGATGAAGGTGTCCTCGCCAGCTCGGAAGGATGTAAAATTGAACCCGCCCGACCAATGGAAAGCAGAACCGAGCACGTCATTCCATGAGGATTTCGGGCAGATTGAAGGAGTCGCTGGAGCCAAGTATGACCTCACACGCCCATGGGATCCTAACTTGTGATCCCTAAAGAGGTATCGTCGAGCCAACGACGTAAAACAAAGGCGCTCGCAGGGAGGCAGCCGGACATTACTTTTCAGTCTATTTACTTATTTTGTTTTATGTTTATTTCAATTTCGAGTCATTGTCGTCACATTGTACTTGGGAAAGGAGACGTTTTTCTATGCAGGAACAGTTGCGCCTTAGATTCAGAACCGAGCCTCGGCACAGCCATACCGGGCCTCGGCCAGACGGACGCACGTCTCGGATAGACCGAACGGGGCCTCGGCCGCAGCACCTCTTGACCAGGTCCCGAGCATTCATACCGAGCCTCGGCGCACGACCAGGCCGCGACCTGCAGGAACCGGTCCACGCCCAAGCATTGCAAACCGCACCCGACTTTTTTCTGGACCTCGTCCGAGTCTGACCAGCCGCCGCCCGACACCAAGGGGAGTATTGTTCCACCCTTTTTCTCTTCTTTTCCATATTATTCGTATGCATTGCGAGTCTAGAGTCTAAGTCATGCCGTGAGGACACGGCTTATTTCAAAAGTGTGGGGTGGGAGAGTCAGTCATCAAGTTAGCACGTTTACTTTCCTGCACCTACATAGAGTCAGCACGTTTCCCAAATTTTTTTAAAAGTTTTGTACATGTTCTTCTCTATTTCCTAGATTTGCGGTATTGAATGTTGATAAGGTGAAATAGATAGAGCCGATTACATGCATGTCTTTAGTGAAATTTGACTTGTGCGATTACATGTGAACTTAACCCACTACGTGCCTTTGTTAGTTGAGATAAACAGGGATGTGGAGTTGATAGAAACGTCCTAGAGTGACCTGACAGAACATTCAAAGGACCGAATTCGAGTTATATGGTTATGTGGATTTCGTGGAGGCTAGCACTTCAAGGCGACATGGTTACGAGTCTGCTCCGCCATTGCGGTACTTTTGCGGTTGGTTGGGACGGGAATACATCACACCATCCAAACTCTAGTCCAAGTAGCCCGGAAAATAGACAAGCAACCCTTGGCTTGACTCGCGTCAAAAGGACAAGGAAGAGTGAGAGCAAGTAGGTTCGAGCAATCACAATCCGCAGCACAAGGAAACAAATTCATTCCATTGTGAAATCTTACACCGCAACAAAGTGAAGTGCCCCATTGATACATCAAACCGAGTCACTACAAGCTGTCCGAAAAGAACTCAAACACCTTGGAGCTCGAATCAATCACGTGCAAGAAGAAGCAATGAAGCGTAACCATATAGCAAGAGTTCGGAACCAAGAGTGCGGTTCATGGGTCTAAAAAGGACTATCTCCCGAGACATCCGAATTAATTTGCATCTCGGCCCAAAGGTAACACATATCATTACTCCATGTCTTCGCACAAGGCTTTTAGTAACGAGTATGCATGGAAAAGTGAAATCTAGATTAGCCGAGTCACATTCATGTAGCATATCTAGGATGCCGAAGCTTTGTGATGTTCGCACTTTATTTTTCCTCTTATGACCTAGTCCTTGTTCAGGACGAACAAGTTTAAGTGTGGGGTGGTTTGATGAGCCGTATTTATACGACTCATCGAGTCAACAAATCCCATCACCTCCAGCACTTTATTATGCAAATAGTTACTTCTTAATGTTGTTTTGCATTTTAGGTGTTTCGGAAGCTCTAGGAGGAAACACGCTTAAAAGACGGCATTTTCATGCCAGAAGCATCGCAGTTGAAGAACAAAGCCATAGGAGCGTCGTGAACAGTATTTTTCGGCTCGTGAACAGTAATTCCGGCGTGAAACAGTATCCCGGAATGAACAGTAATTTCGGTCGTGAACAGTACTTCGGGAAAAAATCCAAATTTCATGCATGACGGTTAGAAGGTCCTAGAAGAGCCTAGAAGACTTGCACAAGAAGTTTACTTGGAAAACAAGCTAAGTCGATTGCACAAAGATTTAGAAATCTTTCCTAATCTAGATTTGGACTTGACCGACTTAAGGGGGATTCGAGCTTCACTCCACTCTATAAATAAGAGCTCTCCTCAGCCCTTCAAACCATCCAAAAACGTGGAGAGCTCCTCTCTCTACAAATCCATCACATCCCACAACCGAGAGCTTCATTCCACATTCAAGTCTCGGCTCCTCCTCTCGGCTTCTTGATCCGAAGTCCTCATCTCGGCGTTCCTCATTCATCCCGGCGTTCCTCAGTCCTCCTGGCCCGGTTTTTCATCATTCTCTCGACTATAGAGAAGTTCATTCATCCCTTCTGTTATTGTCTTGCTTTAATGGCCATGTGTAACTAAGTCCTTTATTCGGGCTAGGGTTTTAGACATTGTGACGTTTGTTTTTGAGACTTGTTACTTAATGCTTATTTCGTTATTCTACTCGTCCTTGTGCTTATTATCTCGGTTTGTATTGCAAAGCTAAGTTGATACTCGGAACGGTTAGGCTTAGCCGAGCAATACAAGTCCCTTATTTACTGTTTGTTTGATACTAGACCGTTGAGAACAAATAGAGCACTAATTTGATATATCTTGGAATGGAGTATTAAATTGCTAGGGCTAGAATTCTACAACTCGGAAATGAAGTAGTTTGTGGTGTAGGCGTCCGGAAAGACCCTCCTTTAGGTTATAACTTGGAATGGAAGTAACCACACTTAGGAATTAGAAATCTGATAATTAGAAGTCGATGATAAAACAAGTCACAATTAGAAACCCTAGTCTGAATATTCCCTCTCTGTCAGACATCTTCTCGTTTGTTTCCTTATTTGCATTATTTCCTAATCACTCACAACCCAATTGTCTTTCCTTTTTCAGAACAACAAGTAACCATCTAGCTCCCTAGGGTTTGACCTTTGCTTGCCGCTGTACTAACCCATAGCCAAGAGTAAGGAAAATAAAAATACAAATTTTCAGGTACCGACGACGACCTGTCAATCATCCCTTAGTTTCTAGTACATGAATTCTCAAGACAAGTCTTGATTGCACGCAATGAAAATGTGGAAATACACTACATCAAGCAAAAACAACTATGTTTAGGGTCAATTTTTCACCCGCATTTGAAAATTCAGAACTTTGTTCTTGATTGGGGGCCTATTTTTCGCCCCTCTTTTTACTATTTTTTTTCTTTCTAACTCCACACTTAAAGCTTGACATAGTGTACGAATGAAGGCGGGTGCATGCAAATTACAACAAGTATAGAGAAACACATACCAGTACTAAGGTCACCTAGAAAAAGGGATGCAATTTAAGTTTTTGACATTTTGTAACGGTGCCTACTAATATCAAGTCTCAAACATGCTTCATGAAATACGTAAAACACGTGATAGGCCAAGGCTAGCAATGGTACTGATATGAGAGAATACACACACGATTAAAACTATTTCAAGTCCTAGACTTTGAATCCAAAAGAATGATGATGAATCAAGGAGTATCATAGTAAACGGGGATTTCAATCGCGATACATAGACAGTTGAGCATATGCAAGAGTGAATGTGTGACATGCGATGTATGTGACTATGTGCTACCCACTCCACACTTAAAAATGAGCTTAGTCCCTCAGCGAAGAAATAGAAGATAAGAAAAGGCGCATAGGAACTTCCCTCGTGTGTGAAAACTCGATATCCATAGAGATTAAGAGATGCTCGGGGAGTGAAACACGACTTGAGGGCTGGTAGAGATATAGATAAAAACACAGAGCTTCACAAATGATAGGTTAGCATCAAAAATCGTGGAGGGGCACTCCACACTTAGAACTTGAATTGTCAACACATAATGCAAATGAAAAATGCAACTAACTAGTACTTATAGCGCGGGTTTCTCCCCGAAGAGGCCTAGTTTAACGTCTTGGCAAGACATAGCTAGGGAGGTAGGACTAGAAGCATTCTCGGGAAGTCCCTCGCTGAGATCCCTTCTCAAGAAGTAGGTTATCGTCTATGCTTTCAGGAAGCGCCAGATGTTTTAGGACGTGGTAATGCTTGAGGCGCTGCCCATTGACTACCATTGATTTTCCTCCCTCAATGCTAAGTTCCACGTGGCTGTCTGGGTATGCTCTCCCCACTATATAGGGACCACTCCATTTGGTGCGTAGGTTCCCAGGAAATAACTAAGGTGGGAGTTGTAGATAAGCACTCGCTCGCCTTCATTGAATTCTCTATGCACTATTCATTTGTCATGCCAGTTCTTCGTCCTCTCCTTATAGATGAGAGCATTTTCATAGGAGTCCAAATTGATTTCATCAAGCTCATTAAGTTGCATCAGTCTCTTTTCCCCAGCTGCGTTCATATTTATATTTAGCTCCCTGATTGCCCACAGAGCCTTGTATTCAAGTTCAACTCGCAAATGGCAGGTTTTTCCGTAGACAAGCCTGAAGGGACTCATTCCGATAGGAGTTTTGAATGCAGTCCTATATGCCCACAACGCGTCATCTAGCTTGGACGCCCAGTCCAACCTGTGGCTCGAGACTGTCTTTTCCAGTATGCTCTTGATCTCTCGGTTAGAGATCTCTCTACCTGTCCGCTGGTCCGGGGTGATATGGAGTGCCAACCTTGTGATAAACACCGTATTTCTTCAGCAAGGTCTCGAAATTTTGTTCCTTGAAATGGGAGCCTCCATCACTAATAACTGTCCTGGGAACTCCAAACCGAGGGAATATAACCTTTTGAAACATTTTCATAACCACCTTGACGTCGCAAGTTGGAGTAGCCACTGCTTCAACCCACTTGGAAACGTAGTCGACTGCTACCAAGATGTACTGATTTCCATAAGAAGGTGGGAATGGTCCCATGAAGTCGATGCCCCATACATCAAATAACTCCACCGCTAAAATGCTCTACTGGGGCATCTCTTACTACTTAGAAATATTTCCAGTCCTCTGGCACTGATCACAAGCCTTGACAAACTCGTGTGCATCCTTAAATAAGGTAGGCCAATAGAACTCGGATTGTAGGACCTTTGCAGCTATTTTCGAACCAGCCCCATGGCCACCATATTGTGATGAATGGGAGCGCTCTAGGATCCACCTAATCTGGTCCTCGTCGATGCAAGTCCTGTAAAGGCCGTCAACACATAATTTGTAAAGAAAAGGATCATCCCATAAGTACCTCTTGACGTCGGACAGAAATTTCCTCTTCTGGTTGTGCGACTGGTCAGGAGGAATAATACCGCATGCTAGGTAGTTAACGAAATCTGTGTACCATGGAGCGATGCTACCTCGACGCTCATAAGCTACTCACCTGCGAGAGAGTCAGTCATTGGGAGTTTGTCCTCTTCGTGGTCGAGCTCTCCTAGCTCGAGGCGTGACAGGTGATCTGTAACTAGATTTTGAGCTCCCTTCTTGTCTCTAATGTCAATGTCGAACTCTTGAAGGAGGAGGACCCAACGAATCAACCTGGGCTTCGAATCCTTCTTAGACAGCAAATACTTGATTGCAGCATGGTCAGTGTACACTATGGTCTTTGAACCTATTAGATACTGCCTGAACTTCTCAAAAGCATAAACGATGGCCAACATCTCCTTCTCTGTCGTAGTTGATCGTTGTATTTTTAGTACGTTGATCAAAAACAATTTGTAATCAACCGGTAAGACCGGTGTCGAACCCAAGGGAGCAAATGGACTACACGCTAGTTCTATCAAGTTTTCTTACTCGGCTAATTCCTAAAATTCAAATTGGTTGAGTTATCAATATTTCTAAAACAAGAATGAAATGGTTTTAGGGATTGAATTCAATTAAAAGCGAGTTTCGAGGGATTAATCCCCTCCTTGGCAATTTCCCAATGATCATGCAAACAAGAGTTCAATTAATTAAGAGTTGATAGGTTTTGAACCTAGCCTAGACTAAGAATTAGGCTATTACGCATATCTAATCTTAGTCAAGCCATCTTAATTAGGATCTCACTAATTAAAGGGTGTTGATCCACTATATAGCATTTACTCTCATAAATGCTATATGCATAAAGTTCTAGTTCACCTCTCACCATGAATTTACTCTGATAAATGTAGGTTAAGTTCAATTTTACTATATCAAAACCATCCCTAAGCTTTCTCAAGACTTAGATCAAAGTTCTAACATAAACATGTCACTTAGGCATTTTATCAAACACTTGGAGACATGTCTAACATGAAGAGCATAGTAAAAATGAAATCAACTTCAATAGATCTATTCAAATGTGTTCACAATGATCATTGAGTACCAAGGAGGTTCATAGAACCCCTCAAAACACAAGGGAGACTACTCACTCATCATGTAAGACAACATGATGAGTAGGTTTTTACAAGCAAATCTAGGAGAAAAGAAGAGGGAAAGAGTAGGATGATTAGTCCTAGTGAACTCCCTTGATCTTGATTCCTCCTTGATTTGATGATGATGAAACCCTTGATTTGATCACTTTCCTTTGTCTCGTTCTCCAGAAAAATCCCCCAATGTTAGGTCAAGAAACCCTCTTTCTATTTATAGCCTCGGATTATTTTCGGTACTGTAGCAGGTCCAGTCGATCGACTGGCGTTGGTCTTGTGGCCCAGTCGATCGACTGGTGGTAGAAAACGGCACTTGGATAGCAGGATCTCAGTCGATCGACTGGAGCAGGGGAGCTTCCCAGTCGATCGACTGGCTTTGTGCGGAAAACAGGTCCTCCTGAAACTCCATCTACTCGATCGACTGAGGTCCCAGTCGATCGACTGGAGGCGCGTGGCTTGCAACCCATGGGTAGAAGACTCTTCAGTCGATCGACTAGAGGGGCCAGTCGATCGACTGATAATGCTCGATTTTCAGCACCTCCTGAGAGTTTATCTAGTCGATCGACTGGAGCAGGGGAGCTTCCCAGTCGATCGACTGGAGACCAATTCCTGCTAACTTTTGCTCTAAAACACCGATTTTCTCCGAGTTTCCTTCCAATGGCTCTTGACACTAAGACATCTTGCTTTGTACCTGAAACGCACGAGAAAAGGATCAAATGACATCAAATAGTAGTCGGAATCGAACTAAAGCTATAGTGAAAAACGGGCATTAATGAGTCGAAAACTCGACTCATCAACACTCCACACTTAAGCTTTGCTCGTCCCGAACAAAGTATGCAAATATCCCAAGGAAGTGCAAATGTCGAAATGCTAGTGGTGCTATGTTTTTCGTGCATTTGCCACACTAGATTTCACGAGGTCTCGATCCTTATTTCTAAACATGTTATTGAAAAGTAAATGACAAGTATATACAATCTAACTAGCTCCTTTTCGTAGGCGTTACGAATGCATTTAGCATATGCATTAAGCCTTTAAACCCCTAGGCTACCCTAGTGGACGAGTTATAGTCTCGTGAGAGTTTTCAGAAAAGGGAATACTCACAAATCCCATATATGCACATGTCCCATAAGAGTGAGTGCAAGAGTGCTCAACCAAGGCTACGATTTTTCAAAACCAATCCCTCACCTCAAGCAAGACTAGCGCCACAATATCATAAAAAGAGCTTTCTCAACCTTTTGAGTACCTTTTGCGACGTGCATTCAAGAGCATCAATACTAGGGCTATGAAATGACTATCCAAAATTCTACTCATTTTCAAAGCAACATAATAGAAGTAAGGCTTATAGCTTGCACAATAGAGTGTCAACCGCTCACCTATGCTAGCTAGGGCTAGTCCATGGGCTCGCGGCAAGAAACTCATTCCCAAGTTTTAGGCGCTTAAGCCGTAATCCATAAGGGAAGTGGAGTTCGACACTAATGTTTCTTAATAAACAAGCATAGACCAAATGATAGCTCTCGTGCAAGCACAAGGATCGTCCAAGAATTATTCTAACAAGCACACGATGGAAATGACTAATCCCGCACAAATATAGAATGATGGAAGAACATAGGGTCAAGTCGTAAGTGCTTCTCATTTTCTTATTGAGACAAATGCTTTCGAGGGGGACTTACCTCCCTAACCCCCGGCATTTGCTCATTCATTCAGGCTTCCTTTTTTTTTTAAATGACTCCACACTTAAAACTTGACAATATGTTCAAAAGTTGTAAGGGATGTGCGGGAATTAATCATGAACAAGGCACTATGTTAGAGAACTCAAGTCACCAAAGAGCATTCAAATGATCTAAGTTTTTCACAACAATTTTTAAAAGTGTTTGCTAGCTTGATCCAAGGTGTTGCAACGAAAATACTTAGAAAGCTGGATAGTCAAGATGTAGAAATGATATTGATTCTCAAAAATGCATGCTCAAAGGACTAGGTCGGTAAATGTGGCACATAGGCTAGATGCGATCTATAGGGATTTAGAATTTAAAATCACAAGCTTATGCGGTTAAAAACACTCTCATGTTGGGACAATGTGCAAGTATGCAAGTGTCCATCTAGAAATGATATGTATAGCATGCAATCATGTGAACTATGCGCATCAAAACCACTCCACACTTAATTCAAGCTTAGTCCCTAAGCGCAAAGAATGATAAAATAAAGGCAAAGGCGCAAAGGAACTCCCCTCGTTTGTAGTGCCGGTGATATAATCCATAAGAGTGAGAAATAGCCTTTTGGTTGCAAGTGTAGATATAAGAGGGTGTTTTAGACATGATAAGAATATGTGAATGTATATCCTGTAGAGTGAACAATGTAAATGGTAAACACCTCCAATATCATCAGAAGAATATAGCATACAACCAATAGGCAAGAAAGGATAGATATCACCAAAATAGCATACATCAACAAAAATGCGCAAAAAGGCGACTTATCATTCAAATCAACATCCAATGCAACAAGTCAAATAAGGAAAAATACACATGTGGAAATAGAAATGAAGCATGGACTAAGATGTAGCCTCGTCGTCTCCCGGAGGGGTCCTCCTAGCTGAATCAACGACTCCATCGTCCTCAAGCGGCTGCGTGACACCGGGGAAGAGAGGGCTATCGTCTAAAGCAGAATCCACGTTGGGGATCGTCTCTCCTGGGAGTGGAGTGCCCGCCTCCCCGAATGCTGAAACTGGCGAGAAAGGTAGTGGGGAGGCGCCACGCGGTGCTGAGAACTCTGGAGCGAGTGGAGTGGCAACTGGAGTGCTGGGGCCTCTGCCGAATGATAAAACCGTGGATCTCAGCCACTCCCACTCCCGGCGGGCTCTAGCATCAGACTCTCGGACAAAGTCCTTGAGGCGAGTCAGTCCACTCCTCAAGTCTGCCACGCCAGTCGTCAAGCCAGCAATATCTGATGTCACTCTCTGTCTCCACTCTGCCGTGTCATCAACGACTGAAGGGGGAATATCGGCTGCTGGCTCTGCTGGTGGCAACTCCTCATCTGCCTCTGGAATGACTGCCGGTGGGGGAGGAGGAGGTGAACCGGGAGGAGAGGGTGAGAGGTGGGCGAGACAGTAAAGGGGAAACTTCTGCTTGAAGGCCCTCCTCTTCGCAGCAGCATCAGTCACAAGGGTCTCCACATGAGGCGACGGGTCACTACTCCATGTCTTACCGTCCCGCTTCACCATGTGCATATTCTTCATCAAGGTGATGTCAAGCAAACTCCTAGCAGGGGCCTCACAACCCTCGTGGCCAAAGGTGAAGTTACACCTTTGGGCTATCAATGTAATCAAGGAGCCACCTCCCAAGCCCTTGTTCCTCGCAGTCGGCTTCACAACGGCCTCAAACCGATTGGCAAGGACCACTAGCCAATCAATAATCTCCCCGTGATCCATGGCAACCATGAGGTCCATATCTGGCAAGGTCACCTTCCTACCCCTCTCTGTCCTCGTATTAATACCAATATAAATGACGTGGTGCATAATCTTCCAAACTGGATCAACAATCGCCGAAGAATTATATGAAGATATGAACCACTCATTTCTGCCAGAAATCCTCTTCCAAAGTCTGGACTGGTCGTGCTCAGTGAATACCTGGGGTGAGCCCGTAGGCTGTGGGAAGCCAAGCCACTCTCGGATCGTACTCTCCCTGATCCGAAAATCTCTACCCCCCAAAACGAACTCCCAATAATACTCTGAGGAACCATCCTCCCCCACTCTTTCCTTCATCGACTCAAACGAGCATAAAAACTCCTCAACTACCCTCTGGTAGGAACCCGGATCATCAGCAAATATAAAGGATAAGCCATGAGTAGTGAGCCGAGATTGTACCTCAGTCGCGACAACATCGTCGATGCTGCGGAGCAAGCCCATGTCCAGGTACAATGTCGGGATGGCCTTCATCTTCTTCGCAATGATAGTAGCGTGACGGGTCTGGTGCTTCTCGTCCCTGAAGACCAAGGGAGTCGAGAATGGGTACGGGACCGGAATGGGCATCGGTCCCGCATAGGGCTCCTCATGAGGCTCAGCTGGCACTAAGGCCATGGAAGGAGGGGTAGCAGCAGGAGAAGGCTCTCTATGCACAGGGGGCGGAGGGACTCTAGGGGCAGGAGGCACTGGCGCTTTCTTCTTCGGCGCCGGTTTCCTCGGTGGAGGCTTCTTCTTCTTTGGGGGCGGCGGGGAGACCGGTGCGGCCTCAATCTCCTCCTCCAAACTCCGGTCAGCAAGAGAATCCCTCAAAAATCTCCTCTTGCGGGTAACAAGAGGTCTATCATCCTCATCCTCGCTACGAAACTCGTCGATTTGGTCTAAAAGAGAGGGCTCACGAGCAACCCCCTTCCCCTTCGATTTGGAGCTGGATGATGAAATCGGCACGACCCATGATGCACTGAGGATGGAAAGCCAAGTCAAAATGAGCAAAAACTCAAAAATTGCACTGATCAGCAATCGAGTCGATCGACTGAGATGGAACTGGAATTCCAGTCGATCGACTGAAGGCTGAAATCCGATCGGGTTAGGTCGATTTTGGGGGTTTTCCGGGGAGGCTTTCGGAGGCCAAATTGATCAATGGGGTTTGTAGGCGGGTGGATTGGGAGTGAAATGGCGGTGGAATCGGGAGGAACGGATGGCTAACGGAGGAGATCGGAGGGAGGGGAGCGTCGGATCGGAAATCCGATTTTTGACGGGATTTAGGCGGCGGTTTGAGGGCGGACGAGTGGCGGAGGGCTGGCGAGGTGGTGGTCGGGCTGCTGGGAGTAATCCGGTGAGGAGTTGGGGAAGGTCGGATCGGAGGGAGTTTTGATTTGGGATTTAGGGTTTCGTTTGAATGAAGAAATGAGGAAGGAAATGAGATTTTGGATAAGAAAAACCCAGTCGATCGACTGGAAGCCCAGTCGATCGACTGGATAAGCACGAAAAATAGGAGCTCCTGAGACACCATTTAGTCGATCGACTGGGCTGAAGCTTGCCTCCAGTCGATCGATTGAATCCGAATTCTGCTTGAAAAATATTTTCTTTTTCCAACGAACCCCGACTCCACACTCAGAATTTTTACTCAAAATCAAGAATATGCACCACTCAAAATATCACATATAATCAAGGTACGCCCTCCTAATCAATCGCTAGCACATAAACATACGATTTTCAATCAACACAAGCTAGGATCACCACTCCACACTTAAAACTCACCATCATCAAGAAAATTCATGCACGCCCTACATCACATCACACACACACACCTAATCATGCATATAAAATCATCCAAATCACCAAGCCACATTACAAGTTCACAAAAGCATGCTACACATATGTGGAAGTTACTTGTGCATAGATAGACAACTCACAAACCGGGGTACTTCCCGTGAGGTGCCTAGTTTAACGTCTTGGCAAAGACCGAGCCGATCCTTTTCTCACTAAGAAGCACACTTGAGGAGTCCCTTGCTAGGATCCCTCCTCAAGCGGATTAAGGCATTCTATGGGTCGGTCAAGGGGAATGTGACATTTTGCTCATCACGAAATCCTTCTCTATAGTGCTTTAGCCTTTGTCCATTCGCCGTGAAGGTAGTCCCATCATTGTTGAGCAATTCTACATGTCCATCCTCATAAGGCTTGTGGAAAATAAATGGACTACTCCACCGGCTTCTCAATTTTCCCGGGAATAGCTTAAGCCTAGAATTAAAGAGCAAGACCTTCTCTCCCTTCTTGAATTCACGACGAAGTATCCTTTTGTCGTGCCATTTCTTGGTCTTCTCTTTATAGATCCTAGCACTTTCGTAGGCCTCATTCCTTATTTCTTCTAACTCATGGAGTTGAAGCACCCTATGGTCTCCCGCCATTTGTAAATCCATATTCAACGTTTTGATTGCCCACATCGCCTTGTACTCCAATTCCACCGGCAAGTGGCACGGCTTCCCATAAATAAGGCGATAGGGAGACATTCCAATAGGGGTTTTGAATGCCGTACGATAGGCCCATAGAGCGTCATCTAGCTTCGATGACCAATCTTTTCTTGAGCTCCCCACGGTTTTATCCAAGATTGCCTTGATTTCTCGATTTGAAATTTCCACTTGCCCACTAGTTTGTGGGTGATAAGGGGTGGCAACCTTGTGACTAACTCCATACTTGCGAAGCAAGGCCTCAAAATGTCTCTCCTTGAAATGCGAACCACCATCACTTATAACGGTCCTTGGCACCCCAAATCTCGGAAAGATGATTTTCTTGAATAGTTTCGTGACCACCTTGGCATCACAAGTGGGGGAAGCGACGGCTTCAACCCATTTTGAGACGTAATCAACCGCCACCAATATGAATCGGTTCCCAAATGAAGAAGGAAAAGGGCCCATATAGTCAATGCCCCATACGTCAAATATCTCGACCGGGAGGATGCTTTGTTGTGGCATTTCATGCCTCTTTGAGATATTGCCGGTCCTTTGACATTGATCACATGCTTTCGCGAACTCATAAGCATCGCCAAAGAGAGTAGGCCAATAAAAGCCGCATTGTAGTACTTTTGACGCGGTTTTTGCTCCACTACCATGTCCTCCATATTGAGAAGAGTGACAATGGTAAAGAATTTCTCTCATTTCCTCTTCGGCGACACAAGTCCTATATAGCCCATCCGCGCAAAGCCTATAAAGGTAGGGCTCATCCCAATAGTACCTCTTGGTCTCGGAAAGGAATTTTCTCCTTTGATGGTGGTTCATATCGTGGGGTATGATTCCACAAACCACAAAGTTAACGAAGTCCGCATACCAAGGAAGTGCCTCCGCTTCAACCCTCATGAGTTGCTCTCCGACAAATGAGTCGTTCACCGGTCTAGTATCCACCTCAATCTCTTCGTTCTCCTCTAGCCTTGATAAGTGGTCGGCTACCACATTTTCGACCCCCTTCTTGTCTTTAATCTCGATATCAAACTCTTGGAGTAATAAAATCCACCTTATCAATCTTAGCTTGGAATCCTTCTTTTCTAAGAGATATTTGATAGCCGCATGATCCGTGAATACTATAACCTTTGAGGCCACAAGATAAGGACGAAATTTGTCGAAGGCATAGACGATAGCAAGAAGTTCCTTCTCCGTAGTTGTATAATTCAATTGAGCACCACTAAGAACTTTGCTTGTGTAGTGGATGGCATGAAGTTTCTTGTCTATCCTTTGCCCAAGAACCGCCCCAATTGCATAATCGCTTGCGTCACACATGAGTTCAAAGGGCAATTCCCACCTAGGGGGTTGAATAATAGGAGCCGAAATCAATGCCTCTTTTAACTTCTTGAAGGCTACTAGGCAATCTTCATCAAAATGAAATTTTGTATCATTGCATAGAAGATTTGTCAATGGCTTTGCAATCTTCGAGAAGTCCTTTATAAACCTTCTACAAAATCCGGCATGACCAAGGAAACTCCTAATTCCTTTCACATCTCTTGGAGGTGGCAATTTCTCCATGACTTCAATTTTTGCCTTGTCCACCTCAATTCCTCTTTTTGAGACCAAATGCCCAAGAACTATCCCCTCCTGCACCATGAAATGACATTTTTCCCAATTAAGTACAAGGTTCGTCTCAATGCATCTTTTCAACACTTTAGCCAAATTAGCTAAACAATCATCAAAAGACGAACCATAAACAGAAAAGTCATCCATGAACATTTCCATGATTTTCTCAATAAATTCCGAAAAGATAGCCATCATGCATCTTTGAAAGGTACCCGGCGCATTACAAAGCCCAAAGGGCATTCGCCGATAGGCAAATGTTCCATAGGGACATGTAAAGGTGGTTTTTTCTTGGTCTTGTGGATGAATAGGGATTTGGAAAAATCCACTATATCCATCAAGATAACAAAAGTAATCATGCTTAGCTAATCTTTCCAACATTTGGTCAATAAATGGAAGGGGAAAGTGATCTTTTCTAGTGGCTTGGTTAAGCTTCCTATAATCCACACACATACGCCACCCGGTTACCATTCTTGTGGGGATTAGTTCATTCTTCTCATTTTTAACTACGGTCATCCCCCCTTTTTTTGGCACTACATGAATGGGGCTCACCCATTTGGAGTCCGCAACGGGGAAAATAATTCCCGCATCAAGCAATTTAAGCACTTCCTTTTTCACAACTTCCCCCACAATAGGATTCAACCTCCTAGCTCTCTCCCTAGATGGCATACTATCACTCTCTAAGTTGATTTCATGCATGCATAAATTAGGGCTTATTCCCTTTAAATCATCAATAGAGTAGCCAATAGCATCCTTATGTTTCCTAATCACATCAAGCAATTTTGAGGTTTCAATATCATTCAAAGAAGCATTCACAATGATAGGCAAGCTAGAATTTGGGCCTAAGAACTCATACCTTAGGCTTGTTGGTAGAGCTTTAAGCTCTACCGAACAAAACTCCTTACCTTTGTCGCTTAGAGTCCCTTCTTCACAATTCTCCTCTAAGATAGCCCAACAATCGCCAATGTCGGGAAGCTCATTGTCAAGGTCAATTGCACTCATGAGAAGGTTAGGCACATTATACAATTCAT
Source organism: Rhodiola kirilowii (assembly GCA_033675215.1). Lineage (NCBI taxonomy): Eukaryota > Viridiplantae > Streptophyta > Magnoliopsida > Saxifragales > Crassulaceae > Rhodiola > Rhodiola kirilowii. The sequence continues at coordinate 240,481 of JAUCNB010000027.1, forward strand.
AAGTATCCACTAGGTCAAGATAATTACAAGTCATTGTAGAAGTAGGACCTCGTTGTGCTTTTTCAAGATTAAACTCAACTTCCTCATCTCCTAGCCTCATGGTAATTGACCCCTTAGTCATATCAAAAATAGCCCCCGCGGTGTAGAGGAAGGGCCTTCCCAATAGAATGGGAATTTCATTGTCCTCCTCCATCTCTAACACCACGAAATCCCCCGGGATATAGAAATTCCCTACTCTAACCGGGACATCCTTAAGGACTCCCTTAGGAAACCTCGAGGAGCGGTCAGCGAGCCTTAGAATCATGCTAGTTGGTTTAGGCTCACCCATATTTAGCTTTTTACACAAAGAATAAGGCATCAACGATATGCTTGCACCCAAATCACACATTGCTCGTTCAATCTTAATATCATTAATAAAGCATGAAATGGAAAAGCTACCGGGATCCTCAAGCTTTGGGGGCATGCGAGGTTGGAGTATGGCACTACATTCGCCATTGAGGGACACCGTATCGACATCCTCGATAGTCCTCCTACAAGTAATGACATCTTTTAGAAAACGAGCATATGAAGGAGCTTGAGTTATTACCTCGGTGAAGGGCATTGTCACATAGAGCTTCCTCATCATCTCCGCGAACTTGGAGAATTGCTTATCATTTGTTTTCTTCTTTAGCCTTTGAGGGAATGGAATAGGAGGAGTGTAGACTCTAGGTTCGTCTTTCTCCTTTTCCACCTCTCTTTCCCCTTCAACTTGAGGGTTAGGAACCTCTTCATCCAATTCTTCAATTTCGGCACTAGCTTGGCCTCCAAGGTCAAAAGAAACTCTCTTCCTTTTAGGTACCTCGCTCTCTAGATTTTTCCCACTTCTCAAGGTTACCGCATTACAATGCTCTCTATTCCCTTGTTCGGGTCTAGCCGGTAGCTTGCCCGGTGCCCTTGTAGATGCCTCGGCTTGTTGAGCAATTTGACTTTCAAGCATTTTGTTGTGGGTCTCCAATCTCTCAAACTGAGTTTGCATGTCTTCAAATTTAGCTTGAACGTCCCTACTTGCCTTCTCTTGTTGTGCAAGGATTTTGGCTAGCATAGCTTCCACACCGGATGGTTCGTTTGAAGGTTGTGGAGGAGCTTCCACTTGTTGATAGGGTCTTTGAGCTTGGGATTGATATTGTTGCCCTTGGTTTCTTTGGAGCAAGGTCGGTCCTTGACCTTGATATTGGTTCCTGGGTTGGAACCCTTGATTGGATTGAGTAGGTTTAGGACCGAATCCGGGAGGTGTGGATCCAAAGTCGGGGCGAGTGGGATTAGTGGTTTTGTAGGAGAAATTGGGGTGATTTCTCCATCCCGAAGAGAACTTTGGTGTAGTGTAGTTGGCTTGAGAGCCTTGCCCTTGATTGGCATTACTTCCATAGTCCCTTCCTTGATTTCCTCCCACAAAATTAACTTCTCCATACCCTTGCCCTTGCACATCCCTTTGAACCAAGGGGCAAGAAACCGTCTCATGCTCGTAGACCTCACAAATGTCGCACCCTTGCTGCGTTGAAGCTTCTTTGTCCGGGTGTTTAAGCCTAAACACTTCATCCGAGAGATTATCAAAGTCCTTCCTCAAAGCATCATAATCCCTAGAGCTTACCGCTTTCACTTCGTGTCTCTCATTTCTTCTTCTAGGATTTCCTCTCTCGCTTCCCCACATGAAATAATTCTTCGTTATTTTCTCTATAACCGCAAAGGCTTCATGTAATGCAAGGTCCATTATAGCTCCGCCCGAAGCGGTGTCAAGTGCAAGACGAGAATTACCGTCCACACCTTGATAGAAGGTGTGGAATAGAAGAAGATCATCCAAATTGTGGTGAGGACATAGCCTTTGATATTCCTTGTATCGCTCCCAAGCTTCATAGAGCGTCTCTCCATCCATTTGCACAAAATTTGTGATTTGGCTCCTATAATGCGCCGTCTTGGAAGGAGGAAAGTATTTATTTAGAAAGGCCACAGCTAGCTCCTCCCAAGTAGTGAAGCTATCGGGAGTTTGACTCCTCAACCAATCTCTTGCTCTTCCCGTGAGGGAGAAGGGGAAAAGCCTAAGTAGCTTAGCATCTTCCAAAATTCCATTGATCTTGAATGTAGCATAAACTTCAAGAAATGACGTCAAATGGGAATTTGGATCTTCATTGTCCCTCCCCGAGAATTGGTTAGATTGAACCATTTGAATAGTGGACGTCTTCAAATCAAAATCCCGGTTATCTACGGTAGGCAATTGGATGGGAGAACGGTAGCCATATGCCGTAGGGATGGCATAGTCCTTGAGGGCCCTTCTAGCTAGGGGCAGTTGTGGAAGGTTATCTTGGTTTCGTTGACGAGGAGGGGGCGGAGGAGGAGGTAGTCTATTATCCCTATCACCCATGACTTCTTGAGTAGTGGAAGTTGATCCTTTGTCTTTGTTGGTCTTACTCCTTGTAAGATGAGGGTTAACTAGCTCTCTAATAGGTTGGTTCAAGTCTCTATCCACAATATGAGTAAGCTTCTTGGTCTTTGGAGGCATAAAAGAGGTGAACCTACAAGGGGAGCCAATTAAAACAAGTAAGCGTAGTGAATAAGCTCAAGATTTGCAAGTATCAAGTAAAATAAGGTAAAACATGGAATAGTCGGAGCACTAAATGACTTTCCTAGGGGTAATCTAGCTATTGCTTCCCGGCAACGGCGCCATTTTGATCGTTGTATTTTTAGTACGTTGATCAAAAACAATTTGTAATCAACCGATAAGACCGGTGTCGAACCCAAGGGAGCAAATGGACTACACGCTAGTTCTATCAAGTTTTCTTACTCGGCTAATTCCTAAAATTTAAATTGGTTGAGTTATCAATATTTCTAAAACAAGAATGAAATGGTTTTAGGGATTGAATTCAATTAAAAGCGAGTTTCGAGGGATTAATCCCCTCCTTGGCAATTTCCCAATGATCATGCAAACAAGAGTTCAATTAATTAAGAGTTGATAGGTTTTGAACCTAGCCTAGACTAAGAATTAGGCTATTACGCATATCTAATCTTAGTCAAGCCATCTTAATTAGGATCTCACTAATTAAAGGGTGTTGATCCACTATATAGCATTTACTCTCATAAATGCTATATGCATAAAGTTCTAGTTCACCTCTCATCATGCATTTACTCTCATAAATGTAGGTTAAGTTCAATTTTACTATATCAAAACCATCCCTAAGCTTTCTCAAGACTTAGATCAAAGTTCTAACATAAACATGTCACTTAGGCATTTTATCAAACACTTGGAGACATGTCTAACATGAAGAGCATAGTAAAAATGAAATCAACTTCAATAGATCTATTCAAATGTGTTCAAAATGATCATTGAGTACCAAGGAGGTTCATAGAACCCCTCAAAACACAAGGGAGACTACTCACTCATCATGTAAGACAACATGATGAGTAGGTTTTTACAAGCAAATCAAGGAGAAAAGAAGAGGGAAAGAGTAGGATGATTAGTCCTAGTGAACTCCCTTGATCTTGATTCCTCCTTGATTTGATGATGATGAAACCCTTGATTTGATCACTTTCCTTAGTCTTCTTCTCCAGAAAAATCCCCCAATGTTAGGTCAAGAAACCCTCTTTCTATTTATAGCCTCGGATTATTTTCGGTACTGTAGCAGGTCCAGTCGATCGACTGGCGTTGGTCTTGTGGCCCAGTCGATCGACTGGAGGTAGAAAACGGCACTTGGATAGCAGGATCTCAGTCGATCGACTGGAGCAGGGGAGCTTCCCAGTCGATCGACTGGCTTTGTGCGGAAAACAGGTCCTCGTGAAACTCCATCTACTCGATCGACTGAGGTCCCAGTCAATCGACTGGAGGCGCGTGGCTTGCAACCCATGGGTAGAAGACTCTTCAGTCGATCGACTAGAGGGGCCAGTCGATCGACTGATAATGCTCGATTTTCAGCACCTCCTGAGAGTTTATCTAGTCGATCGACTGGAGCAGGGGAGCTTCCAAGTCGATCGACTGGAGACCAATTCCTGCTAACTTTTGCTCTAAAACACCGATTTTCTCCGAGTTTCCTTCCAATGGCTCTTGACACTAAGACATCTTGCTTTGTACCTGAAACGCACGAGAAAAGGATCAAATGACATCAAATAGTAGTCGGAATCGAACTAAAGCTATTGTGAAAAACGGGCATTAATGAGTCGAAAACTCGACTCATCAGTAGTGTAATTCACTGCTGCGCGAGCTAGGACCTTACTTGTGTAATAAATCACGTGTAGCTTCTTGTCAATGCGCTGCCCTAAGACTGCTCCCACAACGAAATCACTAGCATCACACATTTGTTTAAATAGCAGCTCCCAGTTAGGGGGCTGCACTATAAGAGCAGAAGTAAGGGCAGATTTCAGTGTGGACAGCGTTAAAACATGATTTATTGAAATTAAACTCAGCTTCCTGACAAAGTAAATCAGTGAGCGGCTTGGCTATCTTTGAGAAATCCTTTATGAAATGCCGATAAAATCCTGCATGCCTTAGAAAGCTCCTGATTCCTTTCACATCTTTTGGCGGGGCAACTTTTCAATCACCTCCACCTTTGTGCAATCGACCTCTATGCCTTGGTTGGAGACTAGGTGTCCCAACACAATACCTTCCTGCACCATAAAGTGACACTTCTCCCAGTTTAAAACCAGGTTAGTGTCAACACAACAACGAAGAACATTAGTAAGGTTAGAGAGACATGAATCGAATGAAGAGCCATACACCGAAAAATCATCCATAAAAACTTCCATGCTGTTTTCTACAAAATCAGAAAAAATGGCCATCATACAGCACTGAAAAGTTGCTAGAGCATTGCAAAGACCGAAAGGCATGCGTCTATAAACAAATGTGCCAAAGGGGCAGGTAAAAGTAGTCTTCTCCTGGTCCTCAGGGTGTATGGGGATCTGAAAGAACCCACTATAACCATCGAGGTAGCAGAAAAACTTATGCTTTGCAAGATGCTCTAACATCTGATCAATAAAAGGCAAAGGAAAGTGATCCTTATGAGTAGCCTTATTCAACTTTCTATAATCTATGCACATGTGCCAACCAGTCACAGTACGAGTAGGAATCAAATCATTATTCTCATTACGAACAACAGTCAAACCTCCCTTCTTAGGGACAACATGCACAGGACTTACCCACTCACTATCAGCAATAGTGTAGTTAATGCCAGCATCTAGTAATTTCAGAATTTCCTTCTTCACTACATTATTCAGCTTAGGATTTAGATGTCTCAAGGCATCCCTAGTAGGCCTAGTATCGCTCTCTAGATGGATTCTATGCATGCACATATATGGGCTAATCCCTTTAATATCGTGAATCGAATAACCTAAGGCTGGTCTATGCTCTCTCAGGGATAGAAAAACTTCCTGAGTCTTTAAGTTTGGGTGGCATGGGCTGGTGCATGGCAGCACTACACTCCTCACTCAGGGCCACTGTCTCGGTCCTGTCAATTATTCTTTTCCCAGTTAGAATCTCCTTCATGAATTTAGCATAAGTCGAAATCAGGGGGATTGCGTCGGTGAGGGGCATAGTGATGTAGAGAGTGCGGATCTTATCCACGAACTGCTTGAATTCTTTATCCCTCCTTGTAGCCACCAGCCGATGAGGGAATGGAACTCGAGGTCTATAAGGAGCCGGGTCAACTGGTTGCACTGAATTTCCAGTTCGATTTTAGCCTCCTTTGACGTTTCCTCTTCAGCAGGTGTAGAATTAGTAACTGATGTTACGGCTGGAGGTCGAGTGGGTCGAGCAGGCGGCGTTTAAAGCTGTTTGCCTCATCGTAATGTAATGGCATTCACCGATTCCCTAAGATTCAGATCTGGCTTCGATGGGAGTTTCCCTAGTCTCGACCGGCTAAATTTGCTTGTTGGGCTATCTGATTTTCTAGCATCTTGTTCTGAATAGCCAGCTACTTGTTCTGGATGGCCAGCTGGTCGAGTGTCTGCTCTACCCCTTTCATTCGCCTATCCTGCTCGGCCATGAAACCAGTCAGTAGGGATTCAACACTAGATGAGTTTCTTGACTCCTGTTGCTTGGGCGGCTGCGACTGATAATTGTACTGCCCTAAATTCTAACTTTGTTGTTGTTGGGGCTTATTGTTGTATTGGTTCCTCGGTTGGTAGGGTGCACTGCTTGATGGCTGTCTATATTGGAAACCTGGCTGTGTTTGGTTTTGCAGTTTGTATGTGATAAGTCGTAGGTGTACGACTATTTTTTGTGTTAAAACCCCGTCTCTTAGTGGTTCCCTGTATATTATTTCAGTACCTGTGTGTAGTTTTCGTTCTCAGGTGCATTCGAAGACCATGGAAGGAATATCGGCTAAGGGGAGCCTGTTAGAAGATGTTTTGCGTCGAAGAAATGAAGTCTGAAGTGCTTGAAGTTTGAGTCAGTGCAAACAGCTTAGGCCTGAAGGATTAAATGCACTTAGGTCTACTGAGTTTCAATAATTGTTCAGACCTTCGCGGAATTAAATAAAGAGACGTTCGCGGGTCCAGCTGGCAGTCGAATTTCCTAATTTTGGATTTGCAATCTCAGGGAGGATAATACAGAATTCGAGGAGACAGAAGAGAGGCGACTGGCTCTCGACTTAAGCAAGGAAAAATCAGAAAAGAAGGGAAGTTCTAGAGTTTGGAGGATTAAGGTTCGGAGTAGAGGATTTGAGAAGAGAACTCTCGGAGTAGGGTTCCAATTGAAGAACCTTGAGCGTGGATTCGTTGCTGGATTCAAGTATTGGAGTTGAGCTGCAGCTTGGGGAGAATTCATCATTAGTAATTTCGTTTCATTCTATTCAAAAACTTGATGATGTATTCCCTTACGATGAGTTGCTAAACTCATATGTGTAGGGTAGAACTCGACATTGTGATGTTTTGACTTGAGACCTATATTGATTTCTGTGTTTTGTGTCATATTACTATGCATTGTTTATGGAGTTGATTTTGCTAACATGAGTGGAACCCTAGCGGGGGAGCTTTTGTTTGTTTGTTGATTCCGATTGTCAAGTTTACTAGCAACCTAGCGGGGATAGCAAACTAGGACACGAGTAATATACCACTAGGATTAAACACCCTAGGACAACTTGTTTAAATCTTCATGCAACTCTAGCGAGTTAGGGTCTTGATTATCGCTAGCGCGAGATTAAGTACTAGAACAAGAGCGGGGAGTATAACCTTAGCGGGGGAGCTCTAAGTTGTAGAACATTAGAAATCAAAACGGATTTGTCAATGATTTGGTCTTGCATCACAATCGAAGGTTCTAGCTTGCACTACTCTTTGATATTATGTACTTGAATTTGTGTGACGATTGCTCTCTTGATAAGTGATCATTGTTGCTTGCTTTTGGTTTTTTATTTACTTGTTTGAAATTTCCAACCCCATTGTCACTCTCGTACTTAGTGAACATATTCTTATATCGATCTCTGTGGATACGACCCGACTTACCACTTGCTAGTCGAAATCATAAATATTATTTTTGAAGGGTACAACAACGCCTGTCAAAATTTGGCGCTGTTGCCGGGGAGCGGTAACGAAGAATCTCACTAAGTATTTCTTTCTTTAGTTTTATTTTATTGGCTTTTATTTTGTCACTTGATTATTTTCTGTTTAAGTAACAATGTCACAGAGAAGTGTTGAACGTGATCATGAAGAGCGCAGTAGTGTACTAGGAGATAACATGCAAGACTAGAGGCAAGGACTGCCCGCTGTTAATCAAAGAGTACCACCCCCAGAAATCTGCGATTTGTGAATGAGTTTGCTAGACCTTGTGCAGCTAGACACGGGGATTACGAGGATGAGTTGGATCGAGAATACCTCGATGGAGGAAACCAATATGGACAGTTAGCTAGGCATCGGGATTTAGGACGCACTATGAGAGGAGTTTGTGTGCCGTATATTGATGAGGCACCTTGCTGCATTAGGTTGGATGAGGACGCAGAAGATATCGAGATAAAGGGTGGGGTGATACACCACTTGCCCAAGTTTTGAGGAATGCCCAATGAGAAACCCCTAAGGCACTTGAAGGAATTTCATGGAGTTTGCATGTCCATGAAATCGGCATCGGTTCCGGAAAATATTTTTAAATTAAAGGCATTCCCTTTTTCTTTTGTAATTCAAGCTAAATCTTGGTTAATGTCTTTGCCTTCAGGTTCGATTATTTCATGGGATCAAATGCAAAGAAAACTCATGGACAAGTACTACTCCCATTCGAAGGCGGCTCAAACAAGAAAGGAGCTCTCTATGCTTAGACAAGGACGTGGAGAAACGTTGTTCGATTATTTGGAGAGGTTTAGGCAATTGGAAGAAAGTTGTCCGAATCATGGAATCCCACAAAGGATGTTGCTTGAATACTTCATGGATGGGATGATTCTAATGGAAAGAAGAATGCTAGATGCCTCCGCTCAAGGGTCTATCCTTGACATGTACCCCGAGGAGATATGGGAGTTGATTGAGAGAGTTGCCGAGAGCACAAGGTATTTAGAAGAACCACATAAACCTGCACCAGTTGCTAACGTGAATGTACATTCTGAATTGCAGGAACTGAAGAATATGATGGCTCAAATAGTGATACAACAACCACAAAGGAATCAACAAGTGGAGTGTAAGGAAAGAACAGAAGACGTGAATATAGTGGGCTACATGAACAAGGGAGATTTGCCACCAAGGAGGTATGATGGATACCAAGGCAACAACAAATGGCAACCTAGGCAAAATGATGGTGGTTGGCTAGGGAACAACAATTACGATGTGGGGCAATCCTCGTACCCACAAAAGCAGCCGTACAAACCACCACACACCAGACAAGGAGACGAGGACCCGATCAAGGAATTGAGAGAGGAAATGAGAGGCATGTTCAAGGAACTCACTCAAAAGATGGGCCAACAAGCTGGAGACGTTAACGAGCTAAAGAAGCAAGTGTCTCAAATTGCCAGCGCCATTTATGAAAAGCAAGAAGACAAAGGGAAGCTACCGTCGCAAACGATCCCCAATCCAAGGCAAAATGTGAGTGTGATTGTGATAAAGGATGAAGAGGAGATGAAGGCTGAAGGAAAGAAAAAGGAGCAAAATTTGGATTCAACATCAGTGAATTGGGCGGACGTCTCACCAATTAAATTGCGGACGCCTCAGTAATTACAAAATGAAGAGACCTCCACGGAGGATAATCAAGAGACGTGCGCGGAATTCCCAGTAAGCAATTTCCAGATTTTGAATTCTAACCCTCTTGCGCCATCGCCATTTCCCATGCAGGTTATTGAGCGTCACGAAGCTATAAACAATGAGATTCAACGGAAGGGGTATGAGGACACGAGAACCAACGCACAAATGCAAGAATTGGAGCGAGAGCAACAAGGAGTGTTGACCAATCGAACTAGAGACCCGGGTGACTTCACGGTGACCTGTGGCATTGGTAACACACTTATTCCCCATTGTTTGATTGATTTGGGAGCGTCTATTAATGTGATGCCTTATGACCTATACTGTTCATTGAAACTTGGACCGGTGAAACCGGCCAAGTTAACTATTGAGTTAGGCAACAAGTCATGTGTTCATCCCTATGGTTTGCTTGAGAATTTAACCTTGAATGTTGGAGAAGTTGTTGTGCCTGCAGATTTTTATGTCTTGCAGATGGAGGACACCCAGACTAAGGAGTCGCCAACACACATTCTAGGAAGACCTACCTTGTTTGCGACGAAGGCGAAGATTGATGTCGCTGAGGTTATTATAATGCTCAAATATGGTGGCAAGATGGCTGAGTTTCATGTCTTTGAGGATGACCACCTGCCTTGTGCGGGGAAACCACCTGAGATAGCTGGTAAAACTTGTTTTAATAATATAACTGCTGAATCGTTGCGTTTGATTTAGGGTGTCAGTGAGCTGCTGAAGGTAACAAGGAAAACATACCCACCAGATGAAAAGCGAGTAAAGAAACAAAAGTGTGGGGTGGGTGCGCAAAAGTGGTGGACACCTACAGAAAAGAACTAGAGATCGAAGCCACCTGATGGCGGGCGGAGCATTGAGAAACGATTAACTTGTGGAAGTGCTGAGGAGAGGAGCACGCTGAGTGGTAAGTTTGACTTGGGGCAGCCTCGGGATCCTAACTTGTGATCCCGTAGAGGTAACGTCCAGCCGAGGACATAAAACAAAGGCGCTTACCGGGAGGCAACCCGGTGTGTTTTTACTTTACACATGTTAGGAGTAGATTAATTAGTGGAATTGGTACCCTGATAATGCGCCCCGAGTGCATTTTTTATTTCTGGTGGTTTCAGGTGATTGAATGAAGAAAGGAATTCAACATCAGTGGATTGGGCACACGTCTGAACAATTAAATCACGGACGCCTATACAATTATGCTAAATCATAAGACCTCCGCGGAATTAAATGATGAAGACGTCCGCAGTACATCGCAGAGTTAAAATTGGGCTCATTTTCCTTTTAGGGGAGTACCAGTTCCTCCATTGTTTTTCTATTTATTGTCTTTTATTTTTATTTGAGTCTATTTTGTTTGTCCATCTTATCTCTTGAGTTGTACCGTGAGGACACGGGTCAATTTAAGTGTGGGGTGGGATGTTATAGAGTCAGTCGTGTGCCGTGTCTATTTTCAATTTTTATGTTTCATGTTATGTGTCTTGATGAACTCGTGACGAACTGATGATGTACTGCTATGCTTTTCTCATATGCCGAAATCTTATTTCCAGCTTTGTATGACTATTGTGCTCATTTGACTAAAAATGCGAAATTTCAAAAAATTCGATGCTTTGTTCTTTTGAGTTGTAATATGCAGGGATGTGGAGTTGACAGAATTGTCCTAGAAAGGTACGGCAAGTTGCAGGAAGTTCTGAGTTTTGGTTCTGATGATTGAGAAAAGCGGTGGAGGTTGACGCTTCACTAGCCTAGTCCTGAGAGTAGCTCCATCACCGAGTTATACAAGTCTATTCATGCATTCGCAGTGGTGGCTGGACAGAGAAAACAAACTGTCCATCTCTAGTCGGAGTAGCTGGGAATGGGTGGGTAACCCCTACCTTGCCTCATGTAGAAAAGACGAGGATGAGAAAAGAGCGGGACGCATTCCTATGCTGTTATCCAGAGGCTATGATTGGAGTGGTTCAAGGGCGCAAATGATTATGTGGACAAGAAACAAATTCAAAAGCCGAAGGCAAATCATCAAGTAAGAAGAAAATCAAAATCTGATTGATTCAAGCAAGATGTGTCGTTTATCAAAGTCCATACAACTTAAGGAATTCAAGACTCAACGGTATAAAAGCGATGAATTAATCATGTGTCAGAGAAAGCCGCTGACTCAATCAAAAGACTAGAACTCAGAAAAAATGCAGTGTCCGTGGTACCTATAGGGGACTATCTCCCAATCATCCAAGGTCATTTGGATTTCAACTCGCGAGGTAACAAGTATCGAAAAATCTATCTATACTCGCATTGTTAGAATCTTAAGCATGATAAGATTATAGGCTGGAATTGGGATTGAGATGTAAGGATTGGCATGACTAGTACGTTGTAATTCTTTCTATGGCTTTGTTCTTGTTCGGGACGAACAAGTTCAAGTGTGGGGTAGTTTGATAAGTCATAGTTGTATGACTATTTTCTGTGTTAAAACCCCGTCTCTTAGTGGTTGCATGTATATTATTTCACTACCTGTGTATAGTTTTCATTCTCAGGTGCATTCGGAGACCATGGAAGGAATATCGGCTAAGGGGAGCCTGTTAGAAGATGTTTTGCGTCGAAGAAATGAAGTCCGAAGTGCTTGAAGTTTGAGTCAGTGCAAACCGCTTAGGCCTGAAGGATTAAATACGCTTAGGTCTACTGAGTTTCAATAATTGTTCAAACCTCTGCGGAATTAAATAAAGAGACGTCCGCGGGTCCAGCTGGCAGTCGAATTTCCTAATTTTGGATTTGCAATCTTGGGGAGGATAATACAGAATTTGAGGAGACAGAAGAGAGGTGGCTGGCTCTCGACTTAAGGAAGGAAAAATCAGAAAAGAAGGGAAGTTCTAGAGTTTGGAGGATTAAGGTTCGGAGTAGAGGATTTGAGAAGAGAACTCTCGGAGTAGGGTTCCAATTGAAGAAGCTTGAGCGTGGAATCGTTGCTGGATTCAAGTATTGGAGTTGAGCTGCAGCTTGGGGAGAATTCGTCATTAGTAATTTCGTTTCATTCTATTCAAAAACTTGATGATGTATTCCCTTACGATGAGTAGCTAAACTCATATGTGTAGGCTAGAACTCGACATTGTGATGTTTTGACTTGAGACCTATATTGATTTCTGTGTTTTGTGTCATATTACTATGCATTGTTTATGGAGTTGATTTTGCTAACATGAGTGGAACCCTAGCGGGGGAGATTTTGTTTGCTTGTTGATTTCGATTGTCAAGTTTAGTAGCAACCTAGCGGGGATAGCAAACTAGGACACGAGTAATATACCACTAGGATTAAACACCCTAGGACAACTTGTTTAAATCTTCATGCAACTCTAGCGAGTTAGGGTCTTGATTATCGCTAGCGCGAGATTAAGTACTAGAACAAGAGCGGGGAGTATAACCTTAGCGGGGGAGCTCTAAGTTTTAGAACATTAGAAATCAAAACGGATTTGTCAATGATTTGGTCTTGCATCACAATCGAAGGTTCTAGCTTGCACTACTCTTTGATATTATATACTTGAATTTGTGTGACGATTGCTCTCTTGATAAGTGATCATTGTTGCTTGCTTTTGGTTTTTTATTTACTTGTTTGAAATTTCCAACCCCATTGTCACTCTCGTACTTAGTGAACAGATTCTTATATCGATCTCTGTGGATACGAACCGACTTACCACTTGCTAGTCAGAATCATAAATATTATTTTTGATGGGTACAACGACGCCTGTCAGTATGAGAGGTTGGGGTTGTTCCTGTTCGGGTTGACCCACCTGTTCATTCCTGATTCAGAGGAGAAACCATCTTCCTGATTATTGCACCCAACAAAGTTAGCATCCTCCTGATTTCCATTGTTACTTTCTTGCCCAATTACCGGACAACCATCTGCGAAATGAGAAGGTGAACCACATATTTGATAGTAAACAGCCACATTAGCAACAACAGATGACTTCACAGAGGAGTCATTCTTCAGGTTCTTGATTTCAGTTACAAGCATCTTTATTGTGTTTGTCAATTCAGTAATGTCATTAGTGCCATCAATGAGGCAGAGATCTTGCACACCCTTTCTGTCCTTAGGATTACCTTGATCATTCGTCTAGAGGTGATAGTCTTGAGCTGCCTTCTCTATAATATCATTGGTCTCTTCTTGAGTTGCTTGATTTATCAAGGTGAGCATCCCCTATTCGATTCCCTGATAGAAAGTGTCTATAATCTGCCATAGCTCCAGGTTGTGATGGGGCACAGTCTCATCAGCTCTTTGTACCTCTCCCAAGCCTCGTAGAGGGTCTCACCATCCATAGATCGGAATGAGATGATCTTGTTCCTGAAATGTGATGTCTTTGATGGTGGGAAGTATTGCTGTAGAAAGGCTTCGGATAGTTTGCCCCAAGTAGTGAAAGTGCCCTCTGCATGACTGTCGAGCTACCTACTAGCCTTATCAGAGAGTGAGAAAGGGAATAGCCTCAGGTAGTAGGATTTTAGAGGAACACTATTGGTCTTCACTGTGTTACACATCTGGAAATCGCTTAAGGTGCTGGTGAGGGTCTTCGTTCATCCTTCCCGAAAACTGACTATTCTATACCATCTGAATAAGTCTGGTCTTAATTTCCCAGTTATTATTGTCCACACCAGGTGGTGCAACGTCGGACTGAAATCCTGAGACACACGGAGCAGTGTAGTCTCCAAGAGTCCTGCGAGCTGGCTGCTGTTGGTCATCCTTTACCAGCCCACGTAATGATGGGGGATCCATGTTAAGTGCTGCAAATCCGTGATTCTGTGCTCGAGTTTGTCGAGCTTCGTTTTGGACCTTTCGAAGAGTTCTTCATTGGTCCGGTGAATCCACCTGGATACTTGAACCTGCTTCTTCTGTCTGGGTATTTTCTTTGGCATGAACTAGCTAGTACCTGCGAGAGCCAAGAATCACTGTGAGTAAAGAAATTTAGGCAGAAAAAATCAAGTACCAAACAAGATGGAACAGTCTAAACTACACACGCTAAATCTAATATCACACTAAACGATGTTCCCCGGCAACGGCGCCATTTTGACAATTTGTATTTTTAACCCTTTATAGTTGTCAAGATATGTGTTTTAGGGGTCAAATTGTAGTCAAACAAAATTTATAAACCTTGGTAAGCCAAGGGTCGATCCAAGGAACAACGAGTGTGAGTACTAGCTAACAAGTGACCTATTTAGCTATTCCAAACGATTAAAGGTTTTGGTGCGGTGAAACAAATTGCAGAAATTAATTACAAAAAATAAAAAGGTTGTGGCTTTATCAGAGAAAGAATCCCATGATCAAACTTCATTTATGTCAACCCCACTAATCATGCAATCATGCAACGTAAATTCATCATGCTATCGAATATGGAAATAAACCGAAATAACACTAGACAAGCCGCCCATCCACGGATCATTGTCTAGATTAATCTCAATCGTTGAATGCCGCCCATCCACAGATTATCAATGATCTCGATTATTAAACTTAGGGTTTTGAGACAAAAGTCAACTTTCCTATTACTTCATGGAGTTCGGTTCCGCTGAGAAGTGTATGTTACGGTGAGAAATGAGAACTAATCTCATCCATTCATATTTGTAATCAATGACTACAATTAATAAGAATTAAATACATTATTCGTAGCTTTTCATTTACTACGAATAATGTATTTAATGCATAATCTTTTGAAAAGATACGAATAATATATTTAATTCTATTTAATCCTAGTCATTGATTACAAAATATGAATGGATGAGATTAGTTCTCATTTCTCACCGTAACATACACTTCATGTGATCTTTACTCTTAATTCATGTACTACCATTGTAGCTACCATGACCTAATATCAATTTCATGCAATCCGGTTAATACCTATGACCCATTCATCTTTTGGTAATTACCCTAAATACGTTCTAGCATGCAAACATCCCATTCAATGTAAAACTTGTAAGAACAATAAAATTAAGCACGATGAAATTGAATATTCGAATTGCATTAATGAAAACATTTAATTGATCACACGAAGAGTTGGGTACATGGCACGGGATCCGTAGGATCCCGGAATAAAGAAGACTACTCACTATTCATGGTAAATTAACCACAAATAGTGTAGGAATAGAAATTAAGGACGTGATAACCGTAGTGACGATGAAGCTCGTTGAATCCTCAATCTCTCACGACTTCTCTGTCTTCTCTTCCAAGTTAGGGTTCTTCAATCTCAATTCAAGCACAATTCGTCCACTCTGGTTGTCTTTCTTTTATAGCCAAAAACGACCTAAAGGCCCAAACAGCCCAAAAACTTCCCGAAAATGGATTTTGGAAACAAGCTGATATTCATGCACCTGACGGCGAACTGGCCGGTTGAGTTTGTTGGCTTGGTGTGAGCCGGCCGGTTCGGATAAGCTCCAAACAACTCGAACTCTCTGACCCCTTGAGGCAGCCGGTTGGATGTTTTGCCTTGATGTGAATCGGCTGGTTCGGTGAGGCTTCCAGGGACTCCAACTCTCTGACCATTTGAGCCAGCCGGTTGAGCTGTGTGTACTGGATTGAGCCGGCAAGTTCGGCGTAGCTCCAAAAGTCTCGAACTCTTTGAGGGTCTGAACCGGGTGGTAGAGATTTGTGTTGTGGGGTGACCCAGCCGGTTCCAGGCCTCAGTGTTTCCTTTGTGCATGTTTTTGCCCAAAAGCATGGATTTTCTTCGAGTCTTGGTCTTAGGCCATGGTTTGGATGGATAACTACTTTTAACCTGAAACGCTTAAGAAAAGACATCAAATAGTGACAATTTGCCAAGAGAACGAATGATATCTTTCATCGTATGGAGCAATTAACTAGTCGAAATATCGATTGATCAGGAGCGCCTGTAACGTAATCGCTGGGCGCGTTCAGTTACAGGTCCGAATCGTCATCAAGATCAGAAGAAAACTGGCGACAATTTGTCGATTACAGTTCAAAAAAGAGAGTGTATCAAGGTCGGAAAATACAGAAAGAAAGTTTTATAATTTTTTCTCCATCAATTTGATCAATTCCGATCGATTATTTACTCGACTATTTTCCAATTATTCCAAGAACGAATTTGTTTATCTTATCCTAGTTCAATTTCTAGAAATCCTACTTGGGGAGAAATATTGAATTTGGAAAGCGTTTCGTGATTTAGACAATATCCAAGTCAATGTTCTTGAAGCATTGCCAGAAGATCCAGAAGCCTACAATCAAGTTCAATATTTCCAACAATGTGTGCTGTTTCAGTGAGAGAGATTACTGCTAATTTTGGAAAACTGGAAAAGTTTGAAGGAGTGAAATTTAGAAGATGGCAGAAGAAGATGCATTTTCTATTGACTAATTTGAAGGTGGTGCATGTGCTCTCTACCCCTATTCTGGCAGTGAGTGATGATGCATCAATCGAAGCTTTCCAGGAAAGAAGCAAGTGGGAGAATGATGACTACATTTGTCGTGGTCACATTCTGAATGGTATGTTTGATTATCTATTTGATGTTTATCAAAATGTGGAATCCGCAAAAGAGTTGTGGGATGCTCTTGAAGCAAAGTATATACAAGAGGATGCTTCTAGCAAGAAATTTATTGTGAGTAACTTTAACAGTTACAAGATGGTCGATTCTAGACCTATCATGGAGCAATTTAATGAATTGACTCGCATCCTTGGGCAATTTGCTCAGTACAACATGAAAATGGATGATACCATTTCGGTGTCTAGCATTATAGAAAAGTTGCCACCTTCGTGGAAAGATTTTAAGCACTCGCTTAAGCATAAGAAGGAAGAGTTGTCTCTTGAACAACTCGGTGGTGAATTGTGTGTAGAGGATTCTATATGGATGCAAGAGGATGTGAAAATAAAGAGACCATTGAGTCCTCTTCCGTGCATATGATGGAAGACAAGGGAGGTCTTAAGAAGTTCAACGGGAAGAAACGTCCCAATGATAGCTCTTTTAGCAAATTCAAGAAGAAACCGAAGGGTTCTTGTTGGATTTGTGGTAAACCGAGACACTACAAGAGTTCTTATCGGTTGGCTAAGGATAGAAAATGAAATATGAAAAGGAATGTTGGTGAAAAGGGCAAAGAACAAGGCCCTTCCAATCTTCAAGGTCAGATTTCTTTTTCTGGTTATAATTTTAGTGTGAATTACGTGTCACTAATCGCTGAAGCATTTTATGTTAAGGATGATGAAGTGGTTTGTTGGATTGACTCGGGTGCTACAAAGCACGTGTGCAAAGACCTTCATAGTTTCAAGACATATGAAATGGTGAAAGATGGATCTATCCCTCATATGGGAAACGAGTCAACCACACCAATACATGACCAAGGAAGTGTAGTGTTAGAGTTTAGTTTGGGAAAAACCTTGGACTAATGAATGTTTTACATGTACCTGTTATTCAGAAAACTTGGTTTCCGATAGTCTTCTTAACAAATTTGGTTTTAAACAAGTGTATGAGTTGGACAAATATGTATTGTCGAAGTGTGGTGTGTTTGTTGGATTTGGGTACTCTTGTAATGGCATGTTTATGCTTAATGTAAAAAAAGTGGTGAATTCTATTTACATGAGTTATTCTAGTGATGAATCTCAATTGTGGCATGCTAGATTAGGACATGTTCATTATCAACGGTTGCATCTAATGTACAAGGAAGGTTTAATTCCTACAGTTGACATGAATGTTGATAGATATACTACTTGCATGCTTACAAACATTACTAGGTTATCATTCAAAAGTATTTCAAGAAAATCAAACTTGCTTGAATTTGTTCATAGTGACTTAGGTGACATGCATTCTACTCCATCTTTAGGGAATAAGAAGTACTGCATAACATTCATAGATGATTGTTCTCAGTATTGTTATGTGTACTTGTTGCATGCTTAAAGATGAAGCTTGAGATAAGTTTAAAGTATTTAAAGCTGAAGTAGAACTGATGCATTATTTGATTAAGAGACTTAGAACCGATAGAGGTGGAGAATACTATGATCCTAATTATTTCCAGTTGAATGGTATCATTCATGAGACAACAGTGTTGCTGAAAGGTAGAATAGAATCCTAAAGGAAATGGTTATTTCCATGTTATCCTACTCTGGTTTGAGTGATGGATTTTGGGGTGAAGCCATGTTGAAGGCTTGTTATTTACTTAACAGAGTTCCAAACAAAAGGAACAAGATTACCCCTTATAAGCTTTGGCATAAAAACAAACCAAATCTAAATTATCTTCGAGTTGGGGGATGCAGAGCGGTAGTGAGGCTACCCGCTCCCAAAATAAGTACTTTGGGAGAAAGAGGTGTTGATTGCATCTTTATTGGATATGCTGAAAATTCTAAAGCATATAGGTTTTATGTGACAAGACCTAATGATTCTATTTCGGCTCACACTATAATTGAATCAAGAGATGCAATATTTGATGAGAATCATTTCTCATCGATACCTAGACCTCAAGATTTGATTTCTAGTTCCACCGGAGCTGAATTGGAAGATGATGTAAACACATCTTCTAATAGTAGCTCATTTGAGCCTCTTAGAAGCAAACAGGGAAGGATTGAAAAATCCTTTGGACCGGACCATCAAATTTATTTGATTGAGGGATCTAGAGATGATATTGAGTTTCAATACTCATATTGTTATCATGTTGATGATGATCCTAGGTGAGGCTATGAGGTCTCAAGATGTTGCCTTCTAGAAAGAAGCAATAAACGATGAAATGGATTCTATTATGGGAAATAATACATGGGTATTATCGGGTCTTCCACCTGGTTGCAAAGCCTTTGGGCTGCAAGTGGATTTTCAAGAAGAAAATGAAGGTTGATGGATTGGTACATAAGTTTAAAGCTCGATCGATTTGGTTATCCAAGGCTTTAGACAAAAGGAGGGTATTGATTTTTTCGATACATATGCTCATGTTGCTAGGATTTCCACTATTAGATTGTTAATGGCCCTTGCTGCAATTAATAATCTGGTTGTTTACCAAATGGATGTCAAGACAACGTTCTTGAATGGTGACTTGGAGGAGGAAATCTATATGAAGCAACCGGAAGGATTCATGATGCCTGGAAATGAAAACAAGGTTTGTAAGTTAGTCAAATCATTCTATGGGATGAAACAAGCACCAAAGTAGTGGCATCAAAAGTTTGTTGAGGTTATCTTGTCTAGTGGATTCAAGTTGAATCAATCTCACAAGTGCATTTATAGCAAGTTTGATAACTCCTATAATGGAGTAATCATTTGCTTGTATGTTGATGATATGCTGATCTTTGGGACTGACCAAAGACAAGTAGACCTTACCAAGGACTTCTTATCATCAAGTTTTGCAATTAAAGATATGGGAGAAGAAGATGTGATTCTTGGCATTAGAATCAACTGTGAGAACAAAGGATTAGTACTGATACAGTCTCACTACATAGAGAAAGTGCTTAAGAAATTCAATTGTTTGGATTATTCTTTGGTTAGCACTCCCATGGACCCAAGTGTGAAGCTTATGCCTAATACGGGTGAAGCTGTTTCACAACTTGAGTACTCACAAGTCATTGGTTGCCTAATGTATGCAATGACAAGTACAAGGTTAGACATAGCTTATGCATTGGGCAAATTGAGTAGATATACTAGTAATCCTAGTACTCATCATTGGGAAGCTATAATGCGGGTGCTTAAATACCTTAAGGGAACCATGAATTATGACTTGACTTATGCTGGATTTCCCTCGATCTTGGAGGGATATACCGATGCAAGTTAGATTACCAATTTAGAAGATCATTCTTCTACAAGTGGTTGGATATTCTTGCTTGGGGGAGGTGCCATTTCTCGGGCCTCAAAAAAGGAAACTTGCATCACCAGCTCTACTATGGAATTTGAGTTCATAGCCTTAGCGGCTGTCGGTAAAGAGGAAGAATGGCTAAGAAAGTTGGTTCATGAAATTCATTTGTGGCCGAGACCGATAGCGCCTATTTCTATCCATTGTAATAGTAAGGCAACTTTGGTTAAGGCATATAGCCAAATGTATAATGGTAAATCGAGACACCTAGGCGTAAGACATAATGCGGTTCGTGAACTGATCACTCACGGGGTGATATCGATTGACTATGTTCGGACACAACATAATTTAGATGATCATTTGGCAAAGGGATTAGCTAGAGACTTGGTACACAAGTCTTGTATAGGGATGAGATTAAAGCACATTTAAATCCCAAATGGTAGGACACCCAATTCCCTCTTGGTATGACGCCGCATAGAGTTGAATTCAATGTGGAAAGCCTACACTTACAGATTTGAAGCACACGGTTAAACACATCCCAAGGTATGTGCTTGTTTCCTGCAGAGAAAAAGAGGTTGAAGTTTATCTTCTTAATTAGATCTTTTGAAAAATACATTGCAGGTGCATGCAAAAAGAATCTCCTATGTAAGTGTGAAGTCAGCCGCTTCAATCAGCTCGTGCTTGGCTAAGGATGCACTTATGAAAGGATAGTGACACATGGTTGTAATAGTGTCAAGTTGTACTTGGAATAGTAGTAGACTTGTGTGTGTTTCATTTTACCATATTCAAATGGGTTTAAAGGTACAATTCGTAGAATACTATGATTCTCGAGTTTGGGAAGATGCTACAATATGTGAAATTCAATCTTTAAGACATTTCATTTATGCACAAGTTTTGTTTGATTTTGAATACTTTTAGTGTTCAAGAGTATAACCCTAAAATGGGGAGGATTTTTAGAGATTTTAGGGTATATGTATGGCTAATGATGTCTATACCCTGTAAGGAATGTTCACTTAATAAATCAAGTTATTCCGAAATCTCAGCTCCATTTGGTATTCTGATCAGTGAGTACCGTGCCCAAGTGAGATATTGAGAGTCACGCTCTGTTAAGACATTATTTTATTAATGTCAATGTAGAACACGATGGTAATGTAGTGGCTAAGCGCGCGGCGGTTCTGTACTGCGTCAGGTTAAGACTGTAGGGCTGTGGCGCGCTTAGCACCTAATGTCTTTGTTGGGTGTGGCTGTAATGTGAACGCTGTGTCGTGGCGTTCAGTTACAAGTCCGAATCGTCATCTTGATCAGAAGAAAACTGGCGATAACTTGTCGATTACAATTCGAAAAAGAGAGTGTATCAAGGTCGGAAAATACAGAAAAGAAAGTTCTGTGATTTTTTTCTCCATCAATTTGATTGGATTGTTTACTCGGCTATGGGAAAGCGTTTCGTGATTCAAACAATAACCAAGTCATTGTTCTTGAAGCATTGCCAGAAGATCCAGAAGCCTACACCAATGACAGCTTTTGATTAAGTCATTTGAACGGATGAGATTAAATTACACGTCGTATAGTTGGTTTCTCGGTGACGAATTATGGGCCACTTTGATGAAGTATGTCATATGGTTGGTTTCTCGGCAACAACTTATATGTCATTTTTGAAAATTTTTGTAGTTTATACCAAAAATAAGAATTGCACCTAATTCTTTCCCTTGTGTTGTATCCATTTGTTGAACACAAAATTCAATCATTTGCATATCACAATTAAACTAAAATTGGCTTCAATTTGAAAAACGGAAAGTTATGCCTTCTACAAATTGATTTTTAAGGTAATAATTTCTTTTTTCTGACGGTTTAGGAGTAGGATTTGACACCATTAGGGGTGGTGGCCTGTTGGTTAATGAGTTCACCTTAAGATGGTTGGATCCTTACGCCCCGGGTTCGAGTCCCGGGGCCACCAATTTTCTTCTGTTATTTTTCTTTTTTTCCTCTTCATTGTCCCGCCTCACGCGTGGATGCTTCCTTCATCCTTCGTGGATGCCTTCCTTTTCACGCCTCGCGCATGATGTTTTTCCTGCCTCGTGGAGGTCTTTGGCTCTACGCCTCGCGCGTTATGTGTTCTTCCTCCCTCGTGGAGGTGCTATTCGGTAAAGGTGCCCAAGGTGGCCTGAGCTTTAAGTATCAAAGATGTACCAATAATTTGGGTGGATGTGTGCGGATTCATGTTAAAGGTGTCGAACGTGATATGCGCTTCAGAAGTGGAGAGATGTACCATATGCTTGCGGATCCGATCAAGATGCGTTGCTAAAAGCTTCAGAGATCAATATATATGTACTAAATGATAAAGCTCATATGCATTGTAATGTTCCTAATTGTTATATATCCATCTCTATAAAAAAAGAGTACGATTGGACAACTCAAGTGCAAAACATTTAAAGAAAGAGTACTTCCCAAAAATTCCAAAAAAATCAAAATAAGTGTCCACTAGAAAAAAAACTTTTTCCTGAAAAAATGAAAACCTAAATATTATTTTAGTCAAGATCACAGATTTGATTTTTGGTACAAAATTTAAAGTTCGTCAAAATCAACCTATAGTTCGTCACCAAGAAAATGCACTAAAAATCGAGATTTAATCTCATCCATTCAAATCACAAGATGAAGAGCTATGATTAGTTTGTATTTTGTACCAAAAAATCAACTTTGTACTTGATCATTTTTCCTATTTTAGTATTATAATATCTATTTTAAAAATACAAACAAAAATTAATTTCAACTGGCAATCGTCTCCTTTTTTTTCCTACCTTTAATGTAAGATGGCTATAAAAGGAATACAAGGATACATATCATAACATATTCTTGAGAACGAAATTCTAAAAAATCCAAAGTTTCAAAAGTGCGTTCTACAATAATATGAGGAAACCAAATTATATACTATCAATTTTTCTGCTGGTGGCTCCGATCTCAAATATATCATCTTCTCCATTTCATCATGAAGATGCTATAATCCATGACACATGCAAGAAAACGCATATGTACGGCCATTGCGTTCAGGCTATTCGTTCATACGAGCTCTTCGAATTTACGGATCACAGCACTCCCCTCAAAATCGCAAACATACTTGTATATGTAACAGGAGTGCAGCAAGCTATCTATACGCTGCAACGGATCGATGAATTGATTGTGTCGTCATCGAGGGGAGAATGGACGGATTACATAGAAAATCTGAAGGCGTGCAAGGAGAAATATGAGAGCATTTACGATCCAGATTATTTTACTGCTTGGATAAATATGGCAAATGGAAATTATGGAGCTTCTGAAAGCGTAATGTGGACTGCACGAGAAAGGGCGATTAGTTGTGAAAAGGGATTTGGTCCATCCGGAAAGTACCCGATAACGGATATGAATGACAAGATGCAGAAGCTGGCTTTGATTGCAGTAGATGTTCTTCGCTTACTGGAGTAACTTTTTCTCTATGTGGATGAATTTATGTTTGGGCATAAATATCTATATTAGGATACATTCACAAGAAAACGGTACAATAAGTTATTTCTATTTATATGCATTTGTACAAAAGAAGTTGGAGAATAACATTTTCCAATCCTTTTGAGTTTCCACATTTACGAATCACTTCGAATATGAGCTTCACATAACTAAATAATCTATTTTTAATGAAGCTTGTTCGCGGGATACCGGTTTATTGTATTTCATAACTAATCGGTACGCCTAGGAGAGGCCACGGCTTGGCTTATGGGGGCAACTGGCCCCATTCAAATTTCTTACACCTTTTCTAATATATGATTAATTTAATAAATGGCCCATTGTTGTGAAATATTGGATATGGATGAATGAACTGTAATGGATTATGAAGAGAACTTGTAATGAGAGAAAAGGTGGAGAGAATTTCTTATTTCTTCTTGCAAATGACCCCTATACATATAATTACGTAAAGGATATGAAAAATGCTAGCAATAAATGGGATACATAGATCATGACTAAGGGTGTGTTCATTTGGCATACATCTTATAGTGTCTTATCTTATCTTAATTGATAGTAACTTATAGTGATTGATAGTAACTTATAGTGATTGATAGTAACTTAACTTATAGTAACTTAACTTAACAGAAGGGTGACAAGCGTATTTTTAACCCTTTATAGTTGTCAAATTATGAGTTTTAGGGGTCTAATTGCAGTCAAACAAAATTTATAACCTTGGTAAGCCAAGGGTCGATCCAAGGAACAAGTGTGTGAATAATAGCTAACTAGTGACCTATTTAGCTATTCCGATTGAACTTTGTAAAAAAGGGTTTGTTGTCACGAAAGCAGCAGAAATTAAATAACAAAAAATTAAAGGGTTGTACTTAATCAGAGAAAGAATCCCAGGACCATACGTCACCCGTGCTAACCCCACTAATCATGCAATCATTATCATGCAATTCATCATGCTATCGAATATCGAATTAACCCAAAATAACATTAGATAGGCCGCCCATCCACGGATCATTATATAGATTAATCTCAATCGTTGAACGCCGCCCATCCACGGATTATCAGCGATCTCGATTTATTAAACTAAAGGTTTTCATACAATTTCATCCAATCCAGTTAATACCTAGGACCCATTCATCTTTCGGTAAATAACCTAAATACGTTCTAGCATGCAAGCATCCCATTCAATGTAAATACTTGTAAGAACTAGGGGAGAGCAAACGGTAATTTACCGTTTTATCGACATGTAAAATTCTATTCCGTTTACCGTTACCGATTTACCCTTTTACCGATATTTCGGTAAAACGGTAAATCGGTAAATTTCGGTAAATTTACCGATTTTACCGATTTTACCGAAAATTATTATTTTTCTATATTTTTAAATATATATTATAAATCTTATAAATATATATGTTGATTTTTAATATATATAAATATTTTTGTAATTTTTTTCTTTATAATATATTATTTTTTTATTTATATTTTTCGGTAAAACGGTAAATTTACCGATTTCAGAATTTATTCCGTTTACCGACTTATTTTTACCGTTTTACCGTTGGTAAATTTACCGATTTACCGTTTTACCGATATACCGAACCGAATTGATTCGGTAACGGTAAATTTACCGACGGTAAACGGTAATTACCGAATTTTGCTCTCCCCTAGTAAGAACGATAAGTTAAGCACGATGAAATTGAATATTCGATTTGCATTAATGAAAAACATTCAGATGATCACATGACGAGTAGGGTACATCGCACGGGATCCATAGGATCCCAGAATAAAAGAGACTACTCGCTATTCATGGCGATTAAACCACAAATAGTGTAATAAAGAGATAAGGGCGAGGAAACCGTAATGACGCGGGTGCTCGTTGAATCTCTCGTGATGACTCTGTCTTCTCTCCCAAGTTAGGGTTTATTATTCTAAGAAAAAGCACCATAAATTCGTTCTGGTCGTTGCTCTTTTATAGCCCAATCGATCGATTTCTAAAAAGGCCCAGAAAACTTCCAAAATTAAATTAGGAAACTTCTGATAATTCTGCAGTGACGATGCCCGTGACACCCGTAACGCCCGTGACATAGGGGGACGTCACGGGGCAAACGCCCGTGACCAGAGGTCGTCACGGTCCCTCACGGGGTCCGCGAATCTTCACAACTTGCTGATCCAGTTCGTAGCGCCCGTGACCTAAAGGTCCGTCACGGGGCACGCGCCCGGGACATGGAGACGTCACGGGGTGTCACGGGGCCTTCAGTTTTCTGCAACCTCTGAGTCGGTACGTAACGCCCGTAGTGCCCGTGACCTAAGGGTGCGTCACGGGGTAACGGCCCTTTTTGCTGGATTTTCCTTGATTCTTTGACTTTTCGTCATTTCATCGTCCGTCGGCTCTGAAGGAGGGATAGACCTGAAACACTAGAGAAAGACATCAAATAGAGATAATTTGCCCGGAGAACGAGTGTTATCCTTCATCGAATGTAGTGAATAATTAGTCAAAATATTGACTGATCAAAGGGCCCTACCACCACCACCGCCCGCCACCCACCACCGCCGCCCACCACCGCCTGCCACCGCCCACCGCCCGCCACCGCCCATCGCCGCCACCTCCAGCGGACCTCCGGAGTTGGCCGAAGGTCCGCCAGAAGTGGCCGGAGGTCCGCCGGAGGTGGCCGGAGGTCCGGCTGGTGGCGACTGGTGGTGGTGGCCGGTGGCCGGAGGTCCAGCCGGCGGCGACTGGTGGTGGTGGCCGGTGGTGGTGGGCGGCGGGTGGTGGTGGTCGTTGTCTAACTTAACTTAACTTAATCTAATTTAACTGAAACTTATATTAACTTATAGTGACTGAAAGTAACTTATAGTAACTGAAAGTAACTTATGGTGATTGAAAGTAATTTATCTTATCTTAACCATCACAAAATAGATACCAAATGGACACGGCCTAAATATAGGAGTCATCCAAATTAATTTCATATTTATAACACTCCCCTTTTGGATGACTCGTACTAGACCACATGAACTACCTCGTTAAAACTTGCCTTGAAAAACCCTACAAAGGATAAAAGCCTAGTTAGGAAAAAGAGTACAGTTTCAATTCTCCCCCTCAAGTTGATATGTCTTTCAAACTGCACATACTGATGTTATTTATAAGTTTCTTGAAAATCCTTGATGGCAGTAATTTGGTGAACAAGTTTGCCAAATTTTTACTAGATTGTATTTGGCAAACATTAATCGTCCCTTAAACTTGAAGTTCGTGAGTAGAGAAGAATTACGGAGATATGTGCTTCGTTCTATCACCTTTAATATATCCTTCTTTGATTTGGGCGATACAAGCAGCATTATCCTCATACATCACTGTTGGACTTTGTTTGCCCGATTGTAATCCACAAGAGGTCTTCACATAGTGGATAAATATTCTAAGCCAAACGCATTATCGTCCAGCTTCTTATAAGTCAATCAATTCTGCATGGGTTGATGATGTGGCTACCACGGTCTCTTTTATCAAACGCCAGAAAATGGTAGTTCCTCTACACATGAATAAGTATACCCCGTTTATGAAATGGACTTGTGTGGATCAGACATGTAATATTGGCAAGGTACATTAAAGACCCAATTGCACTAAAATAAAGGTACTTCAAGACTTAGAATTTCTTCATTGTTTGACCGGGGACAAAAATGGTCATTTTCAGTGTTAAGTTGGAGAATAACAATTTCCAATCCTTCTGAGTTTCTACGCTTTCGAATGACCTCAAATGACTTTCACATATTATTATTTTTTTGATGAAGGGTTTCACATATTCAAGTACTCTATTTTTAATAAAACTGGTTCACGAAGTGCCGATTTATTACAATTTATAACTAATCTGTACACATAAGAGAGGCGGACGCACAGCTTGACTTATGGGCAAGGTTACAGAAATCGTTAATCGCTAATCGTGCGGAAAAGGTGCTGGAGGATTAATCGGGGATTAATCATTTTTTTTATTTTTATCATATTTTTATATTTATAATTGAAAAATAGTTATATAAATGTTATCTATAGATGCATTAGTTGACATGTAATCAAAAGAAAATAGGGTGCATGCCAAAACTGCTCTCAATGAGTACTAAACATGCTAAACTATTGCTAGTAATCTATATATAAATTCAAACTACATCATGCATAGGCCATCCATACTTGATACTACATCATGAACAAACTAAACAATCAAATTTGATCTAAAAAAATCCTAATTATTACAATAAAGTCCTCCACTTTAATCTTTAACATTTAGCTGTCCGAACCGATTAATTGCCGTCTAAACCAATTAATCGCCGCCTGAACCGATTAATCGCCGATTAATCGACACCCAGGCGCCACCCGATTTTTTCATCCGATTTGGGTAAAATCGGATCGGATTCAAGAAAAAGGCCGATTAATCGACCGATTCGGCTGATTTCTGGAACACTGCTTATGGGGGCAGCTGCCCCATTCAATTTCCTTAAATCTTTTCTAATATATGATTAATTTGATAAATGTCCACATTAATTTTTACTCTTTGCCCCCAATTATTTTTTTTCAAAGTTAAGCTTTTATTAGTTTAGAAATAGATTTAAGTTATATTCTTGATTAAAATAAGCTTGACCTTATAACCAATCAAAATAAATCTTATCTTCAAACTGGATAAATTTATGTAGTCAAACAAATACTATCACAATTGAAATTAGAATTAGGTTTCAAACTCTTAACGACAGTGTAGAAAGATAGAGAGAAGGAAAATGGAAGTTGATAAGACAATTCGAAATAAGATTTAAAATCGTTCATGACTTTCTGAAGTAGAGTAATTTTAATTTACATGTGGCACAACTAATTATCTAAAAATCCTCTTCCTAATCTGCCTAGGCCCCACCTAAAAGGTAAATTTTAGAATATGTTCTGAATGTTTTGAAATATTATTTAATACAATTTAATAGTTCTGTTGACTAAGGTGTTTCTTTGACATGCTTTTAAGGTGATAAATCAGTAGTTGCATATAAACGGTGGTGCCATAATTTTTGTAATCAGTCAATATGTTAAAAAAAGTTTTTATTCGACTTTAATATCACCTCCCGTCAAGAAATTTTTTTGGATCCGTCACTAACTTCGAGTACCAATTTGTAAGCAAAAAGAGGCAATAAAAACCCCACGCGTGCACCAACAACTGGGGTTTTATTAGTCCACAGTGGAATCCACATGGGAAATTAGTACCCGGTGCACCGGTTTTATAAAATAAAAAAATCGGACCCTATGTGTCGGTTATGTATATGTTCCTGACCTAATTTTTTATTCCAGATGTGGTAGATGCTTTATTGTAAATTAAAATGTTTTAATCAGTTAAAAATTATAAATTGTAGTTGGGTGCGGTTCTTGACAAATCAAATTATAAATAAAAACTACAAACCAATTTATAAGCTGACATGTGTCCCATTTTAGCCGAAATCCCGAACAACACACGGATTGGTATTATAGTCAATCCACACATAGGGGTATAAACCTAATAATATTATTTTCAATTTATTCCAAGAGTTGTTAATGATCAGACTTAAACTTGGAAATGATCAGACTTAAAAAGCAGCAACGATCAGACTTAAAAGACTTAATGATCAAACTTAAATATAGACAATGATCAGACTTAAATATAGACAATGATCAGATTTAAAAGACTTAATGATCAGACTTAAAAATAAATGATGATTAGACTTAAAATAGATAATGATCAGACTTAAAAGACTTAATGATCAGACTTAAAAATAGACAATTATCAGACTAAAAAGACTTAATGATCAGACTTAAGAGACTAAATGATCAGACTTAAAATAGATAATGATCAGACTTAA
The DNA here is from genome assembly GCA_033675215.1 of Rhodiola kirilowii. Classification (NCBI taxonomy): domain Eukaryota; kingdom Viridiplantae; phylum Streptophyta; class Magnoliopsida; order Saxifragales; family Crassulaceae; genus Rhodiola; species Rhodiola kirilowii. Next base: position 269,699 of record JAUCNB010000027.1, read on the forward strand.
GAGACTTAATGATCAGACTTAAAATAGATAATGATCAGACTTAAAAGACTCAATGATCAGACTTAAAATAGATAATGAACAGACTTAAAAATAGACAATGATCAGACTTAATAGACTTAATGATCAGACTTAAAATAGATAATGAACAAACTTAAAAGCCTTAATGATTAGACTTAAAAGACTCAATGATCAGACTGAAAATAGATAATAATCAGACTTAAAAATAGACAATGATCAGACTTAAAGATGGTGATGATCTGACTTAAAATTGGTAATGATCAGACTTAAAGAGAGAATGATCAGACTTAAAACTTGTAACTAAAAGACTATAAATTGAGAATGATCAGACTTAAAGAGAGAATGATCCCACTTAAAAATTGGTAATAATCAGACTAAAAATTAAGAATGATCAGACTTAAAGAGAGAATGATCAGACTTAAAAATTGTTAATGATCAGACTTAAAATTGAGAATGATCAGACTTAAAGAGAGAATGATCAGACTTAAAGAGAGAATGATCAGACTTCAAAATTGGTAATCATCTATTTTAAGTCTGATTATTTATTTACTTTAAGTCTGATCATCATCTATTTTAAGTTTGATCATCATCTATTTTAAGTTTGATGATCATCTATTTTAAGTCTGATCATCATCTATTTTAAGTCTGATCATCATCTATTTTAAGTCTGATCATCATCTATTTTAAGTCTGATCATCATCTATTTTAAGTCTGATCATCATCTATTTTAAGTCTGATCAACATCTATTTTAAGTCTGATCAACATCTATTTTAAGTCTGATCATCATCTATTTTAAATCTGATCATCATGTATTTTAAGTTTGATATTTATTTATTTTAAGTCTGATCATCATCTATTTTAAGTAAATTTTACTGTAGCAAACGTCAAATTTTTATTCAAAATGATCAGACTTAATACATGCTGATCAGACTTAAAAACGTACTGTAGCGACAGTCGAATTTTACTGTAGCAAAAGTCAAAATTTATTCTAAATGATCAGACTTAACGGGAGAATGATCAGACTTAAAAATATATTGTAGCGAAAGTCGAATTTTACTGTAGCGAATTTTAGGACGATTATACCCCTCCTATCTTTTATGTATTTTTAAATAAATCTGCGTATATTTTTTTTATTTACAAAAAGAACCCCGATCGAAATTAATTCTGATTAGTCGATTTTGACACGTGTCAATTTTTTTTATGAATTTGTAGTTTTTATTTATAATGTTGGTTTGTATTTGATCCAAATCCATTGTAGTTAACTAAAAAATATGTTGATAAGAGTGATACGAAAATCTTCTAAATTCATGGTAATATATGAAAGTGTATCGATGAAAATCATTTGTCGCCGCCTAGATGATTAAAAAATAAAAAGTGTGATGCCTTTTGATGACGGTCAGATCTACGTAGTGGCGATGATGGACTTGGTGCCTGTGGTGTAGAAGAACGATCATAATCCTTTGTCTCTGAATGAAGGTTACGTTGGTGACATACTCACCATCTACCCGCATATGTTCTTCTTCACCAGAGTTATCATCGTCACATTCATTAAGAAAACAATATACAATTCCATAAAAAAACAATATACAAAAAAATTACTTTAACAAAAAAATTCATAAAAAATGTGAGAAAAGTACCATTTCTAAATTGAATAATGTCAAGGTCTCCACCTATAACGCCTGGGTCCAAGTTATGTACTTCCTTTAGCTAAGTAAGCCATCTCCCCAAATCTTCTTGACGCGGCTAGACTAACAAAGATTTGAGAACTGAAAGAGAACTCAAATACCACAAAGACACTTGGAGAGGAAATGAATTGTATAGCAAAAGATGGTTATGAGAATATGACTCCTCCCATATGTATACACTTAGCCCTACACTACAAATTTCGGACCAAACTAGCGATAACAGGAATTTATCTTACAGCTATCGCAAAGTTGCGTTTTGCGATAACTTTACATTAAAAATAGATGTTATCGTAAAAAACCTTATCGTAAGAAATTTACGATAGCATTGCGTTAACATGCTGCGATAACATTGCGATAACTCTACGATAACTCCACGATAACTCTACGATAACGTTGTGGAGGTTATCGTATTGTTATCGCACAACCTCTGCGATAACAATACAACAACTATGCGGTAACATTAATAATTTAATAATATATATATTATATTCTTTTCTTTTCTTTTCTTTTTTATAATTAAATTACATAAAATTAAACCGAAATAAAATGCGGAAATATTTGTGCACCAAAAAAATGTATTTCATTTCACAAAATAAAGAATTTGGGTTTCAACCAAAATTGTAGACCAGAAAATGTAATACAAATTGACGAAATCAGAAATCTGGAAACTAATCAAGGCGAATTTTTTTTATCTTCTTCTACGTCATCCCAACGACTCCAACATCAGCATCATCGATCAAGGCAAATCCGAGCTTGCTGGTTCAGCTCCAAACCACCTCCATAAGAAAGACAACAAAGACACTTCAATCCAAACATTAATTAACATGAAGGGGGCATCAGGTTTCAGGTACCAAAAGAGGGGTGGAAACATCATGCTCTCACAAACCACATGATGTAGTAAGTTAGAATGTAAAATCCTGAACAATATAAGCCAATAGCCAACATATCTCAATTTTACGCATTATCGAAATTCCTATGCATCCAATGTCCATGCATAGCATGAAAAACAAATAAGAGGAAAATAACACACTATCCTCATTCTTAAGTTCTCCATATTTAGTAGTTTGAATTTAATAGTCAAATAAATCTCAACAATCCTATCTGCAAGATTATAATCTTCTTGACCATTCATTCCTAAATCCTACTAATATATATGCAAATTACACTTATAGTCGGTGCTTCTAAAAAAACCCCAAGTTCATATTTTTGGCCCCATTTTACACTCAGCATTAATAGAACAGACGATAAAACATACATGATGATGGACTTTGTGTGACGATCAGGCAGCATATCAAATTCAATCTCAAGTTCATGTATAAGCATTTACAAAACCAAATAACACAATACCTCAACAAATCATCTTATAATTATTCAAATGTTTAACAAAATTGAGCTAGACGAAAGACAACATTTTCTCAACCTAAGGATAACAACAAAGTCAGAAGCCATACAAATACAATACTCTGGATAAACACTCATGTAGACACAATCAGGTGACTAACCGTAAACCAGAAGTGAGTCGGCCAGCGCCCAGCTGCTACTTAACTTATAACATCAAAAGCCCCCATACACTGCCATTGCACCACCTACGCCAGAGACACCAAGAGTAAGAGTTAATATATATTTTGTGAATTCATGAGTTACTATAAGTAAATTAAGAAACTAAAGAAACTAAATGATCAATGCTGCAGTTTTTGGTCATGGCAGATTGTGGAGTCCTGAAATAAGTGAATTAAGACCAGTAAATAAGTGAATAAAAATCAAACAACTTAGCATAAAAGCTTTGTTAATGATAAGTGAATACAAATCACACAACTCAGCATAAATGTTTTTGTGTTGGTGAGAAATCAATTGAACTCAGGTAAAGCGAACATCAAAATAACTAAATTCCACCATCAATCACAATCACCTTCTGCAAGCCATTAAAATCATTGAATTCTCACTATATTAGTGACAATTCATTATCGAGATTAATCAAATCAAACATACCACTATCTCACCATCATCAACAAATTCAACAAAGGCAAAACGCATAACAGAGTTTGGATCTCCACAGATACCACAATCCACAAACTTCAACACAAGTTTAATAGCTCAAGGTCATCGACAGGATTCCATGTCGTACCTGAAGTATTAGTGAAGGCGCCAGGAGGTGGGGAGTCAAACTCAACCCTGAGAAACCACATCTGCAGCTGCCTATCTGTTAGGTTCAATTTCTCAGATAGCTCTAGCATCGCCGCTTCCGATGGATACATATCCTCTGATCAAATAATCAACCACAACAACACAGATATCAGAAAAAAAAAGCAACAACCACAAACAAATCAAACACTAACAACCATGGTTGTCACGATTAATCGCGATTAATCGTGACTAACCGACCAAGTCGTTTTCCCCGGGACGACTAGAATCCTCGACTTGGTGTATGTGGAAAAGTCACTCGCCTTGGTCGACTTAGCCGTCGATTAGTCGCTCGCCTGGGTCGCCTAGGCGGTAGTTTCGGGAAATTGTTGGCCAAATCCCCGGAAAAATCAAATGGAATTGACGGCTGTTCATTGGAGTTGCGACTGAGGGTTTTGAAGAAGAAGATGAATAGTAACTTTTAATTAATTTAATATTTTTTAATTTAATATTGTAAACATTTGGCTCAACACAGCCCATTATGCTTAAATCTTTTTTTGTTGTTGATAGAATTATGCTTAAATCTTTAAAACACAGGTTATAAACTTTAATAAAGTATTTTATTTAAATCCTTTAAATTCAAACTTCTGCGGTTTAAGCTCATATTTTTAATGAATATACCAGTTTGATCCTTTCAAGTATTAAATTTAAATTTAAATAATATAAATAAATAAGTATACAAATTGTCAATACATATATTTATTTAAATATATATGAAATTATATATGTCGACTAGTCGATTAGTCAATGACTAATCGCGACTAGTCGACCAAGTCGCCAAGTGAGAACCCTATCGACTCGACTCGACTTTTCGCCGTGACAACCATGCTAACAACACCAGCAACAACAACTACCAACACAAAACCAGGAGTTCAAACATCAGCAACAAATCCATAAAAACACAAACTTTAATATCTAACCAACATCAAATACACACCCAAAACCGTAGCTATTTGAAACAACCCTGCATACGCTCTTTCTAGGGTATCCAGCTGAAAGGGCGTCTTCATCTGCCACTTCGGCTTGCCCTGCTTCTCAACCCCAAATTACTGATTCTCTCCTTTAGACCCAGACTCCATCATTGAATCCCTTCACTCAGATCAAAATCGCTGACACCCCAAAATCAAAATTAGAATTCGGAAAACAAAGAGGAGAAGATAGAAAGCAACAACACTGAGATCTCTAACGCGATCCCCAAATTAACAAAATTCTCGCAATGTTATGGTTAGGACTTAGGCGGTGGATGAAAATACTGGAGTGATTTGGGCTGTCAAATAAATTACTCTAAGCATTTTTGGCGAGGTATAGTGCGATAACGCTGAGTCACAAATACGACATCAATAAGTTATCGTAAATTGTGTTATCGTAAAAGTTTCGTAAATGTCTCGTAAAATTTACGATAACTTTTCTCCGTTATCGTACATGTCTCGTAAATTTACGAGAACTTTTCTCCGTTATCGTAAATGTTAACGTTATGTTGCCGCGCAATGCCTACAATAACTTCTGTTATCGTAAAAAAATTATCGCTAATTTGCCCCGAAATTTGTAGTGCTACCCCTTATTAATTATAATTTCATGAATCTTTCGCAAGGTTTTATACCCTTCTAGAAAATTTTAGATAGCAAACTTTGGGTCTCTATCTTTAGGCTCTTCTACTTGGTCTTGATTTGGCCAAATGTCGGGCCTTCTACTTAGATTTCTTCGGGCTAAGTGTTGGGCTTCCTCCTTTAGACTCATTTGGGCTAAGTACTAAGCCCTCCCCATTTGGATAACTAGCACTAAATGTTGGATCACTACACTTAGTTTCTTTAGCCATGTCATGGTCTAACAAAACCTCCTATTCCGGGTCCAAAAGATTAGGTTGTGACACTATGTAGACGAGATCTTGGGCACAAAGAAGTTTTTAATGTCGGAAAGACCATGACTTTGGAGGAAGGTAGAAGGTTGAGGGTGAATAAGGAGGATGAGAATATTAAGTTGAACCGAAAAAATAGAGGTGAGATTGATAATGAAAGAAGTTAATCGAATACCATCTTCAAATATTTACTTTTGAAGAGTCTTTGTGAAAGAGACTACATAGATCGACGAGGGATAAAATAATGAGTTTAGAGGTCAAGAGGTAGGACGTAAAAAAATGAGTACCGAGGGTGCTAAGTTCGAATCCTGATGTGGCCATAGTGGATTTTCTCTACTGGATAGACTTGGAGGGAGGGAAAAAAGTGAAAAAGTATACGGAATTTGAATGTTGATTAACGAACGCATGAATGATTAGAGGGTAAGAAAATTGACAGACCGCTCATCGTTAAAACGATTTGTGCAAATAAATTTATAATAGTCCGCTACTTGCGACTATACTACTGGGTAGAACTTGGTAAGTAGGGGTCGAACCCAAGGGAATCAGGGGAATATATGTTCTTTGAGGGGGTTGTCCAGCGAGAGAGCGTGTTTTAGGTCGGTTGGTTGGTTTTAAAGCTACCAGCTAAGTGATTGATTGATTGATTGGTTGGTTGGTTGGTTTTAGTACTGGAAAGTAAATTGCAGTTTATAATTAAAGAGAAATGTTCGGTTTCAGGGGCCTTGTATTATATCCTGTTTATCATTGACTCTTAGTGAATCATCTAAGTATTCAAAGATGAATCGAGGCCCTTTCGTAGCGCAAGACTTGCAACATCGTCTAAAGCAACACTTGTTCTACTTAAGACTAATTCCTCCTTTCGAAGTATCTTAGCCTTATGTGCATCCACTTGATCTCCCAGTTACGTTATTGACCAAGTGGTGTTTTAGATAAGTCGAACTCCTCGATAAGCTTTGCTTGTGACAGCTTCCACTTACCGAGTATGATCACGAATTCCCACGGAAGAGCTTTGCTTGTGACAGCTTCCACTCAACCTTGGAAACTCTGACTTGATATATGGCACATAGAACAAGTTTTGAATACTAAGACGAGACGCTAAGTTAATAGTCTAAAACATTTTATAATACAAGTGCGCTCCTTCTACCGAACTACTAGTTTAGCTACTATTCATCGCGCTAAACATTATAACTAAGGAAATAAAACAGTTGAATAAATACTAAAAATAATACTTACAACCGTTGAAGCGCCAAGGGAGCTATCCTTTATTTCCAAAGCCAAACTTACAAATACATAACTTAGAGAGAGAAGTGAATTTTTACAAGTGAGGTGCTTATCCAAATGAGGGGAGGAGCTCCTCCTTTTATAGCCATGGAGGGTGGAGATGGAGGGTGGAGATGGTTGCATGTGGAGGCCATCCATGGAGGAGAAGAATGGAGGGTGGAGGAGCCACCACATGTCTTTTGATCCAAGGGAGGAGGAAGGAGGAGCAAGGAGGAGGAGACATGTGGAGGAGCCAAAAGCGCCGGTCAAGGGAGGAGGAGCCGCCGGTTGCCGGTGGTGGAAGGGGAGGAGCTCCTCCCTTGGTCACCTCTTCAACAAGTGGCCGGTCACTTTGCCCATGTGTGAGTTTTGTACATTTTTGTGCAGTCTTTTCACAAAACTGTCTATGTGTTTCTTCCCCAGACTGTCTTGATTCCTCTCTTGATTCTTCTGATTAATTTGTTATGAGTGCTTCAACGTCAGGATCCTTGATATTTCTTCAGTCGGCATATGATCTTGACCTTGGATTGACTCGTAACATCTTTTCTGCTCTAAAAGCTCCTCTTTAGTGTGTATTCTCTCTAAGCTCTGAATTACCCTGCAAAAATATATCTGAACTAACAAGCAAAAGTTAAATAGACAAAATGTCTAATTAAGGGGGTTATACTGTGTTTATGATTCGTATAATTTTGGTCCATCAGATCACCCCACACTTTTAGTTGTTCATCCCGAACAATGCTATTAAAGGGCTGTACTCTAAGTTGGCTTTGAAATATGAAAATTAGACTTTGGTACTTGATCTATCCTAATTCATGCATTTCTTACTTATTACCAAATTAAACTGCGTAAATAAATAGAAGAAACTTAATACTTGTACCTCCGTGCTGAGATGCAAATTATATTGGATGTCTCGGGAGATAGCCCTGTTTAGGCTCCTGGACTGCAACCTCGGGATCGTCTCGCACTATATGGTTTTCTGGTAGCTTTCTCTAACACGTGATTTGGTTCGGGTTTCAATGGTTTGAGTACTTTGATTTTCTTTTGGCGAGGGACTGCTTTTGTAGTGAATTGGCCTTTGGCCTTTGATTTGACTCTTTGAGTTCTTCACTTTTTGTTCGGTTAAAACCTTCACAATTTTGGGCCTTTGGCCTCTTGATTTGCTTCTTTGAGCTTTTCGCCTTTCTGTGGCTGCTAGTCCATTTTCTCAAGCCTTTTTGGGAGGTCCAATCATCGCCCGCAAGCCTATGGAAATACCTCCCCGCTCCTCTCATCGTTGTCGTTTCACGCGGGTCAAGAAGAGGGACACTCATCTATTTTCTCGGCTACTTTGACTAGAGAGAGGACGGTCTGATTCCCTTCCTCGCCTTTTTTCTTTTTGCATAAACACTGCATGGCGGAGATGACTTCAATCTTCATTGAAAACCCGAAGTGCAGCCTCCACTGACTTCGAAAACCATATAGTTTAATCTGATCCTTCGATTGCTTACCAAGCCTCTCTAGGGCTGTTTATATCAACTCCACATCCCTAGTTATCTTAGCACAAAGGACAAATGAAAAGTTACATTCTAAGTTTTTAAACAGTTGAATTTTCACAAGGTTAATGCATGAATTATGATTTATCTTTTTCACATTCTTAAGTTCATATTTTCAAAAAGATACTATTACTAAAAAAGAAAAAACAGCAAGCATGTTATTTATGTACACAGGTGGTTCTCACCCCCCACTTTTGAACGAAGGCGTGCCTTAGTTCAAAAGTCATGCAAGCTTAAAACTAAATAATGAATTTAAATGATAGAAATTAAAAGTGCGGAAAGTAAGATAGTGTCGGGTTACCTCCCGACCAGTGCACTTGTTTTACGTCGTTGGCTCGACGATACCTCGTTGTAGATCACTGGTATGGGTCCCATGGGTGGCTCAAGTCGAACTTCGCCACCGTTCCTGTGTTGTTTCTTGCTGACTTCTTGCCGGATGTTGTGTTCGGGTCAGGACTCCTTTGTTTCGGGATCTTTTCCTTCCAATACCCCGGAGGGGGTGATGGACCTTTCACTACTAGCCTTTTGAAGTTTTTGTATTTGGGACTGCCTAGTCCAGTTGCGGCATAGCAATGCTCCATCGAGGGGTCATTCTGCAGAGGTCCTTTTCCCATCCTCCTTTGAGCTTCTTCATTGATCGCACAGTTCGCTGCGACTTGCTCATTGATTAAGGGGAAAAGTCGGGAAAGTCTCATGAGGCTTGGTTCTGCCTCGTTATGTTGGTTCGTGAGGAACTGATCGTAGATAGTTTCAGCTGCCTGGGTAATGATAGTCGGGTATGGATTGGGCAGTTCGTCAGTGGTGTTCTGGACTCCTCCTTCGTTGCTTCCGGTGCTTTCCATGTCTGATTCTTCAGACGGTTCAGGAGTCTCTTCTGACGGCTCGATGGTTTCTTCTTTCTCTGCCTCAGGGTCAGCTTCTTCTGTCTGCATTTCCTCATCAGTTTGGGGTACTCGTCTTGTGGCAGCGGCCAGGCCGATTATAAGGTACCACATGTCTGCAATGGTGAAGTTTGTGGCAGACCTTCTCATAGCTTCGTTAACTCTTCCCAGCTCTTCGGACCTCTTCCCACGAAGAAATGTTTGGAGAAGAACTTTCTTTGTAAATCCATGGTGCGGGCAACATGAGACGATGGCATCGTAAATCATGTAGTATTCGTCCAAAGTCTCATCCCGGGATTGATGAAGGCACATGATCTTCTCACGGGTTTCTTGGCGTAAAGATGGTGGGGAGAATTCTTTCAGGAACGGAACGCAGAGGTCTACGTAACGTTCTGCACTGCAAGCGGTGGATGTGTAATACCATATCGTGGTGAAGTCGGTTAGAGAGAATTTGAAGCATTTCAGCTTAAATTCCTCTAATACTTCGTTCTCAGGTTTGATGTGGTGGCAGACGTGGTGGAAGTTTCGGCAGTGCTGTACTGGGTCTTCTCCCTCCGTTCCTCCGAATAGGGGCAGAAATCGCGTTGTCCATGCATGCGTAATGGGTAATGACATAGAGAAAAGAAGGAAAAAAAGAAAGGGGAGGGAAAGAACAACTATCCGATGGCTGATTCCCCGGCAACGGCGCCAATTTGACAGACCGCTCGTTGTTAAAGCGACTTGTGCAAATAAATTTATAATAGTCCGCTACTTGCGACTACACTACTGGGTAGTACTTGGTAAGTAGGGGTCGAACCCAAGGGAATCAGGGGAATAGATGTTCTTTGAGGGGGTTGTCCAGCGAGAGAGCGTGTTTTAGGTCGGTTGGTTGGTTTTTAAAGCTACCAGCTAAGTGATTGATTGATTGATTGGTTGGTTGGTTGGTTTTAGTACTGGAAAGTAAATTACAGTTTATAATTAAAGAGAAATGTTCGGTTTCAGGGGCCTTGTATTATATCCTGTTTATCATTGACTCTTAGTGAATCATCTAAGTATTCAAAGATGAATCGAGGCCCTTTCGTAGCGCAAGACTTGCAACATCGTCTAAAGCAACACTTGTTCTACTTAAGACTAATTCCTCCTTTCGAAGTATCTTAGCCTTATGTGCATCCACTTGATCTCCCAGTTACGTGACCAAGTGGTGTTTTAGATAAGTCGAACTCCTCGATAAGCTTTGCTTGTGACAGCTTCCACTTACCGAGTATGATCACGAATTCCCACGGAAGAGCTTTGCTTGTGACAGCTTCCACTCAACCTTGGAAACTCTGACTTGATATATGGCACATAGAACAAGTTTTGAATACTAAGACGAGACGCTAAGTTAATAGTCTAAAACATTTTATAATACAAGTGCGCCCCTTCTACCGAACTACTAGTTTAGCTACTATTCATCGCGCTAAACATTATAACTAAGGAAATAAAACAGTTGAATAAATACTAAAAATAATACTTACAACCGTTGAAGCGCCAAGGGAGCTATCCTTTATTTCCAAAGCCAAACTTACAAATACATAACTTAGAGAGAGAAGTGAATTTTTACAAGTGAGGTGCTTATCCAAATGAGGGGAGGAGCTCCTCCTTTTATAGCCATGGAGGGTGGAGATGGAGGGTGGAGATGGTTGCATGTGGAGGCCATCCATGGAGGAGAAGAATGGAGGGTGGAGGAGCCACCACATGTCTTTTGATCCAAGGGAGGAGGAAGGAGGAGCAAGGAGGAGGAGACATGTGGAGGAGCCAAAAGCGCCAGTCAAGGGAGGAGGAGCCGCCGGTTGCCGGTGGTGGAAGGGGAGGAGCTCCTCCCTTGGTCACCTCTTCAACAAGTGGCCGGTCACTTTGCCCATGTGTGAGTTTTGTACAGTTTTGTGCAGTCTTTTCACAAATCTGTCAATGTGTTTCTTCCCCGGACTGTCTTGATTCCTCTCCTGATTCTTCTGATTAATTTGTTATGAGTGCTTCAACGTCAGGATCCTTGATATTTCTTCAGTCGGCATATGATCTTGACCTTTGATTGACTCGTAACATCTTTTCTGCTCTAAAAGCTCCTCTTTAGTGTGTATTCTCTCTAAGCTCTGAATTACCCTGTAAAAATATATCTGAACTAACAAGCAAAAGTTAAATAGACAAAATTTCTAATTAAGGGGGTTATACTGTGTTTATGATTCGTATAATTTTGGTCCATCAAAAATCTAGAAGAAAAAAGAAAGATTGGAGGAGGACCTTAGATTGAAGGTGTCATAAATGTCCTCAAAGACATTAAACACAATATAAATATGTAAGAACATGACCTGAACTATCACTTCATTTCAAATCAAGTATCGAACTATCAAAAGTTCTAACAAGTATCTGAACTATCACCTAGTTTTAAATCAAGTAGCAAACCATCAAACGCTTCAATTCATGTATTAAAGTACTATTTTTTTTTTCAATTCAAGTACCCACAAATCAAATTTAAAAGTTCATTTTTCTTAAATATTCAATATTGTTAAATTAAACATTACATAAACTATTACCCAAATAAATTATCCAAAAGATACATTTATCTTTGATGTTACCAGTTGAGTCGTAAAACTTACATAATGTTGTGAAATATTGGATGTGGAGGAGTGAACTCAAATGAGTATGTAAAGAGAGCTTGTGAAGAGAGAAAAGGTAGAGAAGAAATTCTTATTTCTTGTTTCTTCTTCTTGTTGTTGTTTATTCTCAGTCCAAATGACACATATTTATATTGGTACATAAGACTAAATATAGATGCTAGCAATAATCACCATGGCTAAATATAGAGTCAATCCAATTGAATATAATATTTATAACACTCCCCTTTGGATGACTCGTACTGTCATTTGGATGTACATACCATATGAACTGCCTCGTTAAAATCTTGACTTGGAAAAAACCAAAAGGGATAAAAACCAAATTAGGAAAAAGAGTACAGTTTTAATGCTCCCCCCTCAAGTTGATATGTCTTCCAAACTGCACATCCCGATATCATTTACAAGTTTCTTGAAAATTCTTGTCGGCAATGATTTGGTGAACAAGTCTGCCAAATTTTTACTGGATTGTATTTGACAAACATTAATCTTCCCTTCAACTTGAAGCTTCGTGAGTAGAGAAGAATATTGGAGATATGTGCTTTGTTCTATCACATTTAATATATCCTTCCTTGATTTGACTTGTAAATTCTTGTTGGCAATGATTTGGTGAACAAGACTGCCAAATTTTTACTGGATTGTATTCGGCAAACAATAATCTTCCCTTCAACTTGAATTTCGTGAGTAGAGAAGATTTTTGGAGATATGTGCTTTGTTCTATCACCTTTAATATATCCTTCCTTGATTTGGGCGATACAAGAAACATTATCCTCATATATCACTGTTGGACTTTGTTTGCCAGATAGTAATCCACTAGAGGTCTTGACGTGGTGGATAAATGATCTAAGCCAAACTCTTTCTCGTCCAGCTTCGTATAATGCAATCAATTATGCATGGTTTAATGATGTGGCTGCTATGGTTTGTTTTGTCGAACGCCATGAAATGACAGCTCCTCCATACATGAATAAGTACCCCATTTGTCAAATAGCCTTGTATGGGTCAGACAAATAATCCGCATCTGCAGAACCAACCAATTCACTATTTTGTACTCCACTAATTCTTCTAAAAAACAAATCAAGATCACTTGTTCCATGAAAATAACGTAAGATGTGCTTAACACCGCTCTAGTATCTTTTAGTGGACGATGAACTATATCTGGTCGGGTATTATTAGCAACAGGGACGGATCTAGTTAAGGCCGGGGGTGACACATGCCACCCCCAAGTTTTTCGGAAAAATTTTTGAGCGAGCAAGTTTGTGTTCAAGAGGGCGAGGCCTGAGTGGGTTTCCAGAGGCTTTTTCACAATCTTAATGTCCGAATTAGGTCTTGGCGTCAACTGGAGAGTTGTAGCCCTTTGCGTTAGCTTTCCAACAAGCTTTGAGTCAACCAATTCGGACACTGTATGCGATCTGGGCATGCAAAATACGCCGGCAAGGTCGGTTTGCTTTGTTTTGCCCGAAACTCCATATTTGGCTCAAATTCACTCAACTTTTGCTCCATTTGATCTTTGAGGCTCCGAGTGAGACAAAATTCATTTAGGACCTAATAGACCAAGAATGGTATGAAATGGCATCAAAATTACTTGGAAATGAATCAAACTACTAAGAAAAATAGAAAAAAAATTAATCACTCATCAATCCTATATTGAGTTCATGATTCCCAAATCAATAAGTTATTATTTTCTTCTTATAATTTGTTCTCCCGAGCAACAATTTTTGAGTCAATGTGTTCATTTTAATGCACCTGTGCTTAGTGGCTGGTGTCATTACCTTTGCGTTCAAGAGCGATGAAGAATCTGCCTCTGAGGAATAGGCTGAGTTCATTGGGATGTAACATGTTAGGCTCTCTCTGGTTTGATATATTTAGTTTTTGTATCAGTTGCATTTTGCTTCATGTTATTCTAAAGATACTTGTTTCATTTTGACAAACCAATTCTATTAACTTTGATTTCAAAAAAAAAAAATCTTGGGCTTGGCACCAATTTTTTATATTAGTATTTGAAGTGTATTTTTCAAGAAATTTATACAATTTTTGTAAAATGACCAAGTAATTCAGAATTTTTTTTTCATGATGCAATTATTTTTGTATCTGTCACCCCTACCAAAATTCATGTATCCGTCCCTGATTAGCAAGGTACCTTAAAGCCCCAGTTGCACTAGTAAGGTACTTCAGGACCTAAAATTTCTTCATTGTTTGACCGGGGACGAAAAGGGTCATTCTTGGTGTTGAGTGATTAATGGATGTGCTTTATCCATATTGAAACGCTTTAGAACTTTCTCAGTGTAATTTGATTGATGGATAAAGATTTCATTCTTTACATGCTCGAACTGCAAGCCGAGATAATACTTGGTAGTTTCTAGATCTTTCATCTCGAATTCCCTTTTCAAATAATTTGCTATCAATTGGATCTCTTATGGAGTTCCAATTATATTTAAATCATCACCATACACAGCTATGATTGCGTAACCCGAGTCTGTACGTTTTATAAAAATGCATGGACATATTTGATTATTGATAAACCCTTGCGCTAGTAAATATTCGCTGAGGTGATTATACCACATCCGACCAGATTATTTCAGCCCATATAATGATCTTTTCAATTTAATGGAGTACATATGACGAGGCTTTACTTGCAATGCTTCCGGCCTTTTTAGTCCTTTTCCAGCGACGATTGCTACGAGGTGGCTGACCGGAGCGACTCACAATGACACAAGGAAGTATCAGTTCTGGTTGATTTGTATTTGGTTGCTCAATTGTATAATTCTCACGGCTAGGTTTCCCTTTCTATTTCTCTTCTTAAAGTTTCTTCCTATCTACTGGGTGTCTAGAAGAATTTCCTTAAATCTTCCTGCATATTGCTACAATATCCTCAACGTCTAGTCAAGTGAAAATTGTTCTTACTTCTCAGCCACAATACTAGAATTACCAAAGTAGTGAAAGGATGGATGAAAGGCAATTGGATGTACTGGCTGATAAAATTCAAAGGTCAGATGGTACTCTCGGTCCAGAAACAAACGTGGACAAAGGCGACAGAAGAGTATCGACCAGCTGCAGTATTGAAACTTGCAACAGGAGAAGGATTCAACGTGACAAGCTGAGCCAACTGAAATGACTTGATATAAGATCAATTAATCCCAGTTAGGTTAATCAACAAGTTTAGGTCAAGTCTATTTAGGTTTTGTTCAATTGGGCAAGATCAATCAATGGAAACTAAAAGTAAAGACACAAAGACTTTTTACAAGCTTCGGTTTCCCTACTGCTTGGAGTCTCATAGGGGAGACTCGCCCAACAATCCACTAATGATTTCCAAAGAGTTCTTGCACAATACAAATTCCTAAAGTAAGCCAATGACCCTTAAACCCGAATCCTACACAACTGGACTAAAGCTAATACGAAATAAGACTCAAACGAGAACGAGGAACTCCCCTGAATCGCGCTGAGTCGAAGAGCAAAGGAAGGCGTCGACTCCGGCTATTCAGCCAGTCGACCTTGTCAATCCGCAGTAGCGTCTGACACAGGAGACCGAATGCGGCTCCAAATCCTTAGGACAAACGTCCGAGAGTAGTCGTCGGTTGACCCAGATGATTGCTCGAGTTCGCAGCTTCGTCAATCGCTCGAATTTCAGCTCTGTGTATTGAATGGAAACGGTTGACCTAAATCCCAATTCTGATTTTGCTTATATGATGGAGGAAGAAGAAGATCAAAACGGCGACGTGTGGCTCAAAATCAAAACCGAGGAACGCGCTTCGCTCAAACGCTCCGCACGACGTCGTCCAATTAATTCAACCGAATTACCAGCTTTTGGCGCCTTAACTAAAACGGCTGTGTTTTGTTCCCCTGAAGCAAACAATAGCAGCAGCTCCATCTGACTTGAATTCTGGCCAACTTCTTCAAATTCTTTGAACCTGCAAAGCCTAGAAAATCTATACAAGATCCCTTAGGACATATTTACAGACTCTAGGACTCATTGGCTTACTTGTCTAACCTAAGGAGCACAAATTAGGATTACTAAATCCTTACAATTTGCCCTCCTAATCCTAATGTGCAAAAACTTGGTTTGGGAACCAAAAGTGAAAAGTTGAGTTCGTGCAATCCCCATCATCACTGACTCAATGCTGCATACCCTCAAGGAACAACTTGGATATGCAGGCTTTCCCTGCAAAATAAAAACTTGTCAGTTGGCACAATTTTTGTGCCAAAATCTGCAGGATTAATATCTCCCAGAATTTTCCTGATTTCTATTTCTTTTGATTCAACTGTATCCCTTATAAAGTGGAACCTAACATCAACATGCTTAGTTCTCTCATGATATACTGGATCCTTACAAAGGTATAATGCACTTTGACTACCCATATGCAACACAGGAATTCTAGAAACACCTTGAATTTCTTTAATTAAACCTTTCAGCCAAATGGCTTCTTTAACAGCTTCAGTTGCAGCAATGTATTCTGCCTCAGTTGAGGACAGAGCTACAATGGATTGCAACTGGGACTTCCAGCTAATGCAATTGCCAGCCCATGTAAAAAAGAAAGAGGTGGTTGATTTTCTATTATCCTTGTTACTAGCATAGTCTGAATCAACATATCCAACAATATCATGCTTTGTATCATAATCAGCATACATCAAACCAATGTTAGCAGTTGAAGACAAATATCTCAGCAAATATTTCATACCCAGCCAATGATTTTCACCTGGATTAGACATGAACCTACTTAAAACACTAATGGCAAAAGCAAGGTCTGGTCTGGTGCAAAGCATGGCATACATTACAGATCCAACAGCTACATCATAAGGAATCTTACTCATTTTTAGCTTATCTTGATCTTTTACAGGGCAGTCAGCCTTAGTTAATTCTAAGTGCCCTCCTAAGGGTATACTAGCTGATTTAGCAGATTTCATAGCAAACTTGTCAACTACTTTATTCAAGTAATCTGCTTGGGAAAGATATATTTTCTTGTTCCTTTTGTCTCTAATGATATTAACACCCAAAATCTTTTTAGCATGGCCTAGATCTTTCATATCAAAATGCATACTCAGATCAGATTTAACCTTAACAATGGCAGTAATATCTCCACTAATCATCAGAATGTCATCAACATAAAGAAGAACATAAAGTGGGAATTTAGTGTTCACATTTTTGAAGTATAAGCATGTGTCATATTTACTTCTCACAAAATGCAAACCAATCATACAAGAGTCAAATTTCTTGTTCCATTGCCTAGGTGACTGTTTTAGGCCATAAATAGATTTTTGCAAGTGACAAACAAAGTCAGGGTGTTTTTTATCAATGAAACCTCTAGGTTGGCTCATAAAAATGTTTTCATGCAAATCACCATGAAGAAAAGCAGTCTTAACATCCATTTGTTCTATATGCCAGTCAAAAACAACAGTCATGGCAATTAATAATCTCAATGTTTTGTACTTAACAACAGGGGCAAAAATATCATTGTAATCTATCCCTTCCTTTTGTGAAAAACCTTTGGCAACCAACCTAGATTTAAATCTGGGAGGATCAGTAGATCCAACTCCCTCTTTTAATTTGTAAATCCATTTACAATCAATGATTCTGGTTTTAGGAGGTCTAGGAACTAATTTCCAGGTGCCATTTTCTCTCATGGAATTAATTTCCTCATGCATAGATTTCCACCATTCATTAGCATTAGCAGAATTAATAGCTTGTTCAAAAGTTTCAGGCAGTTCATGCTTAACAAGTTCAGCAGCAATCAAGGCAAACTCAGCAATAGCAGCATGACCATGCAATTCATCAAAGTCTAATTTACCAATAGCATCAGATTTAGGCACAGCAGCAGTCATCATGTTAACATACTTCTTATTTGGGATTCTAATCCTAGGTTCTCTATCCCTAGTTAACATATAGTTACTAAGGTCAGAGTTAGGCATGTCAATGTGAGCAGGGACACCCTGGAAACTCACAGCATTATCAACAGATGCAGGGACACCTTGAACATCATCATCATAAACAAAAGATGCAGGGACACCCTGAACATCTGCACTATCCACTGTTGCCTCATTATCTGAATGTAAATCAGCAGGGTCATGGGTACTAACCTGATTTTCCCCACCCAATTGGTGAGTTTGTAAATTACCTGAAGGCTCATTGGAGCCTTGAGAGTCTGCCTCAGCTGGACCAGCATCTTGTCCAGCATTTTCATTGAAAAGTCCCAGATCAAACTCTTCATCATCAGCCTGTTCCATGCCTTGGGGAATTACCTGCACTTCATCAAAACTAGGAGGCAAGAAGCTGATCACACCAATAGGTGTGTCTGGAGGGTTAGTTTCAGAGGTGCATTTTTTCTTAAAATGAAAATCTTGTTCATTAAATGTGACAGAAATTGCAGTTATGACTTTATATCCACCAGGAACAATTTCAAGCAATTTATATCCCTTTACACCTTCAGGATAGCCAAGCATCACACACTTGACTGCCCTTGGTTTGAGTTTCCCTTGAGAAACCTTAGCATAAGCTGTACAACCAAAGGGCCTAAGGTGACCAAGAGAAGGGGGTTTTCCAGACCATTTTTCTTGAGGAGTTTTAAAATTTATGGCTGAGCAAGGGGACCTATTGATTAGATAGGCTGCTGTATTGACAGCTTCTCCCCAAAGAGATGGTTTGAGCCCAGAACTGATGAGCATACACCTTGCTTTTTCAAGCAAGGTTCTGTTCATCCTTTTAGCCACACCATTCTGTTGGGGAGTACCAGGGACTGTGTGATGTCTCCTGATTCCCTGCTCTGCACAATATTGATTGAAAACCTTATTACAAAACTCCAATCCATTATCAGTTCTCAAGCATTTTACCTTAAGGTTAGACTGACTTTCAACCATGATTTTCCACATTTTAAAGTTCTCAAAAGCCTCATCTTTAGATCTTAACAGATATAACCAGACTTTCCTAGAATAATGATCAATAATAGAAAGAAAATAGTTTCTTCCACCTATGGTTGAAACTTGGGCAGGGCCCCATAAATCAGAATGAACATATTCTAGTGGGTTATTAACAGTGAAAGATGATCTTTTAAAACTATGAGCATTCTTCTTTCCATACACACAGCTTTCACAGAAAAGCAACTTAGAAGGCACACAGTCAATCAGTCCATGCTTGTGTAGATAATGTAATCCCTTATTGCCTATATGACCCAATCTAGCATGCCATATTTTAGTGAGGTTATCAGACTCAGTTGAAGCCTTGGAAACATTAATTTCAGGTGAGGTAACCACATGGTATAAGCCTTCCCTGTTAACCCCTTTAATGAGAACCTTTCCATCCTTAGATATTTCTCTAATACCATTGAAAGTCATAATATGGCAGCCCATTTTGTCAAACTCAGATTCAGACAACAAGTTTCTCCTTAAGTTTGGCACCCATTTAACATTTGTAAGAACTCTAGTCACACCATCATGGAATTTAATAGGCACAGTTCCTATTCCTTCAATTTCAAGAGATGTATGATCTCCTAACATAACTTCTCCTCCATTAATATGTTTCATAGATGCAAATGCAGATTTATCATGGCAAGCATGCATGGTACATCCAGAGTCCAGAATCCAATCAGAATCACAAGACGAACCAGAACAAACAAACAGTTCATTCCTATATTGAGGTCCCATTTCAAGCATATTTACTCCATTCTGATTGTCTTTAGCATTCTTTTCCTTTTGCTCATTTTTCTTCTTAAAACATGTATTAACCAAGTGACCAGTTCTCCCACAGTGAGTACACTTTTTGGATAGGTATTCCTGACTTCTACCAGCAAGGTTATTGCTGGCAGAAGGGTTACCATTTTGCTGGGGAGGTTTGTTAAACTTCTTGTTCTTATTCTTAGGCCTAAATTTAGTTTTAGCCATCATAACCTCAGACTTAGGCTCACCCTTAGTCTGATGTTTAGTTTTGAAAACCTTCAAAGAGTCATTCTTTTGAACAAGGGCTGACATGATTTTTGTCATGGTCAGATCATCCCTTGCATATTGAATGACATCCTTCAGATTTTCAAATTGAGGGGGAAGAGAGTTTAACAGAATAACAGCTTGGTGTGTTGGTTTAATTTCATCATCACACCTTTTAAGTTCTTGAGTCACTTTTAAGAAGAAATCAAGGTTTTCTTGCAAAGTAATGGAAGTATCCATTTTAAACGTAAATAGTCTAACCAAGAGGGAAATCCTATTAGGCAGTGACTTAGCAAGAAAAATTGACTCTAAGGCATCCCATAAGTTTTTAGGATTAGTATGACTAACCACTTGCCTAGCAACATCATCTGAGAGTCTAAGAATGATCTCAGAGTGTGCTAGGTCTCTTAACTTCCTTTTGTATCTCTCAGTTGCTCCTTCTTGCCAATCCTCAGCCACAGCAACCCAGCATTTTTCTTTAATGAGGATTGCTGACAGATGCTTGTCGTCAGAGCAAATGTACAAATAAATTTATAAGTCCGCTACTCGCGACTTTACTACTGGGTAGCAAGTGGTAAGTAGGGGTCGAACCCAAGGGAGTCAGTGTGGATTAATTGTTCTTTAATGAAGCTTATGCAGAATTTAATTACGATTGGGGTTGGGTTTGAGTGTGTTTTGAGAACTGAAAGTAAGTTACAGCAGTTGATAATGGACTATAAGGAAATGATTCGGTTTTAGGGGCCTTGTATTAAAATTGTTTATCATCGACCGCTAATGATCATACCAAGTGTTCAAAGATGAATTGAGGCTATTTCTAGCGCAAGACATGATCATGCTAAGTATTCAAAGATGAATCGAGGCTATTTCTAGCGCAAGACTTGCAACACCATTTAAAACACTTGTTCTATTTAGACTAATTCCTCCTTTCGAAGTATCTTAGCCTTATGTGCATCCATTTGAATTCTTTGGTCCAGTTTCCAAATGGTTTTTAAAGATAAGCTGAACTCCTCGGATAAGCTTGCCCATTTGGTCCCTTTTTTCCAGTTACAAATAGTCCACTTACCCGAGTATGATCACGAACCCCCACGGAAGAGCTTGCCCATTTGGTCCCTTTGGTCCAGTTACAAATGGTTCACTCAACCTTGGAGATTCTGACTTGATATATGGCACATAGAACAAGTTTTGAATACAAAGGTATACTAAGAGTAAGATCTAAAACATTTATAATACAAGTATACCCCTGCGACCGAGTACAAGCTTTTAGCTGCTTGTATTCATGTCAAGGAATACAAGCAAACTAATGCCTTGCACAAGAATACCGAATAATAAAATAACTTTACAGTAAAAACAAATAATACTGAAAGTAATTTTATACCTTACAATAAGCGGAGGAGAGGAGCTCCTAGACAAGATCCACGCAAGAGAAGTTGCTCCACGATGAAGAACAAAATATTTATTGAAAGTGAAGAGAAGAGGGTTAAGCCCTCTATCTCTCTAAAACATTTGTGAAGTGTGTATGATTGTGTGATACAAATGAGGAGGGGTGAGCCTCTATTTATAGCTATAGGGGAGGAGGATGGAGGGCCAAGATGGTGGCAAGTGGTGTTGCATCCAAGGGTGGAGGAGGAGGAGATGAGCTTGTGGAGGAGAAGCCATCACATGTCACCACCTTGTGGTGTCTCAAAAGCCGCCGGCTGCTATGAGGTGGAGGAAGGAGAGTGGAGGAGAGCTTAGCCACTCATGGAGGAGGAGCATCCTTCTAGAAGCTTGTGACCTTTTCATAAAAGTCATCGGTTTGACCGGATCTGACCGGAGCTTTGGCCGGAGCTTCTTGGATTTTGGAGAGTGTATTTTGAATGAAAATGTCATTCTAAGATGATCTAAAGAAGGAACCTAAGCCAAATTCTGCTCGGAACATGGTCGAAATCCCAAATCGGATGAAATTGCCCTTGTTTGGCCTTTACCGGGCTCTGTGCCTTTGCATTGCGTTCTTGTCCAAATTCCGACTGTTCTAGCATATTTGAGTGATTCCAAATCGGTTCCATGAAGGATGTTAAGGTTGATTTTGAGTGTAGCATGGTCGTGACCTTGGAATGACTCGTAACATCTTTTCGGCGTAAAATCCTCTCCTTAGCGTGTTTTCTCTCTAGAGTCCAAAATACCATGTAGAAATATATCGGAACTAACAAGCAAAAGTTAACTAGACCAACAGTCTAATTTAGTGGGTTTTACTGTGTTTTTGATTCGTATAATTATGGTCCATCAGATCACCCCACACTTTTAGTTGTTCGTCCCGAACAATGCTATTAAAGGGCGGTACTCTAAGTTTGGTTTTAAAATATGAAAATTAGACTGTGGGACTCGATTGATCCTAATTCATGCATTACTTACTTATTACCAAATTGAACTGTGTAAATAAATAGAAGAAACTTGATACTTGTACCTCCGTGCTGAGATGCAAATTATTCTGGATGTTTCGGGAGATAGCCCTTTTTAGGCTCCTGGACTGCAACCTCGGCATCGTCTCTCACTATATGGTTTTCTTGTAGCTTTCTCTAGCACGTGATTTGATTCGGGTTTCACTGGTTTGAGTACTTTGATTTTCTTTTGGCGAGGGACTGCTTTTTGTAGTGAATCGGCCTTTGGCCTTTGATTTGATTCTTTGAGTACTTCACTTTTTGTTTGGTTAAAACCTTCACAATTTTGGGCCTTTGGCCTCTTGATTTGCTTCTTCGAGATTTTTGCGTCTTTGTGACTTGCTAGTCCATTTTCTCAAGCCTTTTTGGGAGGTCCAATCATCGCCCGCAAGCCTATGGAAATACCTTCCCGCTCCTCTCATCTTTGCCGTTTCACACGAGTCAAAATGAGGGTCGCTCATTTATTTTCCCAGCTACTTTGACTAGAGAGAGGACGGTCTGATTCCCGTCCTCGCCTTTTTCTTTTTTGCATAAACACTGCATGGCGGAGATGACTTCAATCTTCACTGAAACCCGAAGTGCAGCCTCCACTGACTTTGAAAACCATATAGTTTGATTCGATCCTTCGATTGCTTGCCAAGCCTCTCTAGGGCATTTCTATCAACTCCACATCCCTAGTTTATCTCAGCACAAAGGGACAAATGAGAAGTTACGTTCTAAGTTTTTAGACAGTTGAATTTTCACAAGGTAAATGCATGAATTTTAGATCTATCTTTTTCACATTCTTAAGTTCATATTTTCAAAAAGATAAAATTAAAAAAGAAAACATGTTTATGTACACAGGTGGATCTCACCCCACACTTTTGAACGAAGGCGTGCCTTTCAGCACGACGTAGTTCAAAAGTCATGCAAGCAAATATATACAGGAAAGGTGAGAATGAAAAAACTAAATGACAGAAATTTAAAGTGCGGAAAGTAAGATAGTGTCGGGTTACCTCCCGACCAGTGCCTTTGTTTAACGTCGTTGGCTCGACGGTACCTCAATTATGGATCATAAGGTCGGATCCCAAGGGTGAGTGGGGTCAAACTTCTTCTCGGCAGCCCTTTTGCTCCGAGAGGGTGAGGTTTCTTTGACCATAGCTGCTGGTCCAATGAGTCGTGCTTGCTTGTTACTCCTTCCGAGTTTCCATTCTTTCGGCCCATGTCTTTGCCGCCTCTTCATGTTGGAATAGTTGGCACCTTTGTGAGTTTGGAAATTTGGTTTTGTGCCATTCAATGTAGGTGACATTAAGCATGCGCCTCTGCCAATCCTCTTCATAGTGGCAGTGATGGATGGTTGTCCTGGAACGAGTGAGTTTTCAGGTAGTTTTTCTTGTTGCATCGGGGTGAGTGTGACTGGGGCTTTCTCGGACAGTTCAGCAAAGAGGTCCGGAACTTCCTCGGGTGCTCCGAGCGCAAGGACCGGGCCTGGCTTGATTTCTTTGGCCGCTTTGGTAGTGATGTTCGGGACTTCTATTGGCTCGGCAGTTAGGACTGTGATTTCCTCGGATGGATTGGTGATAGGGACCGGGCCTGATTTGGGCGGTTCTTCTTCTAACTCCCAGGGATAATCTGAATGTAGTTCTTCTTCAGGCAACCATGGGTCCTCATTCTCGTCATTAGTATGGTCTCCGGGGGTAATCACACTGAGGTATGGGTCTCATATGGGCAATTCGTCATTGAGGTCTGGGTATGTCTTGGCCGTGGATTGGTGTATTGAGGCATTCATTTGCTGTATGTCTGTGGCCAATTGCTGGGTGCTAACTGCCAGCTCGTTTTCTGCCGCCCATAACTCAGTTTTTGCCCTGATTTCGTTCATTATGTTGTCTAGTTCTTCGCTCCGCATGGCCTGATCTTGTCTTTGTCTTGGCCTCGCGGCCAAATTATCTATTAAGTTCCAAAGATCATCTATGCCTAAGTTGTTCACCGAGCCTCCCGCTGCATCGTTTAGCCAATCCCACTCTTGTCGCATCATCCCATTGAGAAATCTTTGAAGAAGATCGTGGTTGGTGAATCCGTGGTGCGGGCAGCTTATCAACATGGAGTCAAAATACGCCAAGTACTCGTCCAATGTTTCATCCCGGGATTGTTTTATGTTGTTGATCTTCTCGCGGACTTCAAGTTCGAAGGGTGGTGGGGAAAACTCCTCAGTGTTCCAAGGTTCCATTCCCTAGTAGTAGGACTTAGTGAATTGCATGATAAAACAAGAAAAAACAAAAAACAAAACAGAACAACTATTCCGATGCACAACTCCCCGGCAACGGCGCCAATTTGACAGATGCTTGTCGTCAGAGCAAATGTACAAATAAATTTATAAGTCCGCTACTCGTGACTTTACTACTGGGTAGCAAGTGGTAAGTAGGGGTCGAACCCAAGGGAGTCAGTGTGGATTAATTGTTCTTTAATGAAGCTTATGCAGAATTTAATTACGATTGGGGTTGGGTTTGAGTGTGTTTTGAGAACTGAAAGTAAGTTACAGCAGTTGATAATGGACTATAAGGAAATGATTCGGTTTTAGGGGCCTTGTATTATAATTGTTTATCATCAACCGCTAATGATCATACCAAGTGTTCAAAGATGAATTGAGGCTATTTCTAGCGCAAGACATGATCATGCTAAGTATTCAAAGATGAATCGAGGCTATTTCTAGCGCAAGACTTGCAACACCATTTAAAACACTTGTTCTATTTAGACTAATTCCTCCTTTCGAAGTATCTTAGCCTTATGTGCATCCATTTGAATTCTTTGGTCCTGTTTCCAAATGGTTTTTAAAGATAAGCCGAACTCCTCGGATAAGCTTGCCCATTTGGTCCCTTTGGTCCAGTTACAAATGGTCCACTTACCCGAGTATGATCACGAACCTCCACGGAAGAGCTTGCCCATTTGGTCCCTTTGGTCCAGTTACAAATGGTTCACTCAACCTTGGAGATTTTGACTTGATATATGGCACATAGAACAAGTTTTGAAAACAAAGGTATACTAAGAGTAAGATCTAAAACATTTATAATACAAGTATACCCCTGCGACCGAGTACAAGCTTTTAGCTGCTTGTATTCATGTCAAGGAATACAAGCAAACTAATGCCTTACACAAGGGTACCGAATAATAAAATATTTTTACAGTAAAAACAAATAATACTGAAAGTAATTTTATACCTTACAATAAGCGGAGGAGAGGAGCTCCTAGACAAGATCCACGCAAGAGAAGTAGCTCCACGATGAAGAACAAAATATTTATTGAAAGTGAAGAGAAGAGGGTTAAGCCCTCTATCTCTCAAAAACATTTGTGAAGTGTGTATGATTGTGTGATACAAATGAGGAGGGGTGAGCCTCTATTTATAGCTAAAGGGGAGGAGGATGGAGGGCCAAGATGGTGGCAAGTGGTGTTGCATCCAAGGGTGGAGGAGGAGGAGATGAGCTTGTGGAGGAGAAGCCACCACATGTCACCACCTTGTGGTGTCTCAAAAGCCGCCGGCTGCTATGAGGTGGAGGAAGGAGAGTGGAGGAGAGCTTAGCCACTCATGGAGGAGGAGCATCCTTCTAGAAGCTTGTGACCTTTTCATAAAAGCCATCGGTTTGACCGGATCTGACCGGAGCTTTGGCCGGAGCTTCTTGGATTTTGGAGAGTGTATTTTGAATGAAAATGTCATTCTAAGATGATCTCAAGAAGGAACCTAAGCCAAATTCTGCTCGGAACATGGTCGAAATCCCAAATCGGATGAAATTGCCCTTGTTTGGCATTTACCGGGCTCTGTGCCTTTGCATTGCGTTTTTGTCCAAATGCCGACTGTTCTAGCATATTTGAGTGATTCCAAGTCGGTTCCATGAAGGATGTTAAGGTTGATTTTGAGTGTAGCATGGTCGTGACCTTGGAATGACTCGTAACATCTTTTCGGCGTAAAATCCTCTCCTTAGCGTGTGTTCTCTCTAGAGTCCAAAATACCCTGTAGAAATATATCGGAACTAACAAGCAAAAGTTAACTAGACCAACAGTCTAATTTAGTGGGTTTTACTATGTTTTTGATTCGTATAATTATGGTCCATCAATTGCCTTCATTTTTGCCTTCCACATTGTGAAATCTGAGGTTCCATCAAAAGGAGTGACTCTAACCGGTTCAGCCATGTTTACTGAGACAAGTGGAAGTAAACACCAAGTTAGGTGTATCAAAAATAGCACAGCAAGCAGTTAGGACCCTTAACAGCCAAGGAACTAACTATATGCACTATTCTATTGCAAGAACCTAAAGTTATAGGTCAAGCAACACAATAAACAGCAAGATTTGCTCTGATACCACGTTGAAATGACTTGTTATAAGATCAATTAATCCCAGTTAGGTTAATCAACAAGTTTAGGTCAAGTCTATTTAGGTTTTGTTCAATTGGGCAAGATCAATCAATGGAAACTAAAAGTAAAGACACAAAGACTTTTTACAAGCTTCGGTTTCCCTACTGCTTGGAGTCTCAGAGGGGAGACTCGCCCAACAATCTACTAATGATTCCCAAAGAGTTCTTGCACAATACAAATTCCTAAAGTAAGCCAATGACCCTTAAACCCGAATCCTACACAACTGGACTAAAGCTAATACGAAATAAGACTCAAACGAGAACGAGGAACTCCCCTGAATCGTGCTGAGTCGAAGAGCAAAGGAAGGCGTCGACTCCGGCTATTCAGCCAGTCGACCTTGTCAATCCGCAGTAGCGTCTGACACAGGAGACCGAATGCGGCTCCAAATCCTTACGGCCAACGTCCGAGAGTAGTCGTCGGTTGACCCAGATGATTGCTCGAGTTCGCAGCTTCGTCAATCGCTCGAATTTCAGCTCTGTGTATTGAATGGAAACGGTTGACCTAAATCCCAATTCTGATTTTGCTTATATGATGGAGGAAGAAGAAGATCAAAACGGCGACGTGTGGCTCAAAATCAAAACCGAGGAACGCGCTTCGCTCAAATGCTCCGCACGACGTCGTCCAATTAATTCAACCGAATTACCAGCTTTTGGCGCCTTAACTAAAACGGCTGTGTTTTGTTCCCCTGAAGCAAACAATAGCAGCAGCTCCATCTGACTTGAATTCTGGCCAACTTCTTCAAATTCTTTGAACTTGCAAAGCCTAGAAAATCTATACAAGATCCCTTAGGACATATTTACAGACTCTCGGACTCATTGGCTTACTTGTCTAACCTAAGGAGCACAAATTAGGATTACTAAATCCTTACACCAACATACTGAAAAAAGCGTGGGTGATGACTAAGGGAGTGGCGTTTGAAGAGATAGGTGGAAACATGGCAGTTGCAAAATTTGACAGCAAGGAAAAGCTGAATAAAATTATGGAAGAAGGACCGTGGACTTACGACCAACAATTGATTCTTATCAGGAGATGGGAAATCAGGAGAAGGCCACGAAGGTCACGAGATCTAGACGTTAGTAAAGCTCAGATTTCTGTACAGTTGCATAACATTCTGCTGGAGTAAATGACAAAAGAGATTACGGAAGGGGTGGCGAAGACTATAGGGAGGATCTGTAAAAGAATGCCGGAGGAATTTGAAGTGGTGAAGAAGAAGTTTTGCGCGCTACAAAGTAGAGATGGATGTTAATGAGCCGATAAAAGAAGGAATCTACTTGGCATAAGAAGGCAAGGACGATGAACCGTTTTGGGTAAAATTCAGGTATGAAAGACTACCATCAGTGATGTGCGATATTTTATATGTCAAAAACAATTTATAATGCCGGTAAGAACCGGATCGTCCAAGGGAGCAAGTGTAAACTTTTGTACTATGTAAGATTGTATTTCTACTTATCCTGATCCAAATGGAGTTTTGGTTTGTTTCTGGAATTCAAAATAAATGAAAGTAAGACAAGGGTTTTGTTGATTTCAAGAGATATTTCGAGGAACTACTTCACTTGGCTAACATTTGAATCGAGTTTTTATTATCTAGCATGCATGATTTCCTTATATTGATTGGAAAATAGCCGTACACTCCAAGTATAAACCTCACCCTTTCGGCGCTATTGGTTTATATTTGGAATGTACCTTAAACTACGAACCTCACCCTTTCGGCGCTATTGGTTCGAATCAAGAAACTCGCTGATGTTTACCATCTCTCGTCGCGTAAACATGGGGAGTCCTTATCGTAGAACGAGCCTTTCCCGTTACAATCTCGGGCCACTTTCGTAGTCACCAAGTTTATAACGTGTATTTTACTTAATTGTCGGATACTAAGTCTCACCCTTTCGGCGCTATTGTCTAAATATCTCAACGCAATGCACTTAGACATTTCGTCAAACATCTAGTATGCATCGCTTGGGTTTAAGCGCTAAGTACAATACAAATCGAATAAGACAAATCAATTCATGCAAATATTTGTTTTATTCAACGATTCATAGTTAGACAAGATTCGTAGGACCCCAAAATAGGGTCTCTACTCACTATCCATGGAAGTGAACATATAACTCAGGTTTTTGCATTCTTTTGGATTCGAAGTCTAGGACTTGAAATAGTTTTATTGCAAGAGTGAAATAACTCAAGTCCTAGACAGTTGAGCATATGCAAGAGTGAATGTGGGTAGCGCAAGAGTGAAATAACTCATGTCCTAGACTTTTTGCATCCATTGGATTCTTTTGCATTCTTTTGGGTGTCATTCTTTTGGATTCGAAGTCTAGGACTTGAAATAGTTTTATCTGTGTGTTCATTCTCTCGTGTCAGTATCATTGCTAGTCTTTGCCTATCACTTGTTTTACGTATTCCTTGAAGCATGTTTGAGACTTGATACTAGTAGGCACCGGTACAAAATGTCAAAAACTCAAATTGCATCTCTTTTTCTAGGTGACCTTAGTACTAGTATGTGTTTCTCTATACTTGTTGTGTTTTGCATGCACCCACCTTTATTCATACACTATGTCAAGTTTTAAGTGTGGAGTGAGTAAAAAATAGTCAAAAGAGGGGCAAAAAATAGGCCCTCAATCAAGAACAAAGTTCTGAATTTTCAAAAGAGGGTGAAAAATTGGCCCCAAGCATAAAGGTTTTTGAAAAAAAAAACAAAAACAGAAAAAAATAATACCAAGGGCAAAGTGAAAAAAGTCACCCCTTGTGTATGAAAAAAAAGAAATTTCTGCGCCTTTTTGCTTGATGTAGTGTATTTCCACCTTTTCATTGCGTGCAATCATGACTTGTCTTGAGAATTAATGTACTAGAAACTAAGGGACGATCCTCGTGCTTGCACTGAAATTTTAATGTGATTTTCGTACTATTTTTCAACAAATTCTCAAGCCAGGCTCCTCTTCTCTTACGGGTCATTGCCTAGTCCTTGGCACTTCAGAATGAGTTTGCGCCAAGAGCCCGTGGAGTATCCCTAGATAGCATAGGTGAATGGCGAGCATGTTTTGTGTAACTATTCATGCTCTTATTAAGTTGCTATAGAACTATTTAGAACATGTGATGAGTCGCTTGCTAGCCGTGTGTACTGACCATTTGAATGTATAACTCGTTTAATCTATGATTGTCTGACAACTTTGATGAAGATGTTTGACCTGAAGGTGAGGTAACACGATAGATCCGAAGTATGACATGACTTTACTGTGACTCGTTGAGCATCAGTTCATGCATACACGTTAGTTAGTTGTACATGGGATTCGTAGGTAGTCCCTTTCCTGAAAACCTTCACGAGACAATACTCATCCTATTAAGGCACCCTAGGGGTTTAAAGGCTTCATGCATACGTGATGGACCATATTTATATGATTCATTAAGATAGTTAAACCCACCAAATTAGACACTTTGTCTTAACAACGTTTACTTGTTAGTTCCATTTTTGTTGTACAGGCTATTTTGAGGTTTAGAGAAGAAACGAGCTAAAAAGGGGTTTCTTAAAACCAAAAATGGATTAGAAGTCAAGTCGGGCCAGTCGGGGACCAAGAAAAATCAACTAGGGATCGAGGACCCCAGTCGAGGGCCGAGAAAGCTCAACCGGGTACCCAGGCCCATTACCGAGAACCTCAGGTCCCTGCCGAGAGGTGCCGGGCCCAAGTGCCGGGAGTGCCGGGAACCAAGTCCCAAGTCCCGAGTACCAAGTGCCGAGAAGACCAGGTCCCCGCCGAGCACCCGTGTCGAGAGAGCCGAGCACCCGTGCCGAGAGAGCCGAGCACCCGTGCCGAGAGAGCCGAGCGCCTATGCCGAGACCCACATCCGAGAGAGCCGAGCGCCCGTGCCGAGACCCACATCCGAGAGCGCCGAGACCCAAGTTCGAGAGCGCCGAGACCCACGTCCGTGAGCGCAGAGAGCAGCGCCCGGGCCCGGCCGACCAAGGGCCCGAGGAAAACTTCAACCCCGGGCCATGACCATGCTCCGGGTAGAATTTGGCCAAACATCCTTCATGGATCAGTCTTAGAATCATCTCAACATTCCAAATCCATGGTCCAGCTCCCAATCACCTCCTGCCAAAATTCCGGCAGCTCCGGCCATATTCCGGCCAAGCTCCGGCCATATTCCGGCCAAGCTCCGGCCATGGTCCAATCAACTTCCGGCGATGCTCCGATCAAGCCAAATCTAGTCACCACCTTGCTCCGGTCATTCTAGCCCAACTCCGATCAAAATCCGGCGAAGACCAACCAAACTACTTATTTCCCGGTTAGGGCATACTATTCACATCAGTTGATCTTTTGGTTTGAAACCATACCTCAACCAAGCTCAAACAAGCTTGTCCAAGCCTCAACCAAGCTCATGTAGTGGCCCTTTGACACATCCCATGCTCTAGCCGCCCATGTGCAAGGCAAGTGCACCCTTTGGCTCATCCAAACTCCAACCGAAGGCCAACCAAGCTCAACCGGACTTATGGGAGAACTAGAGGCGGTTGGAGGAGGAAATATCTCACTCCACTCACTCCTCCACCGCCACATTTGGCTATAAAAGGAGGGCTTCCCCTCCTTGAATCATATCACTTGTAACTTAGGTAGAGAATCTCTCTAGAATCCATCTCACAAATCCTTGTGTTTTGAATCAAAAGCTCTACCTTCTCTCTTGTTCTTGAGTGTGCTTGATGGACCAAAATTATACGAATCATAAACATAGTATAACCCCCTTATTTAGACATTTTGTCTATTTAACTTTTGCTTGTTAGTTCAGATATATTTTTGCAGGGTAATTCAGAGCTTAGAGAGAATACACATTAAAGAGGAGCTTTTAGAGCAGAAAAGATGTTACGAGTCAATCCAAGGTCAAGATCATATGCCGACTGAAGAAATATCAAGGATCCTGACGTTGAATCACTCATAATAAATTAATCAGAAGAATCAGGAGAGGAATCAAGACAGCCTGGGGAAGAAACACATTGACAGTTTTGTGAAAAGACTGCACAAAACTGTACAAAATTCACATTTGGGCAAGATGACCGGCCACTTGGGCAAGAGGTGGCCAAAGCCACCCCTCCTCCTCCTCCACCACCGGCTACCGGCGGCTCTCCTCCACCATGACCGGCGGCTTTGCTCCTCCTCCACATGGCGCCTCCTCCTTGCTTCTCCTCTCCTTCCTCCATGTGTGGCCATCTCCTCCCTTCATTTTATCCTCCAATCACCATGCAACACTTGCCTCCATCTCCTCCTCCTCCCATGGCTATATAAGGAGGAGCTCCTCCTCATTTGAAATCATCCCTCACTTGTAAAAAAACACTTCTCTCTCTAAGTTATGTATTTGTAAAGTTTGGCTTTGGAAATAAAGGATAGCTCCCTTGGCGCTTCAACGGTTGTAAGTATTATTTCTAGTATTTATTCAACTGTTTATTTCCTTAGTTATAATGTTTAGCGCGATGAATAGTAGCTAAACTAGTAGTTCGGTAGAAGGGGCGCACTTGTATTATAAAATGTTTTAAGACTATTAACTTAGCGTCTAGTCTTAGTATTCAAAACTTGTTCTATGTGCCATGTATCAAGTCAGAGTTTCCAAGGTTGAGTGGAAGTTGTCACAAGCAAAGCTCTGCCGTGGAAATTCGTGATCATACTCGGTAAGTGGAAGCTGTCACAAGCAAAACTTATCGAGGAGTTCGACTTATCTAAAACACCACTTGGTCAATAACGTAACTGGGAGATCAAGTGGATGCACTTACAGCTAAGATACTTCGAAAGGAGGAATTAGTTTTGCTTAGAACAAGTGTTGCTTTAAACGATGTTGCAAGTCTTGCGCTAAGAAAGGGCCTCGATTCATCTTTGAATACTTAGATAATTCACTAAAGGTCAATGATAAACAGGATATAATACAAGGCCCCTGAAACCGAACATTTCTCTTTAATTATAAACTGTAATTTACTTTCCAGTATTAAAACCAACCAACCAACCAATCAATCAATCAATCACTTAGCTGGTAGCTTTAAAACCAACCAACCGACCTAAAACACGCTCTCTCGCTGGACAACCCCCTCAAAGAACATCTATTCCCTTGATTCCCTTGGGTTCGACCCCTACTTACCACTTGCTACCCAGTAGTATAGTTGCGAGTAGCGGACTATTATAAATTTATTCTTGACGTTTGCACATAACGACTGTGCATCCATCAAAATTGGCGCCGTTGCCGGGGAATCAGCCATCGGATAAAGTTCTTTGAATCGTTACGCGCTTCAAAACAACCATGTCTCGCGAAGAAAGTCACCATGACTACCAGGATAACGAAGAAATAAACCTGTACGATCAAAATGATGAGGTACCGTTTCCATTCGTCGACGATCCGGAACAACTCATCAGAAACAGAAGAGCTCGTGATAGGGAAGCAGTCAGAAGAAACCAAGAATTACCCGAGGACCGAAATGCAGCTGGTCCCGTACAACCTCCTATCCATCCCCCACGACCACAACCTCAACCTCGATACATGCCAAGAAGAGAACCCGCTTTCGACGACTACTATGGGGACAACTACTACCGTGAACCAACTATGGGCGAGTTAAATGCCCCTAATTTCGAGACACAACCGTGGTGCATCTATGAGAACCCTGAATTAGAAAACATAACCATCAACGCATCAGTGGCGTACAGCCTGCCAAAATTCTCAGGAGCTCAAGGAGAATCTTCCACAACTCACCTCCAACGCCTACATGGCATTTGCCAGAATCTAAAGCCCAATCGAGTGAATATGGACGACTTCAAGTTAAAGGCGTTCTATTTTTCCCTCATAGACTCGGCAAGCGACTGGTTCCTTTCATTGCCTTCCGGAAGCATCAGAACATGGGCTCAGATGCAGAAGAAATTCTTAGACAAATACTACCCGGCTGGAAGAGCAATGCAAGTAAGGAAGCAACTATAGGAAATCAAACAAGGTCCCAATGAAACCATGTACGATTACCTGGAAAAGTTCAATCACCTAGAAAGGAGCTGCTGTACCCTTGGATTGCCCGAGAAACTCGTCATCGAGTACCTCATTGATGGATTAAGACCCTTAGACAAAATGCTCTTGGATGCCTCAGCGGGAGGATCCATGATGAATCTATCATTAAGTGGCAAAAGGAATCTCATCGCCAACGTTGCTGAAAATGCCCGATTTAGAGAAGAGACTACTCGTCAAGATGAATTCTCTCGATCAAAAAAGGTAGCACAAGCCGAGACATCAGTAAACTCCATGACTGAAGAGATGAAGCAGTTAAAGGAGATGATGATCGAGATCATACGTAGACAGCCAGTTCCGGTAAAACCTTGTGAGTTCTGTGGTTCTACAGACCACAAAACTGACGCATGCCCAACACTGATAGAAGAAGAACTGGCGGAAGTGAATATAGTGGGAGGATATCAAGAACACAACAACAACAACGACAGAGCTGAACAAAACAGACAGTACGGTCAAATATCCAACCCAGGCTGGCGTAACAACAACAGCAATCCACAAACGGAGACACAACCAGCTGTCCCTCAACTAGCGCAGTCATTCTACCAACCACCCCACCGACAATATCACCAGAATGCTCCATCGGCAGGCCAATATCACCAAAAAGGGCCAAATCAGTACCAAGCCAGCCCGAGCAATCAGCAGGAACTAAGCAAGTTGCTCAATGACACGATGAAGGAGCTCACGGGAAACATTAATCAATTGGGTACTTCACTACACCAGTACCAGGCAAAAACTGACGGGGCAATTTCAGAATTGACCAAACAAATGTCTCAGCTCGCCACCGCAATGTCAACACTCACTACTGAACCTGGCAGACTTCCTTCACAGACCGTCCAAAATCCTAAGGCGAACATAAGCATGATAAGGAGGTCAAACATGAAGGTTACTCTAGGAGAAGTAGCACGGTCCCCAACCTACAGACTTACAAACAATCACTTCAACCGTAGGAGTCGACCTGATTGGAATCAAGGAGAAGACCGACCCAATGATGGCAAAACATGGGTTACGCATGCTGACAATGGACGGTACGCGTTTACTGTTTGCATAACACCGCCGCCGATCACACACTTTGACATACCAGCATCTGGTTGGGACTCCCCAACTAATATTGTTGCTTCGAAGCAAAATATTAAAGGGTCCGAGTATGCAAATCCTAAGCCAGGGAGTGGGCAGGATAGTCCGACAATAGAAAGAGCCCTCACTTCAGATCATGAGCCACAACCGGAAAGAAATAAAGACCCTGGGGCCTTTACAATCACATGTGGTATTGGTGAAACCCAGATCCATAAATGCTTAGTAGATCTTGGGGCTGCTGTCAACGCCATGCCTTCCTCCTTGTATTACCTACTAGGACTTGGTCCGTTGAAACCACCTCGATCAAATATCGAGCTAGGAGATAAATCATGCATCCGCCCGGTTGGAGAACTGGAAGATGTAATACTCCATGTGGGAGAACTTGTCGTTGCTGCAGACTTCTATGTAATACCAACAGAAGAAACCTGCGAAGACGACTGATGGACCAAAGTTATACGAATCATAAACACAGTATAACCCCCTTATTTAGACATTTTGTCTATTTAACTTTTGCTTGTTAGTTCAGATATATTTTTACAGGGTAATTCAGAGCTTAGAGAGAATACATACTAAAGAGGAGCTTTTAGAGCAGAAAAGATGTTACGAGTCAATCCAAGGTCAAGATCATATGCCGACTGAAGAAATATCAAGGATCCTGACGTTGAATCACTCATAACAAATTAATCAGAAGAAACAGGAGAGGAATTAAGACAGTCCGGGGAAGAAAACACATTGACAGTTTTGTGAAAAGACTGCACAAAACTGTACAAAACTCACATTTGGGCAAGATGACCGACCACTTGAAGAAGTGGTGGCCAAAGGAGGAGCTCCTCCCCTTCCACCACCGGCAACCGGCGACTCTCCTCCACCACAACCGGCGGCTTTGCTCCTCCTCCACATGGTACCTCCTCCTTGCTCCTCCTCTCCTTCCTCCATGTGTGGCCATCTCCTCCATTTTCTCCTCCAATCACAATGCAACACTTGCCTCCATCTCCTCCTCCTCCCATGGCTATATAAGGAGGAGCTCCTCCCCTCATTCAAATAATCCCTCATCCCTCATTTGTAAAAATCACTTCTCTCTCTAAAGTTATGTATTTGTAAAGTTTGGCTTTGGAAATAAAGGATAGCTCCCTTGGCGCTTCAACGGTTGCAAGTAATTCTTAGTATTTATTCAACTGTTTTATTTCCTTAGTTATAATGTTTAGCGCGATGAATAGTAGCTAAACTAGTAGTTCGAAAGAAGGGGCGCACTTGTATTATAAAATGTTTTAGACTATTAACTTAGTGTCTCAAATTAGTATTCAACACTTATTCTATGTGCCATATATAAAAGTTAGATAGTCTAAGGTAAAGTAAACCATTTGGGAATGTGACCATAGGGGTCCAAATTCGTAAACTCTTCCTTAGATATTCGTGATCACACTCGGGTAAGTGGACCATTTAAAAACTGGGCCAAAAGGATTAAATGAATAAACTTATCTGAAGAGGTCGACTATCTTAAAAACCATTTGAAAACTGGGCCAAAGGGATTAAATGGATGCATGTAGGCTAATATAACCGGGAATGGAGTATTAGTCTAAGTAGAATAAGTGCTATATGTCCTAGGAATAGGCTAGACAGTGTACGCAAATCGAGTGCTTGGAATGGCCTTGATACACCGTTTGAATACTTAGACGATTCACTAAAAGTCAATGATAAACAGGATATAATACAAGACCCCTGAAACCGAACATTTCTCTTTAATTATAAACTGTAATTTACTTTCCAGTATTAAAACCAACCAACCATCCAATCAATCAATCAATCACTTAGCTGGTAGCTTTAAAACCAACCAACCGACTTAAAACACGCTCTTTCGCTGGACAACCCCCTCAAAGAACATCTATTCCACTGATTCTCTTGGGTTCGACCCCTACTTACCACTTGCTACCCAGTAGTAAAGTCGCGAGTAGCGGACTTTTATAAATATTATTTTTGACGTTTGCACATAACGACTGTGCGTCCATCAACGACCCACCAACAATAATATTGGGACGACCATTCCTCTACGCCACTAAAGCAAGAATCGATGTGGGCAAGGGGTCATTATCACTAAAGTTCGGCGGCAAAATTGCACACTTCTACATTAATAAGAGCCGCCCGGACACAAAGAAACCGCCAGACATAACACCTATCTCAGATCACGGTGCACAGTTTTCTGACCTGTCATTAGAGACCAAAAAAGTATCAAGACCAGCAGCTATGGTCAAAGGTCTCCCGCCTTCTCAGAAACAATGGAAAGAGAAAACACCAAAACCATGGAGCTCTTACTCCAGCAAGAAGTCAGAAAGAAGCAACACTGGAACGGTGGCGAAGTTTGATTTGAGCCACCCATGGGACCCAAACCAGTAATCCACAACGAGGTACTGTCGAGCCAACGACGTTAAACAAGTGCACTGGTCGGGAGGTAACCCGACACTATCTTACTTTTCCGCACTTTAATTTCTGTCATTTAAATTCAGTATTTAGTTTTAAGCTTGCATGACTTTTGAACTAAGGCACGCCTTCGTTCAAAAGTGGGGGGTGAGAACCACCTATGTACATAAATAACATGCTTGCTATTTTTTCTTTTTTTAGTAATAGTATCTTTTTGAAAATATGAACTTAAGAATGTGAAAAAGATAAATCATAATTCATGTATTAACCTTGTGAAAATTCAACTGTTTAAAAACTTAGAATGTAACTTTCCATTTGTCATTTGTGCTGAGATAACTAGGGATGTGGAGTTGACATAAACTGCCCTAGAGAGGCTTGGCAAGCAATCAAAGGATCAGATCAAACTATATGGTTTTCGAAGTCAGTGGAGGTTGCACTTCGGGTTTCAGTGAAAATTGAAGTCATCTCCGCCATGCAATGCAAAAGGCGAAGACGGGAATCAGACCGTCCTATCTCCGGTCAAAGTAGCCGAGAAAATAGATGAGCGACCCTCATCTTGACCCGCGCGAAACGACAGTCAAAGTAGCCGAGAAAATAGATGAGCGACCCTCACCTTGACCCGCGCGAAAATGGCAAAAACGAGAGGAGCGGGGAGGTATTTCCATAGGCTTGCGGGCGATGATTGGACCTCCCAAAAAGGCTGAGAAAATGGACTAGCAAAGCCACAAAAAGGCGAAAAGCTCGAAGAAGCAAATCAAGAGGCCAAAGGCCCAAAATTGTGAAGGTTTTAACCGAACAAAAAGTGAAGAACTCAAAAAGTCAAAACAAAGGCCAAATGCCGATTCACTACAAAAGCAGTCCCTCGCCAAAAGAAAATCAAAGTACTCAAACCATTGAAACCCGAACCGAATCACGTGCTAGAGAAAGCTACCAGAAAACCATATAGTATGAGACGATCCCGAGATTGCAGTCCAGGAGCCTAAAAAGGGCTATCTCCCGAGACATCCAATATAATTTGCATCTCAGCACGGAGGTACAAGTATTAAGTTTCTTCTATTTATTTACGCAGTTTAATTTGGTAATAAGTAAGCAATGCATGAATTAGGATAGATCGTGTACCACAGTCTAATTTTCATATTTCAAAGCCAACTTAGAGTACAGCCCTTGAATAGCATTGTTCGGGACGAACAACTAAAAGTGTGGGGTGATCTGATGGACCAAAATTATACGAATCATAAACTCAGTATAACCCCCTTATTTAGACATTTTGTCTATTTAACTTTTGCTTGTTAGTTCAGATATATTTTTGCAGGGTAATTCAGAGCTTAGAGAGAATACACATTAAAGAGGAGCTTTTAGAGCAGAAAAGATGTTACGAGTCAATCCAAGGTCAAGATCATATGCCGACTGAAGAAATATCAAGGATCCTGACGTTGAATCACTCATAATAAATTAATCAGAAGAATCAGGAGAGGAATCAAGACAGCCCGGGGAAGAAACACATTGGCAGTTTTGTGAAAAGACTGCACAAAACAGTACAAAATTCACATTTGGGCAAGATGACCGGCCACTTGGGCAAGAGGTGGCCAAAGCCACCCCTCCTCCTCCTCCACCACCGGCTACCGGCGGCTCTCCTCCACCATGACCGGCGGCTTTGCTCCTCCTCCACATGGCGCCTCCTCCTTGCTCCTCCTCTCCTTCCTCCATGTGTGGCCATCTCCTCCCTTCATTTTCTCCTCCAATCACCATGCAACACTTGCCTCCATCTCCTCCTCCTCCCATGGCTATATAAGGAGGAGCTCCTCCTCATTTGAAATCATCCCTCACTTGTAAAAAAACACTTCTCTCTCTAAGTTATGTATTTGTAAAGTTTGGCTTTGGAAATAAAGGATAGCTCCCTTGGCGCTTCAACGGTTGTAAGTATTATTTCTAGTATTTATTCAACTGTTTATTTCCTTAGTTATAATGTTTAGCGCGATGAATAGTAGCTAAACTAGTAGTTCGGTAGAAGGGGCGCACTTGTATTATAAAATGTTTTAAGACTATTAACTTAGCGTCTAGTCTTAGTATTCAAAACTTGTTCTATGTGCCATATATCAAGTCAGAGTTTCCAAGGTTGAGTGGAAGTTGTCACAAGCAAAGCTCTGCCGTGGAAATTTGTGATCATACTCGGTAAGTGGAAGCTGTCACAAGCAAAACTTATCGAGGAGTTCGACTTATCTAAAACACCACTTGGTCAATAACGTAACTGGGAGATCAAGTGGATGCACTTACAGCTAAGATACTTCGAAAGGAGGAATTAGTTTTGCTTAGAACAAGTGTTGCTTTAAACGATGTTGCAAGTCTTGCGCTACGAAAGGGCCTCGATTCATCTTTGAATACTTAGATAATTCACTAAAGGTCAATGATAAACAGGATATAATACAAGGCCCCTGAAACCGAACATTTCTCTTTAATTATAAACTGTAATTTACTTTCCAGTATTAAAACCAACCAACCAACCAATCAATCAATCAATCACTTAGCTGGTAGCTTTAAAATCAACCAACCGACCTAAAACACGCTCTCTCGCTGGACAACCCCCTCAAAGAACATCTATTCCCCTGATTCCCTTGGGTTCGACCCCTACTTACCACTTGCTACCCAGTAGTATAGTTGCGAGTAGCGGACTATTATAAATTTATTCTTGACGTTTGCACATAACGACTGTGCATCCATCAAAATTGGTGCCGTTGCCGGGGAATCAGCCATCGGATAAAGTTCTTTGAATCGTTACGAGCTTCAAAACAACCATGTCTTGCGAAGAAAGTCACCATGACTACCAGGATAATGAAGAAATAAACTTGTACGATCAAAATGATGAGGTACCGTTTCCATTCGTCGACGATCCAGAACAACTCATCAGAAACAGAAGAGCTCGTGATAGGGAAGCAGTCAAAAGAAACCAAGAATTACCCGAGGACCGAAATGCAGCTGGTCCAGTACAACCTCCTATCCATCCCCCACGACCACAACCTCAACCTCGATACATGCCAAGAAGAGAACCGTGGTGCATTTACGAGGGCCCTGAACTAGAAAACATCACCATCAACACATCAGTGGTACACAATTTGCCCAAGTTCTCAAGAACTCATGGAGAATCTGCGACAACTCATCTCCAACGCTTACATGGCATTTGCCAAAATCTAAGGCCCAATGGGGTGAATGTAGAAGACTTCAAATTGAAGGCTTTCTACTTTTCCCTCATCGACTCGGCGAACGACTGGTTCCTTTCATTGCCTTCGGGAAGCATCAGAACATGGGCTTAGATGCAAAAGAAATTCCTGGACAAATACTACCCAGCGGGAAGAGCGATACAAGTAAGGAGGCTACTGCAGGACATCAAGCAGGGGCCCAATGAAACCATGTACGACTACCTGGAAAAATTCAACCGCCTGGAGAGAAGCTGCTGCACCCTCGGACTGCCTGAGAAGCTCATCATCGAATACCTCATTGATGGATTGACACCCTTAGACAAAATGCTCCTGGATGCCTGATAAGCCGTGTTTACACGACTTATTAAGTCAACAATTCCCACGAATTGACATTCAAGGTCACATGAACAGTTGCTTGCTAATGTATTTTCGCATTACAGGTACATTCGAGGACTTATGAGGAATCGTGCGCAAAAGACGGCATTTAAGCCTAAAAATCACCAGTTGGAGTTCTGGCCGGTCGGGGCCTCATTTGGCCCGCACCGCATCCGAGAGAGACCGAGTACGCCGCACCAGGCGCTCGGAAGGGCCACCCGAGGAATCATACCGGGTCTACCGAGAATGCCGAGTACCAAAACCTTGATATCGGGCCAGCCGAGAAAATGCCGTCGCAACCCAGGCGCAGCCGGGCTAGCTGGGGAATGCATCCGGGTATCGCCGGGCTGACCGGGAAGCTATCCTTGTCGGTCGCCCAAGCTCTAAATCCTATTCAAAAGTCTGGTCTCAAGGTCCTAACATCAAGTACACATGACCACCTTGCTACCAAGACCAAAACATCGAATGACCTGCTATCCTAAGTCGAACCAAATCGAGCTTCAAGGTCCGAGCACGATCAGCGCCGAATCAAATGTCCTATTCAAGCCCTTATTGGCCAATCGACATTCCAATCATCTAATGGCATTTCTGGCTTGAAAGACTGGTCTTCATATTGATCAAGCATGATAGATCAAGAGCTAGCCCGGTGAAATTCGAAAGTAAAGGTCCCGAGCCCGGTCAAGGCCAATATAAGGCACAAAAGGGGAAATTGTGGAATTCATCATAGTTCGAGGCATTTTCTGACTTAGCACTCTTCTTAAGAAAGTCTTAGAATTGTCTAAAGAAGCCAAATCCACCGGCCAGAGTCACAAAACTCGCAATCCATTCTTGGTCGCCCCAAATGGCCTACAATTCAAGGGCAAAGTCAAGAGTTGACCGTTGACCTCTTCCTTGACTTTCTCGGCTCGTCCTTCGAGGTGCTGACGTCGGCCTCCGTGTGCTTCTTCCAATGCAAAGTTCACAATGCCAATTCCCCTATGGAGAGAAGGTTCTAGGTCTTTACTAGTGCCAAACCGCTTATGCCACTTAACTTGGAGATCAAGTCTCATCCAAGGGCCTAGAATTCTCCTCATTTCCTATAAAAGAACTCCTTCATTCCCTTGGAAATTGTTCCACGTTTTGTGATTGTTCCTTTTGTTCCGGAAATCTAGCAATACAAGTGTCCTTTATTCCCTTTGCACTTCTCTCTCTACTCCTTCTCGTATTTTACATTTCCATTTACTTATGCAAGGCTATTGTATTCACCCCATGAATACTAGTAGCTAAATCTCTCGATCTAGTTGTGGGTTCGTAATTGCAACTATGTTTTGAGGCACCGCACTTACATTTTCTATCTCGTTACTAGTCCTTGTGCTTAATCTATGGGTCGAGAGCTACGCTAAGTGGATGTCTAACCACAAAGCTTAGCGAAGGCTCGAGATCTTATTGTTATCATCTACCGGATACTAGCCGTGATGGCAGATAGTAACACTTAGGCCAAGTGGGTTTGTTTGGGGTAAGGTTTCGAAGTACCACCTAGACGGAGTACGAAGACGTGACCTAGTCAGCGCGACTTGAAACCCCCAAGCACTTCCGCGCAACCTAAGAAAGGACTAGGACCGGCGTTCCCTTCAACTTGCGTTCGATGAGCTACCTTAGCCGGGGCTCAAGAGCACGACCTAGTCGGCGTGCTACGAACTAACGCGAAGGAAGCCAAGGTCAAGGGCGCGTTCCTTAGCCGGAACGGCGCACCATGAGATAGATTTATCCACATAG
This sequence comes from Rhodiola kirilowii, assembly GCA_033675215.1. Classification (NCBI taxonomy): domain Eukaryota; kingdom Viridiplantae; phylum Streptophyta; class Magnoliopsida; order Saxifragales; family Crassulaceae; genus Rhodiola; species Rhodiola kirilowii. The sequence goes on from JAUCNB010000027.1 coordinate 312,268, forward strand.
TGCCAAGGATAAACATGTAGCAAAGAACCCACGACTAGATATTTCTCATATTACACTTTATTCACGTACTTGTCATTTACTTTCTTTAAGACCCAAAACCCCAACTGTTGCATTTCATTTTCTTTTACTTACAGGCAGTTGAACCTGGTTCTCACCATTGTTGCTTAGATATCCAAGAGGTTCACACCTCATAGGGAGCTAACTCTTCCTCCACACACATTCAAGTGTGATTTGATGATCTAAGCAGATTTTGGTGAAAATCTGTTCTTGCTTCCACGAGACCTACGAGTAACCAAGCCAACTCCCTTGGGTTAGACCCTTACTTGCCGCTCTACTATCTTTAGTGAGCCAATAGTGAGGAGTTTATAAATTCAATTTGCAAGGTCCCTACGACGCCTTGTCAAATTTGGCGCCGTTGCCGGGGAGTTAGTTGTATTTGGTGAAGTTTGGTCTTAGTTTGTTTCCTTTTTTTTCATTTTTGGGGTTATTTGTGCCGGGTGCGAGTCATGTCGCACGCTGGTAGTCGCATGGGCGATAATATCGTCGATGAGAGAGTCGACGACTTCGTGGAACACCCCGAGGACCCGCCTCCATTTTACGATGACCCCGAGCGGCTCATTCGAGAGCGCAATCGCATCGCGCGCGAGGCCGCGAGACGAGATCCGGGAGCGCCCGAGGTTCGACACGAGGCCGGCCCTAGGCCGGTACCTCGCCCATTCCAACCCGCGCAACAGCGCGCTCCGCGACACGAGCCGATGCACGATGCACTATACGACGAGTTCGAGGACATCCGCGAGCCAACTATGGGCGAACTTTCGGCCCCGAATTTTCGCAATCAACCATGGTGCATTTACGAAGGCCCAGAAATGGAAAACATCGTGGTCAACACGGCCGTAGTGCACTATTTGCCGAAGTTCGCTGGCACTCAAGGAGAATCCGCGGTCATGCACCTCCAACGTTTTCATGGCGTGTGCCAAAATATGCGCCCACCTGGGATCGATGTGGCGGACTTCAAGCTCAAGGCGTTCTTCTTCTCGCTTGTCGATGCGGCGAATGATTGGTTCCTCTCGCTACCGTCCGGAAGTATTCGTACATGGGGCCAAATGCAAAAGAAGTTCCTCGACAAGTACTACCCCGCCGGTCGAGCCATTCAAGTGCGGAGGCAACTCCAAGAAATTAAGCAAGGGGCGAACGAATCGATGTATGACTACCTCGAAAAATTTAATCGACTCGAGCGAAGTTGTTGCAACCTCGGATTGCCCGAGAAACTGGTGGTCGAGTACTTGTTGGACGGGTTCCGCCCGCTCGATAAAATGCTCCTCGATGCCTCGGCTGGAGGTACGATGATGAGCCTGCCCTTGAGCGGAATCCGGGAACTTGTGACGAAAGTGGCCGAGAATGCGAGGTTTCGCAAGGAAACGACTCGGCAAGAAGAGTTCTCTCGCACGAAGAGCGTGGCCAAGGCCGAGTCACCAGCCCAGCCTATTGCGGAGCAGGTGAAGGAGATGAGAGAAATGAAGGAAATGATGGCGACTTTGATTAGGAGGCAGCCGGTAGTGGTGAAGCCGTGCGAGTTTTGTGGCGCATCGGACCACAAAACCGATGCGTGCCCGACGTTGTTCGAAGAGGACCCGGTGGAGGTCAATGCGATAGACGGGCACCAGGCCTACAACAATCGCTCCGGGCCAAATCAGGCCTATGGACGCTCACCGCCCGGCCAGGACTGGCGGAACAATGCGCCGAGGGAAGGGCACCAGCAGTTCCATCACGCGCAGCAAAGCGCACCCCAGGCGAGCCAGGGCTACTATCGCCCGCCGAACCGGCAATTCCAGCAGAACGGGCCCGGACAATATCAGCGAGGGCCGAGCCATGACCAGGCTGGTCCGAGTAATCGAGGCCCTGGCAAGACACTCGAAGAAATTGTGAAGGAACTGGCCATTACAGTGCAGCAGCAGCAGATTAAGACGGACGGGGCCATTGCGGACCTCGCCAAGCAAGTTTCCCAGATCGCCACCGACGTGGCCGAGCTAAAAAGTGAGCCAGGCAGGCTCCCCTCGCAAACTGTGAAAAACCCTCGAGGAAATGTGAGCGCTGTGACGCTCAGGAGTGCGGGGAGGCTAGCCGAGGATGAGCCAGGCTCAGATGAGGAAGTGGGTCAAGAAGAGTCCGAGGAGGAACAGATGGAGCCCGAGGCATTCGGCCATATCGGGCCGGACGCGGCCGATACGCGCGAGCCGGACACAACCGAAGAATGCCGTGAGGACTCGGCGCGCGCACCTGAGAACGAAGACCCGCGCCCGGTACCTGAGGCCGATAATACGAATACTAGCGCGCCACTTCCGTTCCCCGTCCTTGCTCGAGCGCCCAGGAAATATGTGATGGATAAGGACGTATGGGACCTGTTCAGCAAGGTGGAAATTAATATCCCCCTCCTCGAGGCCATCAAACAGATTCCCAGATACGCTAAGTTTTTGAAGGAATTGTGCACGAATAGAAGAAGGGGTCCTCGAGTGGACCAAGAGCTGATGAGTAGGAATGTGTCGGCCGTGATTCAACGAAAGGTTCCTCCCAAATGCGGAGATCCAGGCACCTACAACATTCCTTGCACGATAGGCAACATTAGGATCGAGAATTGCATGCTAGACCTGGGAGCTTTGATCAATGTCCTGCCTTATTCGATCTACTCGTGCCTTAGGATAGGGCCTCTCGAGCCAGCTGGGCTCACCATTCAGTTGGCGGACCGTTCGTTGAAGCAGCCGGAAGGAAAGATCGAGGATGTACTAGTGCAAGTGGGAGAGCTCGTATTCCCAGCGGACTTCTATGTCCTAAAGATGGAGAACTGTGGGCCAGGAGATCATGCGCCTATTCTACTAGGCCGACCCTTCTTGAAAACGTCAAAAATGAAGATTGATTGTGATAGCGGGACCTTGTCGATGGAGGTCGAGGGAGAAGTTTTTAGCTTTGACATTTTCCGGGCCATGAAGCACCCTTTTGAGTTCGAGTCAGTCCATGCGCTCGACACCCTCGACGATCTGGTCGAGGAGTTCCAATCGGAACGCGCGAAGGACCCGCTCGAGCTCGCGCTGATTAACGCCGTGTATGCGCACGAGGACTCGTATGAGCTGACCGATGGCGTCCGGAACGCGCTGCTAGCGCTCGAAGTTTCTCGACCCTTGACCCGGTACTACGAGGCGTGCGAGGTACGGCTATTCAAGGACAAATCTGCGATACCGTCCATCGAGCAAGCCCCCGAGGTCGAGCTCAAGCCCCTACCTGAGCATTTAAAGTACGCCTTCCTTGGCGAGAATAACCTCTTCCAGTCATCATAAAAAATGGGCTTGGTGCGGACCAGGAGCGGCGTCTTATCAAGGTCCTGGGCCGGCACAAACTGGCCATCGGGTGGACTCTTGCGGATATTCGAGGAATTAGCCCGGCTGTGTGCATGCATCGTATTTTGCTCGAGGATGGTGCGAAGCCATCGAGGGAACCACAGCGCCGACTGAACCCGATCATGATGGAAGTGGTCCAGAAGGAAATCCAAAAATTGCTCGATGCGGACGTGATTTATCCGATCTCGGACAGCCAATGGGTGAGCCCAGTTCATGTTGTGCCAAAAAAGACCGGCATAACAGTCGAGGAAAATGCCGAGGGGCAAATGGTTGCGACTCGAGTGAAGAATGGGTGGCGAATGTGCATCGACTATCGGAAGCTAAATGCCGTCACAAGGAAGGGCCACTTTCCCCTCCCATTCATCGACCAAATGCTCGACCGCCTAGCGGGAAAGCCTTATTTTTGTTTCCTCGACGGGTTCTCGGGCTACAACCAGATTCCTATCGCGCCCGAGGACCAGGAAAAGACGACATTCACGTGCCCGTTCGGTACCTTCGCGTTCCGCCGCATGTCCTTCGGCCTTTGCAATGCGCCCGGCACGTTCCAGCGGGTCGTCACGAGCATTTTCTCGGATATGATTGGGTCAATGATTGAGGTCTTCATGGATGATTTCACAGTTTATGGGAACTCGTTCGATGCGTGCCTAGAGAACTTGAGCGCCGTCTTGGCTCGATGTGTCTCGATGAACCTCGTACTCAACTACGAAAAGTGTCATTTTATGGTGACTCACGGGGTCGTCTTGGGGCACATCGTCTCGCACGAAGGGATTAGTGTCGACAAGGCCAAAATTGATGTGATCTCTACCCTCCCCTATCCCACGACTGTGCGAGACATCAAGTCTTTTCTTGGGCACGCTGGGTTCTACAGGCGATTTATTAAGGACTTTTCGAAGAAAGCCCTGCCTCTCTCGACCTTGCTCCAGAAGGACGTCCCTTTCGAGTTCACGGGCGCGTGCCAAGCGGCATTTGATGAGTTGAAACAAGCGCTCACTAGCGCACCTATCATTTGCGCGCCCGACTGGACTCGGCCCTTCGAGATCATGTGCGATGCGAGCGACTACGCGGTAGGTGCGGTACTCGGCCAGCGGATCGAGCGAAGGCCGGTAGTGATCTACTACGCATCGAGGTCTCTCGACACGGCCCAAAGGAATTATTCGACGACTGAGAAGGAGCTGCTCGCCGTGGTCTTTGCCTTGGAAAAATTTAGATCATATTTGCTGGGTACAAAAGTGATTGTTTACTCGGATCACGCGGCCATTCGATATTTGATGACCAAGAAGGAGGCCAAGCCGCGCCTGATCCGATGGGTTTTGCTGCTACAAGAGTTCAACGTGGAAATTAAGGATAAAAAGGGGGTGGAAAATACTGTGGCCGACCATTTGAGCCGACTGGTTCGAGAAGAGGAACCCGGCCGAATTACCGAGGTCTTTCCCGATGAGCACCTCTACGCTCTCGCGAGACGGGTGCCTTGGTATGCGCAGATCCTAAACTTTTTAGTCGGGGCCAAGTTTCCACCCGCCTACTCGAAGGCCCAGCGCCTGAAACTCAAGCACGATGCGAGGCACTACGTGTGGGACGACCCGTACCTTTGGAAAATTGGGTCCGACCAAATTCTTCGAAGATGCATTCCAGACGAGGAGATTGCTTCGGTGCTCAGTTTTTGTCACGAGCACGCTTGTGGAGGGCATTTTGGCCCAAGGAGAACCGCGCGGAAAATCTTGGACAGCGGGTTCTTTTGGCCTAGCATCTTTCGAGACTCGCACAACCATTGCAAGAAATGCGACAAATGCCAAAGGGTCGGCAACGTGTCCGCTCGGAACGAGATGCCCCAAGTTCCCATACTCGTCAATGATGTTTTCGACATCTGGGGCATCGACTTCATGGGACCGTTCCCGGCCTCGAACGGATTCGTCCATATCCTCGTGGCAGTCGACTACGTCTCGAAATGGGTCGAGGCCAAGGCCACCCGGTGCAACGATGCGAAGGCCGTTGTGGAATTCTTGCGCACCAACATCTTTTGCCGGTATGGCGTGCCTAAGGCCATTATTAGCGACCAAGGTTCGCATTTTTGCAACTGAGTCATGGCTACCACCTTGAGGCGCTACCACGTTCACCATCGAACTTCTACAGCCTATCATCCCCAAACCAATGGTCAAGCGGAGGTCTCCAACCGCGAGATCAAGGGGATCCTTGAAAAAATGGTGAAGCCGACTCGCACAGATTGGAGCCAAAGGCTCGACGAAGCGCTTTGGGCCTACCGGACCGCCTATAAAACGCCGATAGGGACTTCACCCTTTCAGCTAGTATTTGGCAAAGCGTGCCATCTGCCGGTCGAGCTCGAGCACAAGGCCTACTGGGCCCTCAAGCAATGCAACTCGGATTTGCGAGCTGCTGGATTGGACCGGAAAATGCAATTGTGCGAGCTGGAGGAGTTACGCCTCGAGGCCTACGAGGGCCAATCAGACTACAAGGCGCGCACCAAGCTCTACCATGATAAGTTCATCCTCCAGCGTGACTTCGAAGTGGGCCAGCGTGTGCTCCTATTTTCTTCGCGCTTAAGGCTCATGCCGGTCAAGCTCCGCTCGAAGTGGACGGGCCCTTTCACCATTGCGCGCGTATTCATGGGGCCCTCGAGCTGGAGAACCCAAGGGATGGCAGTCGGTTCGTGGTCAACGGGCAACGGGTAAAGCATTACCACGATGAGATCATAGCACCCCCCCAGGAATTTGACCTAGCCGAGCCATTCGAACCTCCTTGAATGGAGGCCCCGTCGAGCCAACGACGTTAAACAAAGGCGCTCGCAGGGAGGCAGCCCGGCATTTATTTTTTCTGTTTATTTTTATGTTTACTTTCGAATAACTAAGCCTGGGAAAAGAGTATTTCTTGCAGGAACTGGACCTCGGCGCTAGGCGCGCAAAACATGGAAGGGAGGAACCTACTGGGCCAACTTCTTCAAATGGGAATTCTGACTCGACCAAAGTGCTTAGAATGGTCGATTTGTCGAAGGATCTGAGAATTCCCGAAGTGCCCAGGCGAGGTCGCTCGCATGCCCTAGTACCAGGCCCTGCGCGCGCGAACCAAGCACCAACCGGCCACTCCCGACCCAACGATCGAAAATAAAAAATCTGGCTCGACAGAAGTTCTTGTAACATTGAGAGGCCTCGACTGAGCGAGATTCATCGCATTCGCACGAGGGGAGTTCCTGTTATCTCTTTCCCTTGTCTTTTTCTCACATGCATTGAGCCCTACCCCGAGTCGTGCCGTGAGGACACGGCTCATTTCAAAAGTGTGGGGTGGGGAGGTCGTTTGTTGTGTCAGCACGTTTAATTCCTTGCATTTTGCATAAGTCAGCACGTTTCCCTTGAAATTTTTAAAATTTTTTCGAATAAGGAATGCGATTCCTTGCTCCATGATATGCGAATTTGAGCATTAATGATGTGAAATAGATAGAACCAAGTACTTGCATTTTTTCCTACAGAATCTGGATTGCGTGATGATATGAGATTAACTCTTTATTTGTCTTCGTGAGTTGGGATAAATAGAAGGGATGTGGAGTTGATAGAAAAGGCCCTAGTGGAGCTTGACAAAAGCACTCGAGGGACCGAGATCGAGTCATATGGTTATACGGACTTGTGGAGGCTGCGCTTCGAGACCGATTGGATCAGTTGGCTCGGCCTATGCACACACTACGCGCATGAGGCGAGACGGGAAAATAGACCGTCTTCGTTCGGGTCCGACTAGCAGGGAAAATGGGCGAGCGACCCTCGACCTGACCCGCGCTAGAAGGCTGCCTGAGCGAGAGCGGGAAGGGTATTTCCATAGCTTGCGGGCAATGATTGGACCCTTTCAAAGAAATGGACGAGCAATTTCCAGAAAAGAGCAAGGCTCCAGAAAATCCAAAGAGAGATTCTTCCCGAAAGTCAAGTGAAACACCACAAATCCATGTCAAGGCCAAAGGCCAAGTTCACTACAAAAACCGTCCACACAACAACAAGACTTGACCAAAAAGCTCGAATCACATCACGTGCTAGAAGAAGCAATAAGTATAACCATATGGCAAGTCCCCGGGTCCAAGAGTGTAGATCATGGGTTCGAAAAGGGCTATCTCCCACCCATCCCAATTGGTTTGCATCCCGGCTCATGAGGTAACACGTATCGAGTTGATTAAATGTTTGAGCATGATTCGTTGAGTAGTAGTTGAATTATTGCGAGGAAAGGTAATATCTAGATTAGCACTCTATTGCATATCTCGGACCAAGAGGCTTGTGATGAAACAGTTGTCTTTTCCTCTTATTTCCTAGACTTTGTTCGGGACGAACAAGTTTAAGTGTGGGGTGATTTGATAAGCCGTGTTTACACGACTTATTAAGTCAACAATTCCCACGAATTGACATTCAAGGTCACATGAACAGTTGCTTGCTAATGTATTTTCGCATTACAGGTACATTCGAGGACTTATGAGGAATCGTGCGCAAAAGACGGCATTTAAGCCTAAAAATCACCAGTTGGAGTTCTGGCCGGTCGGGGCCTCATTTGGCCCGCACCGCATCCGAGAGAGACCGAGTACGCCGCACCAGGCGCTCGGAAGGGCCACCCGAGGAATCATACCGGGTCTACCGAGAATGCCGAGTACCGAAACCTTGATATCGGGCCAGCCGAGAAAATGCGGTCGCAACCCAGGCGCAGCCGGGCTGGCTGGGGAATGCATCCGGGTATCGCCGGGCTGACCGGGAAGCTATCCTTGTCGGTCGCCCAAGCTCTAAATCCTACTCAAAAGTCTGGTCTCAAGGTCCTAACATCAAGTACACATGACCACCTTGCTACCAAGACCAAAACATCGAATGACCTGCTATCCTAAGTCGAACCAAATCGAGCTTCAAGGTCCGAGCACGATCAGCGCCGAATCAAATGTCCTATTCAAGCCCTTATTGGCCAATCGACATTCCAATCATCTAATGGCATTTCTGACTTGAAAGACTGGTCTTCATATTGATCAAGCATGATAGATCAAGAGCTAGCCCGGTGAAATTCGAAAGTAAAGGTCCCGAGCCCGGTCAAGGCCAATATAAGGCACAAAAGGGGAAATTGTGGAATTCATCATAGTTCGAGGCATTTTCTGACTTAGCACTCTTCTTAAGAAAGTCTTAGAATTGTCTAAAGAAGCCAAATCCACCGGCCAGAGTCACAAAACTCGCAATCCATTCTTGGTCACCCCAAATGGCCTACAATTCAAGGGCAAAGTCAAGAGTTGACCGTTGACCTCTTCCTTGACTTTCTCGGCTCGTCCTTCGAGGTGCTGACGTCGGCCTCCGTGTGCTTCTTCCAATGCAAAGTTCACAATGCCAATTCCCCTATGGAGAGAAGGTTCTAGGTCTTTACTAGTGCCAAACCGCTTATGCCACTCAACTTGGAGATCAAGTCTCATCCAAGGGCCTAGAATTCTCCTCATTTCCTATAAAAGAACTCCTTCATTCCCTTGGAAATTGTTCCACGTTTTGTGATTGTTCCTTTTGTTCCAGAAATCTAGCAATACAAGTGTCCTTTATTCCCTTTGCACTTCTCTCTCTACTCCTTCTCGTATTTTACATTTCCATTTACTTATGCAAGGCTATTGTATTCACCCCATGAATACTAGTAGCTAAATCTCTCGATCTAGTTGTGGGTTCGTAATTGCAACTATGTTTTGAGGCACCGCACTTACATTTTCTATCTCGTTACTAGTCCTTGTGCTTAATCTATGGGTCGAGAGCTACGCTAAGTGGATGTCTAACCACAAAGCTTAGCGAAGGCTCGAGATCTTATTGTTATCATCTACCGGATACTAGCCGTGATGGCAGATAGTAACACTTAGGCCAAGTGGGTTTGTTTGGGGTAAGGTTTCGAAGTACCACCTAGACAGAGTACGAAGACGTGACCTAGTCGGCGCGACTTGAAACCCCCAAGCACTTCCGCGCGACCTAAGAAAGGACTAGGACCGGCGTACCCTTCAACTTGCGTTCGATGAGCTACCTTAGCCGGGGCTCAAGAGCACGACCTAGTCGGCGTGCTACGAACTAACGCGAAGGAAGCCAAGGTCAAGGGCGCGTTCCTTAGCCGGAACGGCGCACCATGAGATAGATTTATCCACATAGTGCCAAGGATAAACATGTAGCAAAGAACCCACGACTAGATATTTCTCATATTACACTTTATTCACGTACTTGTCATTTACTTTCTTTAAGACCCAAAACCCCAACTGTTGCATTTCATTTTCTTTTACTTACAGGCAGTTGAACCTGGTTCTCACCATTGTTGCTTAGATATCCAAGAGGTTCACACCTCATAGGGAGCTAACTCTCCCTCCACGCACATTCAAGTGTGATTTGATGATCTAAGCAGATTTTGGTGAAAATCTGTTCTTGCTTCCACGAGACCTACGAGTAACCAAGCTAACTCCCTTGGGTTCGACCCTTACTTGCCGCTCTACTATCTTTAGTGAGCCAATAGTGAGGAGTTTATAAATTCAATTTGCAAGGTCCCTACGACGCCTTGTCAATGCCTCAGCTGGAGGATCCATGATGAATCTATCACTGAGCGGCATAAGGCGACTCATCACCGACGTTACTGAAAATGCCCGATTTAGAGAGGAGACAACTCGGCAGGAAGAAATTTCCCGAACAAAGAATGTGGCAAAGGCTGAAACACCGATAAACTCTATGCCAGAGGAGATGAAACAAATGAAGGAGATGATGGTTCAAATCCTACGAATGCAGCCAGTTCAAGTGAAGCCTTGCGAGTTTTGTAGTTCTACGGACCACAAGACTGACACATGCCCAACGTTAAAAGTAGAGTAACCAGCAGAAGTGAATGCAGTGGTAGGATACCAAGGATACAACAACAACAACAGCAACGACAGAGCCGGACCAAACCGGCTGTATAATCAGGTAACCAACCCAACTTGGCGGAACGACAACCACCCTTCGAGGGAGACACAACAAGCCGCACTTCAATTAGCTCAGTCATTCTACCAACCTCCCCACCGATAGTACAACCAGAACGCTCCATCAGCAGGCCAATATCAGCAGAAAGGACCAAACCAGTACCCGACGGGTCAGTATTAGCAGAAGGGACCGAATCAGTACCAAGCCGGCCCGAGCAATCCGCAAGGACCGAACAAATCCCTTGATGATGTGGTGAAGGAACTCGTGGGCTCGATGCATCGATTCCAAGTCGAGACAAAGGGAGATATCTTGGACTTAAAGAAGCAAATGTCCCAGCTAGCCACCTCAATGTCCGCGCTCACTAATGAACCTGGCAGACTTCCTTCACTAACCATCCAAAACCCAAGGCGAATAGTAGCATGATAAGGAGGTCAAGCATGAAAGCGGCACTGGAAGAAGCAGCACGATCCACAACTTACAAACCTACGAACAAACACTTCACCCGTAGGCACCGTCCTGACTGGAATCAAGAGGAAGACCGACCCAATGATGGCAGAACGTGGGTCACGCATGCCGACAATGGACGCTATGCGTTCACCGTTAGCATGACACAACCACCAATCATACACTTAAACGTACCAGCATCTGGCTGGGATGACAATGACGATTTAGACTCTGATGGTCCCAGATGGGATTCCCCAACTAACATCTATGCGTCGGAGCAAAGCATTTACCTAGAAAAGCAGGAGCTAAATGGACCCGATCCAGCAAATCTTGAATTAGAGGAAGATGCCGAATTAACTGATTACAAAGGCAGCAATGAGCAGGAATACCCCAAAGATTTTTTATACTCCATACAGATGGTCGCCTCCAAGGGCCATGCGACCCAAAAGAATGAGGAAAAAACAAAATCAGAGCCAAAGAATGGGCAGAATGGCCCAATAATGGAAAGATCCCTCACTACGGATCATGAGTCACAACCGGAAAAGGATAAGGACCCGGGGGCCTTCACGGTCACCTGTGATATTAGTGAAGCCCAAATTCATCAGTGCTTAATCGATCTTGGGGCCGCCGTCAATGTCCTGCCTTATCCTCTATATTGCTCATTAGGGCTTGGTCCATTGAAGCCACCAAGGATATCCCTCGAGTTAGGGGACAAGTCGTGTGTCCAGTCGGTTGGAGTGTTTGAAGATCTAATAGTCCGTGTGGGAGAGCTCGTCGTTGCTGCGGACTTTTATGTAATACAAACGGGAGATACCAGAAAAGACGACCCTCTAACACTTATATTGGGATGACCATTCCTCTACGCTACCAAGGCAAGGATCGACATGGGCAAGGGCTTGTTATCACTCGCATTTGGCGGCAGAATTTCAGATTTCTACATCGATGATAATGATGGCCGTCCAGGTACAAGGAAACCGCCAGACATTGTGAATACTTCGAATCTCAGAACTCTAGTTTCTGACCTACCAAGAGAGACCGTAAGAATAGCTAGGCCAGATTCTATGGTTAAAAGATCTTCACCAACTTGGGAGGATATGAAGGAAAAACCACCGGAACAATGGAGTCCTGACCCGAGCTCATCATCCCACAAGAACTCGGGGAAAGTCAAGGCAAGAATAAAGGTAGGCGCTGCGCAGAAATACGACCTGAACCGCCCATGGGATCCAAACTTGTGATCCCCAATCGTCGAGCCAACGACGTTAAACAAAGGCACTGGTCGGGAGGTAACCCGACATCTATCTTATTTTCAGTCATTTTAATTTTTGTCATTTAGTTTTTGCCTTAAGTAGTACTCACCCATTTCTTTTCTTGTAAATATTTGCTTGCAATCGGCTTTTGAACTAAGTCATGCCGAGAGGCACACCTTCGTTCAAAAGTGTGGGGTAAGAACTGCCTTTGCACATAATTAGTTTAACATGCTTTCCTTTTCCTTTAATATTATCTTTTTGAAAATATGAACTTGAGAATGTGAAAAAGATAGATCTAAATTCAAGCATTTACCTTGTGAAATCTCAACTGTATAAAAACTTGAGGATGTAACTTCTTAATTGTCCCTTTGTGCTGAGATATACAGGGGATGTGGAGTTGATATAAAATGCCCTAGAGAGGCTTGGCAAGCACTCAAAGGATCGAATTTCACTATATGGTTTACGAAGTCAGTGGAGGCAGCACTTCGGGTTTCAGTGGATTTAGAGTCATCTCCGCCGTGCAGCGTTTATGCAAGAGGCGGGATGGGAATCAAACCGTCCTAACTCTAGTCCTAGTAGCCAAGAAAATAGATGAGCGACCCTCATCTTGACCCGCGCAAAACGGCGAGGATGAGAAAGAGCAGGGAGGTATTTCCATATGCTCTTGGGCGACGATTGGACCTCCCAAAAGGTTGAGAAAATGGACAAGCAAATCACAAAGAAGCAAGGCTCGAAGAAGCAAATCAAAAGCCAAAGGCCAAATTCTGTGAAGGTTTTAACCGAAACAAAAGTGAAGAAACTCAAATTCAAAATCGAAGGCCAAAGACCAAATCACTTCAAAAGCTGTCCCTCATCAAAGTCAAAGAGCTCAGATCATTGAAACCCGAACCAAATCACGTGCTAGAGAAAGCTACAAGTTAACCATATAGTGCGAGTCGGTCCCGAGAATGCAGTCCAGGAGCCTGAATAGGGCTATCTCCCGAATCATCTGAATTAATTTGCATCTCGGCTCGAAGGTACAAGTATCAAGTTTCTTTTAAGTATTTACACGGTTTAGTTTGGTAACAAGTAAGTATTGCTTGGATAGGATAAATCTAGTTCCACATTCTAACTTTCCTATTTAGAGCTTATTACTTGGATTTTGTGTTTCTCTCTCGAATAGCATTGTTCGGGACGAACAAGTATAAGTGTGGGGTGATCTGATGGACCATATTTATATGATTCATTAAGATAGTTAAACCCACCAAATTAGACACTTTGTCTTAACAACGTTTACTTGTTAGTTCCATTTTTGTTGTACAGGCTATTTTGAGGTTTAGAGAAGAAACGAGCTAAAAAGGGGTTTCTTAAAACCAAAAATGGATTACAAGTCAAGTCGGGCCAGTCGAGGACCAAGAAAAATCAACAAGGGACCGAGGACCCCAGTCGAGGGCCGAGAAAGCTCAGCCGGGTACCCAGGCCCAGTACCGAGAACCTCAGGTCCCTGCCGAGAGGTGCCGGGCCAAAGTGCCGGGAGTGCCGGGAACCAAGTCCCGAGTCCCGAGTCCCGAGTACCAAGTGCCGAGAAGACCAGGTCCCCGGCGAGCACCCGTGCCGAGAGAGCCGAGCACCCGTGCCGAGAGAGCCGAGCACCCGTGCCGAGAGAGCCGAGCGCCCATGCCGAGACCCACATCCGAGAGAGCCGAGCGCCCGTGCCGAGACCCACATCCGAGAGCGCCGAGACGCACATCCGAGAGCGCCGAGACCCACATCCGAGAACGCCGAGACCCACATCCGAGAGCACCGAGAGCAGCGCCAGGGCCCAGCCGACCAAGGGCCTGAGGAAAATTTCAACCCCGGGCCATGACCATGCTCCGGGCAGAATTTGGCCAAACATCCTTCATGGATCAGTCTTAGAATCGTCTCAACATTCCAAATCCATGGTCCAGCTCCCAATCACCTCCGGCCAAAATTTTGGCAGCTCCGGCCATATTCCGGCCAAGCTCCGGCCATGGTCCAATCAACTTCCGGCGATGCTCTGATCAAGCCAAATCTAGTCACCACCTTGCTCCGGTCATTCTAGCCCAACTCCGGTCAAAATCCGGCGAAGACCAACCAAACTACTTATTTCCTGGTTAGGGCATACTATTGACATCGGTTGATCTTTTGGTTTGAAACCATACCTCAACCAAGCTCAACCAAGCTTGCCTAAGCCTCAACCAAGCTCATGTAGTTTCCCTTTGACACATCCCATGCTCTAGCCGCCCATGTGCAAGGCAAGTGCACCCTTTGGCTCATCCAAACTCCAACCGAAGGCCAACCAAGCTCAACCGGACTTATGGGAGGACTAGAGGCGGTTGGAGGAGGAAATATCTCACTCCACTCACTCCTCCACCGCCACATTTGGCTATAAAAGGAGGGCTTCCCCTCCTTGAATCATATCACTTGTAACTTAGGTAGAGAATCTCTCTAGAATCCATCTCACAAATCCTTGTAAACACTTGTGTTTTGAATCAAAAGCTCTACCTTCTCTCTTGTTCTTGAGTTTGTTCTTGAGTGTTCTTGAGTTTGTTCTTCATTTCCTTGCCCAAAAACCCGAGAGCCCTCTTGTCCAAAACCGAGCCCCCTCTTTTACTTTCCTTGTCTTTATTTTGCTTTGATCTTGAGTACTCTTGTTGGTTCTAGAGTGCTCAAGTTTGTTCTTGAGTTTTACTTTCCAAAATCTTACTTTCTTGTCTTTGTTTTCAAAACCAAAACCTTTACTTTTCAAAGCACCTAGCTATGGTATCCACTTCTATGGATATTCGTAGCTAAACCCTTCATTCGGTTGAAGGGGTGTGCTTGTATTGATGAGCCGTATTTATACGACTCATCGAGTCAACAAATCCCATTAATTCCGACACTTTATCATACAAACAGTTACTTCTTAGTGTTGTTTTGCATTTCAGGTGTTCCGGAAGCTCTAGGAGGAAACGCGCTTAAAGACTGGCATTTTAGGCCAAAAACATCACAGTTTCAGATTAGACCTTTGGACACTCGACGGAGTGCTGGGAATGGACCACTGATCATAAAAATACGAGCCACATGCCATCGTAAAGGTGACTCAATTCCCTACAACTCTCTAGCTCACACCGAGAGCATCCGAGATCGTTTGGATGGTCGAAACGAGAGTTGAAGTGAAGACAGACAATCTGGCCGAGAGTTCCACATGCACTTTACACTTTAGGTGCACGCCGAGTCCAAGGCCGAGTCAGCCCGAGTCACAACCGATTCAAGGCCGCCCAACCGAGTCCAAGCCCTCCAAAATCCGTGAACAGTAATTTCGGGGCATGAACAGTGTCCGGGATGAACAGTATTCGAGTCGTGAACAGTGATTTTCGGGAAATTTCCCAATTTCGTTCTTGGCGGTTTAGAGGCTCCTAGAACCTCCTGGAAGAATCTGGAAGACTTGTTGGCCAAGTTAGCTCACAATCTAAGTTAACTTGCTCCCCAAGTTAGCTTACATACCAAACAAACCGGATTTGGAAACAAACGAGATCAGGCCTGGCCCATATTTAGACTATAAAAAAGAGCGCCGAGACCGTCCGGCGTTCCTAGCACCCTCGACACTCAGCCCTCACGGCCCGGTCCTTAATCCCACAATCGAGCATTCCTTCTCACAAGCGAGCTCACCTCTCCTCCTCTCGACCAAAGTCCTCTTGGTGCTCAACCTTGCTCCGGCATTCATCAGCCCTCACGGCCCGGTCCTTCACCCCCTCTCGGCATTATAGAGAAGTTTACATTGTTCTTTCGTTACTGTCTTGTTTCCATGGCTATGTGTAGCTAAACCCATTATTCGGGCTAGGGTTTATACATTGTGACGATCGTTTTTGAGACTTAGTTCTTAATACTATTCATGTTTTACTAATTCTCGTGCCTTATTTTGAGTTATTGCTAGACTAGGTGGATACTTTGTCATAAAGCTTAGTCGATCAATATTTCTATCATTATTATCTGCCTATTACTTTGTCGTTTGGGTAGATAGCACATCTTGGTTAAATAGCACCTTTGTCGAGTTGTTTGACCTAGGGGAATTAGAAGCTTAACACTTTTGTCGGGTTAAGTTGTGGAATAACACCTTTGTCGGGTTATTTGGGAAGTCACCTTTGTCGGGACGACCACACTTGGAAACTATGAATTTGATCATTGGAAGTCGAGGATAAAACAAGTCACAATCGAAACCCTAGTCTGAATATCCTCTCTGATTGATACTACTCGCTTGTTTCCTAATCTTGCATTGTTTCCAATTCACTCACGCCCAACTGTTTTCTTCTTCTCCTCTCTTAGAACAAATAGTACCCCATCTAGCTCTCTAGGGTTCGACCCTTGCTTGCCACTACACTAGTCTCTCACAAGGAAATTATAAATACAAATTCGCAGGTACCGACGACGACCTGTCAAATTTTGGCGCTGTTGCCGGGGAGCTACGCACGGTGAAATTTGTTCTATCTTTTTCTGTTATTTCCTTTTTCTTTTTAGTTTCTTTTTAGTTTCTTTCTGTTCTTCTCTACTTGTGTGCCATGGCTCACGCAGGAAATCAGGTTCTCAACAACGAAGAGATCTATGAGGAGGATGATCCCGGCCTCCTCAACAACGAAGAAGCACCACCGGTGATCTATGAAGACCCGGAGAGGATGTTCTGAGCTAGGAACCAAGCCAATCGAGAAGCTGCCCGACAGGACCAAGGAGCGCCCGGAGCACAGCAAAGGGCACACCTGAGGGCACCGGTCCAGCAGCAAGCACCGATTCAGCAACAAGTCCCGGCCCGACAACAAGCTCCTCAACTGAGACGCCAACCACCGGCGGCCCTGCAGCAACAAATCAGGCGAAGAGTATGACGAGGAGGACTACGATCAAGAGCCTACCATGGGAGAGTTGTCGGCCCCTGACTTCCACAACCAATATTGGTGTATCTACGAAGGGCCGGACCTCGAAGCCATAGCAATCAACACGGCGGTCGTACACCACCTACCGAAGTTCTCGGGCACAAGGGGAGAGTCGGCCACGTCTCATCTACAGGGCTACCATGAGATTTTCCAAAACCTAAAGCCACACGGAGTCGAAGTCGATGACTTCAAGCTGAAGGCGTTCTACTTTTCACTCATAGACTCGGCTACTGATTGGTTTCTCTCTTTGCCTTCAGGTAGTATCTACACATGGGCCCAGATGCAGAGACAATTCCTCAACAAGTACTACCCAGCAGGCCGAGCCACACAAATCCGAAAACAGCTACAAGAACTCCGCCAAGGGACCAACGAGACCATGTACGAGTACGTGGAGAAGTTCACCACCCTCGAGAAGAGCTGCTGCAACCTCGGACAGCCAGAGAAGCTTCTCGTGGAATACATGTTAGATGGACTGCGAAGAATCGATAGGAAGCTACTAGATGCCTCGGCTGGAGGCACAATCATGAGCCTGTCGCCAGCTGGAGCTTGGAGAAAGATCATGGAGATGGCCAAGAGTGCTAGATTCCAAGACGAGTCCAAAGAAGAAAAGTACACCCGGACCCGGAACGTCTCAAAAGCCGACACTCCATCAAGTGCAATGGCCGAAGAGCTCAAGCAACTCAAGGATATGATGGCCCAAGTCCTCAAAAAGCAGTCAGCCTAGACAAGACTTTGTGGATACTGCGACGCAGTGGACCACAAGACCGACGACAGCCCGACCACAAGAGAGGACGACAATGGAGAGGTGAATGTCGTAGGCGACTACCAGGGCTACAACAACAGGACCGCACCAGCTAGGCACTATGGAACGACCACGACCGGGCATGGGTCCAGCGGACAATACTGGAGGAACGACAACCGCGACAACCGAGCCCCAAGGGAGCCAGTTCAGCAAGCCACACCTCAGCAAAACCCGTAGCCCTACCGGCCTCCACAGCGCCAATTTCAGCAGAACGGGCCAAACCAGTACCAGCCACGAGCACAACATCAGAGCCAGGCAGGCCCGAGCCAACCAAGCAAGTCAGTGGAGGATATAGTGAAGGAGCTGGCAGCTAGCACCCAGCAATTGGCCGTGACCATTCACCAGTTCCAGGCAAAAACAGAGGGGGCCATTGCTGACTTATCCAAGCAGATGTCCAACTTGGTCCAGGACGTGACCGAACTGAGAAGAGACACGGGAAGGCTGCCATCTCAAACAGTGCCCAATCCAAAAGGGAACGTCAGCTTAGTGGAAGTAGTGGATATGGACGCACTACTCAAGGAGTCCGCCTACTGGGTAAACAAAATGCTTGAGCCGGTTAACACAAAGGCAGAATACATCGAAGAGGAACATAGCCCAGAGCCTACCGAGCCATCAGAAGATGACGGCCCACAGGTGCCCGAAGAAGAACCAGCCAAGGCACTCGGCATGGACACGCTCGGCACAACCCAGCCAGGCCCGGTTTTCATGGCCGAGAAGTCCGAAACTCACAATTCTTCATATGCCATGCAGGTAGTTGCTCCCGGAGGCCATGCGACCGACAAGGACGAGCTGGAAGGAATATTGGAGACAAGGCCTAAGCAGAACGACCCCATTATGAGGCAGCCACTCGCCACAAGTCACAAAGCATTGCCGGGAAAGAGAAAGGACTCAGGGGCCTTCACGGTCACCTGTGGTATCGGTAAAACCCAGATACATCACTGCTTAATTGATTTGGGTGCTGCTATTAATGTCATGTCTTACTCTTTGTATTGCTCGTTGGGACTTGGCCCATTGAAACCACCTAGGTTGTCGATAGAATTAGGGGATAAATCTTGTGTTCGTCCGGCTGGTTTGCTAGAAGATCTAACCCTCCGAATAGGAGATCTTGTTGTTCCTGCAGATTTCTATGTCTTACAGATGGGAAGAGCTAGAAACGACGAGCCGCCAGCGCTAATTTTGGGGCGACTATTCCTTCACACCACCAAGACCAAGATTGACATGGGCAAAGGCTTACTGTCACTAGCATTCGGTGGAAAGACATCAGATTTCTATGTCTATGGGGATGATGATCGTCCATGCACGAAGAAACCGCCAGACATAGTGCACGGGCCATATCTCGGTGTCCTACCGCCGAAGCGACCAGATGAGACGATGCGTGCAACTCGACTAGTAGATATGAGCAAGATGTCCTCACCAACTCGGGAGTATGTAAAGGCGAACCCGCCTGATCGATGGAGAGCAGAACCGAGCACACCACCATATGTGCGTTTCGGGCAAATTGAAGGAGCAGCTGAAGGGAAGTTTGACCTCACGCGCCTATGGGATCCTAACTTGTGATCCCTAGATGATGTAACGTCGAGCCAACAACGTAAAACAAAGGCGCTCGCGGGGAGGCAGCCCAGCACTTTTATCATTTTTTCAGCTTATTCTCTTATTTTGTTTTCTGTTTATTTGAGTCTTGAGCCATATTCGTCACATTGTACTTGGGAAATAAGATGATTTTCATGCAGGGGACAGATGCGAACGCATGAGGAGACTGTGCGAGTGCACACGACTGGGAATTCAACCGCATGCGAGCATGCAAGGCCATCTGAGATATTTGTGTAAGACTGCTATCCATCGGGGGTAGTTTCACACCTTGAATAAATTGTGTCGAGAAATATAAGCTTTTGAGGATTCTGTCACAAAGACTTACGAGTCTAAGGAGATTGGTTTTTAAGTGAGACCGTTTGTGACTCCACCAATTTCCTGAGAATCCTTTATTTGTCTTAATTTATTTGACATAGTCCTTTCATTTTGTGACGAACTCACGTTGCGATACAAGTTTCTACCAAAGGAAGGTAGGCGCAATGGTGCTCTTCGAGGACTCAAAGGAGAATGGTCAGCTATTTCTGAACATCACGCATCGCACAAGGGAACTGCCGGTCCAACCTTACTCTCTTCTTATTTTCCGTATTGTTTGCATGCATGTGAGTCTAGAGTCTAAGTCGTGCCGTGAGGACACGGCTTATTTCAAAAGAGTGGGGTGGGAGAGTCAGTCATCGAGTCAGTACGTTTACTTTCCTGACCTGCACAGAGTCAGCACGTTTCCCGAAATTTTTAAAATTTTGTACATGTTTCTTCTCTATTTCCTAGATTTGCGATAGTGAATATTGATGATGTGAAATAGATAGAGCCAATTACATGCATATCTTTGGTGAAATTAGAATTGTGCGATTACATGTGATCTTAACCCATTGCGTGCCTTTGTTAGTTGAGATAAACAGGGATGTGGAGTTGACAGAAACGTCCTAGAGAGACTTGACAGAACATTCAAAGGACCGAATTCGAGTTATAAGGTTATGTGGATTTCGTGGAGGCTAGCATTTCGAGGCAACATGGTTACGAGTCTGCTCCGCCACTGCGGTATTTTTGCGGTTGGTTGGGACGGGAATACATCACACCGTCCAAACTCTAGTCCAAGTAGCCGGGAAAATACACAAGTGACCCTTGGCTTGACTCGCGTTAAAAGGACGAGGATGAGTGAGAGCAAGTAGGAACGAGCAGTCACAATCCGTAGCAACGAAACAAATTCATTCCATTGTGAAGTTTTACACCGCAACAAAAAGTGAAGTGCCCCATTGATACATCAAATCAAGTCACTACAAGCTGTCTGAAAAGAACTCAAACACCGTGAAGCTCGAATCAATCACGTGCAAGAGAAAGCAATGAAGCGTAACCATATAGCAAGAGTTCGGAACCAAGAGTGCAGCTCAAGGGTCTAAAAAGGACTATCTCTCGAGACATCCGAATTGATTTGCATCTCGGCCCAAAGGTAACACGTATCATTACTTCCATGTTTGAGCACAAGGCTTTTAGTAACAAGTATGCATGGAAAGGTGAAATCTAGATTAGCCGAGTCATGTTCATGTAGTAATATCTAGGATGCCGGAATAAATTGTGGTGTTTTAAGCTTATTTTCCTCTTATGACCTAGTCCTTGTTCGGGACGAACAAGTTTAAGTGTGGGGTGGTTTGATGAGCCGTATTTATACGACTCATCGAGTCAACAAATCCCACCAATTCTGACACTTTATCATACAAACAGTTACTTCTTAGTGTTGTTTTGCATTTCAGGTGTTCCGGAAGCTCTAGGAGGAAACGCGCTTAAAGACTGGCATTTTAGGCCAAAAACATCACAGTTTCAGATTAGACCTTTGGACAGTCGACGGAGTGCTGGGAATGGACCACTGATCAGAAAAATACGAGCCACATGCCATCGTAAAGGTGACTCAATTCCCTACAACTCTCTAGTTTACACCGAGAGCAGCCGAGATCGTTTGGATGGTCGAAACGAGAGTGGAAGTGAAGAGAGACAATCTGGCCGAGAGTTCCACATGCACTTTACACTTTAGGTGCACGCCGAGTCCAAGGCCGAGTCAGGCCGAGTCAGCCCGACTCACAACCGATTCAAGGCCACCCAACCGAGTCCTAGCCCTCCAAAATCCGGCTCACCATGAACAGTAATTTCCGCCATGAACAGTGTCCGGGATGAACAGTATCGGGTCATGAACAGTGATTTTCGGGAAATTTCCCAATTTTATCCTTGGCAGTTTAGAGGCTCCTAGAAACTCCTGGAAGAATCTGGAAGACTTGTTGGCCAAGTTAGCTTACAATCTAAGTTAACTTGCTCCCCAAGTTAGCTTACATACCAAGCAAACCAGATTTGGAAACAAACGAGATCAGGCCTACCCCATATTTAGACTATAAATAAGAGCTCTCCTCAGCCCTTCAAAGCATCCCATCAGCTCCTCTCTCTACAACATCCCAAATTCGAGCATTCCTCCTCACGAGCGAGCACACCTCTCCTCCTCTCGGCTGAAACCGTCCGGCGTTCCTAGCACCCTCGACACTCAGCCCTCACGGCCTGGTCCTTAATCCCACAATCGAGCATTCCTTCTCACAAGCGAGCTCACCTCTCCTCCTCTCGACCGAAGTCCTCTCGGTGCTCAACCTTGCTCCGGCATTCATCAGCCCTCACGGCCCGGTCCTTCACTCCCTCTAGGCATTATAGAGAAGTTTACATTGTTCTTTCGTTACTGTCCTGTTTCCATGGCTATGTGTAGCTAAACCCATTATTCGGGCTAGGGTTTATACATTGCGACGATCGTTTTTGAGACTTAGTTCTTAATACTATTAATGTTTTACTAATTCTTGTGCCTTATTCTGAGTTATTGCTAGACTAGGTGGATACTTTGTCGTAAAGCTTAGTCGATCAATATTTCTATCATTATTATCTGCCTATTACTTTGTCGTTTGGGTAGATAGCACATCTAGGTTAAATAGCACCTTTATCGGGTTGTTTGACCTAGGGGAATTAGAAGCTTAACACTTTTGTCGGGTTAAGTTGTGGAATAACACCTTTGTCGGGTTATTTGGGAAGTCACCTTTGTCGGGACGACCACACTTTGAAACTATGAATTAGATCATTAGAAGTCAAGGATAAAACAAGTCACAATCGAAACCCTAGTCTGAATATCCTCTCTGATTGCTACTACTCGCTTGTTTCCTAATCTTGCATTGTTTCCAATTCACTCACCCCCAACTATTTTCATCTTCTCCTCTCTTAGATCAAATAGTACCCCGTCTAGCTCTCTAGGGTTCGACCCTTGCTTGCCACTACACTAGTCTCTCGTAAGGAAATTTTAAATACAAATTTGTAGGTACCGACGACGACCTGTCATGTATCATGCAAACGTTTTAGACCCTTTTCTTAACGCTTCTATTATGTCCAAACTTGTTCTATGTGCCATATATTAGGTTAGAACAACATGGTTGAGTGGAGGCTCGAAAGAGCAAAGCTCTTCCATGGGGTTCGTGAGCATACATGGTTAAGTGGAGGCTCGAAAGAGCAAAGCTTTTCCATGGAGTTCAACCTCTTTAAAACACCACTTGGTTGATCGGAAATGATTGATCAAGTGGATGTACATAAGCTAAGATACTTCGAAAGGAGGAATTAGCCTAACTAGAACAAGTGTTCTATGTCTTGAAAAAGACTAGACGGTGTGGCAAGTCGAGTGCTGGAAATGGCCTTGATACATCTTTGAACATTTAGAACGATCATTAGAGGTCGATGATGAACGAACTATGATACAAGACCCCTAAAACCGAATCTTTCCATTAATCGAAACACAACCTGTCACTTTACTTTCAGTCTCAATATCAACTGTTTACTTTCAGTACCATTTACTTTCAGTACCTTTACATTCCGCAACTAACTTTACTTCACTACTACAGACGATGCATTATGCATCGGTTCGAAAAATGCATTATGCTTCGGTTCATTTTTAAGCATCGGTTCTCAGGGAAACCGTTGCATAAGGTCAACATTATGCATCGGTTTTTAAGAAACCGATGCATAATGTTTACCTTATGAAACGGTTTTCCAGATAACCGATGCATAAAGTGAGTAAAAAACACTTAGGTTTAATTTTGAAATCAGTCCACCTGCTGCTTCTCGTCGATCTCTCTTGCCGCCTGCTCAGACGCAACTGTCCTCGTCGTTCGCCTCCGCTTACTCTCGCCGCCTGCTTCTCGTCTGTCGCCGCCTGCTCAGAAGCCGGTCCACGTCGCCACGCCACTCGACTTCGACGGCTTTGCTCCTCATCGCCGCTAGAATCCGTCGTCGCTCAAATTCGTAATTCCTCCACTTCGCTCGACGCAGTCACACTTTGTTCAGGTATTAGTGTATGTTTAGGGTTTGTGTTGCCATCATCAATTCATATTTTGGTGCTTGATGATGAAATGAGCAATAAAACAATGGCAGTGCCATTCATCTTTTGGTTTAGGTCGCTCTCATGGCTGCTGGTGTATATTTTTGCTTGTTGAAACCGTTTGTTCTAAATTTCTAACTTGTATTCGTTAACTACTTGTAGTCATTGTTAGTGGATTTGCAAGAGAAGGCTTCTCTTCCCGTTGGTAGTGATTCGCTTCTTCAGTCCCTGGTATTTGATGGTTATCAATCCTTTTTATTTTTATATGAACATGGAGATTTGAATCTATTTTTACTTGTTTACTAATTTGTTCTCGTTGTTTGTAGCTCTAGTCCGTACTTGTTGCACACCGGCCATCATTAAGAGTCTTCTTCGTGAGATTTTATTATAAGGTAAATCGCAAGTTTATGTAACTCGTTTACTACATTTTAAGTGTTGAAGTGCTTGTAATTCACTCAACTGTAATTGTAAGTTCGTATAAATTAGTATTATGTAACTAATAATTTTTACACGTTTCATGTAGTGGATTTATAATGAATCGAGAGTGGGTGTCCGGTAATTGGTTGAGTGATGAGTACGAGAAAGGGATTATGGATTTTTGTGCGTTTGCGTCGGCATATGCGTCTAGAAACAACATTGAACGTATCTTTTGTCCGTGTATGAGTTGTTGGAATTACAAATTGGTCAAACCGAAGAAGTTACGTAAACACCTTTTGTTAAAGGGGATGAACCCACAGTATACGGTGTGGTATTTGCATGGGGAGGGTGAACAACAAAACTTTGAGCCTCCACCCGTAGAAAGCTTGCCGGAGGATAATGATGATTGGGAAGAGGATAATCTAATTGAGATGGTTAACAACGTCGCTAATGACTTTGAGGATACGCCACATATTTTGGAGTCGTTGAGGAATGATTCCGAATTACCACTCTATGAAGAGTGTTCCAAATATACAAGGCTATCGGCAACGTTGAAGTTATTCAATCTCAAAGCAAAAAATGGATGGAGCAACAAGAGTTTTACCGAATTATTAGCGCTGGTGAAAGACATGCTTCCTGAAGGGAACACCCTACCTAACCGTACTTACGAGGCTAAGAAGGTTATGTGTCCCATGGGCCTCGAATACAAGAAAATACATGCATGTCCCAATGATTGTATCTTATATCGAAATGCCTACAGTGATTTGAAAGAATGTCCAGTGTGCAAGGCTTCTCGCTACAAGTTAAACAAAGAACCGAAAGGTAAATCTAAAGGCACTCCTTCGAAAGTACTATGGTATCTTCCACCGATCCCCAGATTTCAGAGATTATTTGCTGACACGGAAGATTCCAATAATATGCGTTGGCATGCTGAGAAACATGTTGTTGATACGAAAATGCGTCATCCTGCCGATTCACTGCAATGGGCTAAAGTAGACAATACATTCCCAGTGTTTGGAGCAGAGTCTAGAAATTTACGGCTTGGCCTTTCTACTGATGGGGTGAATCCACATGGCAATCTCAGTAGTCAGCATAGTACATGGCCTGTGATTTTGGTTATCTACAACCTACCTCCCAAGTTAACTATGAAGCGTAGATATATGATGCTTTCTTTGTTGATATCGGGTCCTCGGCAACCTGGAAATGATATTGATGTATACTTGGCTCCTCTGATAGATGATTTGAAGCTTTTATGGGATGAAGGAGTACGCACATATGACGCATCAAGGCAAGAATATTTCAATATGCGTGCTATGCTGATGTGTACGATCAATGACTTCCCAGCTTATGGCAACTTATCCGGATATACCATTAAAGGGTACAAAGCTTGTCCTGTATGCGGGGAAGGGACACATGCACGCCATTTAAGTAATTGTCGAAAAATGGTTTATATGGGACATCGACGTTTCTTACCGAGACATCATCCTTACAGGCGAAAGAAAGCTGCCTTCAATGGTGAGACTGAGCACAGAATCGAACCGCTACCGGCTTCTGGCACTGAAATACTTCAAAAAATACAGAATATTACAAATCGATTCGGGAAACCATATTCGCGCACCGAAAGTGCTCCATGGAAGAAGCGGTCGATTTTCTTTGATCTCCCTTATTGGCATTCTCTTGACATCAGACACTGTATTGATGTGATGCATGTTGAAAAGAATATATGTGAAAGTCTGCTTGGTACTTTATTAAACATTCCTGGAAAGACAAAAGATGGAATTAAAGCAAGACTTGATATGCTGGAGATGAATATTCGTACCAAATTAGCACCTGAATCTCGAGGGCAGCGTACATATTTACCGCCTTCGTTCACCACACTCTCTAAGAGCGAGAAAACTAGTTTGTGCGGATGTCTGAAGGGAGTTAAAGCTCCATATGTGTTCTCTTCAAATATTGCCAGCTTGGTTTCAATGAAAGATCTGCGGTTGAATGGCTTAAAATCTCATGACTGTCATACATTGATGCAACAACTCCTGCCTATTGCAATCAGAGGTATAATGTCTCCCAAAGTAAGGACAGCCATACAAAGACTTTGCGTCATTTTTAGCTCTTTATGTGCTAAGGTTATTGATATATCAGAGCTTGATGGACTTCAAGAGCAGATAGTTATTACACTTTGCCAACTAGAAATGTTTTTCCCACCCAGCTTTTTCGATATAATGGTGCATCTTACTGTTCATTTGGTTCGTGAGGTTTGAATTCTTGGACCAGTTCATATGAGATGGATGTATCCTTTTGAGAGGTATATGAAGGTTCTTAAAAGCTATGTGAGGAATAGACAAAGTCCCGAAGGATGTATAGTGCAAGGATACATAGCTGAAGAAGCTGTTGAATTTTGCACTAACTTTCTCGGAAATACATCTGCGGTTGGGGTTCCAAGGCCACGTCATTTTGATCGATTCTTGGGAAAAGGCACCAGTGGACATCAAATGATGCCTAAGTCATTTGATGAGTTAACGAAAGCTCATTTCTATGTACTGCAACATATACCTGAAATATCACCTTTTATCGAGGATCACATGAACATGCTGAGGAGTACATACCGAGGCAAATCTGAGCAGTGGTTGCAAAAAGAACACAGTCGATCATTTTTTGAATGGCTAAGGAGTAATGAGGTATTAAATAATCAGACCAACTCGGAAGAAGAATCTGATGACGTGGTGAAGTGGCTTATGGCAAGCCCAAGAACTATTGTACAAACGTGGCAAGCTTATGATATTAACGGATTTTGTTTTCAAACAAAAGATCAAGATGAGCACACCGTTGTGCAAAATAGTGGTGTCACACTTGTTGCCGAAACCACTCATGTTTCTAGCGCAAGAGATCGGAATCCAATATCTGTGCCTGTGAATTACTTTGGGATTATCCAAGAAATATGGGAGTTGGATTACGTAAACTTTCGAGTACCCGTTTTTAAATGTAAATGGGTTAACAATTCGGCGGTTCATATAGATGAATTTGGAATGACATTTGTCGATTTTCGAAGAGAGGGATCTAAGGATGAGCCATTCATTATGGCCGAACAAGCAAGACAAGTGTTTTACGTCAAAGACCCTTCGAACAACAATCAGTATGAACAACAGTTAATCAGTGGTACATCTGAAGAGATGAATGTGGATTGCCTACCCGTTTGTACGACAGTTACAGTACACAACGACGACAGCGAAGTTGATGATGAAATACAATTGCGAGAAGATCACGGCGAAGGAATTTGGATTGATAAAGAAACTTAATTTGTGCGTATAAATCTCTACTTATTTATAAAGAAACTTAATCTGTGCGTATAAATATATACTTAATTTGTGCAAGTAATATGGATTGATAAAGAAACTTAATTTGTGTGTATGTTGTATATGCTAGTTATTTCGTTATCACACGCCATTTTATTTGTTTAATTATCGTCTTCATTTATGTATTCATATGTTTAATGTGTTTAATCTGACATTTAATGTGACTCTTTTACAGAATCATGGCTAGCAGCAGCAGCAGCGGTGCGGAGGATGATTTTTGTGTCTCTGCCCGCACACCGAGCCACAAGAAAGGCCCTGTATACATGGCGAAGTTGATTAAGCAACACACAAAGGCTGGTACCAAGCTTACGGTCAACTTCGATAGTAAGGGGAATCCCAAAGGACATAATGGAACCAATTGGAGGAGCTTCTTGGGTATGGTGGCTCGTTCTCGAATTCCTATCACCTTTAACGATTGGAGGAAGGTTCCTGACCATTATAAGGTCACTTTGTGGAGAGATGCAACTGTAAGTATTTCTTTAATTGACACTTGTATTTGTCAGCGAAGTTGATTTTATTTTTATGAATTATAACTTGTTATATGTCACTTTAGGTAATTTTTGATGGATGCGAGCCGCATAAAAAGCATGAGATGAAGGTTGCTGGTAGCATATGGAAGAATTTCAAGTCAAGACTGGCAAAAGATTACATCCACGGTGCCAAGGCAAATGAAGATCATATGGGTGAGTATAAGTATCTTCAAGCAGATACTTGGAGGATATTTAAGGAGCAGAGGCTCTCTGAAAATGCTATGAAGTTAAGAGAGACTAACAAAGAGCTTGTGAAGAAGAATGTGTATGCACACATACTTGGTCGAGGTGGCTACAGAAAACTTGAAGAAAAATTGACAACTGAGAAGATTGCCGAGTTATTTGCGCAGGGCGCAATTGAAGAGGTGCAATCTTCTGTCACTATAGAGAGACAAGAGTTGTGGAAGAGGGGACGCTGGAACAAAAATGACGAGTACGTGACCGAGGCATCCCAGCGAGTGGCAACAAAGATCGTAAGTTAATTTATATGTCAATTGCAATAGTTAATATAATACACTAAATTTTGGTATGCAATGATTGTTTTATATAGGATAAGTTAGTGGAGAGCTCCTCTCAAGGACAGTTCTCATCTCGTAATCGACGACATGACATACTTACTGAGGCGATTGGGACGCCGGAGCCCAAAGGACGCACCCGAGGAGTCGGGTCACACATTCCGTGGAGGGTTGGGTTACCAATCTCCACCTCCTCGGGTGGCACGCCCAGTTCAAGTAATATTATTCGAAGAGATGCGTCCGACCACTGCAGCCATCATTGTCCCAATGATTCAGACCCGTGGAAGAACATACCAGAGGTTCAAGTTACAATTATGAAATTTATTATTTATATAGGTTAAATATATGTAATACTCTATGTGTATGTTTACAATTTTTTTACAAATTATTACTGCTACTCACAGGGTGGCCTGAAGAGCCTATTGTACATTGAGGGGCAACTTGAAGGTGACAAACAGCTTGTGGCTATCGGTCGATGCGTAAATGGCCGGTTTGTTAACTTTCGAGCGATACCCGAAGATAACGTGAAGGTGAAGGTCGATAAAGCACTTTTACAAGGTCGAGGTGCAGCCTTGCCAACAGCCCATCCAAAGCTCTCGAATGTTCAGCAAGCAGTTAACCATCACGTGGCTTGGCCGAAAGACTTAGTCGTTGTCGATAAAAGGGTGAGACCATCGAACATTATAACTTCATTTGCTTCATTGTGTTATATTACAAATAAAAAAAGATATTTAAGCTTCACGGAAATATAACATGCAGGCATATGACATACACTTATACGAGTCTATGCCACTTACTGGCGATGATTTCGTAGATGCGATGTCCGTGGACTGTAGACTTCTACATGAGGCGTGGAAGGCTTTGGGTAGAGGCACGATTGAAGTACATGCCAAAGCTGAGGTCTTCGGTGACGACTACGATATCTACGTCTGTGACGAGGAAGTTCAGGACCTATTAACGTTTAAAGCGTTAGGGAACGCAGCATCTGAGTTGTATATATGGTAATATTTAAATGTTTAATCATTTTTTTGCAATTAGTGTAACTAATACAAGTTTCTACTTTGTAGTCATTTGCACGATCAGATGGTCCGTTCGGAGATCAAGTTTGGTTTTTTTATTCCGTCATTGATGACCCCAACCATAGAGAAAAACGATAGATTGGCGACGTTCGTAGGAAGATTGAGTATGCCAGATAAAGACCAAGTTTTTTGCTACTTTCTCCCTTATGTTGATCCCATTGAGTGAGTTCAATCCCTTACTTTATAAGTTGTTAACTTTTTTCTGAACATATTTGTTTTTAA
Organism: Rhodiola kirilowii; assembly: GCA_033675215.1. Classification (NCBI taxonomy): domain Eukaryota; kingdom Viridiplantae; phylum Streptophyta; class Magnoliopsida; order Saxifragales; family Crassulaceae; genus Rhodiola; species Rhodiola kirilowii. The sequence continues at coordinate 342,058 of JAUCNB010000027.1, forward strand.
GTTAGTGTGTTTTTTAGGTGGCATTGGATGTTATGCGTCATTATTCCGAGACAACATAAGGTTCTTTGGCTTGATTCATCTACAGAAGAGAAGGCTATACGCGCTGATGCAAAAGAGTTGGTGGACATGTAAGTTGGGAAATTACTTTTATCTTATAACTTGTATTGAAAGTCACTAATAATTACCTTATTGTGTATGTTTCAGGGGCTTAGATCGATACTACCAAGGATGTGTACCGAGGAGTACACGTAAAGTACAGTGGACGAAAGTTTTGGTATTCACAAATTACACATCTTTATTAAATATTTCATACATTTATTAAGTATGTTAATTGCTATTCTTGATATTGTGTAGTGTCCAAGACAACCACCTAGCTATTTTTGTGGTTATTATGTCCTTCACTTTATTCGGGACATTATAGCATATGTACGGGCTAATAATGGTGCGGAGGTTGAAGACATTAGCCAAGTGAGCTTTTTATATATAACCGATGCATATGTTATTCATTTAACTATTTCATTGTTGATTGTTGATTTACTTCTCTTGTTTTAACTCTTTAAGTGTTGATTTAGCTTTTTACACGTTTATCGTTGATTAGACGTAACTCTTTAATTATTAACTTAGTTCTCTTGTTTTTTTTGTAGTACTGTTTCCCAAATGGAGCGGAGTCATACGAAGTCGACAAGCTTCTTGTAGTTCGGGATGAAATCGCCGGCTACCTACGTGACTACATGACCACTCATTTCGCGGTATAGGACATTAACTTGGACAACATTTGTTATGTATGATTTGAATGCAGTATTTGTACCAAAGAGACAAAAATATGTGTATGAATGATATTGTATTGAAATTCAGTGAAATGATGTTTAGCATGTAAGCTGTATTGTATTTGAAAGTTGGAACAGCAGGGTTTATTATTGATAATGTGTTTCAGGTGGATTTGAGCTTTTTGTAAAGCCAAATCTGCCATTTTTTTAACATTATGCATCGGTTTTCAAAGAAACCGTTGCATAATGTCTAGTCGCGTTTGAACATTATGCAACGGTTTTTACTTGAACCGATGCATAATGTCTGGATCTTATGCATCGGTTTCAGCGGAAAACCGATGCATAATGTCCAGACATTATGCATCGGTTCAAGTAAAAACCGTTGCATAATGTCCAGACATTATGCTACGCTTCATTATGCATCGGATTCAAAACCGATGCATAATGTCAAAAAAAACCGATGCATAATAGTTGTTCTGTAGTAGTGCTTTCAGTACCTAACATTTAGTTTCAGTATTTTACTTTCCGCAACTAACTTTACTTTCCGCACCTAACTTTTACTTTCAGCACTTTATTTTCAGCACTTTACTTTACGCAATTTACTTTCAGTCTTTACTTTTACGCACTTTACTTTATGCACTTTATTTTCAGTATTTACATTTCCGTACGCTTACTACAGACTTGTTCAACATCAATCCAACATATCTTTGGCACACATTGCGCTTGAAATATAGCGTGCGGCCAGTGCCAAAAATATGTTGTTTGGTTGATATTGAACTCGATTGTTCCAGCACTTTACTTTTCAGTATTTACTTTCATGCTTTACTTTCAGCACTTTAATTTCCAGCACTTTACTTTTTAGTCATTTACTTTTCAGTACTAAAACCACAACCAACCCCAATTGCACTTACATTTCTGTACAAATCCCTTAAAGACCAACTATCCACTAATTCCCTTGGGTTCGACCCCTACTTACCGCTTGCTAATCCAATAGTAAGTCACGAGTAGCGGACTTATAAATTAACTTTTTGCGTTTCACACGACGACTGCGCATCCGTCAATACGCTAAATACATCCGTGTCCTCCACGACATTGAGTTAGGTTTGCATGTTAGTTTAGTTAGAACTGATCACATGTTAATTTGGGTGATTGCGTCGGTGAGTGGCATAGTGATGTAAAGAGTCCGAATCTTATCCATGAACTGCATGAAAGCTTTATCCCTCCTTGTAGACACTAGCCGCTGAGGGAATGGAACTGAAGGTCTATAAGAAGCTAGCTCCACTGTATGTGTAGAATTTTCAGCTCGGTTCTCAGCTTCCTTCGATGTTTCCGCTTCAGCAGGTGTAAAATCAGGTGCTGATTTTACAGTTGGAGGTCGAGTGGCTTGAGCTGGTAGCATTTTAATATGCTCTCCTCCTCGTAGTGTGATGGCATTCACTGATGCCCTAGGATTCGGGTTTGGTTTTGAAGGGAGTTTTCCATGTTCTCTATTTGCCGAATTTGCCTACTGAGCCACCTGAGTTTTCAGCATTCTGTTCTGAAAAGCCAGCTACTCTATCGACTATTCAACCCCATGAAACCTCCTCTCTTGCTCTTTATTCCACTTCTTCTGTTGTACTAAGAAAGTGGTCAGCAAAGATTCTAGATTTGACGAGACATCGGATGGCTGATTTTGTTATTGATGTCCTTGATTGTTGTACTACCCCGAGCCCTGATTCTGCTGTTATTGTGACTGGCTGTTGTACTGATTCCTCGGCTGGTAGGGAGCATTGTCCTGCTGCTGTCTGTAAGGGAAGCCTGGTGGTACCTGGTTCTGTGGCTTATAAGAGAGATTGGGATTATTCCTGTTTGGGTTATCCCACTGGTTCATGCCTGATCCGGAGGCGAAACCAGTTCTTTGATTGTATTTCCCTACATAATTGGAATCCTCCTGGTTTCCACTGTTACTTTCTTGTCCCATTACCAGACATCTCTTTGTGAAATGAGAAGGAGAGCCACATATCTGACAGTAGATAGTCACATTACCAACAACAGATGACTTCCTAGAGGAGTTTGTCTTCAGATTTTTGATTTCAGCTGCAAGCATCTTGACTGTGTTGGTCAATTCAGCAATATCATTTTTGCCATCAGCGAGGTAGATATATGCACACCCTTCCCGTCCTTAGGATTACCTCGATCACTCATCCAGAGGTGGAAATCTTGAGCTGCTTTCTCTACGATAACATAGGTCTCTTCCAAGGGAACCCCAGTAAGTCCTCCACCAGATGTTTGATTTCTCAAGGTGCGCATCCCCTGGTCGATTCCCTGATAGAAGGTGTCCATGATCTGCCATAGCTCCAAGTTGTGGTGGGGGCACATCCTCATCAACTCTTTGTATCTCTCCCAAGCCTCATAGAGAGTTTAACCTTCCATAGAGCGGAACGATATGATCTTGTTCCTGAAATGTGATGTCTTTGATGGTGGGAAGTACTGTTGTAGAAAAGCTTCAGCCAATCTAGCCCAAGTAGTGAAGGTGCCCTCTGCATGACTGTCTAGCCACCTACTAGGCTTGTCAGAGAGTTAGAAAGGGAATAGCCTCAGGTAGTAGGATTCGGGAGGAACCCCGTTGGTCTTCACCGTGTTGCACATCTGGACAAACTGCTTAAGGTGTTGGTGAGGGTCTTCATTCGTCCTTCCCAAAAACTGATTGTTTTGCGCCATCTGAATGAGTCTGGTCTTAATTTCCCAATTGTTATTGTCCACACCAGGTGGTGGAATTGTGGACTGAAATCCTGAGACACGTTGAGCAGTGTAGTCTTCAAGAGTCCCGCGCACTGGTTGCTACACGGGACACTGCTGGTCATCCTGGACCAGCTCAGGTAGCAATGCTCAGTTTTGATTCATTCTTAGCTCAGCCAGTTGCTGAGCTCGTAACCTTGTTAAAGGAACATCTTCTCTGTCTACCCGAGGTGTCTATTGATCCCCCGAGTCGCTTTGATCGTTTGCCCGCGCCTTCTTCTTGCTCCTAGGTGTTTTCCTTGGCATGTATTAAGCAGTACCTGCAAAAGCCAAGGGAAGAGTTAATGTAGCAAGAAAAATCAGTCAGAGATGAGCAACGAAAAAGAAAAGGGAATAATCTAAACTACACTCGTCAAATCTAATAACGCACTAAACGCTGTTCCCTGGCAACGGTGCCATTTTGACAGGCGTAGTTTTAACCCTTTATAGCTGTCAAGTTATATGTTTTAGGAGTCAAATTGTAGTCAAACGCAATTTATAAACCTTGGTAAGCCAAGGGTCGATCCAAGGAACAACGTGTGTGAATACTAGCTAAGAAGTGAACTATTTTGCTGTTCTGAACGATTAAAGGTTTTGGTGTGAAACAAATCACAGAAATTAAATGCAGATAAATAAAAGGTTTTGACTTGATCAGAGAAAGAATCCCATGATCAAACTTCACTCGTGCCAACCCCACAAATCAAGCAACAATATCACGTAAATTCTTCATGCTATCGAATATGGAAATAAACCAAAATAACACCAGACAAGCCGCCCATCCATGGATCATTGTCTAGATTAATCTCAATCATTGAACGCCGCCCATACATGGATTATCAACGATTTCAATTATTTAAGCTTAGGGTTTTTCAGACACTAAAGTCAATTTTCCTATTAATTCATGTACTACCAGCGTAGCTACCATGACCTAATATCAATTTCATATGATCTGGTTAATACCTATGACTCATTCATCTTTTGGTAATTAACCTAAATACGTTCTAGCATGCAAACATCCCATTCAATGTAAAACTTGCAAGAACGATAAAATTAAGCACAATGAAATTGAAATTCAAATTGCATTAATGAAAAACGTTCAATTGATCACACGAAGAGTTGGGTACATGGCACGGGATCCGTAGGATCCTGGAATAAAGAAGACTACTCACTACTCAAAATAGTGGAGAAATAGAAATTAAGGATGAGGAAACCGTGTAGACGATGTAGCTCGTTGAATCCTCAATCTCTCACGATGTTCTACTCTGTCTTATTCTCCAAGTTAGGTCTGCCAGTTCTCAAAATAAAGCGTTCTATTTATAGGCCCGAATTTCCTTATTTTGCTTCAATTTTTGGAAACACCCGTGACAAAGAGGCGTCACGGGCTGTCACGGGCTAGGCGAAAACCAGCCGTCTGACCTGACTGTCTGAAGTCCCGTAACACCCGTGACTAAAGAAGACGTCACGGGCTGTCAAGGGCTAGGAGAAAACCATCTCTCTAACCCGATTATCCGAAGTCCCGTAACACCCGTGACCAAAGAAGACGTCACGGGCCGTCATGGGGTTGTCCGTCTGTGCAACATCTGACCCAAATGAGAGACTCCCATAACGCCCGTGATGGTTGTGGTGCGTGACGGGGTCCTGGCTAGAAAATGGGCAATTTATGTTTAATTCTTCAACTTTTCACCCATTCGCCATTCATCGGCTATGGAAGAGAAATGGACCTGAAACACTCAAAAAAACCGTTAAAAGACACTAAGAAGCTGGGGAAAGTTGAGCTAATCCATCATCGAATGGAGCAATTAATTGGTCAAAAACTCAACCGATCAAGTGCTCCAAACTTGCTAGCCGTCTCACAATGCTCGAGGAGCTATCATTTTCCTCATTCAATTTCTGCTTGGAGTTAGGAGACTTGCTCTCTTCCGATTGGTCAATATTCACCTTGCGTTTTCCTTTGTTCCTTGGTGCCTTCGAAGGTGGCGCATTAGGATGCTCAAAGCTCCACCGCCTTCGTTCCGCACGCACCTTCAAGTCGGTTGTTATGTTCACATCATGGGTCCACTCCAGCGTGTCAGCCTCAGCGTCCAACATGCCTAACTTCATCATCCGTGAGATAGTGAGGAGCTGAATAACCAGCGGTCTAGGCAAACGTGAGATGGAGAACTGGCAGTGCTCCGCCAAGAGTGTCACAAAGAACCCACCCCCAATATTTTGTCTTGAGGTCGAGGTACTTTTGCAAGATTCGAACGGGTTGTTCATGATTTCCATGAAACTCTCTCCTCACTATCCTCTTATCATGCCATCTTTTGGTTCTCTCCTTGTAAATCCTAGCATTTTCGTAAGAGTCTAACCTTCTTTCGTCCAATTCGTTGAGATGCAAGATCCTCTTCTCCCCCGTGGTTTTCAGATCGAAGTTAAGGGTTTGCACTGCCCATTTAGCCTTGTATTCAAACTCCACGGGAAGATGGGAAGGCTTCCCATATATGAGTCTAAATGGTGACATTCCTATGGGAGTTTTGTAAGCCGTCCTATATGCCCAAATAGCATCATCCAATTTCGATACCCAATCCTTTTCTAGAGCTCCCCACTATCTTCTCAAGTATGGCCTTTATCTCTCTATTTGACACCTCAACTTGACCACTAGTTTGGGGGTGGTAGGGAGTGACAATCTTATGATAAACTTCATATTTCCTTAGAAGTGCTTCGAATTGTCTCGCCTTGAAATGCGATCCTCCATCACTTATCACCGTTCTTGGCACTCCAAATCTAGGAAATATAACTCTTTTGAAGAGCTTAGCTACAACTTTCGCATCACAAGTTGGGGATGCTATAGCCTCAACCCACTTGGACACATAATCCACCGCTACTAGAATGTGGCGGTTTCCACAGGAAGGCCGGAAAAATCCCATGAAGTCTATACCCCAAACATCAAATATCTCTACCTCAAGTATGCTTTGTTGGGGCATTTCATCCCTCTTGGAAATGTTTCCTGTCCATTGGCACATGTCACATGATTGCACAAACTTGTATGCATCCCGAAATAATGTAGCCCAATAAAAACCACATTGGAGAATCTTAGCGGCGGTCATAGAATATTCTCCATGTCCTCCGTATTGTGAAGAGTGGCAATGACGTAGAATATTCTCCATGTTTTCCTTAGCCACACATGTTCGATAAATGCCATCCGCACAAAACTTGTAAAGATAAGGATCAATCCAATAATATCTCTTAGCCTCATGCACGGATTTCTTCTTTTGACTAAAGCTAAGGTCATGGGGCTGTACCTCACAAACCTTGATGTTTACAATATTGACATACCAAGGTGTGCTCACTCTCTCTACACTCATCAAATTTTCCCCTATGAATGAATCTTCTATAGGTAGATCTTCCTTTTGAACCCTTTCTCCCAATGGCATTAATCTAGAAAGATGATCGGCAACAAAATTCTCCACTCCTTTCTGGTCTTTGATCTCAATGTCAAACTCTTGGAGCAAAAGAACCCATCTAATGAGCCTAGGCTTAGCTTCTTTCTTAAAAATCAAATACTTTTTGGCAGAATGATCGGTATACACTATAGTTTTCGATCCCACTAAGTATTGCCTAAACTTCTTGAAGGCATAGACTATAGCTACCATCTCCTTCTCCGTAGTGGAGTAATTTTCTTAAGCCTGGTCTAAAACCTTGCTCGAGTAGTAGATAACATGCATGTTTTTGTCTACCTTTTGTCCTAGAATGGCTCCTATGGCAAAGTCACTCGCATCACACATGAGCTCAAAAGGAAGATCCCAATCGGGAGGTTGGATTATGGGGGCAGAAATTAGGGCAGATTTAAGCTTCTCAAAAGCTTGAAGACAAGCATCAACAAAGATGAATGCTACATCATTGGGTAAGAGATCGGTCAAGGGTTTGGCAATTTTAGAGAAGTCTTTAATGAAACGCCGATAAAAACCAGCGCAACTAAAAAAACTACAGATCCCTTTCACATCTCTAGGGGGTGGTAATTTCTTTATTACCTATATCTTGGCTTTATCCACTTCGATAGCTCTATTCGAAACTAGATGACCCAGGACAATACCTTCTCGTACCATAAAATGGCACTTCTCCCAATTAAGCACAAGGTCAGTTTCGATACATTTTTCAAGCACCCTAGATAAGTTTTCTAGGCAAGAGTCGAAGGATGAACCATATACAGAAAAGTCATCCATAAACAGCTCCATAGTGTTTTCAATGAAATCAGAGAACATAGCCATCATACACCTTTGGAATGTACCCGGCACATTACATAACCCAAAGGGCATTCACCTATAGGCGTATGTTCCATATGGGCAAATAAACGTTGTTTTCTCTTGATCGATGGGGTGGATAGGGATTTGAAAAAATCCGCTATGACCATCAAGGTAACAAAAGTACTCGTGGATGGCTAACCTTTCCAAAATTTGATCGATAAAGGGAAGAGGGAAATGATCCTTCTTAGTGGCTTTGTTTAATTTTCGATAACGATACACATTCACCACCCCGTGATAGTTCGTGTAGGGATTAACTCATTCTTCTCGTTCTTGACAACTGTCAAGACACCTTTCTTGGGCACAACATGAATAGGACTCACCCATTCGAAGTCGGGGATAGCATAAATAATGCCCGCATCCCTCAACTTGGTTATCTCCTTGAAGACAACTTCACCAAGTTTGGGATTCAATCTTCTTTGCCTCTCTCTTGATGGTATAGCACCATCTTCTAGCCTTATTCTATGCATGCAAATATCTGGACTAATTCCCTTAAAATCATCAATAGAATAACCAATAGCACCCTTATACTTTCTCAACACATGCAACAATTTAGACGTTTCATCCTCATTCAACGAAGAGTTCACAATCACCGGAAAAGTAGAATTAGGACCTATAAACTCGTACCTTAGACTTGTTGGTAGAGCTTTAAGCTCTACCTCACAAGATCCCTTACCATTGTCCTCATCTTGCTTTTCTTCAATAGAGACCGAATCTTCCACGAGCTCCTTGTCGTCCAACACCAGTATATCCTCCACTAAACCACCTAGATTTTCATCACTTAAAATCTCACAAGCGAGTTTGGTTAGTTCATTCCAAGAATAGTCTTAGCAAATATCAATCATGTTGCAATGCATAGAGTTGCTAGGATATTTACACGCCTTTCCTATATGAAATTCAACTTTTTCTCCACCTATTTCAAATTCAAGAGAGTCTTCCCACAATTAATCACGGCACTAGTAGTCTTTAGGAATGGTCTACCCAATATGATAGGAATCTCTTGATCCTCTTCCATTTCTAATACAAAAAAGTCAACAGGAATGTAAAATTTCCCTACCTTAACGGGCACGTCTTCTAGAACTCCCTTAGGAACTCTAGAAGAGCGCTCCGCTAGGCGTAAATGAATGGATATAGGATTAAGAGTTCCCATATCAAGTTTTTTGCAAAGGGAATATGGCATCAATGAAATACTTGCACCCAAATCACACAATGCATTCTTAATCATGATCTCCCCAATAGTGATAGGTATAGAAATTGACCTCGGATCCCCCAAGTTTCTTAGGCATGTGATTTTGAACAATGACACTACATTCGTCACTCAAATCTACCGAACTAACTTCACTAATCTCACGCCTATGAGAAACAATGTCTTTAAGAAACTTGACATAGGAGGGTATTTGGGTTATTACCTCGGTGAATGGAAGTGTCACATTCAACTTACGCATCATGTCGACGAACTTGTTGAAGTACTTTTCGTCATTCCTCTTCTTTTTCCTTTGTGCAAAAGGCATAGGTGGCTTGTAAGGGGGTAGCTATTTTGTGGCCTAGATGGACCATATTTATATGATTCATTAAGATAGTAAACCCACAAAATTAGACACTTTGTCTTAACAACGTTTACTTGTTAGTTCCATTTTTGTTGTACAGGCTATTTTGAGGTTTAGAGAAGAAACGAGCTAAAAAGGGGGTTCTTAAACCAAAAATGGATTACAAGTCAAGAGAGCCCAGTCGGGGACCGAGAAAAATCAACCAGGGACCGAGGACCCCAGGTCCCTGCCGAGAGGTGTCGGGCCCAAGTACCGGGAGTGCCGGGAACCAAGTCCCGAGAACCAAGTCCCGAGAACCAAGTCCCGAGTGCCGAGTGCCGAGAAGACCAGGTCCCCGCCGAGCACCTGTGCCGAGAGAGCCGAGCACCCCTGCCGAGAGAGCCGAGCACCCCTGCCGAGAGAGCCGAGCACCCATGCCGAGAGAGCCGAGCACCCGTGCCGAGAGAGCCGAGTGCCCGTGCCGAGACCCACATCTGAGAGCGCCAAGACCCACATCTGAGAGCACCGAGAGCCGAGTTCGAGAAAACCAGGGCCGCGCCGAGAGCAGCGCCAGGGCCCGGTCGACCAAGGGCCAGAGGAAAACTTCAACCTCAGGCCATGACCATGCTCCGGGCAGAATCTGGCCAAACATCCTTCATGGATCAGTCTTAGAATCTTCTCAACATTCCAAATCCATGGTCCAACACCCAATCACCTCCGGCCAAAATTTTGGCAGCTCCGGCCATATTCCGGCCAAGCTCCGCCATGGTCCAATCAACTTCCGACGATGCTCCAATCAAGCCAAATCCAACCACCACCTTGCTCCGGTCATTCTAGCCCAACTCCGGTCAAAAATCCGGCGAAGTCCAACCAAACTACTTATTTCCCGGTTAGGGCATACTATTCATATCGGTTGATCTTTTGGTTTGAAACCAAACCTCAACCAAGTTCAAGAGACTTGCCCAAAGCTCAACCAAGCTCATGTAGTTGCCCTTTGGCACATCTCAAGCTCAGCCACCCATGTGCACTCCATGTGCCACCCTTTGGCTCATCCAAACTCCAACCGAAGAGCAACCAAGGAGCAACCAAGGCCAACCGGAGTTGTGGGAGGACTAGAGGCGGTTGGGAGGACAAATATCCACTCCTCCACCGCCTCTTTGGCCTATAAATAGAAGGGCTTGGCCCTTGAAAACTTACCTCATGTCATCCTTTGTTACTTAGATAGAGAAGCTCTCTAAAATCCTTCACTCACAAATCCTTGTAAACACTTGTATTTTGATATCAAAAGCTCTACCTTCTCTCTTGTTCTTGAATACTCTTGTTGGTTCTTGAGTATTCTTGAGTGTTCTTGAGTTTACTCTTGTTTGTTCTTGAGTATTCTTGTTGTTCTTGAATTTTACTTTCCAAAACCTTTACTTTTATTGTCTTTGCTTTCAAAACCATTTACTTTTCTAGCACTAGCTATGGTATCCACTTCTATGGATATTCGTAGCTAAACCCTTCATTCGGTTGAAGGGGTGTGCTTGTATCATGCAAACGTTTTAGACCCTTTTTTAACGCTTCTATTATGTTCAAACTTGTTCTATGTGCCATATATTAGGTTAGAACATACATGGTTGAGTGGAGGCTCGAAAGAGCAAAGCTCTTCCATGGGGTTCGTGAGCATACATGGTTAAGTGGAGGCTCAAAATAGCAAAGCTTTTCCATGGAGTTCAACCTCTTTAAAACACCACTTGGTTGATCGGAAATGATTGATCAAGTGGATGCAGCCTGCCCGCATTAGACATCGATTGCCTCAGTAAGGGGAAGCCAAAGTGTTTACTCCTACCAATCCTCGTCTCATTCACGAAGCTTGATTCGCCTGTCCAGAAAATCCCTAATCTCTTCACAGAGCGGGCAGGTGATAAGCCACGGATTGCGTTTTCGGTGTAGGTTTTTAGGGTTTAGGGTTTAGGGTTTAGGGTTTAGGTTTTCGGTGATAAGCTAAGATACTTCGAAAGGAGGAATTAGCCTATCTAGAACAAGTGTTCTATGTCTTGAAAAGGACTAGACGGTGTGGCAAGTCGAGTGCTAGAAATGGCCTTGATACATCTTTGAACACTTAGAACGATCATTAAAGGTCGATGATGAACGAACTATGATACAAGGCCCCTAAAACCAAATCCTTCCATTAATTAAAACACCACTCGTCACTTTACTTTCAGTCCTATTATCAACTGCTTACTTTCAGTACCATTTACTTTCAGTACCTTTACATTCCGCAACTAACTTTACTTTCAGTACCTAACATTTACTTTCAGTACTTTACTTTCCGCAAGTAACTTTACTTTTACGCACTTTACTTTTACGCACTTTATTTTCAGCACTTTACATTTCAGCACTTTACTTTACGCAATTTACTTTCAGTCTTTACTTTTACGCACTTTACTTTACGCACTTTATTTTCAGTCTTTACATTTCTGTACGCTTACTACAGACTTGTTCAACATCAATCCAACATAACTTTGGCACGCATTGCGCTTGAAATATAGCGTGCGGCCAGTGCCAAAAGTATGTTGCTTGGTTGATATTGAACTCGACTGCTCCAGCAATTTACTTTTCAGTATTTACTTTCAGTCCTGTATTTACTTTCTTTACTTTTCAGTATTACTTTCAGTACTAAAACCACAACCAATCCCAATCACACTTACATTTCTGTACAAATCCCTTAAAGAACAACTATCCACTAATTCCCTTGGGTTCGACCCCTACTTACCGCTTGCTAATCCAATAGTAAGTCACGAGTAGCGGACTTATAAATTAACTTTTGCGTTGCACACGACGACTGTGCTCCGTCAGGCCTCTTTAGTCATCTCTTTTGGAAATTCATTGCTAGGTGTAGGGATCTCCTCTTCATTCTCCTTCTTGTCATCCTCACTGTTGATAGGCACATGAGAAGTAGTGGCTCTTGCTTTCAGCGTAGGAAACTCCAACACCTTACCACTCTTAATTGTGATGGCATTGATGTCCTCGGTTGGATGCAAATCCGGTTTAGAGGGAAGTTTCCCTTGTTGTCTCGATGATGAGCTAGCATGTTGAGCAAGTTGCGTCTCCAACATCTTATTATGAGTAGCCATTTCATCCATTCTTTGGTTAAGTGCTTGGTACATCATCAAATTTTCTTGAGCGGCTTTTGCTTGATCCTGAGCGACCTTTGCTTGATCTTGAGCGGCCTTTGCTTGGTTTGCCATAATGTTTACCAAAATAGTGGCTATGGACTGATCTTGTGCACCTTGTTGAGGTGGGACTTGTGGTTGTTGAGGGCTCATTCCTTGGTAATTCCCTTGTTGTTGATAACCTTGATAATTTGGCCTTTATTGATATTGAGCTTTTAGTTGTCCTTTGCTGGATTGACCTTTTTGGAATTGAGGCAATGGCGCCATTTGACGAACTAATTCTTTTTAGCCTCTAGAATAGTATCAATGAAGAGAGGATCGAATGTAGTAGGTCAAAACATTTATAATGACCGGTAAAGTACCGGGTCAAACCCAAAGGAGCAAGCCAAGCACATGCACTATGTACGACCGTGTTTCCATTCGGCTATTCTAAACCAAAAATGTATGAGGGAGTGTATATCTAAATCCTATGTGACGAGTAATTAAGGATAAAAGATAGATAAGAGGTGTTTCGAGGGGTTACTCCCCTCCTTGGCATTTTCCCAATCATCACATACATGATATTCAAACATTCCATGGTAGTCAAATAGTTTAGAACCTAGTTCTCTTCATATCCTTAGAAATGATCTTATTCACTACATCCAAACTATCCCTAAGGTCGTTCGATTCTTAAGTCTAGTTTTAAGATTCAACATGTTACTTAGGCATTTCATCAAATACTTAGTAGCATGACATGTATAAAGTGCATAGTGAACATGAATTTAACACCATTAGATGTGATTAATTGATGATTCGCTCAGTGACTAACTCCAATGAGTTAAACATTCAATCCTAGTCAAGCATCCATATCCTAAGGTTCATTCGCATGATTTAAGATATGAATCATTTTCTCCATCCTAGAACTATTCCCTAGGGTTTCCAAGTCCTAGGTCCAAGTTTTAGTCTAAGTTGTCACCTAGGCATTTCATCAAACACCTAGAGTGCATAACATTCATAACACAAGAGAAACTGAAATCAACAATCATCCATATGAATATCAATGTATATTGTTGATGAAGGAGTACCAAGGAGAGTCATAAGACCCTCAAAACACAAGATCACTACTCACACATCATGTAAGACAACATGGTGTGAGTAGGGTTTATAGCACACAACAAGTAGAATAGGAAAAGATGTAGAGGAAGGAGGGTTGTCAATCCTTGAACTCCCTTTAGTCTTCTCTTCTTCTCCTTAGTTGGATCTTTTGATGATTGATGACCTTGGTTTAGCCTCTTTTCCAATCTTCTTCTCCCCAAAAACCTCCACACTTAGGTCAAAACCCTTGCTTTCTATTTATAAGCTCTGTGGGACTTTTTGAAGCAGCAGAGTCCAGCCAGTCGGCTGGACTTTCAGTCTGTCGCGGCTATGGCCGTGGGCAAGCTTCCTTCGGCTGACACTTCCCTGGGCTTTTTCGTGGTTGTAACGTCCGAATTTGGTCTTGGCGTCAACTAAAACATTGTAGCCCTTTGCGTTAGCTTTCTAACACGCTTTAGATCAACCGATTTGGACACCGTATGCGATCTGGGCGTTCCAAATAAGTCGTAAAGGTCAATCTGCCCGGTTTTGCTCTAAATCTTCAGTTTTTCCCTGAGTTTTTGTATTTAGGCTTCGACCTGGGTGGATACTTGTTTTCTACTTGAAATGTAGAGATAGAGGTCAAATGATATCAAAATAATGTCAGAAACGACCCAAATCAGTAAAAACTTGACTGATCAACACTCCACACTCCACACTTAAGCTTTGTTCGTCCCGAACAAAGTATGAAAATATGTCAAGGTCATGCAAATGTCAAAATGCTAGTGGTGCTATGTTTTTCGTCTATTTGCCTCACTAGATTTCACAAGGTCTCGATCATTATTCCTAAACATGTTATTGAAAGGTAAATGACAAGTATATACAATCTAACTAGCTCCTTTTCGTAGGCGTTACGAATGCATTTAGCGTATGCATTAAGCCTTTGAACCCCTAGGCTACCCTAGTGGACGAGTTATAGTCTCATGAGAGTTTTCAGAAGATGGAATACTCACAAATCCCATAAGCACCTATCCCATGAGAATGAATGCAAGAGTGCTTAATCTCAAAACAAATCCCTCACCCCAAACTAGGACGACCATCACAATATCATCAAAAGAACTTTTGAACCATTTGAGTACTCACGAGGTTGTGCATTCAAGATCATCAATACTAGGGCTATCAAATGTCTCATCCAATGATCTACTCATTTTCAAGGCAATACAATGAAGTCATAGTTTAGTTTGCACAAAAGAGTGTCAACCGCTCACCTATGCTAGCTAGGGCTAGTCCATTGGTTCACGACATGGAACTCATTCCCAAGTTTTAGGCACTCAAAACATAATCCATAAGGGAAGAGGAGTTCGACACTAGAGTTCTTATAAAACAAGCAAAGACCAAATGATAGTTCCCGTGCAAGCACAAGGGTCTTCTAAGAGTTAATCTAACTAGAACACAATACAAATGATGCACCCGCGCAAAAGTAGAATGATGGAAGAACATAAAGTCAAGTTTTAAGTGCTCCTTATTTTCTTTTTCAAATGGCCTTTGGCGTACAAATGCTTTCGAGGGGAACTTTTCTTCCTAACCCCCGGCATTTTTATGTTTAAGATAAAAACTTCTCTAGTACTCGAGAAAGTTTTTAGTCGGGGCTTTGCCCTCTTTTGACCATGAAAATGAAGCATTTTTTGTTGGGGCCTATTTTTTGCCCTCTTTTGTTTTTGACTCCACACTTAAAACTGGACAATATGTTCAAGGAGTGTATGGAATGCGCAGGAAACAATCATAAGCAAGGCACTAAATCAGAAAGAACTCTAGTCACCAAGGAGCATACAAGAGGTCTAAGTTTTTCGTGAAAATTTTAAAAAGTGCTTGCTAAAACTCAATCCAAGGTATTTCAACAAAAATACTTAGAAAATTAGATAGACAAGAGATAGCGATGATATTGATTCACAAGAATGAACGTTCAAAGGACTAGGTCGGTTCTAAGTTCAAGATCCAATAAATGTGAAAAGTAGGCTAGATGTGATTTATAGGGATTTAGAGTTGATAGTCACAACCCTATGTGGTTTTAACACTATCATGTTAGGGATAGAATACATGAATGCAAGTGTCCATTCTAAAATGATAAGCATGGCATAATCTGAGTGAACTATGTGACTACCCACTCCACACTTAAAATGTCGCTTAGTCCCTAAGCGCAAACAATAAAGAGAATGAGAAAAAGGCGCATAGGACTTCCCTCGTTTGTAAATGTGCCCCACCAATAGAAAAGATGCCATTGTGCTAAGCTTGATTGTACATGATGCAAATAACTTCCTTGATGACAAGAACACATGAGAGGTTAAAAGCAACAAGTGACCTACAAGGTTATGCAAAACTCAAGTATGAGCAAGATAACATCACAAGTCACATAATAACATCATGGCACAAGTTTCATAGAATTCAAACAAGGAAGTTGACCTACATTCTCCATAATGTGCACAAGGAATCTTAAGTGTCAAGAAAATGTCAAACTTGAGTCATAGCATGACATAACAATATAGTTCCACTCTAGTAGACTCCAATAAGGTACATGAGCACTATGGGCAACATCATTAAGCATAGAAAGATCAAGGGAAAGTTGGAGGGGTGTGGCGGTGTGAAGTGGAATACTCACTCCACACTTCAAATTTTACCCACTAATCATACATATCACACTCCACACTTTAGAGCCTTAGCTACTCAAAATCATGCCAAACACTTAAACATATAAAAGAACAAGAAGGAAACACTTACAAATCGGGTTACCTCCCGCGAGGGCCTAGTTTTTTCCATCTTGGCAAAGACGTAGCAAAGCGCCCCATAGAATCACTCGTTGAGAAGTCCTTTGCTAGGATCCCTTCTCACGGGGCGTTGGATTTGGCGTGTCAATCCACCTTTAAGTCCCATTTGAATTTCCTCCCATCAAGTCTACGTGGACTTTCCTTTGGGAGCATGACCCCTTCAAATATGAAGATCCCTTAAGAAATAAGGGGTCATGGGAGCTTTTTCCAAATGATCTCTCAAAATAGGGCAAGAAGCTCCAAAACTTGTCTCGAGACTTCGTAATGAAGAAAGGGTCTTCAAAATTTGTCTCGAGCTTGATGGGCACACCCTCCATAAGCTTTTCAATGATGTCCATGGGTGCCCATCTCTCAATCTCCCTCATTAAACTTTTGTTTTCTTGTGTGCGAGAAGGCTCTTTGGTTTGCTCCATGTATACCTCAACAAAGTCTTCATACCCTCGAGATCCTTTTCTCCCAATAGGCTCTTCCTCTATCTTATCCTCACCAAGAAGTTGGGATTCACATTTAGGCGCTTCTATAGAGGGAGGAAAGAGTTCTTCTTCATCAATAAAAGTTGTTTCATCTATGTAAGAGGCATCATCATTGAAGAATTCCTCATCGAAGAGCCGAGGCGTTCATGGAATGGTGAACTCTTGTGTATTCCCATTCGAATGATCTTGAGATGTGCTAGTAGTGAATGGTGTTTCACTTTCGCATGGCATCTCATCTTCGTTACAAGAATCATCATCCCATAGCCCAGCTTTAGTGGCGGCTCTCCAAAATTCATCCTCCATTTCTTTATCCCATTCTTCACTTGAGGCATTAGGATCAAGGACTTCTTTTGCGAGAAATTCTTGCTTCATTTTCTCTTGACGGTCAAGGAGTGTAGCAATTTTGGATTCAAACTTAGAGGGTTCACTTGAAGGTTGAGGAGGTTGAGGGTATGGAGGGTAGGAGTCTTCACCTGTAAAACATTGGTTATCATCCCCATTCAACTTATAATAACTAGTTTGATAGCCAAGTTCTTGGAAATAGGAATATGGTTGCTCCTCCTCTTGGTAGTATTCTCCATTAGAAAAAAATTGTTGGTTGTAGTTATCCATCCTCGCAAGACAAGATAAACAAAGTTAGTAAGAGATATGAGTAGAAAAAGAGAATATACAAGTATAAGAAAAAAAAGAAACATATTCACAAGAATAGTCGGAACTTCCACACTATCTAGTCTAGGGATGTGCTAACTAGTTGCTCCCCGGCAACGGCGCCATTTGACAAACTAATTCTTTTTAGCCTCTAGAATAGTATCAATGAAGAGAGGATCGAATGTAGTAGGTCAAAACATTTATAATGACCGATAAAGTACCGGGTCGAACCTAAAGGAGCAAGCCAAGCACATGCACTATGTACGACCGTGTTTCCGTTTGGCTTTTCTAAACCAAAAATGTATGAGGGAGTATATATCTAAATCATATGTGGCGAGTAGTTAAGGATAAAAGATAGATAAGAGGTGTTTCGAGGGGTTACCCTCTCCTTGGCATTTTCTCAATGATCACATACATGATATTCAAACATTCCATGATAGTCAAATAGTTTAGAACCTAGTTCACTTCATATCCTTAGAAATAATCATATTCACTACATCCAAACTATCCCTAAGGTCGTTCGATTCTTAAGTCTAGTTTTAAGATTCAACATGTAAATTAGGCATTTCATCAAACACTTAGTAGCATGACATGTATAAAGTGAATAGTGAACATGAATTTAACACCATTAGATGAGATTAATTGATGATTCGCTCAATGACTAAGTCCAATGAGTTAAACATTTAATCCTAGTCAAGCATCCATATCCTAAGGTTCATTCACATGAATTAAGATATGAATCATTTTCTCCATCCTAGAACTATTCCCTAGGGTTTCCAAGTCCTAGGTCCAAGTTTTAGTCTAAGTTGTCACTTAGGCATTTCATCAAACACCTAGAGTAGATAACATTCGTAACACAAATGGTATTGGCGTCAACTAGTAAGTTGTAGCCCTTTGAGTTAGCTTTCTAACACGCTTTAGATCAACCAATTTGGCACCGTATGCTATCTGGGAGTTCAAAATAAGCTGGAAATGTCAATCTGCCTTGTTTTCTCTAAATCTTCGGTTTTTCCTCGAGTTTTCGTATTTAGGCTTCAACCTTGAGGGATACTTGTTATCTACCTGAAATATAGAGATAGAGGTCAAATGACATCAAAATAATGTCGGAAACAACCCAAAATTATAGTGAAGAATGACAACAAATCAGTCGAAAACTCGACTGATCAGTAGTGCACTAAAAGAAGAAACTAGAGCATCGAGCTTCTTAGAGATGGCACGAACTTCCTCATTGGATTACACTGCGCTAACATTTTGTGTACTTCCATGTCTTTTGGGGTAACTTGTTTCTTCCCCATAAGTGAGAATTTCTTACGATTTTCTCAATAATCTTTTCTCCGTGGATTGGTAGAAGGTCCATTATAGCACCTCCCGCGGCTTGGTCCATTTGATTCCTAGCCTCGGAATCCATACCTCCATAAAAATTGTGGATGAGAGTCCACTTGTCCAAGTTATGATGGGGACATGATCTTTGAAGCTTCTTGTACCTTTCCCACGCTTCGTAAAATGTTTCCCCATCACGCTGTGCAAACGTGTTGATTAGGCTCCTTAGCTTGGCGGTTTTTCCAGGTGGGAAATACTGAAGAAGAAAAGTTTGAGCAAGGTCTTCACATGTGGTGAACGTCCCCGGTTCATGACTCCATAACCAATCTTTAGCTTTCCCCATAAGTGAGAACGGGAAAAGCCTAAGATAAATGGCTTCCTGATGAGTCGTATTTATACGACTCGTCGAATCAACTAATCCTATTTATTTCTACACTTTAAATATGCAAACATTTACTTTTTAGTATGATTTTGCATTTCAGGTGTTTCGGAATGATGGTGTTTTAGGCCGAAAACATCACAATGCCATATCAGACCTTTGGACGTTCAACGAGACGCTGGGAATGGACCTTTGATCAGAAAAATACGAGTCATATACCATTGCGAAGGTGACTCAATTCGCTACAACTCGCTAGTTCACACCGAGAACAACCGAGGTCATCCAACAGGTTAAATTCAGAGTCGAAGTCAGAACTGGCGCGCAGAAAAAGGACCGCAACTCAGTACGGATAGCGTTATCGCTAAGCATTAGCAGCAACGCTAATGTTAAAGGAGAACGCGCCGCTAATGCAAGGGGAAAACGCGCCAAGTCGGCGAGGGCTGACACCTGCAGGCCGTTTAATGACGTCAGCAAGTCCGAATTTTGATAATTCCAGCCCAAAACAGATTTGGAAATCCCAGTTTATTATAAATAAGAAGTTTGGGCTAGGGTTTTCAGAATCCATCATTCTACGAAGACTGAGACGGCTCTGGAGAAGACGAAGACGCAACTTTTCGATGAAGCAAAGAATTTTCTACTTGTTTTCATCATTAAATTCTGCATTTGTTTTCTATGACTATGAGTAGCTAAACCTTTAATTTGGTTTAGGGTTTCGTTCATTGTGACAATCGTTTTGAGACTTTTTACTTAATGCAATTTCTTGTTTCTCTAGTTCTTGTGCCTAATATTAAGGGTTGAATTGTGAAGCTAAGCTGAGACTTACCCGTAAAGCTTAGCCGAATAATTCAGTTCTTATCGTTAATACTTGTTTGAGACTTTCCCGTAAAAACGAGTAAGAACACCTAGATTAAATAATGCCTATCCCGGATTATTAGATTTAGGAGAACTAGAAGTCTAATGCCTGAAACGGATTAGATTGTGGTGTATTGCCTGAAACGGAATACTTTAGGTTATAACCTGTAAAGGAGTAACCACACTGAGAAACCTGAAATTAGATAATTAGCAGTCAATGATAAACGTGTCACAATAGAAACCCTAAACTGAATGCTTTCTCTTATTGAACTCTTCGTTATTCTTTTCGCTCGTGCTTTTACGATACTTGTTTACAAAACCCCCTTTTATTTAATTGTTTTCAGGAACAACTTCAACAACTAGCTCTCTTGGGTTCGACCCAGCTTGCCGCTTTACTAGCTAATAGCAGGAGAAAAAATAAATTTAAGTTTGACGCATCAAACGACGCGCGTCAAATTTTGGGGCCATTACCGGGGAGCTGCGCTTCGGTGAAGCTATTTCTATTTTTTATTTTCATTTTTCTATTTTCTATTTTTCTATTTTTATTTAGCTATTTTTAGTATTTCGCTACTTGTGCGCCATGTCTTGTACAGGTAGTCAGATTGGTGATGACCAGAACAACAACAACAATGCGATTGCCCCAGTTAATAATAACGAGGTGATCCCTCCATTCTACGATGAACCAGAACGAGAGATGCGCGCTTGCAATAGGGCAAATAATGCAGCAAGGTTGGCTCAACAGCTGAATCAGAGAGCGCCTGTGGCACAGAATGGTGCTGGTGCGACACATCCGCCTCCACCGCCTCCACTACAACCTCCACAGCCGCCTATCCACATGGAGCCAGAATATGAAGAGGAGGATTACCACGAGCCCACAATGAAGGAGCTGTCTGCCCCAAATTTTCAGAACATTCCTTGGTGCATCTATGAGGGGCCAGACATGCAGGAAATCGTGGTCAGTTCTGCAGTGGTGCATCATCTGCTCAAGTTTTCGGGTCGGCAAGGAGAGTCAGCCACCAAGCATCTTCAGAGCCTTCATGGCATCTGCCAGACTCTCCGACCCTAAGGAGCCATAGTGGAGAATTTCAAACACAAGGCTTTTCATCTTTCCTTAACTGATGCAGCTCACGCTTGGTTTTTATCTCTTCCTTCAGGTAGCATAAGGACTTGGGACCAGATGCAGAAGAAATTCCTCGACAAATACTACCCAGCAGCCAAGGTAGGACAGGTTCGTAGACAGCTGCAAGAGCTCAGGCAGGGGCCGAATGAGTCCATGTATGACTACGTGGAGAAGTTCAACCAGCTGGAACAGAGCTGCTGCAACATTGGGATGCCTGAGAATCCGGTAATCAAGTACTTGCTAGATGGGTTGAGGGCACTCAATAGGATGTTGCTGGACGCCTCAGCTGGAGGGACTATCATGAGTCTATCCCCAGCGGGAGTGCGAAGGATGATTGCAGAGCTGGCTGAAAATGCAAGGTTCAGAGAGGAAAACAGTCGGCAGGATGAATTCAGCCGGACTAGGAACATCTCAAGGGCTGACACTGCACCAGCTTCTGACGAGCTGAAGGAATTAAAGGAGATGGTGAAATTGCTGGTGACTAATCAGGTAGCTCAGGTGAAGGCATGTGAATTCTGCTCTGCGACTAATCACAAAACGGATGCGTGCCCTAGTCTACAGGAGGACGAGCATGGAGACGTCAACAATGTGGGCAGTTATCAGCACTACGACAACTGCCAGCAACAGCAAACATTTGGGCTAGCAGCTAACGGGTTCAGTTGGAGAGACAAGAATAATAATACTATGAAGGAACCAGCCCAGTAGTCCCAACAGTAGCAGCAGTACTATCGGCCTCCATATCGTCAACAACAGGGCAGCTACAATAATTAGAGCCAGTATCAACAGAGAGGGTAGAATTACAATCAAGCAGGCCCCAATAATCAGAACAGCAGCAAATCTCTGGAGGACATTGTGAAAGAGCTGGCAGCTAGCACCCAGCAATTGGCCACCACAGTACATTAAAATCAGGCCAAGAACGATGAGACTTTAGCAGAACTGGGTAAGCAGATGTCCAACCTAGCCCAGACAGTTTCGACGCTGAAGAGAGATCCAGGAAGGCTACCATCGCAGCCAGTGCCTAATCCGGGAGGGAATGTCAGCACAATGGCAGTAGTGGATGTGGACGCAGCACTTAAGGAGTTTGCTTATTGAGTGAATCAGATGCTCGCGATCGACAGGCACATTGAGGCGGAAAATAGCAAAAATGAGCGGGAATCAGTGCAGACCGCGTCCGAAGGAGACTTTAGCCCGATGCTAATGTCTGAAGCAGACGCGGCCTTAACATGTAAACGAGACGCGGCCCCTACTGGTACTTGTGCTAAAACTGACCCTTCACCTTCGTTATCTATGCAGGTAATAGCTCTTGAGGACCAGATTGTCGACAAGGATGAGCTAGGAGGCAGATTGGAGGCGAGGCAGGAGCAAAACAGCCCAACGATGGAGCACCCACTCGATACGAGTCGTGAGTCACCAGGAAAGAGTAAGGACCCAAGTGCCTTCACAGTCACCTGTGGTATCGGTGAGACTCAAATACATCACTGTTTAATTGATTTGGGTGCTGCCATTAATGCTATGCCATATTCGTTGTATTGTTCGTTGAAATTGGGACCATTGAAGCCCCCTGAACTATTGGTAGAGTTAGGGGATAAATCATGTATTCGTCCTGTTGGGTTGCTAGAGGATCTAACCCTATGAGTAGGAGACCTTGTTGTTCCTGTAGATTTCTATGTCTTGCAGATGGGAGATGCTAGAGACTATGATCCTCCAGCGCTTATCTTGGGACGGCCATTCCTCTTCGCCACCAAGGCCAAGATTGACATGGGCTCCGGCTTACTGTCACTTGCGTTTGGTGGCAAAACATCAAACTTTCAGATCTATGAGGATGCCGATCGTCCATGCTATGAAGAAACCACCGGATATCGTGAATACATCATACCTTGGTGCCCTAATTCCAGACCCGCCGGACGAGACTGACTGTGCAACTAGACCAGTAGCTCTGAGCAGTGTATCCTCACAGACTCAGGAGGACGTGAAGGCAAACCCACCTGATCGATGGAGAGCAGATCTGAGCACGCCATTACATGAGAATGTCGGGTAGGCTGATGGAGTAGCTGAGGTGAAGTTTGACCTCACTCGTCCATGGGATCCTAACTTGTGATCCCTAAATGAGGTACCGTCGAGCCAACGACGTAAAACGAAGGCGCTCGCATGGAGGCAGCCTGGCAATTTTGTCATTTTTTTTGTTTACTATTTCTTTTGTATTTTATTTGAAACTTGACTCATATTTTACATTGTCTTTTGGGAAAGGAGATGTTCTTCATGCAGGTAACAATGCACCTTAGTGCGGATCGCGTCAGCCCTCCACATTAGCTGACCGCGTTCGCCCTCAACATTAAGGTAACGTCTACACCAGACGCGGCACGTAACGTCTGAAGCAGACGCAACACGTAACGTCTGAAGCAGACGCGGCTGACCGTTGACCAGCGTTGACCGACTCGGTTTACCAGAATTTACACCGTCACACGACGACACGAGGGGGGTGCATGTTCATTTTTACTCTCTACTTGTTTACCCCTACGTTTGCGTGTCTTGCATTATTTGTGTCTTTGAATTTAAGTCGTACCGTGAGGACACGGCTTAGTTCAAAAGTGTGGGGTGGGAGAGTCAGTCTGTTGTATCAGCACGTTTATTTTTGCACCTGCATACTGTCTGCACGTTTCCCTTTATATAAAAATAGTCCTGATGAAGTATGAAATTTCTCTGTTTCTTGGATACACGGTATTGAAGTATGAGTATGTGAAATTTATGATCCCGACTACATGTATTTCTCCCGTGAAATCTGATTTGTGCGATTACGTGTGAATTTAACCTACTACGTGTCCTATTGAGTTGAGATAAACAGGGATGTGGAGTTGTGATGGACCATAATTATACGAATCATAAACACAGTAAAACCCACTAAATTAGACTGTTTGTCTATTTAACTTTTGCTTGTTAGTTCTGATTTATATCTACAGGGTATTTTGGAGACTAGAGAGAAAACACGCTAAGGAGAGGATTTTACGCTGAAAAGATATTACGAGTCATTCCAAGGTCAAGATCAGACGCCGACTGAAGAAATCTCAAGATCCTGACGTGGAATCACTCAATACAAATCCAACCGAGGAACAACCAAATTCAGACCGGAGTGAAATTGGACTAATTGTTTTGTGAAAACTACACAAAACCACACAAAAACTCCTCTCCCCTACAAGTGACCGGCGGCTTTGTGCAAGAGGTGGCCAAAGCCACCTCCCCTCCTCCTCCATGACCGGCTACCCGGCGGCTTTACCTCCTCCCCTCCTCACCACAACTTTGTGACATGTGTCACCCTTCTCCACCACATCCTCCTCCTCCTTAGGCCTATAAATACAAGCCCTCCCCTCTCATTTGTATCATCCCACAATCAATAAACACTTCGCTCTCTAAGTTTTGGTACTTTTGTAAGTTTGGTTTTGAAATAATACTCCTGTTGGTTCTTGAGTATTATAACAGTTTTAGAGAATACTCCTGTTGGTTCTTGAGTATTCAAGTAGGATTTGGGAATACTCCTGTTGGTTCTTGAGTATTCCCCTTTACTTACTGTCTTTCAAAAACCCCCGAGTATTTAGCTATGATATCCTCTTCCATGGATAATCGTAGCTAAACTCTTCATTCGGTTGAAGGGGTGTACTTGTATCATAAAATGTTTTAGACCCTGCACTTAGTGCCTCTTCTTTTTATTCAAAACTTGTTCTATGTGCCATATATTAGGCCAGAACTTCCAAGGTTGAGTGGATGCTTGAAATGGCAAAACTCTTCCGTGGGGGTTCGTGAACATACTCGGGTAAGTGGATGCTTGAAATGGCAAAGCTTATCTGAGGACAAGTGCTAGTCTAAATAGAACAAGTGCTCTACGACCTTGAAATGGGCTAGACGGTGTGTGCAAATCGAGTGCTTGAAATGGCCTTGATACACTTTTGAATACTTAAAAGAATCACTAATGGTCAATGATAAACAGGCTATGATACAAGGCCCCCGAAACCGAATGCTTTCCTAAGATTTAAAAAACCCCTCGCATTTACTTTCTTAGTATAAATTACTCTATCAACTGCTCACCTTCCGGAGGACTTACCAATCACGCATCACCCGCTGTAAGTCTTCTACTTTTACTTTCAGTATTTTACTTTTCTGTCATTTACTTTTCCGCACTAAAAACCAAAACCAAAACCAAAACCAACCAACCAACCACTTACTTTTTCGCACTAAAACCTCAATCAACCTAAAACACGCTCCCTCGCTGTACAAATCCCTCAAAGAACGACTATCCCCCTAATTCCCTTGGGTTCAACCCCTACTTACCACTTGCTACCCAGTAGTAAGGTCACGAGTAGCGGAATATAAATTTGCTTTTGCACAGAGAACACCGCACCTTAACCACAGTGCGGTGGGCTCCGTCAAAACTGGCGCCGTTGCTGGGGAATTAGTTAATTAATCGGATAAAGTTCTTTGAATCAATACTCGCTCCGAAACAACCATGTCTCTCGAAGGAAGCCACCATGATTACCAGGATGATGACGAGATGAACCTGTACGATCGAAATAATGAAGTGCCACTATCATTTGTGGACGATCCGGAACAACTCATCAGAAACAGAAGAGCTCGTGATAGGGAGGCCATGCGAAGATACCAAGGGTACAATAACAACAACAACTACGCTCAGAGAGAAATACAACAATACGCCCCTAAACCAGCTCAATCATTCTACCGACCTCCCCATAAGCAGTACAACCAAAACTCTCCACCGGCTAGCCAATATCAACAGAAGGCTCCAAATCAATACCAGGCGGGCCCGAGTAATCAGCAAGGACCAAACAAGTTGCTGGAAGACATAATAAAGGAGCTCTCAGGAACTGTGTAGCAATTGTCAGGCTCTGTACAGCAGTTGAGTACTATTGTGCACCGATACCAGGCAAAAACTGACCGGGCAATTTCAGAATTAACCAAGCAAATGTCTCAGCTAGCTACCTCAATGACCGCCCTTACTAATGAGCCCAGCAGACTTCCTTCACAAACCATCCAAGACCCAAAGAGGAGTATTAACGTAGTAACAATGTCACAAGTGAAGGAGGCACTGGAAGAAGCTGCACGACCCTCACAACCAGGGAAAGAAGAATTCGGTGGTATGATTGGGGAAGACGAAACACGAACACTCGAAGAACTGAGAGCCATGGAAATACTCAAGGAAGCACAAACTGCAGCCCTACTTAAAAAACAACAATGAGGACCAGCAGCTATGGTCAAAGGACCCTCACCTTCTCAGAAACATTGGAAGGAGACACCACCTGAACAAGGGGAACAGGACCCAAGCACATCATCTCACAAGAAATCGGGGAAAGACAAGGCAAAAATCAACACAGGAACAGTGGTGAAATTCGACTTGAGCCACCCATGGGATCCAAACCAGTGATCCAGGAATGAGGTACTGTCGAGCCAACGACGTTAAACAAAGGCACTGGTCGGGAGGTAACCCGACACCTATCTTACTTTCTGTCTTTTATTTTCCTGTCATTTAGTTTTTCCAATAAATCGCTCTCACCCACTTGGTGCATAGAAGAAATGACTATTCAGGAATCGGTTATGGGTGCAACATTAAGCCAGCCAGGCCTACGCTGAGAGTTCAAGGCCCCAGCCGAACTCCCTCGATTATCCAGCCTCATTCCATGTCGTTCACTCGACACTTTAAAGGGAGTTCTGTTCTTCCCTTTTCCCTAATGTCATTCTCTTCTCGTATAACATCTGCTTGCGTGGCTTTTGAACTAAGTCTTACTGAAAGGCACGCCTTCGTTCAAAAGTGTGGGGTGAGAACCACCTGTGTACATAAACATGTTTTCTTTTTTAATATTATCTTTTTGAAAATATGAACTTAAGAATGTGAAAAAGATAGATCATAATTCATGCATTAACCTTGTGAAAATTCAACTGTTTAAAAACTTAGAATGTAACTTCTCATTTGTCCCTTTGTGCTGAGATAAACTAGGGATGTGGAGTTGACATAAACTGCCCTAGAGAGGCTTGGCAAGCACTCGAAGGATCGAATAACACTATATGGTTTTCGAAGTAGTGGAGGCTGCACTTCGGGTTTCAGTGAAGATTGAAGTCATCTCCGCCATGCAGTGTTTATGCAAAAAGAAAAAAAGGCGAGGACGGGAATCAGACCATCCTATCTCTAGTCAAAGTAGCCGAGAAAATAGATGAGCGACCCTCATCTTGACCCGCGCGAAACGACAAGGATGAGAGGAGCGGGGAGGTATTTCCATATGCTCGCGGGCGACGATTGGACCTCCCAAAAAGGCTTGAGAAAATGGACTAGCAAGCCACAAAAAGGCAAAAGCTCAAAGAAGCAAATCAAGAGGCCAAAGGCCCAAAATTGTGAAGGTTTTAACCGAACAAAAGTGAAGTACTCAAAGAGTCAAATCAAAGGCCAAAGGCCGATTCACTACAAAAGCTGTCCCTCGCCAAAAGAAAATCAAAGACCAAACCATTGAAACCCGAACCGAATCATGTGCTAGAGAAAGCTACAAGAAAACCATATAGTACGAGACGGTCCCGAGAATGCAGTCCAGGAGCCTAAAAAGGGCTATCTCCCGAAACATCCAGAATAATTTGCATCTCAGCACGAAGGTACAAGTATCAAGTTTCTTCTATTTATTTACACAGTTCAATTTGGTAATAAGTAAGCAATGCATGAATTAGGATAAATCGAGTCCCACAGTCTAACTTTCATATTTTAAAACTAAACTTAATGTGCCGCCCTTTAATAGCATTGTTCGGGACGAACAACTAAAAGTGTGGGGTGATCTGATGGACCATAATTATACGAATCAAAAACACAATAAAACCCACTAAATTAGACTGTTTGTCTATTTAACTTTTTCTTGTTAGTTCTGATTTATATCTACAGGGTATTTTGGAGACTAGAGAGAAAACACGCTAAGGAGAGGATTTTACGCTGAAAAGATATTACGAGTCATTCCAAGGTCAAGATCAGACGCCGACTGAAGAAATCTCAAGATCCTGACGTGGAATCACTCAATACAAATCCAACCGAGGAACAACCAAAGTCAGACCGGAGCGAAATTGGACTAATTGTTTTGTGAAAACTACACAAAACCACACAAAAACTCCTCTCCCCTACAAGTGACCGGCGGCTTTGTGCAAGAGGTGGCCAAAGCCACCTCCCCTCCTCCTACATGACCGGCTACCCGGCGGCTTTACCTCCTTCCCCCCTCACCACAACTTTGTGACATGTGTCACCCTTCTCCACCACATCCTCCTCCTCCTAAGGCCTATAAATACAAGCCCTCCCCTCTCATTTGTATCATCCCACAATCAACAAACACTTCTCTCTTTAAGTTTTGGTACTTTTGTAAGTTTGGTTTTGAAATAATACTCCTGTTGGTTTTTGAGTATTATAACAGTTTTAGAGAATACTCCTGTTGGTTCTTGAGTATTCAAGTA
Organism: Rhodiola kirilowii; assembly: GCA_033675215.1. Classification (NCBI taxonomy): domain Eukaryota; kingdom Viridiplantae; phylum Streptophyta; class Magnoliopsida; order Saxifragales; family Crassulaceae; genus Rhodiola; species Rhodiola kirilowii. The sequence goes on from JAUCNB010000027.1 coordinate 370,689, forward strand.
GGATTTGGGAATACTCCGGTTGGTTCTTGAGTATTCCCCTTTACTTACTGTCTTTCAAAAACCCCCGAGTATTTAGCTATGATATCCTCTTCCATGGATAATCGTAGCTAAACTCTTCATTCGGTTGAAGGGGTGTACTTGTATCATAAAATGTTTTAGACCCTGCACTTAGTGCCTCTTCTTTTTATTCAAAACTTGTTCTATGTGCCATATATTAGGCCAAAACTTCCAAGGTTGAGTGGATGCTTGAAATGGCAAAACTCTTCCGTGGGGGTTCCTGAACATACTCGGGTAAGTGGATGCTTGAAATGGCAAAGCTTATCTGAGGAGTTCGACCTCTTTTAAACACCATTGGTTTTGATCGGAAATGACGGATCAATGGATGCACATAGGCTAGTATACCTTGAAATGGGGTGCTAGTCTAAATAGAACAAGTGCTCTACGACCTTGAAATGGGCTAGACGGTGTGTGCAAATCGAGTGCTTGAAATGGCCTTGATACACTTTTGAATACTTAGAAGAATCACTAATGGTCAATGATAAACAGGCTATGATACAAGGCCCCCGAAACCGAATGCTTTCCTTAGATTTAAAAAACCCCTCGCATTTACTTTCTTAGTATAAATTGCTCTATCAACTGCTCACCTTCCGGATGACTTACCAATCACGCATCACCCGCTGTAAGTCTTCTACTTTTACTTTCAGTATTTTACTTTTCTGTCATTTACTTTTCCGCACTAAAAACCAAAACCAACCAACCACTTACTTTTCCGCACTAAAACCTCAATCAACCTAAAACACGCTCCCTCGCTGTACAAATCCCTCAAAGAACGATTATCCCCCTAATTCCCTTGGGTTCGACCCCTACTTACCACTTGCTACCCAGTAGTAAGGTCACGAGTAGCGGAATATAAATTTGCTTTTGCATAGAGAACACCGCACCTTAACGACAGTGCGGTGGGCTCCGTCAAGTTGATAGAAATGTCCTAGAGAGACCCGACGAAGCATTCAAAGGACTGAATTTCGAGTTATATGGTTATGTGGATTTCGTGGAGGCTAGCACTTCGAGACGACATGGTTAAGAGTCTGCTCCGCCACTGTAGTGCTTATGCGGTCAGGTGGGACGGGAAAACAACACTCCGTCCAATCTCTAGTCCGAGTAGCCGGGAAAACAGACGAGCAACCCTCGGCTTGACTCGCGTCAAAAGGACAAGGATGAGTGAGAGCATGGAGGTATTTCCATATGCTTGCGGGCGATGATTGGACCTTCGTCAAAGAAAAGAAAAGGACAAGCAATTCGAAATACAGGAGCAAGGCTTCAAAAAAAATCAGCCACATTGTGAAGTTTCATACAACAAAAGTGAAGTACACCATTGTTACATTAAGAGCCAAAGGCCAAAGAAATTCACTACAAAAGCTGTCCAACAAAAGAAAGAAAGCTCAGAAAACCTTGAAGCTCGAATGAATCACGTGCAAGAAAAAACAATGATATATAACCATATAGCGAGAGTTCGGAACAGCGAATGCAGATCATGGGTCTAAAGAGGACTATCTCTCATTCATCCAAATTGATTTGAATTTCAGCTCAAAAGGTAACATGTATCAAAGTTAATTCTGTGTTAAGCATAATGATTTGAGTACCGATTGAGCGATGTATAGAAAGGAGGAATTTAGACTAGCAGCTCATTTTCATGTAGGACGTCGAAGAAATTGTGGTGTGCATTTATTTTCCTTCTATGACTTAGTTCTTGTTCGAGACGAACAAGTTTAAGTGTGGGGTGGTTTGATGAGTCGTATTTATACGTCTCGTCGAATCAACTAATCCTATTTATTTCGACACTTTTATATGCGAACATTTACTTTTTAGTATGATTTTGCATTTCAGGTGTTTCGGAAGCTATAGGAGGAAACGCGCATAAAGACGGCGTTTTAGGCCAAAAACATCACAATGCCAAATCAGACCTCTGGACGTTCAACGAGACGCTGGGAATGGACCTTTGATGAAAAATACGAGTCATATACTATTGCGAAGGTGACTCAATTCCCTAAAACTCGCTGGTTCACACCGAGAACAACCGAGGTCATCCAAGAGGTCAAATCCAGAGTCGAAGTCAGAACTGGCGCGCAGAAGAAGGACCGCAACTCAGTGCGGATCGCGTTTTCGTTAAGCATTAGCTGCAACGCTAATGTTAAAGGAGAACGCGCCGCTAATGCAAGGGGAAAGCGCGCCAAGTCGGCGAGGGCTGACGTCAGCAGGCTGTTTGATGACGTCAGCAAGTCCGAATTTTGATAATTCCAGCCCAAAACAAATTTGGAAATTCCAGTTTATTATAAATAAGAAGTTTGGGCTAGGGTTTTCAGAATCCATCATTCTACGAAGACTGAGATGGCTCTGGAGAAGACGAAGACGCAACCTTTCGACGAAGCGAAGAATTTTCTACTTGTTTTCATCATTAAATTCTGCATTTGTTTTCCATGACTATGAGTAGCTAAACCTTTAATTCGGTTTAGGGTTTCGTTCATTGTGACAATCGTTTTGAGACTTTTTACTTAATGCAATTTCTTATTTCTCTAGTTCTTGTGCCTAATATTAAGGGTTGAATTGTGAAGCTAAGCTGAGACTTACCCGTAAAGCTTAGCCGAATAATTCAGTTCTTATCGTTAATACTTGTTTGAGACTTTCCCGTAAAAATGAGTAAGAACACCTTGATTAAATAAATCTTATCCCGGATTATTAGATTTAAGAGAACTAGAAGTCTAATGCCTGAAACGGATTAGATTGTGGTGTATTGCCTGAAACGGAATACTTTAGGTTATAACCTGAAACAGAGTAACCACACTTAGAAACCTGAAATTAGATTATTAGCAGTCGATGATAAACGTGTAACAATAGAAACCCTAAACTGAATGCTTTCTCTTATTGAACTCTTCGTTATTCTTTTCTCACGTGCTTTTATGATACTTGTTTACAAAATCCCCTTTTATTTAATTGTTTTCAGGAACAACTTCAACAACCAGCTCTCTTGGGTTCGACCCCGCTTGCCGCTTTACTAGCTAATAGCAGGAGAAAAAATAAATTTAAGTTTGACGCATCAAACGACGCACGTCACTTCCTTCGGCACATTATTGATCTTGAACGTGTCACAATGCTCTAGGAACGATGCTAGGTGAGTGTTGGGATTCCAAGCCCATTAAATGCATTCGCGGCGACCATGTTTATCAAAGCCGATTTCAAATCAAACTGATGCGCAGCCACTGCGGGAGGGGCTATCGGTGATCGAAATCCCATGAGGTGTGGGGTCACATAATCCCTTAATACCCTTTCATATTGGGCTTCGGGTGTGGGATTACGGTGTGCATGGGGTTCTTGGTTATCCATGGCTCTTGTAGGTGTTTTTTTCGGTGTTTTTTTGGGTTTTGGGTTTGGTATTTGTCCAGGAAGAAGGTGAGCTAGAACTTTCCTTCTTTTTTGGAAAATAGCCGTACACTCCAAGTATAAACCTCACCCTTTTGGCGCTATTGGTTTATATTGGGATTGTACATTAAACTACGAACCTCACACTTTCTGCGGTATTGGTTCGAATCAATAAACTCGCTAATGTTTACTAACTCTCGTCGCGTAAACAAGGGGAGTCCTTGTCGTAGAACGAGCCTTTCCCGTTACAATCTCGGGCCATTTTCGTAGTCACCAAGTTTATAACGCGTATTTCACTGAATTGTCGGATACTAAGTCTCACCCTTTTGGTGCTATTGACTTAATATCTCAACGCAATGCACTTAGACATTTAGTCAAACACCTAGTATGCATCGCTTGGGTTTAAGCGTTAAGTAAAATACAAATCGAATAAGACAAATCAATTCATGCAACTATTTGTTTTATTCAACGATTCATAGTTAGACAAGTTTCGTAGGACCCCAAAATAGGATCACTACTCACTATCCATGGAAGTGAACATATAAATCATGTTTTTGTTTGGATAGAAATTACAAAATTTATGAAGAACAATCACAACCTTGATATAGATGATGATGTTGTCCCCCTTCGAATTGCAATCCATTTGATTCCGATCGATTCCTTGAGTCTTTTTATCGTGAAGTTACCTTGAAGAATAGTCTCTCAAACCATCGTGATGATGATGTTGCGGCTCAAAACTCCTTTTTTCCTTTTGTTAAAAACTACAATTTCGCATTTTTCTGAAACTTAGCCAAAATTGCATTTTTGCCCGTCTGGCTTGTGTCAGTAGTATCACCTAAAAGGTGATATGAGAAAAACCAGAGAGCTGATTTTTTTTATAGCTAGTATCACCAGTGTCACTTAAATAGGCGACACAGGCAATACAAGCGCATAGTGATATAGGCTATTTGGCTCCAATTGTTGACCCCTTTAACAACTTAATCTGCTCTTGGTCCAAACTACAAAGTTGTAGCCTTTCATCTCAGCTTTCTAGCAAGCCAAAGATCAATGCATTTAAACACCGTATGAGCTCCGGGCGTACGCGACAAGTATGAATGTCAATCCTCCTATTTCTGCACTGTTTTTGCCAAAATTCTCAAAAACACTTTATTTCCCTTGGATTCTTTTTTCACCTAAAAGCATCAAAACACAGAGTGAGAGCTCATAAGAATAAGGAAAATGATCGATAATCCACTAAATGTGAAGCATAAATATAGTCAAGATTTATACTCATAAATCAGCTTGCGAGAAATGTGGTGTTATAACACATAAAACTAAAGGTTGTGAGGCGACAAGGTTGATCAATGGCGAGGGTGATATGAAAGGAGTGAGTACTGAGACTGTTATCCTAGTTGGCCAAAGCGTGGAGGGAGCAAGCAGGAAGGCGATAAATGTCCAACATGAGTAAAACCAAACGCTAGCAGCAAAAGAGATGACGAATGCGGCGGAGGTGGAGCGGTCCAGGGCGGTGGAGGAGCTGACTGAGGTGACGATGGAGGTTGCGGAAGCTGAACAGTCTACAATAGAGGAAACAACACTGAATAGGAAAGCGGAAAAGAATATGTTGGCGGCGCAATTATTAGATGAGTCGGGGAAAATATTGGATGCGTGGAGCGAGAAAGTGGGGGAAGTACGAAGGCGGCTAGCTCAGTTTTTGAGGATTTCCATAATAAAGGAAAGCAAATCATGGAATACAGAGAACTTCCCGGGTCGGGTTATGGTTCAATTAAATGACCAGGTCACTTTTTGGGCGCGTTAGGGACCAACTAAATCACTACCATGCCCACCCTCCATAGAAGGGTTTACGGGTGTGTGAGGTTCTAGGCGTTGTGGAAATGGTGGATCGATTCAACATATTGAGCCATCTAATTGGGAACATGGGGCAGTACTTTGGATGGGAGCAAACAGAAGTGACACAGAATTACACTTTGGAAAACATAGTAGGGCGAAGGAAGGGCGTCGGGAAAGGAATAGTAAAGTCAGGGTACGAAAGAAGGAGATGAAAGCTAGTTCACAAGCAGCATGCAGATCGGGTTGTCAATCAATCCGGGAGAGGAAGATAATCAAATTGAGCCAGGCAGGTTTGGTTGATATCACGATAGGGCAGGTACCAAGGCTGGATGCGGATATTGAAATGTGCGAAGCGAGATCGGCGATGGTCGGAGGACGGCCCCGTCGATGCCAATGAATCTCTTAGTTTGGAACTGCAGGGGTCTATGGAGTGCTCCTGCGGTTCGAGCTTTAAAGGAGGTAATATGAACTCACTCCCCCTTGATTGTAGGTTTAGTGGAAACAAAACACAGTAGACATTATTGGGAATTCTTAAGATGCAAACTAGGTTTCACTAATTGTTTTGCAGTGGATAGAGTTAGGCGGTCGGGAGGATTGGTTTTATTATGGAAGGACGGTATAGATGTTGAGATTAGAAACTACTCTAGATTTCATATTGATGCGGATTCTGGAAAATAGTAAGTTTTGGCTTACTATTTTTCTATGGAAATCCAGTTAGGAGTCATAGGAAGGATAGCTGGAGATCGTTGGAAGCTCTGGGAGTTGATTGGAGAAGCCCCTGGCTTGTGGCGGGGGACTTCAACGAAGTAAGATTTGATTGGGAAGCTGTAGGTAAGGGCCTAAGAGAAAAAAGCAGAATGAATCAGTTCATTTAAGCTATTTGTCGGTGTGGTTTAGTGGACTTGGGTTTCATAGGAAATATTTACACATACACAAATAGAAGGAGGGGAATATATGAAGCAACGGCCAGGTTGGACAGGACACTCAGGAACATGGAGATGAAGAAACTAGCACAACACTGGATGTGCATCATGCGCTAGGCCTCAGATATGACCAAAATCCGTTAGTAATAAAGCTAAGGGGAGATGTCCGAAAAAGGGCACCAAACAATTCTCATATGAGGAAATGTGGTATAGGCACCCAGTCTTTACAAATGTAGTGAGGAGAGGATGGGGTGAAGCAATGGGAAAAAATTAAAATCTTTCAGAGGCATTAGGACATTGTGCGGATGTGCTGGAGACATTGAATAAAAATGATTTTGGTCATGTTCAGAAAAGTATCAAGACAATAAAGAGTAAGTTGAATGGATTGAAGCAAATGAGGAGGACTGGGGAAATAGTGGAGCAGGAACATAAGTTGAATGCAGAAAAGAATGGTTAGAAAGGGAAGAGTTCTTATGGAAACTAATATCTCTCACTGATTGGCTAAAGGAGGGAGATCAGAACACTGCTTATTTTCACGCCAAGGCCTCGCAACGAAGGAGTATAAATAATATAGATAAAATGATGAAAGATGAAGAAGTGATTGAAGATGAGGAAGGTATGAAAAAAATTGGTGGAAGACTATTTCAAGGAAATGTACTCATCATGTGGGATGGCAGGGGAGTTGAAAACAGAAATGGAAATCATCCCTGAAATATTATCAGACAAAATGAGGAAGGAGCTTACACAGCCTTACACGAGAGAAGAAATTAAGTAGGTACTTTTCCAGTTGCCTCGTACAAAAGCACCGGGAACAGATGGCTTTCCTGCCTGATTTTATCAAAAGAACTGGGAGGTTGTGGGAGACTGTGTGAGTTCATAAATTTTAAGATACTTGAATGGGGGAGAACATGACAGTTGGAATGTAACAAGAGTGACCCTTATCCCTAAATGTAAAGATCCTAAGAAGATAAGTGACTTCAGAGTTCAGACCAATTTCTATTTGTAATACCTCAGCCAAGATAATATCGAAGGTGCAAGCTAATAGGATGCAAGCTTTTCTCCAACAGGTATGTTCCCAGGCGCAAAGTGCTTTTATTAAAGGTCGGTTAATTATCGATAATGTGCTTATTGCTCATTAGATAGGCCATTTTATTAAAAGTAAGAAATATGGAGGAGGGATTTATATCTTTAAAATTAGACACGAGCAAAGCGTATGATAGAGTTCGGAATTTTCTTGAGAAAATACTTTTGAATTTTGATTTTTCAGAGGGTTGGGTGAAACTAGTTCGGGGAATAGTGAAAACAGTGATATATAGAGTGAAGATAAATGCAAAGTACTCAAGTGACATAGTCCCATCTAGAGGTTTGAGACATCAGACAAGGTGATCCTTATCGCCTTTGAAATCTTCCCCTAGTAGTTGAGATGTTGTTCTGGTCGAGTGCAGAACAAATACTAGAACAACTATGCAAAATTAAATGCAGTGCGGAAAATAAAACGACACGCAAAGTTGTTACCCAGTTCGGCGTTAACGAGCCTACGTCTGGGGCTATCTCTTAGCCCGGTGGATAACAATTCACTAATGATGAGTATGCGAGTACAGGTATTACCATTTACAGACTCACTCTTAAACAACCTGAGCCTCGAGCACTCTAGTAATTGCAAACTAGGTCTCCCCCTAGATCTGAGCTTCTCCTCCGTATCCACCAATGTGATCCTCTGTGAGAATCAGTAACTTCTCCCGAATGCGCAGCAGAACACCAGTGCGTGTAGCTTGAGTGTTGTTCTACGATCAGTCTGTCGAGCACTATTTTTAATGCTCGAAAATACTCGGCTCGAACTCCAACTCGAACTCGTCAAATTTTAACAAAGCCGAGCACGAATAACCTGATACTCGACTCGGCTCGGCTCGTTTACACCCCTATCTGGATCTGTGGGGTGTGAGTTGTTGGAGATTTGGCGGTTTGTTGGGTTGTCAGTGGGGTGGCGGTTTATGGTAGTTTAGAGGGGACTCGGGGTCAAGTGGTGGGGTGGATTCGGATAGGTTAGGTTAGTTTACATTAGGTTAGGCTAGTTTTGTATGTTGTAGTTTGTTGTTGTTTTTTCCTCTATTTCGTCGTGGAGTCGACGACTGTCTAGTGGGTACGTTTAGTTTTTTTGGGGTCTTTTTGGATGTGTTCTCATCTGGTTGCACTTATTTGTGCGCGTTGCTTTCAGTTAAGGTAGTATGCTTACTTCTCCAGCGTGGGGCAAAGTGAAGTTGCTGACAGCTTCCACCTAGATGGCCTTTCCTAGCTTTCAAGTCCTCCGTTATGCCTTTATTGAGTTGAGTTGGCATGCTTCCCTTGGATGAAAGCTGAAGCACTGACGAATTCGCTTGTTACCATTTCAAGCTATGGAGGTCTGTGCTTAAGTAAAGACTGCAGAAGAGTTTCCTTCTCTGTTGGGGCCGGGTAGGCTTGAAGTTACTATAGGAAGCAATTGGGCCATTGTTATTGAATCTTGTATGTATATATTTCGTTGTTTGTTGTATCAGTGTTCGCTTAGTGTGTTCGTTATATTGTTTGTATTTTTTTAGCTTTGTTTAGCTCTCGTCAAGTCGAGTTGTTGTGTTAGTCCGGTTGTTGTTCAAAATCGGTTTAATTGTCTAGTCCCAAATTGTTTGTTGTTTATATCCTTTCCTTTTATCAACAACAAAAAAATGACACAAACGCACGCTGACGGGTGCACAGTCGTCGTGTGCAAAAGTCAAGAATATATTTATAAGTCCGCTACTCGCGACTTCACTACTGGGTAGCAAGTGGTAAGTAGGGGTCGAACCCAAGGGAATTAGGGGGATAGTTGTTCTTTGAGGAATGTACTGAAAGGGAGCGTGATTTTAGGTGGATTGAGGTTTTAGCGATGAAAAGTGAGTGGTTGGTTGTTGGTTTTAGTTTTAGTACAGAAAAGTAAGTGGGTTGGTCGTGATTTTAGTGCAGAAAGTAAAGTACTGAAAGTAAAGTACTGAAAGTAATTGGTTGAAAAAGAAGACTTACAGAGAGTGGGTTGCTTGAAGGGCAAGTCTTGCGAAAAGTAAGCAGTTGATATTTAGACTGAATGTAAAGTGCAGGTGATGTTTTAAGTTAAGGAAAGTATTCGGTTTTAGGAGCCTTGTATCATAGTCTGTTTATCATTGACCTCTAATGATCATACTAAGTATTCAAAAGTGTATCAAGGCCATTCCAAGCACTTGATTTGCCACACTGTCTAGTCCATTCCAAGACATAGAGCACTTGTTCTATTTAGACTAACACCCCATTCGAAGGTATATTAGCCTTGTGTGCATCCATTTGATCAATCATTCCCGATCAACCAAATGGTGTTTTAAAGAGGTCAAACTTCTCAGATAAGCTTTGCCATTCCAAGCATCCACTTATCCGAGTATGTTTACGAACCCCACGGAAGAGTTTTGCCATTCCAAGCATCCACTCAACCTTGGAAGTTCTAACCTAATATGTGGCACATAGAACAAGTTTTGAACACATAGAGGCATTAAGAGTAGGGCCTAAAACATTTTATGAAACAAGTACACCCCTTCAACCGAATGAAGGGTTTAGCTACGAATATCCATAGAGGTGGATATCATAGCTAAGTACTTGAAGGTTTTCGAAAGACAGTAAAGTAAAGGGAGAATACTCAAGAACCAACATGAGTAAACTAAGGAACAACTAGAAGACTCAAGAACAACTAGAATACTCAAGAACCAACAGGAGTATTATAGATTTAAAACAAGTGTTTACAAGAGTAGTGCCCAAAATCTAGAGAGAAGCAAGAGCTTTGTGATGGATGATGTTTTGAAATGAGGATTGTGGGATGATTTACAAAGGGAAGAGATGAGTTCTATTTATAGCCAAGGGAAGGATCTAGATCACAACACATGGCACAAAATGGGAGGAGAAGCTCTCAAAGCCGCCGGTCCATGTGGCTTTTCTCCCCAAAGCCGCCGGTGGTGAGTCACCAAGGAGGAAGAGCCGCCGGCTAGGTGGAGGAGAGAAGAGAGTTTGTGTGATTTTGTGACTTTTTCCAAAAGCCATCGGGTCCTTTCAGCTCCAGACTGACTCTGGTTGCTCTTCGGGTGGACTTGTTTTGAGTGATTCCATGTCAGGTTCATGAGATTTGTATAGTCGGAGTCTGGTCGTGACTTGGAATGACTCGTAATTCATTTTCAGCTTAAAAACTCCTCCTTAGCCTGTATTCTCTCTAGACTTCAAAATACCCTGTAGATAAATATCAGAACTAACAAGCAAAAGTTAAATAGACAAAGAGTCTAATTTGGTGGGTTTAACTGTGTTTATGATTCATACAATTATGGTCCATCAGATCACCCCACACTTTTAGTTGTTCGTCCCGAACAATGCTTTTTAAGGGCGGAACACAATCAAAGTAAAAACTTTTAAATATGAAAGTGAGACTGTGGGACTAGATTTATCTTAATTCATGCATTACTTACTTATTACCAAACTAAACCATGTAAATACTTAGAAGAAACTTGATACTTGTACCTTCGTGCCGAAAATGCAAATTAATTCGGATGTTTCGGGAGATAGCCCTTTTCAGCCTCCTAGACTGCATTCTCGGGATCGACTCGTACTATATGGTTTCCTTGTAGCTTTCTCTAGCACGTGATTCGGTTCGGGTTTCACTGAGTTGATCACTTTGATTTCTTTTTGGCGAGGGACAGCTTCTGTAGTGAATCGGCCTTTGGCCTTTGGCCTTTGATGTTGAATTGGAGTTTCTTCACTTTTGTTTCGGTTAAAACCTTCACAATTTTGGCCTTTGGCCTTTGATTAGCTTCTTTGAGCTTTTGCTTCTTTGTGACTTGCTAGTCCATTTTCTCAGCCTTTTTGGGAGGTCCAATCGTCGCCCGCAAGCATATGGAAATACCTCCCCGCTCTTTCTCATCCTCACCGTTTCGCGCGAGTCAAGATGAGGGTCGCTCATCTATTTTCCCGGCTACTAGGACTAGAGATAGGATGGTTTGATTCCCGTCCCGCCTCTTGCATAAACGCTGCACGGCGGAGATGACTTCAATCTTTACTGAAACCCGAAGTGCAGCCTCCACTGACTTCGAAAACCATATAGTTAGATTCGATCCTTCAATTGCTTGCCAAGCCTCTCTAGGGCAGTTTATATCAACTCCACATCCCCTGTATATCTCAGCACAAAGGGACAAATGAGAAGTTACATTCTAAGTTTTTAAACAGTTGAATTTTCACAAGGTAAATGCATGAATTTAGATCTATCTTTTTCACATTCTCAAGTTCATATTCTCAAAAAGATAATATTAAGGGAAAAGGAAAAAGAAAAACATGTTAATTAACTATGTACACAGGCGGTTCTCACCCCACACTTTTGAACGAAGGCGTGCCTTTCAGCACGACGTAGTTCAAAAGTCATGCAAATATATACAAGAGAAGGAAATGACATTAAGGAAAAGAGAAGAACTGAACTCCCTTTTACTGTGTCGTGTCGTGGAACGACATGGCTCGGAACTGGATAATCGAGGGAGTTCGGCTGGGGCCTTGAACTCTCAGCGCAGGCCCGGTAATTCTCGGAATCTGCCTGGCTGATCTGATCTTGCTCCAAAAACCGATTCCTACATGTTAGACATTCCTTCTATACAAAAAATGGGTGAGAGCGACTGTTAAGGTAAAAACTAAATGACAGAAAATAAATGCCTGAAAGTAAGATAGGTGTCGGGTTACCTCCCGACCAGTGCATTTATTTAACGTCGTTAGCTCGACAGTACCTCACTCTTGGATCATAAGTAAGGATCCCATGGGTGCTTGAGGTCAAACTTCTTCTCGGAAGCTCTTTTGATTTGCCCAAAGAACACATATGGCAGCGGGCTCAGTTCTGCCCTTCCTTGATCCGGAGGCTTCTTCTTCACATATCCCCGAAAAGGCGAGGACCCCTTGACCATAGCTGCTGGTCCATCAAGTCGAGCTCTCTTGTTCCTCCTTCCGGGTTTCCATTCTTTGGGCCCATGTCTTTGCCGCTTCTTCATGTATGGCCGGTTGGCATCTTTGCAGTTTTGGAAGTTCAGTCTTTTGCCAAGCGATCTCAAGCATGCACCCATGCTAACCCTCTTCTTTGTGGCAGAGATGATTGGCCGTCCTTGGTCCTTAAACCTTTCAGGAGGCTCTTCTTGGCTTGTGACGAGTGGGAGCTCCTGCGTTTATTGTTTTGGCTCATGCTTCTCCTCCAACTCGCCTTGCACTACATCATCATCGATCATCTCATCTCTGGTGGCCGTGATCTTCATAGAACATGAAGGGTTAAGTAGGGGCTTCTCGGCCATAAGGACAGGGCCTTTCTCGAGCAGCTCTTCAGTGAGGACCGGGTCTGCCGTGATTTTCTCGGTCAGTTCGGCAGTGAGGTCCGGGTATGCCTCGACTGGTTTGGTAGTGAAGTACGGAACTTCCTCGGGTGCTTTTTTAGCGAGGTCCGGGACTTCATTTGGCTCGTCAAGTAGGGCTGGGACTTCATCGGGTAGATTGGTGATGAGGAAACGGCTCGGGCGCTGGTCGGCCGCATCGGTAATGAGGACAGGGCTTGTCTCGGGTGCTTCGACAGTGAGGAACGGGACTGCATCGGGTAGCTTGGGCATGTCCTGATCTGTCTCGGCCAGCCCATCAGTGATCACCGGGACTGTCTTGGCCGGTTCTTCTCCGGTTATTTGTGAGTCCTCATCCTCTGTCGGCTCCGTGGGCTCCAATGTTGGCTCCTTTAGAGCCACCTCCACATCCATTACTGCCCTTGTACTGATGTCTCCGTCCGGATTTGATACGGGCAAACTTGTAATGGGTGTGGTGTCGGGCTCGTTTTGCACTGAGTCCACTTCCATCGTTGGTGCTTCATCATTATTTTGGTGCATCGGCCCTTGTTTTGTGCTTTATGCCAAATCGTCTATGAGGTCCCAAGTTTTAGCCATGGTTAGGTTCATGATCGAGCCTCCCGCTGCATCGTTAAGTCTTTTCCACTCAAGGGGCGTCATTCCAGCAAGAAATCTTTGAAGAAGATCGTAGTTGGTGAATCCATGGTGCGGGCAGCGCGAAACGATGACATCGAAGTACGTAGAGTATTCGTCCAAAGTTTCATCCCGGGATTGCTCAAGGTTGAGAATCTTCTCGCGGGTTTCAAGTCGGAGAGATGGCGGGTAAAACTCTTCTAGAAATTTGGCTCGTAAATCCCCATAATCGCCTTCATAAGCCACACATGAGTAATACCACTCTATTGCCGAGTCAGTTAAAGAAAATTTGAAGCATGTCAGCTTAAACTCCTCTAACGTCTCGTTCTCAGGTTTCATGTGGCGGCAGATGTGGTGAAAATGTTGGCAATGTATCACTGGGTCCTCTTCAATGGTACCTCCGAATTGGGGGAGACATCTAAGCATTTTAAACATAAGGTTGCTGCCTCCATCATTCCAAGGCTCTCTTCCGTAGTAGGAAGACATGGCAAATTATGTATAACAAAAAAAATAACAACTATCCATTTGCTAACTCCCCGGCAACGGCGCCAATTTTGACGGGTGCACAGTCGTCATGTGCAATAGTCAAGAATATATTTATAAGTCCGCTACTCGCGACTTCACTACTGGGTAGCAAGTGGTAAGTAGGGGTCGAACCCAAGGGAATTAGGGGGATAGTTGTTCTTTGAGGAATGTACTGAAAGGGAGCGTGATTTTAGGTGGATTGAGGTTTTAGCGATGAAAAGTGAGTGGTTGGTTGTTGGTTTTAGTTTTAGTACAGAAAAGTAAGTGGGTTGGTCGTGATTTTAGTGCAGAAAGTAAAGTACTGAAAGTAAAGTACTAAAAGTAATTGCTTGAAAAAGAAGACTTACAAAGAGTGGGTTGCTTGAAGGGCAAGTCTTGCGAAAAGTAAGCAGTTGATATTTAGACTGAATGTAAAGTGCAGGTGATGTTTTAAGTTAAGGAAAGTATTCGGTTTTAGGGGCCTTGTATCATAGTCTGTTTATCATTGACCTCTAATGATCATACTAAGTATTCAAAAGTGTATCAAGGCAATTCCAAGCACTTGATTTGCCACACTGTCTAGTCCATTCCAAGACATAGAGCACTTGTTCTATTTAGACTAACACCCCATTCGAAGGTATATTAGCCTTGTGTGCATCCATTTGATCAATCATTCCCGATCAACCAAATGGTATTTTAAAGAGGTCAAACTTTACAGATAAGCTTTGCCATTCCAAGCATCCACTTATCCGAGTATGTTTACGAACCCCACAGAAGAGTTTTGCCATTCCAAGCATCCACTCAACCTTGGAAGTTCTAACCTAATATGTGGCACATAAAACAAGTTTTGAACACATAGAGGCATTAAGAGTAGGGCCTAAAACATTTTATGACACAAGTACACCCCTTCAACCGAATGAAGGGTTTAGCTACGAATATCCATAGAGGTGGATATCATAGCTAAGTACTTGAAGGTTTTCGAAAGACAGTAAAGTAAGGGGAGAATACTCAAGAACCAACAGGAGTAAACTCAAGAACAACTAGAATACTCAAGAACCAACAGGAGTATTATAGATTTAAAACAAGTGTTTACAAGAGTAGTGCCCAAAATCTAGAGAGAAGCTAGAGCTTTGTGATGGATGATGTTTTGAAATGAGGCTTGTGGGATGATTTACAAAGGGAAGGGATGAGTACTATTTATAGCCAAGGGAAGGATCTAGATCACAACCCATGGCACAAAATGGGAGGAGAAGCTCTCAAATCCGCCGGTCCATGTGGCTTTTCTCCCCAAAGCCGCTGGTGGTGAGTCACCAAGGAGGAAGAGCCGCCGGCTAGGTGGAGGAGAGAAGAGAGTTTGTGTGATTTTGTGACTTTTTCCAAAAGCCATCGGGTCCTTTTAGCTCCGGACTGACTGTGGTTGCTCTTCGGTTGGACTTGTTTTGAGTGATTCCATGTCAGGTTCATGAGATTTGTATAGTCGGAGTCTGGTCGTGACTTGGAATGACTCGTAATTCATTTTCAGCTTAAAAACTCCTCCTTAGCCTGTATTTTCTCTAGACTTCAAAATACCCTGTAGATAAATATCGGAACTAACAAGCAAAAGTTAAATAGACAAAGAGTCTAATTTGGTGGGTTTAACTGTGTTTATGATTCATACAATTATGGTCCATCACACGCTCCCGGTCCATCCGGGTCAAAAAATAACCGGTTCAGGCTCGGTTCAAGAACCTCCTAGCAAACTTGGTATGATGCTGCGTAATCTTGATGACAAGCCCTGGAAACACATCATCATGGTCATGTATGTGAGGATTCTGCTCTAATATAAACGGGTCGCTGCACCGCTCGCTGATGGTGTGCAGCGTCTCGCCTTCCCCGACCACGTACACCTCCTCGCACGGGCGGCCCGAATTGTGAAACGGACCGCCCGAACTGCGTGCTAAAGCATGGGAGCTTAGGAACGGCAAAAGCAAAGCCACTGTGAAGCAGGTGGATGATGAAGAAGCCATTGACGAGAATGGCTTCTTCAATGGTTTGATTTAAAGACGGAGGAGGTCGTTTAGTGGTGTTTTTGTGGGACGGTTATGGCGGTTTATATTTATAATAGTTCTGGTGTGGGTAGGCTTGTTGGGGCGGTTGAGCTATCAAAAGCAATTGAACCGGATTTGATCGGGCCGGATTCAGTTGAACCGGATATGTGTGAGGACAGATGGAGTGATTGTAATGGTTTAGTGATGACTTGTTTTTGACTAGTTCGTATGTTAAAAATGCAACCAGGCGTCGATATTTTTTTTGATGGGGTTAGTGGGTTAAAGTTAGTATCTGCTCATTTTGAGCTGGTGAGGACTTGAACCCTGGCCACTTTGGGCGCAGGGGGACGCCCTTCCACTGGGCTAATCTCTTTGCCTCAACCAGGCGTCGAATGGAGAGACTTTTGCTAGGTATTTTTTTATAATAAAAGGCAAGGAGATTACAACAATCACCTTGGGGTAAGACAACTAAACCTAAATATAAACACAACAGCAAACAACGCAACGAACGCAGCTATACAAAGACTGACCAAAGATAAGACAAACAACCAACAGTGAAACATCCGACCACATGACCAGATGTTGGTCAACAATTAAAAGAGACATACAAGACTCAATAAAAAACACCCCACCTGCTTCCTAAAAAACTCCAGGCCTGCAAGGCCCCAATAGAGAAAAGAATTCGTTTGCATTCTTCACTTAAGCTTAGGCCTTCATAACTGGAAGAGGCTACACATGTATTCTTCATATATCAGCTTCCTGCCAAAGGAAGCACGCCACCACAACTTCATAAAAGGCACAAAGGAGGACTTGAAAGCTAGGAAAAGTCGACTAGCTGGGAATAGTGAGCTGCCCCACTTTGCCTCACGCCCAGGGAAGTGAGCGTACCACCAAAGACCGAAAGCAACTTGCAGCGACAAGTGCAGCCATATAAAATCAAAAGTAAAAAATTGAAAAAACTATTTACAACTTCAAAACAGTCACCGGCAACGCGTCAACGCCCCCTGTCCCATGGCAGTGTCGTCAAAGTCCAACCGTCAAAATGGAAACGCCATAACCACCAGTGAAACCCGCATCACAACCACCGGCAACGCCCCATCCACCCACCAAGTCCAAATCCTAACCACAAACACCAGAGCCATCCGCCACAAACACTCAAACCGTCGCAAAACTCCAACTCAAGAATCCATCTCCGTCCCCAGCGCTGACCCCCACCACCCTCGTATCCGGAGCCGCAGCAGCGACAAAAACGAAGACAGGCACAACCCAAGGGATCGACCTGGAAAAGGGAAATGGAATCGGCAGGGAAAGAGGAGCGGCGGGGTGGGGAGCAGGAGAGGACCGGCGTGGGGAGGGAGACCGATGGGAGAAAGGGGGTGGTGGGTCAGGCAACGGTGGATGACTACGACGAAGAAATCAGCCTTAGGGCGGTGAAAGAGACGATCGCCGGCGGATTAAGCTAAAGGTGGATGCCGGAGATGCTTCTGGAGGTTCGTAGAAGAGAGATTTTTTCGTGAGAGAGAGAAAGTGGCTCACTTTTGCTTGGTACATTTGAAGCTTCCTTTTTGTCGTGTCAAAGTGTGTTTGTTGCGTCTGATTTGATTTGCGTAATTTCTTAGTCCATTTTGACATCTTTCGATGTTGATACAAATATTCAATGAACGTAAATAATTAGATTTAACACAAGTGATGCAGCTGGGTTTATAAGCCAGGAATCCTGGCTGATAAATCATATACAGTTTTATCAGCAGCATCTAGAGCTAAAAATAGCAGTAGTTATGTGGATGTGGGAATTTTCAACTTCAAGCCGAACAAGTTTTCGAATAGTTTCGAGGCCATGGGAGGGATACTAGCAGGCTCCGAAGCCATAAAGTTGACGACCTTCTCATGCGCATTGTACGTGGAACTTGTTTACCAAGTTAGTCTCAACTGACCAAATCAATGACCGTTATTATTAGTTTGTATTTTTTTACAAAAATATGATATTTGCGTCTGGATCATTTTTCAATATTATTATTAATATTAATATTACAACTCTTAGACCATATACATTTACAATTAAGATGGTAAATTTTACATACTTCATTAACACAGTTTGATATAACAATGCGCTATGCTTTCAGAATTCGAATATAATCGTTGATGATAGACAAGGCCAATGACCTGTATCCAGACCCAAACAGATTGTAATGATTCAGGTAATGGTATAGCATATAGAGATCTCTCCTCTTTTCGAACCCTGGCTGTTTCGGCATCACCTACAAAGCAAGCCAAAAATTCGGCACAATCAACAAATGGGTAATTGTTCGTGAATAGAACCAGGACAATGCGAATTGTAACAAGGTACCTCAAAATAAGACGAGTAAAATGACCCGTCAAAGCTCACCTGGACATTCCAAACTCCGCTTCATTATGTCCATCTGTTGAGAAAGCGTCGTGAGAGAATATATTATCAGCTCAGGTCCCAAGTGAAAATGGCATTCGAGTTTTTTACTGGACTTACAGTAGCAAGCAGGGTCGAGTATCACAGGCTCGCCTTTTTTGTTGGAACTGATATTTCCACTCCAAAGATCTCCATGTAACAAGCATGGCTCCACCGCAACATCTTCAAAGAGGGGTGCCAAGTTCTTTATCAGACGCTGCCCTGATAAAAGGTAAAGGTTTAGATAGAATGTGAAGCAGCTCTGTGATTGGGATGCAAGGCTTGTGAATCTGACAAACGAGAACCTATTTGAGTCGCCATACTGGTCTCTTGCTAACTTCAACTTGTAACTAAGTCTATGTTCCCCGAAGAACTCAACCCAGTCGGAGGTCCATGTGTTTATCTGAGGCGTGCTGTAAGGTTATGTAAAAGTAAACATCAAGATTTTAATAACACAAGAAGCTTCAGATATGAAGAATGTGTTCTCGGAGAAATCTTACCTTCCAATGGTGTTATCATCATCAAAACCGAAACCTTTGTCCGATTTTCCAGCTTTGTGCATTTCAGCCAGCTTCCTACCTAAAACAGACTGCAGCTCAAACACTCAACTAAAGAACAATTTAGCTATCACGCAAAAAAGATTAAGCAGGAGATCGGCAGCACATAACCTGATCGCCTCCGGATGAACCGAACTCAATAAACTCCATTATGATGTACGAACCGCCAGTGGGCAAGGTGATGCAGATATGATAATCTGCAACAGAAAATAAGACAGTGATGAAGGATTTGAGGGGAGAAGAGGAAGATGAGGATTAGGGTTTAGGAGAAGAACTATAGAGAAGAAGAATAGAAATTGGTTAATTCATTGATATCTATTTCCCGGTTACAAGCTGCGCTTTTATACTAAGCACACATGTAATTAAAAGATGCTTAATTACTGACAATAAACTCTAATGACGCATCACTTCACCTTCCAAGCACGTATCATTCCCACGCCCTTAAAATCGACCTTGTCCTCAAGGTTGACTGTTTCTGATGGTCTTAGCAACGAAAACATGAAGAACTTCTTAGTTCTTAGTGCAATGCATTGAAAATGCAAGTGTCAAAACACCCTTGCGCTCAACCATGCGCGTGGCTTCCTCTATCATGTGTCCCACTTCGTAGTCGCTGGCACTAACAGCTGCAACATCAGCTAACTTACTATCAACTTTCTTAAAAATCAAACCAGGTATCGCTAGCAAAGCCTTGGTCATATGCTCAATTCTTCGGACAATCAGAACTGGATTGGCACTAACAGCTACCACATTAACACCATCTGTTATAAGACCTTCAACAAGAATAATGAATACTATAGTCACATTCCCAGCCAAGTTATTAGTTTCAGCAGCTGAGTGCATTGCCAACTTGGCTCCAACATTTTCGAGAGAGTTTTCTAACAATGCATCTTGTATTGTTGTAAGGCCATCATCAGCAACTATTGTTGATGATCTGTCTTCACTGTGTATGACGACATTCCATTGTTTCGAGTCAAGAGTGACACCACCTAGGTCAGTCAATTTAGTGACACTAGCTTACATCCTCTGGACGACTAAACTATCATTATTGAAAGACATGCCTGTTGATGTGGTGGTAATCTTCGTGGACCTCATCCTATATTGTGCATTGCTTAGTGTTCTGTAAAATACGTAGGTTGTGAAAAAGTTCTTTTTCTCTCTCCTAAGTGAGAGAGTGTTCTTCTTCTAAGGTTTGCCCTAGAAGTGTTTTTTTCCTGCCGGAGGCTCTGTTTTCTTCTTAGGCTCGCCCTAGAAGTGTCTTTTGCCCTACTTTCTATATCACGCCTTCTATCCTATCCTCTCCACCATCCAGAAGCAGAGATGGAAGGGAACCTAGATAAGAGGAACATGGTGCACGCACAGGTGGAGGCCATCACAGACAAGTTCAAATACAAAGTGGTGGTATCCCTAGATGAGAGTGACTGGAAGAGCATGGAGGAGGAATGCAAGGATGGGTTCGTCCTTAAACTAGCGAGCGGCGAGCCTTTCAACCTTACAGGCTTGTCGAACGTCCTGACCAAGGTTTGGAACATGGAGAAGAGGGTTTTCTTCACGGAGCTAGGCAACAACATGGCTCTGGCCAAGTTCAGGAGTAGGAGTGACATGCAGAAGATCCGAGATGGAGGGCCATGGATGTGTCTGAACTCGTTTGTTGTCATGCATGACTGGTGTGCAGAGTTGTCACCGGAGGAGTTCGTGCTGAACAAAGTGGGCGTATGGGCTCAACTCCACAACTTGCCGGTGGGTGCAGTCCTGAAAAAGAAGGAGGTAGGGGAGAAACTGGCGCCCAATATTGGCAAGTTTATCAGAGTTAGTCCGTCGGAAACAGAGGGCTCGAGGAGGAGGTATATCCGGGTGAGGGTCGAGATTGATCTGGACAAACCCCCAGTCCTAGGATTCTATCTGGAACGTCCAGCTAGAGATCCCCTATGGATCACAGTGAAATATGAGCGCCTCCCAAGGGGATGTGGAAAATGCGGGAGACTAAATCACGACGGAGAAGAATGCAGCTATGCAGGCGAGACGGTGATGTCAAGGAAGCAGGGGATGATTAGGAAGGAAGCTATAACTCAAACCAGCAGGGGGGCTAACAGTTCGATGGCGGGGCAGATGTGTGAAAAGGAAGCAACGGAGGCGGTAGCAGAGAATAATGGCCGGAAGAGTGGAGGAGGGGAGAGTGCCCGTTCGAGAGGGGGACCACATGCCAAGGAAGGGGGAGGCAGGTCTGACAAAGCCGCTGATGATGCCAGTCTGCACATTTCGAAGGAGCGTACTGCCGCAGGAACGTACGAAGCCGCTGGAGTTTTTGGAGTAGCGAAAAGAGTAGAGGTGGTCCCTGCAGTGCCTAACGTTGTTGCTGGGATGATTACAGCTGGTGCAGTGTGTGAAGATACGGAGATGTCAGGAGTACAGGACCTTGTTGGTTTGGAGGAGGATGTCAGGTACGCAGGAGACAGCGGGTGTGGAAAGACAACAGAAAAGAAGAATGACTTGGGCCAAGAGAGGCAAAGTGGGCCGCTCTCAAAAATGGTTGGGCTGGGACTGGGAACTGGGATCCAGAAGAAATGCAGTGTAAAATTAGGGGTTCGAAAGGAAAACGCAGACGACAGACCGACCAAAGTTTACAGAAGAGGCACGAGGGATAAGGGGAAAAGGGTGGCAGTTGACGCTGGGAGGGATACGAGATACCATCCGTATAGTGGAGAACGAAGAACAACTCAACTGCAAGGAAGGAGGGAGGTGACGGTTGGAGACACTGATGAAAACACCAACAAAATCATATCGGTGGAGGTGGCTCGACTGCCTCGCCGGGAACCATGACGGCCGTTTGCTGGAACTGTCGTGGCCTGGGGGGGCTGCGACGGTTAGGGCCCTTGCGAACCTAGTAAGGGCCAACAACCCCGGGGTGGTGGGTTTGATCGAAACGAAGGCAAAGAAAGAAAGAGCGAACCAAGTGAAGATGAAGGTGGGGTTTCAGAACATCTTTGTAGTGGAAAGTGGGGGGAAAGCGGGAGGCCTAATGCTGTTATGGAGGGGCGATATTGATTTGAGAATTTGTAGCTATTCGGACTATCATATTGATGCTTGTATTGAAGGTGATGAGTCTTTCAGAGTGACGCTTTTCTATGGCCAACCGGTAACTAGCAAAAGAGACGAATCGTGGGAGCTAATTAGATCATTGAACAGCAAAATGATCAAACCATGGCTTGTTTTTGGGGACTTTAACGAAGTTTTGTTCGGTTGGGAGGTGAAAGGGAGGAGGATTAGAGGTGAGTGGCAGATGAAGAAATTTAGAGAGGCAATGCAAGATTGCAACTTATCCGATATTGGCTTCAAAGGAGCACAGTTCACGTTCTCAAACAAGCGAAAGGGGATTTGGGAGACCAGGGCAAGGCTGGACAGAGCTATTGCTAATGAAGAGTGGAGGCAGCGGTACCCCAAAGCTGAGGTGTGGCATGGAGTGTCGGGCTGCTCGGATCATGCTCCTCTGGTAATCAGATGGATTATTCATAGGAAGCACTCGAGGCAGCGACTGTTCCGCTTTGAACCAATGTGGCTCAGGCATAGAGATTTTGGAGACATTATGAGGGGCCTGTGGGAGGACAACACAGGGAACACCCAAAATCTCACTAACTGTTTGCAATCATGTGCGGTGGCCTAAAAAAATGGACTGATCAACACTTTGGTGATGTCAATAGGAAAGTTAAGCACCTGCAAAGGGAGCTAAACAGAATTCAGGAGGAAGAAAAGACTAGTGAGTCTATAGAGAAGGAGCTACAGCTTTCCGCAGACCTTGATGAATGGTTTCTGAGGGAGGAACTCTTCTGGAAACAAAGATCGAGGGTAGACTGGCTTCGAGAAGGAGACCGCAACACAAGATTCTTTCACCACAGAGCCTCACACAGAAGAAAGATAAACAGGATTGAGAGTTTGCAGTCCAGCGAAGGGGAATGGGTTACTGAGGAAAGGGAGTTGTGTGATGTAATTGTCAAATACTTTGAGGAGATCTTCAGGTCACCCAGAGCAGGCGCTGGAGTCAGTTGGCCAGATTGGATGAATTTCATCCCAAGCAAGGTGAATGATGACATGAAGAGGGAACTGCTGAAACCATACTCAGAGACTGAAATAAGGGAAGCATTATTCCAAATGCATCCAACGAAGGCGCCAGGAATAGACGGCTTTTCAGCACTCTTCTACCAAAAAAATTGGAGCCTGGTCAGAAGGAAAGTCGCAAGCCAAGTCCTTAGTATGCTGAATGTGAGGAAGATGGAGGAAGGGCTGAACGAAACTCTCATTACTCTGATTCCGAAAGTCAAGGTTCCCAAAGCCGTGAGCGAGTATAGACCAATCAGCTTGTGTAACGTTGGCGCAAAAATTGTTACTAAGGTATTAGCCAACAGGCTTAAACCGATCCTCCCAGCCATCATATCAGAGAACCAAGGGGCATTTGTTCCGGGAAAAATCATCTCAGATAACATCATTGCTGCCCAGGAGCTTATTCACTACATCAATACGAGAGGAAGGCAGAAGACGGGGTACTTTGCTCTGAAACTGGATATTAGTAAGGCATACGACAGGGTGGAATGGGACTTTCTAGAGGAGATGATGCGGAGATTGGGATTCCCTGATGTCTGGATTAGTATGGTGATGGCCTGTGTCAACTCAGTCTCGTATACAGTTCGCGTGAATGACCTGATTACTGAAGGAATTAAACCGGGCAGAGGTATCAGACAAGGAGATCCTCTGTCCCCGTTCTTATTCTTAATTTGCTCAGAATGGCTAAATCTGAAAGTAAAGGAATTCCAAAGGGAAAAGAAGCTCAAAGGGGTGAAGATCTGCAGGGGAGCGCCCGAAGTAACTCACATGCTCTTTGCAGACGATAGCATCTTTTTTCTCCGCGCAACGATGGAGAATGCGACTAATATCAGAAAGATACTGAACGAATATGAGGCTCTCTCAGGCCAGAAGGTGAACCTCGCCAAATCTAAAATTTTCTTTGGGAGAAATGTAGGAACGATGGATAAGCAAAGAATCAGTGCAGCTCTAGGAGTGAGGCAAGTGGAAACAATGTCCATGTACTTGGGCTTACCAGTTGCGTTTGGACAAAATAAAACTGAGCTGTTTAGAGACATAGTGGGAAGAGTTTGGAAGAAATTGCAAGGGTGGAAGGAGAAGACACTATCTATTGCCGGGAAAGAAGTACTTATCAAAGCAGTCGTACAAGCGATGCCCACATACGCAATGAGCTGTTTCAAGATTCCGGAATCCTTGATAAAGAGATTAGTAGGGATGATAGCCAGTTACTGGTGGAGTAACAGCAAGACAGGGAAGGGTATCCATTGGTGCAGATTTAAAAAGTTGTGTAAGGAGAAGGCGGAAGGAGGAATGGGATTTAAGGACCTCTCTATTTTTAACGATGCTCTACTGGCGAAACAAATTTGGAGGCTTATGGAGAAACCAAACAGTCTGATGAGTAAGTTATTAAAAGAAAAGTATTACAAAGAGGAGACCCCTATAACATGTCAGATGGGGAGCAGACCTTCTCTGGTCTGGAGAAGTATCTGGACAGCGGGCCAAAAAGTGAAGCAGTGGATCCAGGATGATAATGACAGCGACGGAATCAGATGGCTGATGGAAACAGATGGTAAGTTCTCAACCAAATCAGCTTATAAGGCCCTGAAAAGCCTCAATGATCAAGTATAAGCGAACCAGTTGGGGGAGCAATCGGATAGAAGGAAAGCAAATCAGTTCTGGAGAGCCATCGGAAAGGCTAATGTGCAACCCAAAGTGAGGCTCTTTGTCTGACGCCTGTTCCATGATTATATCCCCTCTGCGACTAACCTGGCCAGAAGAGGTATGGAAGAGATTAGGAAGTGCCCAGTCTGTGGCTGGTATGGGGAGACAGCAGTACACACCATCCTTTATTGCTGGTGGGCTCAAGCCTTCTGGAAAAAGATGCCGTTTGATTGTAGCTTTGTTGACAACAAGTTTCAAGAAGCAGGAGACTGGCTGCGGTACTGCATTTTCAAGTTCGACAAGCTAGAGAGTAACATTATTCTGCAAGGAGCGAGGACTATTTGGCTCAACAGAAACAATATGCTCTTTGGGGCCAGTGGCCAGAATCCTTACATGGCTGCGAGATATGTATATCAGCTAGCTAGAAGCATTCAGATCGGTGAGCAGAAGTTGACATTTATAGATCCCAGCGAAGGCGTGCGATGGTCAAAACCGGAGAGGGGGAGAGTGAAGGTGAATATTGATGGGGCGTGGGACAGCATATCACATAGAGCAGGTATTGGAATCATCTGCAGAGATGAAGAAGGATTAGCTTGCTTTGCTGCGGCGCATCCAGTGAATGGAAAAAAGACCTGCGGGGAAGTTGAGCAGATAGCAATGGCTAAAGCTATGACCTTGGCCGAGTCTAAGAAGCTGTCCCGGGTCACCTTTGAGACTGATAATGCACATGTTTTCTATGGTCTGATGCGAGGAGAGAATGTAGGAGGACAGAGTGGGAGTATTCTGCAATGGTGCAAGGATAGGCTGGAGGCTAATAGATCTTGGAACGTGAGCCTTATATCCAGAGAAGCGAATGAGTGTGCAGATTTCTTAGCGAAAAAAGCCAAAGTTGATAGCTGGAGCTGGGATAATTTTACAGCTATCCCCTTGTGCCTATCTCCAATCCTCGAATGCTCTGTTTCTCGCTAGGTGGTGTCTTTGCGCTAGTTGGTGTCTTTGCGCTGTCTTTGCGCTGTTTTTCTCCTGGGTGTTCCAGTGTTTTCGGTGTTCTGAGATATGTATTGTCAAAAAAAAAAAGTAAAATACAGTGGAAGGAATGGAGTCAAGTGAAGATAAATTTGTTGAATCCATCACCTTGCTGCCAGAAGTAGTCAGGGATGAAGCCACAGACATTACACTGAGTGAAACCATTTTCTCACTTCCAAGCTTAGTGATTAAGGGCAAAAAGCGAACACATATATGAATGAGGAGATCGCAATTGTGGATGCTTGACAACCGCATAATGTTAGGTGTGGGTTTATATGAAGCACTCCCAATAATGTCATGACCATGAGTAGCTTGAAAATAGGACACATGGAGTCCCTTAACATTTTCATTATTCAGCCAAACTTGCATACCCAAAATAATGGAGCTAATCCATGCAAGATAACCACTGCCCTCACATAAATCGACTCCGGCTTTGACAGGGGAACTAAAAGTTAATATAACCCAAAATCTCGAATGATGACACATATCAAGCACTTTAACAAGCTCCAGCAAGATGACTATGTGCTTGATAGGTTTCGGCTTGCCATGACCAAGATCTCCAAACAACATAATGATAATGTGTATTAAGCACTTAACTTTGGTTGATGAGTGTGCAGTTAGCCGAGATGCAAGGGATCCTCCCATTATGGAAGCCAACATAAACTTTGTTAAACAAGGAATCTCTTTATCAATGGGGCTCAAAATCATCTGTAGGAGTTCAAAAGTATAGAAGGAACCTTCTAACAAGGACTGTGCAACTTCACGTAATACAACCTTTTCATCAGAAGAGATAGATGTTGCGGCACCTCGAATCAGGGTAGACAAATCCTTACGTTTTGATGGGTCACCATAGCTCTTTGGCCATGTATATACAACTATTACCACACTGTGTATATCAGTGACCGTATCTACTCCAAAGGTTGTTTGAGTTGTGGAAGCGATATACTTGTTGGCCCTGTCAAAATCAGTAATGTGTCGTTGAACTTTAAGGTTTTCTATAATGTTGTAGGCTCCCCACTCCGGATAAAAATGATTGATCATTTTGCGATCATAATCCTCTCTGTCGATATGAATATCATTAGCCGTATCATTTACTTCAATAATACACTCTTCAGTATTTAGAAGGGGCACACTGCCACCACCAAGACCTATAGCTTTTTTTGTTCACTCCATAAACTATGATAGCTGTGGTCGGTTCATTGATGATCACCACAGTTAGCCCCACCATCATTCCCTCATTCTTAGTGAGTTTGTGTCTTGAGCCATTGAAGTCAGCAGTAACAATGCCCATAAAATTCTCCGCACTAATGCAATGACACACCTTAACAAGCGCCCCCAGTTTAATCAAAACAATTGATGAAATGGTCTTAGATGCACACTGCTTCTCCACTCTGTTGTAGTGGACAAGAATCATCAGCTTGAGCGACCATAGCTTCGTATCATTGTGTGAAAACTGAATGCTAAAGCTCCATATAATAATAAAATCAGCAAGTGCGCAACGCCAGTTTATTTCGTCGCAAACTTTAGTGAAGATACCTTTATATATGATAAAATACTTAGTGATATCAGGAGGTACTGGAGGAGGTTTACCTGATTTCATATAGTCAAATTTCACCTTCTTACAACAGAAGAAGCCACACTCACTAGTGAACACATTCCATGTTGTTGTCAAATAGACAGGTAGGCTCTTCTTGACATTTTCACAAGCAGGTTGAAGGCATGAGGATAAAAAACATTTGGATGCACAAATCTGTAAGTCAGGACAATTTTCTCCTTTCTTTCCAACAACACTCATGTTTCTGATTCCGAACAAACGCAAAATGAAATCAGAAGTCTCCTCTACATCAGAACTCATAAAATTGCAGGCCGCACCTATTTCTGCCATAATCTCTTTTTGACCAAACTGAACATCTTTGGGTTCAAGTTCTGAAGACTCTAAACAGATGGGGTCAGAGGGAGACGCATCCATTGATTCATGTGGAACAGCGACATCCGCAAAAATATCAGCAACGTCATGGTCCATCGACGTATGAGTGTCACCGTGAGGAACCACCGTATCTAGCGAGATGCCATTTTTTTGTCCCTCTTCTGTGGTCTCGCCTGTGAACTCATCGAACCAAGGAACGAGTCCTCTCTGTATATCTTGTCTTGCAAGGGATTTTTTTTATTTCTCGGATTGTGTTGAAGATCTCAACACAAGTGGAGTTGAAATTGGACATGGAAAATCCGGTCATGATGAATCTAACTCGATGAATGCACCAATGATGCAGATATGATAATCTGCAACAGAAAATAAGACAGTGATGAAGGATTTGAGGGGAGAAGAGGAAGATGAGGATTAGGGTTTAGGAGAAGAACTATAGAGAAGAAGAATAGAAATTGGTTAATTCATTGATATCTATTTCCCGGTTACAAGCTGCGCTTTTATACTAAGCACACATGTAATTAAAAGATGCTTAATTACTGACAATAAACTCTAATGACGCATCACTTCACCTTCCAAGCACGTATCACAAGGGCCCGACCTACAGTATACAAAAAACCGACACACAATGGAACAACAGCACGAAGAGTCCTACGTTTACCAGTAGGAAATGATGAAATCAGTTTTAGATGGCCTCACCTTAAAAGGCTTCGGTACACTTATAGTTCCGGTTTCATACATCAGCCTTAAGCCTAAGGCCTCCCCTTCAAACATCGACGGACCAATGCTTCTGAAAGAGTGTAATGTAACATTGCCACATTCCAGATTCAGACAAGGTAATTAAACAATTTCATCAATCAGATTCAAAGATGTACGTACTTAATTGTTTTGACAAAGAAAGATCCAACATCGGTATCATAACGATTAGCAAGGTTGATGCAGCCACCACCAACCGGGCTGATTCTCATGATTTGAGTTGCTTTCCCTTCAGATAAAATCCGTTCCCTGATGGGATCATTGCTCATTGCCGCCACTGCACATAATGAATCACACGAAAAACGACTACATCAACGTAACTCAGCCAATCATCTTTTTATCTGAAATTTAAGGTATGTGTCACAAATCAATGAACTCAAACTAAGGTTTTTCAATTTCTGAATGTGTTTTGTTCTACTGCAAACTGATCAAACGCAAAACAGTACAAAAATCTTGAAGAAAGTTTGCTCTTTTGGATTAGGGTTTTCCAGTCTCTGAATGTGTTTTGTTCTACTGCGAACTGATTAAATGTGAAACCAGAACAAAATTCTTGAAGAAAGATTGCTCTTTTGGGTTAGGGTTCAGCTAAACTAATGAAGAGCAACTCAGGACACAACTTTGCAGATCAATCAGACAGCTAAGGAGACTGACTCAATTGGACATGCAAGCAACTTACTACCGAAAGGTGTGTGCTTTCTTGGTGAAACGAGGCGGAGAAGAAAACCCAGAAATTGATGACATCAACCTTAAGTTTCCAACCATCATCACAATTTTTGATAACCTCGTCCAAGCTTGAAGCTTTTGCTGTCCATACTCTCCTCAGGCCTCAGCGCAGACAAGACTCTGTTTGGCTTTGTTCATATTTCTGGAACAGACAATGTTCTTTAACAAACAATCAACCAAACAAACCCTTGACAAACAATCAGTATTTTTTTTCTTATGAAACAATCGGTATTCATGTCTATGTGTATTTTGTGTACAGATTACTTACAAAACTTTTTTTTTGGGTAAGGCTCTGTTCTTTTGCACTTCAATACAGTTTTATTAAGTTCAGTAAAGTTAAATTAAGTTCAATACAGTTTAATAAAGTTCAGTACAGTTAAATTAAGTTCAATACAGTTCAATACAGTTCAGTACAGTTAAATTAAGTTCAATACAGTTTAATAAAGTTCAGTACAGTTCAATAAAGTTCAATACAGTTAATGAAGTTCAGTAAAGTTAAATATACTTAAATTAATTGAAGTTAAAAAAATGTAATATAATTTTTTTTCAAGTGAATCCAGATTTTTTATTGTTTTCATTTCCAACCTTATTATTCAAATTTTAATTTATTTTTAATTTTTTAAATAATTTTTAGAAAAGCATAAAACATATATGATCTAACGATTTTTCAATCAAGTTTGTGTCCACACATTTTCAGAAATATTGCATCTGTTTTAAAATGAAAGTAAACTTCGTTGCACTTGATATGAATTTAAAGAACATGTGGAAATAAACATATGAATATCATTCAAGTGTAATTTTACATATCAGCATCTGCATCTATGTTCATTTCCACTACATCATCTGGACAATCCTCAATAATTTGATCATGTCGTGTACTTGATTCATCTGCTCTTTTTGCTGTTGATCAAATAAATTTGAATCTGCTCTTCCCGGCACGATCTCATTAGCTAAAATGGGTATTGAAAAATTATGCATGCGAATGAAGTTATGCATAGTGAATGTAGCTATAATTATATCACTTTGGCGCTTATCAGAAACTTGAGGCATGACTTTGAGTATCTTCCACGATTTCTTTAAGATGCCAAATGCTCTTTCAATGGTGGTTCGTAAAGATGAGTGTCGATAGTTGAATTTTTCATACACTCCGGTAGGTTGATCACCATTACGAAACGTTGGCATATGATATCTAACTCTTTTATCTTTATAAGGTGCCAGATAACCAATTGTATTTGGATAGCCAGAATCAACCAAATAATACTTTCCTGTAAAATAATAAATGATATTAAACACAATTAAATTAAATTAGTGGTTGATCTATTTGCAGTTTAGGGCTGCACTGCAATACAATCTATATAATATTAATTTATATACTTTGTAACATATCATCATAAAAATACAATTTGAAAAAAATTAGTTGTACAATTTTAAAAAAATGAAACATTTAGGGCTTCACGTAATTTTTAGAAAGTATAATTTTAAAAAAAATGAAGAAAAAAAATACATATATATATTTATCAGTTTGAAAAAAAGATGAAACTTTTTTTAGCAAGTTAATTAATGAATTATATAATTTTATCATTTTTAAAAAAATGATGACACATACACATATATAAATATACTATATATATAATTTTTCAATTTCACTAAATTAAGTTCAGTAAAGTTAAGTTAATTAAATTTGATACAGTAAATTAAGTTCAGTACAGTTCAATAAAGTTAAATAAAATTCGATACAGTTAAATTAAGTTCAGTACAGTTCAATAAAGTTCAATACAGTTTAATTAAGTTCAGTACAGTTTAGTTAAGTTCAGTACAATTTTATTAAGTTCAGTACAATAAAATTCCAGCTAAATTAAGTTCAAAAGAACAGCACCTAAGAGTGAACCACAAACTACTCTTATATATAAAAATTACAAAACAAATTTCAAGTTGACACGTGTCAAAATTTATTGAAATCTCGGATATAATACGGAGGGGTATTACGATCATTTCACATATTTCGGTATGATCAGACTTAAACAATCAGACATAAAAAAAGGAATGATCAGACTTAAACTATTACTGTAGCAATGATCAGACTTAAAACAAGAATGATCAGACTTAAAACAAGAATGATCAGACTTCAAAAATACAATGACCAGACTTAAAAAAGGAATGATCGGACTTAAACATACAATGATCAGACTTAAACTATTACTGTAGCAATGATCAAACTTAAAACAGGAATGATCAGACTTAAAAAATACAAGGATCAGACTTAAAAAAGGAATGATCAGACTTAAACATACAATGATCAGACTTAAACTATTACTGTAGCAATGATCAGACTTAAAACAGGAATGATCAGACTTAAAAAAAGAATGATCAGACTTAAAAAAGGAATGATCAGACTTTAACTATTACTGTTGCAATGATCAGACTTAAAACAGGAATGATCAGACTTAAAAAAATACAATGATCAGACTTAAACATACAATGATCAGACTTAAACTATTACTGTACCAATGATCAGACTTAAAATAGGAATGATCATACTTAAAAAAATACAATGATCCGACTTAAAAAAGGAATGATCAGACTTAAACTATTACTGTAGCAATGATCAGACTTAAAACAGGAATGATCAGACTTAAAAAATACAATGATCAGACTTAAAAAAGGAATGATCAGACTTAAACATACAATGATCCGACTTAACTATTACTATAGCAATGATCAGACTTAAAACAGGAATGATCAGACTTAAAAAAATACAATGATCAGACTTGAAAAAGGAATGATCAGACTTAAACATACAATGATCAGACTTAAAACATAAATGATCAGACTTAAACTATTGTTGTAGCAATTTTTAGGATGATTATACCCTCGCATCTGTTATGTATTTTCAAATATGTCCATTTTAATTTTTTTTATTTACAAAAAGCGCCCCTAATTTCGATTGGTCGAAAAAGTCACGTGGCGATATTTTATTGGGTTTTTAGTTTTTATTTAAAAATTTGGTTTGTATTTGATCCGTTTCCTTTTTGTAAAATGTAATGTTCGTCAAAATTTGGTTATAATTAGTCGTCGATAAATTAATGGAAACAGATCAAATACAAACCACGGTTATAAATAAAAATTAAAAACCCAATAAAATATTGTCACATGTATATTTCGACCAATCGTAATTCGGTGTGCTTTTTGTAAATAAAAAAAAATTAAAACGGACATATTTGAAAATACATAACAGATACGAGGGTATAATCGTCCTAAAAATTTAAAGTCTGATCATTTCAAGTTAAGTCTGATCATTCCAATTAAGTCTGATTATTATGC
The DNA here is from genome assembly GCA_033675215.1 of Rhodiola kirilowii. Classification (NCBI taxonomy): domain Eukaryota; kingdom Viridiplantae; phylum Streptophyta; class Magnoliopsida; order Saxifragales; family Crassulaceae; genus Rhodiola; species Rhodiola kirilowii. The sequence goes on from JAUCNB010000027.1 coordinate 402,856, forward strand.
CTGATAATTCCAAGTTAAGTCTGATTATTGCAAGTTAAGTCCGATCATTGCTGTTTAAGCCTGGATATTGCTGTTTTAAGTCTTATTATTAAGTCGGATTATTCCAAGTTAAGTCTGATCAATGCAAGTTAAGTCTGGATATTGCTGTTTAAGTCTGGATATTACTATTTTAAATCTAATTTTTAAGCCTGATCATTCCAAGTTAAGTCTGATCATTCCAATTTAGGTCTTGAAATTCGGGATATGTGAAATGACTATAATGCCCCTTCGTGTTATATCCGAGATTTCGACAAAATTGGACACGTGTAAGCTTGAAATCTGGTTTTTAGTTTTCATTTATAAAAGTGGTTTTTACCTGAATCGCACTCGAAATTAAAAGTATAACATAGTTGGTCACGATCAATTTATAATTCGTCAACGATAAATTAACTAGAAATGGGATTTAATACAAAATTTAATCTCTTCCGTCCAAATGATCAATTTAAGAGTTGTGATTGGTTTGTATTTTTTACAAAAAAAATATAGCCTTAACATCAGATCCTTTTTCTCTATAATTTCATTCAAACAAATATAATAAGACAAAATGAAAGTTTTCTTAAACTTATTGCAAGTATCAATAGAAGTATAGGTTTCATATCATACTCTCTCTTTTTTCAATTCAATGTTTAACGTAACATCGCCATCAAACTGGTGCAGGTCTAAAATTACACAATCAATATCAAACTATTGAGATGAAATGAAATCTACCTGTCTTAGTCAAGACGAGTTCCAGATGGTGTTCGAACTACGTCTCGAACACTTATCGGACAATTCCAGGTTGTGTTCTACCAGAGACTGGAACACCTTAGCAGACAGAACCGTAAACAGAACAAAATAGAGGCACACACAGATTGACAACCCAGTTCGGCTTCGCCTACTCTGGGGGGGTTTCCCACACCCGAAAAGGGACACAAATCTTATTACGAGTTTAGAGCTATTCGTGGACTTACACTTACACAACGCCTTGTTTGTAATAGCATAGCATCTAACACTTCATCTCTCGGATTTGCAATCTCGGTTCACCGCAGCTCCCCTCGATCCCCTATGGGTAGGACGAGACTTCCCTCTCGGCCTAGTCTTGGACTTCTCGGAAGTCCAGTCACCTTCTCTCGAAGACGTGTCTTGATCACCGTGTGTGTGTGCGCTTTGTTGTCCTGCAAGAACAGTCTGAGCAGCACACTGAACAGACTGCTTCTTCGCCGTTGATATTCCGGTGTGGAATAATCAGCCGGCCATCACTCCTCCTCCAATCTCACGAATGCTCTCGTGTTTTCTTTTCTCTCAGGAAGTGATGCAGATCTGGTCGCCCTAGCCTTGTATTTATATGCATAGGCGAATGTCCAAATCTGTTCCAAATATCCGTATCAAATATTTAGGAAATATTACTAAATATTCGATGGATATTTTCAATCCAATTTCTATGAAGATCTTGATCTTTCTTTCTCGCCAAGTCATTCCGAATCTGGTTCTAACTGATGTGAGAATATTTATCTGAATATTTGTTCTCTCACGATGACTTGTCGATTGACCCCAATCAGATAATCTCGTCGATATCTTCTGGATATTCAGATCTTCATTCCAATCTTCAAGAAGATCTCGATCTTTCTTTATCACCAAGTAATTCCGAATCTTCTTAATCGAGTCCTAATTGATGAGAGGATATTCATTTGAATATCTGATCCTCTAATTTATTGTTGAGCCGACTCCAATCAGATCAGATCTTCGATCGTCCAGATTAGGAAACGTCTTATCTTCAGATCTGATGTATTCGAGTTCCAGTAGTCGGTTGAACACTCCTTGAACTCCTGTTAGAACTGTCTAAAGCCGTTTTGCCAAAGCCATGCCATTCATGATAACATCAATCTCCCCCTTGGCATTTTGGCAAAACCAAATCTATGCTTTAGACACAACTTGAGGAACCAGAACAGTTACCTCAAAACACTCCCCCTTTTTGCCACAAACTGGCAAGGGGTCCAATCGAGCAAACAGGTCTCCTCGGCATCTGGAATCTTGTCAACTCCCCCTCGAACATAGCATGGGATAGTGACACATGCTGTGAGTCTGTCGAACCATGGTGTCTCAGCAGCTGTTCGACCACAGGTCAGCAACTGATAGGTTTTTGATGATCTGGTTTCCTCCATCAGAGATTCTTGGTCCACGTTCTCACTCTCCATTCTCATGTCATCCTTGGAGTATTGTTCTGCTGCAACTGTCTGCGCACAGTGAAGAACTCATGACACCTTGGCTTGATGTGCCCCTTCTTGTGACAGTACTAACAGGTTTTTGAGTCTCGTCTCCATTCACCGTTAGAACTCTTCATGTTGGCCAGAGGGTACCTATTAGTCTCTCTGTTCACCGACTGTTCAGCTTTGACAAACTTAGTCTTTCCTGAACTGCTTCCATCAGTGTAGCCAATGCCTCTATGTCCTCCACTCATCCTCCGAGACTTCAGAATCGTGTCTAGGTCTTTTGATCCAAAATTTAACACCTTCACTGATGTCTTCACCTGATTCAGACTCGTCCTTGACGCTGTTCCACTCTTCAGATACATCAGTCTTCAGAGCAACACATTATTCTATCCTTCTTCAAAGATCATCAGAAAAATTCATCTCAAATGTCCTTAGTGACCCCATGAGCTCGTCAAGCTTCATCTGCTTCATCATCATTGGGATATCGCAGAGTGTGCACCAATTGATTGATTCTTGACATCTGCTCATGTTCGACCTCCAATATGATCTCCACCTCCTTCAGTAATTATCCGCGTTTAGCTCGGGACAACTTCTCACCAGCAGCTCTCCTTATGGAAGACTCAGGTGCATCCTTCCTCTTCAGCCCAGGGTCCTTCAGATCATTCTTATGTCGACCCTTAAACAGCTTGTGATCAACTACCAACTTGAACGAGCACTAGACAGTCTGTCCTGGTCAGTCTTCAAATCTGGATACTCATAGATAAATGATGGGTAAATTATCTGTTGCAGAGACTTTGTAGAATGGCGTGTTCTGTAATCTGGTCAAATATAATTCTTCCCATGTCAATGAGCATCCTATTTCCAATCTGGTAGAACAGCTGTCCCATCTCCTTGTTGATCGTGGTTCTATGAGATGTAGGCTTCCAGTTGACTATGGTGATGAAGAACAACATCGAGTAGAATAGAGTCAGATCTGCAACTGGGATGGAACTGTCTTCTCATTAAGCAGCCTTTCAGGGATGATCTTTCTTTTCTGCACTGCCTTCCACTTAGCTGCTGCTTCTGTACTGGCACACCATACTCCATTTTTCACAATTTTAGTTGGAACATGGCCAGGAACAGGATCTGGACTATACCTTTTCCTCTTCTTAGACGCTTTTGCTCCCCCTGCGTTTATGTTCTTATTCATCTTGATAGTTCCCTTAGATGAGCATGCTTGGAATGTCACTTTCTTCTTGGGATTCTTCTTTTCAGCTTTCTTGAGCTCAGCAAGTAAAACTGTATCCTAATCCTCCTTCTGAGTGTTCTCATTCTTAGCCTCTTCTTGATCAGATAATTGCATCTCTACATCTGTATTAGCTGGACGTTCCAACTCAGTCGGCACAGCTGGTGCATCAGATGCTTTTTCTTCAACATGTTCATTTTCTGATTGTGCTACAGACACAAACAAACACATCTCCTTCCTTCTGTCTTTCTTTGCCTTCCTTAGTTCAGAAAGAGGGACAAAGTCCTGAGCATCCTTCATCAAAAAATTAGGAATAGCTGGGGGATCCACCACCACATGTGCATCCTCCACAAAATCATCATGTAACCCTACTTGCACGACGTCCGGTGCTTTAATTGACTCACCCTCTGGGACTGCATCAGAACTAGAGGACTCACCACCTTGCTGCATATCCGAGACAACATCATCTGGCACACTTGCCTCCTTCTCAACCCCTATGACCTGGGCTCCTGAGGACTGATCAGCTCTTGTCTCAATAGGTATTGTAACCTCCTCTTTTTGCAAATCATCAACAACATCATCAATGTCCTTGAACAACACATCTAGTTCTTCATCATTGCCGGATGCATGAGACTCTTCCATCACATTGCCAGATTGCTTAGCTTGCTGTTCTCCACTTGCATCCTCATTCTTCTACTTATCAGAACCACAATCTTAGCCCTATTGGCTTCACCTTCTTATGTAGCATCGGCCACAGAATCTACAGCAGGTTTCAATCCCTTCGGCTTCAACCTAACCACTTTGTCACCCTTATAACTCACCGAATCTTTACCAATCGTGTGTACTTCCTCATCAACAGAATTGAGTGCAGTAGCTTAGGAGTGAGAACAAGAGATTACCTCATTGAGGGGTTGTTCAGCCAGCGTTTGATTTTCCTTCGCAGTCTGCACAATCCCTTTAGTTGGATTAGGATCAGCCTTTGATGCCTTTGAAGTAGCTTCTTTAAGTTCCGTGACAGCCACCTCTTCTCCCTTCTTTTTCCCCTCTCTGATCTTAGGGTTTGCTGATAATGTATCCTCATCCGACTTCGATTCGACTGCCTTTTTTATTTTTAAATATTTGGACTCCTCAACTTGCCAAAAACTGTCATGTGTATATCTCTTGAGATATTTGTCCAATCACCTCTCTCCTCCTTGATATGCTCCAACGCCTCAAAAAGTTGCAAATATGTTGAGCTTAGTAATCAGTTCCAACCACGTACCATCTGTTCCAGCGCTCTTCTTTGGAAGGCCAGCCCATCTGATTTGCCGGGGCTCTGCTCTTGGCTGACCTCCGTCTGGAACACTTAGTTGGCGATAACACGCAGACCCAGAGAGGATCTAAGTGTTTCGAACTGAGCGGCGTCTAGTGGCATGGTGAGTATGACAATTACGGTTGTCATGAGTTTCGATGTGATGACCTTCTTCTCCACTAGCTCTCTGATGAAGTGATATCTGCTCATGGAATGTTGTACTGGGTTCTTGGGCAGAAACTTCTTCACCTGTTCCACTCGGTGTTCAGAAAGATTCTGCTTCATCCAAAGTGCAGCGATGCTCTCCTGCTCTCCCAGCATCTGGGCAACGTGTGTTCCAGGAAGGTGTTTCATCTCCCCCACCATGATCAGCTGGAGCTCCTTTTGCATCCGTCTCATGAACTGTCCAAACAGCTTCTGTGTACTCGTGACGAGCATATGCTTTACTACTCCCCCTCGCTCATAGCCATGCTCGATGAGGAACATTTCGTACCATGCTCTGGGCGCTTGATGAGTCGTATTTATACGACTCGTCGAGTCAATTAATCCCGTTTATTTCGACACTTTTATATGCGAACAATTACTTTCCAGTATGGTTTTGCATTTCAGGTGTTTCGGAAGCTCTAGGAGGAAACGTGCATAAAAGACGGCATTTTATGCCGAAAACATCACAATGGCAGATCAGACCTTTGGACGTTCGGCGGAGCACTGTGAATGGACCGTTGATCAGAAAAATACGAGCTACATGGCGTTGCGTAGCTGACTCAATTCCCTACAACTTTCTAGTTCACACCAAGAGCATCCGAGGTCATTTGGAGGGTCAAAACGAGAGTCAAAGTCGGAATTGGCGCGCAGAAGAGAGCAGCAACTCAGACCGGATCACGGACACAGGCAATTTTAACTCACCGATAAAGTGTTCATGGTCCGCGCCAGTTAAAATGTACACGGTCCGCGTCGATGACATCATCAACACGTTTTGATGACGTCAGCGAGTCCGAAAATTGGAAATTTCAGCCCAAATCAAACTTGGAAACCCTATCTTTTTTTATAAATAAGATGTTTGGGTTAGGGTTTCCATGATCCATCAACCAAGACGGCTCTGGAGGAGAAGACGAAGCTTCGACGAGAGAGAAGATTTTTCTACTTTTAATTATGCGTCTTTTCATAATTATGTGTAGCTAAACTGTTTATTCGGTTTAGGGTTCAATATATTGTGACGAAGTTTTGAGATTCTTTGCTTAATGCTATTTTATGTTCCACTAGTTTTTGTGCTATTTATCTCGGTTTGAATTGCGAAGCTAAGTGGAGACTTGAAACGGTAAAACTTAGCCGAGCAGTTCAGCCCTTATTTTTGCTGCTTGTTTGATACTGAAACGTTAGGACAAGTAGTCGCACGTTAACCTGATATAACCTGAAACGGAGTATTAGGTTTGCTAAAACTAGAAGTCTATAACCTGAAACGGGGTAGATTGTGGTGTAAGTGCTTGAAACGGCCTTACCTTAGGTTATAACCTGAAACGGAGTAACCACACTTAGGAACACAAAATTAGATTATTAGAAGTCAATGATAAACGAGTCACAATAGAAAACCCTAGACCGAGTGCTTTCTCTGATTGAATACTTTTCGTTTTATTTCCCTTGCGTTTTACAACAATTGCTCACACCAAACCCCCAATTTTATTGTTTACAGAACGACTTTACCAACACCAGCTCTCTAGGGTTCGACCCCGCTTGCCGCTTTACTAGCTAATAGCAGGAGACATAAATAATTAAGTTTGACGCGTCAAACGACGCGCGTCAAATTTTGGCGCCGTTGCCGGGGAGCTGCGCTTCGGTGAAGTTGTTCTTTTTCTTTATTTATTTTTCTGTTCTTTTTTTTATTTAGTTTTGCTTTATGGTGCACCATGTCTTCTTATTATAGTACAGAGCCTTGGAACTATGAGGAGTTTTCCCCACCATCCTTCCAACTTGAAGTCCGCGAGAAGATCATCAACCTCAAGCAATCCCGGGACGAAACATTGGACGAGTACTTGTCGTACTTCGATTCCATTGTGATGAGCTGCCCGCACCATGGATTCACAAACCTCTATCTTCTTCAAAGATTTCTCGGTGGAATGATGCCACATGAGTGGAATTGGCTTAATGATGCGGCGGGAGGCTCGGTGAATAACTTAGACATGGACGATCTTTGGCACTTGATAGATGATTTGGCCGAGAGGTCAAGACCAAGACAAGATCAGGCCGAGACGCTAGAGGACGATGTGGCAGCTAGCCTCCAACAATTGGCTGACACGATACAACAAAACCAGGCCAAAGCCGAGGAATCTTGGGCAGAAGTAGAGGCGGCTCTAAAAGAAAGTGCATATCGGATCAATGAGATGCTCGAGACAAAGCCAAGGGACAGCGAGGTAGAGCCTATATTGGATTACACGGAACCAACGGAGGATGAGGACCCATGGTTGACTGAAGAAGAGCTCAATTCAGATTACCCCGGGCATTTAGAAGAAGACGGCCCACTGGCGCCTGAAGAAGAGCCGGCCGAGCCACTCGAATCGGACCTCATTGCCAAAATACCCGAGACAGTCCCTGTGCTCGCTGCCGAAATGCCCGAGATCGTGCCCGACATCATATGCACCCCCATCGAAACCATAACGTCGCAGAGCAGAAAGGATTTGAACGAAGTAGCAAAGGAATCCGCCTCAGACCAGATCGCGGATGAAGTACATGTTAATGTCATCCGCAGTCCATTAAAATGCACATCACCCGCGGAGATAAACTATGAAGAGACCGCGACAGAGCAGTTGACCGCGAATGAAGAGCATATTAAAGCCGCGGATCAAGAACATGTTAACGTTCCGCGGAAACACTTAAAGTGTTCACCACCCGCGACATGGTCTGCCCCAAATTTTGAAATTGATCTTCCTATATCGTTTTCTGTGCAGATGATAGCTCCCGAAGACCATGTGAGCGATAATGATGAGAAAGAAGATGAGTTGGAGGCAAGTCATGCCTCGGAAAAACCAACGACGGAGCACTTACTCATTACGAGTCAAGAAGAGCCGCCTGAAAAGTGTAAGATCTCAGGTGCCTTGATAGTCACCCGTGGTGTTGGTAAGACCCTCATACACCACTGCTTAATCGATTTGGGTGCTAATATTAATGCCATGCCATACTTTTTAGCTTGCTCTTTGAAATTGGGACCATTGAAATTTCCTAAAGTGTTGGTAGAGTTAGGAAATACATCACGTACTCATCCTGTTAGTTTACCTGAGGATCTAACGCTCCATGTTGGAGACATTGTTGTTCCTATAGACTCATATATTTTGCAGATGGGAGATGGTAGAAATAATGATCCTCCACCACTTATTCTTGGACGACCATTCATCTCTGCTAGAAAGAGGAAGATTGACATGGGAACATGCTTGATGTCACTGGCGTTTGCTGGCAAGAAACTAAACTTCCATGCCGACCGCTCATTCATAAAGAAACGACCGAGACATGGCGCGTTTGAATGGAAACCAGGATGGAGAAACACTAGAACACGACTCGATGGACCAGTAGCTACGATGAAGGTGTCCTCGCCAGCTCGGAAGGATGTAAAGGTGAACCCGCCTGATCGATGGAGAGCAGACTCGAGCACATCATTCCATGAGGATTTTGGGCAGGTTGAAGGAATAGCTGAGGCAAAATTTGACCTCACACGTCCATGGGATCCTAACTTGTGATCCCTAAAGAGGTAACGTCGAGCCAACGACGTAAAACAAACGCGCTCGCAGGGAGGCAGCCCGGCATTTTTTATTTTTTTTTATTTTTTTTTTGTTTTCAGTTTTTATCTTATTTACTTATGTCATTTATATTTTCTATGTTTGAGTCTTTATTCGTGTTATCACATTGTCTTTTGGAAAAGAAGAACATTTTTATGCAGGAAACAAATGCAACTCAGAACAGGTCGCGGACCACGTATACATTATCCTCCGCGGATGGAGTTCAGTTTAAGTGTTGACCGCGGCGTTAAAATGAACGTGATCCGCGGTTGACCTTTGACCAGCGTTGACTGACTCGTTTGACCAGAATTTTCATCTTCACACGACGAAACGAGGGGAGTACCTGTTCACTTTAATATCTTCCTTTTCCATTTGTTGCATGCATAGCTGTGTCTTTGAATTTCAGTCGTGCCGTGAGGACACGTCAGTTCAAAAGTGTGGGGTGGGAAAGTCAGTCTGTTGTGTCAACACGTTTATTTTTTTTGCACCTGCATAGTGTCAGCACGTTTCCCTTCAAAAAAAAATTTGAAAATATGGAATTTCTCTCTATTTCTTGGATATGCAGTATTGAATTTTGGTGATGTGAAATAGATGAGCTGATTAGATGCGTTTCTCTCGTGAAATTTGAATTGTGTGACTACATGTGAATTTAACCTAGTACGTGTCCTTCTGAGTTGAGATAAACAGGGATGTGGAGTTGATAGAAATGTCCTAGAGAGACTTGACGAAGCATTCAAAGGACCGAACTCGAGTTATATGGTTATGTGGATTTCGTGGAGGCTAGCACTTCGAGGCGACATGGTTACGAGTCTGCTCCGCCACTGCGGTACTTTTGCGGTTGGTCGGGACGGGAATACATCACACCGTCCAAACTCTAGTCCAAGTAGCCGGGAAAATAGTCAAGCGACCCTTGGCTTGACTCGCGTCAAAAGGACAATGATGAGTGAGAGCAAGTAGGTTCGAGCAATCACAATCCGCAACACAAGGAAACAAATTCGATCAATTGTGAAATCTTACACCGCAATAAAGTGAAGTGTCCCATTGATACATCAAACCGAGTCACTACAAGCTGTCCGAAAAGTACTCAAACACCTTGAAGCTCGAATCAATCACGTGCAAGAAGAAGCAATGAAGCGTAACCATATAGCTAGAATTCGGGACAGAGAGTGCAGATCATGGGTCTAAAGAGGACTATCTCCCACTCATCCGAATTGATTTGGATTTCAGCTCTCAGGTAACATGTATCAAGTAATTCCATGTTGAGCATGATGATTTTAGTAGCGATTGAGTTATGCATAGAAAAGCGAGTCTAGACTAGCAACTCATATTCATGTAGCATTATCTGGGACGTCGAAGAAATTGTGGTGTTGCATTTATTTTCCTTCTATGACTTAGTTCTTGTTCGGGACGAACAAGCTTAAGTGTGGGGTGGTTTGATGAGTCGTATTTATACGACTCGTCGAGTCAATTAATCCCGTTTATTTCGACACTTTTATATGCGAACAATTACTTTCCAGTATGGTTTTGCATTTCAGGTGTTTCGGAAGCTCTAGGAGGAAACGTGCATAAAAGACGGCATTTTATGCCGAAAACATCACAATGGCAGATCAGACCTTTGGACGTTCGGCGGAGCACTGTGAATGGACCGTTGATCAGAAAAATACGAGCTACATGGCGTTGCGTAGCTGACTCAATTCCCTACAACTTTCTAGTTCACACCGAGAGCATCCGAGGTCATTTGGAGGGTCAAAACGAGAGTCAAAGTCGGAATTGGCGCGCAGAAGAGAGCAGCAACTCAGACCGGATCACGGACGCAGGCAATTTTAACTCACCGATAAAGTGTTCATGGTCCGCGCCAGTTAAAATGTACACGGTCCGCGTCGATGACGTCATCAACACGTTTTGATGACGTCAGCGAGTCCGAAAATTGGAAATTTCAGCCCAAATCAAACTTGGAAACCCTATCTTTTTTTATAAATAAGATGTTTGGGTTAGGGTTTCCATGATCCATCAACCAAGACGGCTCTGGAGGAGAAGACGAAGCTTCGACGAGAGAGAAGATTTTTCTACTTTTAATTATACGTCTTTTCATAATTATGTGTGGCTAAACTGTTTATTCGGTTTAGGGTTCAATATATTGTGACGAAGTTTTGAGATTCTTTGCTTAATGCTATTTTATGTTCCACTAGTTTTTGTGCTATTTATCTCGGTTTGAATTGCGAAGCTAAGTGGAGACTTGAAACGGTAAAACTTAGCCGAGCAGTTCAGCCCTTATTTTTGCTGCTTGTTTGATACTGAAACGTTAGGACAAGTAGTCGCACGTTAACCTGATATAACCTGAAACGGAGTATTAGGTTTGCTAAAACTAGAAGTCTATAACCTGAAACGGGGTAGATTGTGGTGTAAGTGCTTGAAACGGCCTTACCTTAGGTTATAACCTGAAACGGAGTAACCACACTTAGGAACACAAAATTAGATTATTAGAAGTCAATGATAAACGAGTCACAATAGAAAACCCTAGACCGAGTGCTTTCTCTGATTGAATACTTTTCGTTTTATTTCCCTTGCGTTTTACAACAATTGCTCACACCAAACCCCCAATTTTATTGTTTACAGAACGACTTTACCAACACCAGCTCTCTAGGGTTCGACCCCGCTTGCCGCTTTACTAGCTAATAGCAGGAGACATAAATAATTAAGTTTGACGCGTCAAACGACGCGCGTCAGCGCTTGTGTGAGTCCGTACATAGTCTTCTTCAGTTTGTGACTATGCTTAAGATGACATAACTTCCATGCTACTTATCTGATGAGCTCTTCCAGTTCCATGTGAATGGCCACCACCCGAATCTCATCAATAAATGCTTTGATGACATTCTTCGGACTGGATGAACAGGCAGCCAGCTCTCGGCACTTGATCTCATTCGCTCGACTCTTTATTCTCCATGAGAGTTGCAGCGCAGGTGCATCGTCAAGTGTCCCGATTGGAGTAGGTGTGGCTTCATCAGCTGGACCTCCCTCTGGAATTATATCTTCTGTAGACTTGGTCTGAATGGGTGTTTCCGATGAAGTCCCACCTCTACATTTATCATCTTCTAGAACTGAGTTGGGGGCAACATCGTCTTTCACCTTTCCAGAAGAGGACACCATACCTGTCCCTTGCAATTCCATCTCATGTATCGTGTTTGTCGGACAGACAGTGGCAGCTCCTGTTCCAACTGTGCCTAGACAGTAGCTTTTGTTTGTTGACCTACTTCCTTCCAACAGTGTGTCTTCATTCCTATCCAGTACTTGACGTGAATCACTAGTGAATATAACAGACTGTCCTTCATCACACAATCTACTGATACTGATCAGGTTCACCTTTAACCCATCCACTAGGAGGATACCCTTGAGCTTAGGTAGATCCGGAACCTTCAATGTACCACAGCCGATCACCTGGCCCTTCCCTCCATCTCCAAAAGTGACAAACTAACGCTTGCGAATAGGTTTAACATAGATGAGATATTGAGGATTACCTGTCATATTGAGATGAACTTCTTTGCGGATGTGCAACTCAGCATTCTTTCTCCTTAGCCCCACCAAGCCTACAGGATGTGTTTCTCTATTTTTCTCCATCTCAGCTTTCAGAACCGATACGGTGTCTAGCAGTTTCACCTTCTGTGCAAGAAGTGACGAGTGTTCTTGATTTATTCCAATCATCTCGTGCATTAAAGCAGATATTTCCTCCTGGTGTTCCACCTGCTGAGCAACGAGAAGTTCAACCTCCTGCCACTTTTTATCTTTTTCTTCTGTCAGGCTTGCCACTGTTTCTGTGAGCTTCTTGTTCAGGCCAATTACCAATAGCCACTTCTCATAGAGTTCCTTGTACGTCTCTGCCGAGGTCTCATGAGCAAGTCCTTTGTCATCACTGCTTGATGCGTCGTCAATAGCCTGTTCAGACAGTGTACTAGAGTATGGATTTTCACTTGTCTCACTGCAGTCTTCAAGTCTGACGAGATTGACATTCTCATGTTCTTCTTCTTTATCATTAGATTCACTCTCTGGACCCTCATAGGCTATTCTGAGAATATCCCATGCTTCCTTGGCCGCCTCACATTAAGCAATCAGTTTGAACACATTCTTGTCCACTCCATAGAACATTGCATTCAGGGCCTTTAAATTCCCAACAGCCGCTACATCATATGCTTCATACCACAGGGCTTCGGGTTTTGGCATAACAGCTCCTTCAGGGTTGGCCATCATGGGTTTTGTCCATCCTATCATTACAGCACTCCAAGCCCTTTCATCGAGGGATTTCAGAAAGGCTTTCATCTTGGATTTCCAATAGGCATAATTCGGCCCTTCAAGCAACGGTGGTCGGTTAGTGCTCTGTCCTTCCTTCAAACCCATCTTGAACAGTCACCGGATCACACTCTGTATGTCGAGTGTCTACTCTGATACCAATTGAAATCTACTTGTCTTAGTCAAGACGAGTTCGAGATGGTGTTCGAACTACGTCTCGAACACTTGTCGGACAGTTCTAGGTTGTGTTCTACTAGAGACTGGAACACCTTAGCAGACAGAACCCTAAATAGAACAAAATAGAGGCACACACAAATTGATAACCCAGTTTGGCTTCGCCTACTCTGGGGGGTTTCCCACACCCGAAAAGGGACTCAAATCTTATTACGAGTTTAGAGCTATTCGTGAACTTACACTTACACAACGCCTTGTTTGTAATAGCCTAGCCTCTAACACTCCGTCTCTCGGAATTGCATTCTCGGTTTACCACAGCTCCCCTTGATCCCCTATGGGTAGGACGAGACTTCCCTCTCGGCCTAGTCTTGGACTTCTCGGAAGTCCAGTCGCCTTCTCACGAAGACGTGTCTTGATCACCGTGTGTGTGTGCGCTTTGTTGTCCTTCAAGAACAGTTTGAACAGCACACTGAACAGACTGCTCCTTCGCCGTTGATATTCCGGTGTGGAATAATCAGCCGGCCGTCACTCCTCCTCCAATCTCACGAATGCTCTCGTGTTTTCTTTTCTCTCAGGAAGTGATGCAGATCTGGTCGCCCTAGCCTTGTATTTATATGCATAGGCGAATGTCCAAATCTGTTCCAAATATCCTTATCAAATATTTAGGAAATATTCCTAAATATTCGATGGATATTTCCAATCCAATCTCTATGAAGATCTTGATCTTTCTTTCTCGCCAAGTCATTCCGAATCTGGTTCTAACTGATGTGAGAATATTTAGCAGAATATTTGTTCTCTCACGATGACTTGTCGATTGACCCCAATCAGATAATCTCGTCGATATCTTCTGGATATTCAGATCTTCATTCCAATCTTCAAGAAGATCTCGATCTTTCTTTATCACCAAGTAATTCCGAATCTTCTTAATCCAGTCCTAATTGATGAGAGGATATTCATTTGAATATCTGATCCTCTAATTTATTGTTGATCCGACTCCAATCAGATCAGATCTTCGATCGTCTAGATTAGGAAACGTCTTATCTTCAGATCTGCTGTATGCGAGTTCCAGTAGTCGGTTGAATACTCCTTGAACTCCTGCTAGAACTGTCTAAAGCCGTTTTGCCAAAGCCATGCCATTCATGGGAACATCAATCTCCCCCTTGGCATTTTGGCAAAAACCAAATCTATGCTTTAGACACAACTTGAGGAACCAGAACAGTTACCTCAAAACACTCCCCCTTTTTGCCACAAACTGGCAAGGGGTCCAATCGAGCAAACCGGTCTCCTCGGAATCTGGAATCTTGTCAACTCCCCCTCGAACATAGCCTGGGACAGTGACACATGGTGTGAGTCTGTCGAACCATGGTGTCTCAGCAGCTGTTTGACCACAGGTCAGCAACTGATAGGTTTTTGATGATCTGGTTTCCTCCATCAGAGATTCTTAGTCCACGTTCTCACTCTCCATTCTCATGTCATCCTTGGAGTATTGTTTTGCTGCAACTGTCTGCGCACAGTGAAGAACTCGTGACACCTTGGCTTGATGTGCCCCTTCTTGTGACAGTAGTAACAGGTTTTTGAGTCTCGTCTCCATTCACCGTTAGAACTCTTCATGTTGGCCAGAGGGTACCTATTAGTCTCTCTGTTCATCTACTGTTCAGCTTTGACAAACTTAGTCTTTCCTGAACTGCTCCCATCAGTGTAGCCAATGCCTCTATGTCCTCCACTCATCTTCCGAGACTTCAGAATCGTGTCTAGGTCTTTTGATCCAAAGTTTAACACCTTCACTGATGTGCATGGTCTTCATAGTCTGTAAGTCAAGGATCCTCTTGGATGGCTTGGGGCACCCCTCATGGCCAAAGGTGAAGTTACACCCTATGGCAATCAAAGTAATCAAGGAGCCTCCTCCTAAAGAAAGATTCCGCGAGGACTTGCTAACAAAGCTCTCAAATTGGGAGGCGAGGACGTCAAGCCATTCAAGAGTGTGTCCATACTCAATTTCCAGCATCAAGTTAATGTCGGTATAGGACACCGAGCGAGCTAGCTCCGTACGGGTATTGATCCCGATGGCGATAATGTGGTGAATCACCTTCCAAACTGGGGCAATAATCGCTGAAGAGTTGTAGGAAGGGGCAAACCACTCTTGCCGTCCCAAAATTAGCTTCCAAAACCTACTCTGCTCGTGCTCGGTGAACCGACGGCTCTCATGAAAAGCAATCGGGAAATGGAGCCAATCCCGAATCATATCCTACCGGATTTGGAATTCCTTACCCCCCAACACAAACCTCAAAACTCTATGATCCTCCTCATCTCTACCCTTCTCAAATGAGCATAAAAACTCCTCCACTACCCTTTGGTAGGACCCGAGATCATCAAAAAACACATAATCAAGCCCAGCACGATTCAATTTAATACGTACCTCATTCGCCACCTCATCTCCAAGTATACTCATGTCGGGGTAGAGGGTCGCTATGGCTACATTTCCCTTCTCCTTGATGCGCTCAAAATTCTCCACGTGTTTGGCATTTGTGAATGCGAGGGGCTCGGAGAAGGGATAAGGAGTGGGGGACGGTAATGGACCTTTCAATGGCCAATCTCTCACCACGACGGGCACTAGTGTAGTAATCAGAGCAGCAGCTGGTATGGGCGAGGGCACTCGAGGCAAAGGTGGTGATGGGGCTCGATGAGCAGGAGGAGCTGAGGCTTTCTTCTTAGGCTTCTTGGTAGTGGAGGAAGTTCCTTTCGAAGGCTTTCTCTTCTTAGGTGGTGGAGGCGAAGGTGGGGGGATTCCATTCCCTCGCTCTCGCCGGAATCTCTCAGCGAAGCCCTCAATGGCTTCCTTTTGGGAATGACGAGAGCCATGGCATCCTCATCACTATCGTCCGGTTCTTTGATCCGAACGTCCCTCGATGGCTCTTGGGCAATTCCTTTCCCCTTGGACTTGGAGGATGAACCAGCTGGAGGCATTGTTGGAATGGATTGAACTGAGAATTCTGGTTGCACTGAATTGAGCCGGTCGGCTGGGAAGGGAGAGGGATTCAGCCGGGCGGCTAAGGGGGCGATTTAGGGTAGGAAAGTCGGTTTTTCTAGAGGCTTCGGCGGCTGAAATTGGGGCTAGGTTTTTACAATCGAAAGAATGGCGAGTGGTTTGGGCGAACGAACAGATGTTTTTGATGGCCGGATGAGCAGATCAGCTATGGTGAGGTGTTCGATTGAAATCGGAGATGAGGGAGGAGCAGGCGGCTTTGTGAGATGAGTGTCAACGGCGAGGCGAGGCTGGCGTGGTGGTTGGGACGGTGGTCGAACGGACGGAAGCTGGGCTGGATGGACGAGAGTAGGGGTTCGGATCGGCTGAGATGGAAAAAGGGAGCCGGGGTTCGCTGGGAATGAATTGGGGAAGGGAGCTTGGGATAATTGGATAACACACTCTCAGCCGGTCGGGTCGATTCTCAACCGACCGGCTGAATTTGTCCGAGTTGAACGAATTGAAATGGGAAGGGATTTGCAATATTCAGCCGGTCGGTTCAAAGTTCAGCCGACCGGCTGAAACTATCCGATTCAAGTGTGATGAAGGGCTGAGTCTGAAACTGGCCGAGTCATTTGATTTCCAATGGTTATGTCAGCCGATCGGCTGAAACTAGCCGACCGGCTGAAACTGGCCGAGTCATTTGATTTCCAATGGTTATGTCAGCCGATCGGCTGGATAGAGGGGATTTTTCTGATGGGCGGCTGGGGACAGGTCTTCAACGATTCCCGAATTTTGATTTCAAAGGTCCTTCCATTCTAGCTTGAACCCAACTCCACACTTAAACCAAACCAACTCTGCAAATCGATACAAAATACAAATCCACCAAGAAATCACTAGCATTCATACGATTTTTGACAAAAGAGCAAGCTAAGATTACACACTCCACACTTAAGACATCACCATCATCTAGAATTTTCATGCAAGAACAATCCCACACCAAGCACATCTAATCATGCATTTTAGACCGTCCTAGCACCAAGTTCACATTCAAAGTTCAATGTACACATGCCAAACATATATGAAATTAATTGTGCATAGATGGACAACTCACAAACCGGGTGACCTTCCGTAAGGGCCTAGTTTAACGTCTTGGCAAAGACCAACCCGAATCTCTTCTCAAGAAGCACACTTGAGGAGTCCTTTGCTAGGATCCCTTGATCGGTCGAGTTCTTGACCTATTACTCACCTCATTCAATGATGTATTAGGTTTGTTTTCCGAGCATTTTGTTATCATTTAATCTCTTTTCTTGGTGTTTCAGGTTTGAATTACCCAATGACTCGATATGGACCTGATTGCGTGAAAAGATGAAAAAATCGATCGAATGGAGCATAATTGAGTCTAGACCCCGTGACACCTCCATGGTCACGGGACAATAAGCGTGTCACGGGACTTATCCGTGGCTGTGCAATCCGAAGACCCCGTGACACCCCGTGATACAGGCTCCGTCACGGGACAAAGCAGCTGTCACGGGACATAGCCGTGGCGATGACATTTGAGAGCCCCATGACGACCTGTATCAGTCAATCCATCATGGGACCTTGCCGAGGCAACAACGCTTTCAACTCCCGTGATATCCCGTGACAGCCCGTGATGAAGTAGGTGTCACGGGACTTTCTAAATCTCGATTTAGGGATAATTTTGGAAATTTCGGCAAATTGGCTATAAAAGGAGAGGACTCGACCAGAATTAAGGTGTGCTTATTTTGGAGTAGAAAAACCCTAGCTTGGGAAGAGACATCAATTCATCGTGATAGATTTAACGAGCCACCGCGTCTTTACGGTTTACTCGTTCTTAATTTCTCTTTGCACTGTTTTTGGTTTAATCACCATGAACAGCAAGTAGTCTTTTTATTCTGGGATCCTACAAATCCCGTGCTATGTACCCAACTCTTCATGTGATCATGTGAATGTTTTTCATTAATGCAAATCGAATATTCAATTTCATCGTGCTTAATTTATCGTTCTATGCAAGTATTTACATCAAAGGGCATGTTTGCATGCTAGAACGTATTTAGGTTAATTACCGAAAGATGGATGGGTCCTAGGGATTAACCGGATTGTATGAAATTGTATGAAAACCTTTAGTTTAATAAATTGAGATCGTTGATAATCCGTGGATGGGTGGCGTTCAATGATTGAGATTAATCTAGATAATGATCCGTGGATGGGCGGCTTATCTAGTGTTATTTTGGTTTATTTTGATATTTGATAGCATGATGAATTACGTGATAATGATTGCATGATTAGCGGGGTTAGCACGGGTGAAGTATGGTCCGAGAATTCTTTTTCTGATAAAAACACAACCTTTTATTTTCTGCACATTTAATTTCTGCAGTTTTTCGTGACAATCAACCTTTGTTAATTCGGAATAGCTAAATAGGTCACTAGTTAACTAGTATTCACACACCTGTTCGTTGGATCGACCCTTGGCTTACCAAGGTTTATAAATTTTGTTTGACTGTAATTTGACCCCTAAAACTCATACTTTGACAACTATAAAGGGTTAAAAATACGCTTGTCAAAATGGCGTCGTTGCCAGGGAGCAACGTTTAGTGTGATATTAGATTTAACGTGTGTAGTTTAGACTATTCCACCTTGTTTGTTATCTGACTTTTCTGCCTTGTGTTCTTCACTCACGGTGAGTCTTGGATCTTGCAGGTACTAGCTAGTTCATGCCAAAGAAAATACCCAGACGGAAGAAGCAAATTCATATTTTAGACGAGGACACACCAGACCGACGAAACAATACTCGCAGGGTCCAAAACGAAGCTCGGCAGCTACGAGCACTGAACCAAAATTTCACAGCAATGGCGATGAATCAGAATCGAGCATTGAACGAGGTGGTCGGAGATGACCAGCAGCGTCCGTTGCAGCAACCAGTGCTCAGGACTCTTGGAGATTACACTGCTCAACGTGTCTCAGGATTCCAATCTGCCATTGCACCACCTGGAATAGAAAACAACACCTGGGAGCTCAAAACAGGGCTTATTCAAATGGTGCAAAATAACCAGTTTACAGGAAGGCAGAATGAAGACCCTCATCAGCACCTAAAGCGGTTTGTCCAGATGTGCAACACAGTAAAGACGAATGGTGTTCCTCCAGAATCCTACTACATGAGGCTATTTCCATTCTCACTATCCGATAAGGCTAGTGGGTGGCTCGACAATCATGTAGAGGGCACCTTCACTACATGGGGCAAACTGGCCGAAGCTTTTCTCCAGCAGTATTTCCCACCATCAAAGACAGCACATTTCAGGAACAAGATGATCTTGTTCCGATCTATGGATGGTGAGACCCTCTACGAGGCTTGGGAGAGGTACAAAGAGTTGATGAGAATGTGTCCCCATCACAACCTGGAATTATGGCAGACTATTGATACTTTCTATCAAGGAATCGACCAGGGGATGCGCACCTTGATCAACCAAGCAGCTGGTGGCGGACTGAACGGAGTCCCACTAGAAGAGACCTATGACATTATAGAGAAAGCTGCTCAAGACTACCACCTCTAAACCAGCGATCGAGGCAATCCCAAGGACAGAAAGGGCGTGCAAGACCTCTTCCACGCTGATGGCAGCAGTGACATCGCTGAGTTGACCAATACAGTGAAGATGCTCACAACCGAAATAAAAAATCCGAAGATGGCCTACTCTATGAAGTCGTCTGATGTTGCCAATGTGGGTGTCTATTGTCAGATTTGTGGCTCTCCTACTCATTTTGCAGATGGCTATCCGGTGATGGGACAAGATGATAATAGTGGGAATCAGGAGGACGCAAACTATGTTGGGCAGAATAACCAGTGGACTAGTTTCGGCTATGGATCAGCAACTAATAGGTGGGTTAACCCGAATCGGAACCATCCTAACCTCTCCTACAAGCCTCAGAATCAGGCACCCTCTGGCTTCCCTTACAATCAGCAGCAAAGCAGTGCACCGTACCAGCCACGAGGCCAATACAACATTCAGGCTCAGCAAACGTAGAATAATACTTCCTACCAGTCGAGGCCTCAGTACAATAACCAGTCACGAGGGCAGCAAAATCAGAATTCAGGGAGCTACTCATATCTGCCGCAGCAGCCCAAGCAACAGGAGTCTGGCAGCTTATCTAGCGTGGAAGCCATGATGGCTTGTTTTATGGCTGAGCAGGATAAGCGAGTGAAAGGGCTCGAGAAGACGATCGAGCAGCTGGTCATTCAGAACAGGATGCTAGAAAATCAGGTTGCTCAGCAAGCAGATTCGGAAACTAGAGAACGTGGGAAACTCCCATCGAAACCAGATCCGAATCCTAGAGAATCAGTGAACGCCATCACACTCCGACGAGGAAAATAGCTTGAGATGCTACCAACTCAGACCACTCGAGCAACAGCAGAAAAATCACTGCCTCATTCCACCCCTGCTGAAGAGGAATCATCGAAAGAAGCTGAGGACCGAGTCAAAAATTCTACGCAGATAGTGGAGCCAGCCCCTTATAAACCTCTGGTCCCATTCCCTCAGCGGCTGGTTGCTACTAAGTAGGATAAGGAGTTCAAGCAGTTCGTGGATAAGATCCGCACTCTCTACATCACTATGCCCTTCACCGATGCAATCACCCAGATCCCAACTTACGCCAAATTCATGAAGGAGATCCTGACTGAGAAACGGAAGATAGACGGAACCGAGACAGTGGCTCTGAGTGAGGAGTGCCGTGCTGCTATGCACCTGCCCATGCCGCCTTAGCTTAAGGACTCAGGGAGTTTTTCTATCCCTTGTGATATTGGTGGCATTACTATTCGTCGTGCCTTATGCGATCTCGGTGCTAGTGTGTCTATCATGCCTTACTCATTGTATGCTAAACTGAATTTGGGTGATCTCTATCCAACTAACATCTTTTCGCCTTGCGGATCGTTCTTGTAGATTCCCAAAAGGGATTCTGAAAGACGTACCCGCTAAGGTGAAGAATATTTACATACCTGCTGATTTTATTGTGCTTGAGATTTCAGAGGACATGGACATTCTGATTATCTCTGGTAGACCATTCCTTTACACGGCTAAAGTTGTTATTGATATGGATAGGGGGTCTATAGCTTCGCGAGTGGGCAGTGAATGTGTTGTCTTTATTTGCCTGACATGTGCAAGAGTCCTAGTCTTTTAGCTGATTGTGATGTATTAGACTCTAGTGATATTGATGATCCTATTGCACTAACCTCTATTGAATCTTTCAGAGTCGTTACAGGCTGCCCAATACCGATGGATATATGCGCAGTGAGCTTTGAGGGAGCTGCTGAAACTAGACAGATCACCGAGTCAGGTAAGGAACCTTGCAAGGTAGAGCTGAAACCTCTACCTGCAAGTCTCAGGTATGAATTTCTTGGCCCTAACTCGACCTATCCGGTGATTGTGAATGCATTTTTGACTGAGGTAGAGACCCAGAGATTGCTAGTTGTCTTGAGAGAACATAGGCCAGCCCTCGGTTATTCAATTGATGACATTAAGGGGATTAGGCCGGATATGTGCATGCATAGTATCCATCTAGAGGGCGATGATAGGCCTACTAGGGATGCCTTGAGACGTTTGAATCCCAAGTTGAATGATGTAGTGAAGAAGGATATTCTGAAATTGCTAGATGCCGGTATTATTTATTCTATTGCTGATAGTGAGTGGGTAAGTCCTGTGCATGTTGTCCCTAAGAAGGGAGGTTTGACTGTTGTTCGTAATGAGAATAATGATTTGATTCCTACTCGTACTGTGACTGGTTGGCGTATGTGCATAGACTATAGGAAGTTGAATAAGGCTACTCGTAAGGATCACTTTCCTTTGCCTTTTATTGATCAAATGTTAGAACGTCTTGCGAAGCATAAGTTTTTCTGCTACCTCGACGGTTATAGTGGATTTTTCCAGATCCCTATACACCAGGTGGACCAGGAGAAGACTACTTTTACTTGCCCTTTTGGCACATTTGCTTATAGACGTATGCCTTTCGGTCTTTGCAATGCTCCAGCCACTTTCCACTGTTGTATGATGGCCATATTTTCTGATTTTATAGAAAACACCATGGAAGTATTTATGGATGATTTTTCGGTGTATGGCTCTTCATTTGATTCGTGCCTTTTGAACCTTACTGATATTCTTTGTCATTGTGTTGACAGTAACCTGGTTTTAAACAGGGAGAAGTGTCACTTTATGGTGTAGGAAGGTATTGTGTTGGGACACCTGGTCTCCAACCGAGGCATCGAGGTCGATCGCGCAAAGGTGGAGGTGATTGAGAAGTTGCCCCCACCAAAAGACGAGAAGGGAATCAGGAGTTTTCTAGGACATGCAGGCTTCTACAGGCGCTTCATCAAGGATTTCTCCAAGATAGCCAAGCCCCTCACGGACCTACTCTGCCAAGATTCTAAGTTTAACTTCGATGAATCGTGTTTCAATGCTTTCCATAATCTGAAATCTGCTCTTACTTCTGCTCCTGTAGTGCAGCCCCCTAATTGGGAGCTGCCATTTGAACTAATGTGTGATGCTAGTGACTTTGCAGTGGGGGAAGTTTTAGGGCAGTGCATCGATAAGAAGTTACACGTGATTTATTATGCGAGTAAAGTCCTCGCTGGCGCAGCGGCTAACTATACTACAACCGAGAAGGAGATGCTAGCCATTGATGGACCATATTTATATGATTCATTAAGACAGTTAAACCCACCAAATTAGACGCTTTGTCTTGACAACTTTTACTTGTTAGTTTCACTTTTGTTCTACAGGCCATTTCAAGGAGTAAAGATGAAACGAGCTAAAATGGAGTTCTTAACACTGAAAGTGGATTACAAGTCAGAACTGGCCATACTCCGACAGTACTCCAATCAAGCCACAACTAAGTCCCAAGGACTTGTTTCAACAAAGATCAAGAACACAAGTGAAATTACAAGTCTAAGTTCCTCACCCTTTGATATCAACCAAGAAGCAACCAAAAGGGCAACCAAAGTCATATGCCAACCGATGGATTTTGGAAAGAAAAGATCTCATTCCACTCAAACTCTCATCCTCCTCCTCACATGGGCGGCTAAACCATGTGAAGTTGCCACATGGGCGGTGGCTTTTGAAGAAATATCTCAACTCACACTCATCTCCCCTCTTGCCACATGGGCGGCGGCTTTGAGCTCTCCTCCCTCCATATGACATGTGTTGGCCTCTCCTCCACATCCCTCTCTTCCCCTTGCCTATAAATACAAGCCCTCATCCTCCTTGAAAAAGTGTCCAATAGCCTTAGTTTGGGGCCTTGTCCCATGTTCCATACTCACTTGTCACTTATAGAAAATCCATCCCATTCACAACAATCATCTCATACCACAAGCTCTCACTTCTCTCTAGATTTTGGGCACAATCATGCAAACACTTTACTTTGATATTGAAGTTTGATCTTGAGTACTCTTGTCGGTTCTTGAAGTACTCAAGCTTTTCCTACTGTTCTTGAGTTTACTCCTGTTGGTTCTTGAGTATTCTCCCTCTTACTTTCCTTGTCTTTAGTTTCGAAAACTTTACTTTACTGTCTTTCAAAAACCTTTACTTTTCCAAGTACTTAGCTATGATATCCACCTCTATGGATATTCGTAGCTAATCCCTTCATTCGGTTGAAGGGGTGTACTTGTATCATAAAATGTTTTAGACCCTTCTCTTAGTACCTCTTTGTGTTCAGAACTTGTTCTATGTGCCATATATTCGGTTAGAACACACATGGTTGAGTGGATGCTTGAAATGGAAAAACTCTTCCATGGGGTTCGTGAACATACACGGTTAAGTGGATGCTTGAAATGGCAAAGCTTAATCGTGGAGTTCAACCTTTCTTAAACACCACTTGGTTGATCGGAAATGATTGATCAGGTGGATGCACATAGGCTAGTATACCTTGAAATGGGGTGCTAGTCTAAATAGAACAAGTGCTCTATGCCTTGAAATGGGCTAGACAGTGTGGCAAGTCAAGTGCTTGAAATGGCCTTGATACACTTTTGAACACTTAGTATGATCATTAGAGGTCAATGATAAACGGACTATAATACAAGGCCCCTGATACCGAATCTTTCCTTTAATTCAAACATCACCTGTCATTTACTTTCAGTCTTACTATCAACTGCTTACTTTCCAGTCATTTACTTTCAGTAACTTTACTTTCAGTAATTTTACTTTCAGTCCATATCAACTGCTGACTTTCCGCAAGTCTTGTCCTTCAAGCAATTTCTTTCCGCAAGACTTGTCCTTCAAGCATTTACTTTCAGCAAGTCTTGTCCTTCAAGCACTTTACTTTTCAGTATTTACTTTCAGTCTCGTATTTACTTTCTTTACTTTCAGTCATTTACTTTCCAGTGCTAAAATCACAACCAACCCACGCTACTTTCAGTACATAAATCACAACCAACCCCCAACTGTCTTAATTTCCATCTTCGAAAGAACAACTATCAACTAATTCCCTTGGGTTCGACCCCTACTTACCGCTTTACTACCCAATAGTAGAGTACGAGTAATGGACTTATAAATTTATTTTTGCACAGAGACATTGCACCTTAATGACAGTGCAGTGAGCTCCGTCAGCCATCGTCTATGCTTTTGAGAAATTCAGGCAGTACCTTATAGGGTCGAAGACCATAGTTTACACTGATCATGCTGTAATCAAGTATTTGCTGGCCAAGAAGGATTCAAAGCCTCGATTGATTCGATGGGTTCTCCTCCTTCAAGAGTTTGATATTGAAATTAGAGACAAGAAGGGAGCTGAAAATCTTGTTGTAGATCACCTGTCACGCCTCGAGCTAGGAGAGCTCAACCGCGAAGAAGACAAACTCCCCATGACCGATTCTCTTACAGGAGAGCAGCTAATGAGTGTCGAGACCAGCCCTGCTCCATGGTACGCAGATTTCGTCAATTATTTGGCCTGCGATATTGTTCCTCCCGACCAGTCGCACAACCAGAAGAGGAAATTTCTGCACGATGTGATGAGGTACTTCTGGGATGGTCCATTTCTTTATAAATTATGTGTTGACGGTCTCTACAGGACCTGTGTTGATGAGGAACAGATTAGATGGATCCTGGAACGCTGCCACTCGTCACAATATGGTGGCCACGGTGCTAGTTTGAAAACTGCTGCAAAGGTACTACAGTTCGGGTTCTACCGGCCTACTCTATTCAAGGATGCCCACGAGTTTGTCAAAGCTTGTGATCAATGCCAGAGAACAGGAAATATTTCTAAGCAGCAGGAGATGCCCCAGCAGAGCATTCTTGCAGTGGAGTTATTTGATGTATGGGGGATCGACTTCATGGGACCATTTCCGCCTTCCTATGGTAAACAGTACATCTTGGTAGCAGTTGACTATGTTTCCAAGTGGGTTGAAGTAGTGGCTACTCCTACTTGCGACGCCAAGGTGGTAGAAAAAATGTTTCAGAAGGTTATATTTCCTCGGTTCGGCGTCCCCCGACCAGTCATTAGTGATGGAGGCTCCCACTTCAAGAAAAGGAATTTCGAGACCCTGCTGAAGAAATATGGCATTTATCATAAGATCGGTCCTCCGTATCACCCTCAGACCAGTGGACAGGTAGAGATCTCTAATCGAGAGATCAAAAGCATTCTGGGGAAAATAGTCTCGAGCCACAGGAAGGATTGGGCATCCAAGCTAGACGACGCACTGTGGGCATACAGGACTGCATTTAAAACTCCTATCGGCATGAGTCCTTTACGGCTTATCTATGGCAAAACCTCCCACCTCCCGATCGAGCTCGAATACAAGGCCCTCTGGGCAGTCAAAGAGCTAAATATTAACATGAAGGAAGCTGGGGAAAAATGACTATTACAGCTAAATGAGCTCGACGAAATCAGATTGGACTCATATGAGAATGCTTGTATTTACAAGGAGAGAACAAAGAAGTGGCATGACAAGAGAATAGTGCGCAGAGAATTCAACGAAGGCGAGCGAGTCCTCCTCTACAACTCCCGCCTTAGATTATTCCCTGGGAAGCTGCGCACTAAATGGAGTGGCCCTTATATGGTGGAATGAGCATATCCAGACGGCCATGTGGAGCTCAACATAGAAGGAGGAAAATCTATGGTAGTCAATGGGCAACGCCTCAAGCACTACCACGTACTGAAGCATCTTGCACCTCCTGAAGGGATCGATGACAACCTACTTCTCGGGAAGGGATCACAGCAAGGGACTTCCCGAGAATGCTTCTAGTTCTATCTCATTTGCTATGTCTCGCCAAGACGTTAAACTAGGCGTTGTAAGTATTCAGCTAGTTTTTCATTTGCATATGCATTGTGTGATTCCATGTGTGTGCAGCGGTTTTAAGTGTGGAGTCCCAACAACGAGACCAGCAGAATTTCAATCCCGTGACACCCCGCGACACAAGGACCATCACGGGATAATGGATCTGTCATGGGACTTGGCCGAAGCAGCAACATTTTTGACTCCCATAGCGTCCCGTGACAGCCAGTGACAAATCATGTGTCACGGGACCTAGCCGTAGCAGTGTAACTTCATGGACCCGTGATAGCCCGTGACCCAAGGATCGTCACGGGACAATGGCTCTGTCACGAGACCTGGCCTACTGAATGCATGTTTTTAATCCCGTGACGTCCCGTGACTACCCGTGACGGATCAGGTGTCACGGGACCTGCTCGAAATCAAATACTGAAATTAGGGTTTGGAATGTTATTTTCGACCAAAGTGTTTCTTCTCTCTTGCTCCGTCCCTCTCGCCCCAGCCGTCCGAATTCAAACCCAAGAATCAATTCAGTCCGTCTAAAGCCTCCGTCGGTCTAGCCGATTCCACCATGTCGCCGGAGGAATCAAGCTCGCGCCGCCTACCAGGCCGCGCCTCCTCCTGACGAGCCTGTCCCAACCGTCTGGCAGTTTGATGATAAGAAGTATCCCCGGTTCCCGGATCTGGCTACGTTGGCTCTTTACAAGCAATTGAAACTCAAGAAAACAGTTAAGCCTACACTTGTCCCCTGTCTCACTACTCTATCAGATTTTGGTTTGTTAGATAAGGTCCGCCCTTTGTTTGATGAGTCCGGACAAGGTGTACTATTTTCCAATCAGAGATGCACTAAATTTACTGCTTTATATGAATTCGTGGCATCGTTTCTCCCTCATGAACCTCCGGGGCAAACGACACATTGGTCTTTTCGGCTGCAGGACATTGACTTTACTATGGATAGAGCCGACGTGTGTCGTATTCTGGAATTCCCCTTGGAAGGGATCGTGCCATATTTTTCTGCTGCTGAGAAGGATGAATTCTGGAGGTATATTTCCGAGATTGATGTCGTCTATTTATCTACCCATCCAGCCACTTGCCTTAAGTTGCACGAGTGGAAGGTTGCGCATCGTTTGGCAGCCATGGAGGTGAATGTTCGGACAGAGGGAGGCACTGTTGTGAATGAGAAGGTGACGGAGCTCACTACACTGTCATTAAGGTGCAATATCTCTGTGCAAAAATAAATTTATAAGTCCGCTACTCGTACTCTACTATTGGGTAGTAAAGCGGTAAGTAGGGGTCGAACCCAAGGGAATTAGTTGATAGTTGTTCTTTCGAAGATGGAAATTAAGACAGTTGGGGGTTGGTTGTGATTTTAGTACTGAAAGTAGCATGGGTTGGTTGTGATTTTAGCACTGGAAAGTAAATGACTGAAAGTAAAGAAAGTAAATACGAGACTGAAAGTAAATACTGAAAAGTAAAGTGCTTGAAGGACAAGACTTGCTGAAAGTAAATGCTTGAAGGACAAGTCTTGCGGAAAGAAATTGCTTGAAGGACAAGACTTGCGGAAAGTAAGCAGTTGATATGGACTGAAAGTAATGTTACTGAAAGTAAATGACTGGAAAGTAAGCAGTTGATAGTAAGACTGAAAGTAAATGACAGGTGATGTTTGAATTAAAGGAAAGATTCGGTATCAGGGGCCTTGTATCATAGTCCGTTTACCATTGACCTCTAATGATCATACTAAGTGTTCAAAAGTGTATCAAGACCATTTCAAGCATTTGACTTGCCACACTGTCTAGCCCATTTCAAGGCATAGAGCACTTGTTCTATTTAGACTAGCACCCAATTTCAAGGTATACTAGCCTATGTGCATCCACCTGATCAATCATTTCCGATCAACCAAGTGGTGTTTAAGAAAGGTTGAACTCCACGATTAAGCTTTTCCATTTCAAGCATTCAATTAACCGTGTATGTTCACGAACCCCATGGAAGAGTTTTGCCTTTTCAAGCATCCACTCAACCATGTGTGTTCTAACCTAATATATGGCACATAGAACAAGTTCTGAACACAAAGAGGCACTAAGAGAAGGGTCTAAAACATTTTATGATATAAGTACACCCCTTCAACCGAATGAAGGGATTAGCTACGAATATCCATAAAGGTGGATATCATAGCTAAGTACTTGGAAAAGTAAAGGTTTTTGAAAGACAGTAAAGTAAAATTTTCAAAAGTAAAGACAAAGAAAGTAAGAGGGAGAATACTCAAGAACCAACATGAGTAAACTCAAGAACAGTAAGAAAAAGCTTGAGTACTTCAAGAACCGACAAGAGTACTCAAGATCAAACTTCAATATCAAAGTAAAGTGTTTACATGATTGTGCCCAAAATCTAGAGAGAAGTGAGAGCTTGTGGTATGATATGATTGTTGTGAATGGGATTGTGGGATGATTTACAAAGGAGGGGAAGATGTCTATTTATAGGCTAAGGGGAGGAATGAGAGCCACACACTTGGCAAGGGAGGAGAAAAGAAGCTCAACACATGGCATGAGATGGGAGGGGGAGGGCTTTAGCCGCCGGGGTGAGGTGGCAAGGGAGGAGAGCCTCCAGCTAGGTGGCTTTGAGCTCAAAGCCGCCGCCCATGTGGCAAGGGGAGAGTGGTGGAGAGCTTTGTGATCTTTTCCCCAAAAGCCATCGGGTCCTTTCAGCTCCGGTCTGACTCTGGTTGCCCTTCGGTTGGACTTGTTTGAGTGATTCCAGGTTAGGATCATGAAAGTTGTACAGTCGGAATCTGGCGTGTCCTGACTCGTAATCCATTTTCAGCTTTAAAACTCCTTTTTAGCTCGTATCATCTCTAGACCTCGAAATAGCCTGTAGAACAAAAGTGGAACTAACAAGCAAAAGTTAAATAGACAAAGAGTCTAATTTGGTGGGTTTAACTGTCTTAATGAATCATATAAATATGGTCCATCAGATCACCCCACACTTTTAGTTGTTCGTCCCGAACAATGCTATTTAAGGGCGGAACACAAAATTCAAGTAAACTTTTTAAATGTGAAAGTGAGAATGCGGGACTAGATTTTTCCTAATTCATGCAATATTTACTTATTACCAAACTAAACCGTGTAAATACTTAGAAGAAACTTGATACTTGTACCTTCGAGCTAAGATGCAAATTAATTTGGATGTTTCGGGAGATAGCCCTTTTCAGGCTCCTGGACTGCATTCTCTGGACCGACTCGCACTATATGGTTAACTTGTCGCTTTCTCTAGCACATGATTCGGTTCGGGTTTCACTGAGTTGAGCACTTAGATGTATTTTTGGTGAGGGACAGCTTCTGAAGTGAATTGGCCTTTGGCCTTTGGCCTTTGATGTTGAATTGGAGTTTTTTTCACTTTTGTTCGGTTAAAACCTTCTGAATTTTGGCTTTTGGCCTTTGATTAGCTTCTTCGAGCTTTTGCTTCTTTGTGACTTGCTAGTCCATTTTCTCAACCTTTCTTTGGGAGGTCCAATCGTCGCCCGAGAGCATATGGAAATACCTCCCCGCTCTTTCTCATCCTTGCCGTTTCGCGCGGGTCAAGATGAGGGTCGCTCATCTATTTTCCCGGCTACTCTGACTAGAGATAGGACGGTTTGATTCCCGTCTCGCCTCTTGCATAAACGCTGCACGGCGGAGATGACTCTGACTCACTGAAACCCGAAGTGCAGCCTCCACTGACTTCGTAAACCATATAGTGAAATCCAGTCCTTCGAGTGCTTGCCAAGCCTCTCTAGGACAGTTTATATCAACTCCACATCCCCTGTATATCTCACCACAAAGGGAAAAATGAGAAGTTACATCCTAAGTTTTTATACAGTTGAGATTTCACAAGGTAAATGCATGAATTTAGATCTATCTTTTTCACATTCTCAAGTTCATATTTTCAAAAAGATAATATTAAGGGAAAAGGAAAAGAAAAAACATGTTAATTAACTATGTACAAAGGTGGTTCTCACCCCACACTTTTGAACGAAGGCGTGCCTCGTAGCACAACTTAGTTCAAAAGTTAATTGCAAGCAAATATATACAGGCAAGGTGAGAATGACTTAAGGCAAAAAACTAAATGACAGAAATTAAATGACTGAAAGTAAGATAGATGTCGGGTTACCTCCCGACCAGTGCATTTGTTTAACGTCGTTAGCTCGACGGTACCTCATTCCTGGATCATAAGATGGGATCCCATGGGTAGCTCAGGTTGTAGTGTTGCGGAGCGCCTACTTTCATTCTTGCCTTGACTCTCCTCGATTTCTTGTGAGATGATGTGCTCGGGTCCTGTTCCCATTGTTCTGGTGGTTTTTCTTTCCAACGCCTCTGAGAAGGTGAGGGACCTTTAACTGCTGGTCTCTTGAGTCGGGCTCTCTTATGTTTAGGGCTATCTTGTTTAGTTGTGGCGAGAAATTGCTCCATCAGGGAGTTGTTCTGATTAGACCCTTCTTCCATCCTTCTTTCAGACTCTCCATTGATCACATAATTTTCTGCGATTTGCATATTGATCATAGGGAAAAGTTGAGAGGCTTCCATTATAAGCGCCGGATCCATATTGGCCAGACTGTCCGTGAGGAACTGGTCTTAATTGATTTCTTTGACTGCTTCGGTGGTGAGGGTTGGGTATGTCACGGGTTGCTCGCTAGTGGCGTTCTGGATTTCCTCTTTGGCCTGCTCAAGAGTGAATTCTAATTAAGACTTTTCTTCATCCTCCTCTAAATCGGCTTCCGGCTCTGGGTCTTCTGATGGCTCGGGGGTGATTTCCCATATAGGTTCTTCTTCGTTGCTCCCGGTGCTTTCTACATCTGATTCGACCATCATGGCCTCTGCATTGCCTTCTCCACTCCAGTCTATATTAGCTTCTACCATCTGCGCTCTTCCATCAGCTTGGAGCATTGGCCTTCGTTTTGTGGCTTCGGCCAAGTCATCTATAATATTCCACATTTGAGTCATGGTTAAGTGCAAGGTCGATCCTCTTACTGTGTCGTTAAACCTTGACTGGTCAACTGGCCTCATTCCACAAAGGAATTTTTGAAGAAGAACCACATTCGTGAATCCATGGTGCGGGCAGCGTGAGACGATGGTGTCAAAGTACGTGTAGTATTCGTCCAAAGTCTCATCCCGGGATTGTTGAAGGTGGATGATCTTCTCTCTGGTGTCATGTCGTAGAGGTGGGGAGGAGAATTCTTTCAGGAATCGAGCACGAAGGTTCTCATAATAACCTGCACAACTAGCATTTGATGAGTAATACCACACTGTCGCAAAGTCGGTTAGAGAGAATTTAAAGCATTTCATTTTAAACTCTTATAGATCCTCATTTTCAAGTTTCATGTAGTGGCATATATCATGAAAGTGTTGGCAGTGTATTACAGGGTCCTCTCCAACTGTACCTCCAAACTGAGGAAGATGTTGAGTCATCCAAGCATACATAGTGGATAGTGCAATGAGGAAATGAAAAGGGAAAGAAAAGAACAACTAATCAGAAAGCTAACTCCCCGGCAACGGCGCCAATTTTGACGGAGCTCACTGCACTGTCGTTAAGGTGCAATGTCTCTGTGCAAAAATAAATTTATAAGTCCGCTACTCGTACTCTACTATTGGGTTGTAAAGCGGTAAGTAGGGGTCGAACCCAAGGGAATTAGTTGATAGTTGTTCTTTCGAAGATGGAAATTAAGACAGTTGGGGGTTGGTTGTGATTTTAGTACTGAAAGTAGCGTGGGTTGGTTGTGATTTTAGCACTGGAAAGTAAATGACTGAAAGTAAAGAAAGTAAATACGAGACTGAAAGTAAATACTGAAAAGTAAAGTGCTTGAAGGACAAGACTTGCTGAAAGTAAATGCTTTAAGGACAAGTCTTGCGGAAAGAAATTGCTTGAAGGACAAGACTTGCAGAAAGTAAGCAGTTGATATGGACTGAATGTAATGTTACTGAAAGTAAATGACTGGAAAGTAAGCAGTTGATAGTAAGACTGAAAGTAAATGACAGGTGATGTTTGAATTAAAGGAAAGATTCGGTATCAGGGGCCTTGTATCATAGTCCGTTTATCATTGACCTCTAATGATCACACTAAGTGTTCAAAAGTGTATCAAAGCCATTTCAAGCACTTGACTTGCCACACTGTCTAGCCCATTTCAAGGCATAGAGCACTTGTTCTATTTAGACTAGCACCCCATTTCAAGGTATACTAGCCTATGTGCATCTACCTGATCAATCATTTCCGATCAACCAAGTGGTGTTTAAGAAAGGTTGAACTCCACGATTAAGCTTTGCCATTTCAAGCATCCACTTAACCATGTATGTTCACGAACCCCATGGAAGAGTTTTTCCATTTCAAGCATCCACTCAACCATGTGTGTTCTAACCGAATATATGGCACATAGAACAAGTTCTGAACACAAAGAGGCACTAAGAGAAGGGTCTAAAACATTTTATGATATAAGTACACCCCTTCAACCGAATGAAGGGATTAGCTACGAATATCCATAGAGGTGGATATCATAGCTAAGTACTTGGAAAAGTAAAGGTTTTTGAAAGACAGTAAAGTAAAGTTTTCGAAAGTAAAGACAAGGAAAGTAAGAGGGAGAATACTCAAGAACCAACAGGAGTAAACTCAAGAACAGTAAGGAAAAGCTTGAGTACTTCAAGAACCGACAAGAGTACTCAAGATCAAACTTTAATATCAAAGTAAAGTGTTTACATGATTGTGCCCAAAATCTAGAGAGAAGTGAGAGCTTGTGGTATGAGATGATTGTTGTGAATGGGATTGTGGGATGATTTACAAAGGAGGGGAAGATGTCTATTTATAGGCTAAGGGGAGGAATGAGAGCCACACACTTGGCAAGGGAGGAGAAAAGAAGCTCAACACATGGCATGAGATGGGAGGGGGAGGGCTTTAGCCGCCGGGGTGAGGTGGCAAGGGAGGAGAGCCGCCGGCTAGGTGGCTTTGAGCTCAAAGCCGCCGCCCATGTGGCAAGGGGAGAGTGGTGGAGAGCTTTGTGATCTTTTCCCTAAAAGCCATCGGGTCCTTTCAGCTCCGGTCTGACTCTGGTTGCCCTTCGGTTGGACTTGTTTGAGTGATTCCAGGTTAGGATCATGAAAGTTGTACAGTCGGAATCTGGTCGTGTCCTGACTCGTAATCCATTTTCAGCTTTAAAACTCCTTTTTAGCTCGTATCATCTCTAGACCTCGAAATAGCCCGTAGAACAAAAGTGGAACTAACAAGCAAAAGTTAAATAGACAAAGAGTCTAATTTGGTGGGTTTAACTGTCTTAATGAATCATATCGCTATTAGTAGTGGCCTCTACATTACTCTGCTTTGGGAGAGCCTTGGTTTCAACTTCAATACCGGTTTCAACGCCGACTCTTGGGAGCTCAAGGTTTCGAAGCTGATTCAGTGTAAGATGCTTACTAAAGACCATCAGTGGTTCCACAGGCCAGATATTCCAGAGGAAGGAGTTAAGGGGCAGCGCCTGGAGAATAAGACTAGACGCCTGGGGCACGTACCAGTTAGAGAGACCTCTCCAGTGCCAGAGTTCATTGCGCCTGCAGCACAAGAGCGTGAGGACGTTGATATGGTAGAGGCCCAGGACCCCCTGCATTTGTTGGATAGGAGCCCCCATCACCCGATCATCATATCCCTTTCCATCCTCTGCAGCCACCTATTGTTGGCTTGTCCCCGCTGATGCTCGAGGAGCGTCTCACACGCCTAGAGGCCTATAATCAGCAGATCATCACCTCCAAGTTTGCGATTCGGGAGGAGCAGAGGGCGATGATGAGTTATCAGCGCCAGATTTTGGCTAGCATGGGTTTGATTCTTGCCACGCAGAGCAGGCTTTCTGTCTCCCATAATCAGCTCAGGGATGATTTCTCCAATTTCATATATCAGGCCAGCAAGGCACAGCAGTGGGCACAGGACGCTCGGACTTCTTTCTATAGGCAGCAGGGTTTCACAAACTATCCGCCTCCACCGTCCTTCATGTCTTCTGCCCCTAATCCATTTGAGACTAATTTTACCATGGCAGTCGACCGCAGCCCTCTGCCCAGTGCGCCCCCTACTCGTACAGACAACGGGGCTGGTCCCTCTCGCCCCCTGGCGCTGTGGATTCTGATAATACCGATGATTTTTTTGTTGTTGCCGATGATGCTGAGGACGATGCTGCTGATTAGTTCTTCATGCATGACATTCTTCTTATGACTTTTTGTCATTTTAACAGTTGTTGCGCTTCCCTTTTTCTTATCTATTGTACACTGACCTTTGGCATGATTTACTATATACATGACTACTCGATGTTTGAGATATTTTGGCTATATTTTCACTTTCTGCTCACATTGTTTATTTAAGTCTATTTGTTTGGCGCCCTTATACAGGTCCCTTCACGATTATCGATGCTAACCTATCACTTGTGCTGCTCTTTGCATTCTTATCTATATCTATAAGCTCACAAGTCGTGTTTCACTCACCGGTCATCGTTTAATCTCTATGGATTTCGGGCTATCACACACGAGGGAAGTTCCTATGCACCTTTTCTTATCTTTTATTTCTTCGCTTAGGGACTAAGCTAGTTTTTAAGTGTGGAGTGGGTAGCGCATAGTCACACACATTGCACATCACATTCACTTTTGCATATGTGACAGAGCCTTGTCGTGAGGCAATGTGCAAAATAAATTTATAAGTCCACTACTTGTGACTTCACTATTGGGTAGTAAAGCGGTAAGTAGGGGTCGAACCCAAGGAAATTGGTGGAATGGTTGTTCTTTGAGGAATTTGTACATAAAATTAAGTGCGATTGGGGTTGGTTGTGGTTTTAGTACTGAAAGTAATACTGAAAAGTAAAGAAAGTAAATACAGGACTGAAAGTAAATACTGAAAAGTAAATTACTGGAACGGTCGAGTTCAATATCAACCAAGCAACATACTTTTGGCACTGGCCGCACGCTATATTTCAAGCGCAATGCGTGCCAAAGTTATGTTGGATTGATGTTGAACAAGTCTGTAGTAAGCGTACGGAAATGTAAAGACTGAAAATAAAGTGCGTCAAGTAAAGTGCGTAAAAGTAAAGACTGAAAGTAAATTGCGTAAAGTAAAGTGCTGAAATGTAAAGTGCTAAAAATAAAGTGCGTAAAAGTAAAGACTGAAAGAAAATTGTGTAAGGTAAAGTTCTGAAATGTAAAGTGCTGAAAATAAAGTGCGTAAAAGTAAAGTGCGTAAAAGTAAAGACTGAAAGTAAATTGCGTAAAGTAAAGTGCTAAAATGTAAAGTGCTGAAAATAAAGTGCGTAAAAGTAAAGTGCGTAAAAGTAAAGACTGAAAGTAAATTGCGTAAAGTAAAGTGCTGAAATGTAAAGTGCTGAAAATAAAGTGCGTAAAAGTAAAGTGCGTAAAAGTGAAGACTGAAGGTAAATTGCGTAAAGTAAAGTGCTGAAATGTAAAGTGCTGAAAATAAAGTGCGTAAAAGTAAAGAGTACTGAAAGTAAGCAGTTGATAGTGATACTAAAAGTAAATTACAAGTGATGTTTTGATTAATGGAAGGATTCGGTTTTAGGGGCCTTGTATCACAACTCGTTCATCATTGACCTGTAATGATCATACTAAGTGTTCAAAGATGTATCAAGGCCATTTCTAGCACTCGACTTGCCACACCGTCTAGTCCTTTTCAAGACATAGAGCACTTGTTCTAGTTAGGCTAATTCCTCCTTTCGAAGTATTTTAGCCTATGTGTATCCACTTGATCAATGATTTCCGATCAACCAAGTGGTGTTTTAAAGAGGTTGAACTCCATGGAAAAAGCTTTGCTCTTTCGAGCCTCCACTTAACCATGTATGTTCACGAACCCCATGGAAGAGCTTTGCTCTTTCGAGCCTCCACTCAACCATGTATGTTCTAACCTAATATATGGCACATAAAACAAGTTTGAACACGAAGAAGCACTAAGAAAAGGGTCAAAAAATGGTTTTATGATACAAGAACACCCCTTCAACCGAATGAAGGGTTTAGCTACGAGTATCCATGGAAGAGGATATCATAGCTAAGTGCAAAAGAAAGTAAAGAAAACAAGAAAAAGTAAAACAAGGAAACCGAGAGCAATTTTGTAACCAAAAGCTTGAAAACAACAAGAAAAGTAAAGGGAAGCCGTGGCTTCTGCAAGGAAAGCAAAGGAAAGCTTTAGCTACTTGTATTCATGTCAAAGAATACAAGTAACCATGGCTTTATCAAAACAAGAAAGTAAAGTTTTGGAAAGGAAAACTCAAGAACAACACAAGAGTACTCAAGAACCTACAAGAGTACTCAAGAACAAAGTAAATCAAGACAAAGAAAGTAAAGAGGGGCTGCTGGAAAATAAGAGCTTGGAGCTCAAGAACAAGTGAACAAAGCTTGGAAATCAAGATTAAAATGTGTTTGCATTGAAAGTGAAGAGAAAGAGAGTTAAGCCCTCTTCTCTCTAAGGTAACATGGGATTTCGAAGGTCTTCATTACATGAGGCATAAGCCTCTATTTATAGGCTAAGGAAACTTGGAGGCTAAGCTTTGCTTGAGAAATATCCTAAAGAAGATAAGAAGATAAGTGTTGGCTTGGAAATATCTCTTGCATTTGCCTTATCTCTTGCCTCCAACCGACTTGTCCATGGCCAACCAAAAGCCTCCAATGCCAACCGACTTGCTTGAGCCAATCACATGCCAACCGACTTTGAATAGTAAGGGCCAACCGGAATCCAAAAGCCAACCGAAGTGAATAGTAAGTCTAACCAGAAATGAAGTAGTTTGGATTTAGTTGGACTTCCCCGGAATGTGGCCGGAGCAAGAAATGACCGGAGCATGGCCGGAGCTCGCCGGAATATGGCCGGAATCTGGACGGAGCTTTGGCCGGAGCTTCATGGATTTTGGAGAGTGTATTCTGAATGAAAAAGTCATTCTAAGATGATCTCAAGAAGGATGCTAAGCCAAATTCTGCCCGGAACATGGTCGAAATCCCAAAACGCTCGATATTGCCCTATTTTGACCTTGATCGGGCTTTAGCTGGTTCCACTCGGGCGTTTTGTCTGGGAAGTGAGATTGTCCAGCTTATTGTGCATTTAAAACACTTTGGTCGAGCCAGATTTTCCAGATTGCATGGTTTGGTCGAGCGACTTGGTTTCAGTGCCTATGCGCGCGGGGCCTTTGCTTTGGAATTGGGCCAACTGCCAATCTTCTCGGGCATTCACCTTGGTTTTCCGACATTGTCCACCTTATTTTCCATTTTTATCACTTTGCTCGAGGTGGATTTGTCAGAGCAGCTCGTTTGCCCGGTCAACTTGAATTTAGTGCTAGACGGCCTGGGCGCGGTCTGGGCGATGCCTGGGCAGGGACCTGGTTTTTCTTGGACGCGGGCCTCGGCACTCCCGGACGCGGGCCTGGTCTTCTCGGCGCTGGCTCTCGGTCGGGGACCTGGTCTTCTCGGTTCTGGTTCTCGGTCAAGGACCTGAGGTTCTCGGTACTGGGCCTGGGTACCCGGCTGAGCTCTCTTGGTCCTCGACTGGGGTCCTCGGTCCCTGGTTGGTTTTTCTCAGGCCCTGGTTGATTTTCCTCGGGCCCTGGTTGGCTTTTTGGTACAATTCTCCCTTTTTAGCCGTGTTTCCTCTTTAGACCTCAAAATGGCCTATAAACACAAAATGGCATTAACAAGCATATGTTCTTAGGACAAAGAGTCTAATTTGGGGGTTTAGTAGTAATTTATGAGTCGTATAAATACGCTCCATCAATATGCTCAACTGTCTATGTATTACGATTGAAATCCTCGTTTTCAACGATACTCCTTGACTGATTGACATTCTTTTGGAATCAAAGTCTAAGACTTAAAATTGTTTTACTCGCATGTGTATTCCCTCGAGTCAGTATCATTGCTAGCCTTTGACTATCACATGTTTTACGTATTTCTTGAAGCATATTTGAGACTTGAAATTAGTAGGCACCGGTTCAAAATATCAAAAAAAACTTAAATATGCATCTCTTTTTCTAGGTGACCTTAGTACTAGTATATGTTTCTCTATACTCGTTGTGGTTTGCATGCACCCGCCTTTATTCATACACTATGTCAAGCTTTAAGTGTGGAGTTAGACAATTGGTTTTCAATGTTTTCAATCAAGAACAAAGTTCTGAATTTTCAAAAGAGGGTGAAAAATTGACCCCAAGCATAGTTGTTTTTGAAGAAAAACAAAGTGAGAGCAGAGAAAAAAAGAGAGAGCAGAAAAATACCAAAGGCAAAGTGAGAAAAGTCACCCCTTGTGTACAAAAAAATAGAGAGATTTTACCAAGGGCAAAGTGAGAAAAGTCACCTCTTGTGTATGGAAAACACTTTTGAAATAATTTCTGCCCCCTTTTGCTTGATGTAGTGTAATTCCATCTTCTCATTGCGTGCAAATCATAACTTGTCTTACGAATTCATATACTAGAAACTAAGGGACGACCCTCGTGCTTGCACTAAAATTCTGATGCAAATTTTTGTACTATTTTTCAGAAAATCCTTAAGCCAGGCTCCTCTTCTCTTACGGGTCATTGTCTAATCCTTGGCACTTGAGAATGAGCTTTGCGCCAAGAGCCCGTGGACTATCTCTAGATAGCATAGGTGAATGGCGAGCATGTTTTGTGTAACTATTTATGTTCTTTATACGTTGCTCTACAACTATTTAGAACATGTGATTAGTCGATTGCTAGCCGTGTGTACTGACCGTTTGAATGCATAACTCGTTTAATCTATGATTGTCTGAAAGCTTTGATGAAGATGTTTGACTTGAAGTTGAGGTAACACGATGAATCCGAGGTATGACATGACTTTACTGTGACTCGTTGAGCATCATTCATGCATACACGTTAGTTAGTTGTACAGGGGATTTGTAGGTAGTCCCATTCCTGAAAACCTTCACTAGACTATACTCGTCCTACTATGGCATCCTAGAGGTTTAAAGGCTTGATGCATATGCTAAATGCATTCGTGTCCTCTACGACAGTGAGTTATCTTTTTATTTTTCTTCTAGTTAGTATTGATCACATTACACTTGAGTGGGTAGCTTATAAACATATGGTTGGTTGAGCCTCATATAGACTTGCATTTATTCTGCCCTTCATTCTAATTTTGTTCGGGACGAACAAATCCTAAGTGTGGAGTGTTTTGATCGGTCGAGTTCTTGACCTATTACTCACCTCATTCGATGATGGATTAGGTTTGTTTTCCGGGCGTTTTGTTATCATTTAATCTCTTTTCTTGGTGTTTCAGGTTTGAATTACCCAATGACTCGATATGGACCTGATTGCGTGAAAAGATGACAAAATCGATCGAATGGAGCATAATTGAGTCTAGACCCCGTGACGCATCCATGGTCACGGGACAATAAGCATGTCACGGGACTTAGACGTGGCTGTGCAATCCGAAAACCCCGTGACACCCCGTGATACAGGCTCCGTCACGGGACAAAGCAGCTGTCACGGGACTTAGCCATGGCGATGACATTTGAGAGCCCCGTGACGACCCGTATCAGTCAATCCATCACGGGACCTTGCCGAGGCAATAATGCTTTCAACTCCCGTGATGTCCCGTGACAGCCTGTGATGAAGTCGGTGTCACGGGACTTTCTAAATCTCGATTTAGGGATAATTTTGGAAATTTCAGCAAATTGGCTATAAAAGGAGAGGACTCGACCAGAATTAAGGTGTGCTTATTTTGGAGAAGAAAACCTAGCTTGGGATGACACAGCAATTCATCGTGAGAGATTCAACGAGCCATCGCGACTTTACGGTTTACTCGTTCTTAATTTCTCTTTGCACTATTTTTGGTTTAATCACCATGAACAGCAAGTAGTACCCAACTCTTCATGTGATCATGTGAATGTTTTTCATTAATGCAAATCGAATATTCAATTTCATCGTGCTTAATTTATCGTTCTATGCAAGTATTTACATCAAAGGGCATGTTTGCATGCTAGAACGTATTTAGGTTAATTACCGAAAGATGGATGGGTCCTAGGGATTAACCGGATTGTATGAAATTGTATGAAAACCTTTAGTTTAATAAATCGAGATCGTTGATAATCCGTGGATGGGTAGCGTTCAATGATTGAGATTAATCTAGATAATGATCCGTGGATGAGCAGCTTATCTAGTGTTATTTTGGTTTATTTTGATATTCGATAGCATGATGAATTACGTGATAATGATTGCATGATTATTGGGGTTAGCACGGGTGAAGTATGGTCCTGGAATTCTTTCTCTGATAAAAACACAACCTTTTTTTTGCACATTTAATTTCTTCTATTTTTCGTGACAATTAACCTTTGTTAATTCAGAATAGCTAAATAGGTCACTAGTTAACTAGTATTCAATGCATCATTGACGGAGCACAGTCGTCGTGTGCAACGCAAAAAGTTAATTTATAAGTCCGCTACTCGTGACTTACTATTGGATTAGCAAGTGGTAAGTAGGGGTCGAACTCAAGGGAATTAGTGGATAGTTGTTCTTTAAGGGATTTGTAAAGAAATGTAAGTGCGATTGGGGTTGGTTGTGGTTTTAGTACTGAAAGTAAATTACTGAAAAGTAAATGACTGGAAATAAGATGCGTAAAGTAAATACTGAAAGTA
This sequence comes from Rhodiola kirilowii, assembly GCA_033675215.1. Taxonomy (NCBI): domain Eukaryota; kingdom Viridiplantae; phylum Streptophyta; class Magnoliopsida; order Saxifragales; family Crassulaceae; genus Rhodiola; species Rhodiola kirilowii. Next base: position 443,667 of record JAUCNB010000027.1, read on the forward strand.
AGTGCGGAAAATAAATTGCTGGAACAGTCAAGTTTCAAAATCAACCAAGCAACATACTTTTGGCACTGGCCGCACGCTATATTTCAAGCGCAATGCGTGCCAAAGTTATGTTGGATTGATGTTGAACAAGTCTGTAGTAAGCGTACGGAAATGTAAAGACTGAAAATAAATTGCTGAAAGTAAAGACTGAAAGTAAATGTGCGGAAAATAAAGTGCTGAAAGTAAAAGTTAGGTGCGGAAAGTAAAGTTAGTTGCGGAAAGTCCTTTTCAAGACATAGAACACTTGTTCTAGTTAGGCTAATTCCTCCTTTCGAAGTATCTTAGCATATGTGCATCCACTTGATCAATCATTTCCGATCAACCAAGTGGTGTTTTAAAGAGGTTGAACTCCATGGAAAAGCTTTGCTCTTTCGAGCCTCCACTTAACCATGTATGCTCACGAACCCCATGGAAGAGCTTTGCTCTTTCGAGCCTCCACTCAACCATGTATGTTCTAACCTAATATATGGCACATAGAACAAGTTTGAACATAATAGAAGCGTTAAGAAAAGGGTCTAAAACGTTTGCATGATACAAGCACACCCCTTCAACCGAATGAAGGGTTTAGCTACGAATATCCATAGAAGTGGATACCATACCTAGTGCTAGAAAAGTAAATGGTTTTGAAAGCAGAGACAATAAAAGTAAAGGTTTTGGAAAGTAAAATTCAAGAACAACAAGAATACTCAAGAACAAACAAGAGTAAACTCAAGAACACTCAAGAATACTCAAGAACCAACAAGAGTATTCAAGATCAAGAGAGAAGGTAGAGCTTTTGATATCAAAATACAAGTGTTTACAAGGATTTGTGAGTGAAGGATTTTAGAGAGCTTCTCTATCTAAGTAACAAAGGATGACATGAGGTGAGTTTTCAAGGGCCAAGCCCTTCTATTTATAGGCCAAAGAGGTGGTGGAGGAGAGGATATTTGTCCTCCCAACCGCCTCTAGTCCTCCCACAACTCCGGTTGGCCTTGGTTGCTCCTTGGTTGCTCTTCGGTTGGAGTTTGGATGAGCCAAAGGGTGGCACATGGAGTGCACATGGGCGGCTGAGCTTGAGATGTGCCAAAGGGCAACTACATGAGCTTGGTTGAGCTTTGGGCAAGTCTCTTGAACTTAGTTGAGGTTTGGTTTCAAACCAAAAGATCAACTGATGTGAATAGTATGCCCTAACTGGGAAATAAGTAGTTTGGTTGGACTTTGCCAGATTTTTGACCGGAGTTGGGCTAGAATGACCGGAGCAAGGTGGTGGTTGGATTTGGCTTGATCGGAGCATCGCCGGAAGTTGATTGGACCATGGCCGGAGCTTGGCCGGAATATGGCCGGAGCTGCCGGAATTTTGGCCGGAGGTGATTGGGTGTTGGACCATGGATTTGGAATGTTGAGAAGATTCTAAGACTGATCCATGAAGGATGTTTGGCCAGATTCTGCCCGGAGCATGGTCATGGCCCGGGGTTGAAGTTTTCCTCGGGCCCTTGATCGACCGGGCCCGGGCGCTGCGCTCGGCGCGGCCCTGGTTTTCTCGGACTCAACTCTCGGCGCTCTCGGATGTGGGTCTCGGCGCTCTCGGCACGGGTGCTCGGCTCTGGTCTCGGCACGGGTGCTCGGCTCTCTCGGCACTCAGGCTCTCGGCACTCGGGATTTAGGCTCTCGGCACTCGGGACTTGAGGTCCTCGGTATGGGATCTCTCGGCGCTGGCTCTCGGTCAGGGACCTGAGGTTCTCAGTACTGGGCCTGGGTACCCGACTGAGCTTCCTCGGTCCTCGACACTGGGGTCCTCAGTCCTTGGTTGATTTTTCTCGGTCCCCGACTGGCCCGACTTGACTTGTAATCCATTTTTGGTTTAAGAACCCCCTTTTTAGCTCGTTTCTTCTCTAAACCTCAAAATAGCCTGTACAACAAAAATGGAACTAACAAGTAAACGTTGTTAAGACAAAGTGTCTAATTTGGTGGGTTTAACTATCTTAATGAATCATATAAATATGGTCCATCAGATCACCCCACACTTATACTTGTTCGTCCCAAGCAATGCTATTCGAGAGAGAAACACAAAATCCAAGTAATAAGCTCTAAATAGGAAAGTGAGAATGTGGAACTAGATTTATCCTATCCATGCAATACTTACTTGTTACCAAACTAAACCGTATAAATACTTAGAAGAAACTTGATACTTGTACCTTCGAGCCGAGATGCAAATTAATTCAGATGATTCGGGAGATAGCAATTTTCAGGCTCCTGGACTGCATTCTCGGGACCGACTCGCACTATATGGTTAACTTGTAGCTTTCTCTAGCACATGACTTGGTTCGAGTTTCAATGAGTTGAGCACTTTGACTTCCTTTGATGAGGGACAGCTTTTGAAGTGATTTGGTCTTTGGCCTTTGATTTTGAATTTGAGTTTCCTTACTTTTGTTTCGGTTAAAACCTTCACAGAATTTGGCCTTTGGCTTTTGATTTACTTCTTCGAGCTTTGCTTCTTTGTGATTTGCTTGTCCATTTTCTCAACCTTTTGGGAGGTCCAATCATCGCCCGAGAGCATATGGAAATACCTCCCCGCTCTTTCTCATCCTTGCCGTTTCGCGCGGGTCAAGATGAGGGTCGCTCATCTATTTTCTCGGCTACTAGGACTAGAGTTAGGACGGTTTGATTCCCGTCCCGCCTCTTGCATAAACCCTGCACGGCGGAGATGACTCTAATTTCCAATGAAACCCGAAGTGCAGCCTCCACTGACTTCGTCAACCATATAGTGAAATTCGATCCTTTGAGTGCTTGCCAAGCCTCTCTAGGGCATTTTATATCAACTCCACATCCCCTGTATATCTCAGCACAAAGGGACAATTAAGAAGTTACATCCTCAAGTTTTTATACAGTTGAGATTTCACAAGGTAAATGCTTGAATTTAGATCTATCTTTTTGACATTCTCATGTTCATATTTTCAAAAAGATAATATTAAGGGAAAAGGAAAAGGAAAGCATGTTAAACTAATTATGTGCAAAGGTAGTTCTCACCCCACACTTTTGAACGAAGGCATGCCTCTCGGCATGGCTTAGTTCAAAAGCCGATTGCAAGCAAATATTTACAAGAGAAGGAAATGACATTAAGGAAAAGGGAAGAACTGAACTCCCTTTACGGTGTCGTTGCATGTCGAGGACAAGCGAGCAAATGGCTCGGAGCGAAATAATCGAGGGAGTTCGGCTGGGGCCTTGAACTCTCGGCGCTCCCCAACGCAGATTCCTATACAAGTAGTCATTCCTTTTATACACAAAATGGGTGAGAGCGACTGCCAAGGTAAAAACTAAATGAAAGAAATTAAATGACTGAAAAGAAAAAATGCCGGGTTACCTCCCGACCAGTGACTTTGTTTAACGTTGTTGGCTTGACGATTGGGGATCACAAGTTTGGATCCCATGGGCGGTTCAGGTCGTATTTCTGCGGAGTTAAGTCGACCTCGCCGTGGTAATGTTTGACTCGCTGCCCGTTCACCGTGAATCTGCTTCCATTGTCCATGCTTTCCAACTCAAGCATCCCATGGTTGAATACCTTAGTCACGGTATAAGGGCCGGTCCATCTTGATTTTAGTTTGCCAGGCATCAACTTCAACCGTGAGGAGAAGAGTAGCACTTGTTGTCCTTCCTCAAATGAGCGTCGGAGGATGAATTTGTCATGATACAATTTGGTCCGCGCTTTGTAGTCCGTTTGCCCTTCATAGGCCTCAAGCCGCAACTCCTCAAGCTCACACAGATTAAGCTTCCTATCCAGTCCGGCAGCCTTCAAATCCGGATTGCAATGCTTGAGCGCCCAATAGGCTTTATGATCTAATTCCACCGGAAGGTGGCATGCCTTCCCATAAACTAGCCGAAAGGGGGAGGTTCCAATTGGCGTCTTGTATGCCGTCCGATAAGCCCAAAGAGCTTCATCTAGCCTCTGACTCCAATCTTTCCTTGCCGGCTTCACCATCTTTTCTAAAATACCTTTTATTTCGCGGTTGGAGATCTTCGCTTGACCATTGGTTTGGGGATGATATGCCGTGGATGTCCGGTGGTGGACATGGTAGTGCTTCAAGGTGGCAGCCATCGTCCGGTTGCAGAAATGAGTTCCTTGGTCGCTTATTATGGTCTTGGGTACCCCGTACCTACAAAACAAGTTAGTGCGCAAAAAATCTATGACAGTTTTTGCATCGTCGCACTTCGTGGCCTTAGCCTCTACCCATTTCGACACATAATCTACAGCAACTAAAATATAAGTATAACCGCATGAAACTGGGAATGGTCCCATAAAATTAATGCCCCAAATGTCGAAAACATCGTTGACCAATATGGGTACTTGAGGCATCTCATTTTTAGCTGACACATTTCCGACTCTTTGGCACCTATCGCATTTTTTACACTTCTCATAGGCATCTCTAAATATACTCGGCCAAAAGAAGCCGCTATCTAGGATTTTCCTAGCGGTTCTCCTAGGCCCGAAGTGTCCTCCACATGCAAATTCATGGCAGAAGCTAATAACAGAAGCTATTTCATTATCGGGGATGCTTCTCCTAAGTATTTGATTTGCTCCTATTTTCCACAAATAAGGATCATCCCATAAGTAATGTCTAGCATCATGCCTAAGTTTCATGCATTGTGCTTTAGTAAAAGAAGGAGGAAATGTACCTCCTACAAGGTAGTTGACGATTGAGGCATACCACGGCACCTTGGTTGAGACGGTGTATAGGTGCTCGTCTGGAAATGACTCGGTTATGTGCCCCTCTTCTTCCTCTCGGACAATCTTGCTTAGATGGTCGGCCATAGTATTCTCAATCCCCTTTTTGTCCCTTATCTCCACATCGAATTCTTGCAGTAGCAAGATCCACCGAATGGGCCTTGGCTTGGCCTCCTTCTTCTTCTTAGGTAACGGATGGCAGCATGGTCAGAATAAACTATCACTTTTGCTCCAAGCAAATAGGATCTGAATTTTTCCAGAGCGAATACCACTGCCAGGAGTTCCTTCTCGGTGGTGGAGTAGTTTCGTTGGGCAGAATCTAGGGTTCTTGAGGTGTAGTAGATCACAACCGCCTTCTTATCAATCTTTTGGCCGAGAACTGCCCCCACGGCATAATCGCTCGCGTTGCACATGATTTCGAATGGTAGTTCCCAATTTGGCGTTTGGATGATAGGTGTGCTAGTGAGGGGTTTCTTCAGATCATCAAAGGCCTCCTTGCATGCATTGGTGAATTAAAAAGGGACTTCTTTTTGGAGAAGAGTGGATAGAGGCAACGCCTTTTTGGAGAAGTCTTTGATGAATCATCGGTAGAATCCTGCATGGCCAAGGAATGATTGGATGTCTCGAACCGTGGATGGGTATGGTAGAGTCATGATCAGGTCGATTTTTGCTTTGTCCACTTCCATGCCTTCTTGCGAGACGACATGTCCTAAGACTATTCCGTGAGTAACCATGAAGTGGCACATCTCATAATTGAGCACTAAGTTCATTGACACACATCGTGCCAAAACCGTGCTCAAGTTGCTTAGGCATGCGTCAAATGTGTCTCCATAAATGGTGAAATCATCCATGAAGACCTCGATGAATTCTCCAATCATGTCTGAGAAAATGCTGGTTACCACCCTTTGAAAAGTCCCCGGGGCATTGCATAGACTGAACGACATCCTTCTGAAGGCGAATGTGCCGAATGGGCAGGTGAATGTAGTCTTCTCTTGGTCCTCAAGTGCTATGGGGATCTGGTTGTAGCCCGAGAATCCGTCCAAGAAATAGAAATATGTTTTGCCCGCCAGTCGGTCTAGCATTTGATCGATGAATGGCAGAGGGAAATGGTCCTTCCTTGTGACCGCATTCAATTTTCTGTAGTCGATGCACATCCTCCAGCCATTTTTGGCCCTTGTTGTCACCTTTTTTCCTTCGGTATCTTCCTGAACTGTGATTCCGCTTTTCTTCGGGACCACATGAACAGGGCTCACCCATTGGCTATCCGAGATGGGATAGATAACGTCCGCATCTAGTAGCTTCTGAATTTCTTTCTGGACAATTTCCATCATGATAGGGTTGAGTCGTCGTTAAGGCTCTCTTGATGGCTTTGCTCCATCCTCAAGTAGAATACGGTGCATGCATACAGCCGGGCTGACTCCTCTCAAGTCGGCAAGAGTCCATCCAATTGCTAGTTTATGCTGTCTCAGCACTTTTACCAAACGATGCTCCTGGCCTGCTTCCAAGCCACTCTTAATGATCACCGGGAGTGTGTTATTTTCTCCTAGGAATGCGTACTTTAGATGCCCGGGCAGGGGCTTCAATTCTATTTTGGGAGCTTGCATTACCGAGGGCAAAAAGGTATTGGACTTGAATAGTTTTACCTCGTTGACTTCATATCCTGGTGTGAGAGGCTCCGAGATTGTGAAGTGGGCTAGTGTTTTATGCAAGCCTTCGGCCAATTCATATGAGCTTTCGGCTCCATTGAGTATGGCTTCTAAGGGATCTGCTCTTGGTTCTAGCTGCACTTCTTGGACCAGATCGTCCAAAGTGTCGAGAGCGTGCACTTCCTTGAACTCCATGGGATGCTTCATTGCTCGGAATATGTCGAAGCTAAAGGTCTCTCCTTCCACCTCCATTGAGAGCATCCCACTTCCACAGTCTATCTTCATTTTTGATGTTTTGAGAAATGGACGACCAAGAAGGATGGGTGCATGGTCTGTTGGTCCGCCATTTTCCATTTTTAAGATGTAGAAATCCGCTGGAAACACCAATTCGCCTACTTGAACCAGGACGTCTTCTATTTTGCCCTCGGGCTGTTTGCACAACCGATCTGCCAGTTGGATAGTGAGACCGGTGGGTTCGAGTGGTCCAATCCTAAGGCATGAGTAGATAGAGAAGGGAAGAACGTTGATTGATGTTCCAAGGTCTAGCATGCAGTTCTCGATCCGGATGTTGCCAATTGTGCATGGAATGGTGTAAGTTCCCGGATCACCGCATTTGGGGGGCACCTTTCGTTGCATGATGGCCGACACGTTCCTACTCATTAGTTCTTGATCATATCTAGTATTCTTCCTCCGGTTGGTGCAAAGTTCTTTTAAAAACTTAGCATATCGAGCAATTTGCTTGATGGCTTCCAAGAGGGGGATGTTGATTTCGACTTTGCTGAACAACTCAAACACGTCCTTATCCATGACATGTTGTTTTGGCACACGGGCAGGTACTGGAAATGGAAGTGCTGCGCTGATTTTGGAAGTCTCGGTTCTAGGCACCGGGCATTCCTTGTGCTCTTCGGATGCTGTAACCGGGCTGGCCACTGGTACCGGGCCAGGCCTGCATTATTCGGACGCATTCCCTTCTTCTTTGGTCACGTCCTGCTCTTCCTCGGATGCGTCCTCATTTTTCTCGGTTGCGTCTTGCTCAAGAGTTTCGAGAGCCTCGGGCCTTTTGTCCTCCTCTTGCTCCATGGGTTTGACGACAAGTTTTCTCCCACTCCTAAGGGTCACGACATTAACATTTTCTTTCAGGTTTTCAATGGTTTGTGAAGGAAGTCTGCCAGGTTCATTAGTGAGTGCGGACATTGTGGTGTCTAGCTGGGACATTTGCTTCTTCAAGTCCGAGATATCTCCCTTTGTCTCGACTTGGAATCGATGCATCGAGCCCACGAGTTCCTTCACTACATCATCAAGGGATTTGTTCGGTCCCTGCGGATTGCTCGGGCCGGCTTGGTACTGATTCGGTCCCTTCTGCTGATACTGGCCTACTGATGGAGCGTTCTGGTTGTACTGTCGGTGGGGAGGTTGGTAGAATGACTGAGCTAATTGAGGTGCGGCTTGTTGTGCCTCCCTCGGAGGGTGGTTGTCATTCCGCCAAGTTGGGTTGGTTACTTGATTATACTACCGGTTTGGTCCGGCTCTGTCGTTGCTGTTGTTGTTATTGTATCCTTGGTATCCTACCACTGCATTCACTTCTGCCGGTTCCTCTATTATTAACGTTGGGCATGCGTCAGTCTTGTGGTCCGTAGAACTACAAAACTCGCAAGGCTTCACTTGAACTGGCTGCCTTCGTAGGATCTGAACCATCATCTCCTTCATTTGTTTCATCTCCTCTAGCATAGAGTTCATTGGTGTTTCAGCCTTTGCCACATTCTTTGTTCGGGAAAATTCTTCCTGCCGAGTTGTCTCCTCTCTAAATCGAGCATTTTCAGCAACGTCGGTGATGAGTCGCCTTATGCCGCTCAGTGATAGATTCATCATGGATCCTCCAGCTGAGGCATCCAGGAGCATTTTGTCTAAGGGTCTCAATCCATCAATGAGGTATTCGATGATGAGTTTCTCAGGCAGTCCGAGGGTGCAGCAGCTTCTCTCCAGGTGGTTGAATTTTTCCAGGTAGTCGTACATGGTTTCATTGGGCCCCTGCTTAATGTCCTACAGTTGCCTCCTTACTTGCATCGCTCTTCCCGCTGGGTAGTATTTGTCCAGGAATTTCTTTTGCATCTGAGCCCATGTTCTGATGCTTCCCAAAGGCAATGAAAGGAACCAGTCGTTCGCCGAGTCGATGAGGGAAAAGTAGAAAGCCTTCAATTTGAAGTCTTCTACATTCACCCCATTGGGCCTTAGATTTTGGCAAACGCCATGGAAGCGTTGGAGATGAGTTGTCGCAGATTCTCCATGAGTTCCTGAGAACTTGAGCAAATTGTGGACCACTGATGTGTTGTTGGCGATGTTTTCTAGTTCAGGGCCCTCATAAATGCACCACGGCTGATTTCTGAAATCCGGTGCCGATAGTTCTCCCATAGTAGGTTTGCGGAAGTTGTTGTCCCCATTGTACTCATCAAATACGGGTTCTCGTCTTGGCTCTTGTTGACTTTGCGGGGGTGGTGGATGTCTAGGGGGTTGTTGCAGCTTCATTTCGGTCCTCGGGCGGGCCTTGGTTTCTCCGGATGACCTCCCTTTCACGAGCTCTTTGGTTTCGGATGAGTTGCTCCGGATCGTCGAGAGATGGAAATGGAGGCAGCGCCTCATTATTTCGATCGAACAGATTTATCTCGTCGTCATCCTAATAGTCATGGTGGCTTCCCGCACGAGACATGGTTATGCAGAAGCGAGTTTGAAATTTTAAGAGAAAAAAGAAAAAGAAAAAGAAAGAACAATTATCCGATTGATAATTTCTAATTCCCCGGCAACGGCGCCAAAATTTGACAACACGTCGTTGTGCGCTGCAAAGTTTACATTTATAATTCCACTACTTTAGTGGCTCACTATGGATAGCAAGCGGTAAGTAGGGGTCGAACCCAAGAGAGTCAGTGTGGAATAGTTGTTATTTGAAAAGTAAAAAGAAAAGAAAGTAAAGACAGGTTGGTTTTTTTTGTTGTTTTTTAGACAGAAAAGTAAATGACAGAAAGTAAATAACTGAAAAGTAAATGACTGAAATGTAAAGTGCTGAAAGTAAGTACTGAAAAGTAAATTGCGGGAACAGTTGAGTTCAATATCAACCAAACAACATACTTTTGGTTTGTCGCACGCTGTATTTCAAGCGCAATACGTGCCAAAGTTATGTTGGATTGATGTTGAAGACGTCTGTAGTGAAAGTAAAGTGCAGAAAGTAAATTGCGTAAAGTAAATACTGAAAGTAAAGTGCGTAAAATTAAGTGCGTAAAAGTAAAGTGCAGAAAAGTAAAGTGCTGAAATGTAAATGACAGAAAAGTAAAGTACTGAAAGTAAATGACAGGTAAGTAAGGATGAAAGATATTCAGTCTAGGGTCTCTACTTGTGAGACAACCATCATGGACGTCAAATGATCTTACTTTGTGTTCATAAGTGTGGAGTTATTCCTTTTCAAGACTTAACCCCTAAAGTAAGGATTTTTCAAGCGCTTACACCACAATCTACTCCTAAATCAAGACATAGACTTCTAGTTCCAAGTGCAGCCACTTGATCTTCAGTTACGATCAACCAAGCGACTTAAGGAAGAGTAAACTACTCGGCTAAGCTTTCCTCTTTCGAGCATCCACTTAGCCTAGTTGTCTAATCAAGGTTGAACTACTCGGCTAAGCGTTCCTCTTTCGAGCATCCACTTAGCCTTGTTGTTCAACCGAATAATGGCACCGAACTAGTTGACACAAAATAGCATTAAGTTCTAGTCTCAAGATGCATACACAAGTATGAACACCCCTTGACCGAATATGCTTAGCTACTTGTATTCATGGAAAGGAATACAAGCACCATACTTATGAAAGTAAAATAAAACCGAAAAGAAATCAAGGAAACCGAGAGCATGTAACCGAAAGCTTTTTTGTAACCGAAAACAACAAGAAAGTAAAAGAAGCTTTAGCTACTTTTATTCATGTCAAGGAATACAAGTAGCCATGGCTTTAAACAAGAAAGTAAAGGGGAGAGGAGCTCCAAATCAAGACAAGTAACTGAAAAAGAGCTTCGGTTTTGACAAGAAAGTAAAGGAAAGCATTAGCTACTTGTATTCATTTCAAGGAATACAAAGTAGCCATGGCTTTATCAAGACAAGAAAAGTAAAGAAAGCTTGCTGGAAATTAAGAGCTTTGAAGCTCAAGAACAAGTGAAGAACAAAGAACAAAAGTGTGTTTGCATTGAAAGTGAAGAGAAGAGAATTAAGCTCCCTTCTCTCTAAGAACTTGGATTTCGAAGCTAGGACTCAAGGACCCTTATTACATGAGGTTAGGCCTCTATTTATAGGTGATGGACCATAATTGTATGAATCATAAACACAGTTAAACCCACCAAATTAGACTCTTTGTCTATTTAACGGTTGCTTGTTTGTTCCGATATTTATCTACAGGGTATTTTGAAGTCTAGAGAGACTAGACGTTGTGGCAAGTCATGAGCTATTTTGATATTTATCTACAGGGTATTTTGAATATAGGCTAAGGAGGAGTTTTAAAGCTAAAAATGAATTACGAGTCATTCCAGGTCACGACCAAATTCCGACTTTCAAGAACCAGACGTGGAATCACTCAAAACAAGTCCAACCGAAGGGCAACCAGAATCAGTCCGGAGCTAAAAGGACCGATGGCTTTTGTGAAAGATCACAAAACACACACCCAACCACTCCCCTCCACTCACCACAGGCGGCTTTGAGTGTGGAATTGACACCTAGGGGGCGGCTCCCCCTCTCTTCTCCTCCTCCTCACAAGCCCGGCGGCTTTGCCATGGAGAAGACAAGTGTCCCGTCGGCTTTTGGCTTCTCCTCCCATTTCATGACAAGTGTCAAGTCCTTATGGTCTCCCTTAGCCTATAAATAGACACCCTCCTTCCCTTTGTAAATCATCCCATCTCATTCCAACATCACAAGCCCCCAAGTGACTTATCTCTCTAGCTCTTGTGGGTACAATCATGTAAACACTTTACTTTGGAATCGAAGTTGGATCTTGAGCACTCTTATCAGTTTTTGTAAGTACTCTTTTCTTTACTTTACTGTCTTTCAAAGTACTTTACTTTCCTGTCTTTACTTTCGAAAACTTTACTTTACTGTCTTTCAAAACCCTTTACTTTTTCAAGTACTTAGCTAGGATGTCCTGTTCCATGGATATTCGTAGCTAAACCTTTCATTCCGTTGAAGGGGTGTACTTGTATCATACTATGTTTTAGACCCTTCTCTTAGTGCCTCTTAGTGTTCAACTTGTTCTAGGTGCCTTATATTAGGTCAGAATTCCATTGGTTGAGTCGATGCTCGGAAGAGCAAAGCTCTACCATGGGTTCGTGATCTTCCGTGGATAAGTGGAGGCTTGGAAGAGCACAGCTTATCTGTGGAAGTCAACCTCTTTAAAACACCATTTGGTTTATCAGGAATGATGATCAAATGGATGCACATACTAGAACAAGAGTTCTTTGTCTTGCAAAAGACTAGACGGTGTGTGATGGATGCACAGTCGTTATGTGCAAACGTCAAGAATAAATTTATAAGTCCGCTACTCGCGACTTAACTACTGGGTAGCAAGTGGGAAGTAGGGGTCGAACCCATGGGAATCAGGGGAATAGATGTTCTTTGAGGGGGATTGTCCAGCGAGAGAGCGTGTTTTAGGTCGGTTGGTTGGTTTTAAAGCTACCAGCTAAGTGATTGATTGATTGATTGGTTGGTTGGTAGGTTTTAATACTGGAAAGTAAATTACAGTTTATAATTAAAGAGAAATGTTCGGTTTCAGGGGCCTTGTATTATATCCTGTTTATCATTGACCTTTAGTGAATTATCTAAGTATTCAAACATGAATCGAGGCCCTTTCGTAGCGCAAGACTTGCAACATCGTTTAAAGCAACACTTGTTCTAAGCAAAACTAATTCCTCCATTCGAAGTATCTTAGCTGTAAGTGCATCCACTTGATCTCCCAGTTACGTTATTGACCAAGTGGTGTTTTAGATAAGTCGAACTCCTCGATAAGTTTTGCTTGTGACAGCTTCCACTTACCGAGTATGATCACGAATTTCCACGGCAGAGCTTTGCTTGTGACAGCTTCCACTCAACCTTGGAAACTCTGACTTGATATATGGCACATAAAACAAGTTTTGAATACTAAGACTAGACGCTAAGTTAATAGTCTTAAAACATTTTATAATACAAGTGCGCCCCTTCTACCGAACTACTAGTTTAGCTACTATTCATCGCGCTAAACATTATAACTAAGGAAATAAACAGTTGAATAAATACTAGAAATAAAACTTACAACCGTTGAAGCGCCAAGGGAGCTATCCTTTATTTCCAAAGCCAAACTTTACAAATACCTAACTTAGAGAGAGAAGTGTTTTTTTACAAGTGAGGGATGATGAAAATGAGGGGAGGAGCTCCTCCTTATATAGCCATGGAAGGAGGAGGAGATGGAGGCAAGTGTTGCATGGTGATTGGAGGAGAAAATGAAGGGAGGAGATGGCCACACATGGAGGAAGGAGAGGAGGAGCAAGGAGGAGGAGACATGTGGAGGAGAAGCAAAGCCGCCGGTTATGGTGGAGGAGAGCCGCCGGTAGCCGGTGGTGGAGGAGGAGGAGGGGTGGCTTTGGCCACCTCTTGCCCAAGTGGCCGGTCATCTTGCCCAAATGTGAATTTTGTACTGTTTTGTGCAGTCTTTTCACAAAACTTTCAATGTGTTTCTTCCCCGGGCTGTCTTGATTCCTCTCCTGATTCTTCTGATTAATTTGTTATGAGTGATTCAACGTTAGGATCCTTGATATTTCTTCAGTCGGCATATGATCTTGACCTTGGATTGACTCGTAACATCTTTTCTGCTCTAAAAGCTCCTCTTTAGTGTGTATTCTCTCTAAGCTCTGAAATACCCTGTAGAAATATATCTGAACTAACAAGCAAAAGTTAAATAGACAAAATGTCTAATTAAGGGGGTTTTACTGTGTTTTTGATTCGTATAATTTTGGTCCATCAGATCACCCCACACTTTTAGTTGTTCGTCCGGAACAATGCTATTCAAGGGCTGTACTCTAAGTTGGCTTTGAAATATGAAAATTAGACTGTGGTACTCGATCTATCCTAATTCATGCATTGCTTACTTATTACCAAATTAAACTGCGTAAATAAATAGAAGAAACTTAATACTTGTACCTCCGTGCTGAGATGCAAATTTTATTGGATGTCTCGGGAGATAGCCCTTTTTAGGCTCCTGGACTGCAATCTTGGGATCGTCTCGCACTATATGGTTTTCTGGTAGCTTTCTCTAGCACGTGATTCGGTTCGGGTTTCAATGGTTTGAGTACTTTGATTTTCTTTTGGCGAGGGACTGCTTTTGTAGTGAATCGGCATTTGGCCTTTGTTTTGACTTTTTGAGTTCTTCTCTTTTTGTTCGGTTAAAACCTTCACAATTTTGGGCCTTTGGCCTCTTGATTTGCTTCATTGAGCTTTTCGCCTTTTTGTGACTGCTAGTCCATTTTCTCAAGCATTTTTGGGAGGTCCAATCATCGCCCGCAAGCCTATGGAAATACCTCCCCGCTCCTCTCGTTTTTGCCGTTTTCGCGTGGGTCAAGGTGAGGGTCGCTCAGCTATTTTCTCGGCTACTTTGACTGTCGTTTCGCGCGGGTCAAGATGAGGGTCGCTCATCTATTTTCTCGGCTACTTTGACCGGAGATAGGACGGTCTGATTCCCGTCCTCGCCTTTTGCATTGCATGGCGGAGATGACTTCAATTTTCACTGAAACCCGAAGTGCAGCCTCCACTGACTTCGAAAACCATATAGTTTGATCTGATCCTTTGATTGCTTGCCAAGCCTCTCTAGGGCAGTTTATGTCAACTCCACATCCCTAGTTATCTCAGCACAAAGGACAAATGGAAAGTTACATTCTAAGTTTTTAAACAGTTGAATTTTCACAAGGTTAATGCATGAATTATGATTTATCTTTTTCACATTCTTAAGTTCATATTTTCAAAAAGATACTATTACTAAAAAAAGAAAAAACAGCAAGCATGTTATTTATGTACATAGGTGGTTCTCACCCCCCACTTTTGAACGAAGGCGTGCCTTAGTTCAAAAGTCATGCAAGCTTAAAACTAAATACTGAATTTAAATGACAGAAATTAAAGTGCGGAAAAGTAAGATAGTGTCGGGTTACCTCCCGACCAGTGCACTTGTTTAACATCGTTGGCTCGACAGTACCTCGTTGTGGATTACTGGTTTGGGTCCCATGGGTGGCTCAAGTCAAACTTCGCCACCGTTCCAGTGTTGCTTCTTCCTGACTTCTTGCCAGATGTTATGTTCTGGTCAGGACTCCTTTGTTTCGGGATTTTTTCCTTCCAATACCCCGGAGGGGGTGAGGGACCTTTCACTACCAGCCTTTCGAAGTTTTTGTATTTGGGACTGCCTAGTCCGGTTGTGGCATAGCAATGCTCCATCGAGGGGTCATTCTGCAGAGGTGCCTTTCCCATTCTCCTTTGAGCTTCTTCATTGATCGCACAGTTCGCGGCGACTTGCTCATTAATTAAGGGGAAAAGTCAGGAAGGCCTCATGAGGCTTGGTTCTGCCTCGTTATGTTGGTTCGTGAAGAACTGATCGTAGATAGTTTCAGCTGCCTGGGTAATGATAGTCGGGTATGGCTTGGGCAGCTCGTCAGTGGTGTTCTGGACTCCTACTTCGTTGCTTCCGGTGCTTTCCATGTCTGATTCTTCAGACGGTTCAGGAGTCTCTTCCGACGGTTCGGTAGTTTCTTCTTCATCTGCCTCAGGATCAGCTTCTTCTGTCTGCATTTCCTCGTCAGTTTGGGGTACTTGTCTTGTGGCAGCGGCCAGGCCGATTATAAGGCACCACATGTCTGCAACGGTGAAGTTTGTTGCAGACCTTCTCATAGGTTCGTTAACTCTTCCCAGCTCTTCGGCCCTCATCCCACGAAGAAATTTTTGGAGAAGAACTTTCTTCGTAAATCCATGGTGTGGGCAGCTTGAGACGATGGCATCGTAGTTCATGTAGTATTCGTCCAAAGTCTCATCCCGGGATTGATGAAGGCTCATGATCTTCTAACGGGTTTCTTGGCGTAAAGATGGTGGGGAGAATTCTTTCAGGAACGGAACGCAGAGGTCTACGAAACGTTCTGCACTGCAAGCGGTGGATGTGTAGTACCATATCGTGGCAAAGTCGGTTAGAGAGAATTTGAAGCATTTCAGCTTAAATTCCTCTAATACTTCGTTCTCAGGTTTGATGTGGTGGCAGACGTGGTGGAAGTTTCGGCAATGCTGTACAGGGTCTTCTCCCTCCGTTCCTCCGAACAGGGGCAGAAATTGCGTTGTCCATGCATGCGTAATGGGTGATGACATAGGGAAAAGAAAGAAAAAGAAAGGGGAAGGAAAGAACAACTATCCGACGACTGATTCCCCGGCAACGGCGCCAATTTTGATGGATGCACAGTCGTTATGTGCAAACGTCAAGAATAAATTTATAAGTCCGCTACTCGCGACTTAACTACTGGGTAGCAAGTGGTAAGTAGGGGTCGAACCCAAGGGAATCAGGGGAATAGATGTTCTTTGAGGGGGATTGTCCAGCGAGAGAGCGTGTTTTAGGTCGGTTGGTTGGTTTTAAAGCTACCAGCTAAGTGATTGATTGATTGATTGGTTGGTTGGTTTTAATACTGGAAAGTACATTACAGTTTATAATTAAAGAGAAATGTTCGGTTTCAGGGGCCTTGTATTATATCCTGTTTATCATTGACCTTTAGTGAATTATCTAAGTATTCAAAGATGAATCGAGGCCCTTTCGTAGCGCAAGACTTGCAACATCGTTTAAAGCAACACTTGTTCTAAGAAAAACTAATTCCTCCTTTCGAAGTATCTTAGCTGTAAGTGCATCCACTTGATCTCCCAGTTACGTTATTGACCAAGTGGTGTTTTAGATAAGTCGAACTCCTCGATAAGTTTTGCTTGTGACAGCTTCCACTTACCGAGTATGATCACGAATTTCCACGGCAGAGCTTTGCTTGTGACAGCTTCCACTTAACCTTGGAAACTCTGACTTGATACATGGCACATAGAACAAGTTTTGAATACTAAGACTAGACGCTAAGTTAATAGTCTTAAAACATTTTATAATACAAGTGCGCCCCTTCTACCGAACTACTAGTTTAGCTACTATTCATCGCGCTAAACATTATAACTAAGGAAATAAACAGTTGAATAAATACTAGAAATAATACTTACAACCGTTGAAGCGCCAAGGGAGCTATCCTTTATTTCCAAAGCCAAACTTTACAAATACATAATTTAGAGAGAGAAGTGTTTTTTTACAAGTGAGGGATGATGAAAATGAGGGGAGGAGCTCCTCCTTATATAGCCATGGAAGGAGGAGGAGATGGAGGCAAGTGTTGCATGGTGATTGGAGGAGAAAATGAAGGGAGGAGATGGCCACACATGGAGGAAGGAGAGGAGGAGCAAGGAGGAGGAGACATGTGGAGGAGGAGCAAAGCCGCCGGTTATGGTGGAGGAGAGCCGCCGGTAGCCGGTGGTGGAGGAGGAGGAGGGGTGGCTTTGGCCACCTCTTGCCCAAGTGGCCGGTCATCTTGCCCAAATGTGAATTTTGTACAGTTTTGTGCAGTCTTTTCACAAAACAGTCAATGTGTTTCTTCCCCGGGCTGTCTTGATTCCTCTCCTGATTCTTCTGATTAATTTGTTATGAGTGATTCAACGTCAGGATCCTTGATATTTCTTCAGTCGGCATATGATCTTGACCTTGGATTGACTCGTAACATCTTTTCTGCTCTAAAAGCTCCTCTTTAGTGTGTATTCTCTCTAAGCTCTGAAATACCCTGTAGAAACATATCTGAACTAACAAGCAAAAGTTAAATAGACAAAATGTCTAATTAAGGGGGTTTTACTGTGTTTTTGATTCGTATAATTTTGGTCCATCAGTGTGGCAAGTCATGAGCTAGGAATAGCCTTGATTCCCTTTTGAACACTTAGTATGATCATTAGAGGTCAATGATAAACGAAAATATGATACAAGGCCCCTGAAACCGAATCTTTCCTTTAATTGTAATATCAACTGTTACTTTACCTTTCAGTACTAAAAACTAAAAACAACCCCCGAACTGCTTTATTTAATCCCCCCTTTTCGAAAGAACAAATATTCACATGACTCCCTTGGGTTCGACCCGTACTTACCACTGACTACCCAAAATAGTTAAGTCGCGAGTATCGGAGATATAAATTTGTTTTTACACAGAGAACATCACACCTTAACGACAGTGCGGTGGGCTCCGTCAAAACTGGCGCCGTTGCCGGGGAGTTAGCCTTTGATTAGCTGTTCTTCTCTTTTTCGTTTCTCTTTCGAACTCTCTTCTGCACAACCATGTCTCGTGAAGGAAGCCACCATGACTATCAGGATGACGACGAGGTTAATCTGTTCGATCGAAATAATGAGGCACCGCCTCAATTTCCAATTCTCGACGATCCAGAGCAACTCTTCCGAAACCAAAGAGCTCGTGATAGGAATGCCATCCTAAGGAACCAAGGACCACCCGAAGGCCGAAATGAAGCTGGCCCAGCGCAACAACCCCCTAGACATCCACCACCCCCGCAATATCGGTAAGAGCCAAGACGCGAACCCGTCTTTGATGACTACTACGGGGATAACAACAACTTCCGCGAACCTACTATGGGAGAACTGTCGGCACCAGATTTCAGAAATCAGCAGTGGTGCATTTACAAAGGCCCTGAGCTAGAAAACATCGCCATCAACACTTCAGTGGCCCACAACTTGCCAAAGTTCTCAGGAACTCGTGGAGAATCAGCAACGACTCATCTCCAAAGCTTACATGGCACTTGCTAAAACCTAAAACCCAATGGCGTGATCGTAGATGACTTTAAGCTAAAAGCATTCTACTTTTCCCTCACTGACTCAGCGAACGACTGGTTTCTTTCATTGCCTTCTGGTAGCATCAGAACATGGGCTCAGATGCAGAAGAAGTTCTTAGACAAATACTACCCAGCAGGAAGAGCAATACAAGTAAGGAGGCAACTGCAGAACATCAAGCAAGGGCCCAATGAAACCATGTACAACTACCTGGAAAAGTTCAATCCCCTGGAGAGAAGCTGCTGTACCCTTGGACTGCCCGAAAAACTAATAATCGAGTACGTGATTAATGGATTAAGGCCCTTAGACAAAATGCTTCTGGATGCCTTAGTTGGGGGATCCATGATGAATCTATCACTGAGTGGCATAAGGAATCTCATCACCGACGTTGCTGAAAATGCCCGATTCAGAGAAGAGACAACTCGGCAGGAAGAAGTTTCCCAAACGAAGAATGTGGCAAAGGCTGAAACACCGATGAACTCTATGCCAGAGGAGATGAAACAAATAAAGGAAATGATGATTCAAATCCTATGAAGGCAGCCAGTTCAGATAAAGCCTTGCGAGTTTTGTAGTTCTACGGACCACAAGACTGACGCATGCCCGACACTGATAGTAGAGGAACCGGAAGAACTGAATGCAGTGGTAGGATACCAAGGATACAACAACCACAACAACAACGATAGAGCAGGACCAATCTGGCAGTATAATCAAGCAACCAATCCAAGCTGGCGAAACGACAACCATCCTCCGAGGGAGACACAACAAGCCGAATAACAATTAGCTCAGTCATTCTACCAACCTCCCCACCGGCAGTACAACCAGAACGCTCCATCAGCAGGCCAATATCAGCAGAGAGGATCAAATCAATACCCGACGAGCCAATATCAGCAGAAGGGACCAAACCAGTACCAAGCCAGCTCGAGCAATCAGCAAGAACCAAACAAGTGGTTGGAGGACATGATGAAGGAGCTCTCGAGTATTGTGCAATAATCCTCGGGTACTGTGCAGCAGTTGAGTACTACTGTGCATCAAAACCAGGCAAAAAATGATGGAGCAATAGCCGACCTGAAGAAGCACATGTCCCAACTCGCTACCGCAATATCCGCACTCACTAATGAACCCGACAGACTCCTTCACAAACCGTCCAAAACCCGAAGGAAAATGTAAGTGCAGTGACCCTAAGGAGTGGGAGAAAGCTTGCCGTCAAACCTATGGAGCAAGAGGAGGGAAAAAGCTCAAGGTTGCCTGGAGAAGAACAAATGAGGCCCGAGGCTCGCGAAACTCTTTAGCAAGACGCAGCCGAGGAAGAGTAGGACGCAGCCATAGAAGAAGGGGACGCACCCGAAGAACACAGGCCCAGCCCGGTTCCAGCGTTCGAGGAGCACAAGGAGCGCCCGGTACCCAGAACCGAAACCCCCAAAATCAGCGCAACACTTCCATTTCCAGTACCTACTCGTGTGCAAAAACAACATGTCATGGATGAGGACGTGTTTGAGTTATTCAGCAAAGTCGAAATCAACATCCCCCTCTTGGAAGCCATCAAGCAAATCCCTCGATATGCTAAGTTTTTAAAAGAACTTTGCACCAACCGGAGGAGAAGTACTAGATATGATCAAGAGCTGATGAGTAGGAACGTGTCAGCTGTCATACAACGAAAGGTGCCCCCCAAATGCTGAGATCCAGGAACCTATACCATTCCAAGCACAATTGGCAACATCCGCATCGAGAACTGCATGCTAGACCTTGGAGCATCAATCAATGTGCTTCCCTTCTCTATCTACTCATGCCTTAGGATTGGACCACTCAAACCCACCGGTCTGACTATCCAGCTAGCAGACCGATCTTGCAAACAACCTGAGGGCAAAATAGAAGACGTCCTGGTACAAGTAGGAGAATTGGTATTTCCAACAGACTTCTACATCTTAAAAAATGGAAAATGGTGGACCAACAGACCACGCACCTATCCTTCTCGGCCGTCCATTTCTTAAAACATCAAAAATGAAGATAGACTGTGGAAGTGGGATGCTCTCAATGGAAGTGGAAGGAGAGATCTTCAACTTTGACATATTCTGAGCAATGAAGCACCCTATGGAATTCGAGGAAGTACACGCTCTCGATGCTTTGGACGACCTGGTCTAAGAAGTTCAACCAGAACCAAGAGCGGACCCCTTAGAAGCCATACTCAATGGAGCTGAAGGCTCATACGAATTGACCGAAGACTTGCATGAAACGGTGGCCCACTTAACAATCTCGGAGCCTCTCACACCAGAATATGAAGTCAACGAGGTAAAATTATTCAAATCAAATACTTTTCTGCCCTCAGTGATGCAAGCTCCCAAAATAGAATTGAAGCCCCTGCCCAGACATCTGAAGTACGCTTTCCTAGGAGATAATAACACACTTCTAATGATCATCAAGAATGGCCTGGAAACAGACCAGGAGCGTCGTTTGATAAAAGTGCTGAGACAACACAAGTTGGCTATTGGATGGACTCTAGCCGACTTGAGAGGAGTTAGCCCGGCGGTCTGCATGCATCGCATCTTACTCGAGGATGGAGCTAAGCCGTAAAGAGAACCTCAGCAACGACTCAATCCAATCATGATGGAAATCGTCCAGAAGGAAATACAAAAGCTCCTGGATGCTGATGTAATCTATCCAATATCGGATAGCCAGTGGGTGAGTCCAGTCCACATAGTTCCGAAGAAAACTGGAGTCACAATCGAGGAAGATGCCGAAGGAAAAATGGTGACAACAAGGGTCAAGAACGGCTGGAGAATGTGCATAGACTACAGAAAATTAAACGCCGTCACAAGAAAGGACCATTTCCCTCTGCCATTATTCATCGATCAAACGTTAGACTGACTGGCGGGCAAACCATACTTTTGCTTCCTGGACGGATTCTCAGGCTACAACCAGATTCCCATAGCGCCTGAGGACCAAGAAAAGACCACATTCACCTGCCCATTCGGCACATTTACTTTCAGAAGAATGTCATTCGGTCTATGCAATGCTCCGGGAACTTTTCAAAGGGTGGTAACCAGCATTTTCTCAGACATGATTGGAGAATTCATCGAGGTCTTCATGGACGACTTCACCATCTATGGAGACACATTTGACGCATGCCTAAGCAACTTGAGCACGGTTTTGGCACGATGTGTGTCCATGAACTTAGTGCTCAATTACGGGAAATGCCACTTCATGGTAACACACGGAATAGTCTTGGGACATATCGTATCACAAGAAGGCATGGAAGTGGACAAAGCAAAGATCGACCTGATCATGACCCTACCATATCCATCCACAGTCCAAGACATCCAATCATTCCTTGGCCATGCGGGATTCTACCGACGATTCATCAAAGACTTCTCCAAAACGGCGTTGCCTCTAACCACTCTTCTCCAAAAAGAAGTCCCTTTTGAATTCACTAATGCATGCAAGGAGGCCTTTGATAAACTGAAGAAAGCCCTCACTAGCACACCCATCATCCAAACTCCGGATTGGGGAAACCCATTTGAAATCATGTGCGATGCAAGCGATTTTGCTATGGGAGCAGTTCTCGGCCAAAAACTTGATAAAAAGGCGATCGTAATCTACTACGCCTCAAGGACCCTTGATTCAGCCCAACGAAACTACTCCACCACCGAAAAGGAACTCCTAGCCGTGGTGTTCGCTCTAGAGAAGTTAAGATCCTATTTACTTGGAGCAAAAGTGATAGTCTTCTCTGACCATGCTGCCATCCGGTACTTAATGAAGAAGAAGGAATCCAAGCCAAGGCTCATTCAGTGGATATTACTACTGCAAGAATTCGATGTGGAATTAAGGGACAAAAAGGGGATCGAGAATACTGTGGCCGACCACCTAAGCATGATTGTCCGAAAGGAAGAAGAGGGGCACATAACCGAGTCATTTCCAGACGAGCACCTCTATGCAGTCTCAACCAAGGTGCCGTGGTATGCCTCAATCGTCAACTACCTTGTAGGAGGTACATTTCCTCCCTCTTTTACTAAAGCACAATACATGAAACTTAGGCATGATGCTAGACACTACTTATGGGATGATCCTTATTTATGGAAAATAGGAGCAGATCAAATACTTAGGAGATGCATCCCCGATAATGAAATAGCTTCTGTCATTAGCTTTTGCCATGAGTTTGCATATGGAGGACACTTCAGACCAAGGAGAACCGCTAGGAAAATCCTAGATAGCGGCTTCTTTTGGCCGAGTGTATTTAGAGATGCATATGAGAAGTGTAAAAAATGCGATAGGTGTCAAAGAGTAGGAAATATGTCAGCTAGAAATGAGATGCCTCAAGTACCCATATTGGTTAACGATGTTTTCGACATTTGGGGCATTGATTTCATGGGTCCATTCCCAGTTTCATACGGTTATACTTACATTCTAGTTGCTGTAGATTATGTGTCAAAATGGGTAGAGGCTACGGCCACAAGGTGCGACGATGTAAAAACTGTCATAGATTTTTTGCGCACTAACCTGTTTTGTAGGTACGGGGTACCCCAAGGCCATAATCAGCGACCAAGGAACTCATTTATGCAACCGCATGATGGCTGCCACCTTGAAGCGCTACCATGTCTACCACCAAACATCCACGTCATATCATCCCCAAACCAACGGTCAAGCGGAGATCTCCAACCGTGAAATCAAAGGAATTCTGGAAAAGATGGTGAAACCAGGTAGGAAAGATTGGAGTCAGAGGCTAGACAAAGCACTTTGGGCTTATCGAACGGCATACAAGACGCCAATTGGAACCTCCCCCTTTCGGCTTGTTTACGGGAAGGCATGTCACCTTCCGGTGGAATTAGAACATAAAGCCTATTGGGCGCTCAAGCATTGCAATCCGGAGTTGAAGGCTGCCGGACTGGATAGGAAGCTTAATCTGTGTGAGCTTGAGGAGTTGCGGCTTGAGGCCTATGAAGGGCAAACGGACTACAAGGCGCGGACAAAATTGTATCATGACAAATTCATCCTCCGACGCTCATTTAAGGAAGGACAACAAGTACTACTCTTCTCCTCACGGTTGAAGTTGATGCCAGGCAAACTAAAATCAAGATGGACCAGTACTTATACCATGACTAAGGTATTCAACCATGGGATGCTTGAGTTGGAAAGCATGGAGGATGGAAGATGATTCAATGTGAATGGGCAGCAAGTCAAACACTACCATGGCGAGGTCAACTTGACAATAGAAAATTTTGACTTGAGCCACCCATGGGACCCAACCTTATGATCCAAGATTGAGGTACCATCGAGCTAACGACATTAAACAAATGCACTGGTCAGGAGGTAACCCGACACCTATCTTACTTTCAGTAATTTTATTTTCTATCATTTAGTTTTTACCGCAAGTCGCTCTCACCCATTTTTTGTATAGAAGGAATGTCTAAAATGTAGGAATCGATTTGTTGAGCAAGATCAGATCAGCCAGGCAGCTTCCGAGAATCACCGAGCCTGCGCTGAAAGTTCAAGGCCTCAGCCGAACTCCCTCGATTATCCAGCTCCGAGGCATGTCGTTCCACGACACGACACAGTAAAAGGGAGTGCAGTTCTTCTCTTTTCCTTAATGTGATTTCCTTCTCTTGTATATATTTGCATGACTTTTAAACTAAGTCGTGCTGAAAGGCACGCCTTCGTTCAAAATTGTGGGGTGAGAACCGCCTGTGTACATAGTTAATTAACATGCTTTTTCTTTTCCTTTTCCCTTAATATTATCTTTTTGAAAATATGAACTTGAGAATGTGAAAAAGATAGATCTAAATTCATGCATTTACCTTGTGAAATCTCAACTGTATAAAAACTTAGAATGTAACTTCTCATTTGTCCCTTTGTGCTGAGATATACAGGGGATGTGGAGTTGATATAAAAATCCCATAGAGAGGCTTGGCAAGCACTCGAAGGATCGAATCTAACTATATGGTTTTCGAAGTCAGTGGAGGCTGCACTTCGGGTTTCTGTGAAGATTGAAGTCATCTCCGCCGTGCAGCGTTTATGCAAGAGGCGGGACGGGAATAAAACTGTCCTATCTCTAGTCCTAGTAGCCGGGAAAATAGATGAGCGACCCTCATCTTGACCCGCGCAAAACGGCGAGGATGAGAAAGAGTGGGGAGGTATTTCAATATGCTCGCGGGCAATGATTGGACCTCCCAAAAAGGCTGAGAAAATGGACTAGCAAGTCACAAAGAAGCAAAAGCTCAAAGAAGCTAATCAAAGGCCAAAGGCCAAAATTGTGAAGGTTTTAACCGAACAAAAGTGAAGAAACTCCAACTCAATATCAAAGGCCAAAGGCCAAAGGCCGATTCACTACAGAAGCTGTCCCTCGCAAAAAAGAAATCAAAATGCTCAACTCAGTGAACCCGAACCGAATCATGTGCTAGAGAAAGCTACAAGGAAACCATATAGTGCGAGTCGATCCCGAGAATGCAGTCCAGGAGCCTGAAAAGGGCTATCTCCCGAAACATCCGAATTAATTTGCATCTCGGCGCAAAGGTACAAGTATCAAGTTTCTTCTAAGTATTTACACGGTTTAGTTTGGTAATAAGTAAGTTATGCATGAATTAAGATAAATCTAGTCCCACAGTCTAACTTTCATATTTATAAAGTTTACTTAGATTGTGTTCCGCCCTTAAAAAGCATTGTTCGGGACGAACAACTAAAAGTGTGGGGTGATCTGATGGACCATAATTGTATGAATCATAAACACAATTAAACCCACCAAATTAGACTCTTTGTCTATTTAACTGTTGCTTGTTAGTTCCGATATTTATCTACAGGGTATTTTGAAGTCTAGAGAGAATACAGGCTAAGGAGGAGTTTTAAAGCTGAAAATGAATTACGAGTCATTCCAGGTCACGACCAAATTCCAACTTTCAAGAACCAGACGTGGAATCACTCAAAACAAGTCCAACCGAAGGGCAACCAGAATCAGTCCAGAGCTGAAAGGACCGATGGCTTTTGTGAAAGATCACAAAACACACACCCAACCACTCCCCTCCACTCACCACCGGCGGCTTTGAGTGTGGAATTGACACCTAGGGGGGCGGCTCCCCCTCTCTTCTCCTCCTCCTCACAAGCCCGGCGGCTTTGCCATGGAGAAGACAAGTGTCCCGGCGGCTTTTGGCTTCTCCTCCCATTTCATGACAAGTGTCAAGTCCTCATGGTCTCCCTTAGCCTATAATTAGACACCCTCCTTCCCTTTGTAAATCATCCCATCTCATTCCAACATCACAAGTCCCCAAGTGACTTATCTCTCTAGCTCTTGTGGGCACAATCATGTAAACACTTTACTTTGGAATCGAAGTTGGATCTTGAGCAATCTTATCAGTTTTTGTAAGTACTCTTTTCTTTACTTTACTGTCTTTCAAAGTACTTTACTTTCCTGTCTTTACTTTCGAAATCTTTACTTTACTGTCTTTCAAAAACTTTTACTTTTTCAAGTACTTAGCTAGGATGTCCTGTTCCATGGATATTCGTAGCTAAACCTTTCATTCGGTTGAAGGGGTGTACTTGTATCATACTATGTTTTAGACCCTTCTCTTAGTGCCTCTTAGTGTTCAACTTGTTCTAGGTGCCTTATATTAGGTCAGAATTCCATTGGTTGAGTGGATGCTTGGAAGAGCAAAGCTCTGCCATGGGTTCGTGATCTTCCGTGGATAAGTGGAGGCTCGGAAGAGCACATCTTATATGTGGAAGTCAACCTCTTTAAAACACCATTTGGTTTATCAGGAATGATGATCAAATGGATGCACATACTAGAACAAGAGTTCTTTGTCTTGCAAAAGACTAGACGGTGTGGCAAGTCATGAGCTAGGAATAACCTTGATTCACTTTTGAACACTTAGTATGATCATTAGAGGTCAATGATAAACGAAAATATGATACAAGGCCCCTGAAACCAAATCTTTCCTTTAATTGTAATATCAACTGTTACTTTACCTTTTAGTACTAAAAACCAAAAACAACCCCCGAACTGCTTTATTTAATCCCCCATTTTCCAAAGAACAACTATTCACCTGACTCCCTTGGGTTTGACCCGTACTTACCACTGACTACCCAAAATAGTTAAGTCGCGAGTATCGGAGATATAAATTTGTTTTTGCACAGAGAACATCGCACCTTAACGACAGTGCGGGGGGCTCCGTCAATAGGCTTAGGGAAACTTGGAGACTAAGTTTGGCAATGAAAATATCCCAAAAGCTAGCCATTTGATTGGTTTAGCCTTATGCCACCCACATGGGTTGTGGAAGAGGATAAGAACCTCCCCACTTGCACCTCCTCCAACCACAAGCCACCACATATGGCCTCTCCAAAGCCACCTCTAGTTGATTCCCAATGGAACCGAACTCCAAATGCAAACCGAAATGAATAGTAAGGCCAACCGGGAAATAATTTGTTTGGATTTAGTTGGACTTCGCCGGAATGTGGCCAGAGCAAGAAATGACCGGAGCATGAGGGTGAGGATATGAGCTTGATCGGAGCATCACCGGAGGTCGATCGGAGCATAGACGGAGTTCGCCGGAATATGGCCGGAATCTGCCCGGAATCTTGGCCGGAGCTTGTCTTGGATTTTGGAGAGTGTATTCTGAACTACAAAGTCATTATAAGATGATCTCAAGAAGGAAGTTTGGCTAGATTCTGCTTGGAACATGGTCGAAATCCAAAAATGGCCGAAATTGCCCTAGTTTGGCCTTCATCGGGCTTGAGCTGGTTCCACTCGGGCGTTTTGTCTGAGAAGTGAGATTGTCCAAGTTATTGGGCATTTAAAACACTTTGGTCGAGCCAGATTTGCCAGATTCCATGGTTTGGTCGAGCGACTTGGTTTCAGTGCCTATGCGCGCGTGGCCTTTGCTTTGGAATTGAGCCAACTGCCAATCTGCCCGAGCATTCTCCTTGGTTTTCCGACATTGTCCACCTTATTTTCCATTTTGATCACTTTGCTTGAGGTGGATTTGTCAGATCAGCTTGTTTGCCCGAGCAACTTGATTTTGGACTTGGGCGGCTCGGCTGGTGCGCGGGGCGTGGCCTGGGCGATGCCTGGGCGGGGACCTGGTTTCTTGGACGCGGGCCTCGGCACTCCCGGACACGGGCTTGGCATTCTCGGATGGGCCCGGGTACGACTCTCGGTACCCGGGTGAAGTTTCTCGGTCCCTGGCTGAGGTCCTCGGGCCTTGGTTGGCTTTTTGACACAATTCTCCATTTTTAAGCGTGTTTCCTCTTTAGACCCCTAAATAGCCTGTATACACAAAATGGTATTAACAAGCACTTGTTTGTATCATCAAATGTCTATTTTGGTGGGTTTTGTGTACTTGATGAATCGTATAAAGACGTCCCATCAAATACCCCACACTTAATCTTGTTCGTCCCGAACAAGTGTAGTCAAAGAGAGGAACAAAAACACCCTAAGTCCTAGATGTGAATGTGAGATGCAAAACTAGACTTCACCTTAGCATGCATAACTTACTTGCTGCCAAACGAAATCATGCTCACATATGAAAGTAACTAGATACTTGTTACCTTTGAGCCGAGATGCAAATCAATTTGGATGATTGGGAGATAGTCCTTTTTAAGCCTTTGAACTGCACTCTCGGATCCGATCTTACTATATGGTTATGTTACTTGCTTCTTCTAGCACGTGATTGATTCAGGCAACTAGGGTTGAGCTCTTTTTCTTTGTTTGTGTGGTTGGACAGCTTTTGTAGTGAGGTTTGGCCTTCGGCCTTTGATTTGACTCTTTGAGTACTTCACTTTTGCTTCGGTTTGGTTTCACCATATTGGCTGATTTCTTTCTTTTCTTCTTTGAGCTTTGCTCCTTCGATGATTGCTCGTCCATTTCTTCACTTTTGGGAGGTCCATCATTGCCTGAGAGCATATGGAAATACCTCCCCGCTCTTTCTCATCCTTGCCCTTTTCGCGCGGGTCAAGATGAGGGTCGCTCATCTCTTTTCCTGGCTACTTTGGACTAGAGAATGGACGGTTTGATTCCCGTCCCTCCTCTTGCATAAACGCTGCATGGCGGAGTCCACTCTTCACCATCAAGCCCGAAGTGCAGCCTCCACAATCTTCACATAACCATAAAGTAAGGATCCGGTCCCTTGAGTGCTTGTCAAGCCTCTCTAGGGAATTTCTTTCCACTCCACATCCTACATTATCTCGGCACACAAGGACAAGTAGAAAGTTAAGTTCGCATGTTTTTACACAATTAAGTTTTCACAAGGAAATGCATGAATCGGGTCTATCTATTTTCACATCATGGAACTGTATATTTTCAAAAAGTGTTGACTACTATGTGCAAATACTACTCAAATACCCCCACACTTTGGAACGAAGCCGTTCCTCTCGGAACGACTTAGTTCAAAACACAAAAAACAATTTTAACAATGGAAAGTAAATGACATGAAGAGTAAGGAACGAAGAGAACTCCCTTTATGGTGTCGTTGCTAAGTCAAGGCCATAGGAGCAAACGACAAGGCCTGGCCCGGCCAGATTCGGTTGATGTTCGAGGGAGACTCGAGTTGGACGTTGTGGCGCGGCGTGCGCTCGCATAGGTTCAAGCATGCGCTCGCACAATATCGATCAGTCGCATGAAATCTCATGCGCGCGCACAAATGGCCATGCGCACTCGCACGGGGTCGAATTCCCTAGCTTGCAGGAGATCATGCGAATGCATGGTTAAGGCATGCGAACGCATGATGTGCATTTGTTCCCTGCATAAGAAAAAAACATCTCCTTTCCAAAATACAGTGGGGGTGAGTATGAAAAAATAACATACGAAAGTAAAAACTGAAAAAACTGAACATGCCGGGTTACCTCCCGGCGAGTGCCTTTGTTTAACGTCGTTGGCTCGACGGTACCTCTCCTAGGGATCATAAGTTCGGATCCCATGGGTGTTTGAGGTTGAACTTCTTCTCGGCTTCCCTTTTATTCTACCCAAAGAACTTGTGGAGTGATGTGCTCGGTTTGGTTCTCCATTGGTCCGGCAGGTTCTTTTTTACATGCTTCCGAGAGGGTGATGGCTCCTTGACCATAGCTGCTAGTCCATTGAGCCGTGGTCTCTTGCTACTCCTTCCTGGCTTCCATTCTTTTGGGCCATGTCTTTGTCGCTTCAGCATGCTCAAATGGTTGGCACTTTAGCAAGTTTGGAAGTTCAGCATTGTGCCATCAAGTGTAGGCGACATAAAGCATGCGCCCATGCTAAGCTTCTTCTTTGTGGCAGCGGTGATGGGTAGCTTTGGAACAAGTGAGTTTTCCGAGCCGCTCTGTTGAGTCGTGGTGAGTGAGCCCTCCATCATTGGCTTTTCTTGCCCTTTATTTGCCTCCAACTCCCCTTGCACCTCATCATCATTGATTCCATGATCTTCGGTGGCTATGATCTGTGATGGACCAAAATTATACGAATCATAAACACAGTATAACCCCCTTAATTAGACATTTTGTCTATTTAACTTTTGCTTGTTAGTTCAGATATATTTTTACAGGGTATTTCAGAGCTTAGAGAGAATACACACTAAAGAGGAGCTTTTAAAGCAGAAAAGATGTTACGAGTCAATCCAAGGTCAAGATCATATGCCGACTGAAGAAATATCAAGGATCCTGACGTTGAATCACTCATAACAAATTAATCTGAAGAATCAGGAGAGGAATCAAGACAGCCCGGGACAAAACACATTGACAGTTTTGTGAAAAGACTGCACAAAACTGTACAAAATTCACATTTGGGCAAGATGACCGGCCACTTGGGCAAGAGGTGGCCAAAGCCACCCCTCCTCCTCCCTCCACCACCGGCAACCGGCGGCTCCTCCACATGGTGACCGGCGGCTTTTGCTTCTCCATAGGTGGCGGCTCCTCCTTGCTCCTCCTCTCCTTCCTCCATGTGGTGGCCATCTCCTCCTCCTCCCATGGCTATATAAGGAGGAGCTCCTCCCCTCATTTGTATCATAACCCACACCTCAAAATCCAAATTCACTTATCTCTCTAAAGTTTTGTAAGTTGTAATATTTGTTTGGCTTTGGAAATAAAGGATAGCTCCCTTGGCGCTTCAACGGTTGTAAGTATTTCTTAGTATTTATTCAACTGTCTTTATTTCCTTAGTTATAATGTTTAGCGTGATGAATAGTAGCTAAACACCTCATTCGGTAGAAGGGGTGGACTTGTATTATAAAATGTTTTAGACTATTAACTTAGCGTCTCTCCTTAGTATTCAAAACTTATTCTATGTGCCATATATTCGGTTAGAACGTCCAAGGTAGAGTGGATGCTTGGAATGGCAAAACTCTACAGCGGGGTTCGTAAACTTGTACGGATAAGTGGATGCTTGGAATGGCAAAGCTTATCTGAGAAGTTTGACTCATCTTAAACACCATTTGGTTGATCGGGAATGTGATGTTCCCATGAATGGCATGGATTTGGCAAAATGGCTTTAGACAGTTCAAGCTGGAGTTCAACCACACACTGGAACAGAAGTATAGCGTACAGCAGACGCAAGGATTTGCATATCCAAAAGATCGATGAGATTATCTGATTGGGATCAATTGACGAGTCATCATTAAAGATCAGATATTCAAATGAATATCTTCAGATTGGATTCGAGAATATTAGATGACTTGGCACGGAAGTAATCTCCAAAGATTGGATATGGAAGAGATTGAATATCTATCAAATATGTAGGAGTATCTCCGAAATATTTGACAAGAATATTTCGATCTGATTGGAGTCGGCCAGCTAGGAATTTGAAGATTCTGATATTCAAACGAATATCTACACATCAGATTAAAGGCGGCGTGGTTGACTTGGGAAGGAAGTTTTCGAATATACTTCCTAAAGATTGGAGAAAGATATACATCGAATACTTAGGAATATTTCCTAAATATTTGATGGGATTATCTTGAGCGGATTTGGATGGCATCCGAGCATATAAATACAATGCTAGGGCATCCATAATCGGGTCGCTTCCTGAGAGAAAAGAAACAAACACGAGAGTTCGTGAGATTGGAGGAGGAGCGACCGCCGGCTGATTATTCCACACCGGAATATCAACGGGAAGAAGCAGTCTGTTCAGTGTGCTGTTCAGACTGCTCTTGAAGGACAACAAAGCGCACACACACACGGTGATCAACATACGTCTTTGAGAGAAGGCGACTGGACTTCCGAGAAGTCCAAGACTAGGCCGAGAGGGAAATCTCGTCCTACCCATAAGGGATCGAGGGGAGTTGCGACGAACCGAGATTGCAAATCCGAGAGACGGAGTGTTAGTCGTGAGGCCATTACAAACGAGGAGTTGTGTAAGAGTAAGACCTCTTGTATCCCTAAACTCGTAATAAGATTTGTGTCCCTTTTCCGGGTGTGGGAAACCCCCCAGAGTAGGCGGAGCCGAACTGGGTTATCATATCGTGTGTGCTCCTATTTTGTGCTGTTTATGTTCTATCTGCTAAGGTGTTCCAGCCTCTGTTTGAACACAACCTGAAACTGTCCAACAAGTGTTCGAGACGCAGTTCGAACACCATCTGGAACTCGTCTTGACCAAGACAAGTAGATTTTAATTGGTATCAGAGGAGGCACTCGACATACAGAGTGTGATCCGGCGACTGTTCAAGATGAGTTTGAAGGAAGGACAGAGCACTAACCGACCACCGTTGCTTGAAGGGCCGAATTATGCCTATTGGAAACCCAGGATGAAAGCCTTTCTGAAATCCCTCGATGAAAAGGCATGGAGAGTCGTGATGATAGGATGGACAGAACCCATGATGGCCAACCCTGAAGGAGCTGGTATGCCGAAACCTGAAGCCCTGTGGTCTGAAGCAGATGATGTAACGGCTGTTGGGAATTCAAAGGCCCTGAATGCAATATTCTATGGAGTGGACGAGAACGTGTTCAAACTGATTGCTGAATGTGAGGTGGCCAAGGAAGCATGGGATATTCTCAAAATAGCCTATGAGGGTCCAGACAGTGAATCTGATAATGCATCAAGCAGTGGTGATGAAGGACTTGCTCATGAGACCTCGGCCAAGACGTACAAGGAACTCTATGAGAAGTGCCTATTGGTGATTGGCCTGAACAAGAAGCTCACAGAAACCGTGGCAAGCCTGACATAAGAAAAAGATAAAAAATGGCAGGAGGTTGAACTTCTCGTTGCACAGAAGGTGAAACTGCTAGACACTGTATCGGTTCCAAAAGCTGAAATGGAGAAAAATAGAGAAACACATCCTGCAGGCTTGGTGGGGCTAAGGAGAAAGAATGCTGAGCTGCACATCCGCAAAGAAGTTCATCTCAATATGACAGGTAATCCTCAACATCTCATCAATATTAAACCTATTCGCAAGCGTCAGTTTGTCACTTTTGGAGATGGAGGGAAGGGCCAGGTGATCGGCTGTGGGACATTGAAGGTTCCGGATCTACCTGAGCTCGAGGATATCCTCCTAGTGGATGGGTTAAAGGTAAACCTGATCAGTATCAGTAGATTGTGTGGTGAAAGACAGTCTGCTACATTCTCTCGTGATACGTGTCAAGTACTGGATTGGAATGGAGATAAACTGTTGGAAGGAAGCAGGTCAATAAACAATAGCTACTGTCTAGGCTCAGTTGGAACAGGAGCTGCCACTGTCTGTCCGATAAACACGATACATGAAATGGAATTGCAAGGGACAGGTATGGTGTCCTCTTCTGGAAAGGTGAAAGACGATGTTGCCCCCAACTCAGTTCTAGGAGATAAAATTCCAGAGGGAGGTCTAGCCGATGAAGCCACACCTACTCCAGCTGGGACACTTGACGATGCACCTGCGCTGCAACCCTCATGGAGAATTAAGAGTCGAGCAAATGAGATCAAGTGTCGAGAGCTGGCTGCCTGTTCATCTAGTCCGAAGAATGTCATCAAAACATTTATTGATGAGACTTGGGTGGTGGCCATTCACGTGGAACTGGGAGAGTTCACCAGATCTAAAGCATGGATGTCATATCATCTTGCGCATAGTCACGAACTTAAGAAGACTATGTACGGACTCACACAAGCGCCCAGAGCATGGTACGAGACGTTCCTCATCGACCATGGCTATGAGCGAGGGGGAGTAGAGCGTATGTTCGTCACGAGTACACAGATGCTGCTTGGACAGTTTGCGAGACTCAGGGAAAAGGAGATGAAACACCTTCCTGGAACACACGTTGACCAGATGCTGGGAGAGCAGGAGAGCATCGCTGCATGCTGCACTTAGTTCCTATGGATGAAGCAGAATCTGTCTGAACACGGAGTGGAACGGGTGAAGAAGTGTCTGCCCAAGAAACCAGTACAACACTCCATGAGCAGAGATCACTTCATCAGAGAGATGGTGGAGAAGAAGGTCATCACATCGAAACACATGACCACTATAACTGTCGTACTCCCCATGCCACTAGACGCCGCTCAGTTCGACACACTTAGATCCTCTCTGGGTCTGTGTGTTATCGCCAACTAAGTGTTCCAGACGGAGGTCAGCCAAGAGCAGAGCCCCAGCAAATCAGATGGGCTGACCTACCAAAGAAGAGGGCTGGAACAGATGGTACGTGGTTGGAACTGATTACTAAGTTCAACATATTTGCAGCTTTATGAGGCGATATCAAGGAGAAGAGAGGTGATTGGACAAATATCTCAAGAGATATACACATATCAAAAAGGCAGTTGAATCGAAGTCGGATGAGGATACAATATCAGCAAATCCTAAGATCGGAGAAGGGAAAAAGAAGGGAGAAGAGGCGGCTGTGACAGAACTTAAAGAAGCTACTTCAAAGGCGTCAAAGGCTGATCCTAATCCAACTAAAGGGAGTGTGTAGACTGTGAAGGAATATCCGGCGATGGCTGAACCACTCCTCAATGAGGTAATCCCTTGTTCTCACTCCCAAGCTATTGCTCTCAATTTTGTTGATGAGGAAGTATGGGCGATTGGTAAAGATTCAGTGAGTCATAAGGGTGACAAAGCGGTTAATGGGAAGCCGAAGGGTTTGAAACCTGCTGTAGATTCTGTGGCCGATGCTGCAGAAGAAGGTGAAGCCAGTGGGGCTAAGATTGTGGTTCTGATAAGCAGAAGCTGTTGAATGCAAAGGTAGATGCCACTGGCTTCGTGCTGAAGAAGACAGGAATCTGCAAGAAAGTCGGCCTTGGAAGGAATGGAACTCCCAGGAAATACGCTGCACAAATTAGTGCTGTAAGGGGGAGTAAACTTGCTATGTTAGACTCTGAGATTGAGCAGGTTGTTGGGCCTTCTAGCAAGAGAAGTCTGGTATTAGATGAAGAGTCGGATGAATGTTTAGCAGAAAAGACTACTGAGGTAGTCGATGAAGAGAAGGTGACAGAGAGTGAAGCTGTTCGTATGAAGGCTGATGATGTGAAGCAACAAGAGCCTGAAGATGTTGTCTCTGATGAGTCAGACCGACCTGAAAATCAGACGGAGACAGAACAAGTAGAAGAGCAAGTTGTTATTGAACCTGTCATCTAGAAGAAGGAAAAACAGTCAGATGTCCAAGGAATAATCATGACTGAAGCAGAACATGGTACTGGTAATCATGCACAGAGAGCTGGTCAAAATCCCAGATCATTAGCTGAATTAAAAGAGAAGCAGAAGGAAGGGACTAACTCAAGAAGGAGGTGAGCCTGTTAAGTCTGCAGAGAAGTCAAAGACAGACAAGGCTGCTGAGAAACTGTCTGTTGAACCAGATGTTTTGAGGGAGTTAGAACAGCCAGCTATCCCAGATGTAGAGATGCATAAAGCTGATCTAGAGAGACCAGATAATGGAGATTGTAAGGACAATCGGGACTCGGTTTCATTGGTTGAGCTCAAGAAGTCTGAAAAGGAGAAACCAAAGAAGGAAGTGACCATCCAAGCATGCTCGACTGGAGTAACTACCAAGAAGGATGGTTAGAGAACAGATGCAGGGGGAGCAAGTGCATCCAAGAAAAAGAAGAGGAGTATTCCAGGTTCTGTTCCACCTAGTGTACCAACTGGAGTGACTAAGCATATAGTATGGTATGCCAGTACAGAAGCAGCAGCCAAGTGGAAGGCAGTACAGAAAAGAAAGATCATCCCTGAAAGGCTGCTTAATGAGAAGAACGTTCCATCCCAATTGCAGATCTGACTCTATTCTTCTCGATGTTGTTCTTCATCACCATAGTCAATTGGAAGCCTACATCTCATAGAACCACGATCAACAAGGAGATGGGACAGCTGCTCTACCAGATTTGAAGACAGGCCAGGACAGACTGTCAAGTGCTCCGTTGAAGTTGGTAGTTGATCACAAGCTGTTCAAGGGTCGACATAAGAATGATCCGAAGGACCCCGGGGTGAACAGGAAGGATGCACCTGAGTCTTCCATAAAGAGAGCTACTGGTGAGAAGTTGTCCCGAGCTGAACGCGGACAACTACTTGAGGTCATACAGGCGTAGAGGACAAGAATCGATCAATTGGTGCGCGCTCTGCAATATCCCAGTGATGATAAAGAAGACAGAGAGAGTTGATGTCCTGATTGAAGAAAAGACATGCTGCCATGAGCCAAAGAGAGATATGTCTGGAGATGGACTACCACGCGGCAGTACAGGACGAGCTGAATCATTTCAAGCAGTCAGTGACGATGATAATCTCTGGATCAAAAGACCTAGATACAATTTTGAAGTCCCAGAGAATGATTGGAGGATGTAGAGGAATTGGCTACACTGATTGGAGCAATTCAGGAACCTATCAGTTGCTGACCCGTGGTCGAACAGCTGCTGAGACACCATGGTCTGACAGACTCACAGCATGTGTCACTGTCCCAGGCTATGTTCGAGGGGGAGTTGACAAGATTCCAGTTGCCGAAGAGACCAGGTTGCTCGATTGGACCCCTTGCCAGTTTGTGGCAAAAAGGGGGAGTGGTTTGAGGTTACTGTTCTGGTTCCTCAAGGTGCGTCTAAAGCGTAGATTTGGTTTTGCCAAAATGCCAAGGGGGAGATTGATGTTCCCATGAATTGCATGGATTTGGCAAAATGGCTTTAGACAGTTCAAGCTGGAGTTCAACCACACACTGGAACAGAAGTACAGCGTACAGCAGACGCAAGGATTTGCATATCCAAAAGATCGATGAGATTATCTGATTGGGATCAATTGACGAGTCATCATTAAAGATCAGATATTCAAATGAATATCTTCAGATTGGATTCGAGAATATTAGATGACTTGGCACGGAAGTAATCTCCAAAGATTGGATATGGAAGAGATTGAATATCTATCAAATATGTAGGAGTATCTCCGAAATATTTGACAAGAATATTTCGATCTGATTGGAGTCGGCCAGCTAGGAATTCGAAGATTCAGATATTCAAACGAATATCTACACATCAGATTAAAGGCGGCGTGGCTGACTTGGGAAGGAAGTTTTCGAATATACTTCCTAAAGATTGGAGAAAGATATACATCGAATACTTAGGAATATTTCCTAAATATTTGATGGGATTATCTTGAGCAGATTTGGATGGCATCCGAGCATATAAATACAATGCTAGGGCATCCATAATCGGGTCGCTTCCTGAGAGAAAAGAAACAAACACGAGAGTTCGTGAGATTGGAGGAGGAGCGACCGCCGGCTGATTATTCCACACCAAAATATCAACGGGAAGAAGCAGTCTGTTCAGTGTGCTGTTCAGACTGCTCTTGAAGGACAACAAAGCGCACACACACACGGTGATCAACATAGGTCTTTGAGAGAAGGCGACTGGACTTCCGAGAAGTCCAAGACTAGGCCGAGAGGGAAGTCTCGTCCTACCCATAGGGGATCGAGGGGAGTTGCGACGAACCGAGATTGCAAATCCGAGAGACGGAGTGTTAGTGGTGAGGCCATTACAAATGAGGAGTTGTGTAAGAGTAAGACCTCTTGTATCCCTAAACTCGTAATAAGATTTGTGTCCCTTTTCCGGGTGTGGGAAACCCCCCAGAGTAGGCGGATCCGAACTAGGTTATCATATCGTGTGTGCTCCTATTTTGTGCTGTTTATGTTCTGTCTGCTAAGATGTTCCAGCCTCTGTTTGAACACAACCTGAAACTGTCCAACAAGTGTTCGAGACGCAGTTCGAACACCATCTGGAACTCGTCTTGACTAAGACAAGTGGATTTCAGAATGATTGATCAAATGGATGCACATAGGCTAATATAACCGGGAATGGAGTATTAGTCTAAATAGAATAAGTGCTCTACGTCCTTGGAATAGGCTAGACAGTGTACGCAAATCGAGTGCTTGGAATGGCCTTGATACACCGTTTGAATACTTAGTAGAGTCACTAAAGGTCAATGATAAACAGGATGTAATACAAGGCCCCTGAAACCGAATGCTTTCCTTTAATTATAAAAATTGTAATTTACTTTCCAGTACTAAAATCAACCAACCAATCAATCAATCAATCACTTAGCTGGTAGCTTTAAAACCAACCAACCAACCTAAAACACGCTCTCTCGCTGGATAAACCCCCTCAAAGAACGACTATCCCCCTGATTCCCTTGGGTTCGACCCCTACTTACCAAATACTACCCAGTAGTATAGTTGCGAGTAGCGGACTATTATAAATTTATTTGTACATTTGCTCCGACGACAAGCATCTGTCAAATTGGCGCCGTTGCCAGGGAATCAGTCGTCGGATAGGTGTTCTTTCCCTCCCCTTTCTTTTTTCTTTCTTTTCCCTATGTCATTACCCATTACGCATGCATGGACAACGCGATTTCTGCCCCTGTTCGGAGGAACGGAGGGAGAAGAACCAGTACAGCACTGCCAAAACTTCCACCACATCAAACCTGAGAACGAAGTATTAGAGGAATTTAAGCTGAAATGCTTCAAATTCTCTCTAACCGACTTCGCCACGATATGGTATTACACATCCACCGCTAGCAGTGCAGAACGTTACGTAGATCTCTGCGTTCCATTCCTGAAGGAATTCTCCCCACCATCTTTACGCCAAGAAACCCGTGAGAAGATCATGTGCCTTCATCAATCCCGGGATGAGACTTTGGACGAATACTACATGAAATACGATGACATCGTCTCAAGCTGCCCGCACCATGGATTTACGAAGAAAGTTCTTCTCCAAAAATATCTTCGTGGGATGAGGCCCGAAGAACTGGGAAGAATTAACGAAGCTATGAGAAGGTCTGCCACAAACTTCACCATTGCAGACATGTGGTACCTTATAATCGGCCTGGCCGCTGCCAAAAGACGAGTACCCCAAACTGACGAGGAAATGCAGACAGAAGAAGCTGACCCTGAGGCTGACAAGGAAGAAACCACCGAGTCGTCAGAAGAGACTCCTGAACCGTCTGAATAATCAGACATGGAAAGCACCGGAAGCAACGAAGTAGGAGTCCAGAACACCACTGACGAACTGCCCAATCCATACCCGACTATCATTACCCAGGTAGCTGAAACTATCTACGATCAGTTCCTCACGAACCAACATAACAAGGCAGAACCAAACCTCATGAGGCCTTCCCGATTTTTTCCCCTTAATCAATGAGCAAGTCGCAGCGAACTGTGCGATCAATGAAGAAGCTCAAAGGAGGATGGGAAAAGGACCTCTGCAGAATGACCCCTCGATGGAGCATTGCTATGCCGCAACTGGACTAGACAGTCCCAAATACAAATACTTCAAAAGGCTAGTAGTGAAAGGTCCATCACCCCCTCTGGGGTATTGGAAGGAAAAAATCCCAAAACAAAGGAGTCCTGACCCGAATACAACATCCGACAAGAAGTCAGGACGAGTCAAAGCAAGAAACAACACAGGAGCGGTGGCGAAGTTCGACTTGAGCCACCCATGGGACCCAAACCAGTAATCCACAACGAGGTACTG
Source organism: Rhodiola kirilowii (assembly GCA_033675215.1). Classification (NCBI taxonomy): domain Eukaryota; kingdom Viridiplantae; phylum Streptophyta; class Magnoliopsida; order Saxifragales; family Crassulaceae; genus Rhodiola; species Rhodiola kirilowii. The sequence continues at coordinate 482,796 of JAUCNB010000027.1, forward strand.
TCGAGCCAACGACGTTAAACAAGTGCACTGGTCGGGAGGTAACCCGACACTATCTTACTTTCCGCACTTTTAATTTCTGTCATTTAAATTCAGTATTTAGTTTTAAGCTAGCATGACTTTTGAACTAAGGCACGCCTTCGTTCAAAAGTGGGGGGTGAGAACCACCTGTGTACATAAATAACATGCTTGCTGTTTTTTTTTCTTTTTTAGTAATAGTATCTTTTTGAAAATATGAACTTAAGAATGTGAAAAAGATAGATCATAATTCATGCATTAACCTTGTGAAAATTCAAACTGTTTAAAAACTTAGAATGTAACTTTTCAATTGTCCTTTGTGCTGAGATAACCAGGGATGTGAAGTTGACATAAACTGCCTTAGAGAGGCTTGGCAAGCAATCAAAGAATCAGATCAAACTATATGGTTTTCGAAGTCAGTGGAGGCTGCACTTCGGGTTTCAGTGAAGAATTGAAGTCATCTCCGCCATGCAGTGTTTATGCAAAAAGAAAAGAAAAGGCGAGGACGGGAAACAGACCGTCCTCTCTCTAGTCAAAGTAGCCGAGAAAATAGATGAGCGACCCTCTTCTTGACCCGCGCGAAACGACAACGATGAGAGGAGAGGGGAGATATTTCCATAGGCTTGCGGGCGATGATTGGACCTCCCAAAAAGGCTTGAGAAAATGGACTAGCAAAGCCCCAAAAAGGCGAAAAGCTCGAAGAAGCAAATCAAGAGGCCAAAGGCCCAAAATTGTGAAGGTTTTAACCGAACAAAAAGTGAAGTACTCAAAGAGTCAAATCAAAGGCCAAAGGCCAATTCACTACAAAAGCAGTCCCTCGCCAAAAAAGAAAGAAATCAAAAAGGCTCAACTCAGTGAAACCCGAACCGAATCACGTGCTAGAGAAAGCTACCAGAAAACCATATAGTGCGAGACGATCCCGAGATTGCAGTCCAGGAGCCTAAAAAGGGCTATCTCCCGAGACATCCAATATAATTTGCATCTCAGCACGGAGGTACAAGTATTAAGTTTCTTCTATTTATTTACGCAGTTTACTTTAGTAATAAGTAGTAACGCATGAATTAGGATAGATCGAGTACCACAGTCTAATTTTCATATTCCAAAGCCAACTTAACATACCGCCCTTGAATAGCATTGTTCGGGACGAACAACTAAAAGTGTAGGGTGATCTGATGGACCAAAATTATACGAATCATAAACACAGTATAACCCCCTTAATTAGACATTTTGTCTATTTAACTTTTGCTTGTTAGTTCAGATATATTTTTACAGGGTATTTCAGAGCTTAGAGAGAATACACACTAAAGAGGAGCTTTTAACGCAGAAAAGATGTTACGAGTCAATCCAAGGTCAAGATCATATGCCGACTGAAGAAATATCAAGGATCCTGACGTTGAATCACTCATAACAAGTGACGAGTGGTGTTTTAATTAAGGGAAAGGATTCGGTTTTAGGGGCCTTGTATCATAGTTCGTTCATTATCGACCTCTAATGATCGTTCTAAGTGTTCAAAGATGTATCAAGGCCATTTCTAGCACTCGACTTGCCACACCGTCTAGTCCTTTTCAAGACATAGAACACTTGTTCTAGATAGGCTAATTCCTCCTTTCGAAGTATCTTAGCTTATGTGCATCCACTTGATCAATCATTTCCGATCAACCAAGTGGTGTTTTAAAGAGGTTGAACTCCATGGAAAAGCTTTGCTCTTTCGTGCCTCCACTTAACCATGTATGCTCACGAACCCCATGAAAGAGCTTTGCTCTTTCGAGCCTCCACTCAACCATGTATGTTCTAACCTAATATATGGCACATAGAACAAGTTTGAACATAATAGAAGCGTTAAGAAAAGGGTCTAAAACGTTTGCATGATACAGGCACACCCCTTCAACCGAATGAAGGGTTTAGCTACGAATATCCATAGAAGTGGATACCATAGCTAGTTCTAGAAAAGTAAATGGTTTTGAAAGCAAACACAATAAAAGTGAAGGTTTTGGAAAGTAAAATTCAAGAACAACAAGAATACTCAAGAACAAACAAGAGTAAACTCAAGAATACTCAAGAACCAACAAGAGTATTCAAGATCAAGAGAGAAGGTAGAGCTTTTGATATCAAAATACAAGTGTTTACAAGGATTTGTGAGTGAAGGATTTTAGAGAGCTTCTCTATCTAAGTAACAAAGGATGACATGAGGTGAGTTTTCAAGGGCCAAGCCCTTCTATTTATAGGCCAAAGAGGCGGTGGAGGAGAGGATATTTGTCCTCCCAACCGCCTCTAGTCCTCCCACAACTCCGGTTGGCCTTGGTTGCTCCTTGGTTGCTCTTTGGTTGGAGTTTGGATTAGCCAAAGGGTGGCACATGGAGTGCACATGGGCGGCTGAGCTTGAGATGTGCCAAAGGGTAACTACATGAGCTTGGTTGAGCTTTGGGCAAGTCTCTTGAACTTGGTTGAGGTTTGGTTTCAAACGAAAAGATCAACCGTTGTGAATAGTATGCCCTAACCGAGAAATAAGTAGTTTGGTTGGACTTTGCCGGATTTTTGACCGGAGTTGGGCTAGAATGACCGGAGCAAGGTCGTGGTTGGATTTGGCTTGATCGGAGCATCGCCGGAAGTTGATTGGACCATGGCCGGAGCTTGGCCGGAATATGGCCGGAGCTGTCGGAATTTTGGCCGGAGGTGATTGGGTGTTGGACCATGGATTTGGAATGTTGAGAAGATTCTAAGACTGATCCAATGAAGGATGTTTGGCCAGATTCTGCCCGGAGCATGGTCATGGCCCGGGGTTGAAGTTTTCCTCAGGCCCTTGGTCGACCGGGCCCGGGCACTGCTCTCGGCGTGGCCCTTGTTTTCTCGGACTCGGCTCTCGGCGCTCTCGGATGTGGGTCTCGGCGCTCTCGGCACGGGTGCTCGGCTCTGGTCTCGGCACTGGTGCTCGGCTCTGGTCTCGGCACGGGTGCTCGGCTCTCTCGGCATTGGGCTCTCGGCACTCGGGACTTGGGATCTCGGCACTCGGGAATTGAGGTCCTCGGTATGGGCTCCCGGGCGGGTCCGGCATTTCTCGGTCAGGGACCTGAGGTTCTCGGTACTGGGCCTGGGTACCCGGCTGAGCTTCCTCGGTCCTCGACTGGGGTCCTCGGTCCCTGGTTGATTTTTCTCGGTCCCCGACTGGCCCGACTTGACTTGTAATCCATTTTTGGTTTAAGAACCCCCTTTTTAGCTCGTTTCTTCTCTAAACCTCAAAATAGCCTGTACAACAAAAATGGAACTAACAAGTAAACGTTGTTAAGACAAAGTGTCTAATTTGGTGGGTTTAACTATCTTAATGAATCATATAAATATGGTCCATCAATCATCTAGCTTCGATGACCAATCTTTCCTTGAGCTTCCCACCGTCTTCTCTAAGATAGCCTTGGTTTCCCGATTCGAGATCTCCACTTGCCCACTTGTTTGTGGATGATACGGCGTTTCTACCTTGTGACTCACCCCATACTTGTGAAGCGAGGCTTCAAAGTGTTTTTCCTTAAAGTGTGAACCGCCATCACTAATGACGGTTCTTGGAACTCTAAACCTTGGGAAAATTATCTTCTTGAAGAGCTTGGTGACAACCTTGGCATCGCAAGTAGGGGAGGCGACGGCCTCTACCCATTTAGAGACATAGTCAACCGCGACCAATATATATTGATTCCCATATGAAAACGGGAAAGGGCCCATGTAGTCTATACCCCAAACATCGAATATTTCCACCGGTAGGATGCTTTGTTGGGGCATTTCATACCTTTTAGAAATATTTCCCGACCTTTGGCATTGGTCACAAGCCTTGACGAATTCATAAGCATCTCTAAAGAGGGTAGGCCAATAGAATCCACTTTGTAGGACCTTTGATGCTGTTTTTGCTCCACTACCATGTCCTCCATATTGGGATGAATGACAATGGTATAGGATATTCCTCATCTCTTCTTCGGTGACACAAGTCCTATATATCCCGTCTGCGCAAAGCTTGTACAAGAATGGCTCGTCCCAATAATACCGCTTTGCCTCTGATAAGAACTTCCACTTTTGATGGTGATACATGTCGTGGGGTATAATTCCACATACCACAAAATTTACCATATCCGCATACCAAGGGAGGGCTTCCTCTTCTACTCTCATTAGTTGCTCTCCAACGAAAGAGTCATCCACAAGGGTGGTGTCTTCTTTGTGCTCCTCATTTCCATCAAGCCTAGATAGATGATCGGCGACTAGATTCTCCACTCCCTTTTTATCTTTGATATCAACATCAAATTCTTGGAGCAAGAGGATCCATCTTATTAACCTCAGCTTGGAGTCCTTCTTTGACAAAAGGTATTTGATTGCCGCGTGGTCGGTGAATACTATGGTCTTTCATCCCACAAGATATGGACGAAACTTGTCGAATGCATACACAATGGCAAGGAGTTCCTTTTCGGTTGTAGAATAATGCATTTGAGCTCCATTTAGGACCTTGCTAGTGTAGTGAATGGCATGAAGTTTCTTGTCCACCCTTTGTCCGAGAACCGCTCCAATAGCATAATCGCTTGCATCACACATGAGCTCGAAGGGCAAATCCCAATTTGGAGGTTGAATAATAGGAGCCGAGACCAATGCCTTCTTTAACTTCTCAAAGGCCATTAGGCATTCTTCATCAAAATGGAATTTGGTGTCATTGCATAATAGATTCGTTAAAGGCCTTGCAATCTTTTAGAAGTCCTTAATAAATCTTCTATAGAAGCCGGCATGGCCAAGAAAGCTCCTTATCCCTTTTACATCCTTTGGAGGTGGCAATTTTTCAATAACTTCCACTTTAGCCTTATCCACCTCAATTCCTCTCTTTGACACGAAGAGTCCAAGCACTATGCCCTCCTGCACCATAAAATGACATTTTCCCAATTTAGCACAAGGTTCGTCTCATTACATCTTTTCAAGACTATTGCCAAATTGGCCAAGCAATCATCAAATGACGACCCATAAACAGAAAAATCATCCATAAATACTTCCATAATTTTCTCAATAAATTCTGAAAATATAGCCATCATGCATCTTTGAAATGTGCCCGGTGCACTGCAAAGCCCAAAGGGCATTCACCGATAGGCAAATGTTCCATAAGGACAAGTAAAAGTAGTCTTTTCTTGATCTTGTGGACGAATAGGGATTTGGAAATATCCACTATATCCATCAAGATAGCAAAAGTAATCATGCTTGGCTAATCTCTCTAGCATTCGATCAATAAAAGGAAGTGGAAAATGATCTTTCTTAATGGCCTTGTTGAGTTTTCGAAAATCTATGCACATACGCACATCGGTGACTGTTCTAGTTGGTATTAACTCATTTTTATCATTTTTCACAACCGTCATGCCTCCCTTATTGGGTACCACATGTATGGGACTCACCCAATTAGAATTCGCAATAGGGAAGATGATTCCCGCATCAAACATTTTCAAATTTTCTTTTTAACCACTTCACGAACAATGGGATTAAGCCTCCTAGCATGTTCCCTAGATGGCAAACTATCATCTTCCAAATTAATTCTATGCATGCACAAACTAGGACTTATCCCCTTTAAATCATCAATAGAATATCCAATGGCACCTTTGTGCTCTCTAATAACATCAAGCAATCTCAAAGTCTCATTATCATTCAAGGAGGCATTCACAATGATAGGCAAAGTAGAATTGGAGCCTAGGAACTCGTACCTTAGGCTTGTTGGTAGAGCTTTTAACTCTACCGAACAGGACTCCTTACCTTTGTCGCTTTGAGTTTTACCTTTGCCCTCGTCGCTCAAGATAGCCCAACAATCAACATGCTCGGGTAGCTCATTATCAAGGTCAATAACATGTGTAGGCAATATAGGAATATCAAGTAATTCAAAGCCATCAACAAAGTCAATATAATTGCAACTCATGGTAGATTTAGGACTTTTTTGTACTCAATCCAAATTAAATTCAATTTCTTCATCACCTACTCTCATTGTTATTGAACCCTTAGTCGTGTCAAATATAGCTCCCGCCGTATAGAGGAAGGGTCTCCTTAAAAGAATAGGGATCTCCGTATCCTCCTCCATTTCTAACACCACAAAGTCTCCGGGAATGTGCAAGTTCCCTACTTTAACCTAGACATCCTTAAGAATCCCTCTAGGATATCTTGAGGAGCGGTCCGCGAGCCTCAAGGTCATTTGTGTGGGCATAGGTTCACCAATGTTCAATATCTTGCATAATGAATATGGCATCAAAGATATGCTAGCTCCTAAATCACACATAGCACGCTCAATTTTAACTCCACCAATATAGCATGAGATAGAAAAACTACCCGGGTCCCCTAGCTTTGGTGGCATGTTAGGATGGAAAATGGCGCTACACTCTTCATTGAGGGATATCGAATCAACCTCTTCAATTGTCCTCCTGCAAGTAACAATGTCTTTTAGAAATCGAGCATATGATGGGGCTTGAGTAATTACCTCGGTAAAAGGCAATGTCACAAATAGCTTCCTCATCATATCGGCGAACTTGGAGAATTCCTTGTCGTTGCTCTTCTTTTTGAGCCTTTGTGGGAAGGGTATCGTAAGGGTATATGGTTTAAGCCCATCTTTCTCTTTTTCCATTACTTTTTCCTTTTCCTTTTGGTTTTGAGGGTTAGGGACCTCTTCATCTAACTCTTCAATTCCGGCACTAGCTTGGCTTCCAAGATTAAAAGAAACTTTCTTATTTTTTGGTTGCTCATCCTCTAGCTCCTTGCCACTCCTTAGCGTGACCGCATTACAATGCTCTCTTTGCCCTTGTTCGGGTTGGGCCGGCAGTTTTCCTTGCGCTCTTGTATAGGAATCGGCTTTGTGGGCTATTTGGTTTTCTAGTAACTTGACATGAGTTTGTAAACTTTGGTTGGCTTGCCTCATTTCCTCCAATTGAGCTTGGAATTCCCTACTTGCTCTTTCTTGAGAGACACGAGATTGTTCTTGGTCTCGCTTCATCTCGAGGAGCACGGCCACCATAGGATCCGTGTTTGGGGGCTCATATGAAGTTTGGGGAGAATGATCAACTTGTTGGTAGGGCTTTTGAGCTTGAGCTTGATATTGTTGCCCTTGATATTGGTTCCTTGGTTGGAATTGATTCTTTGGCGGGAAAGCTTGATTAGTGGAAGTAGGCTTAGGACCAAATCCGGGGGGTGTAGTACCAAAATCGGGACGAGTGGGATTTGTAGTCTTGTCTGAGAAATTTGGGTGATTCTTCCAACCCGAGGAAAACCTTGGAGTAGTATAGTTAGACTGAGAATTTTGGCCTTGAGCGGCACTAGCTCCATACTCTCTACCTTAGTTTCCACCCACATAATTTGCTTCTTCATACCCAATTCTATGACCATCCCTTTGAACCAAGGGGCAAGAGTCGGTTTCATGCCCATAGACTTCACAAATATCGCAACCTTTGCTCGTTGAGTTATCTTTCTCCGGGTGTTTTAATTTGAATACTTCATCCGAGAGATTCTCAAAGTCTTTCCTTGAGCTCACGTCTTTAACTTTGTGCCTTGCGCCTTTCCTTCTTGGGTTCCCTCTTTCACTTCCCCACATGAAGTAGTTATTTGTGATCTTTTCTATTACCGCGTATCCTTCATGAGGTTCAAGATCCATGATAGCTCCTCCCGCGGCGGTATCAAGTGCAAGCCGCGAGGGACCATCTACACCATGATAGAAGGTATGGAACACAAGGAGGTTGTCTAGGTTATGGTGTGGGCAAAGCCTTTGATACTCCTTATACCTCTCCCAAGCTTCATAGAGTGTTTCCCCATCCATTTGTGCAAAGCTCGTGATTTGACTCCTATAGTAGGCCGTCTTGGAAGGAGGGAAGTATTTGTTTAGGAATGCAACGGGAAGCTCCTCCCAAGTGGTGAAACTATCCGGTGTTTGGCTCCTTAACCAATCCGTGGCTCTTCCCGTGAGGGAGAAAGGGAATAACCTCAAGAGTTTTGCATCTTCGGAGAACCCATTTATCTTGAAGGTGGCACAAACTTCGAGGAATGTAGTCAAATGAGAGTTTGGGTCCTCGTGGTCTCTTCCCACAAATCGGTTTACTTGTATCATTTGGATTTTTGAGGTCTTCAAGTCAAAGTCTCGGTTATCCACCGCCGGTACAAGGATTTGGGATCGATATCCATAAGCCGTAGGAGTGGCGTAGTCTTTAAGGACCCTTCTAGCATGAGGGCCTTGAGGTAGTTGGCGAGGAGGAGGGGGAGGAGGAAGTCCATCTCTATCTTCCATGGTTTGATGAATGGTTCCTTGAGCGTTCGAGGTTGATCCTTTAGCTTTGATTGTCTTACTCCTTGTAAGGTGAGGATTAACAATGTCCCTTATAGGTTGATTCAAGTCTCTATCCACAATTTGTGTGAGCTTCTTTGTCTTTGGTGGCATAAAAGAGATGCACCTACAAGGAGAAAGCAAACAAGACAAGTAAGAATAGTGGAACGAACTCAAGAATCACAAGTGGCAAAACAAATAAAGAAAAACATGGAATAGTCAAAGTACTAAATGATTCGTCCTAGGGACAATCTAGCCATTGTTCCCCGGCAACGGCGCCATTTTGACAATTGTAATTTTGTATAGTCAAAAGAATTTCTAATTGACCGGTAAGACCGGTGTCGAACCCAAGAGAGCAATTGGATTATGCACTAGGGGGATCAAGTTTTCAACTTAGCTATTCCTTCAAATTAAATATTAAGGTGATTATCAATCAAGGAACAAGTAATGAAATGGTTTCAAAGGGGTTTCAATTCAATTAAAGAGAGTTTCGAGGGGTTACTCCCCTCCTTGGCAATTTCTCAATGATCATGCATACAAGAATTAAGTAATTCATAGGTGTTGATTGGTTTAAACCTAGCTTAGACCAAGGTAGACAAACTCTCGTTTCAATCTATCCTAGCCAAGCTTTCTTAGTTAGGACCTCACTCTCTCGAGTTATTGATTCACTCTATAGCACTACTATCCTTGGAGTCTCTTCCTAAGGCAATAAATGCTATATGCATTAAGTTTTAGTTAACCTCACATCCATGCATTTACTCTAATAAACACTAGATATGATCGTTTTCTCCTTATCCAAATCATCACTAAGCTCTCTCGATACTTAGATCAAATTCTAAGACTAACATGTCACTTAGGCATTTTATCAAACACTTGGTAACATGACATAGAATAAGCACAAGAGAAAAAGAAATCAACTCCATAGATTATATGTCAATGAGTGTACATGATCAAGAGTACCAAGGAGGGTAACAACACCCTCAAAACACAAGGGAACTACTCACACATCATGTAAGACAACATGGTGTGAGTATGGTTTTTACACAACAAATGAGTAGAGAAGAGGAATAGAAATAGGATGGTTAATCCTAGATGTCTCCCTTTGGTCTTCACTCCTCCTTGGTTGGATGATGATGAATTCCCTTGATTTGATTTCTTTTTCTGAAAAAAGCTCCCAAAGATGCCCCGTCCCTTGGTCCAAATACCCTTTTTCTATTTATAGCCTCGGGTGAAAAACACACTGTAGCAGATCTCAGCCGGCCGGCTGAGATAGAGGTCAAATCCAGTCGGTCGACTGAACTTGACCGATTCAATGGATTGTGCAGGGCAGGGGCCAGCCGGGTGGCTGAGAATGGCTAGTTGCATTGAATGGTGAAGTGCAGGATCCAGCCGGGCGACTCCAAGTTCAACCGGGCGGCTGAAAATGGCCGTGTGCGTTCATGATTGATTCTTTAGCCAGCCAGTCGGCTGAAAGTGGCCGATTGGCTTTCATCTTTGATCCTCTTTCCAGCCGGTCGGTTGGGACTTCAGTCGGTCGGCTGAAAGTGGCCGATTGGCTTTAACGTTTGATCATTCATCCAGCCGGTCAGCTGGTTCAGGGGAAATTCCCAGCCAGTCGGCTGCAATGCCTTTTGTCACTTTTTGCTCCAAATCTTTGGTTTTCCCCTAAGTTTTCGTATTCTAGTTTTGGCACTGAGATATCTTGTTTTATACCTGAAATGTACGAAAAGGGATCAAATGACATCGAATTATCACCGGAAACGAACTAAAGCTATAGTGAAAACGGGTATTAATAAGTCGAGAATTCGACTTATCAGGCATGAAGATGAAAGCCCTGTTGTCTCACCACAAATGCCTGATTGGCCTACATGAGGAGGTAGATTTGTGGAGTGAGGCTCAAAAGAAGAGGAAAGGTGAAATAGATGAAGAGGCTTTTAACCTGATTATACTTAGTCTTTCTGACAGTATAATCAGGAAGGTTAGTGATTGCAAATCTCCTACTGAACTATCTAAGAGGAATTGTTTGATAATCAAATGGCACCTAACCTTGCATATCTAAGAGTTACATTGTATGCATTTAACATGGATGCCTACAAGTCTATTAATGAAAACCTTGATGAGTTCCTGAAAATTATCATCTTGCTAAATAACCCTAAAGAAACCATTGATAAAACTATCAAAGTTATGATCCTAATGAACTCTCTTCCGGAGAGTTACCAAGTTGTAAAAGATGCATTCCAATACTCTGCAATGCTTTGATCAATTCTGCAATGCTTTGAGAATAAGGGAAAATGAATTGAAAAATGCTAAATCCAAATCTGGACATAATCTGTTTGCTAAAGGAAGATATCAATCTGGTCAGGCTAATAAACAAAGACATAATAGTGTTAATAATAAGCCTAAGCCTGAGAGGAAAAACAATGGTAAAGGTAAACAACAACAGGAAACAAGAAAGTTCTATTTTTGTGGTGAAATTGGTCACTTAAGGAAATATTGCACTAAGTTATAGCAAGAAATAAGAACAATAATGCAAATGAAACAAATGTTGCAACTGCTGTAAATCAGAAATGTGATATGCCTGAGGTTTTAACTATTTCTGATAGATCCATTGAGAATCAATGGATCCTTGATTCTGGTTGTTCTTTCCATATGTGCCCTGTGATTTCCTGGTTTGTTGATCTTGTTGATACACCTGCTGAAAATGTTCTTATGGGTAATACCAATGTTTGCAAAGTGATAGGTATTTGAACTTTGTTAACTCAAGTTAGATGTGTACCCGGTCTTAGAAGAAACTTAATTTCTCTAGGCACTCTTGATGATAATGCATGTGAGTATAATGCTTGTAATGGTGTATTAAATGTTAGCAAAAATGGCAGACCTATTTTAACTACATCTACGCATAATAGTCTTTACATATTAAATGGTACACATATAATACCTGAGCTGAATGTTGCTAACAAGGATCTGTAGGTCAAGAATGATACCCTTAAATGGCATCTCAGACTGGGACATATCAGTCAAAAGGGCCTGAATGCATTAAGCAATCAAGGTATGCTTGGGCAAGGTAAGATCACTGACAGGTCGTAGTCGGTACCTACAAATTTGAATTTATATTTTCCTCACTCTTGGCTATGGGTTAGTACAGCGGCAAGCAAGGGTCGAACCCTAGGGAGCTAGATTGTTACTTGTTGTTCTGAAAAAGGAAAGACAATTGGGTTTTGAGTAATTAGGAAACAGTGCAAAAATAGGAAATAAACGAGAGTTACCAATCAGAGAGGAATATTCAGACTAGGGTTTCTATTGTGACTTGTTATCCTTGACTACTGACGATCTAATTCAGTGTTTCTAAGTGTGGTCGTCCCGACAAAAGTGACTTCCCAAATAACCCGACAAAGGTGTTATGCCACAACCTAACCCGACAAAGGTGAAAGGACTCTAATTCTCTCCTAAATTAAACAACCGACAAAGGTGTTATTTAACCTAGATGTGCTATCTACCCAAACGACAAAGTATTAGGTAGATAATAATGACAGAAATATTGGTCAACTAAGCTTTGCGACAAAGCATCCACCTAGTCTAGCAATAATTCATGGAATATATATGCACGAGAATTAGTAAAACATGAAATAGCATTAAGGACAAAGTCTCAAACAATAGTCACAACGTATGAAACCCTAGCCCGAATAAAGGGCTTAGCTACTCATATCCATGGAATACAAATCAGAAATAATAAAGGAAAACGAGGAATTCTTCTCTAATGCCGAGGGGAGGGAGAAGCGCCGAGATGATGGTAGGACGCCGAGAGATGAATGCAGCTCTGATGGGATGAAGCTCTCAAAATTTTGAGGATGTAGAATGGGATTTGTAGAGAGAGGAGCTCTTCACGTTTTGGGATGATTATTGGCCTTGAGGAGAGGTTTTATTTATAGAGTAGACAAGGCCCTTGAAGTTTCCAATTGAAGTCGGTCCAAAAACGGTTTTAGGAAACATGTCCTAAAATCGACTTTGCTTGATTTGTAAGTAAACTTAGCCAGTAAGTTTACTTGATCGGCAAGTCTTCTAGAAGCTTCCAGAACCGCCACGCATGGAATTAGGAATTTTCCCGAAAACACTGTTCACGACCCGAAGTTACTGTTCATCTCGGAATTACTGTTCAGGACCCCCGAAGTTACTGTTCACGACGAGCCGGTCGGTTCAGGTGGTCAAACGCTCCTCTGGCTTCGATCTTCAACTGCGATGTTTCTGACACGAAATGCCGTCTTTTAAGCGCGTTTCCTCCTAGAGCTTCCGAAACACCTGAAATGCAAAACAACACTAAGAAGTAACTGTTTGCATGATAAAGTGTTGGAATTGGTGGGATTTGATGACTCGATGAGTTGTATAAATACGGCTCATCAAACCACCCCACACTTAAACTTGTTCATCTCGAACAAGGACTAGGTCATAAGAGGAAATAAAACACCACAATTTCTTCGGCATCCTAGATATTGCTACATGAATATGACTTGCTAATCTAGACTTCACCTTTCCATGCATATCTCGTTACTAAAAGTCTTATGCTCAAATATGGAAGTAATGATACATGTTACCTTTGGGTCGAGATGCAAATCAATTCGGATGTCTCGGGAGATAGTCCTTTTTAAACTCATGAACCGCACTCTTGGTTCCGAACTCTTGCTATATGGTTACGCTTCATTGCTTTTTCTTGCACGTGATTGATTCGAGATTCAAGGTTCTTGAGTTCTTTTCGGACAGCTTGTAGTGATTTGGTTTGATGTATCTATGGGGCACTTCACTTTGTTGCGGTGTAAAACTTCACAATGGAATGATTTTGTCTCTTTTGCTATGGATTGTGAACTGCTCGTTCCTACTTGCTCTCACTCATCCTCGTCCTTTTGACGCGAGTCAAGCCGAGGGTCGCTCGTCTATTTCTCGGCTACTTGGACTAGAGATCGGACGGTGTGATGTATTCCCGTCCCACCGAACCGCATAAAGACCACAGTGGCGGAGCAGACTCGTAACCATGTCGCCTCGAAGTGCTAGCCTCCACGAAATCCACATAACCATATAGTTCAAATTCGGTCCTTCGAATGATCTGTCAGGTCACTCTAGGGCATTTCTATCAACTCCACATCCCTGTTTATCTCAACTTACAAAGGCACGTAATGGGTTAAGTTCACATGTAATCGCACAAGTCAATTTCACTAAAGACATGCATGTAATTGGCTCTATCTATTTCACATCATCAACATTCAATACTGCAAATCTAGGAAGTAGAGAAGAAACATGTACAAAAATTTTAAAAATTTCGGGAAACATGCTGACTCTATGCAGGTGCAAGAAAGTAAACGCGCTGACTCGATGACTGACTCTCCCACCCCACACTTTTGAAATAAGCCGTGTCCTCACGGCACGACATAGACTCTAGACTCACAATGCATGCAAATATCATGGAAAAGAAGAGAGCAAGGGTGGAACAATACTCCCCTGATGGTGTCGGTCGGTGGCATGAAATTTACATGCGATCGCACGACTAGCTCTGCGAGCTCGCATTCCCAGCCTGTAGGAGTTCATGCGAACGTATGGAGTGCATCTGATCCCTGCATGAAAATCAGCTCCCTTCCAAGATACAATGTGACGAATGTGACTCAAGAAAAACATAAATAAAACTAAGAAAAAAATGAAAGAATGCCGGGCTGCCTCCCGGCGAGCGCCTTTGTTTTACGTCGTTGGCTCGACGGTACCTCATTCTAGGGATCACAAGTTAGGATCCCATGGGCGTGTGAGGTCAAACTTTGCCTCAGCTGCTCCTTCAATACACCCAAAGTACTCGTATGGTGGTGTGCTCGGTTCTGCTCTCCATCGATCAGGCGGGTTCGCCTTTACATCCTTCCGAGCTGGCGAGGACACCTTCATCATAGCTACTGGTCCATTGAGTCGTGCTCTAGTGTTTCTCCATCCTGGTTTCCATTCAAACGCGCCATGTCTCGGTCGCTTCTTCATGTATGAATGGTTGGCATCCTTGCGAATCTGGAAGATCGATGTCTTGCCTCCAAACGCACACGACATCAAGCATGTTCCCCTGTCAATCTTCCTCTTTTTGGAAGAGATGAATGTTCGTCCAAGAATAAGTGCTGGAGGATGATCATCTCTAGCATCTCCTATCTGCAAAACATAAGAGTCTACAGAAACAACAAGATCTCCAACATGGAGCGTTAGATTCGCAAGTAAACCATCAGGATGAACATGTGATGTATTTCCTAACTCTACCAAAAGTTTAGGAAGTTTCAATGGTCCCAAGCTCAACAAGCGGCACGGAGAATATAGCATATCATAAATATCAACACCCAAATCGATTAAGCAGTGGTGTATGAGGGTCTTACCAACACTACGGGTGACTGTCAAGGCACCAAGGTTCTTACACTTTTCAGGTGGTGCTTCATGACTCGCAGCGAGTGAGTGCTCCATCGTTGGCTTTTTTGGCGCATGCTTCGCCTCCAACTCACCACCTAGCTCATTATGTTTGATCATATGCTCTTCCGGAGCTTTTACCTGAATAAAAAATGAAGAAACGTGAGTGTTGGAATTCTCGGCCGCGAGGACCGGGCATGAACTGGGTGTTCCGAGCGTGTCTGGTCCGCGAGTTTCGAGGGCTTCCGGCCCGGCCAGTTCTACTTCGGGCGCTGGCGGGCCATCGTCCTCTGTAGGCTCAGTGGGTACTGAATCTGAATCGTCTTCTTCTGGTACGGACAACTCACTCATCGCGTCCAGAATGCATGTTGGCGCGGCACGCTCGGGCGTAAACTCCTCTTCGGATGCGATGCTCACGACCTCTGACTTAATTTCCTCGTTTTCTGCCCCTGGTTGGTCCATTGCGAGCATCTTGTTCACCCGATATGCTGACTCTTTTAGTGTCGCGTCCACGTCCACTACTGCCGTTGTGCTGATGTCTCCTTTTGGGTTGGGCACTGTTGTGGGCAAGAGTGTGACGGAGGTGTCGCATGTGATGTCGGGCACGGTCTGCACTGAATCAGCTTCTACCGTCTGCGCCTTATCGTCCGTTTTGTGCATTTGAGCACGTCTTTGTCTTGATCTTTCTGCCACATCATATATCAGGTTCCAGAGATCATACATGCCTACATTCATTACCAAACCTCCTGCTGCAGCATCAAGCATATTACGCGCACGTGGCATCATCTCTTCAAGAAATCTCTGCATAAGAAATAAATCTGGGAATCCATGGTGTGGGCAGCTTTCTCGAAGGCCTTCGAAGCGCGCATAGTACTCATAGAATGGTTCGCCCCTGATTTTCTCAAAGGTACGAAGCTTCTCGCGGACACCAAATCGAACGGATGGCGGAGTAAACTCCTCAAGAAATCGGGCTCGTAGATCCCAATAACTGCTTTCATAATCTGCACCTGATGAGTAAAACCAATCATAAGCAGAGTCAGTTAAAGAACACTTAAAATATCTAAGCTTGAACTCCTCTAATGGCTCGTCTTCAGGCTTAGTGTAGTAGCTGATGGCGTGAAATGTTTGCTCATGTCTCACGGGGTCTTCTCCGATGGTACCTCCAAATTGGGGAAGATGCCGCATCATCAAAAACGCAATCTTACTGCCCTTGCATCCATCGTCCTCATTGTCTTCATCGTTCCAAGGTTCTCTACTATAAAAAGAAGACATAGCGAACCATAAAACAAAATAAAACAAAAAACAGAAAAATAAAAAACCAAAAGAACCACTTCACCGTGCGTAGCTCCCCGGCAACGGCGCCAAAATTGAATTTATATGTTCCTCACTCTTGGCTATGGGTTAGTGACAGATACCTTGTCGCGAGGCAAAAGCAAAAGATAAATTTATAAGTCCACTACTTGTGACTTCACTATTTTGGTAGTAAAGCGGTAAGTAGGGGTCGAATCCAAGGGAAATTGGTGGATAGCAGTTCTTTAAGGATTTTGTACAGAAATTAAATGCGATTGGGGTTGGTTGTGGTTTTAGTACTGAAAGTAAATTGCTGGAAAGTAAATGACTGAAAGTAAAGTGCTGAAAGTAAATTGCTGGAAAGTAAATGACTGAAAGTAAAGTGCAAAAAGTAAATTGCTGGAACAGTCGAGTTCAATATAAACCAAACAACATACTTTTGGTTTGTCGCACGCTGTATTTCAAGCGCAATCCGTACCAAAAGTATGTTGGATTGATATTGAAAGCGTCTGTAGTAAGCGAAAAGTAAAGACTGAAAGCAAATGTGCGGAAAGTAAATGACTGAAAAGTAAAGTGCGGAAAGTAAAGTGCTGGAACAGTCGAGTTCAATATCAACCGCAACACACTTTTGGTTTGTCGCACGCTGTGTTTCAAGCGCAATCCGTACCAAAGTTATGTTGGATTGATGTTGAGCAAATCTGTAGTAAGCGTACGGAAATGTAAAGACTGAAAAGTAAAGGTAATGAAAATAAGTGCGGAAAGTAAAGTGCTGAAAAGTAAAGTGCGTAAAGTAAAGTACTAAAAAGTAAAGTGCGTAAAAGTAAAGTGCGTAAAAGTAAAGTACTGAAAGTAAAGTTAGTTGCGGAAAATAAAGTTAGTTGCTGAATGTAAAGGTACTGAAAGTAAAGGGTACTGAAAGTAAACAGTTGATAATGAGACTGAAAGTAAAATGACAAGTGATGTTTTGATTGAGAGAAGGATTCGGTTTTAGGGGCCTTGTATCATAGTCCGTTCATCATTGACCTCTAATGATCGTTCTAAGTGTTCAAAGATGTATCAAGGCCATTTGTAGCACTCGACTTGCCACACCATCTAGTCCTTTTCAAGACGTAGAGCACTTGTTCTAGTTGGGCTAATTCCTTCTTTCGAAGTATCTTAGCCTATGTGCATCCACTTGATCAATCATTTCCGATCAACCAAGTGGTGTTTAAAAGAGGTTGAACTCCATGGAAAAGCTTTGCTCTTTCGAGCCTCCACTCAACCATGTATGTTCACGAACCCCATGGAAGAGCTTTGCTCTTTCGAGCCTCCACTCAACCATGTATGTTCTAACCTAATATATGGCACATAGAACAAGTTTGAACATAATAGAAGCAGTAAGAAAAGGGTCTAAAACGTTTGCATGATACAAGCACACCCCTTCAACCGAATGAAGGGTTTAGCTACGAATATCCATAGAAGTGGATACCATAGCTAGTGCTAGAGAAGTAAATGGTTTTGAAAGCAAAGACAAGAAAAGTAAAGGTTTTGGAAAGTAAAAACTCAAGAACAAACTTAAGAACAAACAAGAGTACTCAAGAACCAACAAGAGTACTCAAGAACACTCAAGAATACTCAAGAACCAACAAGAGTATTCAAGATCAAGAGAGAAGATAGAGCTTTTGATATTGAAAATGCAAGTGTTTTACAAGGATTTGTGGGATGGATTCTAGAGAGATTCTCTACCTAAGTTACAAGTGATGACATGAGGTGAGTTTTCAAGGGCCAAGCACTTCTATTTATAGGCCAAAGAGGCGGTGGAGGAGAGGATATTTGTCCTCCCAACCATCTCTAGTCCTCCCACAACTCCGGTTGGCCTTGGTTGCTCCTTGGTTGCTCTTCAGTTGCTCTTCAGTTGGAGTTTGGTTTGAGCCAAAGGGCAAGGCACATGGGCATGGCACATGGGCGGCTAGAGCTTGGTGAGCCAAGGGGAATGCACTTGACTTGTGGATTGGCTTGCATTAAAAACCCACAAACTTGGCTAGCAAATATCTCAAGCCAACCGATTTTGGCCTTGGTTGCTCCTCAAAGAGCTTAGATGGACCTCAAAGGGCAACTACTTGATTTGAGGCTTGGGCAACTCCTTTGGACTTGGTTGAGGTTTGGGCAACTCTTTAGGACTTGGTTGAGGTTTGGTTTCAAACCAAAAGATCAACCGATGTGAATAGTATAACCTAAATGGGAATTAAGTAGTTTGGTTGGACTTCGCCGGATTTTGACCGGAGTTGGGCTAAAATGACCAGAGCATGGTGGTGACTGGATTTGGCTTGATCGGAGCATCACTGGAAGTCGATTGGAATATGGTCGGAGCTTGGCCGGAAGTCGGCCGGAGCTGCCGGAATTTTGGCCGGAGGTGATTGGGTGTTGGACCATGGATTTGGAATGTTGAGAAGATTCTAAGACTGATCCATGAAGGATGTTTGGCTAGATTCTGCCCGGAGCATGGTCATGGCCCGGGGTTAAAGTTTTCCTCGGGCCCTTGGTCGACCGGGCCCGGGCGCTGCTCTCGGCTAGGTCCTGGTTTTCTCGGACTCGGCTCTCGGCGCTCTCGGATGTGGGTCTCGACACTGGTCTCGGCACGGGCGCTCGGACCTCTCGGCATGGGTGTTCGGCTCTCTCGGCACGGGTGCTCGGCTCTCTCGGTACGGGTGCTCGGCTCTCTCGGCACGGGTGCTCGGCTCTCTCGGCACGGGCCCTGGGACGCGGCCTAGGACATCTCGGCACGGGCCCTGGGACGCGGCCTAGGACATCTCGGCGCTGGGACCTGGGACGCGACCCGGTAGTGAAATTCGGTCCCCTGCTGGGCTCTTTGGTCCGTTTTGACTTGTAATTCATTTTTTTGGCTTTAAGAACTCCTTTTTAGCTTGTTTCTTCTCTAAACCTCAAAATAGCCGGTAGAGCAAAATGGAACTAACAAGTAAAAGTTGTTAAGACAAAGTGTCTAATTTGGTGGGTTTAACTATCTTAATGAATCATATAAATATGGTCCATCAGATCACCCCACACTTATACTTGTTCGTCCCGAACAATGCTATTCGAGAGAGAAACACAAAATCCAAGTAATAAGCTCTAAATAAGAAAGTGAGAATGTGGGACTAGATTTATCCTATTCATGCAATACTTACTTGTTACCAAACTAAACCGTGTAAATACTTAGAAGAAACTTGATACTTGTACCTTCGAGCCGAGATGCAAATTAATTCGGATGATTCGGGAGATAGCCCTTTTCAGGCTCCTGTACTGCATTCTCGAGACCGACTCGCACTATATGGTTATCTTGTAGCTTTCTCTAGCACATGATTTGGTTCGGGTTTCAATGATCTGAGATCTTTGATTTCCTTTTGATGAGGGACAGCTTTTGAAGTGATTTGGTCTTTGGTCTTTGGCCTTCGATTTTGAGTTGGAGTTTCTTCACTTTTGTTTCGGTTAAAACCTACACAATTTTGGCCTTGGCCTTTTATTTGCTTCTTCGAGCTTTGCTCCTGTGTGATTTGCTTGTCCATTTTCTCAACCTTTTGGGAGGTCCAATCATCGCCCGAGAGCATATGGAAATATCTCCCCGCTCTTTCTCATCCTCGCCGTTTCGCGCGGGTCAAGATGAGGGTCTCTCATCTATTTTCTCGACTACTTGGACTAGAGTTAGGACGGTTTGATTCCCCTCCCGCCTCTTGCATAAACGCTGCACGGCGGAGATGACTCTAATCTCCAATGAAACCCGAAGTGCAGCCTCCACTGACTTCGTAAACCATATAGCGAAATCCGATCCTTTGAGTGCTTGCCAAGCCTCTCTAGGGCATTTTATGTCAACTCCACATCCCATGTATATCTCAGCACAAAGGGACAAATGAGAAGTTACATCCTCAAGTTTTTATACAGTTGAGATTTCACAAGGTAAATGCTTGAATTTAGATCTATCTTTTTCACATTCTCAAGTTCATATTTTCAAAAAGATAATATTAAGGGAAAAGGAAAAAAGAAAGCATGTTAAACAACTATGTGCAAAGGCAGTTCTCACCCCACACTTTTGAACGAAGGCGTCCCTCACAGCATGACTTAGTTCAAAAGCCGATTGCAAGCAAATATTTACAAGAAAGGAAATGGGTGAGTACGACTTAAGGCAAAAACTAAATGACAAAAATTAAAATGACTGAAAATAAGATGGATGTCGGGTTACCTCCCGACCAGTGCCTTTGTTTAACGTCGTTGGCTCGACAGTACCTCACTCAGGAGGGATCTGGGTCCCATGGGCAGCTTAGGTCATATTTTTGAGTTGTCAAGTTAACCTCGCCATGGTAGTGTTTGACCCGCTGCCCATTCACATTGAATCAGCTTCCATTCTCCATGCTTTCCAACTCAAGCATCCCATGGTTGAATCTCTTAGTTACGGTGTAAGGGCCGGTCCATCTTGATTTCAGTTTGCCGGGCATCAACTTCAACCGTGAGGAGAAGAGTAGCACTTGTTGTCCTTCCTCAAATGAGCGTCAGAGGATGAATTTGTCATGATACAATTTGGTCCACGCTTTGTAATCCGTTTGCCCTTCATAGGCCTCAAGTCGCAACTCTTCAAGCTCGCACAGTTGAAGCTTCCTATATAAACCCGCAGCCTTTAAATTAGGATTACAATGCTTGAGCGCCCAATAAGCCTTATACTCCAACTCCACCGGAAGGTGGCATGCCTTCCCATAAACAAGCCGAAAGGGGGAGGTCCCAATTGGCGTCTTGTATTCCGTCCGATAAGCCCAAAGAGCTTCATCTTGCCTTTGACTCCAATCTTTCCTAGCCGGCTTCACCATCTTCTCTAAAATACCTTTGATTTAGTGGTTGGAGATCTCCGCTTGACCATTGGTTTGGGGATGATATGCCGTGGATGTCCGGTGGTGGACATGGTAGTGTTTCAAGGTGGCAGCCATCATGTGGCTGCAGAAATGAGTTCCTTGGTCGCTTATTATGGCCTTGGGTACCCCGTACCTACAAAACAGGTTAGTGCGCAAAAAATCTATGACAGTTTTCGAATCGTCGTACTTCGTGGCCTTAGCCTCTACCCATTTTGACACATAATCTACAGCAACAAGTATGTAAGCAAAACCACATGAAACTGGGAATGGCCCCATGAAATCAATGCCCCAAATGTCGAAGACATCATTGACCAAGATGGGAACTTGAGGCATTTCATTCCTAGCTGATACATTCCCTACTCTCTAACACCTATCACACTTTTTTACATTTCTCATAAGCATCTCTAAATACACTTGGCCAAAAGAAGCCGCTATCTAGGATTTTCATAGCGGTTCTCTTAGGCCCAAAGTGTCCTCCACATGCAAACTCATGGCAAAAGCTAATAACAGAAGCTATTTCACTATCGGGGATGCATCTCCTAAGTATTTGATCTAATCCTATTTTCCACAAATAGGGATCATCCCATAAGTAATGTCTAGCATCATGCCTAAGTTTCATGCATTGTGCTTTAGTAAAAGAAGGAGGAAATGTACCTCCCAGTAGGTAGTTGACAATTTGAGCATACCATGGTACCTTTGTTGAGGCTGCATAGAGGTGTTCATCCGGAAAGGACTCAGTGATCTGTCCTTCTTCTTCCTTCCGGACAATCCTGCTTAGGTGGTCAGCCACTGTATTCTCAATCCCCTTTTTGTCCCTTATCTCCACATCGAACTCTTGCAGTAGCAAGATCCACCTTATGAGCCTTGGTTTGGCCTCCTTCTTCATGAGGTACCGGATAGCAGCATGGTCTAAGAAGACAATCACTTTTGCTCCGAGCAAGTAGGCTCGGAACTTCTCTAGAGCGAACACCACGGCCAAGAGTTCCTTCTCGGTGGTGGAGTAATTCCTTTGGGCTGTATCAAGGGTCCTTGAGGCGTAGTAGATGACTATTGCCGCCTTGTTAACTCTTTGGCCCAGCACTGCCCCCACGGCGTAATCGCTCACGTCGCACATGATTTCGAATGGCAGTTCCCAATCCGGTGTTTGGATGATAGGTGTGCTAGTGAGGGCTTTCTTCAGATTATCAAATGCCTCCTTGCATGCATTGGTGAATTCAAAAGGGACTTCTTTTTGGAGAAGAGTGGATAGAGGCAACGCTTTTTTGGAGAAGTCCTTGATGAATCGTCGGTAGAATCCCGCATGCCCAAGGAAGGATTGGATGTCTCGGACAGTGGAGGGGTATGGTAGAGTCATGATCAAGTCTATTTTAGCTTTGTCCACCTCTATGCCTTCTTGTGAGACGATATACCCTAAGACCACTCCATGAGTTACCATGAAATGGCACTTCTCATAATTGAGCACAAGGTTCATCGAGACACATCGTGCCAGAACCGTGCTCAAGTTATTTAGGCAGGCGTCGAATGTATTGACATAGATGGTGAAGTCATCCATGAAGACTTCGATGAATATCCCGATCATGTCTGAGAAGATGCTGGTCACCACTCTTTGAAAAGTTCTCGGAGCATTGGATAGACCGAACGACATCCTTCTGAAGGCGAGTGTGCCGAATGCGCAGGTAAATGTAGTCTTCTCTTGGTCCTCAGGCGCTATGGGGATCTGGTTGTAGCCCGAGAACCCATCCAGGAAGCAAAAGTATGGCTTGCCTGCCAGTCGGTCTAACATTTGATCGATGAATGGTAGAGGGAAATGGTCCTTCCTTGTGACGGCGTTCAATTTTCTGTAGTCGATGCACATTCTCCAGCCGTTCTTGACCCTTGTTGTCACCATTTTTCCTTTGGCATCTTCCTCGACCGTGATCCTAGTTTTCTTTGGGACCACGTGGACCGGGCTTACCCACTGGCTATCTGAGATTGGATAAATGACATCCGCATCCAGGAGCTTTTGTATTTCCTTCTGGACGATCTCCATCATGATTGGGTTGAGTCGTCGCTGAGGTTCTCTTGATGGCTTAGCTCCATCCTCGAGTAAGATGCGATGCATGCATACCGCCGGGCTAACTCCTCTCAAGTCGGCTAGAGTCCATCCAATAGCCAACTTGTGTTTTCTCAGCACTTTTACCAAACGACATTCCTAGTCTGCTTCCAAGCCACTCTTAATGATCACCGGAAGTGTGCTATTTTCCCCTAGGAATGCGTACTTCAGATGCCCGGGCAGGGGCTTCAACTCTATTTCGGGAGCTTGCATAACTGAGGGCAGAAAGGTATTGGATTTGAATAATTTTACCTCATTAACTTCATATCCTGCTGTGAGAGGCTCCGAGATCGTTAAGTGGGCTAGCGTTTCATGCAAGCCTTCGGCCAGTTCATATGAGCTCTCAGCTCCATAGAGTATGAGTTCTAAGGGATCTGCTCTTGGTTCTTGTTGAACTTCTTGGACTAAATCGTCTAAAGTGTCGAGAGCGTGCACTTCCTCGAACTCCATGGGATATTTCATTGCTCTGAATATGTCGAAACTAAAGGTCTCTCCTTCCACCTCCATTGAGAGCATCCCACTTCCATAGTCTATCTTCATTTTTGATGTTTTGAGAAATGGACGGCCGAGAAGGATGGGTGTATGGTCTGTTGGTCCACCATTCTCCATTTTTAGAACGTAGAAGTCTGCTGGAAACACTAATTCGCCTACTTGAACCATGATGTCTTCTATTTTGCCCTCAGGCTATTTGCAAGATCGGTCTGCCAACTGGATAGTGAGACCGGTGGGTTCAAGTGGCCCAATCCTAAGGCATGAGTAGAGAGAGAAGGGCAAGACGTTAATTGATGCTCCAAGGTCTAGCATGCAGTTCTCGATCCGGGTGTTGCCAATTGTGCAGGGAATGGTGTAAGTACCCGGATCACCACATTTGGGGGGAACCTTCCGCTGTATGACGGCCGACACGTTTCTACTCATCAGCTCTTGATCATATCTAGTACTTCTCCTCCGGTTGATGCAGAGCTCTTTTAAAAACTTAGCATATCGAGGGATTTTCTTGATGGCTTCCAAGAGGGGAATGTTGATTTCAACTTTACTGAACAACTCAAACACGTCCTCATCCATGACATGTTATTTTGGTACTCGGGCCGGCAATGGAAATGGAAGAGTGGCGCTGGATTTGGGATTCTCAGGTCTAGGTTCCGAGCGCGACCTGTGCTCCTCGGGTGCGCTCCCTTCTTCTTCGGCCGCGTCCTTCTCTTCCTTGGACACGTCCTGCACTGGGGTATCGAGAGCCTTGGGCCTCATTCATTCTTCTTCTGTTTCCATGGGCTGGACGTCAAGCTTTCTCCCACTCCTAAGGGTCACGGCACTTACGTTTTCCTTTGGATTCTAGATGGTTTGTGAAGGTAGTCGACCAGGCTCATTAGTGAGTGCGGACATTGAGGTGGCCAGCTGGGACATTTGCTTGGTCAAATCTATAATTGCCCCGTCACTTTTTGCTTGGAATTGATGTAGTGAAGTACCCAATTGATGCACGCTTCCTGCGAGTTCCTTCATGGTGTTTTCAAGCGACTTGTTTGGTCCTTGCTGATTACTCGAGCTGGCTTGGTACTGATTTGGTCCCTTCTGTTGATATTGGCCTGTCGGGTACTGGTTTGGTCCTCTTTGCTGGTATTGGCCTGCTGGTGGGGCGTTCTGGTTGTACTGCCGGTGGGGCGGTTGGTAGAAGGACTGAGCTAATTGAGGTGCGGCTTGTTGTGTCTCCCTTGGAGGATGGTTGTCGTTCCGCCAGGTTGGGTTGGTTGCTTGATTATACTGTCGGTTTGGTCCGGCTCTGTCGTTGCTGTTGTTGTTGTTGTTGTATCCTTGGTATCCTACCACTGCATTCACTTCTGTCGGTTCCTCTACTGTTAATGTCAGGCATGCGTCAGTCTTGTGGTGCGTAGAACCACAAAACTCGAAAGGCTTCTCTTGAACTGGCTGCCTTCGTAGGATCTGAACCATCAGCTCCTTTATTTGTTTCATCTCTTCTGGCATGGAGTTCATTGGTGTCTCGGCCTTCACCACATTCTTTGTTCGGGAGAATTCTTCCTACCGAGTTGTCTTCTCTCTAAATCGGGCATTTTCAGCAACATTGGAGATGAGTTTCCTTATGCCACTTAATGATAGATTCATCATTGATCCTCCAGCTGAGGCATCCAGGAGCATTTTGTCTAATGGTCTTAATCCATCAATGAGGTACTCGATGATGAGTTTCTCGGGCAGTCCGAGGGTGCAGCAGCTTCTCTCCAGGCGGTTGAATTTTTCCAGGTAGTCGTACATGGTTTCATTAGGCCCCTGCCTTATGTCATGCAGTTGCCTCCTTACTTGCATCGCTCTTCCCGCCGGGTAGTATTTGTCCAGAAATTTCTTTTGCATCTCAGCCCACTTTCTGATGCTACCCGAAGGCAATGAAATGAACCAGTCGTTCGTCGAGTCAATGAGGGAAAAATAGAAAGCCTTCAATTTGAAGTCTTCTACATTCACTCGATTGGGTTTTAGATTTTGGCAAATGCCATGTAAGCGTTGGAGATGAGTTGTCACAGATTCTCCATGAGTTCCTGAGAACTTGGGCAAGTTGTGGACCACTGATGTATTGATGGCAATGTTTTCCAGTTTAGGGCCTTCGTAAATGCACCACGGCTGATTTCTGAAATCTGGTGCCGATAGTTCTCCCATCGTAGGTTCGCGGAAGTTGTTGTCCCCATAGTAGTCATCAAAGACGGGTTCTCGTCTTGGCGCTTGTTGATATTGCGGGGGTGGTGGATGTCTAGAGGGTTGCTGCGTTGGGCCAGCTTCATTTCGGCCCTCGGGTGGTCCTTGGTTTCTTCGGGCGCCTTCCCGAATAACACGGTTTCGGTCTCGGATGAGTTGTTCCGGATCGTCAAGAATTGGAAATGGAGACGGCGCCTCATTATTTTGATCGTACAGATTCATCTCGTCGTCATCCTGATAGTCATGGTGGCTTCCTGCACGAGACATGGTTATGCAGAAGCGAGTACAAAATTAAAGAACTTTATCCGATTGCAATTCCAAATTCCTCGGCAACGGCGCCAATTTTTGACAGATGCCTTGTCGCGAGGCAAAAGCAAAAGATAAATTTATAAGTCCACTACTTGTGACTTCACTATTTTGGTAGTAGAGCGGTAAGTAGGGGTCGAACCCAAGGGAAATTGGTGGATAGCAGTTCTTTAAGGATTTTGTACAGAAATTAAATGCGATTGGGGTTGGTTGTGGTTTTAGTACTGAAAGTAAATTGCTGGAAAGTAAATGACTGAAAGTAAAGTACTGAAAGTAAATTGCTGGAAAGTAAATGACTGAAAGTAAAGTGCTGAAAATAAATTGCTGGAACAGTCGAGTTCAATATCAACCAAACATCATACTTTTGGTTTGTCGCACGCTGTATTTCAAGCGCAATCCGTACCAAATGTATGTTGGATTGATATTGAAAGCGTCTGTAGTAAGCGAAAAGTAAAGACTGAAAGTAAATGTGCGGAAAGTAAATGACTGGAAAGTAAAGTGCAGAAAGTAAAGTGCTGGAACAGTCGAGTTCAATATCAACCGCAACACACTTTTGGTTTGTCGCACGCTGTGTTTCAAGCGCAATCCGTACCAAAGCTATGTTGGATTGATGTTGAGCAAGTCTGTAGTAAGCGTACGGAAATGTAAAGACTGAAAAGTAAAGGTACTAAAAATAAGTGCGGAAAGTAAAGTGCGTAAAGTAAAGTACTGAAAAGTAAAGTGCGTAAAAGTAAAGTGCGTAAAAGTAAAGTGCGTAAAAGTAAAGTACTGAAAGTAAAGTTAGTTGCGGAAAGTAAAGTTAGTTGATGAATGTAAAGGTACTGAAAGTAAAGGGTACTAAAAGTAAACAGTTGATAATGAGACTGAAAGTAAAATGACAAGTGATGTTTTGATTGAGAGAAGGATTCGGTTTTAGGGGCCTTGTATCATAGTCCGTTCATCATTGACCTCTAATGATCGTTCTAAGTGTTCAAAGATGTATCAAGGCCATTTCTAGCACTCGATTTGCCACACCGTCTAGTCCTTTTCAAGACGTATAGCACTTGTTCTAGTTGGGCTAATTCCTTCTTTCGAAGTATCTTAGCCTATGTGCATCCACTTGATCAATCATTTCCGATCAACCAAGTGGTGTTTAAAAGAGGTTGAACTCCATGGAAAAGCTTTGCTCTTTCGAGCCTCCACTCAACCATGTATGTTCACGAACCCCATGGAAGAGCTTTGCTCTTTCGAGCCTCCACTCAACCATGTATGTTCTAACCTAATATATGGCACATAGAACAAGTTCGAACATAATAGAAGGAGTAAGAAAAGGGTCTAAAACGTTTGCATGATACAAGCACACCCCTTCAACCTAATGAAGGGTTTAGCTACGAATATCCATAGAAGTGGATACCATAGCTAGTGCTAGAGAAGTAAATGGTTTTGAAAGCAAAGACAAGAAAAGTAAAGGTTTTGGAAAGTAGAAACTCAAGAACAAAGTTAAGAACAAACAAGAGTACTCAAGAACCAACAAGAGTACTCAAGAACACTCAAGAATACTCAAGAACCAACAAGAGTATTCAAGATCAAGAGAGAAGGTAGAGCTTTTGATATTGAAAATGCAAGTGTTTTACAAGGATTTGTGGGATGGATTCTAGAGAGATTCTCTACCTAAGTTACAAGTGATGACATGAGGTGAGTTTTCAAGGGCCAAGCACTTCTATTTATAGGCCAAAGAGGCGGTGGAGGAGAGGATATTTGTCCTCCCAACCGCCTCTAGTCCTCCCACAACTCCGGTTGGCCTTGGTTGCTCCTTGGTTGCTCTTCGGTTGGAGTTTCGTTTGAGCCAAAGGGCAAGGCACATGGGCATGTGATGGACCATATTTATATGATTCGTTAAGACAGTTAAACCCACCAAATTGGATGCTTTATCTGTACAACTTTTACTTGTTAGTTTCACTTTTGTTCTACAGGCCATTTCAAGGAGTAAAGATGAAAACGAGCTAAAATGGAGTTCTTAACGCTGAATATGGATTACAAGTCAGAACTGACCATACTCCGACAATACTTCGATCAAGCCACAACTAAGTCCCAATGACTTATTCCAACAAAGATCAAGAACACAAGTGAAATGCCAAGTATAAGTGACTTATCTTTTGATGTCAACTAAGGAGCAGCCAAAGGGCAACCGAAGAGGCAACCAAAGGGAAACTGGAGTTACATTCCAACCGATGGCTTTTTGGCAGAAAGATCTCATTCCACTCACATATCCTCCCCTCCTCCACCACATGGGCGGCTCACCATAGGAACATGACATGTGGCCGGCGGCTTTGGGAGAAATGCCACCTTGCCCGGCGGCTTTCCTCCCCTCCTCTCCCCTTGTGCCATGTGTTGCCTCCTCATTCCTCCCCCATGCCTATAAATAGAGACCTTCACCTCCTTGTATCATAATCCTCATTCCATCCCAACATCCATAGTTCTTGGTTAGTGAGAGAAGCTCTCTAGATTCTACAACACAATCCATGTAAACACTTTACTTTGAATCAAAAGCTTCAAGTTTGTTCTTAAGTACTCTTGTCGGTTCTTGAAGTACTTAAGCATTTCCTTTACTTTACGTTGTTCTTGAGTTTACTCCTGTTGGTTCTTGAGTATTCTCCTTTTACTTTCCTTGTCTTTATTTCCAAAAACCTTTACTTTCCTGTCTTTCAAAACCTTTACTTTACTCAAAACTTAGCTATGATATTGACAGATGCTTGTCGTCAGAGCAAATGTACAAATAAATTTATAAGTCCGCTACTCGCGACTTTACTACTGGGTAGCAAGTGGTAAGTAGGGGTCGAACCCAAGGGAGTCAGTGTGGATTAATTGTTCTTTAATGAAGCTTATGCAGAATTTAAATGCGATTGGGTTTGAGTTTGAGTGTGTTTTGAGAACTGAAAGTAAATTACAGCAGTTGATAATAGATTATAAGGAAATGATTCGGTTTTAGGGGCCTTGTATTAGAATTGTTTATCATCGACCGCTAATGATCATACCAAGTGGTCAAAGATGAATTGAGGCTATTTCTAGCGCAAGACACGATCATGCTAAGTATTCAAAGATGAATCGAGGCTATTTCTAGCGCAAGACTTGCAACACCATTTAAAACACTTGTTCTATTTAGACTAATTCCTCCTTTCGAAGTATCTTAGCCTTATGTGCATCCATTTGAATTCTTTGGTCCAATTTCCAAATGGTTTTTAAAGATAAGCCGAACTCCTCGGATAAGCTTGCCCATTTGGTCCCTTTGGTCCAGTTACAAATGGTCCACTTACCCGAGTATGATCACGAACCCCCACGGAAGAGCTTGCCCATTTGGTCCCTTTGGTCCAGTTACAAATGGTTCACTCAACCTTGGAGATTCTGACTTGATATATGGCACATAGAACAAGTTTTGAATACAAAGGTATACTAAGAGTAAGATCTAAAACATTTATAATACAAGTGTACCCCTGCGACCGAGTACAAGCTTTTAGCTGCTTGTATTCATGTCAAGGAATACAAGCAAACTAATGCCTTGCACAAGGGTACCGAATAATAAAATAACTTTACAGTAAAAACAAATAATACTGAAAGTAATTTTATACCTTACAATAAGCGGAGGAGAGGAGCTCCTAGACAAGATCCACGCAAGAGAAGTAGCTCCACGATGAAGAACAAAATATTTATTGAAAGTGAAGAGAAAAGGGTTAAGCCCTCTATCTCTCTAAAATATTACAAGTTGTGTGGATTGTGGATGATACAAATGTGGAGGAGAAGACTCCTTTTATAGCCACAAGGGGAGGAGATGGGTGGTGGAGATGGTGGCACTTGGTTTTCATCCAAGGGAGGAGGAGGAGGAGATGAGCTTGCGGAGGAGAAGCCACCACATGTCACCACCTTGTGGTGTCTCAAAAGCCGCCGGCTGCTATGAGGTGGAGGAAGGAGAGTGGAGGAGAGCTTAGCCACTCATGGAGGAGGAGCATCCTTCTAGAAGCTTGTGACCTTTTCATAAAAGCCATCGGTTTGACCGGATCTGACCCGAGCTTTGGCCGGAGCTTCTTGGATTTTGGAGAGTGTATTTTGAATGAAAATATCATTCTAAGATGATCTCAAGAAGGAACCTAAGCCTAATTCTGCTCGGAACATGGTCGAAATCCAAAATCGGATGAAATTGCCCTTGTTTTGCCTTTACTGGGCTCTGTGCCTTTGCATTGCGTTCTTGTCCAAATTCCGACTGTTCTAGCATATTTGAGTGATTCCAAGTCGGTTCCATGAAGGATGTTAAGGCTGATTTTGAGTGTAGCATGGTCGTGACCATGGAATGACTCGTAACATCTTTTCGGCGTAAAATCCTCTCCTTAGCGTGTTTTCTCTCTAGAGTCCAAAATACCCTGTAGAAATATATCGGAACTAACAAGCAAAAGTTAACTAGACCAACAGTCTAATTTAGTGGGTTTTACTGTGTTTTTGATTCGTATAATTATGGTCCATCAGATCACCCCACACTTTTAGTTGTTCGTCCCGAACAATGCTATTAAAGGGCGGTACTCTAAGTTTGGTTTTAAAATATGAAAATTAGACTGTGGGACTCGATTTATCCTAATTCATGCATTACTTACTTATTACCAAATTCAACTGTATAAATAAATAGAAGAAACTTGATACTTGTACCTTCGTGCTGAGATGCAAATTATATTGGATGTTTCGGGAGATAGCCCTTTTTAGGCTCCTGGACTGCAACCTCGGGATTGTCTCTCACTATATGTGTTCCTTGTAGCTTTCTCTAGCACGTGATTTGGTTCGGGTTTCACTGGTTTGAGTACTTTGATTTTCTTTTGGCGAGGGACTGCTTTTTGTAGTGAATCGGCCTTTGGCCTTTGATTTGACTCTTTGAGTACTTCACTTTTTGTTCGGTTAAAACCTTCACAATTTTGGGCCTTTAGCCTCTTGATTTGCTTCTTCGAGCTTCTCGCCTTTTTGTGGCTTTGCTAGTCCATTTTCTCAAGCCATTTTGGGAGGTCCAATCATCGCCCGCAAGCCTATAGAGATACCTCCCCGCTCCTCTCATCGTTGTTGTTTCACGCGGGTCAAGATGAGGGTCGCTCATTTATTTTCTCGGCTACTTTGACTAGAGAGAGGACGGTCTGATTCCCTTCCTCGCCTTTTTTCTTTTTGCATAAACACTGCATGGCGGAGATGACTTCAATCTTCACTGAAACCCGAAGTGCAGCCTCCACTGACTTCGAAACCCATATAGTTTGATTCGATCCTTCGATTTCTTGCCAAGCCTCTCTAGGGCATTTCTATCAACTCCACATCCCTAGTTTATCTCAGCACAAAGGGACAAATGAGAAGTTACGTTCTAAGTTTTTAGACAGTTGAATTTTCACAAGGTAAATGCATGAATTTTAGATCTATCTTTTTCACATTCTTAAGTTCATATTTTCAAAAAGATAAAATTAAAAAAGAAAACATGTTTATGTACACAGGTGGATCTCACCCCACACTTTTGAACGAAGGCGTGCCTTTCAGCACGACGTAGTTCAAAAGTCATGCAAGCAAATATATACAGGAAAGGTGAGAATGAAAAAACTAAATGACAGAAATTTAAAGTGCGGAAAGTAAGATAGTGTCAGGTTACCTCCCGACCAGTGCCTTTATTTAACGTCGTTGGCTCGACGGTACCTCAATTATGGATCATAAGGTCAGATCCCAAGGGAGAGTGAGGTCAAACTTCTTCTCGGCAGCCCTTTTGCTCCGAGAGGGTGAGGTTTCTTTGACCATAGCTGCTGGTCCAATGAGTCGTGCTTGCTTGTTACTCCTTCCGGGTTTCCATTCTTTCGGCCCATGTCTTTGCCGCCTCTTCATGTTGGAATAGTTGGCACCTTTGTGAGTTTGGAAATTTGGTTTTGTGCCATTCAATGTAGGCGACATTAAGCATGCGCCTCTGCCAATCATCTTTATAGTGGTAGTGATGGATGGTTGTCCTGGAACGAGTGAGTTTTCAGGTAGTTTTTCTTGTTGCATCGGGGTGAGTGGGACTGG
This sequence comes from Rhodiola kirilowii, assembly GCA_033675215.1. NCBI lineage: Eukaryota > Viridiplantae > Streptophyta > Magnoliopsida > Saxifragales > Crassulaceae > Rhodiola > Rhodiola kirilowii. The sequence continues at coordinate 514,816 of JAUCNB010000027.1, forward strand.
GGCTTTCTCGGACAGTTCGGCAATGAGATCCGAGACTTTTTCAGGTGCTCCGAGCGCAAGGACCGGGCCTGGCTTGATTTCTTCGGCCGCTTTGGTAGTGATGTTTGGGACTTCTGTTGGCTCGGCAGTTAGGACTGTGATTTCCTCGGATGGATTGGTGATAAGGACCGGGCTTGATTTGGGCAGTTCTTCTTCTAACTCCCAGGGATAATCTGAAGGTAGTTCTTCTTCAGGCAACCATGGGTCCTCATTCTCGTCATCAGTATGGTCTCCGGGGGTAATCACACTGAGGTATGGGTCTGATATGGGCAATTCGTCATTGAGGTCCGGGTATGTCTTGGCCGTGGATTGGTGTATTGAGGCATTCATTTGCTGTATGTATGTGGCCAATTGCTGGGTGCTAGCTGCCAGCTCGTTTTCTGCCGCCCATAACTCAGTTTTTGCCCTGATTTCGTTCATTATGTTGTCTAGTTCTTCGCTCCGCATGGCCTGATCTTGTCTTTGTCTTGGCCTCGCGGCCAAATTATCTATTAAGTTCCATAGATCATCTATGCCTAAGTTGTTCACCGAGCCTCCCGCTGCATCGTTTAGCCAATCCCACTCTTGTGGCATCATCCCATTGGGAAATCTTTGAAGAAGATCTTGGTTGGTGAATCCGTGGTGGGGGCAGCTTATCAACCTGGAGTCAAAATACGCCAAGTACTCGTCCAATGTTTCATCCCGAGATTGTTTTATATTGTTGATCTTCTCGCGGATTTCAAGTTCGAAGGGTGGTGGGGAAATTTCCTCAATGTTCCAAGGTTCCATCCCGTAGTAGTAGGACTTAGTGAATTGCATGATAAAATAAAAAAGAAAAAAAAAATAGAAAAACTATTTCGATGCACAACTCCCCGGCAACGGCGCCAATTTGACAGATGCTTATCGTCAGAGCAAATGTACAAATAAATTTATAAGTCCGCTACTCGCGACTTTACTACTGGGTAGCAAGTGGTAAGTAGGGGTCGAACCCAAGGGAGTCAGTGTGGATTAATTGTTCTTTAATGAAGCTTATGCAGAATTTAAATGCGATTGGGTTTGCGTTTGAGTGTGTTTTGAGAACTGAAAGTAAATTACAGCAGTTGATAATAGATTATAAGGAAATGATTCGGTTTTAGGGGCCTTGTATTATAATTGTTTATCATCGACCGCTAATGATCATACCAAGTGGTCAAAGATGAATTGAGGCTATTTCTAGCGCAAGACATGATCATGCTAAGTATTCAAAGATGAATCGAGGCTATTTCTAGCGCAAGACTTGCAACACCATTTAAAACACTAGTTCTATTTAGACTAATTCCTCCTTTCGAAGTATCTTAGCCTTATGTGCATCCATTTGAATTCTTTGGTCCAGTTTCCAAATGGTTTTTAAAGATAAGCCGTACTCCTCGGATAAGCTTGCCCATTTGGTCCCTTTGGTCCAGTTACAAATGGTCCACTTACCCGAGTATGATCACGAACCCCCACGGAAGAGCTTGCCCATTTAGTCCATTTGGTCCAGTTACAAATGGTTCACTCAACCTTGGAGATTCTGACTTGATATATGGCACATAGAACAAGTTTTGAATACAAAGGTATACTAAGAGTAAGATCTAAAACATTTATAATACAAGTATACCCCTGCGACCGAGTACAAGCTTTTAGCTGCTTGTATTCATGTCAAGGAATACAAGCAAACTAATGCCTTGCACAAGGGTACCGAATAATAAAATAACTTTACAGTAAAAACAAATAATACTGAAAGTAATTTTATACCTTATAATAAGCGGAGGAGAGGAGCTCCTAGACAAGATCCACGCAAGAGAAGTAGCTCCACGATGAAGAACAAAATATTTATTGAAAGTGAAGAGAAGAGGGTTAAGCCCTCTATCTCTCTAAAATATTACAAGTTGTGTGGATTGTGGATGATACAAATGAGGAGGAGAAGCCTCCTTTTATAGCCACAATGGGAGGAGATGGGTGGTGGAGATGGTGGCACTTGGTTTTCATCCAAGGGAGGAGGAGGAGGAGATGAGCTTGTGGAGGAGAAGCCACCACATGTCACCACCTTGTGGTGTCTCAAAAGCCGCCGGCTGCTATGAGGTGGAGGAAGGAGAGTGGAGGAGAGCTTAGCCACTCATGGAGGAGGAGCATCCTTCTAGAAGCTTGTGACCTTTTCATAAAAGTCATCGGTTTGACCGGAGCTTCTCTGATTTTGGAGAGTGTATTTTGAATGAAAATGTCATTCTAAGATGATCTCAAGAAGGAACCTAAGCCAAATTCTGCTCGGAACATGGTCGAAATCCCAAATCGGATGAAATTGCCCTTGTTTGGCCTTTACCGGGCTCTTTGCCTTTGCATTGCGTTCTTGTCCAAATGCCGACTGTTCTAGCATATTTGAGTGATTCCAAGTCGGTTCCATGAAGGATGTTAAGGCTGATTTTGAGTGTAGCATGGTCGTGACCTTTGAATGACTCGTAACATCTTTTCGGCGTAAAATCCTCTCCTTAGCGTGTTTTCTCTCTAGAGTCCAAAATACCCTGTAGAAATATATCGGAACTAACAAGCAAAAGTTAACTAGACCAACTGTCTAATTTAGTGGGTTTTACTGTGTTTTTGATTCGTATAATTATGGTCCATCAGATATCCACCCCTATGGATATTCGTAGCTAAACCCTTCATTCGGTAGAAGGGGTGTACTTGTATCATAAAATGTTTTAGACCCTTCTCTTAAGTGCCTCTTTGTGTTCAACTTGTTCTGGGTTCCTTTTATTAGGTCAGAATTCCATTGGTTGAGTGGATGCTCGGAAGAGCAAAGCTTTGCCATGGGTTCGTGATTTTCCGTGGGTAAGTGGAGGCTCGTAAGAGCACAGCTTATCTGTGGAAGTCAACCTCCTTTAAACACCATTTGGTTTATCAGGAATGATGATCAAATGGATGCACATACTAGAACAAGAGTTCTTTGTCTTGCAAAAGACTAGACGGTGTGGCAAGTCATGTGCTAGGAATAGCCTTGATACACTTTTGAACACTTAGTATGATCATTAGAGGTCAATGATAAACGGACTATGATACAAGGCCCTTGATACCGAATCTTTCCTTTAATTCAAACATCACCTGTCATTTACTTTCAGTCTTACTATCAACTGCTTACTTTCCAGTCATTTACTTTCAGTAACTTTACTTTCAGTCCATATCAACTGCTTACTTTCCGCAAGTCTTGTCCTTCAAGCAATTTCTTTCCGCAAGACTTGTCCTTCAAGCATTTACTTTCAGCGAGTCTTGTCCTTTAAGCACTTTATTTTACGCACTTATTTTTCAGCAAGTCTTGTTCTTCAAGCACTTTACTTTTCAGTATTTACTTTCAGTCTCGTATTTACTTTCTTTACTTTCAGTTATTTACTTTTCGGTAATAAAATCACAACCAACCCACGCTACTTTCAGTACTAAAATCACAACCAACCCCCAACTGTCTTAATTTCCATCTTCGAAAGAACAACTATCCACTAATTCCCTTGGGTTCGACCCTTACTTACCGCTTTACTACCCAATAGTAGAGTACGAGTAGCGGACTTATAAATTTATTTGTACAGACTGCCTAGCGACAAGGCAACACTCTGTCAAATTGGCGCCGTTGCCGGGGAATTAGCCTTCGATTAGTTGTTCTTTTCTTTCCCTTTTCATTTCTTCATTGCACTGTCCACTATGTATGCATGGATGACTCAGCATCTTCCTCAGCTCAGAGGTACAGTTGGAGAGGACCCTGTAATACACTGCCAACAGTTTCACCATATATGCCGCCACATGAAACCTGAAAATGAGGATCTAGAAGAGTTTAAAATGAAATTCTTTAAATTCTCTCTATCGGACTTTGCGACAGTATGGTATTACTCATCAAATGCTAGTTGTGCAGGTTATTATGAGAACCTTCGTGCTCGATTCCTGAAAGAATTCTCCCCCCATCTCTACGACATGACACCAGAGAGAGGATCATTGACAGATGCTTGTCGTCAGAGCAAATGTACAAATAAATTTATAAGTCCGCTACTCGCGACTTTACTACTGGGTAGCAAGTTGTAAGTAGGGGTCAAACCCAAGGGAGTCAGTGTGGATTAATTGTTCTTTAATGAAGCTTATGCAGAATTTAATAACGATTGGGGTTGGGTTTGAGTGTGTTTTGAGAACTGAAAGTAAGTTACAGCAGTTGATAATGGACTATAAGGAAATGATTCAGTTTTAGGGGCCTAGTATTATAATTGTTTATCATCGACCGCTAATGATCATACCAAGTGTCCAAAGATGAATTGAGGCTATTTCTAGCGCAAGACATGATCATGCTAAGTATTCAAAGATGAATCGAGGCTATTTCTAGCGCAAGACTTGCAACACCATTTAAAACACTTGTTCTATTTAGACTAATTCCTCCTTTCGAAGTATCTTAGCCTTATGTGCATCCATTTGAATTCTTTGGTCCAGTTTCCAAATAGTTTTTAAAGATAAGCCAAACTCCGCGGATAAGCTTGCCCATTTGGTCCCTTTGGTCCAGTTACAAATGGTCCACTTACCCGAGTATGAACACGAACCCCCACGGAAGAGCTTGCCCATTTGGTCCCTTTGGTCCAGTTACAAATGGTTCACTCAACCTTGGAGATTCTTACTTGATATATGGCACATAGAACAAGTTTTGAATACAAAGGTATACTAAGAGTAAGATCTAAAACATTTATAATACAAGTATACCCCTGCGACCGAGTACAAGCTTTTAGCTGCTTGTATTCATGTCAAGGAATACAAGCAAACTAATGCCTTGCACAAGGGTATCGAATAATAAAATAACTTTACAGTAAAAACAAATAAAACTGAAAGTAATTTTATACCTTACAATAAGCGGAGGAGAGGAGCTCCTAGACAAGATCCACGCAAGAGAAGTAGCTCCACGATGAAGAACAAAATATTTATTGAAAGTGAAGAGAAGAGGGTTAATCCCTCTATCTCTCTAAAACATTTGTGAAGTGTGTATGATTGTGTGTTACAAATGAGGAGGGGTGAGCCTCTATTTATAGCTAACGGGGAGGAGGATGGAGGGCCAAGATGGTGGCAAGTGGTGTTGCATCCAAGGGTGGAGGAGGAGGAGATGAGCTTGTGGAGGAGAAGCCACCACATGTCACCACCTTGTGGTGTCTCAAAAGCCGCCAGCTGCTATGAGGTGGAGGAAGGAGAGTGGAGGAGAGCTTAGCCACTCATGGAGGAGGAGCATCCTTCTAGAAGCTTGTGACCTTTTCATAAAAGCCATCGGTTTGACCGGATCTGACCGGAGCTTTGGCCGGAGCTTCTTGGATTTTGGAGAGTGTATTTTGAATGAAAATGTCATTCTAAGATGATCTCAAGAAGGAACCTAAGCCAAATTCTGCTCGGAACATGGTCGAAATCCCAAATCGGATGAAATTGCCCTTGTTTGGCCTTTACCGGGCTCTTTGCCTTTGCATTGCATTCTTGTCCAAATGCCGACTGTTCTAGCATATTTGAGTGATTCCAAGTCGGTTCCATGAAGGATGTTAAGGCTGATTTTGAGTGTAGCATGGTCGTGACCTTGGAATGACTCGTAACATCTTTTCGGCGTAAAATCCTCTCCTTAGCGTGTTTTCTCTCTAGAGTCCAAAATACCCTGTAGAAATATATCGGAACTAACAAGCAAAAGTTAACTAGACCAACAGTCTAATTTAGTGGGTTTTACTGATTCGTATAATTATGGTCCATCAGATATCCACCCCTATGGATATTCGTAGCTAAACCCTTCATTCGGTAGAAGGGGTGTACTTGTATCATAAAATGTTTTAGACCCTTCTCTTAAGTGCCTCTTTGTGTTCAACTTGTTCTAGGTGCCTTTTATTAGGTCAGAATTCCATTGGTTGAGTGGATGCTCGGAAGAGCAAAGCTTTGCCATGGGTTCGTGATTTTCCGTGGGTAAGTGGAGGCTCGTAAGAGCACAGCTTATCTGTGGAAGTCAACCTCTTTTAAACACCATTTGGTTTATCAGGAGTGATGATCAAATGGATGCACATACTAGAACAAGAGTTCTTTGTCTTGCAAAAGACTAGACGGTGTGGCAAGTCATGTGCTAGGAATAGCCTTGATACACTTTTGAACACTTAGTATGATCATTAGAGGTCAATGATAAACGGACTATGATACAAGGCCCCTGATACCGAATCTTTCCTTTGATTCAAACATCACCTGTCATTTACTTTCAGTCTTACAATCAACTGCTTACTTTCCAGTCATTTACTTTCAGTAACTTTACTTTCAGTCCATATCAACTGCTTACTTTCCGCAAGTCTTGTCCTTCAAGCAATTTCTTTCCGCAAGACTTGTCCTTCAAGCATTTACTTTCAGCGAGTCTTGTCCTTCAAGCACTTTATTTTACTCACTTATTTTTCAGCAAGTCTTGTTCTTCAAGCACTTTACTTTTCAGTATTTACTTACAGTCTCGTATTTACTTTCTTTACTTTCAGTCATTTACTTTTCGGTAATAAAATCACAACCAACCCACGCTACTTCTAGTACTAAAATCACAACCAACCCCCAACTGTCTTAATTTCCATCTTCGAAAGAACAACTATCCACTAATTCCCTTGGGTTCGACCCCTACTTACCTCTTTACTACCCAATAGTAGAGTACGAGTAGCGGACTTATAAATTTATTTGTACAGACTGCCTAGCGACAAGGCAACGCTCTGTCAAATTGGCGCCGTTGCCGGGGAATTAGCCTTCGATTAGTTGTTCTTTTCTTTCCCTTTTCATTTCTTCATTGCACTGTCCACTATGTATGCATGGATGACTCAGCATCTTCCTCAGCTCAGAGGTACAGTTGGAGAGGACCCTGTAATACACTGCCAACAGTTTCACCATATATGCCGCCACATGAAACCTGAAAATGAGGATCTAGAAGAGTTTAAAATGAAATTCTTTAAATTCTCTCTATCGGACTTTGCGACAGTATGGTATTACTCATCAAATGCTAGTTGTGCAGGTTATTATGAGAACCTTCGTGCTCGATTCCTGAAAGAATTCTCCCCCCATCTCTACGACATGACACCAGAGAGAGGATCATTGACAGATGCTTGTCGTCAGAGCAAATGTACAAATAAATTTATAAGTCCGCTACTCGCGACTTTACTACTGGGTAGCAAGTGGTAAGTAGGGGTCAAACCCAAGGGAGTCAGTGTGGATTAATTGTTCTTTAATGAAGCTTATGCAGAATTTAATAACGATTGGGGTTGGGTTTGAGTGTGTTTTGAGAACTGAAAGTAAGTTACAGCAGTTGATAATGGACTATAAGGAAATGATTCAGTTTTAGGGGCCTAGTATTATAATTGTTTATCATCGACCGCTAATGATCATACCAAGTGTCCAAAGATGAATTGAGGCTATTTCTAGCGCAAGACATGATCATGCTAAGTATTCAAAGATGAATCGAGGCTATTTCTAGCGCAAGACTTGCAACACCATTTAAAACACTTGTTCTATTTAGACTAATTCCTCCTTTCGAAGTATCTTAGCCTTATGTGCATCCATTTGAATTCTTTGGTCCAGTTTCCAAATAGTTTTTAAAGATAAGCCAAACTCCGCGGATAAGCTTGCCCATTTGGTCCCTTTGGTCCAGTTACAAATGGTCCACTTACCCGAGTATGAACACGAACCCCCACGGAAGAGCTTGCCCATTTGGTCCCTTTGGTTCAGTTACAAATGGTTCACTCAACCTTGGAGATTCTTACTTGATATATGGCACATAGAACAAGTTTTGAATACAAAGGTATACTAAGAGTAAGATCTAAAACATTTATAATACAAGTATACCCCTGCGACCGAGTACAAGCTTTTAGCTGCTTGTATTCATGTCAAGGAATACAAGCAAACTAATGCCTTGCACAAGGGTATCGAATAATAAAATAACTTTACAGTAAAAACAAATAAAACTGAAAGTAATTTTATACCTTACAATAAGCGGAGGAGAGGAGCTCCTAGACAAGATCCACGCAAGAGAAGTAGCTCCACGATGAAGAACAAAATATTTATTGAAAGTGAAGAGAAGAGGGTTAATCCCTCTATCTCTCTAAAACATTTGTGAAGTGTGTATGATTGTGTGTTACAAATGAGGAGGGGTGAGCCTCTATTTATAGCTAAAGGGGAGGAGGATGGAGGGCCAAGATGGTGGCAAGTGGTGTTGCATCCAAGGGTGGAGGAGGAGGAGATGAGCTTGTGGAGGAGAAGCCACCACATGTCACCACCTTGTGGTGTCTCAAAAGCCGCCAGCTGCTATGAGGTGGAGGAAGGAGAGTGGAGGAGAGCTTAGCCACTCATGGAGGAGGAGCATCCTTCTAGAAGCTTGTGACCTTTTCATAAAAGCCATCGGTTTGACCGGATCTGACCGGAGCTTTGGCCGGAGCTTCTTGGATTTTGGAGAGTGTATTTTGAATGAAAATGTCATTCTAAGATGATCTCAAGAAGGAACCTAAGCCAAATTCTGCTCGGAACATGGTCGAAATCCCAAATCGGATGAAATTGCCCTTGTTTGGCCTTTACCGGGCTCTTTGCCTTGCATTGCATTCTTGTCCAAATGCCGACTGTTCTAGCATATTTGAGTGATTCCAAGTCGGTTCCATGAAGGATGTTAAGGCTGATTTTGAGTGTAGCATGGTCGTGACCTTGGAATGACTCGTAACATCTTTTCGGCGTAAAATCCTCTCCTTAGCGTGTTTTCTCTCTAGAGTCCAAAATACCCTGTAGAAATATATCGGAACTAACAAGCAAAAGTTAACTAGACCAACAGTCTAATTTAGTGGGTTTTACTGTGTTTTTGATTCGTATAATTATGGTCCATCAGATATCCACCCCTATGGATATTCGTAGCTAAACCCTTCATTCGGTAGAAGGGGTGTACTTGTATCATAAAATGTTTTAAACCCTTCTCTTAAGTGCCTCTTTGTGTTCAACTTGTTCTGGGTGCCTTTTATTAGGTCAGAATTCCATTGGTTGAGTGGATGCTCGGAAGAGCAAAGCTTTGCCATGGGTTCGTGATTTTCCGTGGGTAAGTGGAGGCTCGTAAGAGCACAGCTTATCTGTGGAAGTCAACCTCTTTTAAACACCATTTGGTTTATCAGGAATGATGATCAAATGGATGCACATACTAGAACAAGAGTTCTTTGTCTTGCAAAAGACTAGACGGTGTGGCAAGTCATGTGCTAGGAATAGCCTTGATACACTTTTGAACACTTAGTATGATCATTAGAGGTCAATGATAAACGGACTATGATACAAGGCCCCTGATACCGAATCTTTCCTTTGATTCAAACATCACCTGTCATTTACTTTCAGTCTTACTATCAACTGCTTATTTTCCAGTCATTTACTTTCAGTAACTTTACTTTCAGTCCATATCAACTGCTTACTTTCCGCAAGTCTTGTCCTTCAAGCAATTTCTTTCCGCAAGACTTGTCCTTCAAGCATTTACTTTCAGCGAGTCTTGTCCTTCAAGCACTTTATTTTACGCACTTATTTTTCAGCAAGTCTTGTCCTTCAAGCACTTTACTTTTCAGTATTTACTTTAAGTCTCGTATTTACTTTCTTTACTTTCAGTCATTTACTTTTCGGTAATAAAATCACCACCAACCCACGCTACTTTCAGTACTAAAATCACAACCAACCCCCAACTGTCTTAATTTCCATCTTCGAAAGAACAAGTATCTACTAATTCCCTTGGGTTCGACCCCTAGTTACCGCTTTACTACCCAATAGTAGAGTACGAGTAGCAGACTTATAAATTTATTTGTACAGACTGCCTAGCGACAAGGCAACGCTCTGTCAAATTGGCGCCGTTGCCGGGGAATTAGCCTTCGATTAGTTGTTCTTTTCTTTCCCTTTTCATTTCTTCATTGCACTGTCCACTATGTATGCTTGGATGACTCAGCATCTTCCTCAGCTCAGAGGTACAGTTGGAGAGGAACCTGTAATACACTACCAACAGTTTCACCATATATGCCGCCACATGAAACCTGAAAATGAGGATCTAGAAGAGTTTAAAATGAAATTCTTTAAATTCTCTCTAACCGACTTTGCGACAGTATGGTATTACTCATCAAATGCTAGTTGTGCGGGTTATTATGAGAACCTTCGTGCTCGATTCCTGAAAGAATTCTCCCCCCATCTCTACGACATGACACCAGAGAGAGGATCATTGACAGATGCTTGTCGTCAGAGCAAATGTACAAATAAATTTATAAGTCCGCTACTCGCGACTTTACTACTGGGTAGCAAGTGGTAAGTAGGGGTCGAACCCAAGGGAGTCAGTGTGGATTAATTGTTCTTTAATGAAGCTTATGCAGAATTTAATAACGATTGGGGTTGGGTTTGAGTGTGTTTTGAGAACTGAAAGTAAGTTACAGCAGTTGATAATGGACTATAAGGAAATGATTCAGTTTTAGGGGCCTAGTATTATAATTGTTTATCATCGACCGCTAATGATCATACCAAGTGTCCAAAGATGAATTGAGGCTATTTCTAGCGCAAGACATGATCATGCTAAGTATTCAAAGATGAATCGAGGCTATTTTCTAGCGCAAGACTTGCAACACCATTTAAAACACTTGTTCTATTTAGACTAATTCCTCCTTTCGAAGTATCTTAGCCTTATGTGCATCCATTTGAATTCTTTGGTCCAGTTTCCAAATGGTTTTTAAAGATAAGCCGAACTCCGCGGATAAGCTTGCCCATTTGGTCCCTTTGGTCCAGTTACAAATGGTCCACTTACCCGAGTATGAACACGAACCCCCACGGAAGAGCTTGCCCATTTGGTCCCTTTGGTCCAGTTACAAATGGTTCACTCAACCTTGGAGATTCTGACTTGATATATGGCACATAGAACAAGTTTTGAATACAAAGGTATACTAAGAGTAAGATCTAAAACATTTATAATACAAGTATACCCCTGCGACCGAGTACAAGCTTTTAGCTGCTTGTATTCATGTCAAGGAATACAAGCAAACTAATGCCTTGCACAAGGGTATCGAATAATAAATGAACTTTACAGTAAAAACAAATAATACTGAAAGTAATTTTATACCTTACAATAAGCGGAGGAGAGGAGCTCCTAGACAAGATCCACGCAAGAGAAGTAGCTCCACGATGAAGAACAAAATATTTATTGAAAGTGAAGAGAAGAGGGTTAATCCCTCTATCTCTCTAAAACATTTGTGAAGTGTGTATGATTGTGTGTTACAAATGAGGAGGGGTGAGCCTCTATTTATAGCTAAAGGGGAGGAGGATGGAGGGCCAAGATGGTGGCAAGTGGTGTTGCATCCAAGGGTGGAGGAGGAGGAGATGAGCTTGTGGAGGAGAAGCCACCACATGTCACCACCTTGTGGTGTCTCAAAAGCCGCCGGCTGCTATGAGGTGGAGGAAGGAGAGTGGAGGAGAGCTTAGCCACTCATGGAGGAGGAGCATCCTTCTAGAAGCTTGTGACCTTTTCATAAAAGCCATCGGTTTGACCGGATCTGACCGGAGCTTTGGCCGGATCTTAATTGATTTTGGAGAGTGTATTTTGAATGAAAATGTCATTCTAAGATGATCTCAAGAAGGAACCTAAGCCAAATTCTGCTCGGAACATGGTCGAAATCCCAAATCAGATGAAATTGCCCTTGTTTGGCCTTTACCGGGCTCTGTGCCTTTGCATTGCGTTCTTGTCCAAATGCCGACTGTTCTAGCATATTTGAGTGATTCCAAGTCGGTTCTATGAAGGATGTTAAGGTTGATTTTGAGTGTAGCATGGTCGTGACCTTGGAATGACTCGTAACATCTTTTCGGCGTAAAATCCTCTCCTTAGGGTGTTTTCTGTCTAGAGTCCAAAATACCCTGTAGAAATATATTAGAACTAACAAGCAAAAGTTAACTAGACCAACAGTCTAATTTAGTGGGTTTTACTATGTTTTTGATTGGTATAATTATGGTCCATCAGATCACCCCACACTTTTAGTTGTTCGTCCCGAACAATGCTATTAAAGGGCGGTACTCTAAGTTTGGTTTTAAAATATGAAAATCAGACTGTGGGACTCGAATTATCCTAATTCATGCATTACTTACTTATTACCAAATTGAACTGTATAAATAAATAGAAGAAACTTGATACTTGTACCTCCGTGCCGAGATGCAAATTATTCTGGATGTTTTGGGAGATAGCCCTTTTTAGAATCCTGGACTGCAACCTCGGCATGGTCTCTCACTATATGGTTTCCTTGTAGCTTTCTCTAGCACGTGATTCGATTCGGGTTTCACTGGTTTGAGTACTTTGATTTTCTTTTGGCGAGGGACTGCTATTTGTAGTGAATCGGCATTTGGCCTTTGATTTGATTCTTTGAGTACTTCACTTTTTGTTTGGTTAAAACCTTCACATTTTTGGGCCTTTGGCCTCTGGATTTGCTTCTTCGAGCTTTTTGCGTCTTTGTGACTTGCTAGTCCATTTTCTCAAGCCTTTTTGGGAGGTCCAATCATCGCCCGCAAGCCTATGGAAATACCTCACCGCTCCTCTCATCTTTGCCGTTTCGCGCGAGTCAAAATGAGGGTCGTTCATTTTTTTTCCCGGCTACTTTGACTAGAGAGAGGACGGTCTGATTCTCGTCCTCGCCTTTTTCTTTTTTGCATAAACACTGCATGGCGGAGATGACTTCAATCTTCACTGAAACCCGAAGTGCAGCCTCCACTGACTTCGAAAACCATATAGTTTGATTCGATCCTTCGATTGCTTGCCAAGCCTCTCTAGGGCATTTCTATCAACTCCACATCTCTAGTTTATCTCAGCACAAAGGGACAAATGAGAAGTTACGTTCTAAGTTTTTAGATAGTTGAATTTTCACAAGGTAAATGCATGAATTTTAGATCTATCTTTTTCACATTCTTAAGTTCATATTTTCAAAAAGATAAAATTAAAAAAGAAAACATGTTTATGTACACAGGTGGATCTCACCCCACACTTTTGAACGAAGGCGTGCCTTTCAGCACGACGTAGTTCAAAAGTCATGCAAGCAAATATATACAGGAAAGGTGAGAATGAAAAAACTAAATGACAGAAATTTAAAGTGCAGAAAGTAAGATAGTGTCGGGTTACCTCCCAACCAGTGCCTTTGTTTAACGTCGTTGGCTCGACGGTACCTCAATTATGGATCATAAGGTCGGATCCCAAGGGTGAGTGAGGTCATACTTCTTCTCGGCAGCCCTTTTGCTCCGAGAGGGTGAGGTTTCTTTGACCATAGCTGCTGGTCCAATGAGTCGTGCTTGCTTGTTACTCCTTCCGGGTTTTCATTCTTTCGGACCATGTCTTTGCCGCCTCTTCATGTTGGATTATTTGGCACCTTTGTGAGTTTGGAAATTTGGTTTTGTGCCATTCAATGTAGGCGACATTAAGCATGCGCCTCTGCCAATCCTCTTCATAGTGGCAGTGATGGATGGTTGTCATGGAACGAGTGAGTTTTCAGGTAGTTTTTCTTGTTGCATCGGGGTGAGTGGGACTGGGGCTTTCTCGGACAGTTCGGCAATGAGGTCCGGGACTTCCTCGGGTGCTCCGAGCGCAAGGACCGTGCATGGCTTGATTTCTTCGGCCGCTTTGGTAGTGATGTTCGGGACTTCTGTTGGCGCGGCAGTTAGGACTGTGATTTCCTCGGATGGATTGGTGATAAGGACCGGGCCTAATTTGGGCAGTTCTTCTTTTAACTCCCAGGGATAATCTGAATGTAGCTCTTCTTCAGGCAACCATGGGTCCTCATCCTCGTCATTTATATGGTCTCTGGGGGTAGTCACACTGAGGTATGGGTCTGATATGGGCAATTCGTCATTGAGGTCCGGGTATGTCTTGGCCGTGAATTGGTGCATCGAGGCATTCATTTGCTGCATGTCTGCGGCCAATTTCTGGGTGCTAGCTGCCAGCTCGTTTTCTGCTGCCCATAACTCAGTTTTGCCCTGATTTGGTGCATTATGTTGTCCAGTTCTTCGCTTTGCATGGCCTGATCTTGTCTTTGTATTGGCCTCGCGGCCAAATTATCTATTAGGTTCCAAAGATCATCTATGCCTAAGTTGTTCACCGAGCCTCCCGCTGCATCGTTTAGCCAATCCCACTCTTGTGGCATCATCCCATTGAGAAATCTTTGAAGAAGATCGTGGTTGGTGAATCTGTGGTGCGTACAGCTTATCAACATGGAGTCAAAATACGCCAAGTACTCGTCCAATGTTTCATCCCGGGATTGTTTTATATTGTTGATCTTCTCGCGGATTTCAAGTTCGAAGGGTGGTGGGGAAATTTCCTCAATGTTCCAAGGTTCCATCCCGTAGTAGTAGGACTTAGTGAATTGCATGATAAAATAAAAAAGAAAAAACAAAATAGAACAACTATTCCGATGCACAACTCCCCGGCAACGGCGCCAATTTGACAGATGCTTGTCGTCAGAGCAAATGTACAAATAAATTTATAAGTCCGCTACTCGCGACTTTACTACTGGGTAGCAAGTGGTAAGTAGGGGTCGAACCCAAGGGAGTCAGTGTGGATTAATTGTTCTTTAATGAAGCTTATGCTGAATTTAATTACGATTGGGGTTGGGTTTGAGTGTGTTTTGAGAACTGAAAGTAAGTTACAGCAGTTGATAACGGACTATAAGGAAATGATTCGGTTTTAGGGGCCTTGTATTATAATTGTTTATCATTGACCGCTAATGATCATACCAAGTGTTCAAAGATGAATTGAGGCTATTTCTAGCGCAAGATATGATCATGCTAAGTATTCAAAGATGAATCGAGGCTATTTCTAGCGCAAGACTTGCAACACCATTTAAAATACTTGTTCTATTTAGACTAATTCCTCCTTTCGAAGTATCTTAGCCTTATGTGCATCCATTTGAATTCTTTGGTCCAGTTTCCAAATGGTTTTTAAAGATAAGCCGAACTCCTCGGATAAGCTTGCCCATTTGGTCCCTTTGGTCCAGTTACAAATGATCCACTTACCCGAGTATGATCACGAACCCCCACGGAAGAGCTTGCCCATTTGGTCCCTTTGGTCCAGTTACAAATGGTTCACTCAACCTTGGAGATTCTGACTTGATATATGGCACATAGAACAAGTTTTGAATACAAAGGTATACTAAGAGTAAGATCTAAAACATTTATAATACAAGTATACCCCTGCGACCGAGTACAAGCTTTTAGCTGCTTGTATTCATGTCAAGGAATACAAGCAAACTAATGCCTTGCACAAGGGTACCGAATAATAAAATAACTTTACAGTAAAAACAAATAATACTGAAAGTAATTTTATACCTTACAATAAGCGGAGGAGAGGAGCTCCTAGACAAGATCCACGCAAGAGAAGTAGCTCCACGATGAAGAAAAAAATATTTATTGAAAGTGAAGAGAAGAGGGTTAATCCCTCTATCTCTCTAAAACATTTGTGAAGTGTGTATGATTGTGTGTCACAAATGAGGAGGGGTGAGCCTCTATTTATAGCTAAAGGGGAGGAGGATGGAGGGCCAAGATGGTGGCAAGTGGTGTTGCATCCAAAGGTGGAGGAGGAGGAGATGAGCTTGTGGAGGAGAAGCCACCACATGTCACCACCTTGTGGTGTCTCAAAAGCCGCCGGCTGCTATGAGGTGGAGGAAGGAGAGTGGAGGAGAGCTTAGCCACTCATGGAGGAGGAGCATCCTTCTAGAAGCTTGTGACCTTTTCATAAAAGCCATCGGTTTGACCGGATCTGACCGGAGCTTTGGCCGGAGCTTCTTGGATTTTGGAGAGTGTATTTTGAATGAAAATGTCATTCTAAGATGATCTCAAGAAGGAACCTAAGCCAAATTCTGCTCGGAACATGGTCGAAATCCCAAATCGGATGAAATTGCCCTTGTTTGGCCTTTACCGGGCTCTGTGCCTTTGCATTGCGTTCTTGTCCAAATGCCGACTGTTCTAGCATATTTGAGTGATTCCAAGTCGGTTCCATGAAGGATGTTAATGTTGATTTTGAGTGTAGCATGGTCGTGACCTTGGAATGACTCGTAACATCTTTTCGGCGTAAAATCCTCTCCTTAGCGTGTTTTCTCTCTAGAGTCCAAAATACCCTGTAGAAATATATCGGAACTAACAAGCAAAAGTTAACTAGACCAACAGTCTAATTTAGTGGGTTTTACTGAGTTTTTGATTCGTATAATTATGGTCCATCAATCATCTGCCTTCAACAATCCCGGGATGAGACTTTGGACGAATACTACACGTACATTGACACCATAGTCTCACGCTGCCCGCACCATGGATTCACGAATGTGGTTCTTCTTCAAAAACTCCTTTGTGGAATGAGGCCAGTTGACCAGTCAAGGTTTAACGACGCAGTAGGAGGATCAACCTTGCACTTAACCATGACTCAAATGTGGGATATTATAGATGACTTGACCGAAGCCACAAAACGAAGGCCAATGCTCCAAGCTAATGGAAGAGCGCAGATGGTAGAAGCTGATATAGACAGGAGTGGAGAAGGCAATGCAGAGGCCATGATGGTCGAATCAGATGTAGAAAGCACCGGGAGCAATGAAAAAGAACCTATACGGGAGATCACCCCCGAACCATCAGGAGACCCAGAGCCGGAAGCCGATTTAGAAGAGGAAATCCAGAACGCCACTGGCAAGCTGCCAGAAACATACCCAACCCTCACCACCGAAGCAGTCGAAGAAATCAATCAAGACCAGTTCCTCACGGACAGTCTGGCCAATATGGATCCGGCGCTTATAATGGAAGCCTCGCAACTTTTCCCTCCGATCAATATGCCAATCGCAGAAAACTATGTGATCAATGGAGAGCCTGAAAGAAGGATGGAAGAAAGGCCTAACGACTCCTTGATGGAACATTTTTTCGCCACAGCTAAACATAAGAGAGCCCGACCCAAGAGACCAGTAGTGAAGGGTTCCTCGCCTTCTCAGAGGTGTTGGAAAGAGAAACCACCAGAACCATGGGAACAGGACCCGAGCACATCATCCCACAAGAACTCAGGGAGAGTCAAGGCCAGAATCAAGGTGGGCACGGTAGAAAAGTATGACCCGAGCCACCCATGGGATCCAAACTTATGATCCAGGAATGAGGTACTGTCGAGCTAACGACGTTAAACAAATGCACAGGTCGGGAGGTAACCCGATATCTATCTTACTTTCAGTCATTTAATTTCTGTCTTTTAGTTTTTTGCCTTAAATCATTCTCACACTTCCTGTATATATTTGCTAGCATAAACTTTTGAACTAAGTCGTGCTGTGAGGCACGCCTTCGTTCAAAAGTGTGGGGTGAGAACCACCTTTGTACATAGTTAGTTAACATGTTTTTTCTTTTCCTTTTCACTTAATATTATCTTTTTGAAAATATGAACTTGAGAATGTGAAAAAGATAGATCTAAATTCATGCATTTACCTTGTGAAATCTCAACTGTATAAAAACTTAGAATGTAACTTCTCATTTGTCCCTTTGTGCTGAGATATACAGGGGATGTGGAGTTGATATAAATTTCCCTAGAGAGGCTTGGCAAGCAATCAAAGGACTGAATCTCAATATATGGTTTACGACGTCAGTGGAGGCTGCACTTCGGGTTTCAAAGAAGATCAGAGTCATCTCTGCCGTGCAGCGTTTATGCAAGAGGCGGGACGGGAATCAAACCGTCCTATCTCTAGTCAGAGTAGCCGGGAAAATAGATGAGCGACCCTCATCTTGACCCGCGCGAAACGGCAAGGATGCGAAAGAGCGGGGAGGTATTTCCATATGCTCTCGGGCGACGATTGGACCTCCCAAAGAAAGGTTGAGAAAATGGACTAGCAAGTCACAAAGAAGCAAAAGTTCGAAGAAGCTAATCAAAGGCCAAAAGCCAAAATTGTGAAGGTTTTAACCGAACAAAAGTGAAGAAACTCCAATTCAACATCAAAGGCCAAAGGCCAATTCACTTCAGAAGCTGTCCCTCACCAAAAAGAAATCTAAGTGCTCAACTCAGTGAAACCCGAACCGAATCATGTGCTAGAGAAAGCGACAAGTTAACCATATAGTGCGAGTCGGTCCAGAGAATGCAGTCCAGGAACCTAAAAAGGGCTATCTCCCGAAACATCCAAATTAATTTACATCTCAGCTCGAAGGTACAAGTATCAAAGTTCGTCTAAGTATTTACACAGTTTAGTTTGGTAATAAGTAAGTAATGCATGAATAGGATAAATCTAGTCCCACAATCTCACTTTCCTATTTGAAGTTTTTACTTGGATTGTGTGCGCATCTCTTAAAAGGCATTGTTCGGGACGAACAACTAAAAGTGTGGGGTGATCTGATGGACCATATTTATTTGATTCGTTAAGACAGTTAAACCCACGAAATTGGATGCTTTATCTGTACAACTTTTACTTGTTAGTTTCACTTTTGTTCTACAGGCCTTTTCAAGGAGTAAAGATGAAAACGAGCTAAAATGGAGTTCTTAACGCTGAAAGTGGATTACAAGTCAGAACTGACCATACTCCGACAATACTTCGATGAAGCCACAACTAAGTCCCAATGACTTATTCCAACAAAGATCAAGAACACAAGTGAAATGCCAAGTATAAGTGACTTATCTTTTGATGTCAACTAAGGAGCAACCAAAGGGCAACCAAAGGGCAACCGAAGAGGCAACCAAAGGGCAACTGGAGTTACATTCCAACCGATGGCTTTTTGGCAGAAAGATCTCATTCCACCCACATATCCTCCCCTCCTCCACCACAGGGGCGGCTCACCATAGGAACATGACATGTGGCCGGTGGCTTTGGGGGAAATGCCACCTTGCCCGGCGGCTTTCCTCCCCTCCTATCCCCTTGTGCCATGTGTTGCCTCCTCATTCCTTCCCCATGCCTATAAATAGAGACCTTCACCTCCTTGTATCATAATCCTCATTCCATCCCAACATCCATAGTTCTTGGTTAGTGAGAGAAGCTCTCTAGATTCTACAACACAATCCATGTAAACACTTTACTTTGAATCAAAAGCTCCAAGTTTGTTCTTAAGTACTCTTGTCGGTTCTTGAAGTACTTAAGCAATTCCTTTACTTTACGTTGTTCTTGAGTTTACTCCTGTTGGTTCTTGAGTATTCTCCTTTTACTTTCCTTGTCTTTATTTCCAAAAACCTTTACTTTCCTGTCTTTCAAAACCTTTACTTTACTCAGTACTTAGCTATGATATCCACCCCTATGGATATTCGTAGCTAAACCCTTCATTCGGTTGAAGGGGTGTACTTGTATCATAAAATATTTTAGACCCTTCTCTTAAGTGCCTCTTTGTGTTCAACTTGTTCTTGGTGCCTTTTATTAGGTCAGAATTCCATTGGTTGAGTGGATGCTCGGAAGAGCAAAGCTTTGCCATGGGTTCGTGATTTTCCGTGGGTAAGTGGAGGCTCGAAAGAGCACAGCTTATCTGTGGAAGTCAACCTCTTTTAAACACCATTTGGTTTATCAGGAATGATGATCAAATGGATGCACATACTAGAACAAGAGTTCTTTGTCTTGCAAAAGACTAGACGGTGTGGCAAGTCATGTGCTAGGAATAGCCTTGATACACTTTTGAAGACTTAGTATGATCATTAGAGGTCAATGATAAACGGACTATGATACAAGGCCCCTGATACCGAATCTTTCCTTTGATTCTAACATCACCTGTCATTTACTTTCAGTCTTACTATCAACTGCTTACTTTCCAGTCATTTACTTTCAGTAACTTTACTTTCAGTCCATATCAACTGCTTACTTTCCGTAAGTCTTGTCCTTCAAGCAATTTCTTTCCGCAAGACTTGTCCTTCAAGCATTTACTTTCAGCAAGTCTTGTCCTTCAAGCACTTTATTTTACGCACTTATTTTTCAGCAAGTCTTGTCCTTCAAGCACTTTACTTTTCAGTATTTACTTTCAGTCTCGTATTTACTTTCTTTACTTTCAGTCATTTACTTTTCAGTACTAAAATCACAACCAACCCACGCTACTTTCAGTACTAAAATCACAACCAACCCCCAATTGTCTTAATTTCCATCTTCGAAAGAACAACTATCCACTAATTCCCTTGGGTTCGACCCCTACTTACCGCTTTACTACCCAATAGTAGAGTACAAGTAGCGGACTTATAAATTTATTTGTACAGACTGCCTAGCGACAAGGCAACGCTCTGTCAGCATGGCACATGGGCGGCTAGAGCTTGGTGAGCCAAGGGGAATGCACTTGACTTGTGGATTGGCTTGCATTAAAAACACACAAACTTGGCTAGCAAATATCTCAAGCCAACCGATTTTGGCCTTGGTTGCTCCTCAAGTGAGCTTAGTTGGACCTCAAAGGGCAACTACTTGATTTGAGGCTTGGGCAACTCCTTTGGACTTGGTTGAGGTTTGGGAAACTCCTTAGGACTTGGTTGAGGTTTGGTTTCAAACCAAAAGATCAACCGATGTGAATAGTATAACCTAACCGGGAATTAAGTAGTTTGGTTGGACTTCGCCAAATTTTGACCGGAGTTGGGCTAAAATGACCAGAGCATGGTGGTGATTGGATTTGGCTTGATCGGAGAATCACCGAAAGTCGATTGGACCATGGCCGGAGCTTGGCCAGAAGTCGGCCGGAGCTGCCGGAATTTTGGCCGGAGGTGATTGGGTGTTGGACCATGGATTTGGAATGTTGAGAAGATTCTAAGACTGATCCATGAAGGATGTTTGGCCAGATTCTGCCCGAAGCATGGTCATGGCTCGGGGTTAAAGTTTTCCTCGGGCCCTTGGTCGACCGGGCCCAGGCGCTGCTCTCGGCGCGGTCCTGGTTTTCTCGGACTCGGCTCTCGGCGCTCTCGGATGTGGGTCTCGGCACGGGCGCTCGGACCTCTCGGCATGGGTGCTCGGCTCTCTCGGCACGGGTGCTCGGCTCTCTCGGTATGGGTGCTCGGCTCTCTCGGCACGGGTGCTCGGCTCTCTCGGCACAGGCCCTGGGACGCGACCTGGGACCTCTCGGCGCTGGGAGCTGAGACGCGACCCGGTAGTGAAATTTGGTCCCCGGCTGGGCTCTTTGGTCCGTTTTGACTTGTAATTCATTTTTTTGGCTTTAAGAACTCCTTTTTAGCTTGTTTCTTCTCTAAACCTCAAAATAGCCCGTAGAGCAAAAATGGAACTAACAAGTAAAAGTTGTTAAGACAAAGTGTCTAATTTGGTGGGTTTAAGTATCTTAATGAATCATATAAATATGGTCCATCAGTTAGTACAGCGGCAAGCAAGGGTCGAACCCTAGGGAGATAGATGGTTACTTGTTGTTCTGAAAAAGGAAAGACAATTGGGTTGTGAGTAATTAGGAAACAGTGCAAAAACAGGAAATAAACGAGAGTTACCAATCAGAGAGGAATATTCAGACTAGGGTTTCTATTGTGACTTGTTATCCTTGACTACTGACGATCTAATTCAGTGTTTCTAAGTGTGGTCGTCCCGACAAAGATGACTTCCCAAATAACCCGACAAAGGTGTTATGCCACAACCTAACCAGACAAAGGTGAAAGGATTCTAATTCTCTCCTAAATTAAACAACTCGACAAAGGTGTTATTTAACCTAGATGTGCTATCTACCCAAACGACAAAGTATTAGGTAGATAATAATGACAGAAATATTGGTCAACTAAGCTTTGTGACAAAGCATCCACCTAGTCTAGCAATAATTCATGGAATATATATGCACGAGAATTAGTAAAACATGAAATAGGACAAAGTCTCAAACAATAGTCACAACGTATGAAACCCTAGCCCGAATAAAGGGCTTAGCTACTCATATCCATGGAATACAAATCAGAAATAATAAAGGAAAATGAGGAATTCTTCTCTAATGCCGAGGGGAGGGAGAAGCGCCGAGATGATGGTAGGACGCCGAGAGATGAATGCAGCTCTGATGGGATGAAGCTCTCGAATTTTTGGGATGTAGAATGGGATTTGTAGAGAGAGGAGCTCTCCACGTTTTGGGATGATTATTGGCCTTGAGGAGAGGTCTTATTTATAGAGTAGACAAGGCCCTTGAAGTTTCCAATTGAAGTCGGTCTATAACTGGTTTTAGGAAACATGTCCTAAAACCGACTTTGCTTGATTTGTAAGTAAACTTAGCCAGTAAGTTTACTTGATCGGCAAGTCTTCTAGAAGCTTCCAGAACCGCCATGCATGGAATTAGGAATTTTCCCGAAAACACTGTTCACGACCCGAAGTTACTGTTCATCCCGGAATTACTGTTCACGACTTTGAAGTTACTTTTCATGACTAGCCGGTCAGTTCAGGTGGTCAAACGCTCCTCTGGCTTTGATCTTCAACTGCGATGTTTCTGACACGAAATGCCATCTTTTAAGCGCGTTTCCTCCTAGAGCTTTCGAAACACCTGAAATGCAAAACAACACTAAGAAGTAACTATTTACAAGATAAAGTGTTGGAATTGGTGGGATTTGATGACTCGATGAGTCGTATAAATACGGCTCATCAATCACTGACTTGGGATTTTGTGAATTGTGCATTTTAGCTAAGCAACATAGGCTAAAATTCACTACTGGTACTCATTGTTCTAAGAGCATATTAGACTATATACATGCTGATTTATGGGGACCTGAATTACATGAAACTCATGATGGAAATAGATATTTTCTGAGTATAATTGATGATTACTCTAGGAGGGTATGGACTTATTTGTTGAAAACCAAAGATGAAGCATTCTTAAGGTTTAAAGACTGGAAAACATTAGAAGAAAACCAGACTTGTAAAACTGTTAAGGTGCTTAGAACTGAGAATGGCTTAGAATTCTGCAATCAAGTGTTTGATTCTTATTATAAGGAACATGGCATTTTAAGGCATAGAACTGTAAAACACACTCCACAACAAAATGGGATGGCTGAGAGGATGAACAGAACACTGCTGGACAAGTTGAGAGGGCTGATGCTGACCTCAGGCCTCCCTAAGTCATTCTGGCGTGAGACCTTGAGTACTTCAGCATACATGAACTACAGATGCCCCAGCAGAGTTCTTGACCTCAAATGCCCCATGGAGTTATGGACTAATAAGAAACCAAACTTGAGTTTTCCTAGAGTTTTTTGTTGTGCTGCACATGCTCATGTTCAGGATGGTAAACTTGATGCTAGAGTTGTTAAATGTATCTTTCTTGGATATCAGCAACAACAGGGGACATAGGGGTATATGTCGTGGGAGTTAGGCGTGAGAGGAGTGAAAATCTTGATTTCTAGAGATGTTACCTTTGATGAGAATAGCTTCCCTTATAAGGAGAAACACCCTAACCCGGATAGAACCACACCTGAGCCTGCTACTCCCAGAAACACTATAGAGGTGGAGCCACCTGAGCCTATAGAAACCAATAACCACCTGACAGAGCGTTGCCTTGTCGCGAGGCAGTCTGTACAAATAAATTTATAAGTCCGCTACTCGTACTCTACTATTGGGTAGTAAAGCGGTAAGTAGGGGTCGAACCCAAGGGAATTAGTGGATAGTTTTTCTTTCGAAGATGGAAATTAAGACAGTTGGGGGTTGGTTGTGATTTTAGTACTGAAAGTAGCGTGGGTTGGTTGTGATTTTAGTACTGAAAAGTAAATGACTGAAAGTAAAGAAAGTAAATACGAGATTAAAAGTAAATACTGAAAAGTAAAGTTCTTGAAGGACAAGACTTGATGAAAAATAAGTGCATAAAATAAAGTGCTTGAAGGACAAGACTTGCTGAAAGTAAATGCTTGAAGGACAAGTCTTGCGGAAAGAAATTGCTTGAAGGACAAGACTTGCGGAAAGTAAGCAGTTGATATGGACTGAAAGTAAAGTTACTGAAAGTAAATGACTGGAAAGTAAGCAGTTGATAGTAAGACTGAAAGTAAATGACAGGTGATGTTTGAATCAAAGGAAAGATTCGGTATCAGGGGCCTTGTATCATAGTCCGTTTATCATTGACCTCTAATGATCATACTAAGTGTTCAAAAGTGTATCAAGGCTATTCCTAACACATGACTTGCCACACCGTCTAGTATTTTGCAAGACAAATAACTCTTGTTCTAGTATGTGCATCCATTTGATCATCATTCCTGATAAACCAAATGGTGTTTAAAAGAGGTTGACTTCCACAGATAAGCTGTGCTCTTCCGAGCCTCCACTTACCCGCGGAAAATCACGAACCCATGGCAAAGCTTTGCTCTTCCGAGCATCCACTCAACCAATGGAATTCTGACCTAATAAAAGGCACCCAGAACAAGTTGAACATAAAGAGGCACTTAAGAGAAGGGTCTAAAACATTTTATGATACAAGTACACCCCTTCAACCGAATGAAGGGTTTAGCTACGAATATCCATAGGGGTGGATATCATAGCTAAGTACTGAGTAAAGTAAAGGTTTTGAAAGACAGGAAAGTAAAGGTTTTTAGAAATAAAGGCAAGGAAAGTAAAAAGAGAATATTCAAGAACCAACAGGAGTAAACTCAAGAACAACGTAAAGTAAAGGAAATGCTTAAGTACTTCAAGAACCGACAAGAGTACTTAAGAACAAACTTGGAGCTTTTGATTCAAAGTAAAGTGTTTACATGGATTGTGTTGTAGAATCTAAAGAGCTTCTCTCACTAACCAAGAACTATGGATGTTGGGATGGAATGAGGATGATGATACAAGGAGGTGAAGGTCTCTATTTATAGGCATGGGGGAGGAATGAGAGCCATACACTTGTCAAATGGGAGGAGAAGAGCTCAACACATGGCAAGGGATGAGAGGAGGAGAGCTTAGCCGCCGGCAATGAGGTGTCTCTTCCCTTAGCCACCGGCCACATGGCATGAGAGGAGTGGTGGAGAGCTTAGCCGCCGGCCACATGGCTTCCTCTCCATGGCTAGCCACCCATGTGGTGAGGAGGAGGAGATGTGTGAGTGGAATGAGATCTTTTCTTCCCAAAAGCCATCGATTGAAATGTAACTCGGGTTGCCCTTTGGTTGCCTCTTCGGTTGCCCTTTGGTTGCTCCTTAGTTGACATCAAAAGATAAGTCACTTATACTTGGCATTTCACTTGTGTTCTTGATCTTTGTTGGAATAAGTCATTGGGACTTAGTTGTGGCTTGATCGAAGTATTGTCGGAGTATGGTCAGTTCTCACTTGTAATCCACTTTTAGCGTTAAGAACTCCATTTTAGC
This sequence comes from Rhodiola kirilowii, assembly GCA_033675215.1. NCBI lineage: Eukaryota > Viridiplantae > Streptophyta > Magnoliopsida > Saxifragales > Crassulaceae > Rhodiola > Rhodiola kirilowii. Next base: position 540,041 of record JAUCNB010000027.1, read on the forward strand.
TCGTTTTCATCTTTACTCCTTGAAATGGTCTGTAGAACAAAAGTGAAACTAACAAGTAAAAGTTGTACAGATAAAGCATCCAATTTGGAGGGTTTAACTGTCTTAACGAATCATATAAATATGGTCCATCAGATCACCCCACACTTTTAGTTGTTCGTCCCGAACAATGCCTTTTAAGAGATGCGCACACAATCCAAGTAAAAACTTCAAATAGGAAAGTGAGATTGTGAGACTAGATTTATCCTATTCATGCATTACTTACTTATTACCAAACTAAACTGTGTAAATACTTAGAAGAAACTTGATACTTGTACCTTCGAGCTGAGATGCAAATTAATTTGGATGTTTCGGGAGATAGCCCTTTTTAGGCTCCTGGACTGCATTCTCTGGACCGACTCGCACTATATGGTTAACTTGTCGCTTTCTCTAGCACATGATTCGGTTCGGGTTTCACTGAGTTGAGCACTTAGATTTCTTTTTGGTGAGGGACAGCTTCTGAAGTGAATTGGCCTTTAGCCTTTGGCCTTTGATGTTGAATTGGAGTTTCTTCACTTTTGTTCGGTTAAAACCTTCACAATTTTGGCTTTTGGCCTTTGATTAGCTTCTTTGAGCTTTTGCTTCTTTGTGACTTGCTAATCCATTTTCTCAACCTTTCTTTGGGAGGTCCAATCGTCGCCCGAGAGCATATGGAAATACCTCCCCGCTCTTTCTCATCCTTGCCGTTTCGCGCGGGTCGAGATGAGGGTCGCTCATCTATTTTCCCGGCTACTTTGACTAGAGATAGGACGGTTTGATTACCGTCCCGCCTCTTGCATAAACGCTGCACGGCGGAGATGACTCTGATCTTCTTTGAAACCCGAAGTGCAGCCTCCCCTGACATCGTAAACCATATAGTGAGATTCAGTCCTTTGATTGCTTGCCAAGCCTCTCTAGGGCAATTTATATCAACTCCACATCCCCTGTATATCTCAGCACAAGGGGACAAATGAGAAGTTACATTCTAAGTTTTTATACAGTTGAGATTTCACAAGGTAAATGCATGAATTTAGATCTATCTTTTTCACATTCTCAAGTTCATATTTTCAAAAAGATAATATTAAGGGAAAAGAAAAAGAAAAAACATGTTAACTAACTATGTACAAAGGTGGTTCTCACCCCACACTTTTGAACGAAGGCGTGCCTCACAGCCCGACTTAGTTAAAAAGTTTATGCAAGCAAATATATACAGGAAGTGTGAGAACGATTTAAGGCAAAAAACTAAAAGACAGAAATTAAATGACTGAAAGTAAGATAGATGTCGGGTTACCTACCGACCAGTGCATTTGTTTAACGTCGTTAGCTCGACAGTACCTCATTCCTGGATCATAAGTTTGGATCCCATGGGTGGCTCGGGTCATACTTTTCTACCGCGCCCACCTTGATTCTGGCCTTGACTCTCCCTGAGTTCTTATGGGATGATGTGCTCGGGTCTTGTTCCCATGGTTCTGGTGGTTTCTCTTTCCAACACCTCTGAGAAGGCGAGGGACCCTTCACTACTGGTCTCTTGGGTCGGGCTCTCTTATGTTTAGTTGTGGCGAAAAAAGGCTCCATCAAGGAGTCATTAGGCCTTTCTTCCATCCTTATTTCAGGCTCTCCATTGATCACATAGTTTTCTGCGATTGGCATATTGATCGGAGGGAAAAGTTGCGAGGCTTCCATTATAAGCGCCAGATCCATATTGGCCAGACTGTCCGTGAGGAACTGGTCTTGATTGATTTCTTCGACTGCTTCGGTGGTGAGGGTTGGGTATGTTTCTAGCAGCTCGCCAGTGGCGTTCTGGATTTCCTCTTCTAAATCGGCTTCCGGCTCTGGGTTTTCTGATGGTTCGGGGGTGATCTCCCGTATAGGTTCTTTTTCGTTGCTCCCGGTGCTTTCTACATCTGATTCGACCATCATGGCCTCTGCATTGCCTTCTCCACTCTTGTCTATATCAGCTTCTACCATCTGCGCTCTTCCATTAGCTTGGAGCATTGGCCTTCGTTTTGTGGCTTCGGCCAAGTCATCTATAATATCCCCCATTTGAGTCATGGTTAAGTGCAAAGTTGATCCTCCTACTGCGTCGTTAAACCTTGACTGGTCAACTGGCCTCATTCCACAAAGGAATTTTTGAAGAAGAACCACATTCGTGAATCCATGGTGCGGGCAGCGTGAGACTATGGTGTCAAAGTACGTGTAGTATTCGTCTAAAGTCTCATCCCGGGATTGTTGAAGGCGGATGATCCTCTCTCTGGTGTCATGTCGTAGAGATGGGGGGAGAATTCTTTCAGGAATCGAGCACGAAGGTTCTCATAATAACCTGCACAACTAGCATTTGATGAGTAATACCATACTGTCGCAAAGTCGGTTAGAGAGAATTTTAAGCATTTCATTTTAAACTCTTCTTGATCCTCATTTTCAGGTTTCATGTGGCGGCATATATGGTGAAAATGTTGGCAGTGTATTACAGGGTCCTCTCCAACTGTACCTCTGAACTGAGGAAGATGCTGTGTCATCCATGCATACATAGTGGACAGTGCAATGAAGAAATGAAAATGGGAAAGAAAAGAACAACTAATCAAAGGCTAATTCCCCGGCAACGGGACCAATTTGACATAGCGTTGCCTTGTCGCGAGGCAGTTTTTTACAAATAAATTTATAAGTCCGCTACTCGTACTCTACTATTGGGTAGTAAAGCGGTAAGTAGGGGTCAAACCCAAGGGAATTAGTGGATAGTTGTTCTTTCGAAGATGGAAATTAAGACAATTGGGGGTTGGTTGTGATTTTAGTACTGAAAGTAGCGTGGGTTGGTTGTGATTTTAGTATTGAAAAGTAAATGACTGAAAGTAAAGAAAGTAAATACGAGACTGAAAGTAAATACTGAAAAGTAAAGTGCTTGAAGGACAAGACTTGCTGAAAAATAAGTGCGTAAAATAAAGTGCTTGAAGGACAAGACTTGCTGAAAGTAAATGCTTGAAGGACAAGTCTTGTGGAAAGAAATTGCTTGAAGGACAAGACTTGCGGAAAGTAAGCAGTTGATATGGACTGAAAGTAAAGTTACTGAAAGTAAATGACTGGAAAGTAAGCAGTTGATAGTAAGACTGAAAGTAAATGACAGGTGATGTTTGAATCAAAGGAAAGATTCGGTATCAGGGGCCTTGTATCATAGTCCGTTTATCATTGACCTCTAATGATCATACTAAGTGTTCAAAAGTGTATCAAGGCTATTCCTAGAACATGACTTTGCAAAGAACTCTTGTTCTAGTATGTGCATCCATTTGATCATCATTCCTGATAAACCAAATGGTGTTTAAAAGAGGTTGACTTCCACAGATAAGATGTGCTCTTCCGAGCCTCCACTTACCCACGGAAAATCACGAACCCATGGCAAAGCTTTGCTCTTCCGAGCATCCACTCAACCAATTGAATTCTGACCTAATAAAAGGCACCCAGAACAAATTGAACACAAAGAGGCACTTAAGAGAAGGGTCTAAAACATTTTATGATACAAGTACACCCCTTCAACCGAATGAAGGGTTTAGCTACGAATATCCATAGGGGTGGATATCATAGCTAAGTACTGAGTAAAGTAAAGGTTTTGAAAGAAAGGAAAGTAAAGGTTTTTGGAAATAAAGACAAGGAAAGTAAAAGGAGAATACTCAAGAACCAACAGGAGTAAACTCAAGAACAACGTAAATTAAAGGAAATGCTTAAGTACTTCAAGAACCGACAAGAGTACTTAAGAACAAACTTGGAGCTTTTGATTCAAAGTAAAGTGTTTACATGGATTGTGTTGTAGAATCTAGAGAGCTTCTCTCACTAACCAAGAACTATGGATGTTGGGATGGAATGAGGATGATGATACAAGGAGGTGAAGGTCTCTATATATAGGCATGGGGGGAGGAATGAGAGCCATACACTTGTCAAATGGGAGGAGAAGAGCTCTACACATGGCAAGGGATGAGAGGAGGAGAGCTTAGCCGCCGGCCATGAGGTGTCTCTTCCCTTAGCCGCCGGCCACATGGCATGAGAGGAGTGGTGGAGAGCTTAGCCGCCGGCCACATGGCTTCCTCTCCATGGCTAGCCGCCCATGTGGTGAGGAGGAGGAGATGTGTGAGTGGAATGAGATCTTTTCTTCCCAAAAGCCATCGATTGAAATGTAACTCCGGTTGCCCTTTGGTTGCCTCTTCGGTTGCCCTTTGGTTGCTCCTTAGTTGACATCAAAAGATAAGTCACTTATACTTGGCATTTCACTTGTGTTCTTGATCTTTGTTGGAATAAGTCATTGGGACTTAGTTGTGGCTTGATTGAAGTATTGTCGGAGTATGGTCAGTTCTGACTTGTAATCCACTTTCAGCGTTAAGAACTCCATTTTAGCTCGTTTTCATCTTTACTCCTTGAAATGGCCTGTAGAACAAAAGTGAAACTAACAAGTAAAAGTTGTACAGACAAAGCATCCAATTTGGTGGGTTTAACTGTCTTAACGAATCATATAAATATGGTCCATCACCACCCTGTCCTACCCCCTGAACCTGACCATGAAGATCATCCAGTGGAACACCCTGAAACTGAGGGAGAGGTGGAGCATTATGAGCAGACAGAACAAGAGACCTTGAGCAACTATATGTTGGCCAGAGATAGGGAGAGAAGAGAGCCTAGGCCTACTACCAGTTATGGATATGCTGACTTAATGTACATTGCCCTAGTAGTAGCAAGAGTGGTTTCCCACCCTGAGCCAGAAACTTACTAAGAAGCCATGAGATCCAAGGATAGAGTGAAATGGCTTGAAGCAATGAAAGATGAGATGAATTCCCTTGAAACAAATAACACCTGGACCTTAGTTAAGAAGCCTGAGGGTAAGAAAATAGTGAAGTGTAAGTGGCTTTTGAGAATTAAGGAAGGTCAGAATGAGGGAGATCCACCTAGATATACGGCAAGGCTAGTTGCCAAAGGGTTCACTTAAAAGGAGGGAGTGTATTACACTGAGATTTTTTCACCAGTTGTTAAATTTAGAACTATCAGAATAATGCTTTCTATGGTTGCAGTGTATGATCTTGAACTGGAACAGATGAATGTGAAGATTGCCTTCCTCCATGGTGAGCTAGATGATGAGATATACATGGAGAAGTCTACTGGTTTTGAAGACAAGAGGTACCCTGATCACATCTGCTACTTAAAAAAATCCTTGTATGGTCATAAACAAAGCCCTAAGCTTTGGTACATCAGGTTTGACACTTATGTTTTGAGCCTTAGATTCATGAGAAGTGAATTTGATGCATACTTCTATTTTACTCAGTTAGACAATGACCCTGTATACTTGCTCCTCTATGTTGATGATATCTTGTTGATTTCAAAATCTGTTAAGAAGATTTAAAAACTGAAAAAGGACTTGAGTAGGGAATTTGAGATGAAAGACTTAGGAAAGGCAAGAAAAATTCTTGGCATGGTCATTAAAAGGAATAGAAATGACTGTTTCTTGAAAATACATCAAAAACCATATCTAGAAAAAGTGATAGCTAAGTATGGGAACATGAACAGTAAATCTGTGAAAGTTCGTCTTGCTCCTCATTTTTTTTAAGTAAGAGTCAGACCCCAAAGAATGATTCTGAAATTGTGAGAATGGGAATAGTGCCATATGCAAATGTGATTGGTTCATTGATGTATGCCATGATTAGTGCTAGGCCAGATCTGTCTTATGCCATTTCATTGTTGAGTAGATTCATGTCAAATCGTGGCATGGATCATTGGTCAGCATTGAAGCATGTTATAGCTTATGTGAAGTCTACTATTCATACTGGTTTGTGCTATTCTAAGAGAAAAGATGTGCTGGAACTTGTAGGGTATGTTGATGCAGATTTTGGTAGAGATAGGGATTGTAGAAAGTCTACTACTGCTTTCTATTTTACTTTTGGCATGAACTGTATTATTTGGAAATCTCAAATGCAGTCCATTGTTGCTATGTCCACAACTGAGTCTGAATATATTGCATTGAGTGACTCAGTTAAAGAGGCAATGTGGTTAAAAGGATTGTTGACTGAATGTAAACTGTCTAGTAGTAAACCTGTTATTTTTTCTGATTCACAATCTGCTATATGTCTTGCTAAAAACCCTGTGTACCATGAGAGGTCTAAGCACATAGATATTAAGTATCATTTTCTTAGACAACATGTTGAAACTGGTATGTTAAAACTGTTGAAAGTTGGGACTGAAGATAACCCTGCAGACATGGGAACAAAGGTGATCTCAAGCATCAAGTTCAGGCAGTGCTTGGACATGTTGTTTGTAGTTTAGTGTGATTGTTTGTGTTTTGCATGTGGAGAGTTATAACTCTAGGTCGGTATGCACTGGTCCCTGGCGAGGAAGCAGCAGTGGAAGAAGCTGGTCTGACCTGGGGAAGATGGCAGTTCACACAGGCTGAAGCTTCAGTAGGAGAATTAAAGGATTTGAAGATTAAGCCTGGTGCAGGGGATCATCGCTAAAGAGCAAAGGAGTCGTTACTGATTGAAGGCAGTCCGTTGCTACTGGTACGCGTTAGTGGACGACGATGTTTGGAACAGTCCAGAGTCTCGCGCGCGTTTGTTCGTCGCTGAAGATATGAATAAACCAATCAGATTCAAGTGTTTTTGGCGCGGATTGGATACGCATCTGACGGATGAGATCGCATCCATCACATCAGATCCAACGGCATCTGCTACTCGACTTCAGACGGATATAAGCTCATGTCCAGCTCATTTAGGGTTCATCCCGTTACGCTTCTCCGATGCCCAAATTCTCTCTCTGTGATCAATCTCTGGAAAAGATAGCTTAGGGCTTTTGTATTGTGTGTACTGCTGACTGTATTCGTGTGTGACATTGTGAGTGTAGCATTCTCGAGCTGTGAGATTGCTAGTCCGATAGTGTGTAACCGAAGAACAACTTCCGGCGCGATTTGGCGATTCTGACGAGGCAACGGTAGTGCATACCGAGCCAAGAGTGCTCAACGTGGATTAAGCTTTGGCTGAACCACGGGCTTTAACCGATGTGTCAATTTCCTTTTTGTTCAATTTCTAGTTCTAGGGTTCTTGAGATTGAATTGGTTAATTGATTGATAATCGGACAAATTGAGACTGTTAATTGAGTTTAAAACCATACAATCCCTATCGGCACTGTCGGATCCATCATCATGTGCATTCCACAAACTATATTAATGTGTAGTTCTTGCTCTATCGACGTTGAAGGCCAGGGTTGTAAGCCTTATTGTGGTCGCTATTGGCCTCCTAATGTAGCCATGCCTTTGGCACATGGAGAAGAAGAGATGGCTTAAGTTCTCAACCAGTCTTGATCTCACAGCTCTCGATATTACTGCTTCTGAGAATGTTTCTCTAGTGGACTGACCAAAACCACAGTCATGGAAAAGCAAGCTATTAACTTTCAATCCCAAGTGCATGATATCGGTTTCTGCCGAACCGGTTTCATGTAAATGAGACCGATTTCCCCCTCCCCGGTTTGCCACGTGATCAGAATTGCATTTTTTCAGATCCACGTATGACCAAATAATGCCACGCAGGTGCACAGTCAGTAAATCAATTTCAGAGAATCGGTTTTTATCAAAAATGAGTCAAACCGGTTTTATTAAAAATAGGGCAAAATCGATATTTGAGTTTAAAACAGAACAAAATCAAGACTTGGATTTCAAAAAAGGGCAAAAATAAATAAAATAAAAACTCGAAATATGGTGACAATTCAAATTATAATTTTATACTTTTCGCTATAAATATACGAGACAGAAGTGAATGGAACCCAAGTATGGTCTAGTTTGGGAGCAATTTGAGGAAAATTGACCCAATTGCCCCAAATCAAAACTCAAATCACTCAAATGCACCAACTGAATCTCAAATAACCAATCTACCCCATTTTTTAACAATACCGGTTCCTATAGGACCGGAACTTCTAATCCCAGTTTTTCACGCACCGGGACTCTTTGAAAAATGGAGACGTGGCTCGGATCGGGGCCTACGTGGACCGAAAATTGTGAAGTGGTAGCCAGGTGGAGTCCTGGTTCGACAGGAATCGGTATTATGCTAGTTCTGGTTTCCAGCACACCGGTATTAACCCAACACGCTTTTCACACTTGGTCGGGGTATCACGGACTTAGTCGGGATGTGACTAAATGAAAATAATCCCAATTACTCCTAAACCGGAACCCTCTGCACACAAAAGATTCCCACGGACTCGGTTGGGAATTGACTAGATGAGACTGTCCCACTTTCTGGAAATTCGGGATTACCATGATTCCGGTTCCTGTGCTACCGGAATTATTTAACTATAAATTCAGCTACGGTTTCTTCATTTTCAACACAATTCAATCTTCTTCACATCTTCAATTCAATTATCTCTCTCGAATTCTTACACTGTCTGACACGAGTGATGATTTTGGGGAGGTGTCTCTGTCCACATTGGCAACATTAGATAATCCGATAAGAGACGAGTATGATCGTGATGTGATGGAGAATTTGGATAATGTTGCTGATGAATATCCCGATGCGGAAGTAGTTCAAGATCGGATCGTCTGGGACCATCCGAGTTTCACTGATATCTCAGCATGGGAAATATATCGACCATCAAATTGGAATGTGAGGGTCCACCATCCTAACTCCCCGGATCTTCGAGAGGATACTATTTTTTCGAATAAAGAGAATGTCATGCTTGTTGTGCAGAGATACTCAATTCTAAATCGGGTGGAGTTTAGGGTAAGAAAGTCTGACGGTAAGAAACTGGTGTTAGAATGTCGAAAGGGTGAAGAAATATGTCCTTGGCGCCTTCGAGTGGTGGTGATGGCACGAACAAGTTACTGGATGGTCTGCAAGTATAGAGGGGACCACGTATGCCATAACAACAACATCCTGCAAAATAACATCCACTTGAATGCGCAATTCATAGCGAGGGAGATGCGGAATGCGATGGATGCAAACACAAAGTTCTCCGCCGGACAGATACGGAATTGAATTCAGCGGGATTATGGGTATGAAATAAGTTACTGGAAGGCATGGAAAGCACAACAGAAAGCGTTGGTCTACTTGTTCGGCAAATGGGACAAATCATTCAATAGACTGCCACATTTGATGCAGGCTTTACAGGATTCCAGTCCCAACAACTTTGTTAAGTGGGATGTGACACCACTCGATGATGGTACTATGCAGGTAAATCACATTTTTGGTCTTTTTCCGAATGCATTCAATCACTGTCATCCATAAATGATGTTCCCATGAATGGCATGCTGTTGGCAAAACGGCTTTAGACAGTTCAAGCAGGTGTTCAAGAAGAGTTCAATCGCTGTCTTGAACTGCAGTACAGCGTACAGCAGACGCAGGAAGATTTCCGTATCCAGAAGATCGACGAGATTATTTGATTGGGGATCAATTGACGAGTCATCATTAAAGATCAGATATTCAAATGAATATCTTCAGCTTGGATTCGAGAATATTGGATGGCTTGGCACGGAAGTAATCTCCAAAGATTGGATATGGAAGAGATTGAATATCGATCAAATATTTAGGAGTATCTCCGAAATATTTGACAAGGATATTCTGATTGGAGTCGGCCAGCGAGGAATTCGAAGATTCAGATATTCAAATGAATATCTACACATCAGATTAAAGGCGACGTGGCTGACTTGGGAAGGAAGTTTTCGAAGATACTTCCTAAAGATTGGATAAAGATACACATCGAATATTTAGGAATATTTCCTAAATATTTGATGAGATATCTAGAGAAGATTTGGATAGCGCCTACGCATATAAATACATGGCTAGGGCGTCCATAATCTTTGTCGCTTCCTGAGAGAAAAGAAACAAACACGAGAGTTCGTGAGATTGGAGGAGGAGCGACCGCCGGTTGATTATTCCACACCGGAATATCAACGGGGAAGTAACAGTCTGTTCAGTGTGCTGTTCAGACTGTTCTTGAAGGACAACAAAGCGCACACACACACGGTAATCAAGCTACATCTTTGAGAGAAGGCGACTGGACTTCTGAGAAGTCCACGACTAGGCCGAGAGGGAAGTCTCGTCCTACCCATAGGGGATCGAGGGGAGCTGCGGTGAACCGAGATTGCAAATCCGAGAGACGGAGTGTTAGAGGCTAGGCTATTACAAACAAGGCGTTGTGTAAGTGTAAGTCCACGAATAGCTCTAAACTCGTAATAAGATTTGTGTCCCTTTTCGGGTGTGGGAAACCCCCCAGAGTAGGCGAGGCCGAACTGGGTTATCATATCGTATGTGCTCCTATTTTGTGCTGTTTACGTTCTGTCTGCTAAGGTGTTCCAGTCTCTGTTTGAACATAACTTGAAACTGTCCAACAAGTGTTCGAGACGCAGTTCAAACACCATCTGGAACTTGTCTTGACTAAGTCAAGTATATTTCAATAAATATCTAATTTTGGTCTTTTTCCGAATGCTGGTCAATCGGATATTTTGGGCTTTTTCTGAATGCATCCTCTCATTCAATCACTGTCGTCCCATATTATCTATAGACGGCACGCACATGTAAGGAAAGTACAATGCAAAATTGTTGATTGCAATCGGGTTAGATGCGAACAACCACATACTGCCATTAGCCTTTGCACTTGTGGAGAGCGAGAACAATTCCAGCTGGAAGTGGTTCATGTCTTGTATCCGGCAAGGAGTGACCCAACGGGAGGGGCTGTGCGTTGTTTCTGACAGGCACGCTGGAATATTGGCTGACATGCGTGAATCTGAATGGTGTGACCCTAAGGCATACCATCGAGTATGTGTTCGTCACTTTCAAAGTAATTTCATGACGAAGGTAAAAGATGAGGTTTTGAAAGCTAAACTTGGCGATGTGGCGTATGCGAAGAAGGAGTTGAAGTTCAGGAAGAAGTTTGGAGAGCTCTTAGAACTATTGCATGATAAGCCACTTGCTCGCAAATGGTTGGTAGATATGTGACAGATGCTTGTCGTCAGAGCAAATGTACAAATAAATTTATAATAGTCCGCTACTCGCAACTATACTAGTGGGTAGTATTTGGTAAGTAGGGGTCGAACCCAAGGGAATCAGGGGGATAGTCGTTCTTTGAGGGGGTTTATCCAGCGAGAGAGCGTGTTTTAGGTTGGTTGGTTGGTTTTAAAGCTACCAGCTAAGTGATTGATTGATTGGTTGGTTGGTTGATTTTAGTACTGGAAAGTAAATTACAATTTTTATAATTAAAGGAAAGCATTCGGTTTCAGGGGCCTTGTATTACATCCTGTTTATCATTGACCTTTAGTGACTCTACTAAGTATTCAAACGGTGTATCAAGGCCATTCCAAGCACTCGATTTGCGTACACTGTCTAGCCTATTCTAAGGACGTAGAGCACTTATTCTATTTAGACTAATACTCCATTCCCGGTTATATTAGCCTATGTGCATCCATTTGATCAATCATTCCCGATCAACCAAATGGTGTTTAAGATGAGTCAAACTTCTAAGATAAGCTTTTCCATTCCAAGCATCCACTTATCCGTACAAGTTTACGAACCCCATTGTAGAGTTTTGCCATTCCAAGCATCCACTCTACCTTGGACGTTCTAACCGAATATATGGCACATAGAATATGTTTTGAATACTAAGGAGAGACGCTAAGTTAATAGTCTAAAACATTTTATAATACAAGTCCACCCCTTCTACCGAATGAGGTGTTTAGCTACTATTCATCGCGCTAAACATTATAACTAAGGAAATAAAAACAGTTGAATAAATACTAAGAATTACTTACAATCGTTGAAGCGCCAAGGGAGCTATCCTTTATTTCCAAAGCCAAACAAATATTACAACTTACAAAACTTTAGAGAGATAAGTGAATTTTGATTTTGAGGTGTGGGTTATTATACAAATGAGGGGAGGAGCTCCTCCTTATATAGCCATGGGAGGAGGAGGAGATGGACACAAGTGTCCCATGGTGATTGGAGGAGAAAATGGAGGGAGGAGATGGCCACCACATGGAGGAAGGAGAGGAGGAGCAAGGAGGAGCCGCCACCTATGGAGGAGCAAAAGCCGCCGGTCACCATGTGGAGGAGCCGCCGGTTTCCGGTGGAGGGAGGAGGAGGGGTGGCTTTGGCCACCTCTTGCCCAAGTGGCCGGTCATCTTGCCCAAATGTGAATTTTGTACAGTTTTGTGCAGTCTTTTCACAAAACTGTCAATGTGTTGTCCCGGGCTATCTTGATTCCTCTCCTGATTCTTCTGATTAATTTGTTATGAGTGATTCAACGTCAGGATCCTGGATATTTCTTCAGTCGGCATATGATCTTGACCTTGGATTGACTCGTAACATCTTTTCTGCTTTAAAAGCTCCTCTTTAGCATGTATTCTCTCTAAGCTCTGAAATACCTTGTAGAAATATATCTGAACTAACAAGCAAAAGTTAAATAGACAAAATGTCTAATTAAGGGGGCTATACTGTGTTTATGATTCGTATAATTTTGGTCCATCAGATCACCCCACACTTTTAGTTGTTCGTCCCGAACAATGCTATTCAAGGGCGGTATGTTAAGTTGGCTTTGGAATATGAAAATTAGACTGTGGTACTCGATCTATCCTAATTCATGCATTACTACTTATTACTAAATTAAACTGCGTAAATAAATAGAAGAAACTTAATACTTGTACCTCCGTGCTGAGATGCAAATTATATTGGATGTCTCGGGAGATAGCCCTTTTTAGGCTCCTGGACTGCAATCTCGGGATCGTCTCGCACTATATGGTTTTCTGGTAGCTTTCTCTAGCACGTGATTCGGTTCGGGTTTCACTGAGTTGAGCCTTTTTGATTTCTTTCTTTTTTGGCGAGGGACTGCTTTTGTAGTGAATTGGCCTTTGGCCTTTGATTTGACTCTTTGAGTACTTCACTTTTTGTTCGGTTAAAACCTTCACAATTTTGGGCATTTGGCCTCTTGATTTGCTTCTTCGAGCTTTTCGCCTTTTTGTGGCTTTGCTAGTCCATTTTCTCAAGCCTTTTTGGGAGGTCCAATCATCACCCGCAAGCCTATGGAAATACATCCCCGCTCCTCTCATCGTTGTCGTTTCGCGCGGGTCAAGAAGAGGGTCGCTCATCTATTTTCTCGGCTACTTTGACTAGAGAGAGGACGGTCTGATTCCCGTCCTCGCCTTTTCTTTTCTTTTTGCATAAACACTGCATGGCGGAGATGACTTCAATTCTTCACTGAAACCCGAAGTGCAGCCTCCACTGACTTCGAAAACCATATAGTTTGATCTGATCCTTTGATTGCTTGCCAAGCCTCTCTAGGGCAGTTTATGTCAACTCTACATCCCTAGTTATCTCAGCACAAAGGACAATTGAAAAGTTACATTCTAAGTTTTTAAACAGTTTGAATTTTCACGAGGTCAATGCTTGAATTATGATCTATCTTTTTCACATTCTTAAGTTCATATTTTCAAAAAGATACTATTACTAAAAAAACAGCAAGCATGTTATTTATGTACACAGGTGGTTCTCACCCCCCACTTTTGAACGAAGGCGTGCCTTAGTTCAAAAATCATGCAAGCTTAAAACTAAATACTGAATTTAAATGACAGAAATTAAAAGTGCGGAAAGTAAGATAGTGTCGGGTTACCTCCCGACCAGTGCACTTGTTTAACGTCGTTGGCTCGACAGTACCTCATTGTGGATTACTGGTTTGGGTCCCATGGGTGGCTCAAGTCGAACTTCGCCACTGTTTCTGTGTTGATCTCGCCATGGTAATGTTTGACACGCTGCCCATTTACCGTGAATTTTCTTCCATCGTCCGGGCTTTCCAACTCGACTGTCCCATGGTTGAATACTTTAGTTATGGTGAAAGGGCCGGTCCATCTAGATTTAAGCCTTCCAGGCATCAATTTCAGTCGCGAGGAGAAGACCAGCACTTGTTGTCCTTCCTAAAATGAGCGCCTGAGGATGAATTTGTCATGATACATTTTGGTCCGTGCTTTGTAGTCTGTTTGCCCTTCATAGGCCTCAAGCCGCAATTCCTCAAGTTCACACAGATTAAGTTTCCTATTTAGTCCGGCAGCCCTTACATCTGGATTGCAGTGCTTGAGTGCCCAATAGGCTTTATGTTCTACCTCTACCGGAAGGTGGCATGCCTTCCCATAAACAAGTCGAAATGGGGAGGTTCCAATAGGTGTCTTGTATGCTGTCCGATAAGCCCAAAGAGCTTCGTCTAGCCTCTGACTCCAATCTTTCCTACCAGGTTTCACCATCTTTTCTAGAATACCTTTGATTTCGCGGTTGGAGATCTCTGCTTGACCATTGGTTTGGGGATGGTATGATGTGGATGTTTGGTGGTGGACATGGTAGCGTTTTAAGGTGGCAGCCATCATGCGGTTGGAGAAATGAGTTCCTTGGTCGCTGATTATGGCCTTGGGTACCCCGTACCTACAAAACAGGTTAGTGCGCAAAAATTCTATGACAGTCTTTGCATCGTCGCACCTTGTGGCCTTGGCTTCTACCCATTTTGACACATAATCCACAGCGACTAAAATGTAAGTATAACCGCATGAAACTGGGAATGGTCCCATAAAATCAAGTCCCCAAATGTCGAAAACATCGTTGACTAATATGGGTACTTGAGGCATTTCATTTCTAGCTGACACATTTCCTACTCTTTGACACTTATCGCATTTTTTACACTTTTTATTGGCATCTCTAAATATACTTGGCCAGAAAAAGCTGCTATCTAAGAATTTTCTAGCGGTTCTCCTAGGCCCGAAGTGTCCTCCACATGCAAACTCATGGCAAAAGCTAATAACAGACGCTATTTCATTATCGGGGATGCATCTCCTAAGTATTTGATCTGGTCCTATTTTCCATAAATAAGGATCATCCCGTAAGTATTGTTTAGCATCATGTCTAAGTTTCATGCATTGTGCTTTAGTAAAAAAGGGAGGAAATGTACCTCCTACAAGGTAGTTGACGATTGAGGCGTACCATGGTACCTTGGTTGAGACTGCATAGAGATGCTCGTCTGGAAACGACTCAGTTATATGTCCTTCTTCCTCCTTTTGGACAATCCTGCTTAGATGGTCGGCCACAGTATTCTCGATCCCCTTTTTGTCCCTTATTTCCACATCGAATTCTTGTAGTAGTAATATCCACCGAATGAGTCTTGGCTTGGCCTCCTTCTTCTTCATTAGATAACGGATGGCAGCATGGTCGGAATAGACTATCACTTTTGCTCCGAGCAAATAGGGTCTGAATTTTTCCAGAGCGAATACTACTGCCAGGAGTTCCTTCTCGGTGGTGGAATAGTTTCGTTGGCCAGGATCTAGGGTTCGTGAGGCATAGTAGATCACACCTGCCTTCTTATCAATCTTCTGGCCAAGAACTGCTCCCACAGCAAAGTCGCTTGCGTCGCACATGATCTCGAATGGTTTTTTCCAATCCGGAGTTTGGATGATGGGTGTGCTCGTGAGGGCTTTTTTGAGCTCATTAAAGGCTTCCTTGCATGCATTGGTGAATTCAAAAGGAACTTCCTTTTGGAGAAGAGTGGATAGAGGCAACGCTTTATTGGAGAAGTCCTTGATAAATCGTCGATAGAATCCCGCATGCCCAAGGAAGGATTGGACGTCTCGGACAGTGGAGGGGTAAGGTAAAGTCATGATCAGGTCTATCTTAGATTTATCCACCGCTATGCCTTCTTGGGAGACGACGTGTCCTAAGACTACTCCATGAGTTACCATGAAGTGGCATTTCTCATAATTGAGCACGAGGTTCATTGAGACACATCGTGCCAGAACCGTGCTCAAGTTATCAAGGCAAGCGTCGAATGTATTGCCATAGATGGTGAAGTCGTCCATGAAGACTTCAATGAGTTCCCCGATCATGTCTGAAAAGATGCTGGTTACTACCCTTTGAAAAGTCCCCGGGGCATTGCATAGGCTGAATGACATTCTTCTGAAGGCGAAAGTACCGAATGGGCAGGTGAATGTAGTCTTTTCTTGGTCCTCAGGTGCTATGGGGATCTGGTTGTATCCTGAGAACCCGTCCAAGAAGCAGAAATATGGCTTTCCTGCCAGTCGGTCTAGCATTTGATCGATAAATGGTAGGGGCAAATGGTCTTTCCTTGTGACGACGTTCAATTTTCTGTAGTCGATGCACATTCTCCAGCCGTTCTTGACCCTTGTTGTCACCATTTCTCCTTCGGCATTTTCCTCGACTGTGATCCCACTTTTCTTTGGGACCACATGGGCAGGACTCACCCATTGGATATCTGATATGGGATAGATAATGTCTGCATCTAGAAGTTTTTGTATTTCCTTTTGGACGATCTCCATCATGATTGGGTTGAGTCGTCGTTGAGGCTCTCTTGATGGCTTTACTCCATCCTCCAGTAGAATACGGTGCATGCATACAGCCGGGCTGACTCCTCTTAAGTCGGCCAGAGTCCACCCAATAGCTAACTTATGTTGCGTCAGTACTTTTATCAAGCTTTATTCCTGGCCTGGTTCCAAGCCACTCTTTATGATTACTGGGAGTGTGTTATTATCTCCTAGGAAGGCGTACTTCAGATGTCCAGGCAGGGGCTTCAGTTCTATTTTGGGAGCTTGCATCACCGAGGGTATAAAAGTATTTGATTTGAATAATTTTACCTCGTTGACTTCATATTCTAGTGCGAGAGGTTCCGAAACTGTTAAGTGGGCCACCATTTCATGCACGTCTTTGGTTAATTCGTAAGAGCCTTTGGCTCCATTGAGTATGGTTTCTAAGGGATCTGCTCTTGGTTCTATTTGAATTTCTTGGACCAGGTCGTCTAAAGCATCGAGAGCGTGAACTTCCTCGAATTCCATAGGGTACTTCATTGCTCGGAATATATCAAAGCTGAAAACCTCTCCTTCTACTTCCATTGATAACGTCCCACTTCCGCAGTCTATTTTCATTTTTGAGGTTCTAAGAAATGGTCGACCGAGAAGGATAGGAGCATGGTCTGTTGGCCCACTATTTTCCATTTTAAGGACGTAGAAGTCTGCTGGAAACACCAATTCTCCTACTTGGACCAAAACGTCTTCAAGTTTGCCCTCGGGCTGTTTGCACGACCGGTCTGCCAGTTGAATAGTGAGACCGGTGGGTTCGAGCGGCCCAATCCTAAGGCATGAGTAGATAGAGTAGGGTAAGACGTTGATTGATGCTCCAAGGTCTAGCATGCAGTTCTCGATCCGGATGTTGCCAATTGTGCACGGAATGGTGTAAGTTCCTGGATCTCCACATTTGGGGGGCACTTTGCGTTGTATGACAGCTGACACGTTTCTACTCATCAGCTCTTGATCGTTTTTAGTACTCCTCCTCCGGTTGGTGCAAAGATCCTTTAGAAACTTAGCATATCGAGGTATTTGCTTGATGGCTTCTAAGGGGGGGATGTTGATTTCGACCTTGCTGAATAACTCGAACACGTCTTCATCCATGACATGCTGTTTTTGCATGCGAGCAGGTACTGGAAATGGGAGAGTTGTGCTGATTTTAGGGGTTTCGGTTCTGGGTATCGGGTCAGGCCTGTGTTCCTTGGACGTATTTTCTTCTTCTTCGGCTACGTCCCGTTCTTCCTCAAATATGTCGTCGTCTTTATCGGCTGCTTCTTCTTCTAGAGTTTCGAGAGACTCGGGCCTCATTTGCTCTTCTTCGGGTAATCTTGGGTTCTTGTCCTCTTGCTCCAAAGGTTTGCCGACAAGCGTTTTCCCACTCCTAAGAGTCAAGGCGTTCACATCTTCCTGTATTTGAATGGTTTGTGAGAGGAGTCTGCTAGATTCATTAGCGAATGCGGACACTGAGGCGGCGAGTTGGGAGACGTGATTCTTCAAACCTGATAATTCTCCCTTTGTCTCGGCTTGGTTTTTATGCATAGTAGTGCTTAACAGCTGCACAGTACTTGACAATTGCGTCATCATGTCCTCAAGAGATTTGTTTCGTCCTGGATGATGGCTCGGGCATGTGTCAGTTTTGTGGTCTGTAGAACCACAGAACTCGCAAGGTCTTACTTGAACTGTTTGTATTTGTAAGAGCTGCATCACCATTTCCTTCATTTGTCTCATCTCTTCTGGCATGGAGTTTACTAATGCATCGGCTTGTGAGACATTTTTTGTTTGGAAGAATTCATCATGACAAGTAGTCTCTTCTCTAAATCGGGCATTTTCAGCAGCGTTGGCGATGAGATTCCTTATACCACTCAATGATAGATTCATCATGGAACCTCCTGCTGAGGCATCCAAGAGCATTTTATCTAAGGGTCTTAATCCATCAATGAGGTACTCGATGACCAGTTTCTCGGGCAGTCCAAGGGTACAGCAGCTCCTTTCTAGGTGATTGAATTTTTCCAGGTAATCGTACATGGTTTCATTTGGACCTTGCTTGATTTCTTGTAGTTGCCTCCTTACTTGCATTGCTCTTCCAGCTGGGTAGTATTTGTCTAGGAACTTCTTCTGCATCTGAGCCCATGTTCTTATGCTTCCGGAAGGCAATGAAAGGAACCAGTCATTTGCCGAATCAGTGAGGGAAAAATAGAATGCCTTTAATTTGAAGTCGTCCATATTCACTTGATTGGGCTTTAGATTCTGGAAAATACCATGTAAGCGTTGGAGGTAAGTTGTGGCAGATTTTCCTTGAGCTCCTGAGAATTTTGGCAGGCTGTGCGCCACTGATGCGTTGATGGTTATGTTTTCTAATTCAGGGCTCTCATAGATGCACCACGGCTGTGTCTCGAAATTAGGGGCATTTAACTCGCCCATAGTTGGTTCACGGTAGTTGTTATCCCCGTAATAGTCGTCGAAAGCGGGTTCTCGTATCGGCACTTGTCGAGGTTGAGGCGGTGGTGGATATCTAGGGGTTTTCGTACTGGACCAGCTGCATTCCGGTCCTCGGGTGGTTCTTGGTTTCTTCTGATGGCTTCCCTGTCACGAGCTCGTCTGCTTCGGATGAGTTGTTCCGGATCATCCATAAATGGAAGTGGCACCTCATCATTTCGCTCGTATAGGTTTATCTCATCGTCATCTTGGTAGTCATGGTGGCTTCCTTTGCGAGACATGGTTGTTTTGAAGCGCGTAATGATTCAAAGAACTTTATCCGATTAACTAATTCCCCGGCAATGGCGCCAATTTGACAGATGCTTATCGTCAGAGCAAATGTACAAATAAATTTATAATAGTCCGCTACTCGCAACTATACTAGTGGGTAGTATTTGGTAAGTAGGGGTCGAACCCAAGGGAATCAGGGGGATAGTCGTTCTTTGAGGGGGTTTATCCAGCGAGAGAGCGTGTTTTAGGTTGGTTGGTTGGTTTTAAAGCTACCAGCTAAGTGATTGATTTATTGATTGGTTGGTTGATTTTAGTACTGGAAAGTAAATAACAATTTTTATAATTAAAGGAAAGCATTCGGTTTCAGGGACCTTGTATTACATCCTGTTTATCATTGACCTTTAGTGACTCTACTAAGTATTCAAACGGTGTATCAAGGCCATTCCAAGCACTCGATTTGCGTACACTGTCTAGCCTATTCCAAGGACGTAGAGCACTTATTCTATTTAGACTAATACTCCATTCCCGGTTATATTAGCCTATGTGCATCCATTTGATCAATCATTCCCGATCAACCAAATGGTGTTTAAGATGAGTCAAACTTCTCAGATAAGCTTTGCCATTCCAAGCATCCACTTATCCGTACAAGTTTACGAACCCCGCTGTAGAGTTTTGCCATTCCAAGCATCCACTCTACCTTGGACGTTCTAACAGAATATATGGCACATAGAATAAGTTTTGAATACTAAGGAGAGACGCTAAGTTAATAGTCTAAAACATTTTATAATACAAGTCCACCCCTTCTACCGAATGAGGTGTTTAGCTACTATTCATCACGCTAAACATTATAACTAAGGAAATAAAAACAGTTGAATAAATACTAAGAATTACTTACAACCGTTGAAGCGCCAAGGGAGCTATCCTTTATTTCCAAAGCCAAACAAATATTACAACTTACAAAACTTTAGAGAGATAAGTGAATTTTGATTTTGAGGTGTGGGTTATTATACAAATGAGGGGAGGAGCTCCTCCTTATATAGCCATGGGAGGAGGAGGAGATGGCCACAAGTGTCCCATGGTGATTGGAGGAGAAAATGGAGGGAGGAGATGGCCACCACATGGAGGAAGGAGAGGAGGAGCAAGGAGGAGCCGCCACCTATGGAGGAGCAAAAGCCGCCGGTCACCATGTGGAGGAGCCGCCGGTTGCCGGTGGTGGAGGGAGGAGGAGGGGTGGCTTTGGCCACCTCTTGCCCAAGTGGCCGGTCATCTTGCCCAAATGTGAATTTTGTACAGTTTTGTGCAGTCTTTTCACAAAACTGTCAATGTGTTTTGTCCCGGGCTGTCTTGATTCCTCTCCTGATTCTTCTGATTAATTTGTTATGAGTGATTCAACGTCAGGATCCTTGATATTTCTTCAGTCGGCATATGATCTTGACCTTGGATTGACTCGTAACATCTTTTCTGCTTTAAAAGCTCCTCTTTAGCATGTATTCTCTCTAAGCTCTGAAATACCTTGTAGAAATATATCTGAACTAACAAGCAAAAGTTAAATAGACAAAATGTCTAATTAAGGGGGCTATACTGTGTTTATGATTCGTATAATTTTGGTCCATCAATATGGATGTGGAACTATGGACACAGGCGTTCGACCACGGTGGATTTCGTTGGGGCAACATGACTACGAATGCTTCAGAGTGTTTGAACAAAATTCTGAAGAATGGACGTGATTTGCCAGTTTTGTCACTGGTTATGTACACGTTTAAGCAGATATCTACTTTTTTCGTCAAGCGTTCCCAGAGCCCGTACAACAACGAAAGAGCACTGTTTCCTCCGAAAATTTGTGAAAGATTGGCAGAACTACGGGCTAGGGCTGAGTATCACATGGCGACGCTCTACAATCCAGTAGGCGGTGGTTTTGATGTACTGACCAGAAAGAACCATGTCACGTACAAGGTTTGTCTGGCTACACGAACATGTTCGTGTGTGAAGTGGACATTGTTGAAGTACCCTTGTTCTCATGCCATCGCAGCTTGCAGATCCGCCCGGGTTGACTACACAGATTATGTCCTCACAGAATACACGCTCGAAGCGTACTACCGGACTTGGGGTTATTTTTTCAACCCCTTATTACACGAGGATTTTTGGTGTGATTTTGAAGGCCCTATTTTTGTTCCGAATCCACGATTCAAACGTAACAAAGCTGGCAGACCCCCAACCAGACGTAGACGTAACGAGATGGATCAGCGACATCTACATTTAGGGGAATCTAGCAGTTAGGCAGCGTCTTCATCAAATCCGACCCCACGAATCCAGAGATGCACACACTGCCACTTAGTAGGTCACAACAAGCGTGCTTGTCCAACTCGCAACCAGAATTAAGCCAACTATGTTCTTTGTAATTCATCTTTCCTCATGTGCTCAAGTTGAAGTGGTTTTGCAACAACTATCATAACTTCAGTACAAATCATGAAGAAATGTTATATAAACTTTAGTAAAAACCAATATTCAACTACCATCAAATGACAAAACATGATAACACATGACACAAATGTTATACAAAACAAAGGAAATCAACAACACATGATCCTCATTCTTCCGCTCCCCGTCCACCTCGTCCTCTCCATGGTCTCTTTCCTAAATTATTGATATAAGAATATCTAGATTCTCTACGCTCGCGCTCGCTTCTGCGCACTTCTTGTTGTGAAGAGCTAGAAGGTCGGTACTGATCATCGGTCGCGTCTTCAACATGTGTATCAATATCCTCCTCTCCTCCGATATCAAGATCAGCTGCATCACGTGAATCATCTTATTAAATTACCATGTTTAGTTGATAAAAATAATTGAAGTGTGTATACAAAGTACCAGTACCCATATCTAGAGTAATAGTGTCTGGATCAACACCCACAATAGCAAGATCCGTAAGCTTCCCCACTTCCGTATACAAATGGTGGAATATATCATGAAACCCCCTACGTGAATAATCATCCGTGCTGTTGAGGAAGTAAGAACTGGCATCACGTGCACCAATGACGTAACCACGTATCTGTAAAATGCAAAATAATTATAAGTATGTAAACCAATTACTGACTAATATTTAATAATAATGTATTTGGTTAATTGAACTTACATGATCGGGTATCATATATGAATCTGGCCGATAAGAATGATGAGTTTCCTGCACATTCTCTTCTCCATCTTCCTCCACATCCTTGTCTATCCTCGACTGATATAAACGATGAGTGTGTCTCGAATACCAAGGGAAATACTGTGCAGTGGGATCGTCAATATTACCATACGGGTCCCCCATATCTCCATCTATCAATATCTCATGGCGATTATTCCACAATGCAATGTAACTGGCGTTGAAGACAGCCCAATCCTTATTCTTCTTCCTATCCATTCCGTGGATAGGGTCTGAACTTCCAATTGGGTGTGGCGGAACACCTTGTCAAAAACCGTACTATCTCGCAACACGTGCGGGATGATGCCACTCAATTATGTTGTAACATATAAGTGGCACATCAACCCTCCAAGTGGTTTGTTGACCCTCGATACAAATCGGGTTCAACAACCTAAGCATGGCGTAATCATACGGTCTCCATATGAAATCTCCCGGTTCCATTTTCTGTATACAATCACGATACTGCAACAAACTCCCTTTTGGTACTCCTACCCAACGTTTTGGCCCAATCCATTTCCTGTACATAAAAGTTAAATATCAGTTAAATATAAGTAAAGATAAAATACTTATAATAAAAAATTTCTAAACATAAATACTTACAAGTACGACCACGCTCCACGCAAAGCTGGTTCGAACTCTGCATCTGCTGAAGGCAACACGACAGGAACTAATATATTCGGCACACCAATGCGGGATAGTCTGTCCCAGGACCAAAACTGGATAATTAAAGGCACACCAGCAAGCTGACTGTGTGCGATCGTACATGCAGTATACATGTTACTATACAGACACGCTAACACAGCACTTCCCCAACTATAGTTTCTAACCCTATCAAGGTCCTCTAACAAGGGTAGAAAGTAAAGCGGAATCTCCTTACCGCTCTTGTCACCGAATAATGTCGAACCTATAAGATTGAGTAGATACGCCCTTGCATATTTCTTCAATGTCTCATCATCTGCATCCACGGGAATCTGTCGCAAACGGTTCGTAAACCAACTTCTCTTTGCCATACCGGGTGCTCTGTCATAACACTCGGGGTATACTCCCAGCAATCTTACACACACCTCTTCAAAATTTAGCCTCGACTATCCCATCACAGGCTCTCCTTCTACAGGGAGCCCAGTAAGTAATGACACGTCCTGCAACGTGATTGTGGTCTCACCATCATTGAAATGAAAGGTGTGAGTCTCTGACCTCCACCTCTCTACCACAGCTGTCAATAATGATGGATCAGCCTTCACATCGCAGACCTGAGTCCATGCATAAAATCCAGCAGCAACCACATAATGGCGTATTCGATGATCAATGGGCAATGCACCCCCTTTGTAAATCTCAAGGGGTTCGTTTGCATTTCCTTTTGTATTCAACTGTCAACCAAAAATGGCAATAAATATTAGTAACATATTAAATTATGAATGATAATTAACTTATATTAACAAACTAACCTCTGGCTTCCAAATCGCCTCAGTACGATGTTTGTCCTGTTGACGTAGGACTGAGTTGTCAATCGGACTAGGATGAATTATTTCATCCGCATCCATATTCGGATGCAAAATAGCTTGCGAAGATCTTTGTGAAGATGATGCTCTATATGAGTCCATATCTGCATCACGAATTTCATCAGAAACCAAATTCAAAATTAACAATCAAATAACAATTAACAATAACATAATTCACCAAAAATTCACCAAAAATTCAAAAATTAACAATCAACAATTCATTCAAATTCTTTGATTCAAATCAACAATTAACCCTCAATAGATCAACAATAAACTAACAAAATCAACAATAACAATACCCTATTCACCAATTCCCCAATAAAAAATATATTCTATATAAAATAACTCTATGTAAACCCTAATCTATATAATTGACAATTAATGTCATTACCGGACGTTCCGCGGATTGGAGAGCAGCAGCAGGCGTCGCCGAAATGGAGCAGCGTCGGCAGAGGCGCGGAGGCGAGAGCAGGAGAAGCAGCGTCGGCAGAATGGAGAAGAAGAAGGAAACCCTCGATTTACTATTCACATGATACCGGTTCCTCCTAAATCGATATTATTATGATCCCGGTTTCCCTCGTACCGGCATTGAGGTGTATGACATATAAGCGCCACTTGGTCCACTACGTCCCATATCGTTCCACATTAGCCATTTTCAAAGAGTCCTGGTGCGTGAAAAACCGGATTAGAAGTTCCGGTCCGAGAGGAACCGGTATTATTAAAAAATGGGATAGATTGATTATTTGAGTTTCAGTTGGTGCATTTGGGTTATTCGAGTTTCATTTTGGGGCAATTGGGTCAATTTTCCGCAATTTGATAAAATCAGATGGAGGGTAGATAGGGATCCAAGTCCTTTGGGGGCATTTACTTCAGGGCTGCTCTGAGCTCAATAAAAGTCCTTGGTTATGTAAGGAAAATTCGATAACCTCTTGCCAATCTTCTGTACCAATTTTGGTCATTGATTTTGCTTCTTCTTCTTTTTTCCACTTCCAAGGTGCTAAAATGTCCAGAATTGATTCTGCATCAACTTCCTTACTTCCTTTTGATTTTCTTCACTGAGAATTGATAGAATGTTTGCATACAGAGTTTGACTGGGCAAGTGAGTTCTGTAGAAGGACAATGTCCATTGCTCTGTATCAGATCGGTCCAATTCACAAATAAAAAATGCAGCAAGCAAAGTGTTTATTATTATTATTATTATTATTATTATTATTATTATTATTATTATTATTATTATTATTTTGACTTTCGAGCTAAACTCTTGAAATTAATATCTACTCATTTTAAGCCTTGATAGGAACTTGAACCTGAAATTATCAAGCACCGGGGAAACACTTTAACTACCTTGGCAGCCCTGCAAAAAGTGTTTATTATTTAAGTAGGCAAACCTTATCCCCAAACCTCACATACATGATTATATCTAATATACTAAAAAACACACAAACTAACAGCAATTACATAAAACTTAAGAAAATAACCCCCAGATCAACCAAAACCAATTTCAAGTCGCAGTTTTAAAATACTGGCACTTTTTATATCGGCCTCGCCACAGGATTGGTGCCAGTTTTGTGCATTGGGTCCATTCCAGTTGCACCATATTCTGCGTCTCTGTATCCTGGTCCATACTTGCTGCTGAACATCCCGGCGTGCAGCATCAACAAATAAAGCAGCTGAGTGAACGCCAAGATGATGATAAATGCTTCCAACACCCTCAGCCTCCATCCCCTGTATCCTCCGACATTGATCTCCTTGCAAGCAAGGCCGAAAGCTAATGCAGTAATGGCCCAAGCAACTAGAGCTGATGAAGCAGCAGCTGACAAGCTGTCGTTCCTCCAAGCCCGGATGTGGTTGCCACCGACTATTTTTGAAGCCACACCCACCACGCCAGCAAGCAGCGCAAAGGTTAGGAAGAACATGGTTGCACCATTTCCTCCAAAGCCTGCAAATTCCACAGTTACAACAACAAGACTTTTTTTTATTTTTCTTGGTTCGAAGTATGTGCTATAATAAAGTCTGATTCAGATCCGATGCAGTGGTGGAACAAAATGCTACAAGTGATAAATACTATTTTAATTTAAATGACACTATTTTGATCAAAATGACAACGTTTTATCAGTCGACGCTGCACCGGATCTTTTTTTTTCAAATTAAAGTAAAGTTGATTTGGTGCGGCTTACTGGGGTGATGGGTCTGGCCATTGATGAACTTGTTCATGCACCAGCTAGCAAAACCGACCACAATCAAATACATGAAGAGATTCAGGAAGAGCAACGGAGCTGCTATGTTCCTCCCCACTGTCTGAGCCATGATTATGATGATGTTGTTGTTGTTCCCAAAATATGAATTAGCTGTGAATTCAAAAGCAAGATGATATGTTACAAACACCCAAACAACACTGCACGGCTTTTGCTTCTTTGTTTGAGTTTGCCGTTGTTGAAGTGTTTGTTATATAGAGAATGTGAGGAGGTATGGGGTGGGACACGTGTCACGCTGTTAGGTTAACATGAAGCTAATACGGTTACACGTGGAAGGACACATGGCACCAAAATATATAGCTGAGTCGTACTCTCGTCGGCATTTAGCGCCGTGGGCCGAAATAAGCCTTAGAGCGCTCTGAATCCGGGGTCAGGCTGAGCCTTCGATTATTAGGCCCGGCCCAAAATGCGAATTTGATTTAAAATAATATAATTATTATTTTAAGGACGTTCTTGATATATAAAGAATGTATTTTTTCACATCTATTAAATCTCACACGTCCAAACTAGTAGTATTTGCGTTTAACGAGTTATTTGTCGATTAATTAGTCATTTCTTTAGGGCCGAAATTAGTCTGACCCTACGAAAAGCCCTATAAAATAAATGGTCAGTAACGATTTTAGGGGTAATGAATTTTCTCAGTGCCCGACCCTAATGTTTAAAAGACTAAAGTTCATTAAAAGACCTATTCAATCTAACCCGATAGGACTAGAGCTTATCCGATCAGCCCCATTACCGACCTCTACTCTCATGCCCCACGTTCCCATATTTTACACAATATATTATTCTTACCACACCTTGCCTTTTAGTGGAACTCTGTTTATGATGGATGACAAAGATAATGACTAAAGGTTAATTTGCTATGGATATGGACGAATCTCTCTCATCCATTTAACAGCTTTAAAATTTTGTAATGACGATGCTTATATATATATATATTTATTTATCTCTTAATTAATTAGCTTGTATTCTGTCGGGTGGATTTTCAGAACTGAAACCAGAACGCACAATATAAGGGCATCATTTATGATGATCTTATCAATTCTTTTGTAATATTTTTCTATGCTAAAGATTGTTTAGCAATCTTTAGCATAATATTAAATATGCTCTCTTAACAATGAGAAATGAATAAAAAGTTCATCTCGATTATGAAATATATTAATTGAAACTAGTATAATATTAAATATTAATTGTATTCCAAACATAGCATAATTGGATCTTAATTTGTAGAAACCGACAAAATAGAATTATTGATATATTTTTTTATATTTTTAAAATTATAGCAATTACAATAGTGATGGAAATATTACTTTACTGAAGATCACACGTGTCGGCATGACAAGCTATCACTTTGGTTGTGAAATCACTTGAGGGAATAGATTGACGATTGATCATCAAACAATCTTTGTTTTGGGCACTATTTTTTTTATTGATTGTTTTGGGCACTATTAAGAGGAAAAAAAAAGTAAGATTGGATCCACAATCTTATTTCTTTTTACTATTACGGATGGCCAAAAGATCATCAGCAAGAATGTCCTTGGGCACCATTATTATAAAATATCATCAGCTTTTTTCTTCTCTCTTACCTTCTCACAATCTTTTTCCAAAAACTTCTCTTAATATTGACCAAAGGCAACAAACAAAAATCATCATGTAAAATACATCATCCACTCTTATAATAATTATTTGGATAGGATAACTATTATGTGATTTTTGAATCAAAACCATAACAAAAGAGATCTCTATTTAAAGAACTCGGAAAATCAAATTTTTTGGTATTTTAAAAAAATATTTTGACTGATTATTTTTTCATATATATCATTATTATTTTTTTTGATATGGGGTTATAACATATGAAAAACTAAGGAAAATGTTTCTCCAACAACAATGAGCCACGTGGGAGTGGTTTGTTAACAATTTGATGTACATTTTCTTTACAAAAGACCGTCGTTTCGGTCGTCTCATAACACGGTTGTGCAAACTGCAAACCTTTTTTTGGATAGGAAAACGGCATGAAGGCTACAACCATGAGACACCGGGAGAGCAAGAGACGAACACTAAGACCGACATTAGACTTTAACAGACATCATATGATCGACTTGACCTACTAAGCAATTACCCGCCTGAAACAACACTGGCAACCCAACCAACTGAAATGTACAATAACAACAAGACATACCCAGCTGACACTGAAAAAAACAACTCCAGTCTAAATTAAAAGAAGACACCACAATTAAAGCTCTCCAAGAACTCCCAAAGCAAGCAGCCTCCAAACCCAGCGGCCTCCAACAAAATGGCACCTCGCCAGCAATATGACACTCGCAAATTGTAATTCTATCCCCTGTTCAAGCAAGTGTTCTAGGTTGTGTTTCAACAGACCTTGAAATCTTTCCACCACAGTGCAATAAGCAGTACGAACAGAACAGTAAAACAGGAGCACGCACAGATTGATAACCCAGTTCGGCTACGCCTACTCTGGGGGGTTTCCTACACCCGGAAAAAGGGACAACAAATCTTTATTACGAGTATAGAGCTTTCCACAGGGACTTACACTTACATAACCTCGGGTTTGTAATTGCCTAGCCTAGATACCCATGTATTTATATGTCAGGACGATCTCCAAAATCTGCTCTAGATATCTCATCAAATATTTAGGAAGATATTCCTAAATATTCGATGCATATCTTTATCCAATCGGTGAGAGGAATAACCAAAGACTTCCTCCCCAAGTCAGCCACGCCATCATCAGATCTGATATGTAGATATTCATTTGAATATTCGCTGGTCGACTTCAGTTCGAATCTAAAAGATCCTCGATCTTTAGAACCTTCCGGAAGATCTTTGCGTCTGCTCCACGCTGTACTGTAGTTCCAGAAAGTGTTCGAACTTCCCCTGAACTCCTGCTCGAACTGTCTAAGGCCGTTTTGCCAACAGCATGCCATTCATGGGAACATCAATCTCCCCCTTGGCATTTTGGCAAAACCAAATCTATGCTTTAGACACAACTTGAGGTGCCAGAACGGTTACCTCAACATACTCCCCCTTTTTGCCACAAACTGGCAAGGGGTCCAATCGAGTTCGAACAGCAAATCAAACTTCATACAGACGACTCATCATCAGTGTCGTCCTCAGAATCTGCATCACCAGATTCATCATCACTCGGGTAGCTGAGGGCACGAGCAAGATGTTGATGCGCCTGTGTTGTTCCTTATCAGCGGCAATGATGGCATTCAGATCTGTGAGCAGCTTGCTCCTCTCATCACGACCTATTCTGGCTCCCCCTTGACTCGATTCCGCAACATCTTATCCTTTCTGGTTGACCTCCTTGAGGTCATTCACGTGACGGCCCTTATACAGCTTGTGGTCAACGATGAACTTGTTGGGTGCCTTTGAGAGATGGTGAGTCGAGGCCTTCAAATCTGGAGCTTGATGGATGATCAGCTCATATATCAGAGATGGGAAGCAAAGCTAGTGCAGTGTTCTCGTCGAAGTGGCATGTTCAACAATCTATTTGAACATCACTCTGCCCAGGTTGAACTTCAGCTTACTCCCTATCTGATAAATCAGTTGGGCCATGTCCTTATTGACAGTAGAGCGATGAGTAGACGGCCTCCAGTTGGAAACAGCAATGAAAAATAGCATCGAACTGACTCAGGCCTCCACCGAACAGAGCCTGCATTGATGGTGCTCACTATGTTCTCAACGCTTGATTCCTCTTCATCAACAGCTGGGTCGTCCATGGAATAGTATACATTGATCAGCTCAGGATCAATCTTGATCCTTCTTCCTCTAACAAAGAAGACCCCATAATCTGCTTCTCCAATGACCCCAAACCCAGGAGGAAGGTTTACCATGGCTTCACGCACCAATTTCTCGTTGAACGGCTTGCATCTGTCCAACGTCCAGAATAGATCAGATTCCTTGAGCACCTCAATCACTTCCTTTCCCTTGTATCGGGACTCATCTAGCAACCTCTCGGAAATGATTTTCCTTTTCAGCACACAGCTCCATTTCAATACAGCGTCTCTATTAACGAACCACACCCCTTTCTTGACCTTTCCCACTGGAACAGTCTCAGACTCAGGGCTGGGACTTCGCATCTCCTGGCATCTTCAAAGACGGGAACCGCAACATCGTGCTTCCTTTTCTTAGAAGAGCCGACTCCCCCTGCACCAATGCTGTCCTCAGCAACCTTCTGAACTGATCCCTTTGTAGTCTTTGCAAAAACTACCTTCTTCTTTTCCTTCTTTGTCCTTTTGAGATTGACAATAGGGACAAGGTCCTGGTCATCTTCCGAAAGAGTAACTTCCCTTGACACTGGCTTTGTAGACACCCCACGAACTGATGTATCATCCTCCTTCATATGACGATCACCTTGAATGTCTGCAGGTACAGCCACTATCTCCTTAGCCAGAACATCCTCTAGAGCTGGTGCAGTTTTAGCTT
The DNA here is from genome assembly GCA_033675215.1 of Rhodiola kirilowii. Lineage (NCBI taxonomy): Eukaryota > Viridiplantae > Streptophyta > Magnoliopsida > Saxifragales > Crassulaceae > Rhodiola > Rhodiola kirilowii. The sequence goes on from JAUCNB010000027.1 coordinate 570,467, forward strand.
TAGTCTGAACACTCGGTTCCATAGTTGGAACATTTGCAACTTTCTCGGTAGCTGACTCTTCTGCCCCAACACTCTGGGCATGCTGATCTTCCTCAGAACTTCCCATTCCCTGATCCTTCTCTTTTCCAAAATCTTCCATGACATTATCAATGTCTTTGAATAGCTCTTCCAACTCTTCATCCCTTTCAGTAGGATCAGATTCTTCTAGAATGGCCTTTTTGAACACATCTTTCTTCTCTGATGGATTAATCTCCTCTGTCATAGTCTCAGCAAAGCTCACCGATTTGTTCCCCCTCCGATACTCCAAGCTTCTCATCAGAGCCATCAATAGATGCTTCATCAATCACCACCTTCCTTTTTCTTGAGGAATCAAGACACTTTTCTGCCTCCTTATTAGAAATAGCAGAGAGCTTCCCTCTGCTTGAACTGATCTTGGCCAGACATTGTCTTGGAGAAACAACTAGGTGAGTCCCCTTCTTTCCAAGAAAACCTCCCGGACGAATATACCCAGAAGCATGGATTTTCGCCCTCCATACTCCTGATACACCAGCGCCTTTAAACACAGAAATACCGGGCTCTCCTTCTTTTATGGGCCCAGTGCCATCTTGACCAACATCAGCCCTACTGGCTTCACCACCCACATTCACAACTTCCTCCAACACAATATCTTCAACAGCAGAAATATTTGTGGAAGGAACAGTCTGAGATTTAGGGCATACCTCATACGGTAAAAGTACTTGTGTTGAACCAGCATCGATTAGTTTAGGCGTATCCACCATGTCCAACTGAGGGATTTCAGCTGTTGCTCCTCCGCCAGTCTTCTTTGCTACGGCCAAAGATTCGGTGTCAGATCGTAAAGACGACGCCTTTTTCGACTTCGGAGCCTTTGATTTCGGAATCTTAGGTTTTGCCGCCAGTGCCTTGGAAGTCTGCATGTTCTCCTTCTTCTCAAATATACTCCGCCTATTCCACTTTCCAAATCAGTCAACTCTCGTTCCAAATAACGGTATGAAAAATATTCGAGAATATTCAAAAAATTCATCTTCAAGCATTGTGCCATCTGTTCCAGCTCTCCTTCCTTAGGTGGTCAGTCCAACTGTTCAACTGGATTTTCGACTATGACTGACCACCGTTGGATGCATTCAGTGATCAACACCACAAAGACCCACAGAGGATCTGGGTGTTCCGAGCCGTGAGATGCCATATGAGTTGAGATGGGTCTTGATATATCTCTGAGTGACCATCTTCTGAGATCCTCCATATTCATCTCTCCTTGTGTGACTCCAGGCATGTTTCTGAAACTGTATCACCTTCCGTTTCACCAGTTTCCTAGAACAGTTGTCAACATGGATTTGTGCGCAGCTCCAATCAGACCTTGTGTGTAGGGTCTTATCTACTCCCCCTCGCAGAAATCTATGTTTGACGTTTGCACAATGTGGAACCATCTGATGCTTTCCACAAGCTTGGACGTCCTTTGGACACGTTAGTCCCATCCCAATGAAGTAGCAGTTCTAGGCATCCCTTTTCCCTTTCATCAGTGTATTTCCATTCTTGTCGAGAACAAGGCATGAGTAGCTGGAGAATGACACATAATTTCCATCGTCGCACAGTTGACTGATGCTGATGAAGTTCATTGTCAGTCCTTTGACAGGAAGGGTGTTCTCAAGTGCAGGGAGATCCGGAACCATCAATGTCCCACAGCCGATCACCTGACCCTTTCCACCATCCCCGAAGGTGACAATCCACATCTTCTCAACAGGTCTAATATGTGTTAGATATTGAGAGTTACCTGTCATGTGGGCAGAGCATCCGCTGTCGAAATACCAACTGTCAAGCTCTGTGCAGCTTGAGAAGCACGCCATCATGCAAGCAGTTTGGTTTGCCTTTGTTGTCCAGACCTGATGTTGTCGGGGTTTGGTCCGTTATTGGTATGTCCGTCGTTCAGCAAGAAACAGGCGACACTTCAATTTGATGTGTCCCATCTGGTGGCAATACCAGCAAGTGCGTGTGTCCATCCTACGCATTAAGGGTGAGTGATCACAACTTTGTGTGTGAGTCCTGCGCGGTTTTCCATCAGTCTTTCCGATATCAGCAATATTCTTTCCCTTAGACTGTTTAACCTTCTGTTCAGCTGACGGTTCCGTCACTTGCTTTGCTTTAACAAATGTGGTGCCTTTTGAGGAACTTTCTTCAGTGAACCCCAAGCCACGATAACCAGACTCCATCCGTTGAGACTCTAAAGTATCATTAAGGTCATTAGTGCCAAAGTTCAACATTCTTACCGATCGTTTGAGATCGTTGAGCTCCTTCTTAGTATCCGAGTGATCCATCTTTTCTGACTCTAACTGAAGTTCCAGCTGTTCGATCTTCCGTAGTTGGAACACTTCCTTGCGTCTCAGATCTGTGATGGTCGTCCTTAGACCTGCCATGCCGACTGGATGAGTCTCCCGATCTTTCTCCATGTCGAGTTTCAGTGTTGAAACTGTACCCATGAGTTTCACATTTTTGGCAAGCAAGTTGGCCCTCTCTTGTTTCATCTCAGCCAGTTGAGTAGTCAGGGAGGCTACTGTGACTTCGAGTTCTATCTTCAATGTGATTAGTGTCTCAGCCTCCTGCCTGATCTGGTCCTTCTCAACAGTGACACTTGCAACTGTGTCATTCAGCTTCTTGTTGACTTTGATCAGTAGTAGCCACTTCTCGGACAGATCCTTATATGTCTGAGCCAGAGACTCTTGCGTGAGTTCTTCATCATCACAGTCTGAGAGGTCGTCACCCGGGAGTTCCAACTGAGTTGAAACAGTTTCACTGGAGTTGCTGCACTCTCCTAGTGTAGTGACGAAGGCCACAAAGTTGTTGGTCTCACTTCCCTCTTCATCTGACTCACTGTCGCTGAGGTTGGCCACCATTGCCTTCTTCTTTATGAGAGTGTTGGCGCATTGTGATTGAATGTGCCCGAAGCCTTTGCACTCATGGCACTGGATCTCCTCTTTTCTTTTGTCAGACGGCTCTTGTCTCATGTCACTAGATCTTGACCTACTGGATTTCCAGTTACGGAAATTGGTAGATAAGGACTGACCTTGTTCTGGACCGCGTCTGTTGATTTTCCTCACCATTCTGCCAAAGTTCTGATCCATCATTGCCAGTTGCTCAGTAGTGCATTCACCATCCAGTTTGTCTTCTGGTATGTCCACCTTCAGTGCTATTCCCTTTACTTCTCCGGTTAGGAAATTATGATTGATCTCGTAGGTTCTGAGGGAACTTGTCAGCTCGTCCAGCTTTAACTTGGAGATGTCATGCATTTCCTCAATGGCCGTCACCTTCATGGCAAATCTCGGAGGGAGTGATCTCAGGACTTTGCTCACCAATCTTTCCTCGTCTATGTGTTTCCAGGTGGCAAAGTTTGATCCATCTAGCAGCGGAGGTCTGGTGATGCTTTGCCCTTCCTTCAGAGTCATCTTGAACAGTTCAGGATCTCACTCAGTGTGTCGAGTGTTTGCTCTGATACCAATTGTAATTCTATCCCCTATTCAAGCAAGTGTTCTAGGTTGTGTTTCAACAGACCTTGAACTCTTTCCACCACAGTGCAATAAGCAGTACGAACAGAACAGTAAAACAGGAGCACGCACATATTGATAACCCAGTTCGGCTACGCCTACTCTGGGGGGTTTCCCACACCCGGAAAAAGGGACAACAAATCTTTTTTACGAGTATAGATCTTTCCACAGGGACTTACACTTACACAACCTCGGGTTTGTAATTGCCTAGCCTCTATTCCTCCGTCTCTCAGATTTGCAACCAAGGTTCGTCGCAACTCCCCTTGATCCCCTTCGTCCAGACCTTCTGTCCGAACGTGCTCGATCTTCTCCTGAAGCTCGGTCGCTTTCTCTCGAAAGCAGGTCGTTCTGTTCGTGCACTGAACGTGATAACTCTGGTCAGTCTAAATGGCACAGATCAGACTGAACTTACACCGATGTATTTCCAGTGGGGAAAACACACTCGGCGGTCGCTTTCTTCTTCTCCAATCGGTAGGGTTTCCTCGTGTATATTTGATCTTGAAAGCGATACAGATTATGGACGTCCTACCCATGTATTTATATGTCAGGACGATCTCCAAAATCTGCTCTAGATATCTCATCAAATATTTAGGAAGATATTCCTAAATATTCGATGCATATCTTTATCCAATCGGTGAGAGGAATAACCGAAGACTTCCTCCCCAAGTCAGCCACGCCATCATCAGATCTGATATGTAGATATTCACTTGAATATTTGCTGGCCGACTTCAGTTCGAATCTAAAAGATCCTCGATCTTTAGAACCTTCCGGAAGATCTTTGCGTCTGCTCCACGCTGTACTGTAGTTCCAGAAAGTGTTCGAACTCCCCCTGAACTCCTGCTCGAACTGTCTAAGGCCGTTTTGCCAACAGCATGCCATTCATGGGAACATCACAAATTAAACCAAGGCCTAAAGCAAAGAACTCTCCCGCGTGGATTAATTTAGGAAGTATGCACACTCCAGAGGATTTGCATCTGTCTTAGTCCAGAATTTCCTTATCGTTCTTGCCCAGTTAGCAGCTCTATCCGCAACCTCATTTCCTCCCTTAGAACATGTTCCAATGTCCATCCTCTCGATTAGCCTCTAGTAAGCTGAAGCATTGGTTAACCCACAATGACGCTTTCCCCAGCCTAGACTTCCCTTCCAGCACAACGTCCACAGCTTCTAGAGAATCAGATATGACGACCACCTTGTCAATTTTTAGCCTTGTAGCAAGCAAAAGACCCTGTAAAATTGCAAAAATTTCTCCTTCAATGGCACTCTTGCAATAAGTGTGTTAGTTTTATGGCATGTAGTTTGGCAAAACTTAGTATAGTTGTTCAAGACTGGAAGAGACAACTGTCCTGGAACAAGTTGAAGGAAATGGAATGTTTCCTAATTCAGATTAGGAAACTCAGTTGACCGTTGGAGATAGATACGGTTGCATTTGGAAGGACAATAGTTAGAAGTTTCCTAATTCAGTTTTGGAAACTTGTTTCAACCGACCTAGCACAACTCAGACGCAGCAGTGAATATCTGGGAATGGATTCGGTAAGTCGGTGCTAAGTTGCATGTTGAAGTCATCAAGAAGTCGGTTGGAAGTTTACTTGCGCCTGAAGATATCTTAGTGATAAAGATAATCGAAGATTGCCTAATTGAGATTGAAGATATATTGGAGGATTATCAACAAAAGATATGCGCAAGATATTAGGAAAGATTTCCTAATGATAGAGGCGGTTTAGATTACGAAACCTATTCGTTTTAAGCTTTCTACCGCTCTATATAAGTAAGGCTAATGCTTAGGTATTAGTTAGCACTTACGGAGAAATAATTCACGCTCATACTCACTGAAGGGAGGAGGAGGCAAACGGCCGGTGAACTAATCATCACTAATTACTCACGGCGCTCGTATTCAATCTGTTCTGGTGCTCGACAGATTGATCGTAGAACAACGTTGAAGCTACACGCACTGGTGTTCTAAACTGCGCATTCGAGAGAAGGCGTTGATTCTCACAGAGAATCATATTGGTGGATACGGCGGAGGAGCTCAAATCTAGGGGGAGTCCTAGATTGCAATTGCTACAGTGTCCGAGGCTCAGGTTGTTTAAGAGGGAGCCTGTAAATGGTAAACCCTGTACTCGCAATACTCATCGTTAGTGAATTGCTATCCACCGGGCTAAGAGTCAGCCCCCCAGACGTAGGCTCGTTAACGCCAAACTGGGTAACAACTTTCCGTGTCGTTTATTTTCCGCACTGCATTTATTATTTGCATAAGTTGTTCTAGTATTTATTCTGCACTCGACCAGAACAACATCTTAACTACTATGAGAAGATTTCAATTGGTATCAGAGCAAATACTCGACACACAGAGTATGATCCAGAGGTTGTTTGAGATGGATTTAAGAGAAGGGCAGAACATCACTCGACCACCGCTGCTAGAAGGAAACAAATATGGCTATTGGAGAGTGCGGATGAAGGCCTTCCTAAAGTCTCAGGATGAATAAGTTTGGGAAGCTGTTGAAAACGGGTGGACACACCCAGTGATCACCAAAGTTGGCAAAGTTAGCCTTCTAACTAAAGACAAGTGGACCGAGGTTCATAAGAACGCTGAAGCTGCAAACTCCAAAGCAATGAATGCTATATTCTCAGGAGTTGATGGAAAGAATTTCAAGATGATTTCTACCTGTGAGATTGCGAAGAAGGTGTGGGACATACTACAAACCGCTCATGAAGGTATGACCAAAGTTAAAATATCTGGAATGGAGATGGTCACGTCAAAATTTGAAAATCTAAGAATGCAGGAGGACGAGACCATATCTGACTTTAATATAAGGGTTCTCGATATCTCTAATGAATCGTTTGCACTTGGAGAACCCATGGCCAAAGAGACATTGGTGAGAAAGGTGATGAGGTCTCTTACAAAGCAATTCGCTATGAAGGCTCTTGCTATCAAGGAAGCACATGATGTAAAGACCATGAGATTGGATGAACTAATGGGGTCTCTTCAGACCCATGAGATGGATATCAATGAAGAAGAACAACTCATGAAGTTTAACAGCATCGGTCTGAAAGCTGAAGTCTCTGTTGTTCCAGACAAGGCAGGGGAGATGTCTGAACAACAATACACAATGTTGTCAAGGAACTTTGGAAAATTGACGAAGAGGCAATACAATAAAGGAACTGATTCTGGTCAGTCTTCTAGAACCAGATTCCAGAAGGAGGAGAAGGATCAAAAGAAAAATAGAGCTGAAGGCTTTAATCCGGACAACAAAGGCAAAGGGATACAATGCAGAGAATGTGAAGGCTTTGGATATATTCGAGCAGAGTGTATCAACACACAGAAGAAGAAGAATGCCTATGGCGTCAACTAGAGTGACAGTGAATCTGATCAGGAAAGAGAGACTGACGGAGCCCACTGCACTGTCGTTAAGGTGCAATGTTCTCTGTACAAATAAATTTATATTTTTCCGCTACTCGTGACTACACTACTGGGTAGTAAGTGATAAGTAGGGGTCGAACCCAAGGGAATTAGAGGGATAGTCGTTCTTTGGGGGATTTGTACAGCGAGGGAGCGTGTTTTAAGTGGATTGAGATTTTAGCGCGATTAACTAAGCTACTGTTTTTGGTTTTTTTGGTTTTGAGTGCGGAAAAGTAAATTACAGAAAATAAATACTGAAATTAAATGACTGAAAGTAAAAGAGTTAAGGGAAGAAGACTTACAGTGGGTGATGCGTGATTGCGATTCCTCCGGTAGATGAGTGGTTGATGGTTGTAGTTGATCGAGCAGTTTATAAAAGTAAGTACAGGGGGGTTTTTGTAATCAAAGAGAAAGTATTCGGTTTCAGGTACCTTGTATTATAACATGTTTATTAATAACTGTTAGTAACCTTTCTAAGTATTCAAAGATGAATCGAGGCCCTTTTCGTAGCGCAAGACTTGCAACATCGTTTAAAGCAACACTTGTTCTACTTCAGACTAATTCCTCCTTTCGAAGTATCTTAGCCTTTTGTGCTTCCATTTGAATTCTTTGGTCCAGTTTCCAAATGGGTTTTTAAGATAAGTCGAACTCCTCGATAAGTTTTGCTTGTTACAGCTTCCACTTACCGAGTATAATCACGAATTCCCACGGAAGAGCTTGCCCATTTGGTCCCTTTGGTCTAGTTACAAATGGTTCACTCAACCTTGGAAACTCTGACTATAAATGGCACATAGAACAAGTTTTGAATACAGAGAAATGAAACTAAAAGAAATTAAACATTATATAATACAAGAAAGTACCTTCGACCGAATGAGGAGTTTAGCTACGACTGTCCATGGAAAAGGACATCATAACTAAATACTCAGGGGTTTTTGAAAACAGTAAGAGGGAAAGGGGTGGAATACTCAAGAACCAACAGGAGTATTCCCAAATTCCTACTGAATACTCAAGAACCAACAGGAGTATTCTCTACAGTATTATAATACTCAAGAACCGACAGGAGTATTATAATTTCAAAGCGTATAATACTCAAGAACAAACAGGAGTATTATTTCCAAAAAACCAAACTTACAAGTAACAAAATGTTTAGAGAGATAAGTTACAATTTTTGTGGATGGATGAAATGAGAGGTGAGGGGTTGTATTTATAGCTAAAGGAGGAGGAAATGGAGGGTGGAGATGTAAGCATGTGGAGCTCATCCATGGGAGGAGGAGGAGCTCCAAAAAGCCGCCGGTTGGAGGTCTTCATGGAGGAGAAGCTTGTGGCTTTGGCCACCTCTTGCCAAAGCCACCGGTCATGGAAGAGAAGGGAAGAGCTTTGGCCACCCATGAGTCATTCTCTTCACACAAGCCGCCGGTCACTTGGTCCATGGATGAGTTTTAACAGTTTTGTGCAGTCTTTTCACAAAACTATCAATCCAAATTTGCTCCGTCTGACTTTGATTGTTCCTCGGTTGAATTTAATTTGAGTAATTCTTGGTCAGGATCTTGATATTTCTTCGTTCGGCGTCTGATCTTGACCTTGGATTGACTCTTATCATCTTTTCAGCGTAAAATCCTCTCCTTAGCGTGTTTTCTCTCTAAGCGCCAAAATACCCTGTAGAAATAAATCAGGACTAACAAGCAGAAGTTAAATAGACCAACAGTCTAATTTGGTGGGTTTTACTGTGTTTTTGATTCGTATAATTTTGGTCCATCAGATCACCCCACACTTTTAGTTGTTCGCCCCGAACAATGCTATTAAAGGGCGACACTCTAAGTTTGGTTTTAAAATATGAAAATTAGACTGTGGGACTCGATTTATCCTAATTCATGCATTGCTTACTTATTACCAAATTGAACTGTATAAATAAATAGAAGAAACTTGATACGTGTACCTTGGTGCCGAGATGCAAATTATATTGGATGTTTCGGGAGATAGTCCTTTTTAGGCTCCTGGACTGCAACTTCGGGATCGTCTCTCACTATATGGTTTCCTTGTAGCTTTCTCTAGCACGTGATTCGGTTCGGGTTTCACTGGTTTGAGTACTTTGATTTTCTTTTGGCGAGGGACTGCTTTTTGTAGTGAATCGGCCTTTGGCCTTTGATTTGATTCTTTGAGTACTTCACTTTTGTTCGGTTAAAACCTTCACAATTTTGGGCCTTTGGCCTCTTAATTTGCTTCTTTGAGCTTTTTGCGTCTTTGTGACTTGCTAGTCCATTTTCTCAAGCCTTTTTGGGAGGTCCAATCATCGCCCGCAAGCCTATGGAAATACCTCCCCACTCCTCTCATCTTTGCCGTTTCGCGCGAGTCAAAATGAGGGTCGCTCATTTATTTTCCCGGCTACTTTGACTAGAGAGAGGACGGTCTGATTCCCGTCCTCGCCTTTTTCTTTTTGCATAAACACTGCATGGCGGAGATGACTTCAATCTTCACTGAAACCCGAAGTGCAGCCTCCACTGACTTCGAAAACCATATAGTTTGATTCGATCCTTCGATTGCTTGCCAAGCCTCTCTAGGGCATTTCTATCAACTCCACATCCCTAGTTTATCTCAGCACAAAGGGACAAATGAGAAGTTACGTTCTAAGTTTTTAGACAGTTGAATTTTCACAAGGTAAATGCATGAATTTCGGTCTATCTTTTTCACATTCTTAAGTTCATACTTTCAAAAAGATACACTACAAAAGAAAAAGTTTTTTATTTATGTACACATGCGGTTCTCACCCCACACTTTTGAACGAAGTCGTGCCTTTCAGCACTACTTAGTTCAAAAGCCATGCAAGCAGATGTTATATGAGAAGGAAATGACTTAAGGAAAGGTAAGATCAGAACTCCCTTATTGTGTCGAATGGCATGAGGCTGGATAATCGAGGGAGTTCGGCTGGGGCATTGAACTCTCAGCGCAGGCCCGGTAAATTCACGGAAGCTGCCTGGCTGATCCGATCGTGCTCCAAAAACAAATTCCTAAATAGTCAAATCATTCTATGCACCATGTAGGTGAGAGCGACTTATTGATGAAAACTAAAAGACAGAAAATAAAAAGACAGAAATTTAAAGTGCGGAAAGTAAGATAGTGTCGGGTTACCTCCCGACTAGTGCACTTGTTTAACGTCGTTGGCTCGACAGTACCTTATTCCTGGATCACTGGTTGGGATCCCATGGGTGGCTTAGGTCGAATTTTGCCACCGTTCCTGTGTTGGTTTTTGCCTTGCCTTTTCCCGATTTCTTGCGAGATGATGGGCTTGGCTCCAGTTCCCGTTGTTCTGGTGATGTCTCCTTCCAACGTCTTTGAGAAGGTGAGGGACCTTTGACCACTAGCTTCTTGAACCGGGTTATCTTAGGGCTGTCTTGTCCAGTCATGGCATAAACTTGCTCCATCGAGGAGTCGTTCTGCTCTGGCCCTTTTCCCATCCTTCTTTCAGCCTCTTCATTGATCACATAGTTTTCAGCGATTTGTCTATTGATCGAGGGGAAAAATCGGGAAGCTTGCATCTTAAGGCTCGGTTATACCTCGTCGTGTCTGTTTGTGAGGAACTGGTCATAGATGGTTTCGGCTGCCTGGGTGATGATAGCTGGGTATGGCTTTGGCAGCATGTCGGTGGTATTCTGGACTTCTTCCATTGCTGACACTTCCTCATTGCTCTCGACACTTTCTATATCCCAGTCTTCTGATGGCTCGGGAGTTTCTTCTGATGGCTCGGGAGTTTCTTCTCTTTCTGTCTGTATTTCTCCGTCAGCCTCGGGTATTCGTTTTGTGGCTACGGCCAAGTCATTTATGAGGTACCACATGTCTGCTATGGAATAGTTCCTAGCTGATCTCCTCATTGCCTCGTTAATCCTTGCTAGATCAGCGGCCTTCATCCCACGAAGAAATTTTTGAAGCAGAATTTTCTTCGTGAATCCATGGTGCGGGCAGTTTGAGACGATGGTGTCAAAGCTCGTGTAGTATTCGTCCAAAGTCTCATCCCTGGATTGTTGCAGGCACATGATCTTCTCACGGGTTTGTTGTCGTAAGGATGGAGGGGAGAATTCTTTCAGAAATGGAACGCAGAGGTCCACGAAATGTATTGCACTGCTAGCGGTTGACGTGTAATACCAGATTGTTGCAAAATCAGTTAGAGAGAATTTGAAGCATTTAAGCTTAAATTCCTCTAACATTTCATTTGCAGGTTTAATGAGGTGGCAGATGTCGTGTTGTCCATGCGTATGAAGGGGGTTGTGTCATGAGGACATGGGAGGGAAAGAACAACTAATCCGATGGCTAATTCCCCGGCAACGGCGCCAATTTGACGGAGCCCACTGCACTGTCGTTAAGGTGCAATGTTCTCTGTACAAATAAATTTATATTTTTCCGCTACTCGTGACTACACTACTGGGTAGTAAGTGATAAGTAGGGGTCGAACCCAAGGGAATTAGAGGGATAGTCGTTCTTTTGGGGATTTGTACAGCGAGGGAGCGTGTTTTAAGTGGATTGAGATTTTAGCGCGATTAACTAAGCTACTATTTTTGGTTTTTTTGGTTTTGAGTGCGGAAAAGTAAATTACAGAAAATAAATACTGAAATTAAATGACTGAAAGTAAAAGAGTTAAGGGAAGAAGACTTACAGTGGGTGATGCGTGATTGTGATTCCTCTGGTAGATGAGTGGTTGATGGTTGTAGTTGATCGAGCAGTTTATAAAAGTAAGTACAGGGGGGTTTTTGTAATTCAAGGGAAAGTATTCGGTTTCAGGTACCTTGTATTATAACATGTTTATTAATAACTGTTAGTAACCTTTCTAAGTATTCAAAGATGAATCGAGGCCCTTTTCGTAGCGCAAGACTTGCAACATCGTTTAAAGCAACACTTGTTCTACTTCAGACTAATTCCTCCTTTCGAAGTATCTTAGCCTTTTGTGCATCCATTTGAATTCTTTGGTCCAGTTTCCAAATGGGTTTTTAAGATAAGTCGAACTCCTCGATAAGTTTTGCTTGTTACAGCTTCCACTTACCGAGTATGATCACGAATTCCCACGGAAGAGCTTGCCCATTTGGTCCCTTTGGTCCAGTTACAAATGGTTCACTCAACCTTGGAAACTCTGACTATAAATGGCACATAGAACAAGTTTTGAATACAGAGAAATGAAACTAAAAGAAATTAAAACATTATATAATACAAGAAAGTACCTTCGACCGAATGAGGAGTTTAGCTACGACTGTCCATGGAAAAGGACATCATAACTAAATACTCAGGGGTTTTTGAAAACAGTAAGAGGGAAAGGGGTGGAATACTCAAGAACCAACAGGAGTATTCCCAATTTCCTACTGAATACTCAAGAACCAACAGGAGTATTCTCTACAGTATTATAATACTCAAGAACCGACAGGAGTATTATAATTTCAAAGCGTATAATACTCAAGAACAAACAGGAGTATTATTTCCAAAAAACCAAACTTACAAGTAACAAAATGTTTAGAGAGATAAGTTACAAATTTTGTGGATGGATGAAATGAGAGGTGGGGGGTTGTATTTATAGCTAAAGGAGGAGGAAATGGAGGGTGGAGATGTAAGCATGTGGAGCTCATCCATGGGAGGAGGAGGAGCTCCAAAAAGCCGCCGGTTGGAGGTCTTCATGGAGGAGAAGCTTGTGGCTTTGGCCACCTCTTGCCAAAGCCATCGGTCATGGAAGAGAAGGGAAGAGCTTTGGCCACCCATGAGTCATTCTCTTCACACAAGCCGCCGGTCACTTGGTCCATGGATGAGTTTTAACAGTTTTGTGCAGTCTTTTCACAAAACTATCAATCCAAATTTGCTCCGTCTGACTTTGATTGTTCCTCGGTTGAATTTAATTTGAGTAATTCTCGGTCAGGATCTTGATATTTCTTCGTTCGGCGTCTGATCTTGACCTTGGATTGACTCTTATCATCTTTTCAGCGTAAAATCCTCTCCTTAGCGTGTTTTCTCTCTAAGCGCCAAAATACCCTGTAGAAATAAATCAGGACTAACAAGCAGAAGTTAAATAGACCAACAGTCTAATTTGGTGGGTTTTACTGTGTTTTTGATTCGTATAATTTTGGTCCATTAGAGACCAACAATTTTGTTGCTCTTACTCGCTGTTTCAACCTGGAAGAAGAACCAAGTAAAGAAGCAGAGATAAAGGCTTATTCTAGAGATCTCACTCCTTACTCAAGCTGCCGTGACGATGAAGAAATTACTGATGAGGAAATTGCTAACAATTACAAGGAGCTATATCAACAGTGGTTGGTTGAAGTCAAGCAAAACAAAGAACATCTGAAATCTCTGGCAAATCTGAAAGCTGAAAACAAAAAGCTCCGGGAAGAAGCTGGTATCCTTGATGATCAAAAGTTGGATCATCAACAGAAAATCACAGATCTCAAAACCCAGATGAGTGAAGCAAAAGGTGAACGAGCTGAGCTTATGACACAAAAGGCGGAGTTGCTAGTAGTTATCTCATCCCTGAAGATTCAGAATGAGAAGAGACAAGGAGATCATCCAGAAATCATAGATGACTTAAAGCGAGAGAATGATGCTCTCAAACGAAGATAGGTAAATCTTCTTAATATTGTGGATGCATTGAAATGTGAGATCGAAACAGACAAACTTGTTCATGAAGAGACAGTAGAAGAGCTGAACAAGTTAAAGAAGTCAGTCAAAATGCTCAATTCTGGAACAAAATATCTAGATTTCATTCTGGAAGCTCAAAGGATAGGGGGAGGTCACAGAGAACTTGGATTCATTGGCGTATCTGGCTCCGGAAAGATGACATTTGTAAAAGCTGAGCCACAACCACATTTTGTGTCAGCGGAACATCTACCATGAAGAAGAAGAACCTGGTACCCCACAAGACAGCAAGATAGACGGAGGTGCTTCTACTACAATCGAGTGGGGCACATCAAATCAAGGTGTCATGAATTCCACGTATCTCTCAGAAAGATGAAACAAGTACCAAAACCACGTGCGCAGCTAGTTTGGATGGTTAAACAAAGAAGTGAGGTGTGCTATGTGGCTTTCAGCTCCACGAGTCATCGAAAGAAAGAAAGATGGTACTTTGACAGCTTGTGTTCTAGAAATATGACTGGCAACTCTGAGTTCCTGACAAATATAGAGAAATGCATAGGAAATTCAAATGTGACCTTTGGTGATGGAGTAGAAGGCAGAGTGCTTGGAAAGGGAACTCTAAATGTTCAAGGCCTACCCAGATTGAAAGAAGTCCTTCTTGTCAAAGGATTACAGGCTAACTTGATCAGCATAAGTCAACTATGCGATGGAGAGCACCAAGTTCAATTCACACAGGATGAATGTGTTGTGTTAAACAAGAATGATGAACCAGTTATCACTGGAAGAAGGTCGTCAAACAATTGCTACCTACTGAACCTTGGTCAACCCAATGCTGAAACAACTTGCTTGCTCAGCAAAACTGAAGAGATGAATTTATGGCATCAGCGAATGGGTCATGTGAATCTAAGAACTCTTCAGAAAATTGCCTCTGATGGTCTAGTATGTGGTATTCCGAAAATTCAAGGCGACCTGAGCATTGTATGCGGAGATTGCCAGATTGGAAAGCAGATCAAAGTCCCACACAAAGGCTCTACTCAGATCAACACAATGAGACCCCTAGAGTTACTTCACATTGATCTGATGGGGCCAATGCAAGTAGAAAGCTATTCTGGAAAGAGGTACGCACTTGTATGTGTGGATGACTTCTCACGATTTACCTGGTCCAGTTTTCTGCGTGAAAAATCAGATGCTGTTCAGGCGTTTGTGAAACTATGCACTCGGCTGGAGCGAGAAAGAGAAGATAAAGGTGAGTATATTATGAAAGTTCGAAGTGATTGATGGACCATAATTATACGAATCATAAACACAGTTAAACCCACCAAATTAGACTGTTTGTCTATCTAACTTCTACTTGTTAGTCCCGATATATTTCTACAGGGTATTTTGGCGCTTAGAGAGAAAACACGCTAAGGAGAGGATTTTACGCTGAAAAGATATTAAGAGTCAATCCAAGGTCAAGATCAGACGCTGAACGAAGAAATCTCAAGATCCTGACGTAGGAATTACTCAAATCAAATCCAACCGAGGAATAATCAAAGTCAGACGGAGTGAAATTGGACTGATAGTTTTGTGAAAAGACTGCACAAAACTGTCAAAACACACCCATGGACCAAGTGACCAGCGGCTAGTGTGAAATGGATGACTCATTGGGTGGCTCCTCCCCTCTTCCTCCTTGGATGACCGGTGGCTTTGGCTTGGAGGTGGCCAAAGCCACAAACTCTTCCCCTTTGGTAACCCACAACCGGCGGCTAAGGGAAGCACAATAGGGTGGCGCCACTTGTCCTCCTCCTCTCCACACCTTCCTCCTCCCTTCTCCTCCCTTGATGTAAAACCACATGGAGCCATCTCCACCCTCCGTCCTCCTCCCCTTGTGGCTATAAAAGGAGCCATCCTCCTCCTCATTTCAATCATCCAAAAAATCCACAAAAATTGTAACTTATCTCTCTAAAACATTTGGTTACTTTGTAAGTTTGATTTATGAAATAATACTCCTATTTATTCTTGAGTATTATACTGATTGGAAATAATACTCCTGTTTGTTCTTGAGTATTATACTTTAGAGAATACTCCTGTTGGTTCTTGAGTATTCAGTAGGAAATTGGGAATACTCCTGTTGGTTCTTGAGTATTCCACCCCTTTCCCTCTTACTGTTTTCAAAAACCCCCGAGTATTTAGTTATGATGTCCTTTTCCATGGATATTCGTAGCTAAACTCCTCATTCGGTCGAAGGTATTTTCTTGTATTATATAATGTTTTAATTTCTTTTAGTTTCTTTTCTTTGTATTCAAAACTTGTTCTATGTGCCATTTATAGTCAGAGTTTCCAAGGTTGAGTGGAAGCTGTAACAAGCAAAGCTCTTCCGTAGGGATTCGTGATCATACTCGGTAAGTGGAAGCTGTAACAAGCAAAGCTTATCGAGGAGTTCGACTTATCTAAAACACCACTTGGTCGATCGTAACTGAGAGATCAGGTGGATGAACAAAAGGCTAAGTGTTGCTTTAAACGATGTTACAAGTCTTGCGCTGCGAAAGGGCCTCGATTCATCTTTGAATACTTAGAAAGGTTACTAACGGTTATTAATAAACATGTTATAATACAAGGTACCTAAAACCGAATACATTTCCTTGAATTACAAAAAACCCCCCTGTATTTACTTTTGTAAACTGCTCGATCAACTACAACCATCAACCGCTCATCTACCGGAGGAATCGCAATCACGCATCACCCACTATAAGTCTTCTTCTCTTAACTCTTTTACATTTAGTATTTTAATTTCTGTATTTATTTTCTGTATTTACTTTTCCGCATAAAAAACAAAAAAAAACCAAAAACAGTAGCTTAGTAATTAGCAGTAAGTCCGCAATCGACCTAAAATCACTCACCATACGATCCCCTAAAGAACAACGTATCCCTCTAATTCCCTTGGGTTCGACCCCTACTTACCACTTACTACCCAGTAGTGTAGTCACGAGTAGCGGAAAATATAAATTTATTTGTACAGAGAACATTGCACCTTAACGACAGTGCAGTGCGCTCCGTCAGTGATCATGGAAAAGAGTTTGAGAATACTGCTCTTGCTGACTTCTGCTCACAAAAGGGGATTACCCGGCAATTTTCATCTCCAATCACCCCTCGACAGAATGGAGTCGTCGAAAGAAAGAATCGAACCATTCAAGAGATGGCCCGAGTGATGCTTCATGCGAAGAAGGTGCCTCTAAAGTTCTGGGCCGAAGCCATGAACACCGCATGCTATGTCATCAACAGAGTAATGATCCGATCCAGCACAGAGAAGACATGTTATGAGTTGCGGAAAGGTAAAAAGCCAACGGTGAAGTACTTTCATATCTTTGGAAGAAAATGCTTTATCCTCCGAGATCGTGAGTATCTACAGAAACTGGATCCTAAGAGCGACGAAGGAGTCTTTCTAGGTTACTCTAACAACAGCCGTGCGTACCGAGTCTATAAAAACGCACAGGAGTCATCATGGAATCTATCAATGTTAGGTCGTATTTCGCCACCGTTCCTGTGTTGCTTCTTGCCTTGCCTTTTCCCGATTTCTTGCGAGCAGATGTGCTTGGGTCCAGTTCCCGTTGTTCTTGTGATTTCTCCTTCCAACGTCTCTGAGAAGGCGAGGGACCTTTGACCACTAGCTTCTTGAACTGGGTTTTCTGGTGTTTAGGGCTACCTTGTCCAGTCATGGCGAAAACATGCTCCATCGAGGAGTCGTTCTGCTCAGGCCCTTTTCCCATCCTCTTTTCAGCCTCTTCATGGATCACAAAGCTTTCAGCGATTTGTCTATTGATCGAGGGGAAAAGTCGGGAAGCTTGCATCTTGAGGCTCGATTCTGCCTCGTCGTGTCTGTTTGTGAGGAACTGGTCATAGATGGTTTCGGCTGCTTGGGTGATGATAGCTGGGTATGGCATTGGCAGCATGTCGGTGGTATTCTGGACTTCTTCCATTGCTGACACTTCCTCGTTGCTCCCGATACTTTCTATATCCCAGTCTTCTGATGGCTCGGGAGTTTCTTCTGATGGCTCGGGAGTTTCTCCTTCTGTCTCTGGACCAGCCTCTTGCGTTTCTCTATCAGCTTGGGGCATTCGTTTTGTGGCTGCGGCCAGGTCATTTATGAGGTACCACATGCTTGCCAGGGAGAAGATCATGGCTGATCTCCTCATTGCTTCGTTAATCCTTGTTAGATCATCGGCCTTCATCCCACGAAGAAATTTTTGAAGCAGAACTTTCTTCGTGAATCCATGGTGTGGGCAGTTTGAGACGATGGTGTCATAGCTCGTGTAGTATTCGTCCAAGGTCTCATCCCGGGATTGTTTATGGCTCATGATCTTCTCACGGGTTTGTTGTCGTAAAGATGGAGGGGAGAATTCTTTCAGGAATGGGACGCAGAGGTCCACAAAATGTACTGCACTACTAGTGGTTGACGTATAATACCAGATCGTTGCAAAATCAGTTAAAGAAAATTTAAAACATTTAAGTTTAAACTCCTCTAACATTTCATTTGCAGGTTTTATGAGGTGGCAAACGTGGTGAAAGTTTCGGCAGTGTTGTACTGGGTCTTCTCCATCCGTACCTCCGAACAGAGGGAGATGTCTTGTTGTCCATGCATATGAATTGGGTTGCGTCATGAGGACATGGAAGGGAAAGAACAACTTATCCGACGGCTAATTCCCCGGCAACGGTGCTAATTTTGACAGAGCCCACTGCACTGTCGTTAAGGTGCAATGTTCTCTGTACAAATAAATTTATATTTTCCGCTACTCGCGACTTCACTACTGGGTAGTAAGTGGTAAGTAGGGGTCGAACCCAAGGGAGTCAGTGTGGATTAGTTGTTCTTTAATGAAGCTTATGCAGAAATTAAATGCGATTGGGGTTGAGTTTGAGTGTGATTTGAGAACTGAAAGTAAATTACAATAATAGACTGTAAGGAAAGGATTCGGTTTTAGGGGCCTTGTATCATATTTGTTTATCATTGACCGCTAATGATCATACCAAGTGTTCGAAGATGAATCGAGGCTATTCCTAACACAAGACTTGCAACATCGCGTAGAACACTTGAAATGATCATGCTAAGTATTCAAAGATGAATCGAGGCTATTTCTAGCGCAAGACTTGCAACACCATTTAAAACACTTGTTCTATTTAGACTAATTCCTCCTTTCGAAGTATCTTAGCCTTATGTGCATCCATTTGATCTTCTGTTACGATTTCCCAAAATGATTTTTTAGATAAGTCGAACTCCTCAGATAAGTTTTGCTTGTTACAGCTTCCACTTACCGAGTATGTTCACGAATTCCCACGGAAGAGCTTTGCTTGTTACAGCTTCCACTCAACCTTGGAAATTCTGACTATATATGGCACATAGAACAAGTTTTGAATACAGAGATACTCTAAGAGTAGAGTCTAAAACATTTATAATACAAGTACACCCCTGCGACCGAGTACAAGCTTTTAGCTGCTTGTATTCATGTCAAGGAATACAAGCAAACTATTGTCTTGAACAAGGGTACCGACTAATAAAATAACTTTAAAGTAAAAATAAATAATACTTGAAAGTAATTTTATACCTTACAATAAGCGGAGGAGAGGAGCTCCTAGGCAAGATCCAAGCGCCAAAAGTAGCTCCAAAATGAAGAACAATATTTATTGATAGTGAAGAGAAGAGGGTTAAGCCCTCTATCTCTCTAAAACATTTGTGAATTGTGGTGGATGATACAAATGAGGAGGAGGGAGCCTCCTTTATAGCCAAAGGAGAGGAGAATGGAGGGAGGAGATGGCTTCCATGTGGCTTTGCATCCAAGGGTGGAGGAGGAGGGGAGGAGCATGTGGAGGAGAAGGCACCACATGGCAACTTCTCCATGGAGGAGCCTAAGCCGCCGGTGGCCGGTTGCAAGGGAGGAAGGGAGGTGGCTTTGGCCACCTCTTGCCAAGAGCCGCCGGTTGCCATGGAGGAGAAGGAGGAGAAGCCACCCATGAGTCATCCATTTCACCCAAAGCCGCCGGTCACTTGGTCCATGGATGAGTTTTGTGATTTTTGTGCAGTCTTTTCACAAAACTATCAGTCCAATTTTTCTCCGGTCTGACTTGGTTGTTCCTCGGTTGAATTTGAATTGAGTAATTCAATGTCAGGATCTTGAGATTTCTTCGTTCAGCGTCTGATCTTGACCTTGGAATGACTCGTAATATCTTTTCAGCGTAAAATCCTGTCCTTAGCGTGTTTTTTCTCTAAGCGCCAAAATACCAGAAATATATCGGGACTAACAAGTAGAAGTTAGATAGACAAACAGTCTAATTTGGTGGGTTTTACTGTGTTTTTGATTCGTATAATTATGGTCCATCAGATCACCCCACACTTTTAGTTGTTCGTCCCGAACAATGCTATTAAAGGGCGGCACACTAAGTAAGTTTGTTAAAATATGAAAATTAGACTGTGGGACTCGATTTATCCTAATTCATGCATTGCTTACTTATTACCAAATTAAACTGTGTAAATAAATAGAAGAAACTTGATACTTGTACCTCCGTGTTGAGATGCAAATTATTCTGGATGTTTCGGGAGATAGCCCTTTTTAGGCTCCTGGACTGCAACCTCGGGACCGTCTCGCACTATATGGTTTCCTAGCAGCTTTCTCTAGCACGTGATTCGGTTCGGGTTTCACTGGTTTTAGTACTTTGATTTTTCTTTTGGCGAGGGACTGCTTTTGTAGTGAATCGGCCTTTGGCCTTTGATTTGACTCTTTGAGTACTTCACTTTTTGTTTGGTTAAAAACCTTCACAATTTTGGGCCTTTGGCCTCTTGATTTGCTTCTTTGAGCTTTTTGCGTCTTTGTGACTTGCTAGTCCATTTTCTCAAGCCTTTTTGGGAGGTCCAATCATCGCCCGCATGCCTATGGAAATACCTCCCCGCTCCTCTCATCGTTGTTGTTTCGCGCGGGTCAAGATGAGGGTCGCTCATCTATTTTCTTGGCTACTTTGACTAGAGAGAGGACGGTCTGATTCCCGTCCTCGCCTTTTTTCTTTTTGCATAAACACTGCATGGCGGAGATGACTTCAATCTTCACTGAAACCCGAAGTGCAGCCTCCACTGACTTCGGAAACCATATAGTTTGATTCGATCCTTTGATTGCTTGCCAAGCCTCTCTAGGGCATTTCTATCAACTCCACATCCCTAGTTTATCTCAGCACAAAGGGACAAATGAGAAGTTACGTTCTAAGTTTTTAGACAGTTGAATTTTCACAAGGTAAATGCATGAATTTTAGATCTATCTTTTTCACATTCTTAAGTTCATATTTTCAAAAAGATAATATTAAAAAAGAAAAAAGAAAAACATGTTATTTATTTATGTACACATGCAGATCTCACCCCACACTTTTGAACGAAGGCGTGCCTTTCAGCACTACTTAGTTCAAAAGCCATGCAAGCAGACAATTACGAGAAGGAAATGATATTAAGGAAAGGTAAGATCAGAACTCCCTTTTTGTGTCGAATGACATGGCATGAGGCTGGATAATCGAGGGAGTTTGGCTGGGGCCTTGAACTCTCAGCGCAGGCCCGGTAAATTCACGGAAGCTGCCTGGCTGATCCGATCGTGCTCCAAAAACCAATTCCTAAATAGTCAAATCATTTTATGCACCAAGTGGGTGAGAGCGACTTATTGATAAAAACTAAAAGACAGAAAATAAAAAGACAGAAAGTAAGATAGTGTCGGGTTACCTCCCGACCAGTGCACTTGTTTAACGTCGTAAGCTCGACAGTACCTTATTCGTGGATCACTGGTTGGGGTCCCATGGGTGGCTTAGGTCGTATTTCGCCACCGTTCCTGTGTTGCTTCTTGCCTTTCCTTTTCCCGATTTCTTGCGAGCAGATGTGCTTGGGTCCAGTTCCCGTTGTTCTGGTGATTTCTCCTTCCAACGTCTCTGAGAAGGCGAGGGACCTTTGACCACTAGCTTCTTGAACTGGGTTTTCTGGTGTTTAGGGCTACCTTGTCCAGTCATGGCGAAAACATGCTCCATCGAGGAGTCGTTCTGCTCAGGCCCTTTTCCCATCCTCTTTTCAGCCTCTTCATGGATCACATAGCTTTCAGCGATTTGTCTATTGATTGAGGGGAAAAGTCGGGAAGCTTGCATCTTGAGGCTCGGTTCTGCCTCGTCGTGTCTGTTTGTGAGGAACTGGTCATAGATGGTTTCGGCTGCTTGGGTGATGATAGCTGGGTATGGCATTGGCAGCATGTCGGTGGTCTTCTGGACTTCTTCCATTGCCGACACTTCCTCGTTGCTCCCGATACTTTCTATATCCCAGTCTTCTGATGGCTCGGGAGTTTCTCCTTCTGTCTCTGGACCAGCCTCTTGCATTTCTCTATCAGCTTGGGGCATTCGTTTTGTGGCTGCGGCCAGGTCATTTATGAGGTACCACATGTTTGCCAGGGAGAAGTTCCTGGCTGATCTCCTCATTGCTTTGTTAATCCTTGTTAGATCATCGGCCTTCATCCCACGAAGAAATTTTTGAAGCAGAACTTTCTTCGTGAATCCATGGTGTGGGCAGTTTGAGAAGATGGTGTCATAGCTCGTGTAGTATTCGTCCAAGGTCTCATCCCGGGATTGTTTAAGGCTCATGATCTTCTCACGGGTTTGTTGTCGTAAAGATGGAGGGGAGAATTCTTTCAGGAATGGGACGCAGAGGTCCCAAAATGTACTGCACTACTAGAGGTTGACGTAAAATACCAGATTGTTGCAAAATCTGTTAAAGAAAATTTAAAACATTAAAGTTTAAACTCCTCTGACATTTCATTTGCAGGTTTTATGAGGTGGCAAACGTGGTGAAAGTTTCGGAAGTGTTGTACTGGGTCTTCTCCATCCGTACCTCCGAACAGAGGGAGATGTCTTTTTGTCCATGCATATGAAGGGGGTTGCGTCATGAGGACATGGAAGGGAAAGAACAACTTATCCGACGGCTAATTCCTCGGCAACGGCGTTAATTTTGACGGAGCCCACTGCACTGTCGTTAAGGTGCAATGTTCTCTGTACAAATAAATTTATATTTTCCGCTACTCGCGACTTCACTACTGGGTAGTAAGTGGTAAGTAGGGGTCGAACCCAAGGGAGTCAGTGTGGATTAGTTGTTGTTTAATGAAGCTTATGCAGAAATTAAATGCGATTGGGGTTGAGTTTGAGTGTGATTTGAGAACTGAAAGTAAATTACAATAATAGACTGTAAGGAAAGGATTCGGTTTTAGGGGCCTTGTATCATAGTTGTTTATCATTGACCGCTAATGATCATACCAAGTGTTCGAAGATGAATCGAGGCTATTCCTAACACAAGACTTGCAACATCGCGTAGAACACTTGAAATGATCATGCTAAGTATTCAAAGATGAATCGAGGCTATTTCTAGCGCAAGACTTGCAACACCATTTAAAACACGTGTTCTATTTAGACTAATTCCTCCTTTCGAAGTATCTTAGCCTTATGTGCATCCATTTGATCTTCTGTTACGATTTCCCAAAATGGTTTTTTAGATAAGTCGACCTCCTCAGATAAGTTTTGCTTGTTACAGCTTCCACTTACCGAGTATGTTCACAAATTCCCACGGAAGAGCTTTGCTTGTTACAGCTTCCACTCAACCTTTGAAATTCTGACTATATATGGCACATAGAACAAGTTTTGAATACAGAGATACTCTAAGAGTAGAGTCTAAAACATTTATAATGCAAGTACACCCCTGCGACCGAGTACAAGCTTTTAGCTGCTTGTTTTCATGTCAAGGAATACAAGCAAACTATTGTCTTGAACAAGGGTACCGACTAATAAAATAACTTTAAAGTAAAAATAAATAATACTTGAAAGTAATTTTATACCTTACAATAAGCGGAGGAGAGGAGCTCCTAGGCAAGATCCAAGCGCCAAAAGTAGCTCCAAAATGAAGAACATTATTTATTGAAAGTGAAGAGAAGAGGGTTAAGCCCTCTATCTCTCTAAAACATTTGTGAATTGTGGTGGATGATACAAATGAGGAGGAGGGAGCCTCCTTTTATAGCCAAAGGAGAGGAGAATGGAGGGAGGAGATGGCTTCCATGTGGCTTTGCATCCAAGGGTAGAGGAGGAGGGGAGGAGCATGTGGAGGAGAAGGCACCACATGGCAACTTCTCCATGGAGGCGCCTAAGCCGCCGGTGGCCGGTTGCAAGGGAGGAAGGGAGGTGGCTTTGGCCACCTCTTGCCAAGAGCTGCCAGTTGCCATGGAGGAGAAGGAGGAGAAGCCACCCATGAGTCATCCATTTCACCCAAAGCCGCCGGTCACTTGGTCCATGGATGAGTTTTGTGATTTTTGTGCAGTCTTTTCACAAAACTATCAGTCCAATTTCTCTCCGGTCTGACTTGGTTGTTCCTCGGTTGAATTTGAATTGAGTAATTCAATGTCAGGATCTTGAGATTTCTTCGTTCAGCGTCTGATCTTGACCTTGGAATGACTCGTAATATCTTTTCAGAGTAAAATCCTCTCCTTAGCGTGTTTTCTCTCTAAGCGCCAAAATACCCTGTAGAAATATATCGGGACTAACAAGTAGAAGTTAGATAGAAAAACAGTCTAATTTGGTGGTTTTTACTGTGTTTTTGATTCGTATAATTATGGTCCATCAACAGACAATAGTATTTTAATTGGTATCAGAGCAGGCACTCGAGGCACAGAGTGTGATCCAGATTCTATTCAAGATGAGTATGAAGGAAGCGTAGTACACCAGTGGACCACCACTCCTAGGAGGGTTGAACTATAGCTACTGGAAAACTAGGATGAAGGCATTCCTGAAAACTCTTAATGAGAGGGCATGGAAAGCTGTACTAGTTGGATGGACCCTTCCAACAAAAATGAATGTTGACGGACAAGTGTTGCCGAAACCTGAAGAGCGTTGGACTAAGGTTGAGGACAAGACTTCTGTCGGGAACTCAATAGCTATGAATACTATATTTTCAGCTGTAGATGAAAATGTATTCAAGTTGATTTCTAATTGTGAGATCACCAAGGATGCATGGGAGATTCTTAGAACAACTCATAAAGGGACATACAAAGTAAGGAACTCTCGAGATACAGATGCTCACTACAAAGTTCGAGGATCTAAAGATGAAAGAGGAGGAAACGATTACTGCGTTCAATGCAAGAATCCTAGATCTCGCTATTAAAGCTATAGCACTGGGAAAACCTGTCAAGGAAGAGAGACTGGCTGGCAAAGTCATGAGATCATTGCCCTAAAGATTTGCTATGAAGGTGACTTCCACTGAGGAAATGCAAGACAACCAACATGAAGCTTGACGAGCTCATGGGGTCACTAAGAATATATGAGATGAATTTTCCAGATGATTTCCAAAGAAGGAGAGTAAAATGTGTTGCATTGAAGGCTGATGTAATAGAAGAGTGGAATAACGTGAGGACGTGTCTGAACAGCTCTCTTTAATGGCCAAAAATCTTCAAAGGATTGTTAAAAGGCTTAATAGACAAAGACCTACTCGAGAGCAACATTCCACGTCTAACTCGCAGAGTCGAAGAGGAGAAAACTCTCAGAGGAGAAACGAGCGTATAGAGAACAAGTACGAGTTCAAGGGTGATAAAGGCAAAGTAATCCAGTGTAGGGAGTGGAAAGGCTTAGGCCACTTTTAAGCTGAGAGTGTTAATACTCCCAAAAAAAGGAGGCTTATACTGTTAGCCAGGGAAACAGTGACTAGAAGGAGGATGACTCGAATGACTTAGTTGCATTCACAAGCACTACTGCTCGTAGAGGAGAAGAACCTGATAGCACTTCTTCCGGGACAATGCCAGAACAGTTTGTTGGCCATTCCAGTAGCAGTGATGATGAAGAAATCACAGATGAATGGATCATCAAAAAGTATAGGCTCTATATAAGAAGTGCAAGGAAGTGACAGATCTGAACAGTAAACTTAGCTTCAACGTGACAAGCCTGAAGGATGAGAAGGAAAATTTAAGGGAGAGAGCTGATGTCCTGATCGAAGAAAATGCATAACTTCTTGGAGTTATCTCATTGTTAAGGATGCAGATGAAGAAAGACAAAAACATGCAGGCTAGAGACATGGAAGAACTGAAGAAAAGACACGCTACCATGAGCCGAAGAGAGATATGTCTTCTAGAAGAAGTTAAGTCCTTGAAATTACAAATTGAGATGGAGAAGGACAACCACGCGGTAGTACTGGATGAGCTGAATCAGTTCAAGAGATCACTAAAGATGCTAAAGTCTGGATCAAAAGACCTAGATACAATTTTGAAGTCCCAGAGAATGAGCGGAGGGTGTAAAAACATTGGCTATACATGTGGGAGCAGTTCAGGAAAGATTGAGTTTGACAAAGCTGAATAGCCGGTAAACAGAGATATGAACAGGTACCCTGTGACCAAGAGGATGAGTTCCAACGGAGAATGGAGAGGAGAATCAAGAACTTGCTGGTACTGTCACAATAAGGAGCACATCAAGCCGAGGTGTCACGACTTCTTGGCTGTGCGCGGAAAGTTGCAGCAGAGAACTACTCCAAGGATGACACAAGAATGGAGAGTGAAGCAAAAAGAGAAAGTGTGCCTCATCACATCAAACTTAACCAGTAACATGAAGAAGGGTCACCGACACGTCGATAATGGATGCACTTTTCACATGACAGAAGAGAGCAAGGTGACCGATTGTGGGATATTGAAGGTTTCGGGATTACCTGAGCTCAAGAGGGTGACTCTTGCTGATGGATTAAGGCGAAGGATATAAGCATCAGCAACTCTTGTCAAATGCTCAATAAGAATGCATAATCTCTGATGGAAGGAACCAGATCATCAAAAAATAGTTATTTATCGGCCCGTGGTCAAACAATTGCTGAGACACCATTCAGTATAAGACACTCAGATCCACCCTGGGTCTGTGTTCATAACTGATTATCCCAACGGAGCCTCGTCAACCAAGATTTAACAGATGTACACTTACAAGCTGACGTGTGGAAAAGAGCAAAGTTTGGAATGGAGGAGACGACTCCAGAACCAGGGGAGCTTGTTCAAACCCTCCTTGCCTATTTTGTGGCAAAAGGGGGAGTAATTTAATGTTGAATCATGATCTCTGAAGTCTAGTGAGCTAGATGGGATGGTTTTGCCAAACAAATGCCAAGGGGGAGATTGTTGTTTCTATGTGGCATGGGTTTGGCAAAACAACTTCAGAGTGTTCAAGCAGAAGTCAAGGAGCTGTTCAACCGAAGATTGGAATACGCATGCTGAACCGAATTGAAGAATAGAAGTTTCCTAATTTGGAAATTTCCAAATATCGACTATATGCAGATTTGAGTCGGTTGCGGATTCAAGTCGGTTGAAGATTGGATTGGTTGGTAAGATATTCAAGCATTATTATCTGAAAGCCAAGATTATCCAGGAGATACTCAAAAGATATTCAAGGACAAAAGATTTGGAAGCTTAGGAATATTTAGGAAATATTTCCTAAATATTCGAAATAGAATATTTCAACCAAATAGGGAACCAGCCGTGTACTATAAATACAAAGCTAGGGTTTCTCTATTCAGTAATTCGTTTATTGGAGAAGTTATACAAGGTACACACTCAAGCCGAGGAGGAGGAGGTGATGACGGCCGGATAGTTTTGTACACCAGAAAACTTATCGACGCTGAGGCAGTCTGTTCAGTGTGCTAGTCAGACTTGTCCATGGAACAAACCGCTGCACACACAGACACTGACGCTACGCATTCGGCAGAATGCGTCTATAGTTGAGAGAAGGCACGAGTGGGAGAAGGCTCTAGACTTCGGGAGAGGTCCTAACATAGGTTGGGAGGGAGTCTCGAACCTATCCACAGGGGATCGAGGGGGAGCCGAGATTGCAAATCGAGTAGAAAAGTGTTAGAGGCTAAGCAGTTACAAATGGGAGTTGTGTAATTATAAGACCATTTATAGCTCTAAATTTTTTAATAATATTTTCTACCTTTTTTGGCGTGGGAAAACCCCCATAGTAGGCTGGTTGCTAAACTGGGAAATATATCGTGTGTGCTTGCGTGTTTACTTTCGGATACTGGCTGCTAAGGTGTTCTAATTTAGTTAGAACATCACCTGTATCTAATCTTGAACAAACAACAGTATTTCAATGTTGAGGATTATATGATGATGGTGATACGAGGATGATGATATGATGATGGTGATGGTGATGGTGATGGTGATGGTGATGGTGATGGTGATGGTGATGGTGATGGTGGTGGTGGTGATGGTGATGGTGATGGTGATGGTGATGGTGATGGTGATGGTGATGGTGATGGTGATGGTGATGGTGATGGTGATGGTGATGGTGATGGTGATGGTGATGATGATGATGATGATACTCAACTTAAATGAAACTTAACTTAACTTAGATTAATTTATTTTATTTTAATTAATTTTAGTTTAACTTAACTGATTTTAGCTGAATTTAATTTAATTTATTTTAGTTTAACTTCTAAGTCCATGAAAAAAGATATGGTGCAAAGAACATATTTTTGTGAAAAATACAAACTAATGACAGCCATTGATTTGGTCATTTTGACGGATGAGATTAAATCTCGTCGTATGGTCTCGGTGACGAACTATAGGTCACTTTTGACGAACTATGTCGTACTTCTAGTTTCTTGGCATCGAATTATAATCCAATTTTGACGAATGTTGCAGTTTATACCAAAATTATGATTTGCAACTGATCTTTCTATTAACTCAAAAATATTAATTACAAATGAACATGATCTTAGTAGTAGAAAACACTGTTCAAAATACTGTATTAAGTTTTGAATATTTTATTCAATGAAATCAGAATATTTTATTTATGTCTCAAGATATTATGTTTCGTGTTAAAATGAATTCAAAATATTTCAGTAATTTTATTTAATTAAATTGAATTGTTATTAATACAAATGGAATGAATAGTATCTAAATTAATTTGTTTAAGTTATCGTAGGGTTATCACAGAAAGTTATAGCAAAATTGTCTCATGTTTCTTGTGAAAATTAATTTTTCGATGACAATGAATGTCATTGCAATGTTATCGCATTGCGATAACCACATGATAACTTTACGACTTTTTTGTGTTATTTTATAAGTCCCCAAATTTTGTAGTAACTGGTGATTATTGGAAAGGATGAGTTTTTTTAGTGAAATTCGCTGTCGAGATCAGCAAATTTCAAAAATAGTGCTATATACCAAAACAGTTCTTAAAGCATCACTACAAATTTTTGAATATTTTCCGACAGAAAATTCCGGTGACAATCCGACGTCGAGGACGGTGACGGAGTAATTTTCGTCCGAATTCCGTCGCCTCTCTGTTCAATATTTTATATATATGAAATTCTGATGTCTGTTCAAGACCAGATCCAAGTGGTGTTCAACCGGCGACTTAAACACCTCAAGAGACAGTAACTAGGATAGATTACGAAGAGGACACGCAATATAATTCCCAGTTCAGCAACAGCCTACTCAGGGGGGCTTCCCACGCCCTAAAGGGATGCAAATCTATATTGAATAGTAAAGAGCTACACGTGGACTTACTCTTACAATCTCCCGAATGTAAACGACTAGCCTCTATCACTACTTCACTCAGATTTATGATCTCGGCTCCCCTTCGGTTCGAAACTCCCTTTCGAACGTCCTCAATCTTCTCTCGAAGCTTGGTCCCGAAACCATGTGAAGGTCTTTTGAATGTGCAGCGGTTAGTTCAGCAAGACCAGTCTGATCAGCACACTGAATAGACTGCTTCAGCGCCGATGATTTTTCAGGGTGGAAAACTCAGTCGGCCGTCGCTCTTCTCTTCTCAAATCTCACGCATGCACTCGTGTGTATTTCTCTCTGAAAAGCGATGATCTGGATGCCCTAGCCTTCTATTTATATGCTTCTGTGGAGTCCAAAACTGATCTAGATAATCTGTCAAATATTTAGGAAATATTTCCTAAATATTTGCTAGATATCTTATCTCTAATCTTTAAGAAGATATCTGCAATATCTTCCTTTACAAATCTTCTATACCACATTCTAACAGATACGAAGATATTCTTCTGAATATCTGATCGTTTCAGATCATTGGCCTATTCCAATCTGATCGGATCTTCGATCTTTAGAAACTTCCGGGTTAGGCAACATCCTTGCGTCTGTTCTACGCTGTACGTCCGTTCCAGTCCTCGGTTGAACTCTTCTTGAGCTCTTGGTCGAACTCTCTAAAGGCGTTTTGCCAACACCATGCCATTCAAAGGAACATCAATCTCCCCCTTGGCACTTTTGGCAAAACCAAATCTTCTAGAACTTATCTATCTAGACTTTAGAGACACTTGAGGGAGCAAACTGGTCTCCTCAAAATTACTCCCCTTTTTGCCACAAATTGGCAAGGGGTCCAATCATTGTTCAACCAAAATATAAAGAATACCACAAAAAGTAGGAAAATGAAAGTGAATAGTGTCAAGGTTCAGAGTTTATCAAAACATGGACCTTCATGAAGATGAGATATCATCGGAGTCACCATCTTCTGCTTCAGTAGCATCATCCTCATCATCGTTGGGGTAGCGTAGCGCATGTACCAAGCTGTTGATGCGTTTCTTTTGCTCCTTTTCCACCGTGAGGATGATCTCCAGCTCCTTCAGCAATTTTTCCCTTTCAGCATGAGGCATCTTTACTCCGGCACCAGCTCCGCTCATTGACGACTCTGGGATGTCCTTCCTTCTCTGTCCCGGATTTTTAAGATCATTCACATGACGCCCCTTGTAAAGCTTATGATCCACAGTGAATTTTTGCGGGGCTTTGGAGAGACTATCCTGCGACATCTTCAGTTCTGGATTCTTGTGAATGATCAGCTCATAGATGAGGGATGGAAACCCAATCTGATGCAGGGAGTGGCTGGATGTGGCATGTGCAGTGATATGTGTAAATATGATCCTTCCCAAATTGAAGTACAGCCTGTTCCCAATTTGATATATCAGCTGTCCCATCTCCTTACTGACTGAAGAACGGTGTGACGTCGACTTCCAATTGACAATGACAATAAAGAAGAGCATTGAGTAGAATGTTGTCAAATCTGCGACGGGAATGGCTGTGTCTCCCCAGAAGGGATATGAACGCGCAGTAATGCAGTCGGCAATCTTGTCATAGTCGGGTTCTTCCTTATCCACTGCTAGATCATCCATAACATAATAGATGTTGATAAGCTCAGGATCAATTTCGACTCTTTTTCCAAGAACATAGACTAATCCATAATCTTTGTCCCCGACAACTCCAAACTGTTTTGGTAAGTTAGTTATAGCCTCTCGAACCAGCTGTTCGTTGAATGGTTTGCTCCTTGTCAATGTCCAAATCAGGCACGTTTGCTTCAGAACATGCACAACTTCCTTACCCTTGTAGCGATTCTCGTCAAGAAGCCTTTCTGGGATTATCTTTCTCTTCTGTACTATCTTCCACTTAGCTGCAACATCCTTATTTGTGAACCATATACCACCTTTTGTGATCCCAGTTGGAACATCCGCTGATACAGGAGATGGAGCATCACGTTTCCTCTTCTTGGTACCACTGACTCCCCCTGCATCTTGACTTCCTTCACCTTCCCTGGTGGTATCCTTATCCCCTGGTTCCTGAAAGAGAACTTTCTTCTTGGCCTTGCTTTTCTCAGATTTCTTGAGTTCTGACATGGGAATAGAGTCTAGACAAAAAAAATGTTAATCTGCGACCAAAAGTAGTGTTGACTTAAAAAAGTCATCACTGAATAATAAAAAATGTGATGACTCATTCGAAATTGTCACTAATTACTACGTAATGTGATAACCAAAATTAGTTGTTGCTGAATATCACATTTTGTGACCAAAAATTGTGATGACTTAGAAAAGTCATCACATATTATGAAAATATGTGACGACTGATTTATAGTGGTCACAGATTAGACATTATTGTGATGATCAAAAATAATTATCACTTAATATCAAATTTTGTGACAAAAAATAGTGATGATTTAAAAAAGTCATCACATAATCTTAAAAAAATGATAACTAATTTATAATAATCGATTACTATCAATGAATGAGATGACTTGCTAGATATGGGGGTCTCATTAGTTTTCATGTGAAGATTGGGGTCTCAAGTTCTCGAAAAAATAAGAACTTCTCATTTGAGCGCTTCTCTGACTTGCTATATATAAATTTTGACAACTATCGTTATAAAACAATCTCTTATTTGATTACTTGCTTTATAGCTATTTTTTGAGTAAAAAAAATTTACATCATTTCTAAAAAAATTAAATTGGGCAAATACTCTTTTTTATAATTACTATGGTATGTATTTTCAAAACCCAACTTTCAATATTTGAATTAAGTTTCTATAAGTGTATATTTGTGAATGACCGAAGACTGAAGAAGATTTATTGTAGTAGTTGGAGACAGTGATAGAGGTCTAGGGATCTTCTTTGTGTAAGAGGGGATTTGAGATCGACCTCTTGGGGCTCCAAATCCAACTATAAATAGCGGTGGAGCAAGTCTTCATACTCGCTTATGAACGAATAAAGTACAAGAATGATATTTAGGCCCGTTTTTTAAATGAGAGCAAGTGCGTTTATTAAAAAACTCAATATTAAACTCCTGAACAATTCGTTTATAAACTCGTTTAGATTTCGGTTGAAATTCAGTTGGAGCTCGATTGATAACTTAATTTATTGCTTGATAAGAACTCCATTGTATGTATGCTGGACTAAAACTCATTTGTAGTTCATGTAATTATTTATTAGTTGCACAGTATTTATTTTAATTGATTATTATGACATATTTTGGGCTATTTGTTGGCCCAAACCCAATAAAACCGTAATTTAATTTTTTTAAAGTGAGGATTAGAACGCTAATAGAATCAGCGTCAGTTGTGCAAATCCCTAATTCGATTTCAGAAGCCGAGAGCAGTTCAATTGGGGGCGGGGGCTTGTGGACTCGATCATGCCTTCGCCTCCAAGCTGGATGATGGGACTTCAGCAAAACCCTAACGCAAGGCGGCCCCTATGGTTTGTAGCAGACGCGAAGATGCACAAGCAGAGCTTCTTCCAGTTCTTCGTCATGACCGGAGTGATGTTGCTAAGCGTTAGATCTGTAAGGAAGAAATACCGTCTAAACAATCTCCAGGGACGGTGCTACTCTAAGATATGAACGGATCAGCTCATTGATAGGATGAACAATATCAAGACCGGTCTCGTGCACGATACTTGCCTTGATTCTCCTGGCGTTTTTGCTTCGCGGTTGCGCGAGCTCTTCGGAGATGCGGAATGAGGTGCTATGTTTGGACTCATTTTTTGAGTAATAAGTTTATGTTGTATTTGATGACATTGATAATTTTGGTGATTAAAATCAGTGATCTGAGACTGTTGATTTGAAGGAAAAAAAGTTCATTCGGGACTTTTGTTCCTTTCTCATGTTATTTTTCGCTCTTTATAATTTGTTGATATTTTGTTTGTGTTATGTCCAATTGATTTTTGAATTTGTGTATAAATCAGTCGAAGAATGGCGACATGCCAAGCGATGAAGCCTAGAAAAGATGATGTAAAGTTGATGTTGAGGAAACATATGAAACTAATAACAAGATTCCAATTACTCTCAGGTCTAAGAATGTCAAGTATATCAAAAGGGTATGCCACTTTTTTTTATTCAATCCATCCTTGAAGATAAATCATTGTTACCCGATACGCAATTCAATACAATTTGCAGAACGGAAACAAAAACAGAAAACGCTACTTATAGTGAATTGGGTACGATGCGCATAGGTTTGTTTTTTTAATTTAATTTTTAAAATATATAATAAAAATGATGATTTTGGAGCAATCTAAAACAGTATTAATATATTATGGGTACATGTGTAATATTTTAAACTTGGAGGGTCCAATTAAACTAAACTAACAATTACACTTCATCATCTTCCCATCTGCCCGACAAACCATAAATGGGTATTGTCGCTGCCAGAAAAGGTTTGGTCCAAAATCTTCCCCGCCTGACATTAATTCATCGCCGCTGCCTCAAATGCGTTTTGTTTTCATACTGGTTCGTGATTGCATGCGAATTGGGGAGCGTTTCCTGGGCGTTTCGGAACGTCCAAACCAGGTCGTCGGTCGCGGTACCGTACCGCGAACCGGGTAACAATGAGATAAATCACTGTTTGCTTAATCATCATTTTTTATCGGAATCATTATGTAGCTGTATAGTCTTGAATTAATTTGATGAATATTTGATATCATAATGATTTTGAAAATTTGAATTTTGTAGTCATTATCTCAGTGTTAATTTGAATGGATGTGTACAGTTTCTGCTCATCGTGTTGTGGTGCTAAAGACAAAGCACTCAAGGTTAAAGGATCAGTCGGAAGTCCTACAAAGGTTCTTCATATTATCACTACGAAGTCCCCTTGTGGCGAAGGTACTAATGACTTGTCTTGTATGTTGAATTTTATTTTGTTTGTATCAAGTGGTATTGTGAATGTCACTGTTATATTTTGAGGTGTAATTTAGTGTTTTGGGATGGTTTTTTCTTTATTCAAATTTGTTTGTACAATAATTAAACTCAATAATTTTCATAGTAGTGGCGTTAATTGACAATGAATTTGTTATTTATACAATTTATTGAACTTAGCGGTGACATTCAATTTTTTGTGATATATGGATGATAATTTCCTCTTGTAGTTTTATAACTATCTTGGTGTGTAGTCATCAATTTCTTTTGAATTTTCGTTATAGTAATTTCTTTTGAATTTTGTGCATGAGAAAATGAAAGAAAAGGATGTCAATATGCTTGATGAACAAGCTTCTCAAGGTGGAAGCTCCTTGGATTAACCTCTCTCAGTGGAACCCAACTTGGTATCATTAATGAAGTGGTTAACCAGAAAAAACTCAGATTTTCGGTGCTGGGAAATGTATCAGGAAACCTATATACCCTAGCGGTAGAGGAGAAAGTGGCTGTCCGAATTTTACAAATGTGATATGAGCTAAACAAGGATACTGAAGATTCACTGAAAAATGATGAGAGGATACTAATGTTAGTGATGTTGAAAGCCTGGACAAACTGGAAGACGATTGAGCGTAAGGCTATTATGACAAAAAATATAGGGTTTTGTGTTGATGTGTTTAAGTTTTTGTTGTCTAACGTTCATGTTAAGCTATAATTGTATGAACTAATTCCTAAAGTTTCAATTTTTTTATTGAATTTTAATAAACCTTTTACTTAAAGTGATAGTTTTTTTATTCATCGATAAATTATACTATAACGGAGATGATTTTAGGATGTTACAAAATTTAAAATGATAACACTGACATATGTCATGGTTGTCAAAAGTTCAATTTTACTATCTTAAGTGGTCGTCACATTATCTTTTAGCGATAACCTTTGTTTTCATAAAAAGTTTTATTGCAATGGCCTTGATGGTTGTCGAACATCATTTTTGCCGTGACTTATAGTTTTTGTGATCTCTTAAGTGGTCGCAGAAGTTTTCTTATGCGATGGCTTAAGTGGTCACATAAATATTATGTGATAACTTCATGGTCATTGCAATAAACACTAAATGTGATGACCTTATAAAGTCATCACTAAAACTTTCTACGAGGGAACCTACTGCAACGATATACGACAACCTGAAAGTCATTACTTAAATATTTAAGCGATGACTTTTTGACATTTCGCGATGACTCGAAGTCATCACCGATCATGTTTTTTTTGTAGTGAGTCCTAAGCATCTTCCTGTGGGACATCTACATTGGGCTTTGTCTGAACACCCTCCTACATCTCAACATCTTGATTAACTGGAGGATCCACTTCCATCTGAGCCTCTGACTCAACCCCAACTTGTTCAACCACTTGATCAGCATGTGGTATCTTGTCAACAGCTTCTCCTTCGACAGACTCAGCTTCCTCCGTTCCTGGATTACTTTCAGATATCTGCTCTTCTTGCTCAGTTGGACTCTCCTTTTGCAAGTCTTGAACCACCTCATCAATCTCCTTATATATGTCATCAATCTCTTCATCCTTCTCAGATGAATCAGAATCGTCGGATTCATCATCTTTTCACGATTGTTGCTCCTGGTCATTGATATTCTTGGACACGGCTTCGACATCTGTAGACGTAATTTTTGTGACTGCCTCTTCAGACTTATCGATTGTACCGCCATCTGTATCTTCATTCAGAGCCAACCGTCTCTTCCCAGAAGATTCAATCAGTTGCTCTGCCTCTGAATCTGACATAGCAATCAGCCTTCCTTTAACCACAGTAATCCTAGACAGATACTTCCGAGGAGTATCACTCCTTTGGACCACAACTTTCCTGCAAAGCCCCCTCTTTGGTAGAACAAAACCGGTTGCATGCAGTTTAGCTTTCAATGCAATCAGTCTGGTAGCAGCGTTGGACTCGGCCAAGCATGGTCCAACTTCTTTCAAAACTCCAACTTTGGTCACCACAGACTCAGTCCTACTGGCTCCCCATTCTTTCACATTCTCAGCAACCGCAATATTCACCACAGTGTCTCCCTTATCATTTTTCTTTTTTTCTACATTCCCTACTTCCACAGGTAAGGGAATAGTAGTCTGAGTTTTAGGGTTAGAGATTACCTCAGTTTGTGGTTGCTCTCCTGTTGGCAGAGCCTTCCTCAGCAGTTGTTCACCGGCTTTAATAGTTTTAGGGCTTGTTTTTCTTCCTTCCTTTTTCTTCAGGGCACTAGTTGTTTTTCCCTCCGACTGCTCAACTCCGATTTTAGGGCTGAGAGGAACAGTGACTTCTCCAGTTTCTGGTTCCATCGATATCTTTGATGTGAGACTCCTAGTGGGTTTCAACTCCTTCTCCTACAAGACTTTTGTTTTCGCAGTCTTCACCATTTTTGGATTCGCCAAAGGAGCATGCGAAGAGACTGCTATGGACGATGCTTTCTTCTTCATATGCTTCTTTGGTTCTGGCGATGTCTTGACAGAGCTTTTGGTGGATTTTCTGGTGTTCACCATTGTCGCTGATTTGCTGATGATTTGAGAGATTTTGAAGAGATTGTCGCACTAGGGCTTCGGAAGCTTGTCCGAGAACGGCAGCAAAAGAGTGATTTGATTTTCAAAAGAAAAAATACAGACTTCTCACCTTCCCAAAACTGTCTTGAGTATATTTGCGTGAAATATTTGTCCAATCATCTCTCCCCTCATAACGGCCCAAAAATATCTACGAAATAATTTGAAGGTGAGAATGGTCCAATCATCTCTCTCTTCATAACGGTCCAATCTTCTCTCTCCTTCTAGATATATACCATCTGTTCCAGCTCCTTTCTTTGTTTGGTCAATCCAACTGTTCTGCTGGTGTTCTGCTCTTGACTGACCACTGCCTGGAACAGTTAATTATTGACAACACTCAGACCCAGAGAGGATCTTAGTGTTTCAAACTGAGTTGCATTTAGTGGCTTGGTGAAGATATCAGCGAGTTGCTTGTCTGTTGTCATATGCTTAAGTGTGACAACTTTCTGTTCTACCAGCTCTCTGATGAAGTGATGCCTGATGTCTATGTGCTTCATCCTGGAGTGCTGTACTGGGTTTTTGGATATGCTGATAGCGCTCATGTTGTCACAATACAACGTCATCTCCTCCTATTCCACTCCATATTCAGACAGCATCTCCTTCATACATAGTAGTTGAGTATGGCAACTTCCGGCAGTAATATACTCTGCTTCGGCAGTAGATAGAGAGATGCTTTTTTGCTTTTTGCTGAACCAGGAAACCAAGTTGTTGCCCAAGAAGAAGCAACCTCAGGGCGTGCTTTTTCGATCTTCACGTTTCATGCCCAGTCTGCGTCACAGTAGCCGACCAAGAATGATTTGTGTCCTTGGTGTACCATATTCCAAATTCTGTAGTTCCACAAACGTATTTGATAACCCTTTTTACCTGCAGTAGATGACTCTCTTTCGGATTTGCCTGGTATCTTGCACAAACTCCTACTGCATAAGCGATATCTGGTCTGGTGGCTGTTAGGTAAAGGAGACTTCCAATCATACTCCTGTATAGTGTCTGGTCCACTTTTGTTCCAGCATTGTCCTTGGTGATCTTCAAGTGAGTAGCTAACGGGGTCCTCTTGTGACTTGCCTTTTCAAGATCAAATTTTTTATATTAGATTTTTAGCGTACTTACTTTGAGAAATGAATATGCCATCCTCCTTCTGTGTCACCTGGAGTCCAAGAAAGTAGTTCATCTATGCTCATTTTAAACTCTCTCTGCATCTGTTCCACAAACTGGTCCACCAGCTTCTGGGTGCTGGATCCAAACACTATATCATCAACATATATTTATGCTATAATTAAGTCTAACCTTGTGTGTTTGACGAACAGAGTCTTATCTACTCCCCCTCGCACATAGCCATGGTCGACAAAGAACACCGTGAGACGCTCATAACATGCTCTGGGCGCCTGTTTGAGGCCATACAGGGCCTTCTTCAGCTAGTACACATGAGTGAGGTGATGTGGATCCTCAAATCCCTCGGGTTGAGCAACATATACCTCCTCGTTCAGAAAGCTGTTCAAGAACGCACTCTTCACATCCATCTGGAACAGTCGAAACTTCAAATGACAGGCCAATGCGAGAAGCAGGCGAATGGCCTCGAGACGTGCAACGGGGCAACTGTTTCATCGAAGTTGATGCCCTCAATCTGAGTGTAGCCTTGTGCTACCAATCTGGCTTTGTTCCTGGTGATTTTACCCGTCGCATTGGATTTGTTTATGAAGATTCATTTTGTTCCAATGACATTAACGTCGGCGGGTCACGGAACCAAGTCCCACACATCATTTTTGGTGAATTCTTCTAGTTCTTCCTGCATCGCCAGGACCCAGTACTCATCAAGTAGCACCTCTTTGACATTCTTTGGCTCTATCATAGACAGAAAACATGAGCAAGCCGCCAGTTCTCGGTAGTTAATCTCCTTGCCCCGAGTCGTCATCCCTCACTTGGTTCACCTATGACCTCAGAAATTGGATGGTTCTTGGCAACTCGCCGGGACGGCGTTGAATCAGCTATATCCTCTTGTGTGCTGGGATCTTCAATGTCGTCAGATGAGGAGTCCGAAGTGTGACTGTTCTCCGCTTGCACTCCTCCTGGACCGTTATTGCCAGCCGACTAGGATGAGGAGGGTGTGTCACTTACTATTCCACCTCCACAGTCATCGTCGTCTGAGACAGAGTTCTCAAACACTTCATCATTCACCTTGACATTGACTGATTCCATGATGGAGCCTGTACGCTTGTTGAACACCCGGTATGCTCGACTATTTGTGGAGTATCCTAGAAAAAGTCCCTCATCACTCTTCGGATCCAGCATCTGTCTGTACTCCCTGTCATTCAGGATTTAGCACACACTCCCAAAGATGTGGAAGTATTTCACAGTTGGCCTTTTCCCTTTCCAAAGTTCATAACAGGTCATCTCTTTTCAAGTGTGTACTGTACACGGTTGATGATGTGACAAGCCGTATTCATAGCTTCCGACCAGAACTTAAGAGGTATGTTCTTGGCGTGTAGCATCACCTAGGCCATCTCCTGAATTGTGCGATTCTTGCGTTCCACTACGCCATTCTGCTGGGGGTGATGGCAGATGCAAACTGGTATGCTATGCCATGTTCTGCACAGTAGGTAGTCATAGTGTTATTCTTAAATTCTGTATCGTGATCACTTCTGATAGCCACCAGGTTTTCTCCTTTGTCCTCTCTTTCTCTTTGAAGCAACGTAGATAGTTCAATAAACTGATGAGCGGCTTCAGACTTGTCTCGGAGAAATCTAGTCCAGGTGAATCTGGTATAGTGCACTAGAACATACTTCTTACCACTGTAACTCTCAACTTGCATTGGTCCCATCAAGTCCATATGAATGAGTTCCAGGGGTTGGCTGATACTTATCTGAGATGTCTTCGGATGTGCGGCCCTCGTCTACTTGCCAATCTGACATTCTCCACACACTACATCCAGATTTCCCTTAACTGCAGGCATTCCTCGGATGAGTCCAGCTGTGGAAATCTTCTTCAAGGACTTGAGATTTAGATGTCCCAATTGTCTATGCCACAAAGCCATCTCATCAGTTTGACTTGTCAAGCAAGCAGATGCAGCAACTGTTCCATCAGATCCTAGAAGATATTAGTTGTTGGTTGACCTGCTTCCTTTCTTCAGAGTACCTCCATTCTTATCCAGTACTTGACATTAATTGTGAGTGAATTGGACATGATATCCTCCATCACACAATTGACTATTACTAATCAGGTTCACCCTTAATCCTTCAAACAGAAGGGTATTCTCGAGCACAAGTAGATCCGAAACCTTCAATGTCCCACAGCCGATCACTTGGCCCTTTCCTCCATCGACAAACGTGACAAACTGAAGTTTCCTAACAGGTCTAATATGTGTAAGATACTTAGAGTTACCTGTCATGTGGGCAAAGCAGCCACTGTCAAAATACCATCGGTCTTTCTTCATGTGACTGGATGAGATGAAGACAACCTTGCATACTTCCTTTCTGACTTTAGGTCTCCATGCTTGTTGAATCCGAGGGTTGGAACCTGATCCCATAGCTTTTTGCTCAGCTCGAAATAGTTGGCACTTCGGTTTGATGTGCCCCACCTTGTAGCAGTACCAGCAAGTGCTAGTGTCTCTCATCCCATCTAGCTTAGGTCTAGCTTGAGAATTCAGGGTCCCCCTTCGGTATTTGCCGGGGGTCTTCTCATGGTTCAACGCCATCTTCTGTCCAGACTTATGTACCACCACTGGTTCGACCTTAACAAATGTTGTTCCTTTCGAGCTACTTTCTTCCGTGAAGTCAAGGCCTCTGTGTCCAACCTCCATTCTTTGAGACTTGACAATAGTAATCAGATCTCTTGATCCAGAATTCAACATCTTCACTGACCTCTTAAACTGACTGAAATCCTTTATGGTTGTTGCATGATCTCTTAAACATTCATTCGTAGCTTTTGATTTGAAATTATTGTTTTTGTTTCAAAATTCGTAATACACATAATAGAGCAGCCGAACAAATCTGTATTCTTAAAATTCGTAGTACACTATGCATCATTCGTAACTTCATATTGTGTCTTGTTAATTCTATTATTCGTACTTTATTAGGCATAGCTCGTAGAGTGGTTGTACTTATACTGATGACTCATATATATGACTCGTATTAACTGAATCAAAATTCGTGTTTCCTGGGTTCAAAATGCGTGTTTGCTTGGTTTGGTTACACGTAACTGACTCACTGTTTGTTGGGTTTAAAGGCATAATATTCGTAGGAATTAAATCAAAATACGTAGCTGATATTCATAGCAAATGTAAAAAAACATTGCGCCATTTCTTGTTCAGGTTATGTAATTGTATTTCCTTTGTAGCGGTTCTGTTGTTTGTTTCGGTTGATCGTCTATTGTAGTTTTAATGCAAGGATGTTGCTTTATTGCTAGGGTAGTTCCTGGAAGACTTTGTAGGATGCATTAGGGAATTTTTAAGGAGCTCAACAATTCTGCATTCATCATTATGGAATTTTTTGTGTATCTTTAAACATTTTTTATATCTCTGCACATTTTCGTATATCTCTGAACATTTTTGTATATCTATGCACATTTTCGTATAGCTCTTAACATTTTTGTATATGTCTGCACATTTTCGTATATCTCTGCATAATTTTGTATATTTCTACACATTTTCGTATATTTCTGAACAATTTGATATATGACTGAACAATTACATATAATACTGAACAACTAAATATGAATATTTTTGTCCATGAAGTTGTTCAAGTCAATGCACGAGAAGGGGCAAAGTTCTGAGCTTGTGATTTACACGGCATTTGTGGAAGGATTCTTCAAGGCTCAATATTGTGATGATGCCAAGAGAATTTTCACAAAATTTCAGACACGACAATGTTCCTAATGCGAATATATACACAGTTTTGATCTAGCGGCCATTAGAACTTACCTTGATAAGAAGGCACCTGCTTTGCCTTTTGTTTGGAAAGCTGTATTGGGCAAGAAAAGTCGTTACGAATAAAATTCGTATGCGTAAAGAATAAAATTCATAGTCTAATTAGTAAAATCCGTACGACGTATAATTACTTAATTTTTTATATAATTTGTAGTTCACACTACATAATTCATAGTAATTACGAATTTTATCTAAGTGATTCCTTGTGTTACTAATTTTGGTCATAAATACTACCACGAATTTGATTCGTAAGTGTTAAGAATTTTTGTCATTGCTGACTGCTATGAATTTTGTTAGTCCCTGTTACGAGTTTTAGTCACAGCGACTGCTACGAATTTTGTTTGTAACTGTTTCGAATTTTGTTTGTAACTGTTTTGAATTCTCGTCACAGTGACTGCTACGAATTTTCTTTGTAACCTTACAATACATTACAGACTTTGTTCCTCATTACGAATATTGTTCTTTAAGTCTACGAATGTTATTCTTTGAGTCTACGATTTTTACATTACAAACACTATTCTTTGTTACGAACTTTGTTTGTAATCTTAAGAATTATAATCTTAAAAATTATAACTTAAGAACTACCAATAATATGACAATTGCTGCCTATTGATCTGTCAATTTTGCATGTTGTTACTCAACCCACCAGCACCTCTTTGTAAATTGAGGATTATAACTCGGTGCAGGAGGCGAATTGTATCCAGGTCTTGGTAGCATCTTCTGAATCTTTTTCTTCTTTATCTACAGCATTTTGTTCTAGTTCATCAACATCATCTTCTTCTCCG
Organism: Rhodiola kirilowii; assembly: GCA_033675215.1. Classification (NCBI taxonomy): domain Eukaryota; kingdom Viridiplantae; phylum Streptophyta; class Magnoliopsida; order Saxifragales; family Crassulaceae; genus Rhodiola; species Rhodiola kirilowii. Next base: position 612,756 of record JAUCNB010000027.1, read on the forward strand.
TTTTCATCTGCGTAGTTTTGCAGGTCATCGTCGGCATCTTCAGCACTGCCATCATTATCCTGCTTGTCTTCATCACCTGCACCATGTTGCTGCTCTTGATCATTAGCATTGTCGTGATTGTCTCCAACTTCACCATCTTCTGCGTGACTTCTTTTTTTGGAGCCACCTCTTCTTTCCTATTCTCAGTTACTTCCTTTCCCTCAGCTGATCCTTTACTTAGTTACTTCTTTTTTATGAAGGTATCTCCATCAACAAACAACAAAGTAAGCACATACACAATATTCACACAAGCCTTACGTTTATCTTTAGTACCAAAAAAGGTTGATGCAAATCCTGCGACTCGGAGGTCCTCCCTAAACCTACCAATCGATTTTACTTCTCTGTTTCAAATTTCAATCACAACAAACACAATCCACCAAGCTGAAACTTTTATCCGTTCAATAACTTAACCTACAACAGTACTACAAGATTGAGAGACAAAATGCTTTAAAAATTATGAAAATGTCTTTACATGAAATCCAACAAAATTGGATAGTGTTTAGCAGTAAGCACCCTAAAACAAAATCAAAATTCAACTGACCTCCGATCCTAATCACATAAACATAATCCGAAACCCCAAATAAACTCGTTTCAATTCAAAGCAGCCACTCACCAAAACAATTAACTTAACATGGAATCAACACAATGCGGTGAAGGAAAAACAAAGAGAATATCACCAGATCGGCGATGGAAATCGACTAGGAATCAAAGTGACAGCGAGACTGCCTAGTAAAATTACTATTATATCATTTAACCATATTTAAAACTTAATTATATGCAAATGAATTAGGATCATGTACAAAGCCCATATTCTTGTAAAAAATAAAAAATAATCACATCCCTTGATTTTGTGATTTCGATGGATATGATTAATTGAAAATAAATCTGAGTAAATTCAAATTGATATTAGATTCAGAGTAAATATGGAATATAACATCCATATTAACCACAAGTCTCTCTCTCCTCAAATCGATTAAAAAACCCAGATCTCAATAACCATTGCTCCGAGGTCCATGGATTTCACCAAAACTCACAACCATATGCCAACGCCAGTTTCGTCATCGTTGGAGGAGAGGTTTGAGATGGCGTTGAAGAGGAGATTGTTCAGGGATCGAGGGAGGAGTGGGTTCGGTTAATAGATTTGGAGACGGTTGACTAGGTTTTGGAGGAAGAGATGTTCGATGTTGGTCCTGTCGATACAGTTACTGAAGGAGCGCATCATTTTCCAACTTTTATAGATGATAAATGGGTTTTAAGGATTCAACGTGGGTTTGTGGTAAATTTTTAGTTTGATTAGGTTAAAATCGGACCTGATTTACTGAGTTTCCAAGTTTGACGAATTATGGTCAACTTTTGACGAATCATGTCATAGTTCGTCAAAAGTACACTATTGTGCACCGTTCACAGTTGTGTTCTTGATTTCAGGAATACTAATCGATTTGATTTTGAATATAAAATATTTTTTTGTCAATTATACCCTTAGATGGGATTAACATGACTTAAATTCGGTTAAATATATATTTAATCTAATTAACATCCACCATTGGATTACGATATGAAGGGGGGCTTCGGTGAGTTTGTATTTTGCACCGTTTTAGGCCTTTGCACCAGATCTGGCCTCATATGCATAATCTTGATGATTAAAAGCCATAAGATCTTTGATCCAAATGTCTAAAAAACTTCTCATTTATCATGGATTTAACAACTTATCATATGATCCCGATTTCCCAAAATAAAAGGTTCCATCGTACACTTTTCAAAATGTTTCCATAATCATGTGGAGGTAATATAATAAACCAAAAATAAAAAGTTGCAGTTTTTGTTACATGGAAAAATATCTGGTGATTTTTTGTAAAAAAAATACAACAAATCATAGCCCTTGATCTTGTGATTTGGATGGATGAGATTAAATCCTAATTTTTTGTGCATTTTCTCGGTGACAAATTTTATGGAAAAGTGACGAACTCTGTCGTCTTTTTCATTTTTCGGCGATGTACTATAGATTGATTTTGACGAACTTTGTTGTTTGTACCAAAAATCAACTTTATACCTGATCTTAACCCATTTTTGAAAACCCGGGAATCACTCGTGGAGTCTCTAATCCCTCTTCAACGGCATCCTCATCATCTATTACATTGGACATGTAAGGTGCAATATTTGTTGTGCGTTATTCTTGATAAGCTTCATATACAACATGTGAACTCTCATTCTTAGATAGACTTGAGTCGTTGTAAGGGCCTCTTTGAGTGACTACGTTGACAACTTTCCTATTATCCCCAAACTTTGGATCTTCTAGGTAAAACACTTATTGTGCGTGTTTCGCAAGACAATATGGAGCATCTTCACACCATGTGTTGGATACGTCGATGGACAGAATTCCATGGTCCATCTTTATGTTTCCACCCTCCATCGGATCTGTGTTGAACCATTTGCATTGAAAGATAACAATCGGCATACCCCCGGCATATTTGAGTTTGATAACATTAAGAAAAATGCCGTAATAGTTAATATCTCCCGGAAAAAACAAATGAAGCAACAACTCAAAATTTTAAATAGAAACTAAATATGAGCATATTTGTATTTAAGAAGACAATGCTTATGAAAAGGACAACATCTTTACCTGCTTTAACCATTACATCACCGTTTTGTGTTTTCAAATGTTGTTCCTTCTCCCACAAAACAAACTTCAAACCATTTACAACACAATCTGTGTAACATGCTTGAAATTATGGCTTATGCGCCAATATGTGAAGTTCCTAGGAATAGGCATCTGATCCTTCATTGCTTAATGCTATCATCTACATAAAGCAAATCAATGAGACATTTTTGAAAAAACTACTATCTAAATGCACCTTGTCAAGAAAATAGGAATATAAATGATCAATCCGTGAATCATTATCACCGTGAGGATTTTCCGTGTAAAACTTCTCCGTATGTCGATTAATGTACTCCCTCGCCACCTCACAATTTTCCACTATAGACGAATGAATTATATCTATGTCATTATTATTTAATCTGACCCTTCTATTGTAGCCCATCGACTTGATGACATTGGACACAACTGATAGGTCCCAATATTCTTACTCCCATTGCCCATATTTCAGGATATATCTTCAATCCCCACATGTACAACTTACAAAACATGACACCCTCTTGGGTAATGTATTGCTTAGCAATGCATTCTTCCGGATACCTTATGTTTTGGACAAACTTCTTGTACCGTCCAAGATGCCTGCATATATATAATACAAAACATAAACTATGCGAAACATATATGTTCATACAAGGGATTAAAAGAGTTTATCAATACCTTTCCAAGGGTACATCCAACTGTAGTGTATCGGCCCCTTCATCAAAATCTGATTAGGCAGATGAACCATGAGATGTACCATTATGGTGAAGAAAGCCGGTGGGAATATTCTCTGTAGCTGACATAGGATTTTAACTATGTCCAGCTTCATTCGATGCACCTCCTCCTTCTAGAACTCTATGCAACAAAATCTCCAAAACCAGTGGGATAATGATACAAGAGGGTCAACTATATTGAATGGCAAGTAAGGTCAAATGAAACCGGCAACAGACCTTGTAACATGACATGGCAGTCATGTGTCTTTAACCCGATGAACTTTTTGTCCTCGAGGTTAATCTTGTTCCTTAGGCTTCCTGCATAGTCGGATGGATACTTAGCATCTTTTTTCAACTCAAGTATCTTAAAATTCTCAGTCGGACTGATAGTGTATAGTGCTTTAGTCACCTTCTCCTTTGTTGAGGTTGACCCAGATGGTTTGTACCATAACTTTCTCCGCAACCCTGGCACTTTCAAACCTTTTCTACCCTTGATGTCATCCTTGGTCTTACCTTTAAGTCCAAGTATGGTCTCGATTATGTTATCAAAAATATTCTTTTATTTATGCATGACATCAAGTGAACGGGGAGGACAAAGTGATTGCCAATATGGCAACTCAGAGAATGTAGCCACGTGTGTCCCACAAAGCCTCTCGGCGCCCCTCTAAGCTTAAACTGGGAATGCAAGCTAAGAGTCGGATAATCATGAGCCATTATTTGGTAGAATTGGCCAGCACCAGAAAAATATGTGGGGGTGCCTATGCTCGATTTTCCTATTGAATCTATTTCCTGTGAACCTCCAATCATGGTCTACAGGGAGCCATCTTCGGTGGCCTTGACATGTGACAGCACTGCCTTGTCGTGAGGCAATGTGTACAAATAAATTTATAAGTCCGCTACTCGCGACTTCACTACTGGGTAGCAAGTGGTAAGTAGGGGTCGAACCCAAGAGAGTCAGTGTGGATTAGTTGTTCTTTAATGAAGCTTATGTAGAAAATAAATGCGATTGGGGTTGGGTTTAAGTGTGCTTTGAGAACTGAAAGTAAAGGAACAGTGATATCACAATTAAAGGAAAGATTCGGTTTTAGGGGCCTTGTATCATATTCTGTTTATCATTGACCTCTAATGATCATACTATGTATTCACAGATGAATCGAGGCTATTTCTAGCACAAGACTTGCGACATCATTTAGAATACACCTCTAATGATCATGCTATGTGTTCAAAGATGAATCGAGGCTATTTCTAGCACAAGACTTGCAACACCATTTAAAACACTTGTTCTACTTAGACTAATTCCTCCTTTCGAAGTATCTTAGCCTTATGTGCATCCATTTGATCTTCTGTTACGATTTCCCAAATGGTTTTTAAGAGAGGTCGAACTCCTCAGATAAACTTTGCCTGTTAAAGCATCCACTTACCCGAGTATGATCACGAACCCCACGGAAGAGCTTTGCCCGTTAAAGCATCCACTCAACCTTGGAAGTTCTAACCTAATATATGGCACATAGAACAAGTTTTGAACACAAAGATGCACTAGATGCAGGGTCTAAAACATTGTATGATATAAGTACATCCCTTCAACCGAATAAAGAGTTTAGCTACTACTATTCATGGCACTGGACATTATAACTATGAATTTGGAAAAAACAAGGGTTTTGAAAGACAGAAAAATAAATACGAGAAGACTTACAAAACCGTTGAAACGCCAAGGATCAAGCTTTTATTCCAAAGTAAAGTGATTACAAGATTAGTGCCCAAAAAAGCTAGAGAGATAAGTGATTTGTGATTTTGGAATATGTAGAGAGATGAGCTCTCCACATTTTTGGGATGATATTTACAAAGGAATGAGGCTTCCTTTTATAGCCAAATGGGAGAGAAATGAAGGGAGGAGATGATTTGCATCCAAGGGAGGAGGAGAGGAGGAGGAGATGTGGAGGAGGAGGAGACAAGTGGCAAGCTCTCCATGGAACTCCATTTAGCCGCCACCTTGGGGAGGAAACTTCCTCCTTAGCCGCCCCTTGTGGATGAGGATGGAGGAGATGAGTCATCCTCATCTTTATCCTCCCCATAGCCACCCCTTCTAGAAGGAAAAGAGGAGGTTTGTGTGGTTTTGTGCAATTTTCACAAAACCATCAGTCCAATTTTGCTCCGGTCTGACTTTGGTTGTTCCTCGGTTTGATTTATTTTGAGTAATTCCTACGTCAGGATCTTGAGATTTCTGCATTCAGTGTCTGATCGTGACCTTGGACTGGCTCGTAATATCTTTTCAGCGTAAAATCCTCTCCTTAGCCTGTTTTTTCTCTAGAGTCCAAAATACCCTATAGAAATATATCGGAACTAACAAGCAAAAGTTAAATAGACAAAGAGTCTAATTTGGTGGGTTTACATGTGTTTATGATTCGTATAATTATGGTCCATCAGATCACCCCACACTTTTAGTTGTTCGTCCCGAACAATGCTATTAAAGGGCGGCACACAATCAAGTAAAAACTTTTAAATATGAAAGTGAGACTGTGGGACTCGATTTATCCTAATTCATGCATTACTACTTATTACTAAATTAAACCGAGTAAATAAATAGAAGAAACTTGATACGTGTACCTTCGTGCTGAGATGCAAATTATTTTAGATGTTTCGAGAGATAGCCCTTTTTAGGCTCCTGGACTGCATCCTCGGGACCGTCTCGCACTATATGGTTTTCTTGTAGCTTTCTCTAGCACGTGATTCGGTTCGGGTTTCAATGGTTTGGTCTTTGATTTTCTTTTGGCGAGGGACAGCTTTTGTAGTGAATTGGCCTTTGGCCTTTGATTTGACTTTTTGAGTACTTCACTTTTTGTTCGGTAAAAACCTTCACAATTGTGTGCCTTTGGCCACTTGATTTGCTTCTTTGAGCTTTTTGCGTCTTTGTGACTTGCTAGTCCATTTTCTCAAGCCTTTTTTGGGAGGTCCAATCATCGCCCGCAAGCCTATGGAAATACCTCCCCGCTCCTCTCATCCTTGCCGTTTCGCGCGGGTCAAGATGAGGGTCGCTCATCTATTTTCTCGGCTACTTTGACTAGAGAGAGGACGGTCTGATTCCCGTCCTTGCCTTTTTTTTTCTTTTTGCATAAACACTGCATGGCGGAGATGACTTCAATCTTCACTGAAACCCGAAGTGCAGCCTCCACTGAAACCCGAAGTGCAGCCTCCACTGACTTTGAAAACCATATAGTTTGATTCGATCCTTCGAGTGCTTGCCAAGCCTCTCTAGGGCAGTTTATGTCAACTCCACATCCCTAGTTTATCTCAGCACAAAGGGACAAATGAGAAGTTACGTTCTAAGTTTTTAGACAGTTGAATTTTCACAAGGTAAATGCATGAATTTTAGATCTATCTTTTTCACATTCTCAAGTTCATATTTTCAAAAAGATAATATTTAAGAAAAAGAAAAAGAAAAAACATGTTATGTACACAGGTGGTTCTCACCCCACACTATTGAACAAAGGCGTGCCTTTCAGCAAGGCTTAGTTCAAAAGTTATGCAAGCAAATATATACAGGAAAGTTGAGAATGAAAAAAAAAACTAAATGACAGAAATTAAATGACTGAAAGTAAGATAGGTGTCGGGTTACCTCCCGACTAGTGCCTTTGTTTAACGTCGTTGGCTCGACGATACCTCATTCCTGGATCATAAGTAGGGATCCCATGGGTGCTTGAGGTCGAACTTCTTCTCGGTAGCTCTTTTGATTTGAGAGGGTGAGGCTTTATTGACCATAGCTGCTGGTCCAATGAGTCGTGCTTGCTTGTTACTCCTTCCGGGTTTCCATTCTTTCGGCCCATGTCTTTGCCGCTTCTTCATGTTTGAATAGTTGGCACCTTTGCGAGTTTGGAAGTTTGGTTTTGTGCCATTGAATGTAGGCGACATTAAGCATGCGCCTCTGCCGATCCTCTTCATTGTGGCAGTGATGGATGGTTGTCTTGGAACGAGTGAGTTTTCAGGCGGTTTTCCTTGGCTTGTGACGAGTGAGAGTTCCTTTGTCGGCTTTTTTGGCTCATGCTCCTCCTCTAACTCCCCTTGCACCTCATCATCATTGATTATATGATCTTCGGTGGCTATGATCGGCATAAAACACGAAGGGTTAAGTTGAGGCACTTCGACCATGAGGACTGGGTCTGTTTCAGGTGTTCCGACAGTGAGGACCAGGTCTTTCTCGGACAGTTCGGCAATGAGGTCCGGGACTTCCTTGGGTGCTCCGAGCGCAAGGACCGGGCCTGGCTTGATTTCTTCGGTCGCTTCGGCAGTGATGTTCGGGACTTCTGTAGGCTCGGCAGTTAGGACTGTGATTTCCTCGGATGGATTGGTGATAAGGACCGGGCCTGATTTGGGCAGTTCTTCTTCTAACTCCCAGGGATAATCTGAATGGAGCTCTTCTTCAGGCAACCATGGGTCCTCATCCTCGTCATTCATATGGTTTCCGGAGGCAATCATACTGAGGTATGGGTCTGATATGGGCAACTCGTCATTGAGGTCCGGGTATGTCTTGGCTGGTTCTTCTTCGGTCATCTGCTGGTCCTCATTCTCTTTTGGCTCCTCGGGTTCTGCCGTCCTTTTTATTGCCCATGATTCGGTTTCGGCCGTGAATTGGTGCATCGAGGCACTCAATTGCTGTATGTCTGCGGCCAATTGCTGGGTGCTAGCTGCCAGCTCGTTTTCTGCTGCCCATAACTCAGTTTTGGCCCTGATTTGGTGCATCGTGTTGTCCAGTTCTTCGCGCCGCATGGCCTGTTTTATTTTTTGTCTTGACCTTGCGGCCAAATCATCTATTAAGTTCAATAGATCATCTATGTCTAAGTTGTTCACCGAGCCTCCCGCTGCATCATTTAGCCAATTCCACTCTTGTGGCATCATCCCATTTAGAAACCTTTGAAGAAGATCGTGGTTGGTGAATCCATGGTGCGGGCAGCTTATCAACATGGAGTCAAAGTACGCCAAGTACTCGTCCAATGTTTCATCCCGGGATTGTTTTATGTTGTTGATCTTCTCGCGGACTTCAAGTTCGAAGGGTGGTGGGGAAATTTCCTCAACGTTCCAAGGTTCCATTCCGTAGTAGTAGGACTTAGTGAATTGCATGATAAAACAAAAAAGAAAAAACAAAATAGAACAACTATTCCGATGCACAACTCCCCGACAACGGCGCCAATTTGACAGCACTGCCTTGTCGTGAGGCAATGTGTACAAATAAATTTATAAGTCCGCTACTCGCAACTTCACTACTGGGTAGCAAGTGGTAAGTAGGGGTCGAACCCAAGAGAGTCAGTGTGGATTAGTTGTTCTTTAATGAAGATTATGTAGAAAATAAATGCGATTGGGGTTGGGTTTAAGTGTGCTTTGAGAACTGAAAGTAAAGGAACAGTGATATCACAATTAAAGGAAAGATTCGGTTTTAGGGGCCTTGTATCATATTCTGTTTATCATTGACCTCTAATGATCATACTATGTATTCACAGATGAATCGAGGCTATTTCTAGCACAAGACTTGCGACATCATTTAGAATACACCTCTAATGATCATGCTATGTGTTCAAAGATGAATCGAGGCTATTTCTAGCACAAGACTTGCAACACCATTTAAAACACTTGTTCTACTTAGACTAATTCCTCCTTTCGAAGTATCTTAGCCTTATGTGCATCCATTTGATCTTTTGTTACGATTTCCCGATTGTTTTTAAGAGAGGTCGAACTCCTCAGATAAGCTTTGCCCGTTAAAGCATCCACTTACCCGAGTATGATCACGAATCCCACGGAAGAGCTTTGCCCGTTAAAGCATCCACTCAACCTTGGAAGTTCTAACCTAATATATGGCACATAGAACAAGTTTTGAACACAAAGATGCACTAGATGCAGGGTCTATAACATTGTATGATATAAGTACATCCCTCCAACCGAATAAAGAGTTTAGCTACTACTATTCATGGCACTGGACATTATAATTATGAATTTGGAAAAAACAAGGGTTTTGAAAGACAAAAATAAATACGAGAAGACTTACAAAACCGTTGAAGCGCCAAGGATCAAGCTTTTATTCCAAAGTAAAGTGATTACAAGATTAGTGCCCAAAAAAGCTAGAGAGATAAGTGATTTGTGATTTTGGAATATGTAGAGAGATGAGCTCTCCACATTTTTGGGATGATATTTACAAAGGAATGAGGCTTCCTTTTATAGCCAAATGGGAGAGAAATGAAGGGAGGAGATGATTTGCATCCAAGGGAGGAGGAGAGGAGGAGGAGATGTGGAGGAGGAGGAGACAAGTGGCAAGCTCTCCATGGAACTCCATTTAGCTGCCACCTTGGGGAGGAAGTTTCCTCCTTAGCCGCCCCTTGTGGATGAGGATGGAGGAGATGAGTCATCCTCATCCTTATCCTCCCCATAGCCGCCCCTTCTAGAAGGAAAAGAGGAGGTTGTGTGGTTTTGTGCAATTTTCACAAAACCATCAGTCCAATTTCGCTCCGGTCTGACTTTGGTTGTTCCTCGGTTTGATTTATTTTGAGTAATTCCTACGTCAAGATCTTGAGATTTCTGCATTCAGTGTCTGATCGTGACCTTGGACTGGCTCGTAATATCTTTTCAGCGTAAAATCTTCTCCTTAGCCTGTTTTTTCTCTAGAGTCCAAAATACCCTGTAGAAATATATCGGAACTAACAAGCAAAAGTTAAATAGACAAAGAGTCTAATTTGGTGGGTTTAACTGTGTTTATGATTCGTATTATTATGGTCCATCAACATGACATCCTACCCGTTAGATGCATAGCATCGATTTCATCTAGACATTAGGGACAAGCTTTATTAGAAAAGCCAAAGGTAGTGGCTACGGTGCAGGAGGAGAGTTCTCCTGTGGTGAAAAGTACTAGGATAAAGATGGTTGCACAAAAGAAAATCCTAGTAAAAGAGAAGTTTAGGGTTGTGAAACGTAGAGTAGTCGTTTCTGAATCAGATGATGAAGGGTTTGATGAAGTTGATGCTGCTAAGAAGGTAGCTATAGAACAGCATGTTGAAGTGTCCAGCAAAACTAATCAAAAGAAGAAGGGTACATTCTCTAAATAAAAAGCTTCAAAAAAGGATGTAGAAGTGGCTGATAAAGATCTTAGTGATCCTGAAGAGAAGCAGAGTGAGGCTTCAGCTGAGAGTACTGATGATGAAGAACCAGAAGAAGATGAAGGTTCTGCTGCAGAGGAGTAGGCTAAATCAACAAAAGAAGATGATGAGGTGCCAATAAATGAGGAAGAAGAGCATTCGCAGAATGAGTCCAACAAGGTAGATGAATCTCTACAAGAGTTGTTTGTTGCGGTTGAACAATATGTAGAAGAAGAGAGGCCTACTAAAGTAGCTTCTAAAGAGAGTGAGATTGATCAACCAGGCCAAGCCAATATTAATGAAGAGATTGAGGAACTGAGTGCAGGTTCAAAAGATGAATCAATCAAGCTATCAGATTTGGTCAAAGAGATTCAGAATGATGTTCCAGTTGGTAAGGGACATGAAAACAAGTCAAAATTTCTTGCTAAGGCAAAGAAAGCAGTACCAAATCAAGTGGTTAATGAGGAAGCTCCCACAATTGCTGAAAAATATGTGTCTAAGAAGAGGAAGGCTTCTGCCCCTACCTTAGTAAAAATGACAGTTGAGGTCGAAGCTACTAGCTCGAAGAAGGCTTCTACACCAGTAGCAAAGAAAGTCAAGACAAGTTCTGCTACTGGCAAGGCTAAAGAAAAGGGGAAGAAAGTTTAGTTTGAGTCTGGAGTTATTGTTGAAGGAGTCTGGTTTGTCTCAGACGAACAAGCCAAGAAGTGGGAATTCATTCAGAAGAGGAAGATTGTGGCCGAGAGGGTGCTAGACGATGACAAATATACAGCCAAGGAAATTGTGAGCTTGATCAAAGAGCTAGATTTGTTGCCATCCGTGACAATGGCCAAACCATTTGCTGCGAACCTTGTGAGAGAAGTCATAGTGAATTTACCAGAAGCTTTTGCTGATATTCAGAATGCAGCTTACGGATTGGTAAGTGAGAGAGGTAAGAAGATCGTCATCACTCCAGAGAGTATCAATGACTACTATTGGTTAGAAGGAGGAGAGGTGACTCTTGGAGAGAACCCCAATTGGCACAAAGTTGCTGAGACAATAACGGGAGGAGTCCGTTCGAGGTGGTACAGGATAACCTTCCCTGTGAATGACCTGTCTACAAAGCACTCATTGCTCCACAACATTACGGTTCATAACTGGTTACCAAATCATCACCGCACGACGCTTGGACATACCATAAGAGCCATTCTGAAGACTCTAGGGGTCAGGAAAAAGATTGATCTTGGACGACTCATATTCGACCCGATTGCTGCCCACACAACCTCTGTCAAAATCAATCATCCCATTGGATTTCTTTCTCTGATTCATCAGCTTGTTGTAGCACAACATCCATACATCATAACAAGTCAGGACAAGTTGAGTGGTGCTCCTAAGGTGTTTCTTGCCGATCACAAGCACTTATCCGGGAAGCATATTTTGGATCTGGACCTGGATGCACCTGTCAAGCCAAAGAAGAAGTTGTCTGAACAAACGCTGGATGATCTAAGTGCTTCTGTTCCACCTGCCACTCGGAGAAAAATTATCACACATCTTGAAGAGGAGCTAGTAGATGCAAACGAGAGGATTGTGCTGCTCATGGCACGGAAGAAAAAGATCACAAAGCTGTTGGGGGCCTTCGCTCTCCCAGCGAAGAGGACGATAGTGACTCAGCTGGTGATGAAGAAAGTGAGGAGTCCGACTACTAGTCTTGGTGATGCTCTATTTGCTCTACTACAAACAATTTTTTATCTTTTTGTTGAACTCTAGTACTATTGTCGAACAATTTTACTATCTTTTTGAAACTCCCTTGTCAATTTGTGGCAAAAAGGGGGAGTAAATATGGAGTTTGAAACCTTCTTAAAAGATTCATATGTGCTAGCTGTTAAACATATTTTGGAGTTCAAAATCTCCATAAAATATTCCTATGTGCTTGAAATTTTTGGAGTTTGAAACCTCCTCAAATATTCATCCAGTAGCAAGATTGTTAGATTTTATGGCATGTAGTTCGGCAAAACTCTGTGTAGTTGTTCAAGCTGTTGTACAAGAAGAGTTCAAGGTCAGAGAGACACAACCGACGTGGAACAACATTGGAGCAGCAAACGTTTCCTAATTCATATTAGGCAAGTCGATGCTGCTACACATTGAAGATATGATGAAGATCTTGGAGTTGGTTGACGCAAATATATTCATGCATAAGGAATCTCATCTCCAATGTTGCTGAAAATGCCTGATTTAGAGAGGAAACAACTCGGCAGGAAGAATTTTCCCGAACAAAGAATGTGGCAAAGGCTGAAACATCGATGGACTCCATGCCCGAGGAAATGAAACAAATGAAGGAAATGATGATTCAGATCCTACGAAGGTAGCCAGTTCAAGTAAAACCTTGCGAGTTTTGTAGTTCTACGGACCACAAGACTGACGCATGCCCAACGTTAATAGTAGAGGAACCGGCAGAAATGAATGCAGTGGTAGGATACCACGGATACAACAACAACAACAACAACAACAACAACGACAGAACCGGATCAAACCGGTAATATAATCAAGCGACCAATCCGAACTGGCGGAACGACAACCATCCTCCGAGGGAGACACAACAAGGTGCACCTCAACTAGCTCAATCGTTCTACCAACCGCCCCACCGGCAGTACAACCAGAACGCTCCATCAGCAAGCCAATATCAGCAAACAGTACCAAACCAGTACCCGACGAGTCAATATCAACAGAAGGGACCAAATCAGTACCAAGCCAGCTCAAGTAATAAACAAGGTCCAAACAAGTCGCTTGAAGACACACTAAAGGAACTCGCAGGAAGCGTGCATAAATTGGATGCTTCGCTAAACCAATTTCAGGCAAAAACTGACGGGGCAATTTCAGATTTGACCAAACAAATGTCCCAGCTCGCCACCTCAATGTCCGCACTCACTAAAGAGCCTTGTCAACTTCCTTCACCAACCATTCAGAATCCGAAGGAGAATATAAATGCCGTGACCCTTAGGAGTGGGAGAAAACTTGTCATCAAACCCATGGAGCAAGAGGAGGACAAAAGCCCGAGGTTGCCCAGAGAAGAACAAATGAGGCCCGAGGCTCTTAGAACTCTTGAGCAGGACGCGGCCGAAAAAGAAGGGAATGCGCCCGAGGAACGCAGGCCTGGCCCGATACCAGCAGCCATCCCGGTTCCAGCGTCCGAGGAGTACAAGGAGCGCCCAGTACCTAGAACCGAGACCCCCAAAATCAGCGCCGCGCTTCCATTTCCAGTGCCAGCCCATGTACCAAAACAACATGTCATGGATGAGGACGTATTTGAGTTGTTCAGCAAGGTCAAAATCAACATCCCCCTCTTAGAAGCCATCAAGCAAATTCCTCGATATGCTAAGTTTTTAAAAGAGCTTTGCACCAACCGGAGGAGGAGTACTAGATATGATCAAGAGCTGATGAGTAGGAACATGTCGGCCGTCATACAACGAAAAGTGCCCCCCAAATGTGGTGATCCGAGAACCTACACCATTCCATGTACAATTGGCAACATCCGGATCAAGAACTGCATGCTAAACCTTGGAGCATCAATCAACGTTCTTCCCTTCTCTATCTACTCATGCCTTAGGATTGGACCGCTCGAACCTACCGGTCTCACTATTCAACTGGCAGACCGGTCATGCAAACAACCTGAGGGCAAAATAGAAGACGTCCTGGTTCAAGTAGGCGAATTGGTGTTTCCAGCGGACTTCTACATCTTAAAAATGGAGAATGGCGGACCATCTGACCATGCACCCATCCTTCTCGGCCGTCCATTTCTTAAAACTTCCAAAATGAAGATAGACAGCGGGAGTGGGATGCTCTCAATGGAAGTAGAAGGAGAGGTCTTCAGCTTCGACATATTTCGAGCAATGAAGCACCCCATGGAGTTCGAGGAAGTACACACTCTCGACACTATGGACGACCTGGTCCTAGAAGTTCAACCAGAACCAAGAGCAGATCCCTTAGAAGCAATACTCAATGGAGCCGAGAGCTCTTATGAATTGGCCGAAGGTTTACATAAAACGCTAGCCCACTTAACAATATCGGAGCCTCTCACACCAGGTTATGAAGTCAACGAGGTAAAGTTATTCAAATCCAATACCTTTTTGCCCTCAATAATACAAGCTCCCGAAATAGAATTGAAGCCCCTGCCCGGGCATCTGAAGTACGCTTTTCTTGGGGATAATAACACACTCCCGGTAATCATTAAGAGTGGCTTGGAAGCAGACCAGGAACGTAGTTTGATAAAAGTGCTAAGACAGCTTAAGTTGGCTATTGGATGGACTCTAGCCGACTTGAGAGGAGTCAGCCCGGCTGTATGCATGCACCGTATTCTACTTGAGGATGGAGCAAAGCCATCAAGAGAACCTCAAAGACGACTCAACCCAATCATGATGGAGATCGTCCAAAAGGAAATACAAAAGCTACTAGATGTGGACGTTATCTATCCCATATCAGACAGCCAATGGGTAAGTCCTGTCCACGTGGTACCAAAAAAAAGTGGGATCACGGTCGAGGAAGATGCCAAAGGAAACATGGTGACAACAAGGGTCAAGAACAACTGGAGAATGTGCATCGACTACAGAAAATTGAACGCCGTCACAAGAAAAGACCATTTCCCTCGGCCATTCATCGATCAAATGCTAGACCGACTGGCGGGCAAGCCATACTTTTGCTTCCTGGATGGGTTCTCAGGCTACAACCAGATCCCTATAGCGCCTGAGGACCAAAAGAAGACTACATTCACCTGCCCATTCGGCACATTCACCTTTAGAAGAATGTCATTCGGTCTATGCAATGCCCCGGGGACTTTTCAAATGGTAGTAACCAGCATCTTTTCAGACATGATTGGAGAATTCATTGAAGTCTTCATGGACGACTTCACCATCTATGGAGACACATTCGATGCTTGCTTAAGCAATTTGAGCACGGTTTTGGCACGATGTGGGTCCATGAACTTAGTGCTCAGTTATGAGAAGTGCCACTTCATGGTAACACACAGAATAATCTTAGGACATGTCGTCTCACAAGAAGGCATGGAAGTGGACAAAGCAAAGATCGACCTGATCATGACTCTACCATACCCATCCACGGTCCGAGACATCCAATCATTCCTTGGCCATGCAGGATTCTACCAACGATTCATCAAACACTTCTCCAAAAAGGCGTTGCCTCTATCCACTCTTCTCCAAAAAGAAGTTCCTTTTGAATTCAGCAATGCATGTAAGGAGGCTTTTGAAGATCTGAAGAAAGCCCTCACTAGCACACCTATCATCCAAACACCAAATTGGGGACTACCATTCGAAATCATGTGCGACGCGAGCAATTATGCTGTGGGGGAAGTTCTCGGCCAAAAGGTTGATAAGAAGGCGGTTGTGATCTACTACGCCTCAAGAACCCTAGATTCTACCCAACGGAACTATTCCACCACCGAAAAGGAACTCCTGGCAGTGGTATTCGCTCTGGAAAAGTTCAGATCCTATTTGCTTGGAGCAAAAGTGATAGTTTATTCTGACCATGCAGCCATCCGTTACCTGGTGAAGAAAAAGGAGGCCAAGCCAAGGCTCATTCGGTGGATCTTGCCACTGCAAGAATTCGATGTGGAGATAAGGGACAAATAGGGGATTGAGAATACTGTGGCCGACCATCTAAGCAGGATTGTCTGAGAGGAAGAAGAGGGGCACATAACCGAGTCATTTCCAGACGAGCACCTATACACCGTCTCAACCAAGGTGCCGTGGTATGCCTCAATCGTCCATTACCTTGTAGGAGGTACATTTCCTCCTTCTTTTACTAAAGCACATTGCATGAAACTTAGGCATGATGCTAGACATTACTTATGGGATGATCCTTATTTGTGGAAAATAGGAGCAGATCAAATACTTAGGAGATGCATCCCCGATAATGAAATAGCTTCTGTTATTAGCTTCTGCCATGAGTTTGCATATGGAGGACACTTCGGGCCTAGGAGAACCGCTAGGAAAATCTTAGATAGCGGCTTCTTTTGGCCGAGTATATTTAGAGATGCCTATGAGAAGTGTAAAAAATGCGATAGGTGCCAAAGAGTAGGAAATGTGCCAGCTAAAAATGAGATGCCTCAAGTACCCATATTGGTCAACGATGTTTTCGACATTTGGGGAATTGATTTTATGGGACCATTCCCAGTTTCATGCGGTTATACTTATATTTTAGTTGCTGTAGATTATGTGTCGAATTTGGTAGAGGCTAAGGCCACCAGGTGCGACGATGCAAAAACTGTCATAGATTTTTTGCGCACTAACCTATTTTATAGGTACGGGGTACCCAAGGCCATAATAAGCGACCAAGGAACTCATTTCTGTAACCGCACGATGGCTGCCACCTTGAAGCACTACCATGTCCACCACCGGACATCCACGGCATATCATCCCCAAACCAATGGTCAAGCGGAGATCTCCAACCGCGAAATCAAAGGTATTTTAGAAAAGATGGTGAAGCCGGGTAGGAAAGATTAAAGTCAGAGGCTAGATGAAGCTCTTTGGGCTTATCGGACAGCATACAAGACGCCAATTAGAACCTCCCCCTTTCGGCTTGTTTATGGGAAAGCATGCCACCTTCCGGTGGAATTAGAACATAAAGCCTATTGGGCACTCAAGCATTGCAATCTGGATTTGAAGGCTGCCGGACTGGATAGGAAGCTTAATCTGTGTGAGCTTGAGGAGTTGCGGCTTGAGGCCTATGAAGGGCAAACGGACTACAAAGCACGGACCAAATTGTATCATGATAAATTCATCCTCCGACGCTCATTTGAGGAAGGGCAACAAGTGCTACTCTTCTCCTCACAATTGAAGTTGATGCCTGGCAAACTAAAATCAAGATGGACCGGTCCTTATACCGTGACTAAGGTATTTAACCATGGGATGCTTGAGTTGGAAAGCATGGACAATGGAAGCAGATTCACGGTGAACGGGCAGCGAGTCAAACATTACCACGGCAAAGTCGACTTAACTCCGCAACACTACGACCTGAACCGCCCATGTGATCCAAACTTGTGATCCCATGCGTCGAGCCAACGACGTTAAACAAAGGCACTGGTCGGGAGGTAACCCGACATCTATCTTATTTTCAGTCATTTATTTTCAGTCATTTAGTTTTTACCGTGTCAGTCGCTCTCACCCATTTTGTGTATAGAAGGAATGACTACTTGTATAGGAATCAGCTTTGGGGAGCGCCGAGAGTTCAAGGCCCCAGCACTCCTTCGATTATCCAGCTCCGAGCCATGTCGTTCCACGACATTTGACGACACCGTAAAGGGAGTTCAGTTCTTCCCTTTTCCTTATGTCATTTCCTTTCCTGTAAATATTTGTTTGCAATCGGCTTTTGAACTAAGTCATGTCGAGAGGCACGCCTTCGTTCAAAAGTGTGGGGTGAGAACTGCCTTTGCACATAGTTAGTTAACATGTTTTTTCTTTTCCTTTTCCCTTAATATTATCTTTTTGAAAATATGAACTTGAGAATGTGAAAAAGATAGATCTAAGTTCATGCAATTACCTTGTGAAATCTCAACTGTGTAAAGACTTGAGGATGTAACTTCTTAATTGTCTCTTTGTGCTGAGATATACAGGGGATGTGGAGTTGATATAAACTGCCCTAGAGAGACTTGACAAGCACTCGAAGGATCGGATTTCACTATATGGTTTACGAAGTCAGTGGAGGCTGCACTTCGGGTTTTAGTGGAGATTAGAGTCATTTCCGCCGTGCAGCGTTTATGCAAGAGGCGGGACGGGAATCAGACCGTCCTAACTCTAGTCCAAGTAGCCGAGAAAATAGATGAGCGACCCTCATCTTGACCCGCGCGAAACGGCGAGGATGAGAAAGAGCGGGGAGGTATTTTCATATGCTCTCGGGCGATGATTGGACCTCCCAAAAAGGTTGAGAAAGTGGACAAGCCAATCACAAAGGAGCAAAGCTCGAAGAAGCAAATCAAAGGCCAAAGGCCAAACTTGTGAAGATTCTAACCAAAACAAAAGTGAAGAAACTCCAAGGTCAAAGACCAAATCACTTCAAAAGATGTCCCTCACCAAAAGGGAATCAAAGAACTCAACGCATTGAAACCCGAACCAAATCATGTGCTAGAGAAAGCTACAAGTTAACCATATAGTGCGAGTCGATCCCGAGGATGTAGTCCAGGAGTCCGAAAAGGGCTATCTCCCAAATCATCCGAATTAATTTGCATCTCGGCTCGAAGGTACAAGTATCAAGTTTCTTCTAAGTAGTTACACGGTTTAGATTGGTAATAAGTAAGTATTGCATGAATAGGATAAATCTGGTCCCACAATTTCACTTTCTTATTTAGAGCTTTTTACCTAGGATTTTGTGTTCCGCCCTTGAATAGCATTGTTCGGGACGAACAACTAAAAGTGTGGGGTGATCTGAAGGACTGACAGATTGCTTGTCGTCAGAGCAAAATGTGCAAATAAATTTATAAGTCCGCTACTCGCGACTTAACTACTGGGTAGCAAGTGGTAAGTAGGGGTCGAACCCAAGGGAATTAGGGGGATAAGCAGTTCTTTGAGGGGATTGTACAGCGAGGGAGCGTGTTTTTAGGTTGATTGAGGTTTTAATGCTAACAACTAAGTGATTGGTTGGTTGGTTTTGGTTTTTGGTGTGGAAAAGTAAATGACATAAAAGTAAATACTGAAAATAAACAAGAAGACTTACAGCGGTTGTTGCGTGATCGGCAAGTCTTGCGGAACGTCAGCAGTTGATAGTGCAGTTTATACTAAGAAAGTAAAGTGCAGGTGGTGTTTTAAGTCAAGAAAAGATTCGGTTTCAGGGGCCTTGTATCATAGTTGTTTATCATTGACCGCTAATGATCATACTACGTGTTCAAAGATGAATCGAGGCTATTTCTAGCACAAGACTTGCAACATCGTTTAAAACACTTGTTCTATTTTAGACTAATTCCTCCTTTCGAAGTATTTTAGCCTTATGTGCATCCATTTGATCTTCAGTTACGATCAACCAAATGGTTTTTAAAATAGGTCGAACTCCTCAGATAAGCTTTGCCCGTTAAAGCATCCACTTACCCGAGTATGTTCACGAACCCCACGGAAGAGCTTTGCCCGTTAAAGCTTCCACTCAACCTTGGAAGTTCTAACCTGTTATATGGCACGTAGAACAAGTTTTGAACACATAGAGGCACTAAGTGCAGGGTCTAAAACATTTTATGACACAAGTACACTCCTTTAACCGAATAAAGAGTTTAGCTACGAATATCCATGGAAGAGGACATCATAACTAAGTACTTGAAAAGGTTTTTGAAAGACAGTAAAGTAAAGATAGTAAGGGAAAGGGGTGAGTACTTCAAGAACCGACAAGAGTACTCAAGAATAAAGAAAAGCTTGAGTACTCAAGACTGAACTATAATACTCAAGAACCAACAGGAGTATTATATATTAAAAACCAAACTTACATATGCCAAACTTTCTAGAGAGAAGTGTTTATGATTTTGGATGATACAAATGAGAGGAGAATGGTTTGTATTTATAGCCAAAAGGGGAGGAGATGGGTGGTGAGGATGAAACCACATGGTTTCATCCAAGGGTGAGCTCCATGGAGGTAGAAGCCGCCGGTTGGAGGTCATGGGAGGAGGGGAGCTTCCTCCTTTGGTCACCTCCTCCAAAAGCCACCGGTCACATGGGGTAAAAGGATGAGTTTTGTGAGGTTTTGTGACGTTTTCACAAAACTATCGTTGTATTTCAGCTTCGGACTGACTTCGGTTGCTCTTGGTTTGATTTGTTTTGAGTGATTCCATGTCAGGATCTTGAGATTTCTTCAGTCGGCGTCTGATCTTGACCTCGGAATGACTCGTAATATATTTTCAGCGTAAAATCCTCTCCTTAGCGTGTATTCTCTCTAGTCTCCAAAATGCCCTGTAGATAAATATCCGAAATTAACAAGCAAAAGTTAAATAGACAAACAGTCTAATTTAGTGGGTTTAACTGTGTTTTTGATTCGTATAATTTTGGTCCATCATATCACCCCACACTTTTAGTTGTTCGTCCCGAACAAAGCTATTAAAGGGCGGCACACTAAGTAAGCTTTTAAAATATGAAAGTTAGACTGTGGGACTCGATTTATCCTAATTCATGCATTACTTACTTATTACTAAATTGAACTGTGTAAATAAATAGAAGAAACTTGATACTTGTACCTTCGTGCTGAGATGCAAATTATTTTGGATGTTTCGGGAGATAGCCCTTTTTAGGCTCCTGGACTGCATTCTCGGGACCGTCTCGCACTATATGGTTTTCTTGTAGCTTTCTCTAGCACGTGATTCGGTTCGTGTTTCAATGGTTTGGTCTTTGATTTTCTTTTGGCGAGGGACAGCTTTTGTAGTGAATCGGCCTTTGGCCTTTGATTTGACTCTTTGAGTACTTCACTTTTTGTTCGGTTAAAACCTTCACAATTTTGGGCCTTTGGCCTCTTGATTTGCTTCCTTGAGCTTTTTGCTTCTTTGTGACTTGCTAGTCCATTTTCTCAAGCCTTTTTGGGAGGTCCAATCGTCGCCCGCGAGCATATGGAAATACCTCCCCGCTCCTCTCATCCTTGTCGTTTCACGCGGGTCAAGATGAGGGTCGCTCATCTATTTTCTCAGCTACTTTGACTAGAGATAGGACGGTCTGATTCCCGTCCTCGCCTTTTTTCTTTTTGCCTAAACACTGCATGGCGGAGATGACTTCAATCTTCACTGAAACCCGAAGTGCAGCCTCCACTGACTTTGAAAACCATATAGAGAAATTCGATCCTTCGAGTGCTTGACAAGCCTCTCTAGGGCAGTTTATGTCAACTCCACATCCCTAGTTTATCTCAGCACAAAGGGACAAATGAGAAGTTACATTCTAAGTTTTTAAATAGTTGAATTTTCACAAGGTTAATGCATGAATTATGATCTATCTTTTTCACATTCTTAAGTTCATATTTTCAAAAAGATAAAATTAAGGAAAAAAAGAAAACATGTTTATGTACACAGGTGGTTCTCACCCCACACTTTTGAACGAAGGCGTGCCTTTCAGCAAGACTTAGTTCAACAGCCATGCAAGCAGAAAATTATGAGAAGGAAATGACATTAAGGTAAAGGGAAGAACAGAACTCCCTTTAAAGTGTCGAGTGAACGACATGGCATGAGGCTGGATAATCGAGGGAGTTCGGCTGAGGCCTTGAACTCTTGGCATAGGCCTGGCTGGCTTGATGTTGTACCCATAACCGATTCCTGAATAGTCATTTCATTCTATGCACCAAGTGGGTGAGAGCGATTTATTGGTAAAAACTAAATGACAGAAAATAAAATTGACAGAATGTAAATGACTGAAAGTAAGATAGGTGTCGGGTTACCTCCCGACCAGTGCCTTTGTTTAACATCGTTGGCTCGACGATACCTCATTCCTGGATCATAAGGTGGGATCCCATGGGTGTGTGAGGTCAAACTTCTTCTCGGCTGCCCTTTTGATTTGCCCAAAGAACACATATGGCAGCGGGCTCAGTTCTGCTCTCCCTTGATCCGGAGGCTTCTTTTTCACATATCCCCGAGAAGGCAAGGATTCCTTGACCATAGCTGCTGGTCCATCAAGTCGAGCTCTCTTGCTTCTCCTTCCGGGTTTCCATTCCTTTGGCCCATGTCTTGGCCGTTTATTCATGCTTGAATGGGTGGTACCTTTGCAATTTTGGAAGTTTAGTATTGTGCCATTGAACACGAGCGACCTTGAACTTATTCCCATGCCAAGCCTCTTCTTTGTGGCAGAGATGATTGGCCATCCTAGAACGAGTGAGTTTTCAGCCAGCTTTTCTTGGCTCATGACGAGTGAGTGCTCCATCTTCGGCTCTTTTGGCTCATGTTCCAACTGGCCTTGCACCTCATCATTGATTACTTCATCTTCAGGGGCTATGATCCGCATACAAACCGAGGGGACAAGTTGGGGGACTTCCACCACAAGGGCCAGGTCTGTCTCAAGAAGCTCGGGCGCTTCGGCCATGAGGACTGGGTCTGTTTCAGGTGCTCCGACAGTGAGGACCAGGTCTTTCTCGGATAGTTCGGCAATGAGGTCCGGGACTTCCTCAGGCAACTCGGTAATGAGTTCCGGGACTTCCGTTGGCTTGGTGGTGAGGACTGGGCCTGTCTTGGCCGGTTCTTCTTCAATGACTCTTGGCTTGAGCATCTTTTGAATTGCCTCAATATTTGCCCATGTTTCCTCGATGTCGGCCTAGATTTGGTGCATCGTGTTGGCCAGTTCTTGTCTTGATCTTGACTCCGCGGCCAAATCATTTATCAGGTCCCACAGATCAGCCATGGCTAAGTTATTCACCGACCCTCCCGCCGCATCATTAAGCCTATTCCACTCTTGTGGCATCATTCCACCTAGAAACCTTTGAAGAAGATCTAAGTTTGTGAATCTATGGTACGGGCAGCTCGTTACAAGGGAATCGAAGTACCATAAGTACTCGTCCAAAGTTTCGTCCCGGGATTGCTTTAGGTTAGTGATCTTCTCGCGGATTTCAGGTTCGAAAGATGGCTGGGCTCTTTGACAGGGATCGGAGCCATAATTTGACAGGGAAAACTCTTTTAGAAATTTGGCTTGAAGATTTTCATAACAGCTTTCATATTCTGCACATGAGTAATACCACTCTATTGCCAAGTCAGTTAAAGAAAATTTGAAGCATTTTAGCTTAAACTCCTCTAACGTCTCATCCTCAGGTTTCATGTGGCGGAAGATGTGGTGAAACTGTTGGCAATGTATCACAGAGTCCTCTACAATGGTACCTCTGAATTTGGGGAGACAGCTAAGCATGTCAAACATTAGGTTGCTGCCCCCAACTTCCCAAGGTTCTATGTCGTAGTATGAAGACATGGCAAATTATGTACAACAAAAAGAACAACTATCCATTTGCTAATTCCCCGGCAACGGCGCAATTTGACAGATTGCTTGTCGTCGGCACATTCGCCTTTAGAAGAATGTCATTCGGTCTATGCAATGCCCCGGGGACTTTTCAAATGGTAGTAACCAGCATCTTTTCAGATATGATCGGAGAATTCATTGAAGTCTTCATGGACGACTTCACCATCTATGGAGACACATTCGACGCTTGCTTAAGCAATTTGAGCACGGTTTTGGCACGATGTGTGTCCATGAACTTAGTGCTCAATTATGAGAAGTGCTACTTCATGGTAACACACGGAATAGTCTTAGGACATGTCGTCTCACAAGAAGGCATGGAAGTGGACAAAGCAAAGATCGACCTGATCATGACTCTACCATACCCATCCACGGTCCGAGACATCCAATCATTCCTTGGCCATGCAGGATTCTACCGACGATTCATCAAAAACTTCTCCAAAAAGGCGTTGCCTCTATCCACTCTTCTCCAAAAAGAAGTTCCTTTTGAATTCAGCAATGCATGTAAGGAGGCTTTTGAAGATCTGAAGAAAGCCCTCACTAGCACACCTATCATCCAAACGCCAAATTGGGGACTACCATTCAAAATCATGTGCGACGCGAGCGATTATGCTGTGGGGGCAGTTCTCGGCCAAAAGGTTGATAATAAGGCGGTTGTGATCTACTACGCCTCAAGAACCCTAGATTCTGCCCAACGGAACTACTCCACCACCGAAAAGGAACTCCTGGCAGTGGTATTCGCTCTGGAAAAGTTCAGATCCTATTTGCTTGGAGCAAAAGTGATAGTTTATTCTAACCATGCTGCCATCTGTTACCTGATGAAGAAAAAGGAGGCCAAGCCAAGGCTCATTCGGTGGATCTTGCTACTGTAAGAATTCGATGTGGAGATAAGGGAAAAAAGGGGATTGAGAATACTGTGGCCGACCATCTAAGCAGGATTGTCCGAGAGGAAGAAGAGGGGCACATAACCGAGTCATTTTCAGACGAGCACCTATACACCGTCTCAACCAAGGTGCCGTGGTATGCCTCAATCGTCAATTACCTTGTAGGAGGTACATTTCCTCCTTCTTTTACTAAAGCACATTGCATGAAACTTAGGCATGATGCTAGACATTACTTATGGGATGATCCTTATTTGTGGAAAATAGGAGCAGATCAAATACTTAGGAGATGCATCCCCGATAATGAAATAGCTTC
The DNA here is from genome assembly GCA_033675215.1 of Rhodiola kirilowii. Lineage (NCBI taxonomy): Eukaryota > Viridiplantae > Streptophyta > Magnoliopsida > Saxifragales > Crassulaceae > Rhodiola > Rhodiola kirilowii. The sequence continues at coordinate 637,378 of JAUCNB010000027.1, forward strand.
TGTTATTAGCTTCTGCCATGAGTTTGCATGTGGAGGACACTTCGGGCCTAGGAGAACCGCTAGGAAAATCTTAGATAGCGGCTTCTTTTGGCCGAGTATATTTAGAGATGGCTATGAGAAGTGTAAAAAATGCGATAGGTGCCAAAGAGTAGGAAATGTGTCAGCTAAAAATGAGATGCCTCAAGTACCCATATTGGTCAACGATGTTTTCAACATTTGGGGCATTGATTTTATGGGACCATTCCCAGTTTCATGCGGTTATACTTATATTTTAGTTGCTGTAGATTATGTGTCGAAATGGGTAGAGGCTAAGGCCACAAGGTGCGACGATGCAAAAACTGTCATAGATTTTTTGCGCACTAACCTGTTTTGTTGGTACGGGGTACCCAAGGCCATAATAAGCGACCAAGGAACTCATTTCTGTAACCGCACGATGGCTGCCACCTTGAAGCACTACCATGTCCACCACCGGACATCCACGGCATATCATCCCCAAACCAATGGTCAAGCGGAGATCTCCAACCGCGAAATCAAAGGTATTTTAGAAAAGATGGTGAAGCCGGGTAGGAAAGATTGGAGTCAGAGGCTAGATGAAGCTCTTTGGGCTTATCGGACAGCATACAAGACGCCAATTGGAACCTCCCCCTTTCGGCTTGTTTATGGGAAAGCATGCCACCGTCCGGTGGAATTAGAACATAAAGCCTATTGGGCACTCAAGCATTGCAATCCGGATTTGATGGCTGCCGGACTGGATAGGAAGCTTAATCTGTGTGAGCTTGAGGAGTTGTGGCTTGAGGCCTATGAAGGGCAAACGGACTACAAAGCGCGGACCAAATTGTATCATGACAAATTCATCCTCCGACGCTCATTTGAGGAAGGGCAACAAGTGCTACTCTTCTCCTCATGATTGAAGTTGATGCCTGGCAAACTAAAATCAAGATGGACCGGTCCTTATACCGTGACTAAGGTATTTAACCATGGGATGCTTGAGTTGGAAAGCATGGACAATGGAAGCAGATTCACGGTGAACGGGCAGCGAGTCAAACATTACCACAGCAAAGTCGACTTAACTCCGCAACACTACGACCTGAACCGCCCATGGGATCCAAACATGTGATCCCATGCGTCGAGCTAACGACGTTAGACAAAGGCACTGGTCGGGAGGTAACCTGGCATCTATCTTATTTTCAGTCATTTATTTTCTGTCATTTAGTTTTTACCGTGTCAGTCGCTCTCACCCATTTTGTGTATAGAAGGAATGACTACTTGTATAGGAATCAACTTTGGGGAGCGCTGAGAGTTCAAGGCCCCAGCCGAACTCCTTCGATTATCCAGCTCCGAGCCATGTCGTTCCACGACATGTGACGACACCGTGAAGGGAGTTCAGTTCTTCCCTTTTCCTTAAGTCATTTCCTTTCCTGTAAATATTTGTTTGCAATTGGCTTTTGAACTAAGTCATGCCGAGAGGCACGCCTTTGTTCAAAAGTGTAGGGTGAGAACTACCTTTGCACATAGTTAGTTAACATGTTTTTTCTTTTCCTTTTCCCTTAATATTATCTTTTTGAAAATATGAACTTGAGAATGTGAAAAAGATAGATCTAAGTTCATGCAATTACCTTGTGAAATCTCAACTGTGTAAAGACTTGAGGATGTAACTTCTTAATTGTCCCTTTGTGCTGAGATATACAGGGGATGTGGAGTTGATATAAACTGCCCTAGAGAGACTTGGCAAGCACTCGAAGGATCAGATTTCACTATATGGTTTACGAAGTCAGTGGAGGCTGCACTTCGGGTTTTAGTGGAGATTAGAGTCATCTCCGCCGTGCAGCGTTTATGCAAGAGGCGAAACGGGAATCAAACCGTCCTAACTCTAGTCCAAGTTGCCGAGAAAATAGATGAGCGACCCTCATCTTGACCCGCGCGAAACGGCAAGGATGAGAAAGAGCGAGGAGGTATTTCCATATGCTCTCGGGCGATGATTGGACCTCCCAAAAAGGTTGAGAAAGTGGACAAGCCAATCACAAAGGAGCAAAGCTCGAAGAAGCAAATCAAAGGCCAAAGGCCAAACTTGTGAAGATTCTAACCAAAACAAAAGTGAAGAAACTCCAAGGTCAAAGACCAAATCACTTCAAAAGCTGTCCCTCACCAAAAGGAAATCAAAGAACTCAACGCATTGAAACTCGAACCAAATCATGTGCTAGAGAAAGCTACAAGTTAACCATATAGTGCGAGTCGATCCCGAGGATGTAGTCCAGGAGCCCGAAAAGGGCTATCTCCCAAATCATCCGAATTAATTTGCATCTCGGCTCGAAGGTACAAGTATCAAGTTTCTTCTAAGTAGTTACATGGTTTAGATTGGTAATAAGTAAGTATTGCATGAATAGGATGAATCTGGTCCCACATTTTCACTTTCTTATTTAGAGCTTTTTACCTAGGATTTTGTGTTCCGCCCTTGAATAGCATTGTTTGGGACGAACAACTAAAAGTGTGGGGTGATCTGATGAACTGACAGATCGCTTGTCATCAGAGCAAAATGTGCAAATAAATTGATAAGTCCGCTACTCGCGACTTAACTACTGGGTAGCAAGTGGTAAGTAGGGGTCGAACCCAAGGGAATTAGGGGGATAAGCTGTTCTTTGAGGGGATTGTACAGCGAGGGAGCGTGTTTTTAGGTTGATTGAGGTTTTAATGCTAACAACTAAGTGATTGGTTGGTTGGTTTTGGTTTTTGGTGTGGAAAAGTAAATGACATAAAAGTAAATACTGAAAATAAACAGGAAGACTTACAGCGGTTGTTGCATGATCGGCAAGTCTTGCGGAACGTCAGCAGTTGATAGTGCAGTTTATACTAAGAAAGTAAAGTGCAGGTGGTGTTTTAAGTCAAGAAAAGATTCGGTTTCAGGGAACTTGTATCATAGTTGTTTATCATTGACCGCTAATGATCATACTACGTGTTCAAAGACGAATCGAGGCTATTTCTAGCACAAGACTTGCAACATCGTTTAAAACACTTGTTCTATTTTAGACTAATTCCTCCTTTCGAAGTATCTTAGCCTTATGTGCATCCATTTGATCTTCAGTTACGATCAACCAAATGGTTTTTGAAATAGGTCAAACTCCTCAGATAAGCTTTGCCCATTAAAGCATCCACTTACCCGAGTATGTTCACGAACCCCACGGAATAGCTTTGCCCGTTAAAGCTTTCACTCAAGCTTGGAAGTTCTAACCTGTTATATGGCACGTAGAACAAGTTTTGAACACATAGAGGCACTAAGTGCAGGGTCTAAAACATTTTATGACACAAGTACACTGCTTTAACCGAATAAAGAGTTTAGCTACGAATATCCATGGAAGAGGACATCATAACTAAGTACTTGAAAAGGTTTTTGAAAGACAGTAAAGTAAAGTTTTCAAAAGTAAAGACAGTAAGGGAAAGGGGTGAGTACTTCAAGAACCGACAAGAGTACTCAAGAATAAAGAAAAGCTTGAGTACTCAAGAACCGACAGGAGTACTCAAGACCGAACTATAATACTCAAGAACCAACAGGAGTATTATATATTAAAAACCAAACTTAAAAATGCCAAACATTCTAGAGAGAGAAGTGTTTATGATTTTGGATGATATAAATGAGAGGAGAATGGCTTGTATTTATAGCCAAAAGGGGAGGAGATGGGTGGTGAGGATGAAACCACATGGTTTCATCCAAGGGTGAGCTCCATGGAGGTAGAAGCCGCCGGTTGGAGGTCATGGGAGGAGGGGAGCTTCCTCCTTTGGTCACCTCCTCCAAAAGCCACCGGTCACATGGGATAAAAGGATGAGTTTTGTGTGGTTTTGTGACGTTTTCACAAAACTATCGGTGTATTTCAGCTCCAGACTGACTTCGGTTGCTCTTCGGTTTGATTTATTTTGAGTGATTCCATGTCAGGATCTTGAGATTTCTTCAGTCGGCGTCTGATCTTGACCTCGGAATGACTCGTAATATATTTTCAGCGTAAAATCCTCTCCTTAGCGTGTATTCTCTCTAGTCTCCAAAATGCCATGTAGATAAATATCGGAACTAACAAGCAAAAGTTAAATAGACAACAGTCTAATTTAGTGGGTTTAACTGTATTTTTGATTCGTATAATTATGGTCCATCATGGACCATATTTATATGATTCATTAAGACAGTTAAACCCACCAAATTAGACTCTTTGTCTATTTTGATGTTCCCATGAATGGCATGGCTTTGGCAAAACGGCTTTAGACAGTTCGAGCTTGAGTTCAAGAAGAGTTCAACCATGGACTGGAACAGAGGCACAGCGTACAGAAGTCGCATGATCTTGTTTCAAGAGGGATCTGAGATTGAAGATCTTTTCGGTTGGAGTCGGTCAATGAAGAAATAGATATTCAAGATGTCATTCGAATATTGTCTTACCAGTTCTAAAGACCACCGGATCAACCTTCCGAAAAGGACATCTGTTGAAGAAGATTTGAATAAAGATATGGATCTCCTGAAGATTTCGACGAGAATACTTGATTGGAACAAATTGCGAAGTCATCTCAACAGATCAGATAAGTGATCAGATCTTTGCAGATTGATTGAGAAATTGTCGGATGGCTTGGAGTAGAAGTCATCGTTGGAGATTGGATTTGGGTTGAATATTCTGCCAAAATTCTGGAATATCTCCGATTTATTGTCAGGATATTCAGATTGGATCTGGACTTCTCTAAAGCCTATAAAAAGAAGGCTAGGGCGTCCAGATTGGCTATCGCTCCTGCTGAGAAAATAAACACGAGAAAACTCTGCTGATTGGAGGAGGAGCGACAGCCGATTGAGTTTTCCCCACTGGAAACTCATCGGTGTAAGAGCAGTCTTAGCAAGTGCAACTCAGATTGCCTGGAAGCGATCATACAGTGCACACAACAAAGGTGAACACGCTTTCGACAGAAAGCATCCGAGCTTCAAGTGAAGGTCGAGCACATTCGGACAGAAGGTCTGGACGAAGGGGATCAAGGGGAGTGATGGACCATAATTATACGAATCAAAAACACAGTAAAACCCACCAAATTAGACTGTTTGTCTATTTAACTTCTGCTTGTTAGTCCCGATATATTTCTACAGGGTATTTTGGACTCTAGAGAGAAAACACGCTAAGGAGAGGATTTTACGCTGAAAAGATATTACGAGACATTCCAAGGTCAAGATCAGACGCTGAATGAAGAAATCTCAAGATCCTGACATTGAATTACTCAAAATAAATCAAACCGAGGAACAACCAAAGTCAGACCGGAGCGAAATTGGACTGATAGTTTTGTGAAAAGACTGCACAAAACTACACAAAACTCATCTTAATCTCCTAGTGACTGGCGGCTTTTGGTGTTTGGATGACTCATGGGTGGCCAAAGCACCTCCCTTCTCCTCCATGACCGGCGGCCTTGGCAAGAGGTGACCAAGGCCAATCTTCCTCCTCCCTTCTTCACCTCCAACCGGCGGCTCTTCCTCCTCCATGGAGAGCTTGCCATGTGGTGGCCTTCTCCTCCACATGCTCCTCCCCTCCTCCTCCACCCTTGGATGAAGATCAATCCAAACCCTCCATTCCTCCTTCCTTTGGCTATAAATACAAGCCATTCTCTCAATTGTAATTCATCCACAAATTGTAAATCACTTCTCTCTCTAAAACATTTGGTTACTTTGTAAGTTTGGTTTCAATCTATAATATTCCTGTTGGTTCTTGAATATTATAGTTCGTTCTTGAATACTCCTGTTGGTTCTTGAGTATTCAGTAGGAATTGGGAATACTCCTGTTGGTTCTTGAGTATTCCACCCCCTCTCCTCTTACTGTTTTCAAAAACCCCCGAGTATTTAGCTATGGTATCCACCTCTATGGATATTCGTAGCTAAACTCTTTATTCGGTTAAAGGGGTGTACTTGTATTGTAAAATGTTTTAGACCCTGCACTTAATGCCGCTTTGTGTTCAAAACTTGTTCTATGTGCCATATATAGTCAGAATTTCCAAGGTTAAGTGGAAGCTGTAACAAGCAAAGCTCTTCCGTGGGGATTCGTGAACATACTCGGGTAAGTGTAAGCTGTAACAAGAAAAACTTATCTGAGGAGTTCGACTTATCTAAAACACCACTCGGTCGATCGTAACTGAAAGATCAGGTGGATGCACACAAGGCTAAGATACTTCGAAAGGAGGAATTAGTCTAAAGTAGAACAAGTGTTTTAAACGATGTTGCAAGTCTTGCGCTTAGAAATGGCCTCGATTCATCTTTGAACACTTAGTATGATCATTAGCGGTCGATGATAAACAACTATGATACAAGGCCCCTGAAACCGAATGTTTTCTTTAGATTACAAAACCCCCCTGTATTTACTTTTAATATTAGTATAACTGCAATCATCAACCGCTCATCTTCCGGAGGACTCACCAATCACGCATCACCCACTGTAAGTCTTCTTTCTTTAAATTCCAGTATTTATTTTATGTCATTTACTTTTCCGCATAAAAAACTAAAAAACATCCAAAAAAATCACTTAGTTAATTAGCGCTAAAACTCAATCAACCTAAAAACACGCTCCTCGCCAGTATAGTTTTCAAAGAACAACGTATCCCCCTAATTCCCTTGGGTTTGACCCATACTTACCACTTGCTACCCAGTAGTAAGGTCACGAGTAGCGGAATATAAATTTGCTTTTGCACAGAGAACACCGCACCTTAACGACAGTGCGGTGGGCTCCATCAAAATTGGTGCCGTTGCCGGGGAATTAGCCGTCGGATACGTTGTTCCTTCCCCTCCCCTTTCTCATTTTCTCATGACGCTACCCACTACGTATGCATGGACAACAAGACATCTTCCTCTGTTCGGAGGTACGGATGGAGAAGACCCTGTGATGCATTGCCACAACTTTCACCATAATTGACGCCGCATAAAACCTGAAAACGAAATGTTAGAAGAACTTAAGTTAAAATGCTTCAAATTCTCTTTAACTGACTTCGCGACAATTTGGTATTACACGTCAACCGCTATGCATGCTGAATATTATGTGGACCTTCGCGCTCAATTTCTGAAAGAATTCTCCCCCCCATCCTTACGACATGACAGCCGCGAGAAGATCATGTGCCTTCAACAATCCCGGGATGAGACTTTGGACGAATACTACACGTACTATGACACCATCGTCTCACGCTGCCCGCACCATGGATTTACCAAAATATTCCTTCTTCAAAAATTCCTCTGTGGAATGAGGCAAGATGAGTTCTCAAGGATCAGTGACGCTGTGGGAGGATCAGCCATGCACTTATCCCTGACTCAAATGTGGGATGTTATAGACGACTTGGCCAAAGCCACAAAACGAAGGCCAATGCCCCGACCTAATAGAGGAATACAGAGGATAGAGGATAGTCTGGAAAAGAATGAAGAAGACATTGTAGAGGACGAGATGGACGAATCAGATGCTGAAAGCTCTGAAGAAGAGACTCCCGAGCCATCAGAAGAGACTCCCAAGCCATCAGAAGACTGGGATATAGAATGTATCGGAAGCAACTAGGAAGTGTCAGCAATGGAAGAAGTCCAGAATACCACCGACATTCTGCCAAAGCCATACCCAGCTATCATCACCCAAGCAACCGAAACCATCTATGACCAGTTCCTCACAAACAGACACGACGAGGCAGAACCGAGCCTTAAGATGCAAGCTTCCCGACTTTTCCCCTCGATCAATAGGCAAATCTCTAAAAACTATGTGATCCATGAAGAGGCTGAAAAGAGGATGGGAAAAGGGCCTGAGCAGAACGACTCCTCAGTTGAGCATGTTTTCGCCATAACTGGACAAGACATCCCTAAGCATAAGAAACCCCGGTTCAAGAGGCTAGTGGTCAAAGGTCCCTCACCTTCTCAAAGACGTTGGAAGGAGAAATCACCAGAACAACGGGAACAGGACCCAAGCACATCGTCTCACAAGAAATCAAGGAAAGGCAAGAAGCAACACAGGAACAGTGGCAAAATCCCAACCAGTGATCCAGGAATAAGGTACTGTCGAGCCAACGACGTTAAACAAGTGCACTGGTCGGGAGGTAACCCGACACTATCTTACTTTCTGTCATTTTATTTTCTATCTTTTAGTTTTTATCAATAAGTCGCTCTCACCCACTTGGTGCATAGAATGAATTAACTATTTAGGAATTGGTTTTTGGAGCACGATCGAATCAGCCAGGCAGCTTCCGTGAACTACCGGGCTTGCGCTGAGAGTTCAAGGCCCCAGCCGAACTCCCTCGATTATCCAGCCTCATGCCATGTCGTTCACTCGACACTTTAAAGGGAGTTCTGATATTACCTTTCCTTAATATCATTTCCTTCTCGTAATTGTCTGCTTGCATGGCTTTTGAACTAAGTAGTGCTGAAAGGCACGCCTTCGTTCAAAAGTGTGGGGTGAGATCCGCATGCGTACATAAATAAATGACATGTTTTTTTCTTTTTTAGTGTTATCTTTTTGAAAATATGAACTTAAGAATGTGAAAAAGATAAGTCATAATTCATGCATTAACCTTGTGAAAATTCAACTGTTTAAAAACTTAGAATGTAACTTCTCATTTGTCCCTTTGTGCTGAGATAAACTAGGGATGTGGAGTTGATAGAAATGCCCTAGAGAGGCTTGGCAAGCAATCGAAGGACTGAATTTCACTATATGGTTTGCGAAGTCAGTGGAGGCTGCACTTCGGGTTTTTCAGTTGAGTCAAGAGTTAGCTCCGCCATGCAGTGTTTATGCATAAAAAATGAAGAAGGCGGGACGGGAATCAAACCGTCCTATCTCTAGTCAAAGTAGCCGGGAAAATAAATGAGCGACCCTCATTTTGACTCGCGCGAAACGGCAATGATGAGAGAGAGCGGGAGGTATTTCCATATGCTCACGGGCGATGATTGGACCTCCCAAGAAGGCTTGAGAAAATGGACTAGAAAGTCACAAAGAAATGAAAGCTCGAAGAAGCAAATCAAGAGGCCAAAGGCCCAAAATTGTGAAGGTTTTAACCGAACAAAAGTGAAGTACTCAAAAAAGTCAAATCAAAGGCCAAAGGCCGATTCACTACAAAAAGCTGTCCCTCGCCAAAAGAAGAAAGAAATCAAAAAGGCTCAACTCAACTGTGAAACCCGAACCGAATCACGTGCTAGAGAAAGCTACAAGGAAACCATATAGTGCAAGACAGTCCCGAGGTTGCAGTCCAGGAGCCTAAAAAGGGCTATCTCCCGAAACATCCAGAATAATTTGCATCTCAGCACGAAGGTACAAGTATCAAGTTTCTTCTATTTATTTACACAGTTCAATTTGGTAATAAGTAAGTAATGCATGAATTAGGATAAGTCTAGTACCACAGTCTAATTTTCATATTTTAACAAACTTACTTAGAGTGCCGTCCTTTAGTAGCATTGTTCGGGACGAACAACTAGGGTGATCTGATGGACCATAATTATACGAATCAAAAACACAGTAAAACCCACCAAATTAGACTATTTGTCTATTTAACTTCTGCTTGTTAGTCCCGATATATTTCTACAGGGTATTCTGGACTCTAGAGAGAAAACACGCTAAGGAGAGGATTTTACGCTAAAAAGATGTTACGAGTCATTCCAAGGTCAAGATCAGACGCTGAATGAAGAAATCTCTAAATCCTGACATTGAATTACTCAAAATAAATCAAATCGAGGAACAACCAAAGTCAGACCGGAGCAAAATTGGACTGATAGTTTTGTGAAAAGACTGCACAAAACTACACAAAACTCATCCTTATCTCCTAGTGACCGGTGGCTTTTGGTGTTTGGATGACTCATGGGTGGCCAAAGCACCTCCCTTCTCCTCCATGACCGGCGGTCTTGGCAAGAGGTGACCAAGGCCAAGCTTCCTCCTCCCTTCTTCACCTCCAACCGGCGGCTCTTCCTCCTCCATGGAGAGCTTGCCATGTGGTGGCCTTCTCCTCCACATGCTCCTCCCCTCCTCCTCCACCCTTGTATGAAGATCAATCCAAACCCTCCATTCCTCCTTCCTTTGGCTATAAATACAAGCCATTCTCTCAATTGTAATTCATCAACAAATTGTAAATCACTTCTCTCTCTAAAACATTTGGTTACTTTGTAAGTTTGGTTTCAATCTATAATATTCCTATTGGTTCTTGAATATTATAGTTCGTTCTTGAATACTCCTGTTGGTTCTTGAGTATTCAGTAGGAATTGGGAATACTCCTGTTGGTTCTTGAGTATTCCACCCCCTCTCCTCTTACTGTTTTCAAAAACCCCCGAGTATTTAGCTATGGTATCCACCTCTATGGATATTCGTAGCTAAACTCTTTATTCGGTTAAAGGGGTGTACTTGTATTGTAAAATGTTTTAGACCCTGTACTTAATGCCGCTTTGTGTTCAAAACTTGTTCTATGTGCCATATATAGTCAGAATTTCCAAGGTTGAGTGGAAGCTGTAACAAGCAAAGCTCTTCCGTGGGGATTCGTGAACATACTCAGGTAAGTGGAAGCTGTAACAAGCAAAACTTATCTGAGGAGTTCGACTTATCTAAAACACCACTCGGTCGATCGTAACTGAAAGATCAGGTGGATGCACACAAGGCTAAGATACTTCGAAAGGAGGAATTAGTCTAAAGTAGAACAAGTGTTTTAAACGATGTTGCAAGTCTTGCGCTTAGAAATGGCCTCGATTCATCTTTGAACACTTAGTATGATCATTCGCGGTCGATGATAAACAACTATGATACAAGGCCCCTGAAACCGAATGTTTTCTTTAGATTACAAAACCCCCCTGTATTTACTTTTAATATTAGTATAACTGCAATCATCAACCGCTCATCTTCCGGAGGACTCGCCAATCACGCATCACCCACTATAAGTCTTCTTTCTTTAAATTCCAGTATTTATTTTATGTCATTTACTTTTCCGCATAAAAAACCAAAAAACATCCAAAAAAATCACTTAGTTAATTAGCGCTAAAACTCAATCAACCTAAAAACACGCTCCCTGCCAGTATAGTTCTCAAAGAACAACGTATCCCCCTAATTCCCTTGGGTTCGACCCCTACTTACCACTTGCTACCCAGTAGTAAGGTCACGAGTAACGGAATATAAATTTGCTTTTGCACAGAGAACACCGCACCTTAACGACAGTGTGGTGGGCTCCGTCAGGGAGTAGCCACAAACCTTGGTTGCAAATCTGAGAGACGGAGTGTTAGTGGTGAGGCCATTACAAACAAGGTGTTGTGTAAGAGTAAGACCTCCTGTTGCCCTAAACTCGTAATAAGATTTGTTGTCCCTTTTTCGGGTGTGGGAAACCCCCCAGAGTTGGCGTAGCCGAACTGGGTTATCAATCTGTGCGTGCTCCTGTTTTATTGTTCTGTTTGCTGAACTGTTGTGGATAGAGTTCAAGGTCTGTCGGAACTGTACCTTGCACACTTGCTTGAACAGGGGATATAATTTCAAATTGTATCAGAGCAAACACTCGACACACTGAGTGGGATCCTAGAACTGTTCAATATGACTCCAAAGGAAGGACAGAACACAGCCAAAGATGACACTAAGTGTTCACTTAAAACAGAGGTGATCGAAGTAATTGCTGGGACTGACTGCACGTCCCATTCACTGAAAATGATGACCCGGAAGTTTGATAGAGTGGCCCGAAGACTCGACAAACGCAGAACTGAGCAAGATCTATCACAATCTAGCATGGCTCATAATTGGAAGACCTGCAGAAACAAAAACGTCTGTATGGTTGCATTCAGCTCATCTAGTCACATGGAGAAAGATCGCTGGTATTTCGATAGTGGATGCTCCGCTCATATGACAGGTAACTCCAAATTTCTTACACATATTCGACCTGTCATAAAGAAGCAGTACGTTACGTTCGGTGATGGAGGAAAGGGTCAGGTGATCGGCTGTGGGACATTGAAGGTCCCGGGTCTTCCTGTGCTCAAGGACATCCTCCTTGTTGAAGGACTGAAGGTGAACCTTATTAGTATTAGTCAGCTTTGTGATGGGGGGCTCCATGTCAAATTCACTCAAGACTCCTGCCAAGTTTTTAACAAGGAAGGAGGAACACTGATGGAAGGCAGTAGAGCAGCAAATGATTGCTACCTTATTGGATCTGCCGGAACCATGTCGTGCCTTTCAAGTCAAGCAAATGAGATGTCACTCTGGCACCGGCGATTAGGTCATCTTAATCTCAAAACCTTGAGGAAGCTCTGCTCATCCGGACTCATCAGAGGAATGCCCAATGTTAAAGGCGACTTGGATGTTCTGTGTGGAGAATGCCAAATCGGAAAACAGACTAAGGCTTCGCATCCAATCACCACCCAGATCAGCACTAGCAGACCACTAGAACTGATCCACATGGATCTAATGGGGCCGATGCAATTTGAGAGCTTTGGGGGCAATAGACGACTTCACCAGGTTTTCTTGGACTCGATTCCTTCAAGACAAGTCTGCAGCTACATAACAGTTCATTGAACTTGCTACCCTTCTCCAGAGAGAAAGGGAAGCCAAAGGAGAACGCCTGGTGAGTATCAGGAGTGACAACGGCGCAGAGTTCAAGAATGCCACTATGACCGCCTTCTGTACCAAACATGGGATTGCCCATCAGTTTTCTTCTGCAATCAATCCCCAGCAAAATGGCGTTGTTGAACGGAAAAATCACACAATTCAGGAGATGGCCCGAGTAATGATTCATGCCAAGAAGATTCCTCTGAAGTTCTGGTCAGAAGCTATGAACACGGCGTGCCATATTATCAATCGCGTAACAATACGCACGGGCACGGAGATGACATGCTATGAACTATGGAAAGGGAAGAAGCCCACTGTTAAGTACTTTCACATTTTTGGGAGTGACTGTTACATTTTGAATGACCGTGAGTATCGACAGAAGCTTGATCCCAAGAGTGATGAAGGATTCTTCCTTGGATATTCCTCAAACAGTCGAGCGTACCGGGTATTCAACAAACGCACAGGATCAGTCATGGAATCAATCAATGTCAAAATAAAGGATGACTTGATTGAACTCACTGTCTCAGATGATGCTGACGAATCAGTTGGAACAGCGTCTGGAACTGCCCCACTTCCTCTTCCGATTAAGACTGACTCGACACGAAGTGCTTCGCCAGCCACCAAAGGAGTCAGAACAGTAGTTGAAACTGGTTCATTCCCTCAGAATGAGACTGACCCGACAGAAGGTGCCTCGACCGCAAATAATAGCACCGGAAACTCTTCTTCTGATGAGATTGAAGAAGTCAGCACTCAAGCAGATCGTGCTGCATTGCAACATTCTCGACAAATTGCCAGAGACCATCCGATCTCTGAGATCATTGGAGCACCTAGTGACTGAATTCAAACTCGTGGGAAGCTGATTAACTACCGGGGTCTTGCCACCTGCTCGTGCTTTCTGTCTTCAATTGAGCCAAAGAACATAAAGGAAGCACTCATTGATGAGTATTGGGTCCTTGCCATGCAGGAGGAACTTGAAGAGTTCGCCCGGAATGATGTTTGGGACTTAGTTCCAAGACCTGATGGTGTGAACGTCATTGGCACGAAATGGATCTTTAAGAACAAGTCAGACACATCCGGAAATATCACCAGAAACAAGGCTCGGCTTGTGGCCCATGGATATTCCTAGATTGAGGGGATCGATTTTGATGAAACCTTTGTCCATGTTGCACGCTTGGAAGCCATTCGCCTGCTCCTTGCTCTGGCTTGTCACTTGAAGTTTCGACTGTTCCAGATGGATGTCAAAAGTGCTTTCCTGAATGGATTCCTGAATGAGGAAGTTTACGTTGCTCAGCCGAAAGGATTTGAGGATCCGCATCATCCAGCATCGGTGTATCACCTGAAGAAAGCGTTGTACGGCCTCAAACAAGCACCCAGAGCTTGGTATGAGCGCCTCACTGTGTTCCTCGTCAATCATGGATATGTGCGAGGGGGAGTGGACAAGACTCTGTTTGTCAAACACATAAGGTCAGACTTTATTATCGCACAAATCTATGTCGACGATATTATTTTTGGTTCCAATACCCAGAAACTGGTGGATCAGTTCGTTGAACAGATGCAGAAGGAGTTCAAAATGAGCATGGTTGGGGAGATGAATTACTTTCTAGGGCTTCAGGTGACTCAAAAGGAAGATGGCATTTTCATCTCACAAAGCAAGTATGCCAAAAATCTGATAAAGAAATTTGATCTTGAGAAGGCAAGTCACAAACGAACTCCGGCTGTTACGCACATAAAGATAACTAAAGACGAGGCTGGACCAAAGGTCGATCAGACGATGTACAGGAGTATGATTGGAAGCCTCCTCTACTTGACAGCTAGCAGACCTGATATTGCGTATGCTGTAGGAGTCTGTGCAAGGTACCAGGTGGATCCGAAAGAAAGCCATCTCCTACAAGTTAAGAGAATCATTAAATATGTGTGCGGGACTGTCGAGTTTGGTATCTGGTACACTAAGGACACCAACTCACATCTGGTTGGTTACTGCGATGCTAACTGGGCAAGAAATGCTGAAGATCGAAAGAGCACATCTGGAGGATGCTTCTTCTTGGGAAATAACCTGGTTTCTTGGTTCAGCAAAAAGCAAAACAGCATCTCTCTGTCTACGACTGAAGCAGAATACATTGCTGCAGGAAGCATCTGCACTCAACTTCTGTGGATGAAACAAATGCTGTCTGAATACGGAGTCACACAGAAGGAGATGACCCTGTACTGTGACAATATGAGCGCAGTCAGCATTTCGAAAAATCCAGTACAGCACTCCAGGACTAAGCACATTGACATCAGGCACCACTTCATCAGAGAATTGGTTGAACAGAAGGTGGTGAATCTAACGCATGTGACAACAGATAAGCAATTAGCTGACATCTTCACCAAGCCACTAGATGCCGCTCAGTTTGAAACGCTCAGATTCTCCTTGGGTCTGTGTGTCATCAAGAACTAAATGCTCCAGTCTATGGTCAGTCACAAGCAGAACTCCAGCTGAACAATTGGTTGGACTGACCATGTTGAGAAGAGGGTTGGAACAGATGAATCTTTTGAATGCAATTGTGCATGCCACCGTTTTCGTGCCAAAGAGGATAAAGTACCACAGGTAGGCCGTGCATGGAATGTTCGGTCAGAGGGAGTAAGACTCTCGTAAAGGAGAAAAGAAGTCAGACGATAAGATGATGGACTAGAAGGTTCAGACACTTCTGAGAAAGATGACGAGCTTAGTGAAATATACGAGGGCTGTGATGAGGGTGTTCAAGATTTGTAGAAGGAATGGACTGTTACTCAAGGAAGAGAAGGTTCAAGAGAGCTAGACCACCCAGATGTGGAGCTGCGTGAAGCTGCTCTAGCGAGACCAGACTATGGAGATTGTGAAGACAATTTGGACTCAGTTTCTTTGGGTAAGCTCAAGAAGTCTGAAACGGTGAAACCAAAGAAGATAGCTACCGTCCCAGCTTGCTCATCTAAGGCAACCATTAAGATGAATGGAATCACAGGCGCATGGGGAGCAAGCACATCTAAGAAGAAGATTAGTCGTAGCAGCCAAGTGGAAGGCAGTGCAGAAAAGAAAGATCATCCTTGAGAGGCTGCTTACTGAGAAGAAGTTCAAAGGAAAGAGGTTATCCAACCCTTGAAGGTTACTGATCTGATTTGGAGCGCCCAAAGATGCAAATCGTTTGATTAACAGCTGGTGCCAGAAGCTATTGCAATCCTACCAAGATAGTTTGGGATTGCTGTGCTAAAGACTGTGGCATAGTCTGTGTAAGAGGAAATAGAAAGGTCAAGACTGTTCCTGAGATCATCAATGAGTCCTTTGCAATAGATGATTCCTACAAGGTGATGATAGAGGAGTACTTTGTCAAGATTGCGAGCAGTATTACTACTGGATGCCTACATCTGATTGAACCTCAATCAGCCAGGACAGACTGTCAAGTGCTTCGTTGAAGTTGGTAGTTGATAACATGATGTTCAATGGTCGACATAGGAATGATCTAAAGATGTCCTGAGGTGAACGTGGACAGCCTCTGAAGGAGGAAGAAATCATTCCGGAGGTCGAACAACTGCTGAGACACCATGGTCCGACAGACTCACAATATGTGTCACTATCCCTGGCTATGTTCGAGGGGGAGTTGCCAAGACTCCAGATGCCGAGAAGACCAGGTTGCTTGATTGGACCCCTTGCCAGTTTGTGGCAAAAAGGGGGAGTATATGTTGAGGTAACCGTTCTAAAGCGTAGATTTGGTTTTGCCAAAATTCCAAGGGGGAGATTGATGTTCCCATGAATGGCATGGCTTTGGCAAAATGGCTTTAGACAGCTCGAGCTTGAGTTCAAGAAGAGTTCAACCATGGACTGGAACAGAGGCACGGCGTACAGAAGTCACATGATCTGGTTTCAAGAGGGATCTAAGATTGAGGATCTTTTCGGTTGGAGTCGGCCAATGAAGAAACAGATATTCAAGATGTCATTCGAATATTGTCTTACCAGTTTTAAAGACCACCGGATCAACCTTCCGAAAAGGACATCTCTTGAAGAAGATTTGAATAGAGATATGGATCTCCTGAAGATTTCGACGAGAATACTTGATTGGAACAAATCACGAAGTCATCTCAACAGATCAGATAAGTGATCAGATCTATGCAGATTGATTGAGAAATTGTCGGATGGCTTGGAGTAGAAGTCATCGTTGGAGATTGGATTTGGGTTGAATATTCTGCCAATATTCTGGAATATCTCCGATTTATTGTCAGGATATTCAGATTAGATCTGGACTTCTCTAAAGCCTATAAAAAGAAGGCTAGGGCGTCCAGATTGGCTATCGCTCCTGCTGAGAAAATAAACACGAGAAAACTCTGCTGATTGGAGGAGGAGCGACAGCCGATTGAGTTTTCCCCACTGGAAACTCATCGGTGTAAGAGCAGTCTTAACAAGTACAACTCAGACTGCCTGGAAGCGATCATACAGTGAACACAACAAAGGTGAACACGCTTTCGACAGAAAGCATCCGAGATTCAAGTGAAGGTCGAGCACGTTCGGACAGAAGGTCTGGACGAAGGGGATCAAGGGGAGTAGCGACAAACCTTGGTAGCAAATCTGAGAGACGGAGTGTTAGTGGTGAGGTCATTACAAACAAGGTGTTGTGTAAGAGTAAGACCTCCTGTTGCCCTAAACACGTAATAAGATTTGTTGTCCCTTTTTCGGGTGTGGGAAACCCTCCAGAGTAGGCGTAGCCGAACTGGGTTATCAATCTGTCCGTGCTCCTGTTTTATTGTTCTGTTTGCTGAACTGTTATGGAGAGAGTTCAAGGTCTGTCGGAACTGTACCTTGCACACTTGCTTGAACAGGGGATATAATTTCATATTTAACTTTTGCTTGTTAGTTCCATTATTACTCTACAGGGTATTTTGAGGCCTAGAGAGAAAACGAGCCAAAAAGGACCAATTAAGCTAAAAAGGATCGCCAAACATATCTGGCCAAGAAATCACGACAAGGGCCCGAGGAAAATCGTCCATGACCCAAGGGACCCAAGCAGGGACCCGAGAGGACCCAACCGAGGTACCGGGCACCGCAGGCCACGCCCGAGAAAACCAGGCGCCGAGTACCGAGCGCCCCGGCGCGCCCAGATCCCCGCCCGGGTACCTCAGGTTCCTGCCGAGAAAGCCAGGTCCCCGACCGAGGAGTGCCGAGAGCCCGAGTACCAAGTACCGAGAGAACCAGGCGCCGAGCGCCCGGGACACGCCCCAGGTCCCCGTCCGAGGTACCCATGCCCAAAATGAAGAACATAGGCCACGACCTATCTCCGGCTGCATTCCGGCAAAACGACTTCGATCATTTGATTTCTATGAAGAATGTCGTTCCAATTCATCAATCAAACGGCAAAGAACTCAAGGTCCAAAATTCAAGCCATCCTAAGCCAAGGGACCACGTTTTAGGCCATCCTAGGGCACGACCATGCTACGATCAAATTCAGACTTTACATCCTTCATGGACCTGACTTGAAATCACTCAAATAGGCTAGAACCATCGGCGAATGGACAAGAACGCAAGGCAAAGGACCCGAGCCCGGTAGAGGCCATTCAAGGGGATTTTCATCTGTTTTGGGATTTTGGCCATTCTCCGGCCAAAATCCGGCTTAACTCCCTTGACGAAACATTCTTATCATGCCCTTTTCGTTCAGAATCATCGGTCAGCAACTCAAGGACCGCCGGCCCAATTTCCGGCCACCTCCGGCCACATTTCTGGCCAAGCTCCGGCCAAGGTCCGGCGACCTTCCAATGAGGCTCCGATCAAGCTTATATGCTCACCACCATGCTCCGGTCATTTCATACTCCGGCCACTCCCCGGCAAAGTGCAACCAAATCCAAACTAGTACTTCTTCCGGTTGGCCTCACTATTCACTTCGGTTGGACTTTTTGTTTGAAACCAAACCTCAACCAAGTTCAAGGGACTTGCCCAAGCCTCAACCATGCTCAAACTTAGTCACAAGGATGACTCTTGGGAGATTCATGAACCTTGCCCAAGTAGTTGCCCTTTGAAGACCAATTAAGTCCACTTGAGGAGCAACTAAGGGAACTAGACGGTTAGCTTGGGATCTTTTGCTAAGCCATGTGTAGTCATTTATGACAAGCCTATCCACAAATTCAAGGTTCATTCCCCCTTGCCCCAACCGTCCCTCTCCTTGTCCTTTGGCACAAACCAAATCCCAACCGAAGAGCAAACTAAGTCCAAAGGAAGTTGAGGAAGAACTAGAGGAGTTGGGAGGAAAAGATCTCACTCCACTCACTCCCCTAAACCGCCACTTTTGGCTATAAAGGGAGAGCTCTCCTCCTTGAATCCATGTCCCTTGTTACTTAGTAGAGAATCTCTCTAGGTTTGGAAACACAAAAGCTTGTAAACACACTTTACTTTTGAATCAAAAGCTCTACCTTCTCTATTGTTCTTGAGTGTTCTTGAGAGTTCTTGAGTGAAGTTTCATTTTGTTCTTCATTTCCTTTGCAAAACCGAGCCCTCTTTTGTTCCAAAACCGAGAGCCTCTTTTACTTTTGTAGTCTTTCATTTACATGTTCTTGAAGCACTCTTGTTGGTTCTTGAGTGCTCAAGCTTTTCATTGTCTTTTGATTTCGAAAACCTTTGTTATTTTACTTTCTTGTCTTTGGAAAACCATTTACTTTTTCAAGCACTTAGCTATGATATCCTCTTCCATGGATAATCGTAGCTAACCCCTTCATTCGGTTGAAGGGGTGTGCTTGTATCAAAACATGTTTTAGACCCTTCTCTTAGTGCCTCTTTGTGTTCAAAACTTGTTCTATGTGCCATATATTAGGTCTGAACGCTATTGGTTGAGTGGAGGCTCGAAAGAGCAAAGCTCTTCCATGGGTTCGTGAACTTCCGTGGATAAGTGGAGGCTCGAAAGAGCACAGCTTATCTGTGGAATTCAACCTCTTTAAAACACCATTTGGTTGATCGTAATTGAAGATCAAATGGATGCACATAAGCTAAGATACTTCGAAAGGAGGAATTAGCCCAAATAGAACAAGTGTTCTAAACGATGTGGCAAGTCATGTGCTAGAAATAGCCTTGATACATCTTTGAACACTTAGTATGATCGTTAGAGGTCGATGATAAACAGATTTATGATACAAGGCCCCTAAAACTGAATCCTTTCCTTCAATTAAAACATCACCTGTCACTTTACTTTCAGTCCATATCAACTGCTTACTTTCCGCAAGTCTTGTCCTTCAAGCATTTACTTTCCGCAAGTCTTGTCCTTCAAGTACTTTACTTTACGCACTTACTTTCAGCAAGCCTTGTCTTTCAAGCACTTTACTTTACGCACTTACTTTCAGCAAGCCTTGTCCTTCAAGCACTTTACTTTACGCACTTACTTTCAGCAAGCCTTGTCCTTCAAGCACTTTACTTTTACGCACTTACTTTCAGCAAGCCTTGTCCTTCAAGCACTTTACTTTACGCACTTACTTTCAGCAAGCCTTGTCCTTCAAGCACTTTACTTTACGCACTTACTTTCAGCAAGCCTTGTCCTTCAAGCACTTTACTTTTACGTACTTACTTTCTGCAAGCCTTGTCCTTCAAGCACTTTACTTTCCAGCACTTTACTTTTCTGTATTTACTTACAGTCCTGTATTTACTTTCTTTACTTTCAGTCATTTACTTTTCAGTCATTTACTTTTCAGTACTAAAACCACAACCAACCCCAACCGCACTTACATTTCAGTACAAATCCCTTAAAGAACTGCTATCCACTAATTCCCTTGGGTTCGACCCCTACTTACCACTTTGCTACCCAAATAGTGAAGTCTAGAGTAGCGGACTTATAAATTAACTTTTGCACGCGTTTGCCTAAGCGACAAGGCGAGCGTCGTGTCACGGCTCTCGTTGACCAGACTCAAAACCCCAAATTCGAGTCTCTCTCATCCATTCCAACTGAAGCATCAAACACTCGACGCGCAAACACTCCCAAATCGCCAAGCCGGATTGGATTAGTTGTGCAAGGGATTCAGATTGCAACTCATCAACATCATCATCATCGCCTCAGATCAGCCAGCCTAGCTACGAATTATCCAAAATCAGGGTAACCTAGGTTTGAGTATTTGTGAAGAGTTGGTTTGTTGAATTCAAAATTTTGCCTATCAGGGTGTTGAGGGAGTACTAGAAGGGTATTCGGTGAGGTTTCTGTGTTTATCTGGTGTTGAAAGTCGGAGTTTGGGGTTAGATATCGGAAAACTGATCGGAGAAGAAGAGTTGCAGGAGCCGCGCGTTTGCCCTCAACATTATCTCACCGTGTCTCACTGATGAGCCGTATTTATACGACTCATCGAGTCAACAAATCCCACCAATTCCGACACTTTATCATACAAACAGTTACTTCTTAGTGTTGTTTTGCATTTCAGGTGTTCCAGAAGCTCTAGGAGGAAACGCGCTTAAAGACTGGCATTTTAGGCCAAAAACATCACAGTTTTAGATTAGACCTTTGGACAGTCGACGAAATGCTGGGAATGGACCACTGATCAGACAAATACGAGCCACATGCCATCGTAAAGGTGACTCAATTCCCTACAACTCTCTAATTCACACCGAGAGCAGCCGAGATCGTTTGGATGGTCGAAACGAGAGTTGAAGTGAAGACAGACAATCTGGCCGAGAGTTCCACATGCACTTTACACTTTAGGTGCACGCCGACTCCACGGCCGAGTCAGCCCAAGTCACAACCGATTCAAGGCCGCCCAACTGAGTCCAAGCCCTCCAAAATCCGGCTCACCGTGAACAGTAATTTCCGGCTGAACAGTGTTTTTGGGCCGTGAACAGTAATTTCCGGTGTGAACAGTGTTTTTTGGGCTGTGAACAGTAACTTCGGGAAAAAATCCAAATTACATGCATGACGGTTTCGAAGGCTGTGGAATGTCCTGGAAGCGTCTGGAACCTCCTGGAAGACTTGTTGGCCAAGTTAGCTTACAATCTAAGTTAACTTGCTCCCCAAGTTAGCTTACATATCAAGCAAACTGGATTTGGAAACAAACGAGATCAGTCCTGGCCCATATTTAGACTATAAATAAGAGCTCTCCTCAGCCCTTCATAGCATCCCATCAGCGCTTCTCTCTACAGCATCCCAAATTAGAGCATTCCTCCTCACGAGCGAGCTCACCTCTCCTCCTCTCGGCTGAAACCGTCCGACGTTCCTAGCATCCTTGGCACTCAGCCCTCACGGCCCGGTCCTTCACTTCTCTCGGCTATAGAGAAGAACACTTGTTCCTTTACTTTCATTGCTATTAATTCCATGTCTATGTCTAGCTAAACCCATTATTCGGGCTAGGGTTTATACATTGTGACGATCGTTTTTGAGACTTAGTTCTTAATGTTATTCATGTTTTACTAATTCTCGTGCCTTATTCTGAATTATTGCTAGACTAGGTGGATACTTTGTCGTAAAGCTTAGTCGATCAATATTTCTATCATTATTATCTGCCTATTACTTTGTCGTTTGGATAGATAGCACATCTAGGTTAAATAGCACCTTTGTCGGGTTATTTGACTTAGGGGAATTAGAAGCTTAACACCTTTGTCGGGTTAAGTTGTGGAATAACACTTTTGTCGGGTTATTTGGGAAGTCACCTTTGTCGGGACGACCACACTTAGAAACTATGAATTAGATCATTAGAAGTCAAGGATAAAACAAGTCACAATTAAGAAACCCTAGTCTGAATATTCTCTCTTATTGATACACACTCATCTTAATTCCTTATTTGCACTTGTTTCCTAAATTGCTCAAAACCCAATTGTCTTTTCTTTCCTTTTTTACAGAACAAATAGTAACCATCTAGCTCCCTTGGGTTCGACCCTTGCTTGCCACTGTACTAACCCACAGTTTAGAGTAAGGAATTATAAATTTAGATTTGCAGGTACCGACGACGACCTGTCACTCACCTCAAAATTAAGTTAAACTCTAAAGGAAACGCGGCCAGATAACGTCAAGGCGAAATGTGGTCAACGGTGAGGCAGAGTTGACCAGGTGGAATTCTTTCGGTTTTAAGCCGTTATTCAATATTCCACCACGAGAGGTACCGTTTGAGGTCCAATATGCGAGACTTAGGGCTCGTAAACAAGTGCCAAACAGATTTGTCGAGGCCGAATTTCTACACAACAGTTGATTCGAGGATCGGGTTCGAAGCATGCTAGAGGCCAGTGGTTGGCCGGGACTCCTCACTCTGAGCTATGAGACAGACGTCGAGGACACATGCGAGTTCTTGGCATCCTTCATCTATGAGGGGAGACAGGATCATCAGGGCATACGGTATAGACACCGAGGAGAGTTTTATCTCACTCGATCAGCCCAGGTGAGTGAGAAATTTGGCTGGCCGACCGATGGGGAGTGGGTACAGGAGGACATGGCACTATACACTGCTTGGGGGCGGCTTAAGGTGGAAGACGCTCCTATATTTGAGCCATCTGAGTCCAGGGCGATTTGTATTCGAGACCCGACGCTATTTTATCTCCATAAGGTACTAGGAGGTACTATTTTTGCTAGACACAGCGGGGGCAACAAGGTGACCTTCTACAATATGATCTACCTAGATGCCTTCGACCGAGGGCAGCTGATAGACTTCTTCCATCTGGCCTGCAAATTCTGGAAGAACTGTCCTTCGACTGGACCGCTTGCATGTGGAGGACTGATTACATGTATGCTGCGCCACCTGCACGGGCAGCCGAGCTTAGAGACTGACGGAGCTCACTGCATTGTCGTTAAGGTGCAATGTCTCTGTGCAAAACTAAATTTATAAGTTCGCTACTCGTACTCTACTATTGGGTAGTAAAGCGGTAAGTAGGGGTCGAACCCAAGGGAATTAGTTGATAGTTGTTCTTTCGAAGATGGAAATTAAGACAGTTGGGGGTTTGGTTGTGATTTTAGTACTGAAAGTAGCGTGGGTTGGTTGTGATTTTAGCACTGGAAAGTAAATGACTGAAAGTAAAGAAAGTAAATACGAGACTGAAAGTAAATACTGAAAAGTAAAGTGCTTGAAGGACAAGACTTGCTGAAAGTAAATGCTTGAAGGACAAGTCTTGCGGAAAGAAATTGCTTGAAGGACAAGACTTGCGGAAAGTAAGCAGTTGATATGGACTGAAAGTAAAGTTACTGAAAGTAAATGACTTGAAAGTAAGCAGTTGATAGTAAGACTGAAAGTAAATGACAGGTGATGTTTGAATTAAAGGAAAGATTCGGTATCAGGGGCCTTGTATCATAGTCCGTTTATCATTGACCTCTAATGATCATACTAAGTGTTCAAAAGTGTATCAAGGCCATTTCAAGCACTTGACTTGCCACACTGTCTAGCCCATTTCAAGGCATAGAGCACTTGTTCTATTTAGACTAGCACCCCATTTCAAGGTATACTAGCCTATGTGCATCCACCTGATCAATCATTTCCGATCAACCAAGTGGTGTTTAAGAAAGGTTGAACTCCACGATTAAGCTTTGCCATTTCAAGCATCCACTTAACCGTGTATGTTCACGAACCCCATGGAAGAGTTTTCCCATTTCAAGCATCCACTCAACCATGTGTGTTCTAACCAAATATATGGCACATAGAACAGGTTCTGAACACAAAGAGGCACTAAGAGAAGCGTCTAAAACATTTTATGATATAAGTACACCCCTTCAACCGAATGAAGGGATTAGCTACGAATATCCATAGAGGTGGATATCATAGCTAAGTACTTGGAAAAGTAAAGGTTTTTGAAAGACAGTAAAGTAAAGTTTTCGAAAGTAAAGACAAGGAAAGTAAGAGGGAGAATACTCAAGAACCAACAGGAGTAAACTCAAGAACTGTAAAGAAAAGCTTGAGTACTTCAGGAACCGACAAGAGTACTCAAGATCAAACTTCAATATCAAAGTAAAGTGTTTACATGATTGTGCCAAAAATCTAGAGAGAATTGAGAGCTTGTGGTATGAGATGATTGTTGTGAATGGGATTGTGGGATGATTTACAAAGGAGGGGAAGATGTCTATTTATAGGCTAAGGGGAGGAATGAGAGCCACACACTTGGCAAGGGAGGAGAAAAGAAGCTCAACACATGGCATGAGATGGGAGGGGGAGGGCTTTAGCTGCCGGGGTGAGGTGGCAAGGGAGGAGAGCCGCCGGCTAGGTGGCTTTGAGCTCAAAGCCGCCGTCCATGTGGCAAGGGGAGAGTGGTGGAGAGCTTTGTGATCTTTTCCCCAAAAGCCATCAGGTCCTTTCAGCTCCGGTCTGACTTTGGTTGCCCTTCGGTTGGACTTGTTTGAGTGATTCCAGGTTAGGATCATGAAAGTTGTACAGTCGGAATCTGGTCGTGTCCTGACTCGTAATCCATTTTCAGCTTTAAAACTCCTTTTTAGCTCGTATCATCTCTAGACCTCGAAATAGCCTTGACGGAGCCCACCGCACTGTCGTTAAGGTGCGATGTTCTCTGTGCAAAAATAAATTTATATCTCCGATACTCGCGACTTAACTATTTTGGGTAGTCAGTGGTAAGTACGGGTCGAACCCAAGGGAATTAGTGGATTAATTGTTCTTTCGAAAGGGGGGATTGAATAAAGCAGTTGGGGGGTTGGTTTTGGTTTTAGTACTGAAAAGTAAAGTGCTTGATGGACAAGTCTTGCAGAAAAGTAAGCAGTTGATAAGGTACTGAAAGTAAAGTAACAGTTGGTATTACAATTAAAGGAAAGTATTCGGTTTTAGGGGCCTTGTATCATAGTCTGTTTATCTTCGACCTCTAATGATCATGAAAAAATTTCCAATTTGAGCAAAATTGGAATTTGGATTTCCAAACTAAGCAAACTTGAAATTGGATTTCCGATTTAGATTCATGCCCTTAGGCGCTGTTGGTAAGGGCGCTTAAGGCATAAGGCGCTCTTATCAACAGCGCCTAATGCTTAAGTGTCAAATTCTTGATACAACAAGCTGAGTCAGCCAAAAAAATTTGAATTTTTATTTAGGCGCTGTGTAGAACAGCGCCTAAAAATGTTCTATTTTTAATGTTATTTTTTTTTTGAAAAATTTGATTAAACACCCATCTTCGATCACTATATTTGTGAGCTTAACCTTTGAATTTCATTTTTGAGTAAACATAAAAGTTATAGAACATTCAATTATCTTTCTAACCATATAAAGAATATCTTAAACGGACACTGGATGACGCCTCTATGAGCTTCCGAATGTTAGCTCGGACCCCATCGGTTTCGGCTAAATTCGATCTATCATCCATCTTTGGTCACTATTTTTATCAGCTTAACCTTTGAATTTCATTTTCAAGTAAACATAAAAGTTATAGAACATTCAATTATCTTTCTAACCATATAAAGAACATCTTAAACGAACACCGGATGACACCTCTATGAGCTTCCGAATGTTAGCTCGGACCCCATCGGTTTCGGCTAAATTCGATCTATCATCCATCTTCGATCACTATATTTGTGAGGTTAACCTTTGAATTACATTTTCGAGTAAACATAAAAGTTATAGATAATTCAATAATCTTTCTAACCATATAAAGAACATCTTAAACAGACACCGGATGACGCCTCTATGAGCTTCCGAATGTTAGCTCGGACCCCATCAGTTTCGGCTAAATTTGATCTATCATCCATCTTTGGTCACTATTTTTATCAGCTTAACCTTTGAATTTCATTTTCGAGTAAACATAAAAGTTATAGAACATTCAATTATATTTCTAACCATATAAAAGAACATCTTAAACAGACACCGGATGACGCCTCTATGAGCTTCCGAATGTTAGCTCAGACCCCCTCGGTTTCGGCTAAATTCGATCGATCATCCATCTTTGGTCACTATTTTTATCAGCTTAACCTTTGCATTTAATTTCCGAGTAAACATAAAATTTATAGAACATTCAATTATCTTTCTAACCATAAAAAGAACATCTTAAACGGACACCGGATGACGCCTCTATAAGCTTCCGAATGTTAGCTCGAACCCCCTCGGTTTCGGCTAATTTCGATCGATCATCCAGCTTAACCTTTGAATTTCATTTTCGGGTAAACATGAAAGTTATAGAACATTCCATTAACTTTCTAACCATATAAAGAACATCTTAAAGGGACACTGGATGACGCCTCTATGAGCTTCCGAATATTAGCTCGGACCACCTCGGTTTTGACAGAGCACGTCGTTGACTGCTAAGCAAGATAAATTTATAAGTCCGCTACTCGTGACTTTACTATTGAAGTAGGGGTCGAACCCAAGAGAGTCAGTGTGGAGTAGTTGTTCTTGAAAAGAAAAGAAAAATAAAGTAAAGACGGGTTGGGTTTTTTGGTTGTTTTTTAGACAAAAAAGTAAATGACAGAAAGTAAATAACTGAAAAGTAAATGACTGAAAAGTAAAGTGCGGAAAGTAAATGTACTGAAAGTAAGTGCTGAAAGTAAAGTGCTTGAAGGACAAGGCTTGCTGAAAGTAAGTGCGTAAAAGTAAAGTGCTTGAAGGACAAGGCTTGCTGAAAGTAAGTGCGTAAAAGTAAAGTTACTGAATTTAAGCAGTTGATAGTGAGACTGAAAGTAAAGTGACAGGTGGTGAACTGATTAAGGGAAAGATTCGGTTTTAGGGGCCTTGTATCATAGTCCGTTTATCATCGACCTCTAATGATCCTACTACGTGTTCAAAGATGTATCAAGGCTATTCCTAGCACTTGACTTGCCACACCGTCTAGTCTTTTTCAAAACATAGAATTCTTGTTCTATTATGTGCATCCATTTGATCAATCAGTCCTGATCAACCAAATGGTGCTTAAAAGAGGTTGAACTCCACAGATAAGCTGTGCTCTTCCGAGCCTCCACTTATCCACGTATGTTCACGAACCCCATGGAAGAGCTTTGCTCTTCCGAGCATCCACTCAACCAATGGTGTTCTGACCTAATATATGGCACATAGAACAAGTTGAACACGAAGAGGCACTAAGAGAAGGGTTTAAAACATTTTATGATACAAGCACACCCCTTCAACCGAATGAAGGGTTTAGCTACGAGTATCCATGGAAGAGGATATCATAGCTAAGTGCAAAAGAAAGTAAAGAAAACAAGAAAAAGTAAAACAAGGAAAAGAACAAGAAACCGAAACAAGAACAAGTGAAAGAGAACAACAAGTAAGTAAGGGAGAGGAGCTCCAAATCAAGACAAAGGAAAGTAAAGTGTGCTGCTGGAAAGTAAGAGCTTGGAGAGCTCAAGAACATGTGAAAAAACTCAAGAACAAGTGAAGAACAAAGTAAGAACAAGTTGTGTTTGCATTGAAAGTGAAAGAGAAGAGAGATAAGCTCTCAACTCTCTAAGGTTTGTGGCACACGAATTCTAAGGCTTAAGGCCTCTATTTATAGGCTAATGAAGACTTGGAGGCTAAGTTTGAGTTTGGAAATATCTTAAAAGCTAAGGCATTTGATTGGCTCTTCATATGACACCCCACATGGCTTCATATGGCTTGGAAGAGGATAACTTGTGTTTGCACATGGCTTTGCTTCCAAGAGCCATCCACTTGGCAACTTGCACATGGCCTCTCCAAAGCCACCTCTAGTTGGATCCCAATGCAACCAAACTCCAAATGCCAACCGAAATGAATAGTAAGGCCAACCGGGAAATAAGTAGTTTGGATTTAGTTGGACTTCACCGGAATGTGGCCGGAGCAAGAAATGACCAGGGCATGGATATGGTCGGAGTTGGCTTGATCGGAGGGTCGTCGGAGGTTCACCGGAACATGGCCGGAGTTCGCCGGAATTTGGCCAGAATCTGACCGGAGCTTTGGCCGGAGCTTCTTGGATGTTGGAGAGTGTATTCTGAATGAAAAAGTCATTCTAAGATGATCTCAAGAAGGATTCTAAGCCAAATTCTGCCCGAAACATGGTCGAAATCCCAAAACAATCGATATTGCCCTATTTTGGCCTTGATCGGGCTTTAGCTGGTTCCACTCGGGTGTTTTGTCTGGGAAGTGAGATTGTCCAGTTTGTTGGGCATTTAAAACACCTTGGTCGAGCCAGAATTTCCAGATTCCATGGTTCGGTCGAGCGACTTGGTTTCGGTGTTTATGCGCGCGGGGCCTTTGCTTTGGAATTGGGCCAACTGCCAATCTACTCGGGCGTGCTCCTTGGTCTTCCAACATTGTCCACCTTATTTGCCATTTTGATCACTTTGCTCGAGGTGGAATTGTCAGATTAGCTCGTTTGCCCGGGTAACTTGAATTTAGTGCTAGACAGCTCGGGCGTGGCCTGGGTGATGCCTGGTTTTCTCGAACGGGCCCGGGACAGGGACCTGGCATTCTCAGACGGGCCCGGGTACGGCTCTCGGTACCCGGGTGAAGTTTCTCGGTCCCTGGCTGAGGTCCTCGGGCCTTGGCTGGCTTTTTGGCACAATTCTCCCTTTTTAAGCGTGATTCCTCTTTAGACTCCAAAATGGCCTGAAATGCAAATACACATTAACAAGCACATGTTCGTGCACTCAAAGTGCCTAATTTGGTGGGTTTAGCGTACTCAATGAATCGTATAAATACGCTCCATCAGCGTTCTCCTTGGTCTTTCGACATTGTCCACCTTATTTTCCATTTTGATCACTTTGCTCGAGGTGGATTTGTCAGATCAGCTCGTTTGCCCGGGCAACTTGAATTCAGTGCTTGATGGCCTGGGCGCGGCCTGGGACTCTCTCCGGCGGGGACCTGGTTTTCTCGGACGGGCCCGGGTACGGCTCTCGGTACCCGGGTGAAGTTTCTCGGTCTCTGGCTGAGGTCCTCGGGCCTTGGCTGGCTTTTTGGCACAATTCTCCCTTTTTAAGCGTGTTTCCTCTTTAGACTCCAAAATAGCATGTATACACAAAATGGTATTAACAAGCACTTGTTCGTATCATCAAATGTCTAATTTGGTGGGTTTAACTGATTTGATGAATCGTATAAATACGTGCCATCAAATACCCCCACACTTAATCTTGTTCGTCCCGAACAAGTGTAGTCAAAAAGAGGAACAAAAATACCCCAAGTCCTAGATATGGATGTTAGATGTGAATCTAGACTTCACCTTAGCATGCATAACTTACTTGCTTCCAAACGAAATCATGCTCACATATGAAAGTAACTAAATACTTGTACCTTTGAGCCGTGATGCAAATTAATTCGGATGATTGGGAGATAGTCCTTTTTAGGCCTTTGAACTGCACTCTCGGATCCGATCTTACTATATGGTTATGTTACTTGCTTCTTCTAGCACGTGATTGATTCGGGCAACTTGGGTTGAGCTCTTTTTCTTTGTTTGTGTGGTTGGACAGCTTTTTGTAGTGAGGTTTGGCCTTCGGCCTTTGATTTGACTCTTTGAGTACTTCACTTTTGCTTCGGTTTTGTTTTCACCATATTGGCTGATTTCTTTCTTTTCTTCTTTGAGCTTTGCTCCTTTGATGATTGCTCGTCCATTTTTCTTTACTTTTGGGAGGTCCAATCATCGCCCGCGAGCATATGGAAATACCTCCCCGCTCTTTCTCATCCTTGCCTTTTTCGCGCGGGTCAAGATGAGGGTCGCTCATCTATTTTCCCGGCTAGTTTGGACTAGAGAATGGACGGTTTGATTCCCGTCCCGCCTCTTGCATAGATGCTACATGGCGGAGTCCACTCTTTACCAAGAAGCCCGAAGTGCAACCTCCACAATTTTCACATAACCGTATAGTAAGGATCCGGTCCCTTGAGTGCTTGTCAAGCCTCTCTAGGGCATTTCTTTCAACTCCACATCCTACGTTATCTCAACACACAAGGACAAGTAGAAAGTTAAATACACATGTTCTTACATAATTTAGTTTTCACAAGGAAATGCATGAATCGGATCTATCTATTTTCACATCATGAAAGTTTGTATTTTCAAAAAGTTTTGACTACTATGTGCGATGACTAATATGTGCAAGACTCACCCCCACACTTTTGAACAAAGACATGCCTCTCGGCATGACTTTAGTTCAAAACACAAAAAAGTAAGTTAAACAAGGAAAGGAGGTGAGTATAAAAAAAATGACATATGAAAATAAAAACTGAAAAAAAAACTGAATATGCCGGGTTACCTCCCGGAAAGTGCCTTTGTTTAACGTCGTTGGCTCGACGGTACCTCAATTAGGGATCACAAGTTGGGATCCCATGGGCGCGAGAGGTCAAATTTCTTCCCAACTGCTCTCTTAATCTGCCCCAAGTTCTCATATGGCAGCGGGCTCGGTTCTGATCTCCATTGAACCGACAGTTTCTTTTTTACATTCCTCCGAGAAGGCGAGGATCCCTTGACCATAGCTGCTGGTCCATTGAGCCTTGCTCTCTTGTTTCTCCTTCCGGGTTTCCATTCTTTTGGCCCATGTCTTGGCCGCTTCTTCATGTTTGAGTGGTCGGCACCTTTGCAAGTGTGGAAGTTCCATTCTTAGATGATTGGCCATCCTTGGTCCTTACACTCTTCAGGAGGCTCTTCTTGGCTTGTGACGAGTGGGAGCTCCTTTGTTGGCTATTTTGGCTCATGTTTTTCCTCCAACTCGCCTAGCACTGCATTATCATTGATCATCTCATCTCTGGTGGCCGTGATCTTCATAGAACATGAAGGGTTAAGTAGGGGCTTCTCGGCCATAAGGACAGGGCCTTTCTCGAGCAGTACTTCAGTGAGGACCGGGCCTGCCGTGATTTTCTCAGTCAGTTTGGCAGTGAGGTCCGGGCATGTCTCGGCTGGTTTGGTAGTGAAGTCCAGGACTTCCTCGGGTGCTTCTCTGGTGAGGACCGGGACTTCTTTTGCCTCGTTAAGTAGAGCCGGGACTTCTTCGGGCAGATTGGTGATGAGGACCGGGCCAGATTTGGGCAGTTCTTCTTTGGCCATCCGAGAGTCCTCATCCTCGTCATTCATAAGGTCACCGGGGGCAATCACACTGAGGTTTGGGTCTGAATTAGGCAGCTCGGCAGTGAGGTTCGGTTCTGATTTGGGCAGCTCATCAATGAAGACCGGGACTTCCTCAGGTGCTTCTTCCTCGGGCTTGTTCTGCACTGAGTCCGCTTTCACCGTCGGTGCCTTATCTTCAGTTTGGTGCATTGGCCCTCATTTTGAGCTCTCGGCCAAATCATCAATGAGGTCCCAGGTTTGAGACATGGTGAGATTCATCACCGAACCTCCCGCTGCATCATTAAGCATAGACCGCTCAAGTGGCTTCATTCCACGAAGAAACCTTTGGAGAAGAACAAAGTCCGTGAATCCATGGTGCGGGCAGCTCGAAACAATGATATCGAAGTACGTATAGTACTCGTCCAAAGTTTCATCCCGGGATTGCTCAAGGTTGATAATCTTCTCGCGGGTTTCAAGTCGGAGAGATGGTGGGGAAAACTCTTCTAGAAATTTGGCTCGTAGATCCCCATAATCGCCTGCATAAGCTGCACATGAGTAATACCATTCTATTGCGGAGTTAGTTAAAGAAAATTTAAAGCATTTAAGTTTAAACCCCTCTAGCGATTCATTTTTAGGCCTCATGTGGCTGCATATGGAGTGGAACGTATGTGTATGCCTCACGGGATCTTCTCCAATGGCACCTCCGAATTTGGGGAGACAGTTAAGCATCTCAAACATAAGGTTGCTGCCCCCATCATTCCAAGGTTCTCTGCCGTAGTACGAGGACATGGTGAACTAAAAAAATAAAAATAGAAAAACAAAATAGAACAACTATTCTGATGCACAACTCCCTGGCAACGGCGCCAAGTTGACAAAGCCTTGTCGTGAGGCAATGTACAAAATTAATTTATAAGTCCACTACTTGTGACTTCACTATTGGGTAGTAAAGCAGTAAGTAGGGGTCGAACCCAAGGGAGTCAGTGTGGAATGGTTGTTCTTTAAAAAGAAAGAAAAAAGAAAAGACAGATTGGGTTTTTTGGTTGTTTTTTAGACAGAAAAGTAAATGACAGAAAGTAAATAACTGAAAAGTAAATGACTGAAATGTAAAGTGCTGAAAGTAAGTACTGAAAAGTAAATGACTGAAAGTAAAGTGCTGAAAGTAAATTGCTGGAACAGTCCAGTTCAATATCAACCAAGCAACATACTTTTGGCACTGGCCGCACGCTATATTTCAAGCGCAATGCGTGCCTAAGTTATGTTGGATTGATGTTGAACAAGTCTGTAGTAAGCGTACGGAAATGTAAAGACTGGAAATAAAGTGCATAAAGTAAAGTTCGTAAAATTAAAGACTGAAAGTAAATTGCGTAAAGTAAAGTGCTAAAATGTAAAGTGCTGAAAAAAAAGTGCATAAAAGTAAAGTGCGTAAAAGTAAAGACAGAAATTAAAGTGCTGAAAAGTAAAGTACTGAAAGTAAGCAGTTGATAGTGATACTGAAAGTAAATTACAAGTGATGTTTTGATTAATGGAAGGATTCGGTTTTAGGGGCCTTGTATCATAGTTCCGTTCATCATTGACCTCTAATGATCATACTAAGTGTTTAAAAATGTGATAAGGCCATTTCCAGCACTAGTCACACCGTCTAGTCCTTTTCAAGACATAGAGCACTTGTTCTATTTAGGCTAATTCCTCCTTTCGAAGTATCTTAGCCCATGTGCATCCACTTGATCAATCATTTCCGATCAACCAAGTGGTGTTTAAAAGAGGTTGAACTCCTCGGAAAAGCTTTGCTCTTTCGAGCCTGGTTGAACTCCTCAGAAAAGCTTTGCTCTTTCGAGCCTCCACTTGACCGAGTATGTTCACGAACCTCATGGAAAAGCTTTGCTCTTTCGAGCCTCCACTCATCCATGAATGTTCTAACCTAATATATGGCACAAAGATCAAGTTTGAACACGAAGAAGCACTAAGAAAAGGGTCTAAAACTACTTTATGATACAAGCACGCCCTTCAACTGAATATAAGCCTTAGCTACTTGTATTCATGTCAAGGAATACAAGAAGCCGTGACTTAGAACAAAGAAAACAAAGAGAACAAAGAAAACAAAAGGGTAACCGAAACAAGGGAAAAGCAAAGGAGAGTCGTGGCTCTAACAAGAAAAGTAAAGAGGACCGTCACTTTTGTAACAAGAACAAGTAAGGAAAATAGCTTAGCTACTTGTATTCATGTCAAGGAATACA
This sequence comes from Rhodiola kirilowii, assembly GCA_033675215.1. Classification (NCBI taxonomy): domain Eukaryota; kingdom Viridiplantae; phylum Streptophyta; class Magnoliopsida; order Saxifragales; family Crassulaceae; genus Rhodiola; species Rhodiola kirilowii. Next base: position 670,974 of record JAUCNB010000027.1, read on the forward strand.
AGTAGCTTTGCTAGAACAATGAAAAGTAAAGTAACCAAAAGCTTTTTGGCAAACAAGTAAAGTGAGGGAGAGGAGCTCCAAATCGAGTACAAGACAAGGGAAAGTAAGTGTGCTGCTGGAAAGTAGGGAGCTTAGGAGCTCAAGAACAAGTAAACAAAGCTTGGAAATTAAGAACAAAAGCAAGAACAAGTTGTGTTTGTATTGAAAGTGAAGAGAAAGAGAGTTAAGCTCTCTTCTCTCTAAAGAACTTGTGGGATTTTGAAGGACTTATTACATGAGGCATAAGCCTCTATTTATAGACTAAAGAAGACTTGGAGGCTAAGCTTAGATGAGAAATATCCCAAACAAGATAAGAAGGTAAGGATTGCTTGGAAATATCTCAAAACAACTTGCACTTGTCACTTGCTTCTCAATGGCCAACGACTTGTTTGGCACTTGGGCACATGTCTTTGCTTCTCCAAAGGCCATCTATTTGAGAAGGAACCAACCGACTTGGATAGTAACGGTCAACCGGAATCCAAAACCAAACCGAAGTGAATAGTAAGTCTAACCGGAAATGAAGTAGTTTGGATTTAGTTGGACTTCCCCGGAATGTGGCCGGAGCAAGAAATGACCGGGGCATGGATATGGTCGGAATTGGCTTGATCGGAGGCTCATCGGAGGTTCGCCGGAGCATGGCCGGAGCTTGCCGGAATATGGTCGAAATCTGACCGGAGCTTTGGCCGGAGCTTCTTGGATTTTGGAGAGTTTATTCTGAATGAAAAAGTCATTCTAAGATGATCTCAAGAAGGATGCTAAGCCAAATTCTGCCCGGAACATGGTCGAAATCCCAAAACGGTCGAAATTGCCCTATTTTGGCCTTGATCGGGCTTCAGCTGGTTCCACTCGGGCGTTTTGTCTGGGAAGTGAGATTGTCTAGGTTATTAGCCATTTAAAACATTTTGGTCAAGCCAGATTTGCCAGATTCCATGGTTTGGTTGAGCGACTTGGTTTTGGTGCCTATGCTCGCGGGGCCTTTGCTTTGGAATTGGGCCAACTGCCAATCTGCCCAGGCGTTCTCCTTGGTCTTCCGACATTGTCCACCTTATTTTCCATTTTGATCACTTTGCTTGAGGTGGATTTGTCAGATCAGCTCGTTTGCCCGGGCAACTTGAATTCAGTGCTAGATGGCCTGGGCGCGGCCTGGGACTCTCTCGGGCGGGGACCTGGTTTTCTCGGACGGGCCCGTGTACGGCTCTCGGTACCCGGGTGAAGTTTCTCGGTCTCTGGCTGAGGTCCTCGGGCCTTGGCTGGCTTTTTGGCACAATTCTCCCTTTTTAAGCGTGTTTCCTCTTTAGACTCCAAAATAGCCTGTATACACAAAATGGTATTAACAAGCACTTGTTCGTATCATCAAATGTCTAATTTGGTGAGTTTAACTGATTCGATGAATCGTATAAATACGTGCCATCAGGCAACAACTTGGTTTCCTGGTTCAATAAAAAGCAAAATAGTATCTCGCTCTCTACAGCCGAAGCGGAGTATATAGCTGCAGGAAGTTGTTGCACTCAACTGCTATGGATGAAGCAAATGCTGTCTGAATACGGAGTAGAATAGGAAGAGATGATCTTGTACTGTGACAATATGAGCGCGATCAGCTTTTCCAAAAACCCAGTACAGCACTCCAGGACGAAGCACATTGGCATCAGACACCATTTCATCAGAGAGCTGGTTGAACAGAAGGTGGTTACTCTGAAGCATGTGACAACGGACAAGCAGTTGGCTGATATCTTCACCAAATCGTTGGATGCTGCATAATTTGAGACACTCAGATCCTCCTTGGGTCTATGTGTTGTCAAAACTAAATGTTCCAGGCAGTGGTCCGTCAAGGGCGGAACACCAACAGAACAGTTGGACTGATCACACGAAGAAAGGAGCTGGAACAGATGGCAGATATCTAGAAGGAGTCTCTTTATTCAAAATATTTCAGAGAGATTTGCGTGCCGTTATGAGGAGAGAGATGATTGGGCAAATATTCTCAAGATGGTCTTTGGGAAGTTGAAGAGATTGTACTTAAAAATCAAATCTCTCATCTGGTGTCATTCTCGCTCACCCCTCCAAAACCCTAGAGCACACTCTCTGCGAAATCTCTCTCGCTTAAGCATATCGACAACTATGGTGAACACTAGGAAAACAACCAAGGCTGCAATCAAGTCTTCACCGGAACCAAAGAAGGTAGTCAATGTGACATCCAAAGCGCTGAAACCCCAAATCTCCAAATTGGAGAAACTAAAGATGCCAAAGGAGAAAAAGGCAACGCCTTTAGATGACAAAACTCCAACGAAGAATACTGTCAAAGAGACAAATGAAGGATCAGTTCCAGTAAATTCTGAGGCCGGTGTGGTGGACAAGAAAGGACCAGAACCTGCTGCAAAGCAGAAGGTGGTGCCCTCGAGAACGTCAGAGGGGACTCTTAAACCAATCGATGCTAGTTCGACATCAATAAAGCAAGATCCACCACCGACTATGCCACAAACTGAGGTATTTTCTAGCCCTAAAGCTCAGATTATTGTTCCCTTCCCTGTGAAAGATGTGAATGTGGAAAATAAGAAGGGAGATAAGGGAAAGGATTTAGTGATTGATGGGTTTAGAGAAGTTAGTAGGGCTGAGTTTGATAAGGATGGTCTCGGAGTGGTGAAAGAAGGCAGATCAAGCAAGCATGCGTCTAAGGTAACCGCTGCTTCAAATGTGTGGAGAGAAAAGATACTTGCATCCGGCTACGTAAGACCATCAGGCGGGCTTCGCAAAAAAGTTATTGTTCGAAGAAAAGATTCTCCAAGGATGTATTTAGCCAGGATTACTGCAGTGAGAGGACGACTAGTTGCTATGTCCAACTCAAAAACTGAACAACTTATTGAGTCTTCCAGCAAGAGAAGGTAATTCTTGAGGAAGAGACTAAAGATGGTTCAGGAGAGAAGAATGAGGGATCAGTTGGTGAGCAGCAAGGGAAGCAAGATGATGCTGAGCCTGAAGAGTCTGATCCATCTAAAAAGGATGAAGAACTGGATGTCATTTACAAGGAGATTGATGAAGTAGTCAATGAGCTGCAGAAGGAAGTGTTTGTCGAGAAGGAAGGAAATGAGCCTGGACAAGGTGCTGACACTAGGAACCATGCTACTGAAGAGATCTCTGTCCCAGAGCAAGTGTCAGTGGGAGAGCCAGCTGGTGTGCAAATTCAGACTGAACCTGCATCTCAACAAGCAGATGTGTAGATCAATGTAGACATGGATGAAGCTGCTCAATCTAAAGTGCTACCAGACATTGTACAACGTGGTGTACGTGTTAATGATCAAGTGAGGGTTGAATCAGAGGCTCGAGTGGAGGTGGAACTCCCGGTTAATCCAGACGTAGAAATGGAGGAAGCTATTCAGGCAGACCCCAAGTCAGACAACCCACCGGATGATGCTCAGGATTCCATTCCTTTGTCTGAGCTCAAGAAGACTAAGAAGGCCGAGGGAAAGAAGAAGGTTATTGTTGAAAGTCCTGTTGAGAAGGATTCTACCTGGCAAGAGGAAGGGAGTTAGGTTGCAGGGGGAGTTGATGCAACCAAGAAGACGAAACGTGAAGTTCCAACTTCTGCTTCAGAAGATGCTCCAGCTGGCATTATAAAGAATGGCATATGGTTCGTGGATAAGGATGCCGCAAAGAAGTGGAAGACAGTGCTGAAACGAAAGATCATCCCGGAGAAACTCCTTGATGAGAAAAGCTATAAGGGATGAGAAGTGGTGCATGTGCTGAAGGAGACATGCCTGATCTGGACACTGATGAGGTGCAAACCCTATAATGAACAGCTGGTTTGTGAAGCGATAGTGAACCTTCTAAAACAGTTTGGAGTCGTAGGAGACAAGGACTATGGAGTGGTCTATGTTTGGGGAAAAGGGTTGAACTAGATCCGGATCTCATCAACATCTACTTTTCCATGGATGATCCAGCGATAGATGAGGAGGAACCCGATTATGACAAGATTGCAAACTGCATTACAGCAGGTTCATACCCTTTCTGGGGTGATACTGCAATTCTTACCGCATACTTGACTACGTTCTACTCGATGCTGTTCTTCATTACCATTGTCAATTGGAAGCCCACTTCTCACCACTCTTCAGTCAGCAAAGAGATGGGACAGCTGTTGTATCAAATTGGGAACATGATGCTTTTATATCTAGGCAGGGTTATGTTCAACCAGATTGCTGAACATGCCACTTCAAGCCGATGCCTTCACCAGATTGGTTTCCCATCTCTCATCTATGAGTTGATTATATACAAGGCTCCAAAACTGAAGAACCACATGATCGTCTCTCCAAAGCCCCGCAAAAGTTCACAGTGGATCGTAAGCTCTTCAAAGGTCGCCATAAGAATGATCTCAAAGAGCCGGGATAGAGAAGGAAGGACATCCTAGAGTCGTCAAGGAGAGGAGCTACTGGGGGCCTGAAGATGGCTCGTGCTGAGAGGAATACGCTGCTGAAAGAGCTGGAGATCATCCTCACAGTAAAGAAGGAGCAACAAAAATGCATCAATAACCTGGTCCGTACGCTACGCTATCCCAGCATGATGAAGAAGATGATGCTGATGATGCTGATGGTGACTCTGATGATATCTCGTCTGCATGAAGGTCCATGTCTGAACACTTTCTGAACTATGCTACTCGTTTGTTCGTTTATGTTTAGTGCTTGTTCTGGCACATTTCTTTCGCTCTGTTTGAACTATGATTGGACCCCTTACCAATTTGTGGCAAAAAGGGGGAGTATTTTTGAGGTGACTATTTTGTTCCCTCAAGTATCTCTAAAGCCTAGATAAATAGAGAGATAGATCTAGTAGATTTGGTTTTGCCAAAAATGCCAAGGGGGAGATTGATGTTCCCACGAATGGCATGGTTTTGGCAAAACGTCTTTAGAGAGTTCAAGCAGGAATTCAACCACGAACTGGAACGAAGTACAGCGTGGAACAGACGCAGGGATATTTCCTAAACGGGAAGTTTCTAAAGATCGAAGATCCGATCTGTTGAAGTCGGTCAACGACTAAATAGAAGATCAAATATTCATACAAAGATTCTCACATCAGTTAGAAGAAAGACGGTTTAGAAGACTTGGCATGGAAGAAATCTAGAGATCTTACAAAAGATTGGATTAAAGATATCTAGCAAATATTTAGGAATATTTCCTAAATATTTGACAGATTATCTAGTACAGATTTGGGAACTGCCAATGCATATAAATAGAATGCTAGGGCGTCCATATCTCTATCGCTTTCTGAGAGAATTACACACGAGAGCCTTCGTGAGATTAGAGAAGAAGAGCGACGGCCGGTTGAGCTTTCCCCACTGGAAAATCACCGGCGCTGTTACAGTCTGTTCAGTGTGCTGATCAGACTGTTCATGTTGAACTAACTGCTGCACACACCAGAGACCACTGCTGGCTTTCGGGGGAAAGCAACCGAGCTTCGGGAGAAGATCGAGCACGTTTAGAAGGGGGAGCCGAGATCATAAATCTGAGTGAAGTAGTGATAGAGGCTAGGCATCTTCGTTCGGGAGACTGTAAGAGTAAGTCCACGTATAGCTCTATACTATTCAATAAAGATTTATATCCCTTTAGGGCATGGAAAGCCCCACAGAGTAGGCTGTTGCCGAACTGGGAAGTACACTGTGTGTCCTGTTCATATACTGTCCTACATACTGTTTGCTAAGGTGTTCAAGGCTCGTCTGAACACCATCTCGAAGAGTAGCTTGAACAGATAACAGTGTTTAAATTCGATACAGTTAAGTTAAGTTTAGTACAGTTACATTAAACTCGATACAGTTAAATTAAGTTCAGTACAGTTAAATTAAACTCGATACAGTTAAATTAAGTTCAGTACAGTTAAATTAAACTCGATACAGTTTAGTTAAGTTCAGTACAATTAAATTAAACTCGATTCAGTTTAATTAATTTCAGTACAATGAAATTTCAGTTCAATTAAGCTCAAAAGAACAGTCCCTTAGTCTCTTACGGTTTTCATCACACACACAAAAATTTGCAACCAAAACTACGGACTAAGTAAAATTCTCAAAGTTCAAACCACGAATTATGTAAAAATCCCACCGAACAATTTGTATTGAATTCATGAACTATACAAAATTCTCATTGAATAAAGACGATTGAACCCGTGAACTAAGGGTATGAAACCATGAATTATGTAAATTTATTTCTGATAGTGCTAGTTCAATGTCGAAGTATGAGAGGAGTCATATGTATATCGCAGCACACTTACGAGAAACCTTGGTATATAGATTATAATTGTGTCATATCATACAGAAGACCTTGTGAAAATGTAAAATGGGCTGATTGTCGAAAATGATATGAACCCCATATTGTCCCAAAACTTAATGGTTGTCAATCATGTTCGGACTCCAAAGTTTAGACAAATTAAATAAAGAAGTCATCGGGGTGATTTTAAGATTAATGTGCAGGTAAATAGACTGATGAAAGTATCATATCCACAAACTATGGGTATGAAATCACAAATTATGTAAAATTCCAACAGACGAAAGAGAATTGGACCCGGGGACAGTGGGTGTTAAGTGACAACCTAAGTAAAATTTCTCTAAATAAAGAGTTTTGAATCCACAAACTTTGGGTATGAAACGACGAATTATGTAAAATCCCCACTGAACGAAGAGTACTTGAACCACAAACTATGAGATTGCTGCAACCATCTGATTTCCATTCAACACCTTCCCACTCTGTGTAACCTTTTGCAACCAGTTGTGCCTTATACCGTTCAATAGAACGATCTGATTTCTGCTTTATTTCATGTACCCAACGACACCCAATCAGAGTTTTACAAGCCGAAAATAGTGAGTGACCAGATTCCGTTATCCTCCTGTGCCTGCAATTCTTCTTGCATCGCTTGCTGCCAATTTGGATTAGTTGCTGCTTCTGAGATGGTACTGGGTTCAATGTTAAATTGTATATTGGCCACAAAAGATTGATAAGACGAAGTGAATCGGTGGTACGAAACGTAATGACTAAGAGGGTAGCGAGTACCTTTTGTAACACCTAGTATTAAAGGATTAAAATGCTTAGATTTAAAAACAAGATAGACAAAATCTTGAAGATTTGAAGGTGGAACGGTGGCACGCTTTGGTCGGCAGACATTTGTTGTTTCAGGCACAGGCGACGTGGTAGTTAGGACGATTGGCTGCAACGTTGGTGCATGATAAGTCGAATTTTTGCCTTATTATTTGCCGCATTTTATATAGACCTTGATTAGTTTTCGAGGTTTATTGATGTCATTTGACTCTTGCTTTTACATTTAGGGTATTAAATGGCCCTGAATCGAAGTCAACACCTTAAAGACCAAGATTTGATGAAAAGTTAAAGCTTCAAGACAAAACAAGGTGGAAGGACCTAAATAATCAGTCGAGCGAGTCGCATATTGACTTTTGCCTCACTCGTTCGGGCGCCCTAAGAATGCCAGAGTAGGCCGAGTAAAGGAACCACTAGGCCAAGTCATCACGCATTAGCCAAAATTCCACAAATACTAGCCGCTCTCGCCCGAGTCAAGATTCTAGTGACTCACGGAGTTAAATACTCGACCGAGTAGCCAGCTAACTCACCCGAGTCACCAAACTTTATCTCATATCTTCATGTTTGAGGCGCACCCACCCAAGATCCTACATCACTCGGGCGAGCGCATGAGTTCTTGCCATCACGGAGTTGAACAGTTGACCGAGTAGCCTGCTCACTCACCCGAGTCAGAGAAGAATCAGCCAAGGTCCCCTGTACTTCACTCGACCGAGTGCGCCAGAAACCAGTATGTTACTCGGCCGAGTAATATGCGTAGACCCAAATTTTAATCTGAGACTATAAATAGAGAATGCGGATTTTGACTTGAGGAGGTTGGTTTTTAGAGAGAACAAGTTCCAGAAAAAGATCAAGGAAGATTCATAAACAAAATCATTGCTAGAAGTGAAGATTAGAAGATCAAAAGGGAGAATCAAAGGCTTGATCATCTTTCTTCAGTCAATCATTCATCTTCTACTGATAGCTTTTCCTAGATCAAATGTCTACTTCATTGATCTCAATGTGTAGTGAGTAGTCTTGTGTTTTTAGGGTCTAAGATCATCATTGGCACTCTAGATCATTATTGTAAACACTTAGATATTCATGTCATAAATGATTTCGTTTTCTCTTGAGCTATAAATTTGCTATGTTGGTGTTTCATAAAATGTTAAGTAACAATTTGAACTGGAACTTGAACCTAAGACTTGAAAGAGCTAGGGAATAGTTTTAGAAGGGAAAAAATGATTCATATCTTAGTATTTCATGAAAGTGAATATTAAGACATGGATGCTTAACTAAGTCTAATTGCCCATTTTATCATTTTTTGGTCTTGTAATGAAAGTTATGGATCAAATGGATAGAGTGAGTCGATAGTCTTGAAAAGTGAGACGCTACTTTTGATGGTCTATATCTTGAGGAAATGTCAATGGAAGTTGATTTTCATAAGTTTTACACTAACTTTAAAAGCAAATCATTAATCACTCCTAATGAATTACTAATGTTTGATCATTAGAATTTGCTAGGGAGGGAAATCACCCTGGAAACTCCTTTAATCAATATGTTGATCCATAATTGTTTGCCAAGTAGAATTTAATCACAAGTTAAACTTAAAATCAATTCGATCGGAGTAGATAAGTAACAAATATGATATCTCCTAGTGCATAGTTTCCTTGCTCTCTTGGGTACGATCCGGTACTTTACCGGTATAAATTCTTTGATGCTGTCGACCCTCGTTTAGTTGACACTGTTAAGACTTAAGAGGTTAAACAAGAATAGCCTGTCAGTGCAGAATCTGATGGATTTTTAATGGGTTCAATCATGATTGGAGGCAGTGGCGGATTCAGAGCTTCATTTGAGGGGATCCTAAAAAAATTTTCTAACAACAATGATATAAGTCGGATCCAGCAAAGAAAAAAAGTCTACTAGTGATCCGACGATTTTTTTTCGAATAACAAGGTTCGCTAATGATAAGCCAACCTTCTGAAGTTTATAAAGGTGTCATCTGATGTCCATTGAAGATGATCTACCTATAGATTGAAAGTTAATTGAATTTTGCCAAAATTGAGGGGTCTGAACTAATCTTCTACAGTTCATAGAGGCGTCATCCGGTGTCTGTTGAAGATGATCCATATATGTTTAAAAATTTAATTGAATGCTCTACAACTTTCATGTTTACTTAAAGATGAAATTTGACAGTTAAGCTGATAAAAACAGTCACCAAAATGGATGATTGAGCAAAATTAGCCAAAATCGAAGGGGTCCGAACCAACATTCAAAGGCTCATAGAGGCGACATCCGGTGTCCGTTCAGGATGTTCTTTATATGGGTAGAAAGCTAATTGAATGTTCTATAACTTTTATGTTTACTCCAAGATGAAATTCAGAGATTAAGCTCTCAAAAATAGTGACCGAAGATACATGTTTGATCAAATTTTTCAAAAAATATATACAATATTATATATAAAAATTGTGTGAGAATTGAGAGGGGTCCTGGCCCCCCCACTGGATCATAAATGTAAATCCAACTAAATGTGTAACCTTAGTGATATCAATTGTACTATCATATAGAGTATATACGAAAACAATCTTGTCCATTAATTATACTAACATAGGATCAAGCCAGCACTCGTAGCATTAATCGTTACGGGACCAAACTTGTCACATATATTAGTACAACCAAATGACACGGATCAATCATGGATATGTAGCATGGAAATTACATGAACTGTGATCTACACATGTCTATTTCCAACTGGTCACCTTTACTTTACGGAGATCAATCTTAAACTAAAATACAACAGAGTGCAATGTAAACTTATTTCTGCAGAACGATCATCAAACTTAGCCTGTTCGAACGCTCCCACGTTCCCTTATAGACCTGACCGGATTCACTGCCAGTACCAGTGATAACATCCGGCTTAGGCTCCCTTAATGCCAAGTCATGATCCATGCAGCCTAAGAGAATCGTAATATTCTCTTTCCAGTCCTTAAAATTTGTCCCATTTAGCATGAGAATCTTATTGAGGTTGGCAGCAACTGAAGTGGCAGACATGTAAGCTAAAAGAGAACAAGACAAAAGTCATCTTTTCAGGCTCACATAATGCATAAATAAATATGACATATCAAGATACCCAGCACAACGTTAACAGCAAATCTTGGGATAGTACTGCTAACTGTAAGTGGTACTCTTGTTGTAGTAATCAAACATTGATGATAAACGGTGTCAAATAAATAGCCATCTTTTGATGTACTAATTATTCACACAAAGTTCATCCTGACAATCATCACATGTCATTACTACAGATATGTATGTAATTACAGTAGATAATAATTTTCCTTGGGGCCAATTAATTATCTATGTAAATTACATACATATTCCTATTCAACACTCGCCATGTAAATAACCTACACATAAGAGGTCACTTTTGTGACAATTATGCTTCAATTAATACACTCTAAGTGTGGCCCAAAAAAATTGAAACATATGTCATATATGTATGTACACTTTAGTTTTCAGTAATACACCCCAATTTAATTAAATCAAAATAGATTTAATTAGTTAGGTGTTACTGAACCAAGATTGAATTGGACCACATAACCAAATTGGTCAAATTTACTTTAATTGAACCACATACCAAATTGGCTCAAATTACTTTACTTGAACTTGATTCAATTGGACCGAGTAACCAAAAAAATGGACCACATTAAATTAGTTCACTTATAGAACCAAAATCAAATCAGTTCTCATTAAACCGATTCTACACATAATTCAAACTAAATCATATTTGATTTGAACCAGATTAGTTCAGTCTGATTGAACCGCAGATTGAATTGAGCAGTATTTAGCATATTTGCTCAAATCACTTTAATTGAATCAAATTCAGTTGGACCAAATAACCATAATTGGACGACAATGAACCAATTCCCATAATGAACCGGAACCAAATCAGATTCTTGTTGAACCGCAAACGATTCCAACTTAAATGAACCGTAACTGGTTCAAACCTAACTGAACTGCAACCAGTTCAAATTCACATTAACTTGAAATTATTAGGGTTTCCTGTTATACATGTTGAACCACAAAACTAAACAAATAGTTAAATAAATAATGGCTGCTTTTCACGATTGTTGATGCAACAACGTCCTCAACACATACAGGCCAAATTCCTTTAAATTGAATCGCAAAACCAATCTGGTCCAATTCATTTTAATTGAACCTGATTCAATTGGACCTAATAACGAAAGTGGGCCACATTGAACCAAACTAAAATGAGATTGCAACTGAACCAAAACTGGTTCGATCTGATCTAAACCGATTCAAACAACAAAATGAACCGTACACTCCCCAAAATGAACCAATTTTTGAAAACAAAACCGAATCGAATCAGCTCAAAATATCTAGGCCAGTTCGCTCAAAAATTGAACAAAAAAACAAATTAATTTGAACTGCATAACTGAACCAATACAAATCACTTTAATTGAATCAAATTCAATTGGACCAAATCACAAAACTGGACCACATTGAACCAAATTCCTGTATTTGACCAAACCAAATCAGTTCCAAATGAACCAGACCGATTTGATTCCAATTGAACCACAACCGGTTCAATTTCTTTAACTCAACAATTAGGGTTTTATGATATATATAAAAAATAAAGCCCAAAGCCAAAGCCCATTAGGTTTCCTAACTTTCTTCTGCCGTCACATAAGAAGAAGAAATATTGATTAGTTAATAGATAAATAATCAAATTAAGTTAAACGCTCCACTTTTCCAAAGAAGTAGCGCATCCAGCCAAACGCAGCATTCATTCGCCCAATTGTTAATGCGGAGACTCATCAATTCATTAATTCGGAGACTCATCAAACGCAGCATTCTTTCGCCACATTCAATCCCATCAATCGACGAATTCAAAACCAATCGACGCATTCAATCAACCGACTTGTTTCTACCATCAATTTCGATTTACAACACCGGACAGAGCGTCGCAGATGTCAGAGTCGCGGTTGAATCCGCGCAGCCAAGCCTACGAAGCTGGGAGAGGAGCAGTGCATCCTAGTGAATCCAGATGAGGCACCGAAACAGATCTGAAAACGACCGAATAGATCCATCTGAAAGTGGGATTCTGGCCGGGATTTGAGCGAGATGAACAACGCCTGAGTGAACTGACTCACTGGCCCAGCCAAAACTCAGATAGGAAAGCCTCTCGCTGGCCGAGATCCGGCGCGCAGGAGCAGCGGCGAAGTGGCTGATTCCATAGGATGAAATTCGTGTTTTTCGCAGCGGAAATGAAGAACACGCAAGGAGGCAGACCAAAATTTTTTTCTTTGTTCTTTTAACAATAAACATACCTACTACTGGATTAACACAGAAAATATGGGGCGACTGATACCAATTGTTAGAATAATTTCATACCTCAGGATCGTAATACACATATTCGTGTTAATGTAACATATTGATAATACAGAAGAAATCAAACCTTCGTTGATGATTCTGAAATCTTCTGGCCGTCGGCGGTAATGGATCTTCCAGTTTCTTCGTACGACCTTTTCCCAGTGATATTTGAGAGAAAATAAAAATGTAATCGATACGTGAAACTGGGGACCACTACCAATTTTATAGCAGTGTACACAATTGCTATAAGTTTTCATAATTACGAATCCTTCCCGTCAAAAGAAACGTATTTACGAACTGGTATCTACACATATGTTTAAGACACCATGATCACCTTAATTTATATATATACTCTAAAGCCAACTATATAATAGATCACTTTAATATTGACTTATAAACTACGATAGTATACACATCTTAAACCATTTACAATATGATCCAAAATTATTAGATTACAAAATAATCTAACAGTACAATCCATTATGTTGTTTACCCAAACTAGTCAACCTCCTCGTAGCCAGATCCTGCAAAATGCAACAATGAGGGTAGAAGGTGGCTGCACAATTTAAGCCTCTTTTCAAATGATTTATAGACATCAAATCAACTTTAATGGTGTTGGAGATTTTAGGGTATATGTGTTTCTAAACATGTATATATCTTGTAATGAACATTTTGTGAATAAACGAAACGATTCAGAAAAGAGTTTTCTGTCCAGTGTTCTTCAGCCGGTCGGCTGGATGTTGAAACGAACAGCTTCTGAGGCCTTGAACCGGCCGGTTCAGAGCTCAACCGGTCGGTTGAGCAAGTCAGAGCGCTGCAACTTTTTGGCTGAAGTTTGAACCGGCCGGCTCGGACAAGAGCTTTAGCTCAGCCGGCCGGTTGGGGACTGTTTTTCAACAAAAAGTTGGTTTTCGTTCTGTGATAAAACTGGAAGAAAGGGGAAGTTATTGATATCTTTTTACTGCAGAAAATTCAGAGAAAAAGCTCTGGTTAATCCCTCCTTCAATTGGAAATTGATTTCATATTGATTTGATTTCTCGGTTTCAACCTTTCATCATTTCCTATACATTACGTTTGTCTCATCCCGATTCAGTTTTCTGGAAACACTAATAGGGCAGAAATATTGAATATGAAAAGCGAAACCGTTTCACGATTCAAATAGTATCCAAATTCCGTCCATTGATTTGAAGCCCTAAAGAAGACCCATGTCTAACAATCGTATTCAATATTTTTTTATATCAATGGTGGCTGTGTGGATACTGATGGATGCAATTGGGATGTGATTTGGTTGAAAGATCGACCGTGGATAGGAATTGAATGAAGAATGATGGTTTGAGAATAATCAGGCTTGATGAATCTCGTTCTCGGATTTGGTGTTTGTCTGGTGAAGTTGTCGTGACTGCCGACGGGCGGATCCAATTGGTTTATGTGACAAGGATGAGCGGACGAGGATGCACTCTGATGTTTGTATTTTACTCTGCAGCAAGCTGGGTTAGAAAAGATGTCCACGTGTTGCAAGGATTCTCCTGCATTTGTGGGATACCGATTGGGAGATCAATTGTGTGTCTCAGGGTCTCGGTAACCGGCATGGGTCTTGTCATGTAGTGGCAACATTGAATCCAATTGCTGGATGAGTTGATTTGTCGTGCGGTTGTTGCCTTCCACAATAAAACTCAAGATGAGTAGTTTATGGGATTGAGCCGCCAGTGACAAGCAATGAAATTGTTGTCATCATGTTTGCTTCTCTGATGTTGAAGAATCAGTCATGTACTCAAACAGAAAGATGAGTGCCATGTCTTGTCACTTGATGATGTAGAAAACATGGTGATTATCGTGGCATAACACAAGTCCAGAGAGATTTGGATTTAAGCTAAATCTAGCAGGCGCAATTCAGGTTTGATTGTTTCAATCATTATTTGATAAATCTGAATTTGTGAAGCATGCTTATGATTAGTAAGTTTATTATTATTAGTTGGATTTTCTGATAATGTATATGGCTTCTGAAATATGCTGATTAAATATGAAGAGTGAATTCATAGTAATCGGTCAGATTTATGATAATGTGAATGTTTTGTGAAGCATGTATTGTTAGTAGGTTCATAATCAGGAAGCTTCTAATGAAATCAGTGTATGAATACTTTAGGCTGATGCCATGATAAATGTTTCATAGAACATGTATTGTAAAGTTTTCAATCAGAATGTAATCAGATGGATTTTCTGATGTATAAACTCCAGTCAATGTGTTTGTAAGTTTGCTGGGTTGGTATAACTTGATTGATGAAGATTATGGTTTGAAATAATCATAGTTGATGTGATTATTTCGGGGTTTTTTTAGTTTGAACTAATTTTAGTGTTCATGGTGATGTTGAGCACTGATGTTCTGATGGTAGCATGTAAAAGTTGTTAGCTAGTGAAAGTTCTGGTTTGATTATGATTTTACGTATTGCTACTTGCATGTTAGTAGAGTATATGTAGTTACATAATTAACTCTGTTGTTAGCATGTCACATGATTTATTTTGCATGTATTGTTGCATAAATAATGTGGGTGACTCACCAAATTGAAGTTCCTCGACAAAGCAATTTGTCAAGATTGTGTGATGAATTATTCACATAATGGGTTCTCCTAAATGGAGATGGATATTGATATCTTCTAAGTGGAGAAGAGAATTTCAATATAAATGATGCTTCAAGACAAATTTGGTGGTTATAGGCAAGTTAATATGCTTGTACAAGTAAATCTTGTTGTTGACTAATGATAAGAACCGATAGAGGTGGGGAATATTACGATCATGTATATTTCCAGTTGAATGGTATCATTCATGAGACTACAGTCCTTATACACCACATCAAAATGGTGTAACTGAAAGGAAGAATAGAATCCTAAAGTAGATGGTTAATTCCATGTTATCCTACTCTGGCTTGAGTGATGGATTTGGGGAAAAGCCATGTTGATGGCTTATTATTTACTTAACAGAGTTCCTAACAAAAGGAACAAGGTTATCCCATATGAGCTTTGACACAAAAAGAAATCAAATCTGAATAATCTCCGAGTTTGGGGATGTAGAGTGGTAGTGAGACTACCGGCTCCCAAAATAAAGATTTGGAAGAAAGAGGTGTTGATTGCATCTTTATTGGATATGCTGAGAATTCTAAAGCGTATAGATTTATGTGACTAGAACGAGTGATTCCATTTCGGCTAACACCGTAATTGAATCAAGGGATGCAATATTCGATGAGAAATGTCTCTCATTGATACCTAGACCTCAAGATTTGAATTCTTGTGATGACAAGAGCTGAATTGGAAGATGATGTGAGCACAGTTTCTAAAGTGTTTCGTTTGAGCCTCGTAGAAACAAACGGGTAAGGATTGTAAAATCCTTCGGACCAGATTATCAAGTTTACTTGATTGCAGGTTCTAGTGATGATATTGAGTATCAATACTCATATTGTTATCATATTGATGATGATCCTAGAACTTATGATGAGGCTATGAGGTCTCAAGATGTGGCTTTCTTGAAAGAGGCAATAAACGATGAAATGGATTCTATTATGGGAAAATAATACTTGGGTATTATTGGATCTCCCACGTAGTTGCAAGCCATTGGGCTGCAAGTGGATTTTCAAAAGAAAATGAAGGTTGATGAATCGGTGTAGGTGTATAAGTTTAAAGCTGGATTGGTTATCCAAGGCTTTAGACAAAAGGAGAGTATTGAATTTCAATACATATGCTCCTATTGATATGATTTCCACTATTAGATTGTTAATTGCTCTTGGTGCAATTAAAATCTAGTTGTACACCAAGTGGATGTCAAGACAGCGTTCTTGAATGGTGATTTGGAAGAGGAAATCTATATGAAACACTAGAAGGATTCATTATGCCTGGAAATGAAAACAAGGTTTGTAAGTTAGTCAAATTACTGTTTGGGCTGAACCTAGCATCGAAGCAGTGACATCCAAAGTTTGATGAGGAATCTTATCTGGTGGATTCAAGTTGAATCAAGGAGACAAGTGTATTTACAGCAAGTTTGATAACTCTGGTAATTGAGTAATCAAACGACTGTATGTTCATGATATACGGGTTTTGGTACTAACAAAAATAAAAACTTTTATCATCAAGTTTTTCTATGAAAGATATGGGAGAAGCAGATGTGATTCTTGGTATTAGAATCAAGTGTGAGAACAAAGGCTTAGCACTGTAACGTCTCACTACGTTGAGAAAGTGCTTAAGGAATTCAATTATTTGAATTGTTCTCCGGTAAGGACTCCCATGGATTCAAGTGTGATGCATTGCCTAATAAGGGTGAAGCTGTTTCACAACTTGAGTACTCTCAAGTCATTGGTTGCTTAATGTATGCAATGATGAGTACAAGGCCTGATTATGCAATGGGCAAATTGAGTTGATATACTAGTAATTCTAGTATTCATCATTGAGAAGCTATTAGGCGGATACTTATATACCTTAAGGAAACCATGAATTATGGCTTGATTTATGCTGGTTTTCCCTCTGTATTGGAGGGATGGACCAATGCGAGTTGTATTACCAATTTAGAGGACCATTCTTCTATAAGTGGTTGTGTATTTTGCTTTGGGGGAGGTGCCATATCATGGGCATCGGAAAAGCAAACTTGCATCACCAGCTCTACTATGGAATTTGGGTTCATGGTTCTAGCTGTTGTCGGTAAAGTGGCAGATTGGCTAAGAAATTTGATACAAGAGATTCCTTTGTGACCGAAACCGATAGATGTCTATCTATTGGGATAGTAAGGCAATTTTGGCTAAGGGCTACAGCCAAATGTACAATGGTAAATCGAGACACCTGGGCATTAGACATAGCACAGTTCGTGAACTGGTCACTCACGGGGTGATTTCGATTGATTATATCCGGACACAATGAAATCTAGCTGATCATTTGACAAAATGGATTAGCTAGGGACTTGGTGAACAAGTCGGGTAAAGGGATGGGCTTAAAGCACATATAAATCTCTAATCGTAGGACACCCAATTCCCTCTTAGTATGACGCTAAGAGCTGAGTTCAATGTGGAAAGCATATTCTTAGAGATTTGAAGCACATGGTTATATCTGATGAGCATAAATCTGAACTATATTTATGCTCCACATTTAGTCGATTTTCGATCATATTCCTTATTTATATGATCTCTCACATTATGTTTTGATGCTTTTAGGTGAAAAAACGAATCCAAGGTGAAAGAAAGAGTTTTGCGGGAAATTGGGCGAAAACAATTTAAAATAGTGGATTGACCTCTCTAATTGTCGCGTACGCCCAGAGCTCATACGGTGTCCGAATTCATCGATCTTAGGCTTGTTGGAAAGTTGAGAACAAATTCTACAACTTTGTAGTTGACACCTAGAGCCGGTTCTGCCGTTAAGGATGTCATACATGGAGCTCAAGAGGCCATCTCAATCTGCGATTGTGTCACCAAAATAGTTGACACAAGTGATATGGCAGTTTCCAGCAAGCATGCAAAAAGTGCTCTGTGTCACTAAAATTCCGAATAAGCGGCACAAGCGACACAACAAGACTGAATGGGCCAAAAGCCCAATTTCTACTTGGTTTTTGGAAAATTTTGCAAAAAGGCAAAAAAAAAAAAACAAAAGAGGGGAGCAGCCGCATGGTGCAAGGGGACTTTTGTCGACCAAAAATAGAGAGGAGCACGAAATTCTACTCAAGGGAATTGATTGAGATGAAGAAATTACAAATCGAAGATCAACAACATCATCATCTACATCAAGGTTGTGATTGTTCTTGGTTAAAAACTTGTAATTTTCGTTTCGAACAAAAACATGAGTTGTATGTTCACTACCATGGATAGTGAGTAGTGACTCTATTTTGGGGTCATACGAATCTTTCCTAACATGAATCGTTGAATAAAACAGAAAATTGCATGATTTGATTTGTCTTATTGGATTTGTATTTTACTTAGTGCTTAAACCCAAGCGATGCATACTAGGTGTTTGACGAAATGTCTAAGTGCATTGCATTGAGATATTAGGTCAATAGCGCCGAAAGGGTGAGACTTAGTATCCGACAATTAAGTAAAATACACGTTATAAACTTGGTGACTACGAGAGTGGCCTGAGTTTGTAACGGGAAAGGCTAGTTTTACAACAAGGACTCCCCATGTTTACGCGACGAGAGTTGGTAAACATCAACGAGTTTCTTGATTCGAACCAATAGCGGCGAAAGGGTGAGGTTCGTAGTTTAAGGTACATTTCCAATATAAACCAATAGCGCCGAAAGGGTGAGGTTTATACTTAGAGTGTACGGCTATTTTCCAATCAATATAGACAAATCCTTACATGCTAGGTAATAAAAATTTGATTCAAATGTTAGGTAAGTGAAGTAGTTCTCCAAAATATCTCTGGAAATTGACAAAACTTTTCTTACTTTCATCTATTTTGAATTCTAGAAAGAAACCAAAAACACGATTTGAATTAGGATAAGTAGAAATACAACCTTAAATAGTGCACAAGTTTACAATTTCTCCCTTGGACGACTCGGTACTTACCGATATTATAAATTGTTTTTGACATACAAAATACTGCACGTCAATATCCATCCCAAAGTTGTGCTTGTTTCCTGCAGAGAAAGGGAGGATGAAGTATATCTTCTTAATGGATCTTTTGGAAAAGTGCATTGCAGGTGCATACAAAAAGAATCCACCTATGTAAGTGTGAAGTGAGCCGCTTCAATTAACTTGTGATTGGCTAAGTATACACTTATGAATGGATAGGGACACATGGTTGAAATAGTGTCAAGTTGTTCTTGGAATGAAAGTAAACTTGTGTGTGTTTTATTTTCTCGTATTCAAATGGGTTGAAGGGTTCAATTCATAAAACACCCTGATTCTCGAGTATTGGAAGATACTACACTATGTGAAATTCAATCCTAATGGACATTTCACTTATGTAGAGTTTTGTTCGGGTTGAATGCTTTTAGTATTCATGAGTATATCCCTAAAATGGGGGAGGATTGTTGAAGATTTAAGGGTATATGTGTTTCTAAACATGTATATACCTTATAATGAACGTTTTGTGAATAAACAAAATGATTCGGAAAAGAGTTTTCTGTCCAGTGTTCTTCAGCCGGTCGGCTGAAGCTGAACATGAAATCCAACCGATCGGCTGGATGTTGAGACGAGCAACTCTGAGGTCTTGAACCGGCCGATTCAGAGCTCAACCGGTCGGTTGAGCAAGTCAGAGCGCTGTAACTTTTTGGCTGAAGTTTGAACCGGTCGGCTCGGACAAGAGCTTTAAGCTCAGCCGGCCGATTGGGGACAATTTTTCATCAAAAAGTTGGTTTTTGTTCTGTGATAAAACTGGAAGAAAAGGGCAGTTATTGATATCTTTTTACTGCAGAAAAGTTCAGAGAAAAAGCTATGGTGAATCCCTCCTTCAATTGGAAATCGATTTCATATTGATTTGATTACTCGGTTTCAACCTTTCATCATTCCTTGTACATTACGTTTGTCTCATCTCGATTCAGTTTTCCGAAAACCCTAATAGAACAGAAATATTGAATACGGAAAGCGAATTCGTTTCGCGATTCAAATAGTATCCAAGTTTTGTCCATTGATTTGAAGCCCTAAAGAAGACCCAAGTCTAACAAAAGGTGGGCACGTAAAGAACATCATGTAGTGTATTTGGAAATAAGAGCCAGTGATGGCTGCTGTCTCGGCTTTATCCCCACTTAACAATAATAGAGGTCATACTGAGTAATTTTTATCCTTACCAAATACTTGTGATGAAACAATGTGATAAGTTACGCCGCTATCAATGATCCAATTATGAGAATTTATTTTGAACAACCCCTGTTTTCGACACTGCGTTAGCTTTTGGACTTGAATGTGAACCAGACTTATTTTCTTGATTGTTGAGCATTGAAAGAAGCTGCTCCAAAAGAGCTTTGCATGGTGACAGTTTATTCATCGTTTTCGGGAGTTATTGATATATTGCATGCAGACTTAGATTTGTTGGATCTTGATATTGGGTGAGTTGGGGAGTAGCCTTGTAATTCCCAACACGTATCATTTGAGTGACCCGATACGTTAAAGTGAGAACAATGGGGACGTGCTTGTCCAAAATTAGTAAACCAACCTCCTCTTGTTGCCTGATCATGTCTTCCTTCCTATCTACCACTTACGCTTGAACGACCACGTCGTGATAACTAGGGACCGCCATTGTCGGAAGTCCATTAGTTGGCATCATAAGAATACCAGCAACCTCTGTTGTCGAATTAACATTGGGTCAAGATGGCGGTGTGCAATTGTCGTCGATGAGTCCCATCTTGTTTTTGGAATTAAAGGCCGGTGTCATGGCCCTCTTGCAAGCAAGATAATTGTCCATTAGGAGTTTTGGAGACTAAAATGACTCCTGGATGATCTGGGTGATGGAGATGATAAGAATTTGATGTCTAGTTTTGACAATTCGGCGGTGTTTTGATTTTCGGAAGAAAGAATGGAGTCAGTTGCGGGACTGCTCATCTAATTGCTGCCAGCACTAGAACGACATCGTTTCATGATTTATAATAATTTTAATAAATTTACACGTGACCTACTCTGTTCTGCATCTTTTCTTCTTCGTTGCATAGCTGTGTCTATGTGTTTGTCCCTCTGGCGTAACAGCTTGCTAAATCACCATCAACATATACTTCAATCAAATAAGACGTCTCAGCTACTATCACACGGTGAGTTCCAGTCGAAAACAAAACTCAAGAGTGGTGTCTAGAGCGAGGAGATCTCTTAAGGATGCAGCAAAGAGCGCAAAGCACAGATCTCTTGTAGCGTCTCACAACTTCGACTATGATGTTCCCACGTATGGCATGGTTTTGGCAAAATGTCTTTAGAGAGTTCAAGCAGAATGTCAAGAGGTGTTCAACAGAAGATTGGAATTCAAGTAAAGCGTGAGACAGAGGCACGGGTGTTTCGTAATCTGAAAGTTTCTAAAGATCGAAGATATGATCAGTTGGAGTCGGCTCACGAGAAAATAGAAGATCAGATATTCAAAAGAATATCTTCATATCAGTTGGAGGTCGGTTAGGTTATTCGACCTGCCTCGGCGTGGAAGAAATCGCTAAAGATTGGATAAAAGATATCTAGCAAATATTTAGGAAACATCTCCCAAAATATTTGACAGATTATCTAGGACTGATTTGGGAACTTCCACATCATATAAATAGAGTGATAGGGCGTCCAGATCAGCATCGCTTTTGGAGAAATACATACACGAGTGATCTTGAGTAGAAGAGGAGGAGCGACGGCCGGGTGATATTTCCCCACTGGAAATTCAACGATGCTGAAGCAGTCTGTTCAGTGTGCTGATCAGACTGTTCATACTGGAACAATCCGATGCACACACATTGCTACTGATCCCATTCTGGAGAAGGCGTCCGAGCTTCGGGAGAAGTTCGAGTTAGTTTGGGAGGGAGTCTCGAACTCAGGGGATCGAGGGGGAGCCGAGATCGCAAATCTGAGTGAAGAAATGATAGAGGCTAGGCGTTTACATTAGGGAGATTGTAAGAGTAAGACCACCTGTAGCTCTATACTTTTCAATAAAGATTTGCTACCCTTTAGGGTATGGGAAGCCCCCCACAGTAGGCTGACGGAGCCCACCGCGCCGTCGTTAAAATGCGATGTTCTCTGTGCAAAAATAAATTTATATCTCCAATACTCGCGACTTTACTATTTTGGGTAGTAAGTGGTAAGTACGGGTCGAACCCAAGGGAATTAGTGGATAGTTGTTCTTTCTAAGATGAAAGTAAGACAGTTGGAAGTTGGTTGTGATTTTAGTACTGAAAGTAGCGTGGGTTGGTTGTGATTTTAGTACTGAAAAGTAAATGACTGAAAGTAAAGAAAGTAAATACGAGACTGAAAGTAAATACTGAAAAGTAAAGTGCTTGAAGGACAAGACTTGCAGAAAGTAAAGTGCTTGAAGGACAAGACTTGCAGAAAGTAAAGTGCTTGAAGGACAAGACTTGTAGAAAGTAAAGTGCTTGAAGGACAAGACTTGCAGAAAGTAATTGCTTGAAGGACAAGACTTGCAGAAAGTAATTGCTTGAAGGACAAGACTTGCAGAAATTAAGGTGCTTGAAGGACAAGACTTGCAGAAAGTAATTGCTTGAAGGACAAGACTTGCAGAAATTAAGGTGCTTGAAGGACAAGACTTGCAGAAATTAAGCAGTTGATATGGTATCGAAAGTAAAGTGACAGGTGATATTGCAATTAAAGGAAAGATTCGGTATCAGGGGTCTTGTATCATAGTCCGTTTATCATTGACCTCTAATGATCATACTAAGTGTTCAAAAGTGAATCAAGGCTATTCCTAGCACATGACTTGCCACACCGTCTAGTCTTTTGCAAGATAAAGAACTCTTGTTCTAGTATGTGGATCCATTTGATCATCATTCCTGATAAACCAAATGGTGTTTTAAAGAGGTTGACTTCCACAGATAAGCTGTGCTCTTTCGAGCCTCCACTTATCCACGGAAGATCACGAACCCATGGCAGAGCTTTGCTCTTCCGAGCATCCACTCAACCAATGGATTTCTGACCTAATATAAGGCACCTAGAACAAGTTGAACACAAAGAGGCACTAAGAGAAGGGTCTAAAACATTTTATGATACAAGTACACCCCTTCAACCGAATGAAGGGGTTAGCTACGAATACCCATGGAGGTGGATATCATAGCTAAGTACTTGGAAAAGTAAAGGTTTTGAAAGACAGAAAGTAAAGGTTTTGGAAAGTAAAGACAAGGAAAGTAAAGTTGCAGTTTTGAAAGACAGGAAAGTAAAGGTTTTTGGAAATCAAGACAAGGAAAGTAAAAGGAGAATACTCAAGAACCAACAGGAGTAAACTCAAGAACAGTAAAAGAAAAGCTTGAGTACTACAAGAACCGACAAGAGTACTCAAGAACGAACTTAAAGCTTTCGATATCAAAGGAAAGTGTTTACAAGGATGGTGTTGTGAATCTAGAGAGCTTCTCTCTCTACCCAAGACTATGGAGCTTTGTGGATTGTGGGATGATTTTACAAGGGCAAGGGAGGGCTCTATTTATAGGCATGAAGGAGCAATGAGGAGCCAACACTTGGCAAGATGGGAGAGAGACTCAAGGAGCCGCCGGCCACATGTCTTCTCCATGGCAAAAGCCGCCGGCCATGTGAGGAGGAAGAAAGGAGTAGCCGCCCCCCATGAGGTGGATGGGAGTGGTTGAGTGTGTTTTATGATCTTTTCCAAAAGCCATCGGGTCTTTTCAGCTCCGGACAGACTCTGGTTGCCCTTTGGTTGGACTTGTTTTGAGTGATTCCATGTCAGGTTTATGAAAGTTGTACAGTCGGAATCTGATCGTGGCCTGGAGTGTCTTGTAATCCATTTTCAGCTTTAAAACTCCTCCTTAGCTTGTATTCTCTCTAGACTTCAATATACCCTGTAGATAAATATCAGAACTAACAAGCAAAAGTTAAATAGACAAAGAGTCTAATTTGGTGGGTTTAACTCTCTTAATGAATCATATAAATATGGTCCATCAGATCACCCCACACTTTTAGTTGTTCGTCCCGAACAATGCTTTTTAAAGGGATGTACACACAATCCAAGTAAAAACTTAAAAATAGGAAAGTGAGAATATGGGACTAGATTTATCCTAATTCATGCATTACTTACTTATTACCAAACTAAACCGTGTAAATACTTTGAAGAAACTTGATACTTGTACCTTCGCGACGAGATTCAAATTAATTCGGATGTTTCGGGAGATAGCCCTTTTCAGGCTCCTGGACTGCATTCTCGGGATCGACTCGTACTATATGGTTTCCTTGTAGCTTTTTCTTGCACGTGACTTGGTTCGGGTTTCACTGAGTTGAGCACTTTGATTTCTTTTTGGCGAGGGACATCATCTGAAGTGAATCGGCCTTTGGCCTTTGGCCTTTGATGTTGAATTGGAGTTTCTTCACTTTTGTTTCGGTTAAAACCTTCACAATTTTGGCCTTGGCCTTTGATTAGCTTCTTCGAGCTTTTACTTCTTTGTGACTTGCTAGTCCATTTTCTCAACCTTTTGGGAGGTCCAATCATTGCCCACGAGCATATGGAAAGACCTCCCCGCTCTTTCTCATCCTCGCCGTTTCGCGCGGGTCAAGATGAGGGTCGCTCATCTATTTTCCCGGCTACTAGGACTAGAGATAGGACGGTTTGATTCCCGTCCCGCCTCTTGCATAAATGCTGCACGGCGGAGATGACTTCAATCTTCACTAAAACCCGAAGTGCAGCCTCCACTGATTTCGAAAACCATATAATTAGATTCGATCCTTCGAGTGCTTGCCAAGCCTCTCTAGGCAATTTTCTATCAACTCCACATCCCCTGTATATCTCAGCACAAAGGGACAAATGAGAAGTTACATCCTAAGTTTTTAAACAGTTGAATTTTCACAAGGTAAATGCATGAATTTAGATCTATCTTTTTCACATTCTCAAGTTCATATTTTCAAAAAGATAATATTAAGGGAAAAGGAAAAAGAAAAACATGTTAATTAACTATGTACACAGGCGGTTCTCACCCCACACTTTTGAACGAAGGCATGCCTCACATCACGGATTAGTTCAAAAGTCATGCAAGCAAATATTTACAGAGAATGACATGACATTAAGGAAAAGGGAAGAACTGTACTCCCTTCGAGGGAGTTCGGCTGGGGCCTTGAACTCTCGGCGCAGGCCCGATAATTCTCGGAAGCTGCCTGGCTAATCTGATCTTGCTCCAAAATCCGATTCCTACATGTTAGTCATTTCTTCTATACACAAAATGGGTGAGAGCGACTGTTAAGGTAAAAACTAAATGACAGAAAATAAATGACTGAAAGTAAGATAGGTGTCGGGTTATGACGGAGGGCCACCGCACTGTCATTAAGGTGCAGTGTCCTCTGTACAAATAAATTTATAATATCCGCTACTTGTGACTACACTACTGGGTAGTAAGTGGTAAGTAGGGGTCGAACCCAAGGGAATTAGGGGAATAGGCTATTCTTTTAGGGTGATTGAACTGGGGGGAGCGTGTTTTATGGTTGATTGAGATTTTAGCGCTCTAATTAACTACGTGATTTTTTGGGGGTTTTTGGTTTTGATTGCGGAAAAGTAAATACAGAAATTAAATGCTGTAAATACAAAGAAGACTTACAGTGGGTGATGCGTGATTGTAATTCCTCCGGTAGATCAGCAATTGGTGATTGCGGTTTAACAGTAAAGAAAAGCATTCGGTTTCAGGTACTCTTATATTATAACATGTATATAATAAACTGTTAGTAACTTTTCTAAGTATTCAAAGATGAATCGAGGCCCTTTCGTAGCGCAAGACTTGCAACATCGTTTAAAGCAACCCTTGTTCTATTTCAGACTAATTCCTCCTTTCGAAGTATCTTAGCCTTTTGTGCATCCACTTGATCTCACAGTTACGATTGACCAAGTGGTGTTTTAGATGAGTCGAACTTCTCAGATAAGCTTTGCCCTTTCGTAGCATCCACTTACCCGAGTATGTTCACGAATCCCCACGGAAGAGTTTTGCCCTTTCGTAGCATCCACTCAACCTTGGAAATTCTGACTATAAATGGCACATAGAACAAGTTTTGAATACAAAGAAATGAAACTAAAAGATATTACAACATTATATAATACAAGAAAATACCTTCCACCGAATAAAGAGTTTAGCTACGAATATCCATAGAGATGGATACCATAGCTAAATACTCGGGGGTTTTTGAAAACAGTAAGAGGGAAAGGGGTGGAATACTCAAGAACCAACAGGAGTATTCCTAATTTCCTACTGAATACTCAAGAACCAACAGGAGTATTCTCTACAGTATTATAATACTCGAGAACCGACAAGAGTATTATAATTTCCAGTATAATACTCAAGAACAAACAGGAGTATTATTTCAAAACCGAACCAAACTTATAAGTAACAAAATGTAGAGAGAGAAGTGATTACAATTTTTGGGATGAATTTGTGAGGGGAGGAGCACCTCCTTTTATAGGAAAATGGGTGGAGATGGGTGGTGGAGATTGGTTTGATCCAAGGGAGGAGCCAAGGAGGAGCCACCAAGTGGCGGAGGAGGAGTGGTGGAGGGCAGCCGCCGGTAGCCGGTTGTGGTGGAGGAGGAGAGGTTGGCTTTGCCACCTCCAAGGCAAGTCAACCGGTCACATGGAGGAGGAGGGTGGAGGAGCCGCCGGTTGTGGGTGGTGGTTTTGGGGTGGTTTTCCTCTTTGGCCACCTCTTCTTCAAGTCACAAGTCATCTTGCCCATATGTGAGTTTTGTACAGTTTTGTGCAGTCTTTTCACAAAACTGTCAGTGTGTTCCTTCCCCGGGCTGTCTTGATTCCTCTCCTGATTCTTCTGATTAATTTGTTATGGTCAATTTCACATCAGGATCCTTGATATTTCTTCAGTCGGCATATGATCTTGACCTTGGATTGACTCTTGTTATCTTTTCAGCATAAAATCCTCTCCTTAGCGTGTTTTCACTTCAGTCTCTAAAATGCCCTGTGGAAATATATCGGGACTAACAGATGGATGTTAGATAGACAAACAGTCTAACTTGGGGGGTTTTACTATGTTTTTGATTCGTATAATTGTGGTCCATTAGGTTACCTCCCGGCCAGTGCCTTTGTTTAACGTCGTTGGCTCGACGCATGGGGATCATAGGTTTGGATCCCATGGGTGGCTCATGTCATAGTGTGGTGGAGTGCCTACTTTCATTCTTGCCTTGACTCTCCCTGAGTTCTTGTGGGATGATGAGTTCGGGTCCTGTTCCCATTGCTCTGGTGGTTTCTCCTTCCAACGTTTCTGAGAAGGCGAGGGACTTTTGACCATAGCAGCTGGTCTTGTCACTCTCTCGGTCTCTCTTGGCAGGTCAGAAATCTGTGTACTGTGATCCGAGATAGGCATAATGTCTGGCGGTTTCCTTGTCCTTGGGCGGCCATCATAATTATTGATGTAGAAATCTGAAATTTTACCGACAAATGCAAGTGATGATAAGCCCTTTCCCATGTCGATCCATGCCTTGGTGGCGTAGAGAAAAGGCCGTCCCAATATAAGTGTTGGAGGGTCGTCTTCGCTGGTCTCTCCCGTTTGTATTACATAAAAGTCTACAGCAACGACGAGCTCTCCTACATGGAGTATTAGATCTTCAAGCACTCCAACCGGACGGATACACGACTTGTCTCCCAACTCGATATTTGACCTTGGTGGTTTCAATGGACCAAGTCCTAATAGGTAATATAAAGAGTAAGGCATGGCATTGACGGCAGCCCCAAGATCGATTAAGCACTTGTGAATTTGGGTTTCACCAATACCA
Organism: Rhodiola kirilowii; assembly: GCA_033675215.1. Classification (NCBI taxonomy): domain Eukaryota; kingdom Viridiplantae; phylum Streptophyta; class Magnoliopsida; order Saxifragales; family Crassulaceae; genus Rhodiola; species Rhodiola kirilowii. The sequence goes on from JAUCNB010000027.1 coordinate 698,796, forward strand.
CAGGTGACCGTGAAGGCCCCCGGGTCCTTATTCTTTTCTGGTTGTGACTTATGATCTGAAGTGAGGGATCTTTCCATTATCGGGCCATTCTGCTCATCCTTTGGCTCTGGATTTGTATGATCGGGCCCTTTTAACTCCTGATCTTCTAGACAAATACTTTGCTCCGACGCATAGATATTAGTTGGGGAATCCCATCTGAGACCATCAGAGTCTAAATTGTCATTGTCATCCCAGACATATGCTGGTATGTCAAAGGGTGTGATTGGTGGTGGTGTCATGCTAACGGTGAATGCATAACGTCCATTGTCAGCATGTGTGACCCATGTTCTGCCATCATTGGGTCGGTCTTCCTCTTGATTCCAATCGGGATGGTGCCTACGGTTGAAGTGTTTGTTCGCAGGTTTGTAAGTTGTGGATAGTGCTGCTTCTTCCAGTGCTGCCTTCATGTTTGACCTCCTTATCATGCTAATATTTGCCTTTGGGTTTTGGATGGTTTGTGAAGGTAGTCGGCCAGGCTCATTAGTAAGGGTGGACATTGAGGTAGCGAGCTGGGACATTTGTTTCTTTAGGTCAGCTATTGCTCCATCATTTTTCGCCTGGTTTTGCTGGACGGTAGCACTTAATTGATTCACAGTGCCTGATATGTGATTAATATTCCCCTGGAGTTCCTTCATCATGTCCTCAAGCCATTTGTTCGGTCTTTGCTGATTACTCGGGCCTGCCTGATATTGGTTTGATCCCTTCTGCTGATACTGACCCGTAGGTGGGGTGATCTGATTGTACTATCGGTGTGGAGGTTGGTAGAACGACTGAGCTAGTTGAGGGGCAGCTTGTTGTGTTTCCTTCTGAGGATAGCTGTTGTTTTGCCAGCTCGGGTTGGTTGCTTGGCCATACTGTCGGCTTGATCCGGCTCTGTCATTGCTGTTGTTATTGTACCCTTGGTATCCTCCCACCGTATTTATTTCTGCCGGGTCCTCTACTAGTACCGTCGGGCATGTGTCAGTCTGTGGTCCGTAGAACCAGAAAACTCGCAAGGTCTCACCTGAACTGGCGGCCTTCGCAGGATCTGAATCATCATCTCCTTCATTTGTTTCATCTCCTCGGGCATAGAGTTAACTGACGTCTCGGCTCGTGCTACGTTCTTTGTTCTGGAGAACTCATCTTGCCGAGTGGTCTCCTCTATAAACCGAGCATTTTCAGCAACGTCAGAGATGAGTCGCCTTATGCCGCTCAATGATAGTCTCATCACGGATCCTCCAGCTGAAGCATTAAGGAGCTTTTTGTCTAAGGGAGTCAATCCATTAATCATGTATTCGATGATGAGCTTCTCGGGTAGTCCAAGAGTGCAGCAGCTTCGCTCCAGGTGGTTGAATTTCTGCAGGTAGTCGTACATGGTTTCATTAGGTCCTTGCCTTATGTCCTGCAGTTGCCTTCTTACTTGCATTGCTCTTCCCGCTGGGTAGTATTTGTCCAAGAATTTCCTTTGCATCTGAACCCATGTTCTGATGCTTCCCGAAGGCAATGAAAGGAACCAGTCGTTTGCCGAGTCAATGAGGAAAAAATAGAACGCTTTCAACTTGAAGTCGTCTATATTCACTCGATTGGGCTTTAGATTTTCGCAAATGCCATGTAAGCGTTGGAGATGAGTTGTGGCACATTCTCCATGAGCTCCTGAGAACTTGGGCAAGCTGTGGGCCACTAATGTGTTGATGGTGATGTTTTCCAGTTCAGGGCCCTCAGGAATGCACCACGGTTGATTTTCGAAATCTGGGGCATTAAGTTCTCCCATAGTAGGTTCACGAAGGATCTTGTCCTCATAGTACTCCTCATAGACGGGTTGTTGCCTCGGTATTTACTGATTCGGAGGAAGTGGTCGTCTAGCGATGCACTGGGCCAGCTCCATTTCGGACCGCATGCTGTCCTTGGTTTCTTCGGATGGCCTCCCTTTCACGAGCTCTTTGGTCTCTGATGAGTTGCTCTGGATTGTCATAATATGGTTGCTCCTCATCTTTTCGACCGAACTGGTTTACTTCGTTGTTGACCTCCTCATCATGGTGGCTTCCTTCGCGAGACATGGTTATGTAGAAGTGAGTACGGATTCAAAGAATACTATCCTAAATTCCCCGGCAACGGTGCCAATTTTGACAGAGCCCACCGCACCGTCGTTAAAATGCAATGTTCTCTGTGCAAAAATAAATTTATATCTCCGATACTCGCGAATTTACTATTTTGGGTAGTAAGTGGTAAGTACGGGTCGAACCCAAGGGAATTAGTGGATAGTTGTTCTTTCTAAGATGAAAGTAAGACAGTTGGGGGTTGGTTGTGATTTTAGTACTGAAAGTAGCGTGGGTTGGTTGTGATTTTAGTACTGAAAAGTAAATGACTGAAAGTAAAGAAAGTAAATACGAGACTGAAAGTAAATACTGAAAAGTAAAGTGCTTGAAGGACAAGACTTGCAGAAAGTAAAGTGCTTGAAGGACAAGACTTGCAGAAAGTAATTGCTTGAAGGACAAGACTTGCAGAAAGTAATTGCTTGAAGGACAAGACTTGCAGAAATTAAGGTGCTTGAAGGACAAGACTTGCAGAAAGTAATTGCTTGAAGGACAAGACTTGCAGAAATTAAGGTGCTTGAAGGACAAGACTTGCAGAAATTAAGCAGTTGATATGGTACCGAAAGTAAAGTGACAGGTGATATGCAATTAAAGGAAAGATTCGGTATCAGGGGCCTTGTATCATAGTCCGTTTATCATTGACCTCTAATGATCATACTAAGTGTTCAAAAGTGAATCAAGGCTATTCCTAGCACATGACTTGCCACACCGTCTAGTCTTTTGCAAGACAAAGAACTCTTGTTCTAGTATGTGCATCCATTTGATCATCATTCCTGATAAACCAAATGGTGTTTTAAAGAGGTTGACTTCCACAGATAAGTTGTGCTCTTCCGAGCCTCCACTCAACCACGGAAGATCACGAACCCATGGCAGAGCTTTGCTCTTCCGAGCATCCACTCAACCGATGGAGTTCTGACCTAATATAAGGCACCTAGAACAAGTTGAACACAAAGAGGCACTAAAAGAAGGGTCTAAAACATTTTATGATACAAGTACACCCCTTCAACCGAATGAAGGGTTTAGCTACGAATACCCATGGAGGTGGATATCATAGCTAAGTACTTGGAAAAGTAAAGGTTTTGAAAGACAGAAAGTAAAGGTTTTGGAAAGTAAAGACAAGGAAAGTAAAGTTGCAGTATTGAAAGACAGGAAAGTAAAGGTTTTTGGAAATGAAGACAAGGAAAGTAAAAGGAGAATACTCAAGAACCAACAGGAGTAAACTCAAGAACAGTAAAAGAAAAGCTTGAGTACTACAAGAACCTACAAGAGTACTCAAGAACGAACTTAAAGCTTTCGATATCAAAGGAAAGTGTTTACAAGGATGGTGTTGTGAATCTAGAGAGCTTCTCTCTCTACCCAAGACTATGGAGCTTTGTGGTTTGTGGGATGATTTTACAAGGGCAAGGGAGGGCTCTATTTATAGGCATGAAGGAGCAATGAGGAGCCAACACTTGGCAAGATGGGAGAGGGACTCAAGGAGCCGCCGGCCACATGTCTTCTCCATGGCAAAAGCTGCCGGCCATGTGAGGAGGAAGAGAGGAGTAGCCGCCCCCCATGAGGTGGATGGGAGTGGTTGAGTGTGTTTTGTGATCTTTTCCAAAAGCCATCGGGTCTTTTCAGCTCCGGACAGACTCTGTTGCCCTTCGGTTGGACTTGTTTTGAGCGATTCCATGTCAGGTTTATGATAGTTGTACAGTCGGAATCTGATCGTGGCCTGGAGTGTCTTGTAATCCATTTTCAGCTTTAAAACTCCTCCTTAGCTTGTATTCTCTCTAGACTTCAATATACCCTGTAGATAAATATCAGAACTAACAAGCAAAAGTTAAATAGACAAAGAGTCTAATTTGGTGGGTTTAACTGTCTTAATGAATCATATAAATATGGTCCATCATAGGCTGTTGCCGAACTGGGTATTACTTTGTGTGTGACTGCGGTATTCTGTTCAGCTTACTGTTGGATTCGTGTTCCAGCTTAGTTCGAACACCATCTAGATCTCATCTTGGATAAGACAACAGTATTTTAGTTAGTATCAGAGCAGACACTTGACATATAGAGTGTGATCTGGATTATGTTCAAGATGATTTTGAAGGAAGGGCAGAGCACCAATCGACCCCCGTTCCTTAAAGGGCCAAACTATAGCTACTGGAAGTCCAAGATGAAGGCCTTCCTGAAATCCATAGATGAAAAGGCTTGGAGAGCTGTTCTGGTTGGTTGGACCCAGCCTCTGATGGCCAATACTGAAGGAATAATGGTGATTAAACCTGAAGCTCTATGGACTGACGCAGATGAAAAGGCGTTTGTTGGGAATGCAAAGGCCGTGAATGCAATTTTCTCTGGATTAGACGAGAATGTGTTCAAGCTGATAGCTAATTGTGAAGTTGCTAAGGAAGCATGTGATATTCTCAGAACAGCCTATGAGGGGACAGACAAAGTAAGAAACTCTTGAATGCAGATGGTAACTACTAAATTCGAGGATCTGAAGATGAAGGAAGAAGAAACCATTGTTGAGTTCAATTCAAGATTTCTATACCTGTCCAATGTGGCTGCTGCACTAGGGAAACCCATTGAAGATAAAAGAATGGCTAGCAAGGTCTTGAGATCGCTCCCTCCGAGGTTTGCCATGAAGGTAACTGCAATTGAAGAAATGCATGATATTTCCAAACTTAGCTAGAAGACCTCATGGGATCGCTAAGAACTTATGAGATGAATCAATTGCAAGATGCTCAACCAAGAGGAGGCAAGGGATTTGCTCTTAAAGCTGAAGTGTCTGAGGACAAGTATGAGTCCGGTTACTCGACTGAACAGCTGGCAATAATGGCACAGAACTTTGGTAGAATGGTGAGAAAGATCAACAGACGTGGTCCTGAGCTAGGCCAGTCATCATGTACCAACTTCTGAAACTGGAAGATAGGTAAAGCAAAGACCAGTGATCACAGGGAGGAGCGCTACAGTGAAAAGGTCAAAGAAATCCAGTGTCGAGAATGCAAAGGATATGGTCACATAAGTTGAATGCGCAAACACTCTTAAGAAGAAGAAAGCGCTAGCTGCTAACCTGAGTGACAGTGAGTCTGATGATGAGGACGAGGATGATGAAACAACTAACTTTGTTGCATTCGTCATCACAATTGAAGACTGCAGTGAATCAAGTGAAAGCAAGTACTCCAGTCCTATGGCCGAACAGCCAGTTGATGACACCTCAGACAGTGATGATGAAGAACTGACTCAGGAGACTTTGGCTGAAACATACAAAGAACTGTATGCGAAGTGGCTGATGATGATTGATCTGAACAAGAAACTTACAGAAACATTGGCCAGCCTAACTGAAGAAAAGAACAAGATATGGCAGGAGGTGGAAGTTCTCATTACTCAGAAGGTGGAACTCTAAGAAGAAGTCACATCTCTAAAGAAACAAATGATCGAAATGAATCAGGAAAGATCATCTCTACTTGCACAGAAAGTGGAACTCCTAGGCACTGTGTTGTTCCTGAAAGTTGAGATGGAGAAAAACCAAGAGATACACCCCAAAGGCATGGTGGAGCTGAGAAAGAAAAACACGGACCTCAGTCGCAAAGAGCTTCATCTCTTGAACAAAGTGGAAGATTTGGAACTGCAGATGGAATTGGAGAGAAGAAGCCATACGACCACTATGTAGGAACTCAGCCAATATAAGAGATCAGTAAAGATGTTGACCTCTGGTTCAAAAGATCTGGAAGCCATACTCAAGTCTCAAAGAGTTGAAGACGGACACAGCGGCCTCGGTTTCACTGGTGAAGGCAGTTCAAGTAAGACGAAATATGTAAAGGCTGAACTGGCAGTGGATCAGAAGACTGGACAGAAGATGGCCCTGAACCTTGAGAAGACTCCAAGTAATAGGAGGAAGAACTTGACTAACCGAGTCAGACCTGGGTCAGAATAGAGAAGAGACACTCGTACATGCGGGTACTACTACCAGATGGGGCACATCAAACCGAAGTGCCGACTGTTTCTAGCTGAGCGAAAGGCTATGGAGTCCAGATTCAACCCACAGACTCGTCAAGTCTGGAAACCAAAGATCAGGGAGGACGTCTGCATGGTCGCTTTCATCTCGTCTAGTCACATGAAGAAAGACCACTAGTATTTCGATAGTGGTTGCTCAGCACATATGACAGGTAACTCCAAGTATCTTATACATATTAGACCTGTTAAAAAACGTCAACTTGTTATGTTTGGAGATGGAGGAAATGGGCAGGTGATCGTCTGTGGGACATTGAAGGTTCTAGATCTACCTGCGCTCGAGAATGTTCTCCTGGTTGACGGATTGAAAGTAAACCTGATTAGCATTAGTCAACTGTGTGATGGAGTTTACCATGTCAAATTCACTCATGATTCTTGCCAAGTACTGGATAAGAATGGAGGTACACTGATGGAAGGAAACAAATCAGCAAACAATTGTTATCTTCTAGGTACTGATGGAACAGTTGCTGAATCTGCCTGCTTAATGAGCCAGACTGATGAGATGGAGTTGTGGCACAGGCGATTGGGGCATCTAAACCTCAAAACACTGAAGAATATATCTACAGCAAGACTCATTCGAGGAATGCCCACAGTTAAAGGAGACCAGGACGTCGTGTGTGGCGAATGCCAGATTGGAAATAGACAAAGGCATCACACACGAAGACCTCTCAGATCAGCGCCAGCAGACCTCTAGAACTGGTACATATGGACTTGATGGGACCAATGCAGGTTGAAAGCTATGGAGGCAAGAAGTATGTCCTGGTGTGTGTGGATGACTACACCAGATTCACCTGGACCAGATTTCTTCGTGACAAGTTTGAATCCACACGACAGTTCATTGAACTCGCTACCCTACTTCAGAGAGAAAGGTAGGACAAAGTAGAAAACCTGGTGGCCATTAGAAGTGATCACGGTAAGGAGTTTGAGAACAGCACCCTGGCCAACTACAATGCTGAACATGGAGTTGCTCACTAGTTTGTATCTCCCGTCACTCCACAACAGAATGGTGTGGTGGAACGCAAGAATCACACAATCCAAGAGATGGCCCGACTTATGCTACATGTCAAAAAGGTTCCTCTCAAGTTCTGGTCTGAAGCGATGAATACAGCATATCACATCATCAACTGAGTAACAGTGCGCACTGGCACGGAGATGACATGCTATGAGCTATGGAAAGGAAAGAAACTAACTGTGAAATACTTCCACATCTTTGGCAGTGTGTGCTTCATCCTGAATGATAGAGAGTACAGACAGAAACTCGACCCGAAGAGTGATGAGGTAATCTTTCTTGGATACTCTCCTGACAGTCGGGCATACTGAGTGTTCAACAAATGTACAAGGACTATCATAGAATCGATCAATGTTAAGATGAAAGATGAAGTTATCGAGAGACCTGTACCAGAAGATGATGACGTTAGTGGTGGAACAGTGCCTGCAACACCCTCTCCGTCTCCGACTACTGAAGATGGCGGTCCAGGGGGAGTCCCAGCTGAGAACAACAATGCCTCGGACTCTACCTCTAACGAGGACAAAGACACCAACACACCCACTGGTACACGAGACAATGTAGCAGCTCTACAGCCATCTAGACGGATTGCCAAGAATCATCCAATTACTGAAGTTATTGGTGAACCGTCTGAAGGAATGAAGACTCGAGGCAAGGAGATCAATTACCGGGAGTTGGCTGCCTGCTCGTGCTTTCTGTCCACCATAGAACCAAAGAATGTCAAAGAAGCGCTGCTTGATGAGTACTGGGTTATGGCGATGCAAGAAGAGCTGGAAGAGTTTACCAGGAATGATGTGTGGGACTTGGTTCCGCGACTTGAAGATGTGAATGTCATCGGAACTAAATGGATATTCAAGAACAAATCTGATGAGAAGGGCAACATCACAAGAAACAAGGCCAGACCGGTTGCACATGAATATACTCAGATTGAGGGCATTGACTTCGATGAAACATTTGCCCCCGTCGCACGTCTTGAAGCCATTCACCTGCTCCTTACACTGACCTATCATCTAAAGTTCCGCCTGTTCCAGATGAACGTGAAGAGTGCATTTCCGAATGGCATTCTGAACGAAGAAGTATATGTTACTGATGGACCATATTTATATGATTCATTAAGATAGTTAAACCCACCAAATTAGAAACTTTGTCTATACAACTTTTACTTGTTAGTTTCACTTTTGTTCTACAGGCTATTTCAAGGATTAGAGATGAAACGAGCTAAAAAGGAGTTCTTAAAGCTAAAAATGGATTACAAGTCATTCCAGGCCACGACCAGATTCCGGATTTACAACCTTCATGAACCCAACGTAGAATCACTCAAACATGTCCCAATGACTTGTTCCAAACCTCAACAAAGATCAAGAACTCAAGTGAATGCCAAGTCTAGCCACCCATGTGCAAGGCTTGTGCCTTGTCTTTTGATTGCAACCAAGAAGCAACCATGGTGCAACCAAGGTCTAACCGGAATTGAGGGGGAACCGATGGCTTTTTGGAGACAAATATCACAATCCACTCACTTCCTCCTCCACCTCATGACCGGTGGCTTTGGCTTGGAGAGTGACACATGGGCGGCGGCTTTGGGAAAGCCACCTATGGCCGGCGACTTTGGCTCTCCTCCTCTCCCCCTTTGCCATGTGTTTGGCTCTCCTCCTTTCCCCCTTTGCCATGTGTTTGGCCCTCCTCCTCTCCCCTTGCCTATAAATACCACATTACCTCTCCTTTGTTCAATGTCCCAAATTGTAGTCTCAAGTCTCATAGTCCTTGTAGAAAATCTCTCTAGATTTTAGGCACAATCCTTGTAAACACTTTACTTTGATATTGGAAGCTCCAAGTTTGTTCTTGAGTACTCTTGTTGGTTCTTGAAGTGCTCAAGCTTTTCCTTGTCTTTTACTTTCAAAAAACTTTACTTTTTTGTCTTTCGAAAACCTTTACTTTTCAAGCACTTGGCTATGATGTCCTCTTCCATGGATAATCGTAGCTAAACCCTTCATTCGGTTGAAGGGGTGTGCTTGTATCAAAACATGTTTTAGACCCTTCTCTTAGTGCCTGTATTGTGTTTAAACTTGTTCTATGTGCCATATATTAGGTTAGAACACTATTGGTTGAGTGGAGGCTCGAAAGAGCAAAGCTCTTCCATGGGGTTCGTGAACATACGTGGTTAAGTGGAGGCTCGAAAGAGCAAAGCTTTTCTGTAGAGTTCAACCTCTTTAAAACACCACTTGGTTGATCGGAAATGATTGATCAGGTGAATGCACATGAGGCTAAGATACTTCGAAAGGAGGAATTAGCCTAAATAGAACAAGTGTTCTATGTCTTGAAAAGGACTAGACGATGTGGCAAGTCGAGTGCTAGAAATAGCCTTGATACATTTTAAACACGTAGTATGATCATTAGAGGTCGATGATGAACAGATTTATGATACAAGGCCCCTAAAAACCGAATCCTTTCCTTTAATTAAAATATCACCTGTCACTTTACTTTCAGTCTCATTATCAACTGCTTATTTTCAGTCATTTACTTTCAGTACTTTAATTTCTGTACATTTACTTTCCAGCAATTTACTTTTCAGTAATTTACTTTCTGTCGCTTATTACAGACCCTTTCAATATCAGTCCATACCAAAAGTATGTTGATTAGTAGATATTGAATTCGACTGTTCCAGCAATTTACTTTTCAGTATTTACTTTTCGCACTTTACTTTCACTACAAACTTGTTCAACATCAATCCAACACAACTTTGGCGCGCATCACGCTTGAGACACAGCGTGCGACAAACCAAAAGTGTGTTTGCGGTTGACATTGAACTCGACTGTTCCAGCACTTTACTTTTCAGTATTTACTTTCAGTCCTGTATTTACTTTCTTTACTTTCAGTCATTTACTTTTTAGTACTAAAATCACAACCAACCCCCAACTGTCTTATTTAATTTTCCATTTTCGAAAGAACAACTATCCACTAATTCCCTTGGGTTCGACCCCTACTTACCGCTTTACTACCCAATAGTAAAGTCACGAGTAGCGGACTTATAAATTAATTTTGTACACATTGCCTCGCGACAAGGCAGTGTTGTCAGTTACTCAACCCAAGGGATTTGAAGACCCACATCATCCGACTCAGGTGTATCGTCTGAAGAAGGCCCTATATGGACTCAAACAAGCGCCCAGAGCTTGGTACGAGCGTCTCACGGTGTTCCTCATCGACCATGGCTATGTGCGAGGGGAGTAGATAAGACTATATTTGTCAAGCACACAAGGTCATATTTTATTATCGCACAAATTTATGATGACAATATAGTGTTTGGGTCCAGTACACAAAAGCTGGTGGACCAGTTTGTGGAATAGATGCAAAAAGAGTTCAAGATGAGCATGGTTGGAGAGATGAACTACTTTCTTTGACTCCAGGTGAAACAGAAGGATGATGGCATCTTTATCTCACAAAGCAAATACGCCAAAAGTTTGATCTTGAAAAGGCAAGTTACAAGAGGACCCCAGCTGCTACGCACTTGAAGATCACTAAAGATGATGCGGGATCAAATGTTGACCAGACGCTTGACGGAGCCCACTGCACTGTCGTTAAGGTGCAATGTTCTCTGTACAAATAAATTTATACTTTCCGCTACTTGTGACTATACTACTTGGTAGTAAGTGATAAGTAGGGGTCAAACCCAAGGGAATTAGAGGGATAGTCGTTCTTTGGGGGATTTGTACAGCGAGGGAGCGTGTTTTAAGTGGATTGAGATTTTAGCGCGATTAACTAAGCTACTATTTTTGGTTTTGAGTGCGGAAAAGTAAATTACAGAAAATAAATACTGAAATTAAATGACTGAAAGTAAAAGAGTTAAGGGAAGAAGACTTACAGTGGGTGATGCGTGATTGCGATTCCTCCGGTAGATGAGTGGTTGATGGTTGTAGTTGATCGAGCAGTTTATAAAAGTAAGTACAGGGGGGGTTTTTGTAATTCAAGGGAAAGTATTCGGTTTCAGGTACCTTGTATTATAACATGTTTATTAATAACCGCTAGTAACCTTTCTAAGTATTCAAAGATGAATCGAGGCCCTTTCGTAGCGCAAGACTTGCAACATCGTTTAAAGCAACACTTGTTCTACTTCAGACTAATTCCTCCTTTCGAAGTATCTTAGCCTTTTGTGCATCCATTTGAATTCTTTGGTCCAGTTTCCAAATGGTTTTTAAGATAAGTCGAACTCCTCGATAAGTTTTGCTTGTTACAGCTTACACTTACCGAGTATGATCACGAATTCCCATGGAAGAGCTTGCCCATTTGGTCCCTTTGGTCCAGTTACAAATGGTTCACTCAACCTTGGAAACTCTGACTATAAATGGCACATAGAACAAGTTTTGAATACAGAGAAATGAAACTAAAAGAAATTAAAACATTATATAATACAAGAAAGTACCTTCGACCGAATGAGGAGTTTAGCTACGACTGTCCATGGAAAAGGACATCATAACTAAATACTCAGGGGTTTTTGAAAACAGTAAGAGGGAAAGGGGTGGAATACTCAAGAACCAACAGGAGTATTCCCAATTTCATACTGAATACTCAAGAAACAACATGAGTATTCTCTACAGTATTATAATACTCAAGAACCGACAGGAGTATTATAATTTCAAAGCGTATAATACTCAAGAACAAACAGGAGTATTATTTCCAAAAACCAAACTTACAAAGTAACAAAATGTAGAGAGATAAGTGTTTATTGATTTTGGAATGAATTACAAATGAGGTTTGGCTTGGTATTTATAGCCAAAGGAGAGGGAGGAGAGCCATACACTTGTCACATGGGGAGAGAAGGAGGAAGGAGGAAGGAGGAGGTGACACATGGGGGAGGAGGAGGAGCCTCCGGTTGCCGGTCATGGGGAGAGGCAAGGTGGCTTTGGCTCTCAAAGCCGCCGGTCATGGAGGAGGAAGAGGAGAGCTTGGCCACCCATGAGTCATCTTCTTCACCTAAGCCACCGGTCACTTGGTCCATGGATGAGTTTTGACAGTTTTGTGCAGTCTTTTCACAAAACTATCAATCCAATTTCGCTCCGTCTGACTTTAATTGTTCCTCGGTTGAATTTAATTTGAGTAATTCCTACGTCAGGATCTTGATATTTCTTCGTTCAGCGTCTGATCTTGACCTTGGATTGACTCTTATCATCTTTTCAGCGTAAAATCCTCTCCTTAGCGTGTTTTCTCTCTAAGTGCCAAAATACCCTGTAGAAATAAATCAGGACTAACAAGCAGAAGTTAAATAGACCAACAGTCTAATTTGGTGGGTTTTATTGTGTTTTTGATTCGTATAATTTTGGTCCATCAGATCACCCCACACTTTTAGTTGTTCGTCCCGAACAATGCTATTAAAGGGCGGCACTCTAAGTTTGGTTTTAAAATATGAAAATTAGACTGTGGGACTCGATTTATCCTAATTCATGCATTACTTACTTATTACCAAATTGAACTGTGTAAATAAATAGAAGAAACTTGATACGTGTACCTTCGTGCTGAGATGCAAATTATATTGGATGTCTCGGGAGATAGCCCTTTTTAGGCTCCTGGACTGCAACTTCGGGATCGTCTCTCACTATATGGTTTCCTTGTAGCTTTCTCTAGCACGTGATTCGGTTCGGATTTCACTGGTTTGAGTACTTTGATTTTCTTTTGGCGAGGGACTGCTTTTTGTAGTGAATCGGCCTTTGGCCTTTGATTTGATTCTTTGAGTACTTCACTTTTGTTCGGTTAAAACCTTCACAATTTTGGGCCTTTAACCTCTTGATTTGCTTCTTCGAGCTTTTTGCGTCTTTGTGACTTGCTAGTCCATTTTCTCAAGCCTTTTTGGGAGGTCCAATCATCGCCCGCAAGCCTATGGAAATACCTCCCCGCTCCTCTCATCTTTGCCGTTTCGTGCGAGTCAAAATGAGGGTCGCTCATTTATTTTCTTGGCTACTTTGACTAGAGAGAGGACGGTCTGATTGCCGTCCTCGCCTTTTTCTTTTTGCATAAACACTGCACGGCGAAGATGACTTCAATCTTCACTGAAACCCGAAGTGCAGCCTCCACTGACTTCGAAAACCATATAGTTTGATTTGATCCTTCGATTGCTTGCCAAGCCTCTCTAGGGCATTTCTATCAACTCCACATCCCTAGTTTATCTCAGCACAAAGAGACAAATGAGAAGTTACGTTCTACGTTTTTAGACAGTTGAATTTTCACAAGGTAAATGCATGAATTTCGGTCTATCTTTTTCACATTCTTAAGTTCATACTTTCAAAAAGATACACTAAAAAAGAAAAAGTTTTTTTTATTTATGTACACATGCGGTTCTCACCCCACACTTTTGAACGAAGTCGTGCCTTTCAGCACTACTTAGTTCAAAAGCCATGCAAGCAGATGTTATACGAAAAGGAAATAACTTAAGGAAAGGTAAGATCAGAACTCCCTTATTGTTTCGAATGGCATGAGGCTGGATAATCGAGGGAGTTCGGCTGGGGCCTTGAACTCTCAGCGCAGGCCCGGTAAATTCACGGAAGCTGCCTGGCTGATCCGATCGTGATCCAAAAAAACCAATTCCTAAATAGTCAAATCATTCTATGCACCAAGTGGGTGAGAGCGACTTATTGAAAAAAAAGTAAAATAGAAAATTAAAGATAGAAAATTAAAGTGCGGAAAGTAAGATAGTGTCGGGTTACCTCCCGACCAGTGCACTTGTTTAACGTCGTTGGCTCGACAGTACCTTATTCCTGGATCACTGGTTGGGATCCCATGGGTGGCTCAGGTCGAATTTCGCCACCGTTCCTGTGTTGCTTTTTGCCTTGCCTTTTCCCGATTTCTTGCGAGATGATGGGCTTGGCTCCAGTTCCCGTTGTTCTGGTGATGTCTCCTTCCAACGTCTTTGAGAAGGTGAGGGACCTTTGACCACTAGCTTCTTGAACCGGGTTTTCTTAGGGCTGTCTTGTCTAGTCATGGCATAAACTTGCTCCATCGAGGAGTCGTTCTGCTCAGGCCCTTTTCCCATCCTTCTTGCAGCCTCTCCATTGATCACATAGTTTTCAGCGATTTGTCTATTGATCGAGGGGAAAAGTCGGGAAGCTTGCATCTTAAGGCTCGGTTCTGCCTCGTCGTGTCTGTTTGTGAGGAACTGGTCATAGATGGTTTCGGCATGCGTGGGTGATGATAGCTGGGTATGGCTTTGGCAGCATGTCGGTGGTATTCTGGACTTCTTCCATTGCTGACAATTCCTCATTGCTCCCGACACTTTCTATATCCCAGACTTCTGATGGCTCGGGAGTTTGATGGCTCGGGAGTTTCTTCTCTTTCTGTCTATATTTCTCCGTCAGCCTCGAGTATTCGTTTTGTGGTTGCGGCCAGGTCATTTATGAGGTACCACATGTCTGCTATGGAATAGTTCCTAGCTGATTGATAGGGCTAAAATATATGCATTTTAGGCGACACTTATGCTTATTGTTTCGTTCGTTTTATCACGATTTCACTTGCTATTTGATGCCTTGTGGTTCATTTCAGGCGAATTACAGAACACAAGTGGGCATTGATTTTGGAGCAAAACCGAGCAATTCGGAGCAAAAACTATGGTTTTTCGGGCATTACGGGACGTGCAGACTTCTCCGGAGTATTTTGGACCTAGAGAGCTCATTTGGTGTCAGATTTGGTCGATTCAAAGCTTGTTGGAAAGCTAACTCAAAGGGCTACAACTCTCTAGCTGACGCCGAGACCAAATTCGGAGGTTAAGATTGCCAGAAAAGCCTTGTGCGATCGCACAAATCGGACCAGTCGCATAAAATGTTATGCGATCGCACAAGTCAGAGCCGCGATCGCACAAATCGGACCAGTCGCATAAATTGTTACGCGCTCGCACAAGTCAGAGCCACGATCGCACAAGGTCATATTTGGGCAGTTGTGCGATCGCACAAGGTCATATTTGGGCAGTTGTGCGATCGCACAAGACATTTCGTGCGATCGCACAAATCGGACCAGTTGCATAAGAATACCATGCGATCGCACGCTTCGCATCTGACCTTGCCGGAGTGTTTTGGCCGTCCAGGGCGTATCCGACGTCTGATTTGGCTGATTTTTGGCTTGTTGGAAAGGTAACGCAAAGATCTACAACTCTTCAGTTGGCTTCAAGACCCAGAGCGGACGTGAAGACTGCGAAAAAAGGCCATCAAGAATCTATGCGTTCGCATAAATTCTTTACGCGATCGCATGCGTCGAAAAGTTACCTTTTTGCAAGAAAGCTATATAAAGAAACTTAGGGTTTCTAAACATGGGGGGAGCTTTTCTGGGTTTTTGGGGAGCAGCCGCCAGGGGATTCTAGAGAGAAGGAAGAGCTTCAACAACATCTTGATCTCCATATTGGTTTTGAAGTTCTAAACTCCACTTTCATATGCTTGTTTGCACTTTTATTGTTGTTATGGCTTGTAAACTCACCATGAGTGAGTAGTGACCTTGGTTGGGGATCTATGGATCCCCTAGACATGTTTGTGATATTGTAGATATTATGGATGTTATTGATGAATAACTTTGCACATGATTCTTCTTTATTTGAACTTAATGTTTCGGATTACCTATGACATGTTTCTAACAAAGTCCTCAAATAGGAATCCTGCTTGATTTCATGTTTGATGTAACTTGCGTTGAAAAGCATGATTTCAATTGAATGAAGTGAAGAAGCGTTAGGGTTTTTGTGTTACATGGCGACACTCTAATTCTAATGAGAATGGCACGGATTTAACAAGTGTACGACTATCTAGTCAATAGAGCGTGAGTGTGAGACTAGATACTAGTATTCTATAATGCCAATAGAGCGTGAGTGTGAGGCATTATGCAAGATGTAACCTCTTTTTACTAAGTTGGAGCGTGAGTTGAACTTAGAATTAATGTTGCATGGCTTGATTCTAAACATGTGCATGTGATTTCATCGTTAGCATTCCCATTTACTATCACAATAATTGTCTAGGTGAGGAAATAGATCCCTAGTCATCTTTGAATTGATCGTTCACCCCTTTTCGTTGATCAAATCTCCATTTCTGATAGTAAAATATTGCTATCAACCTCTTACGAGGAACAAACCCCCCCAAACCATAGACATTCCAAATTTAATCTTTAGCACTATTGGTTTAATCACCTGTCCTTTGGGTACGACCTTGGGTTTCCCGAGTCAATATAAATGTTTTGATTAACCGTGACTAGCAATAGTATTTGAATTCTATTCGAATATTTACGCTAAATTATAGCCGATCAAATGGCGCCGTTGCCGGGGATGGGTTAATTAACTAGGTGCTATTAGATTATTCTTGTAAATATTTTTTCTTTTTCTTATACTTGTATATTCTTCCTTTTTCTCTCATATCCCTTACTAACTTTGTTAATCTTGTTTTGCGAGGATGGATCACTATAACCAACAAGTCATGCACGATGAAGATTAGTATGAAGAGGATTTTCCCAATTATGCGATAAAAGATCAACTCAATGATTTGGGAAAGATAGTGGATAGCATGATGAGTGTGGTTAAGGCTTGGGTTGACAAAAGAAAGTATGAAGACAATGAAGATTATTATGAAGATGATCAACCAAATGCCCATTGTGAAGACCATTGGATGAACAACCAAAACAGACAAGTCTCTTTTAATGAGGAATTTTATCAAGAGGAGGAGCAACCCTATTGCAATTACCAAGAGCATGACTATCAAACTAATCATTATAATTTGGATGGGGATGACCAAGAAGATGAGCAACCAAACGACTATTGGGAAAACTCTTGGAATCCATCACATACCTACACTCAAAATTGGAATGATAGTCAATGTTTTGAAATTGAACACTCCTATCCTCCATACCCTCAACCTCCTCAACCGTCAAATGAGCCCTCCGATTTTGAAGACATGTCTCCCACATTCCTTGAAAACCTAGAGAGGATGGACGCTAAATTGAAAATATTGGAGGCTCAAAACCATGAGTTAAAAAGCGAACATGCTAAATTGAGGGAGATGGCTGCTCAACACCAAGTTTTGGAAAGCGAATTAGGGCAACAAGCAATGGAAAACGAAAACTTGGATGAGGAAGAGGAGGTACCCGAAGAAGAGGTCCTTGAATCTAATGTCTCAAGGGAAGAATGGGATCAAGAAAGTGAGGTTGAACTTTGGAGAGTCGACACCGTAGCTCATTACAACCAAAGGGATGGTGAATCTTGTAACGAAGAAGAGATGGAATGCAAAAGTGAAGCATCCTTCACCACTAGCACATCTCAAGATCATTTAGATGAGAACACACAAGAGCTCGCCGTCTATTTGACGCTCTCCGATGAGGAATTCTTCAATGATGATGCCTCTTACATAGAGGAAATGCCTTTTATTGATGAAGAAAGACTCACCCCTCCCGCTATAGAAGAGCCAAAATATGAATCCCAAATTCTTGTTGATGATGGATTGAAGGAAGAGGATATTGAGCCAAAAGAACTTCAAGGGTATAGAGACTTTGTTGAGGTCTTCATGGAAGAAACTAAGGAGCATTCTCGCATGCAAGAAGACAAAGTTATAGAGAGGGATATTGAGGAGTGGGCACCTATAGACGTCAATGATAAACTCAAGGAAGGGATGCCCATCATTCTCGGGACAAGTTATGAAGACCCTTTCTTCACTACGAAATCTCGAGACAAGTTTTGGAGCTTCTTGCCATATTTCCAAAGACTATTCGGAAAAAGCTCCCATGGCCCCTTAATTTTTAAGGGATTTTCACACTTGAAGGGGTCATGCTCCCAAAGGAAAGGCCATTGTAGGCTTGATGGGAGAAGATTCAAATGGGATTTGAAGGTGGTTTGACACGATCAAGTCCAAGGCCCCGCTTGAGGAGGGATCTTAGCAAAAGACTCCTCAAGTGTGCTTCTTATCTCCCAAGAGGAGAATCGGCTCCGTCTTGGCCAAGACATTAAACTAGGCTTGTGAGTGTTTCTCTCCCGATCTTTAAATATATCTATGATGATTGGATTTCTATTTGCTTCAAGTGTGGGGTGTTGAAATGGCTACCTCCAAACGAGAGAAGTTTCTCTTAACTCTCTCTTTGCTTTTCATTCTATTTATTGCTTAGGGACTAAGCAATTGCTAAGTGTGGGGTGGACTATATTTTGACATGTTTTGACTACATGAGATGTTTGCGCTTGCTTGATGTGCTTTAATGTGTGAAATCCAATCAACTACGTTTAAGGGAAAACACTTGCACTACCGCACAATTCATCCAAAAATTTTGAAATATTAATGAAAACAAAAAGTCTAGGCAAGGCTACATTTTCGAAAAACATTTCACCTCTAAATTCAACTAGTCGTGCATGATTTCACTTGATTGATCCTTTAGATGACTAATGGATTGGATTGTTGACTTTCATTCTTGAGGATCAAAGCATCTACTAGCGTTTCTTTATCTTTTGTTCTAAGCTTTTTCTCATTGAGGCTAAAGAGTTGATCTTTGAAAGCATAAAATCGAAATGATTTATAACTCCAAAACCCTTGCATGCCATGATTACCTTTAGGTGACTTTAGTGACCTTGCTTATCTAGTGGACTTGTCTTGTTGGTTTGTCATGCTCCATTTTTAACACTTAGCCCTTTGTCAAAGTTCTAAGTGTGGAGTCAAAAGAGGGCGAAAAATAGGCTCCAACAAAAAAATATATGCATATACTTCATTCTTATGGTCAAAAGAGGGCAAAGCCCCGACTAAAACTCTCTCGGTGCGCACGAGAAGTTTTTGAACAAAATATACAAATGCCGGGGGTTAGGAAGAAAAGTTCCCGTTCGAAAGCATTTGTAGTCCAAAGACCATTTGAAAGAAAAATAAAACAAGGAAAATAAGAAGCGCTTAGATTTGACAATCGGCTATTCCGCCATTCTCTAGCATGAAAACAAATGAGACGATTGATACTTCCTAGCAAGAATTCACTAAGGGACGAACCTCGTATTCTTTGATACTTAGGCATGAAATGAATTGCAAGGGTGTACAAAAACTTTGTTGTTGGAACTCCTCTTCTCTTATGACTAAGTGACCTATGCGTCCTAGGCTTGAGAATGAGTTCAAAGCTCACAAGCCAATGGACTAGCCTCCTTGCTAGCATTAATGAGTGACCCAACAATATTTCTTTGCGACTATTAGATTGATTTCTTGAAGTCACTAATATAGAAAATGACTAGAATCCTTGATTAAAGATTTATTAGTCTTTGCTTTGATTTGCTTGAATGTCCTAATTCATGAATTTCCACAAGGATTTGAAGGGGTTTCATGTAGTGATTGAAATGCACATATCTAGTTGAATACATTATGAACTTCATGAAAAACACCTTGCCTAGTACTTGGACATTTGTAAACTTAAACGCCTATTTGGATGATTGTTCTTTTTGTGGGATTTGTGAGTATTCCCGTGTCTGAAAACTCTCAGGAGACTACAACTCCTCCACTAGGGTAGCCTAGGGGTTTAAGGGCTTGGTGCATTCGCTAAATGCACTAGTGTCACCTACGAAAGTGGTTTATCAAAAGTAGTATTTGTTTCTTAGTGTTTTTAGTTAGTTTTCACAACCATATGGAGTTTCTTTGAACCGATCTTGAGTGAGTGAAGTGCCTTCTTGTTGTTGATCAATATGATTAGTTTGCTCGGGACGATCAAACGTTAAGTGTGGGGTGATTTGATAGGGCTAAAATATATGCATTTTAGGCGACACTTATGCTTATTGTTTCGTTCGTTTTATCAAGATTTCACTTGCTATTTGATGCCTTGTGGTTCATTTCAGGCGAATTACAGAGTTTAAGCTGAGAACACAAGTGGGCATTGATTTTGGAGCAAAACCGAGCAATTCGGAGCAAAAACTATGGTTTTTCGGGCATTACGGGACGTGCAGACTTCTCCGGAGTATTTTGGACCTAGAGAGCTCATTTGGTGTCCGATTTGGTCGATTCAAAGCTTGTTGGAAAGCTAACTCAAATGGCTACAACTCTCTAGTTGACGCCGAGACCAAATTCGGAGGTTAAGATTGCCAGAAAAGCCTTGTGCGATCGCACAAATCGGACCAGTCGCATAAATTGTTATGCGATCGCACAAGTCAGAGCCGCGATCGCACAAATCGGACCAGTCGCATAAATTGTTACGCGCTCGCACAAGTCAGAGCCACGATCGCACAAGGTCAGATTTGGGCAGTTGTGCGATCGCACAAGACATTTCGTGCGATCGCACAAATCGGACCAGTCGCATAAGAATACCATGCGATCGCACGCTTCGCATCTGACCTTGCCGGAGTGTTTTGGCCGTCCAGGGCGTATCCGACGTCCGATTTGGCTGATTTTTGACTTGTTGGAAAGGTAACGCAAAGATCTACAACTCTTCAGTTGGCTTCAAGACCCAGATCGGACGTGAAGACTGCGAAAAAAGGCCATCAAGAATCTATGCGTTCGCATAAATTCTTTACGCGATCGCATGCGTCGAAAAGTTACCTTTTTGCAAGAAAGCTATATAAAGAAACTTAGGGTTTCTAAACATGGGGGGAGCTTTTCTGGGTTTTTGGGGAGCAGCCGCCAGGGGATTCTAGAGAGAAGGAAGAGCTTCAACAACATCTTGATCTCCATATTGGTTTTGAAGTTCTAAACTCCACTTTCATATGCTTGTTTGCACTTTTATTGTTGTTATGGCTTGTAAACTCACCATGAGTGAGTAGTGACCTTGGTTGGGGATCTATGGATCCCCTAGACATGTTTGTGATATTGTAGATATTATGGATGTTATTGATGAATAACTTTGCACATGATTCTTCTTTATTTGAACTTAATGTTTCGGATTACCTATGACATGTTTCTAACAAAGTCCTCAAATAGGAATCCTGCTTGATTTCATGTTTGATGTAACTTGCGTTGAAAAGCATGATTTCAATTGAATGAAGTGAAGAAGCGTTAGAGTTTTTGTGTTACATGGCGACACTCTAATTCTAATGAGAATGGCACGGATTTAACAAGTGTACGACTATCTAGTCAATAGAGCGTGAGTGTGAGACTAGATACTAGTATTCTATAATGCAAATAGAGCGTGAGTGTGAGGCATTATGCAAGATGTAACCTCTTTTTACTAAGTTGGAGCGTGAGTTGAACTTAGAATTAATGTTGCATGGCTTGATTCTAAACATGTGCATGTGATTTCATCGTTAGCATTCCCATTTACTATCACAATAATTGTCTAGGTGAGGAAATAGATCCCTAGTCATCTTTGAATTGATCGTTCACCCCTTTTCGTTGATCAAATCTCCATTTCGGATAGTAAAATATTGCTATCAACCTCTTACGAGGAACAAACCCCCCCCCCCAAACCATAGACATTCCAAATTTAATCTTTAGCACTATTGGTTTAATCACCTGTCCTTTGGGTACGACCTTGGGTTTCCCGAGTCAATATAAATGTTTTGATTAACCGTGACTAGCAATAGTATTTGAATTCTATTCGAATATTTACGCTAAATTATAGCCGATCACTGATCTCCTCATTGCCTCGTTAATCCTTGCTAGATCAACGGCCTTCATCCCACGAAGAAATTTTTGAAGCAGAATTTTCTTCGTGAATCCATGGTGCGGGCAGTTTGAGACGATGGTGTCAAAGCTCGTGTAGTATTCGTCCAAAGTCTCATCCCGGGATTGTTGCAGGCACATGATCTTCTCACGGGTTTGTTGTCGTAAGGATGGAGGGGAGAATTCTTTCAGAAATGGAACGCAGAGGTCCACGAAATGTATTGCACTGCTAGCGGTTGACGTGTAATACCAGATTGTTGCGAAATCAGTTAGAGAGAATTTGAAGCATTTAAGCTTAAATTCCTCTAACATTTCATTTGCAGGTTTAATGAGGTGGCAGACGTGGTGAAAGTTTCGGCAGTGTTGTACTGGGTCTTCTCCATCCATACCTCCAAACAGTGGCAGATGTCGTGTTGTCCATGCGTATGAAGGGGGTTGTGTCATGAGGACATGGGAGGGAAAGAACAACTAATCCGATGGCTAATTCCCCGGCAACGGCGCCAATTTGACGGAGCCCACTGCACTGTCGTTAAGGTGCAATGTTCTCTGTACAAATAAATTTATACTTTCCGCTACTCGTGACTATACTACTGGGTAGTAAGTGATAAGTAGGGGTCGAACCCAAGGGAATTAGAGGGATAGTCGTTCTTTGGGGGATTTGTACAGCGAGGGAGCGTGTTTTAAGTGGATTGAGATTTTAGCGCGATTAACTAAGCTACTGTTTTTGGTTTTTTGGTTTTGAGTGCGGAAAAGTAAATTACAGAAAATAAATACTGAAATTAAATGACTGAAAGTAAAAGAGTTAAGGGAAGAAGACTTACAGTGGGTGATGCGTGATTGCGATTCCTCCGATAGATGAGTGGTTGATGGTTGTAGTTGATCGAGCAGTTTATAAAAGTAAGTACAGGGGGTTTTTGTAATTCAAGGGAAAGTATTCGGTTTCAGGTACCTTGTATTATAACATGTTTATTAATAACCGCTAGTAACCTTTCTAAGTATTCAAAGATGAATCGAGACCCTTTCGTAGCGCAAGACTTGCAACATCGTTTAAAGCAACACTTGTTCTACTTCAGACTAATTCCTCCTTTCGAAGTATCTTAGCCTTTTGTGCATCCATTTGAATTCTTTGGTCCAGTTTCCAAATGGTTTTTTAAGATAAGTCGAACTCCTCGATAAGTTTTGCTTGTTACAGCTTCCACTTACCGAGTATGATCACGAATTCCCACGGAAGAGCTTGCCCATTTGGTCCCTTTGGTCCAGTTACAAATGGTTCACTCAACCTTGGAAACTCTGACTATAAATGGCACATAGAACAAGTTTTGAATACAGAGAAATGAAACTAAAAGAAATTAAAACATTATATAATACAAGAAAGTACCTTCGACCGAATGAGGAGTTTAGCTACGACTGTCCATGGAAAAGGACATCATAACTAAATACTCAGGGGTTTTTGAAAACAGTAAGAGGGAAAGGGGTGGAATACTCAAGAACCAACATGAGTATTCCCAATTTCCTACTGAATACTCAAGAACCAACATGAGTATTCTCTACAGTATTATAATACTCAAGAACCGACAGGAGTATTATAATTTCAAAGCGTATAATACTCAAGAACAAACAGGAGTATTATTTCCAAAAACCAAACTTACAAAGTAACAAAATGTAGAGAGATAAGTGTTTATTTATTTTGGAATGAATTACAAATGAGGTTTGGCTTGGTATTTATAGCCAAAGGAGAGGGAGGAGAGCCATACACTTGTCACATGGGGAGAGAAGGAGGAAGGAGGAGGTGACACATGGGGGAGGAGGAGGAGCCGCCGGTTGCCGGTCATGGGGAGAGGCAAGGTGGCTTTGGCTCTCAAAGCCGCCGGTCATGGAGGAGGAAGAGGAGAGCTTGGCCACCCATGAGTCATCTTCTTCACCTAAGCCACCGGTCACTTGGTCCATGGATGAGTTTTGACAGTTTTGTGCAGTCTTTTCACAAAACTATCAATCCAATTTCGCTCCGTCTGACTTTAATTGTTCCTCGGTTGAATTTAATTTGAGTAATTCCTATGTCAGGATCTTGATATTTCTTCGTTCAGCGTCTGATCTTGACCTTGGATTGACTCTTATCATCTTTTCAGCGTAAAATCCTCTCCTTAGCGTGTTTTCTCTCTAAGTGCCGAAATACCCTGTAGAAATAAATCAGGACTAACAAGCAGAAGTTAAATAGACCAACAGTCTAATTTGGTGGGTTTTACTGTGTTTTTGATTCGTATAATTTTGGTCCATCAACGCTGTACATGAGCATGATTGGGAGTCTCCTATATCTAACAGCCAGCAGATCGGATATTGCTTACGCAGTAGGAGTTTGTGTCAGATACCTACAAATCCGAAAGAGAGTCATCTCCTGCAGGTAAAAAGAATCATCAAGTACATCTGTGGAACTGCTGAATATGGCATCTGGTACACCAAGGACACCTACCCATTCCTAGTTGGATACTAGAACGCGAACTAAGCTTGAAACGCTGAAGACCGAAAGAGTACTTCTAGAGGTGGCTTCTTCTTAGGCAACAATTTGGTTTCATGGTTTAGTAAAAAGCAAAATAGCATCTCTCTCTACGGCATAAGCAGAGTATATTACTACAGGGAGTTGCTGCACTCAGTTGTTATGGATGAAGTAGATGCTGTCTCAATATGGAGTGGAACAGGAAGAGATGATCTTGTACTGTGACAACATGAGTGATATCAGCATATCTAAAAAACCGGTACATCACTCCAGAACGAAGCACATAGACATCAGACACCACTTCATCAGAGAGCTAGTGGAACAGAAGGTCATTACGCTGAAGCATGTGACAACAGACAAGCAACTCGCTGATATCTTCACAAAGCCGCTTGATGCTACTCAATTTGATACACTTAGATCCTCTCTGGGTCTATGTGTTGTCAACAACTAACTGTTCCAGGTAGTGGTCAGTCAAAAGTAGAACTCCAGCAAAATAGTTGGACTGACCCACTAAAGAAGAAAGCTGGAACAGATGGTGCGTGACTAAAAGATGATATTATATTCAAAATATTTCGCAGATATTTTTTGAGCCGTTGAGAAGAAAGACGTGATTGGACCGATATCTCAAGCAATATACGCAAGTCAGTTTTAGGGAATTTGAAGAGTTCTAAATATTTCAAAATTGAAATCGTGCCTCAAGCTCACTCTCTCGCCGACAATTATGAAACCCTAGATTGTCTCAAGCTCTCTCCTAGTAACAGCAAATCGGCAGCAATGGTGAACACAAGGAAGAATGCGAAAAATGTTGTCGAGACCTCTCCAGAACCAAAGAAAGTCATCAAAGCTGCATCCAAGGGAGTCTCTACAGGAGTTCCGACGGTGAAGCCAAAGATTGCCAAGACAGCAAAGGTGATGAAGGAGAAGAAGTTGAAACCAACGGAGAATGAGACATCATAGAAAGTTGTGGATTCAAAGGCGACAAAAGCAGCAGTCCCAATTAACCCTAAGATTGGAAATGAAGAGAAGGGAAAGAAGGCGGCTTTATTAAAACAGAAGGATGCCTCCTCAAAGAATTCAAAGGCGAGCCCCAATCAAACTGAAGCAAGCAAGCAATCGACTGAGGAAGTCCAGCCGATGGCTAAACCAACACTACAAGAGGTAATCCCTAATCCCAAACCTCAGATCTCTGTGTATGTGCATATGAATGTGATGAATGTGGAGGATAAGGGTGATGATAAGAGGGAAAAAGTAGTGTGCCCGGGTAGTGAAAGAAGGTGAAGTCAGTAGGGCTGAGATTGGGGTTTCTGATAAGAAGAAACTGTTGAATGCATAGTTGCATGCCACTGGCTTCGTGCTAAAGAAGACGGGGATCCGCATGAAAGTCGTGCCTCACAGGAACGGAAATCCCATGAAATATGCTATACGAATTAGTGTTGTAAGGGGGAGGAAAATTACCATGTCAGACTCTGAGACCGAGAGGCTAGTGGAAAGTACGAGCAAGAGAACGTTGATACTCGGAGAAGACTCGGATGAAGGGTCAGTAGAGAAGACAGTCGAGGCAGTTGCAGAAGTTAAAGCAACTGGTGTTGAAGATAATCCAAAGCAACATGTTGACCAGAAGCAGGAATAGCTAGAGGGTGATGGTTCAGATGAATCAGATCCATCTGATAAGGATGACGAACTTGATGACATGTACAGGGAGATTGATGAAGTGGTGCAAGAATTACAGAAGGAAGGACCAGCTGATCAAGAAAGTAGGGAGTCTGAAAAGAAGTCAGAAACGGAGAAAATTGTAGCTGAAGAAGAAGAGGCGGCTGACATGATGTCAGATGCAAACCCAGTGGGTGAACAAGTTAGTGTTGAACTAGGGGTTCACGAGGAAGTGGAGCTTCTGGAAAATCAAGACGTGGAGATGAAAGAGGCAGATCAGACATAGTCTAAAACAGACAAACCACAGGAAGATGCACAAGACTCAATTCTTTTGTCAGAGCTCAAGAGAACAGAAAAGAAGAAAGTGATGATTCAGGAATCCTCACCCAAGATTCCCAGCAAACTGGATGAAGGCAGCTCGGATGGAGGGGGAGCCAGTCATGGGTAGTGGTCTAGCGGTCATAGTCTTGATCGAATGATCAAGAGGTCGACGGTTCAAACCCCCCTGGATGCATCGGCATGAGTTTGGGGCTTGTCCATTCCTTGCTTATCATAGTGGAATTTAATTTTTCAAAAAAAAATGAAGAGAAAGCGAGTCCATCTCCTGTTTCAAGTGTTGTTCCGACTGGAATCACAAAAGGTGGTGTATGGTTTGCAAGTAAGGATGTTGCTGCTAAGTGGAAGGCAGTCCAAAAGCGCAAAATCATTCCTGAAAGGATCATTGACGAAAAATGCTACAAGGGAAAGGAGGTCTTGCATTTGCTAAGAGAGACGAATCTGTTTTGGACACAGACAAAAAGCAAGCCATTTAACGAGCAGCTGGTTCGTGAGGCTATCGCAAATTTGCCAAAACAGTTTGGCATTGTTGGGGACAAGGACTATGGACATCGTATGGTGCCGACAATAATTAGTTGTGCAACACCGGATCTGATTTCAAAAAGAATAGCATCCTCACTGGCCATGATTTGTAAAAAAAGAGTAGAATTTCGAGAGACGTGAAGAGTCGGGATCTAATCCTGCCCTGATACCATGTAAAAGAAAAAGAGATGAATACAAATTTCTTATATTATTAATCTTCGTTATACACTGCATCATATACACAACTACATAAATGACCACATTCTAATCCTGCCATGTAATCATATATCAAATACCTACAAATCTGCTGATTGCTATCACCCATATATTTGACAAGTAAAATGTATATCTTTCATATATTCTGACTTTCTAACAAGTAACAACTGCAAATAAATTAGGGATGCCTTTAATGTATACATGCAAACTGGGTTAACTGTTACAAGTCGAGCCAAATTGTAATCACTTTTGGATAATCTGCTGCATGATATTGGCACTGCTTCCAGTGTGAGGTTTCTTGCATCAGCTCATATTCCTAAAGCAACTCATGGCCCTTCTATGTCTCCTCTTTAATGTGGATTTTCAGGAGTGCACTAGAATACCCCAAAAAATGTGGCCACGGCAAAAACTAGAAACAATGTTCCTCCTATGTAACCCACCTGCATTAAATCAATAGCTATAAGAGTGGTTTCATGATAATGAGGTTTCAGATTTGGTTCTACATTAGTGATATTGTGTTGTACCAGTTTCTCAGATATGTAGTTTCCGAAGAAGGCTCCACCTAGAATAGCAACCAATGTTGCAACAAGGTGTCCTCCAATCGCTCCACTTGCTACGCCCCAGGGAGACTGGATGACCAGATCTCAAGGTAAGTAAAATATTTGAGACATACGATGACATCATTCCAGTTAAATGGACCGAGTGAATGTTTACCTGAGCAGCACCAAGAGCAATTGTTGCGAGCATTGAGCGATCTCCCCATTCCTAGGCACAATAAAAAGTCAGAATCTACCATAACACTAGTCGAAAATCTTGAGAACACACCCTGCACCTATTATTACGTGAAACCTCAAATTTCTTATGCCTCTCAACAAAAATGTGGAAAACTTTTAAACATTGAAGCTCAAAAGAGTTATTGAGAATTATATTCCTTACTGCAAAAAATACAAGACTAAATGATTTCCAGATGATCTCGAGTGAATTCCTAGCTGATGCCTGCATGTTTGAAGTTCACATCGCATGGAATTAGTATCCTAACAACCAAATGACAACATAGTATTGGGGTTAACTTCAGCTATAAGCCTTGTTCCCCAATTCGAGAAGTACCTTTTCTTTCACAAGCTCCTTAGCTTCAGCATACTCATCAAGTCCAGTATTGCTCTTAACATCTCTCTTCTCTCCTTGAGATGGAAGTTCCCATGCATCCTTGATTGATTTAAGGCCAAAAAACAACAGAAGTGTGACTGCAGCGTATTCTCCGATTGGCAAGGCTGTCAAATGTTCCAAATAGAAAAGTTTGTATCATCTTTCAATGACAGAGCTACGGATACCATTGAAGTTTTTAAAGCAAATATGGGGCCACTTTTAATTCATTTTAGAACTCCAACTTAACAAACAACTTGAGATGATTCCAAGCCTACTGAAATTGTCTAAATGTGGAAAGCGGCATACATAATTTTGAATCAAACTAATCAGTCCTGTTATGCGAACTTGGCACACTCGCTTTATTAACAATAAGATATTTGACTTACTTGTCTGAAATTGAGCAGGTACCGAATGAAAAATCCGTCCTATGACAACGGAAAGGATTGTCATGAGTGAAAGAGCAGCCATTGAACCCAAGAGAACCTGACTCAACATAATTGTAAGTAAAAAATATGTAAGAACCCAGAGATCTGCCAATAGTAAATGCGACACGTTTTAGTCACGTACATCTCCTATCAATGGCATTAATCACTGCAAAATTTCGTAATTCTCATGTCAATATAATAAGTCATTAACTGGCAAAGTGAAAGCTCCTATCATAAACGGACCGCTGATATCCTCTTTAGTACGTTATATGGCCTTTATGTTAGTATCTGTTCCACGGTTTAATTTTGCATTCACAATCAATAGCAAATTGTGACTTTTTCATCAGTTTCACTCTTCAAGAATTCAGAAATAAGAAGCGTATTAAGAAAACGTACCAAACCTTTTTTGTATTGCATGGCCAAGAGTGCAGCGATAAAAAATGTCTGCGGATAAATAGAAATCGTCACTAATAATCTTTCATGATCAAACAGAGAGACTTTTAACACATTTTACTAAATTGCTAACGTTAAAATAAAAATCTAAGGTTTATATGAAATTCAAAATAATTTTGTGAAGCCAGACTTTCCATACTGTACATTCATGTGACCAGGTGCTAATTCACCAAGTACTGAGAAAAGGAATGTTGACGATCCCTTTAAAGATAGTGTCCCAGAAGTGGTACCTCTTTCCAACTTCAAAGAGAATAAATATCTCGACTTAACAGGTTTGATGAGTATTTTTAATCAGAACATACAAATTACACTCTCAGTTCTTAGTTGTGTTCCTGAAGCTTCCAAAACATGTTAAGCACCAAAAAGAAAAAGAAACCATGATCACATTTACTTTAATTAGTGCATGATTAGAAAATAGTGCATATAGACGTATCACAACCCAAACATTACCTTGTCACCAATTTCGGAGACCAATATCAAAGAGAAAGCTGCTGTGAACCCTGACTTGGCAATTACATCTAAGATTGATGAAGGTCCTCCTTTCGCAAATGCAATTAAAGAAAAGATCAATCCGGTTCCAATCAGGACAGAAGCTGCAGACAGAGCATAACGTAGCTGATCTGGTTGTTTTCCACTAAAAAGGAAGTTTGTGTTAAAGGCTAAGCAAGTACATTGGCAAACTGGAATGTACTAGACTCCCAACAACTTTTGTTCAACATAAAAATATGTGCAGATTTACACATAGTTGTAAACAATGGCAATTGCATGCCAAATAAAAGATTTAGCAACAATCCACTCAAGGAAACATATCCATGCAGATTTTAATACTAACTTACACAACTCACTTTATTGATAAACTATCTCCAGTTCGTCCACTGGTGTATACTTCGGTCTCCACTTCCTTTTTCTCGTTGCCTTCGGATCCAGAGCCAACATCTGATGGTTGGGCTCTTATTGTCAACAGTGGCATGTTGAGCTTTGATATCCTTCTCCATCCAACTAGGCGTAGAAAGAAAAGACTTAACGCATGAAAGACCGCCATGAAATGAAGAGGTGGCTGGAATTCACACTTTATAAGAAATAGTTTTTTAAGATTTAAATTTTTATTTCTTTATTCAAGATTATATTGATAGCATTAATTTGACCATTGTAAAAGAGATAGTTCGTAAACTGACAAACATAACCTTGCAATCAGCTTCCTCGAGTGAAATATACAAAAGATCAGTTTGTATTCTAGAATGCTATTTTTACTTGTTGTAAAAAAAATAGAATGCTATATTTACGCATGTACATCTTGTCAGTTGGCCTTTCTAGTGTCTTGTCCTCATAAATGGAGTTCCAGAATTCAATACACCTGAAGTTTTTAAGTAGACTGAGTGCCCTCATTAACTCCTATCTAAATCATATGTTGTGTACTGTTTCTAAAGTACATGTGATGTGATGTGTACACTGTATACTTTTCACATGATGTATACATTATGTCAGCTGCGGTTTCTAGTGTGGAGTTCTTGTTCTTTTCCTAAAGAAAAAATGGAGTCCCATAATTTGAATACTTTTCGGCTAAAGTAGTGAAATACGAAGAGTGCTCCCATTAACTCATGTGTAGTTTTTTTAGAAAAAAATCAGATGAGTGTCATGTCTTCAAAAGTTTTTTAGGTCTGTACGGCATGACAATCATATGCGTGTTAAGAATTTGAATTGGTAGAGTAGCTATCAACCTTCCTTCACTATCTTCAATGAAAAGCAGGAACCTTAACTGATGGCGCTACAACCTTACACATGGTTGACCTTAAAAGGCACCCCAAATGTTACATTTGCGGTGACATATATTTTCAAACATGGCAGCTACAATATGAAATATGATGTTGATCTCGCATTTGGTATTTTGAATGGAGAACTTCTTAGTTTTTATCAGCTCATCAAATGTATCATATCTTGATATGTCTTGCGACAAAATCCATTGTAACAGAGAACCTAGCCTAGTTGGAAAAATTTCACGAATAAGTTCAAAACTACTAATTGTTTAGAAGGAGATGTCTAATGTCTCGCTATTTTTTTTCCTATTTAAGGAAATTACCATTCATGTGTTGGTTTATATATGACATTACTCGCACCGAGGAGTGCTCGGCTGAGATCCCTCAAAAATTCGAGAACTTGAGATCTAAAATCTCGCCATTAGATTATGATGCATCTTTAAATCTGCATGTGACACATGTCCAAAAACTAAGTGAAAGTTAGTGGCTTTGACTGGCATTAAATGCAAGTTTGAATTTGCATATGTGACACGTGTCACTGGCACAATGACTTGATGATGCATTTTGAAAGGTGAAGATAGGGGTCTCCAGTTCTCGAAAAAAAAGAAGGGTTCTCATTTGACTCGCACCTAATTGAATCATTAACAGTGAAATGAAAGGCTACAACAAAATGTAATAATTCGTAAATACTATGAAATTAAACCTCGGAATGCATAAGGTATTAAATTCAAATCATCCCCAAACCTATTAGGTTTAGATTTGTTGACTTGTAACAGCTTCTACCTTAATTGGACAGCAAGCAAACGTTGCTTATAAAGAAGAAAAAGAAAATTCAATAATGAGAGCTCAAACATCCAAT
Source organism: Rhodiola kirilowii (assembly GCA_033675215.1). Classification (NCBI taxonomy): domain Eukaryota; kingdom Viridiplantae; phylum Streptophyta; class Magnoliopsida; order Saxifragales; family Crassulaceae; genus Rhodiola; species Rhodiola kirilowii. Next base: position 730,301 of record JAUCNB010000027.1, read on the forward strand.
AATCAGAAAATGGATAACACAGCAGGTCAGGGCGGGTCACTTACCTGAACTTGGAACTGTCGGCGATTTGAAAATGTAAGTACTACAAGGAAGCGATTGAGAAAAAGTCAACAAACCAAGCTTGTTCGCTGAAGTCAGCGTCGTATTGTGAGCCGCCAAGCCCTTCATTTTTCCGGATGGCTGCTTTCTGCTTTAACAGCAATTCATCTTCCTCAACTCGTCAATTTTTTACCTGGATTTTGACGGCTGCGGCAGAAGATCGATCGGGAGATTTGGTTGAAAATCTGGAGAAGAGCTTGTGACTCCCACGCTGTCCGATTTCGGAATCTCAGGATGATGACACGTCACCATTAATCCAGATAAAATTCGAAACGATTTTTATATTCCATGAAATTAAATAAATTAATAAATTGAAAAGTGAAATAGGCCGCCCAATCAAACAAGCCCAAGAAAGATGTGAAAATTTCTGGCCCAAACATTCGCATTGTTTTGTTGTTGTGCTAGTAATGTAGCGAGGAGAATGGAATGCTCGAGTACTCGAAGTTAGGCAGGCCAGGGTCGGTCGTCACATTTCAGGGGTCCTCGGACATAACTTTTTTTTGGGCCCTAATAAGGTAGGAATAGTATTTATTTTACTAAATGTAGGAGTTCACAATGGATAGGGCAGGACCCATCTATCCTTACTAAAAGGAATTAGGATCAAACATCTAACGTTTTGAGAGGGCTTTAAAAAAATTTAAGGTCGGACCGAGCTGGGCTTGCCTCAAAATAACAAGCCTAGGATAAGCCTTAGGGCCGAGTACTAATAGTGCTTTTAAGGCCGGATCGGCCCTTAATTTGAGGGCCGAACTTAAGGCTGGGCTTACAAAAAATCATTTATTAATATTAGCATATGAATGAATAATTAGAAAGTCACAAAATATCCAACAACATATACTTCCTATTCTCCAAAAAAAATAGATTTATATAATTAAATCATATGAATATATGCTAAAAGAATTACTACATAGTACATTTAATAATAAATAAATAAAAAGCTTAAATTTTTTGATATATTGATTTATATCATCTATCATTATATATAAAAAATTAATCTAAGTGACTAAGTGTAGTATAAATTATTGATATATAAAAGGTAAAATATGTTAGGGCTTAGTAGTCGGGCTTTTTTAGGTCGGACCGAATAAAATATTATTAGGTCGTAATTAGGTCGGGCTTTTACAAGGCGAGCAGGGCCAGACTTGATTAGATCGTAATTAGCTAGGGCTCGAGGGCCAAACAGGACTTTAAAACCATGGCCACTTTGAGCCATTAGGGCTCTAGGGTCATAACTCAGGGTCGGCTCGGTCTAAAGGCTCATAGGTCGGAAGACTTTGTTTATGACTTTTGAGGCCTAGGGCTGAATGTTGACTCCTAACTAAATGGAAAATTTATAACTCTGAATTATGAAAATGGATCAAATACAAACCACAATTATAAATAAAAACTACAAACCCAATAAAATATTGCCACGTGTAAATATCAACAAATCAGAATTCACCGCGTTCGGGGTTCTTTTTGTAAATAAAAAAAATTAACGCGTACTTATTTAAAATTACATAATATATATGAGGGTTATAATCGTCCTAAAATTTACTACCGTAGTTTTAAGTCTGATCATTATGGGTTTAAGTCAGATCATTTTGGTTGCCGCGCGCCGAGCCTTAACGTTAGTGCCGCGCCCAGCCTTTACATTAACTCGTTAATGTCTTAACTGGGCGCGACTAACTAATGTTAAGGCTGGGCGTGCGGCATGTTTTTTAAGTCTGATCATTATTTTTTTAAGTCTGATCATTGTTATTTTAAGTCTGATCATTGTCTGTTTAAGTCTGATCATTGTTGTTTCAGTCTGATCATTGATGTTTTAAGTCTGATCATTGCTGGTTTAAGTCTGATCATTGTTGTTTAAGTCTGATCATTGTTTTATAAAGTCTGATCATTGTTGTTTTAAGTCTGATCATTGTTTTTTAAGTCTGATCATTGTTTTTTAAGTCTGATCATTGTTGTTTTAAGTCTGATCATTGTTTTTTTAAGTCTGATCATCACTTGTTTAAGTCTGATCATTGTTTTTTAAGTCTGATCATTGTTGTTTTAAGTCTGATAATTGTTTTTTTAAGTCTGATCATTACTAGTTTAAGTCCGATCATTGTTTTTTAAGTCTGATCATTGTTTGTTAAGTCTGATCATTGTTGTTTTAAGTCTCATCATTGTCTGTTTAAGTCTAATCATTGTTGTTCAAGCCTGATCATTGCTGTTTTAAGTCTGATCATTACTGGTTTAAGTCTGATCATTACTGGTTTAAGTGTGATCATTGTTTTTAGTCTAATCATTGTTTGTTAAGTCTGATCATTGTTGTTTTAAATCTGATTATTGTTTTTTAGGTCTGATCATTACTGGTATAAGTCTGATCATTGTTTTTAAGTCTGATCATTGTTGTTTTAAGTCTGATCATTGTTTTTTTAACTTTGATCATTACACTTTTGAGTCTGATCATTGTTTTTTAAGTGTGATCATTACTCTTTTAAGTCTGATCATTATTTTTTAAGTCTGATCATTACTGGTTTAAGTCTGATCATTGTTATTTTAAGTCTGATCATTTTTTTTAAGTCTGATCACTATTGTTTTAAGTCTGATCATTATTTTTTTAAGTCTAATCATTACTGGTTTAAGTCTGATCATTGTTGTTTGAAGTCTGATCATTGTTGTTTTAAGTTTGATTATTGTTTTTGAGGTCTGATCATTACTGGTTTAAGTCTGATCATTATTTTTTAAGTCTAATCATTGTTGTTTTAAGTCTGATCATTGTTTTTTAAGTCTAATCATTACTGGTTTAAGTCTGATCATTGTTTTTTAGGTCTGATCATTGTTTTTTAAGTCTGATTATTGTTTGTTAAGTCTGATCATTGCTATTTTTTAAGTCTGATCATTCCAAGTTTAATTATGATCATTAACAAATCGAGGACTAAATTGAAAATAACATTATTAGTTTTTATAACCCTCCGTGTGGAATGACTATAATACCCCTCCGTGTGTTTGTTCGGGATTATGACTAAATGGGACACGTGTCAGCTTAAAATTGTGTTTGTAGTTTTTATTTATAAGTGTGGTTTGTACCCGAACCGCACTCCTGAATTATAATAGTATATAATGCCAATCTGACATTTAAACGGTGCTTAACAAAAATATTAAAAATGTCACATGAATGATCTCACGAAATAATACAAAAGTCTATGTATGGGCCTCTCTTGATCCCAAAAATAAGTATGATTAGCTTTATTGGGTTGAGATCCCATGAGAATGGTAAATTATATGAAAACTAAGAAATAATCTCAATCATACGTCCTAATATATACATATGGTTCAGTTTAAATCAGATTTCTACCATAATTCATATTTAATTAAAGGTTAATTGGAAGTTTAAGGGTAAATTGGGAGTACTAAATATCTAAATCTCAACCGAAATCCCGAAACAGACTCCCAATCTAACTGGGATTGAAACCGTTGAAACCCAAATATCTCAATTTTGGCAGTTCGTCTCTTGCATTCATCCATGGGTAAGGTTCACGGATCTCTAGCTAAAGTCGCCAAGCAGGACAAGAAAAAAATATCAAGAGGCCGCGCTCAACAAGCGGATGCAGTACTCCGCATCTCCAATTTATAAGTACTGTTTTTCATATTTTATGATCTTCGATTTCGCTGCTGTTGCAGCTGTCGTCGTACCGCATCTCCAATCAAGGACCGCAATGTTTATGAGTTGAGATACTTCAACATTGCTGAGAATTAGGAGTTTTTCTCAGAAATGACCCAAAATAAGTTTCACATATTGGAAATGACCCACGCGAGTTTCACATTTCAAAAATGACCCATTTTTAATGAAACCGGATTCCCAGGATCCGGTTTTCTATGTTTTTTACAAAACCGGATCCCCAGGATCCGGTCTTATGTTCAAACTCAACATGTGGAGTTCTCTCATTCGAACGCGCACATAACACCGGATCCCCAGGATCCGGTTTTGTAAAAAACACAGAAAACCGGATCCTGGTTATCCGGTTTCATTAAAAATGGATCATTTTTGAAATGTGAAACTCGCGTGGGTCATTTCTAATATGTGAAACTCATTTTCGGTCATTTCTAATAAAAACTCGAGAATTAGGGTAAACTCAGTCCAATCTCTGAATTTTTTGCTTCTATTATCCTCTTCCTCTTTTTTCAGATCCTATTTGCTAATGTTAGAAACCTTAAAGAATTTACTGATTCAATTCAAAAATTAAATACTCAACCTTAAAGAGTTTATTTTTTGCTTCAGGCTATGGAAGTTGCAGACTCGCTGAAATGGGACAAGGTGTTGTTTAAACTGGACTCGATTCAAGTAATCTCGGGCATCCTTGCCGGAGTTTTGGACGAGCAATCTAAGCTGACTTGGAGTTCTCGTTGTTCAGAGCTCTTCTTGCATCATCCGGAGTGGGAGCTTTCTTATGTCTGGAGGGAGGCAAACAAAGGGGCTGATGTCCTGGCTAAGAAGGCGTGCAAGGATAAATGGAGTTGGATGAACACCGAAGCCATTCCAGCTTGTTTAAGTTCCCATTGCACCTTGGAGTTTGTTGAGTGAAGGCTTGTTTTTCAGTCTAGTTGTGGAGTTGTGTCGAGTGTGTCCTGTTGATTGTTTGTATTTACTACTCCCTTATAAAAAATAAAAATAAAACCTTTATGTTTATCATCAACAACAAAAAATAACATGGCCAAGTGAAAATTGTTAATTCGCTTTCAGCATCTGACTATGTTCACTCATCCAAAGTTAATAATTGGTTCTCCTATAACTAAAATGCGTTGTAATTACAAACAAAATTCGTAACAGTTAGTTCCTAAATCAAAATTCGTAGTCTGTAATTAGTGGTGCTTTCGAACTAAAATGCGTATAAATTACTAACAAAATTCGTAGCAATCACTATGACTGCTACGTATTTTGTAATAGAATGCTACACATTATAAATGTACGGCCATCAGAAAATTTTAAACAGAAAGCTACACATTTTAACTAGAAAGCTACGAATTTTAAACAGAAAGCTACGCATTTTAACTAGAAAGCTACACATTATAAAAGCTACGCATTTTAGTCGGGAAGCATCCCAAAAATCTAAAACCCTAAATCTGCGATTTGAGAATTTCTTATGCAATTAGAATGATCGACTACGATTTCTGATCTATGATTTGAAGATGCGATCAAATCTGTTTTGCGAAAAAAATAGGATCTGAAATTTTGGCTATTACCATTATACCCTTTAAATCATATTTAAGACTTAATTATATATAAACGATAATGTTAATTTTTCCATGCCAAGGCAAGTCACAAAGGAAGAAGAATTGGATTAATAAGCTCACTGATATACAAGGGTAGTTAGAGAAGACCAAAAGGATATTATGGAAATAGTGACTACCTATTTTGGGAATATTTTTCAGCATTCTATAAGAAATGATCTTGAGGAGATTGATGCGCAGTTAGATTGTGTCTCACCTAGTCTTTTATTATAATATATTGAAACTTGAATTAAAATTTATGTTTAATTTATTTGTTAAATTAATTGAGGCTTCGTACGTTTCATTGTGGGTTTAAGGAACGTGCGACCGATGTGACGCCGTTTTGGAGTTAATAATTTTTGGGACATTACATTATATAATTTAGATAATTTAAATTAATATATTTGTATGAAGAATTTATAACAATATGGATATGGCCTCCAAGTGTGGTGGGCCCTTGGCCTATGCTAACCTTAACAACACTTGAGGGTCGGACCTGGGCAGTGCAGCAGATCTTTGTGGTCAAAATTGGTCTAACAACAATGAAATGTAAGATTTAAGTATTTTGTCATGTAGCAAAAATGAGTGTATTAAATAGTTAAAATGAGGCATCAGTGGTGATTTGTCAGTTGAGGTGTTGATCAACAATGTCTCGAGTCCCACGGGTTAGCTTTTGTTACTTTGTTTGTTTTCATTTCTTCTGTTTGGCACATAAACCTTCTATTGTGCCACTGTACTGGTGTGCCGCCTCGACTTGAGGGTGATGACGGAGTTTTGGAGCTACGCGATACGGACGTTGATACATCGCCAAAGTATGATCTCTAGATGGGAAGAAGAGTCTAATACGAAGGACACGCGCTCAATTAATTAAAAAGTGTATTAGATCGTACTTATATGTACTGATTCTAAACATTAGTAACCCGTCGATCAAAAAAATCTCAAAACACAATTTGGAGTTTTGTAGCCACTCACTCACCCGACCATGTTGCTTGTCTCCAAATTTATGACATTATGTTAAAATATTATTATGAATAGACATCTGGCCTGCTAAATATCATCAGTGTGCCATTTCGGGCTTGGAGATTGAACATGTCATAATCATCTTAAATCTTAATCAACTTGGACAAATTGTAACTTAAAGAGTCAAGTATCCACTAGGCAAGTGTTTGTAAAAGAATATCTTGATTCAGTACGGAAAATGGTAATTGTATACAAGGAAACTAGAAAGACTGAATAGCAGTATGTTGGTAATATCATATAAGGTCTATGTCTCATGGGAAGTAATAAATTTGGTGAGAAATGAGAAGTAATCACAACTATTCAATTTTTGATTTAACAACCCTTATTTTTTGGATTTTTTAAATCTTAATATCTATATTATATTCATAAGGACATTAGTGTAAATTTGTATCCATATAATTACCGTTGTTACGAATTTTGTTTTTTATGTCTACGAATTTTGATTCTTTAAGTTTTATTTACATTACGAATTTTTTCTTTAAGCTACGAATTTTGATTACTTTTCATTTCTCACCAAATTTGTTACTTCTTATATGATCTTGGTAGGTGTATACTTTATGTGTTTGAATATGTATGTATTATTTATTTTTATTTAATACACATTAAGAAAAATGATATCTACAAAATGATATCCATATTACAAACCATACACAGTGCGGTCGCTGTTTTTGTTTATTAGGGCATCCGTTATTGTGTACTACCCACGGCAGCAGAATAGTTAGAATCTCTAAAGAACATTAATGTTACATCATTCTAACACAAAGATTTAAATCGGATTATCGCACCATTTTATAACTTAAATTCGTTTAGGATCAATACTCATTCCATCCTTACGAACAATGTTTTACAAAACCGTCCTAGCTACATTCCTATTTTTTTCATTTTCTCCATAAATTTTTTCTTTTTCTCACACCAATCAACCAATAATAGGTGTTCACATTGCATGTCTTAATTACCTTTTATAAGTGTATGTCATCAATAACAAACACAACAACGTTAACAGAAAAGCTGTTTACTCATTAGTTAAACAATGCATATAATAGTTATACCAAAGCATTAGAACTCTAACACATTAATAAAATTTTGCTCATTTATGTTACCTGACAAACTAACCATGAGAAATCTTGATCTCAATTATCCTTAAGAACGTACAAGATAACTTGATCAAATATTTCACAAAATAATAAAAAAGAAAGTAAGGATTGCACAAAAGTAATTTGTTTGGCTCTCAGGTAACGTTAATATCATTGTACAATTATTTTCCAACACGAATCTGATGCAATTCTAATAATAAATTCCAAAACAATAATTCAAACACAGGCATAACACAATTTATTAAATTCTTTCTATTCAAATTACTCATTCTCGTATAGTCAAATAAATTATTCAATACTACATGAAGGTTCTTAGCATATTAGTAAACTCATATGCATCATTCAAAATCCATCATGTACATATATCCCGTTCAAAGTCTGACACTTGCTTGGATATTCTAAAATTAAACACGAGTGATAGGACGAGACATGAATTATGAAAAGAGACATAATGCACGAGGTATAACACGAGTAACGACATGAGTCATGAGACACAAGTAGTAAGACGAGTTATCTAAATAATTAACGAGAGTTCAAAATTAAGTAGGTACGGAAACATTTACACCCATGATTCGAGTTGTGAGAAAACATTTTCAAGGTAAATAGGCACGCCATACAATATAATGTAATAATTTTGAAAATAACCAGAAAGTTTCATATTACTTACCTCGAACCACAATGGAACTCTAATGCAACCAAATCAACGATCACCTACAATTATAGTAAGACCAGATTTGAACCGAAGCATTCATAAATAAACACAATTTCCATAATTCCAAATTTTTTTCAAGAAATCAAATCTATCATTTTTGTTCACGAAATTCAGATTTCATGCATAACTTTCAAAACATATTTTTATCACAAAATACTCAGAGTCATAACACCGAACTAATATCATCATGAAGATATTTTCGGGAACTACAATTTATGATTTTGAATCACTTAATTCTGACATCTGAGCTTAACGATAATTACCGTTAAAACTTAACCGTAAAAAACTTAAGGTATCAAATAACTAATCTTTCTAACTATTTAAGAAGAACTAAAAAATGCTATGAGTGTCGTTAGAAAGATTGTTTTAAGCACACGCGACAATAGGCTTTTGAAATATACAATTCGGCGGACACCAAAAACAAAACTTAATTTCACTTCAAAATCACTCAGCAAACCTCTTCAGATTTAGTAGACAGTTTTTAGCACCAACTTCAAAACTAAATTGCTCCTACTTCCGATTGAATTAGAATATTATGGAAAATGAATGGAAAGTTCTGTTTCAAGTACTACAACATAGCATCAAGAATTAACAGATTTAAGCAATCGAAACACAAGTTTTTCTCACTTTAGTCTAAGCTAGTAGATCTGATTTTCACCCAGTACACCCAGAAACCTAAAATAGGGCTGATTTTCATGAAGATTTGGGCAAAAATAGAGCTGACTGACCTTGTCAACTTGGTTGCATGCCCAGAGCTCATATGATTGCAAAATTGGTCAAGCTTTAGCTTGTTGGAAAAGTTACTCAAAGGCTACAACTATATAGTTTATACTTTATACGAGATCAGATTCAAAGGTTAAGACGGTCAAAAATATCTCAGGAGTCAGAAAAGTATCGAAAGACATGGTACTTAGGTCTGTCACGACTATCAAGGGTATCATCAGCTCTCTGGGCCAAATCAAGATCCATCACGGTCTTTAACTTTGATTTTAAGAGGTATCTAACTACGTTGGTGCATCTATTGTAAATACTAAAAAGATGACTTTGCATTTACCTTTAATTATATGTGGAAGACATGCTAATTTCTATTAAAGACCACATAGCTATTAATGATTTCAAGAAACAGTTGAGTATCAACTTTCAGGTTTCAGACCTTGGTGCAACGAAAAGGATTCTATGTGTTAGTTTTAATGACATGTAATTTGGCAAAACTCTGTGAAGTTATTCAAGCTGTTGTACAAGGAAGAGTTCAAGGCCATGGAAGAACAACCGACGTGGAACAAGCTCGACGCAGCAGATGTTTAATAATTCAAGTTAGACAAGTCGGTGCTGCTATACATTAAAGATAGGATGCAGATATTGAAGTCGGTGGACGCAAATATATGGTGCATATCTAAAAGTCGGTTGAGAGATCTTAGGAAATATTGGCGCATAAAGATTCTTGGAAAGAGATAATCAAAGAGCTTCTTAAACGAGTTGAAGATATATTGAAGATTATAAAGATGAGGAATGCGCATGGTTTTTGGAAAGATTTCCTAAAAGATCTAAGGGAATATTTCCTAAAGGATCTTTGGCAGTTGAAGATAGGAAACTTAGATACTTTAGGTTTTCTCCGCCCCTATATAATGAGAGCTAAGGCATTCGTGTTTCTCAGCACTGACGGAGATATTATTCACACATATATACTAATCGGGAGATGGAGGCAAATAGCTGGAGAGCTTATCATTCCGAAAAGATCACGGCGCTCAGAATCAGTCTGTGCCGGGTGATGTATAGCCTGATCGTAGAACAATTGAAGCTACACGCATTGTTCGTTGCTACTGCGCATTCAAGAGAAGGCGCTGATCTTCGCGGAGGATTATTTAGTGGAATTAGAGGCGAGGCTCTGATCTAGGGGGAGCCTAAATAGCAGTTACTAGAGTGTTAGAGGTACCAGCAGTTTAAGAGGGATTCTGTAAACGTAAGCTATTTGTACTCTAAACTTATCATAGTGAATTGCTTTCCATCGGGCTGAGGATAAGCCCCCCAGACGTAGGCTTGTCAATGCCGAACTAGGTAACCATATTGCGTGTCTTTATTTTCCACACATCACTTAAGTTCGTTAACTTAATAGTCTACACAAGTTGTTCTACATATTGTTCTAGTTATCGTTCCATACACGTCAAGAACAACATCTCAACATACACAGAAGTATTTCAATTGGTATCAGAGCAAACAATCAACACACAGAGTGAGATCTAAAGGCTGTTGAGATGGATTTGAGGGAAGGGCAGAACATCTCGCGACCATTAGTGTTGTAAGGAAACAAGTATGGATATTGGAGGGTGCTAATTAAGGCGTTCCTAAAATCACAAGATGACGCAGTCTGGAGAGCGGTTGAAAAAGGCTGGACTCATCCTACAACAATTGGAGAAGATGGGAAGTAAACGCTACTTGCAGAAGACAAGTGGAATGAAGTAGAACGAAGCGCTGCAGCTGGAAACTCTAAAGCAATGAATGCCATATTCTCGGCAGTTGATGTGAAAAATTTCAAGATGAAATCAACCTGTGAGATTGCCAAGAGGGCTTGGGACATACTATAGACGGCTCATGAAGGTTCGGTTAAAGTCAAAATTTCCAGAATAGAGATGGTTACATCGAAATTCAACAGTCTGAACATGAAGGAGGACGAGACCATAGCCGACTTCAACACAAGGGTACTTGACATCTCTAATAAAACGTTTGCACTTAGAGAGCCCATGAGCGAAGAGAAGCTGGTAAGAAAGGTGCTAAGGTCACTACCAAAATGATATGCCATGAAGGCACTCGCAGTCAAGGAATCACAAGATGTGACAACTATGAGGCTGGATGAACTAATGGTATCACTGCAGACTCATGAGATGGAGATGGATGAAGAGGAACAACATATGAAAGGTAAGAGTGTTGGTCTGAAATCTAAAGTTACTGATGTTCAGGACAAAGAAGGGGAGATGTGAACAACGGTATGCTATGCTGGCGAGGAACTTTGGAAAGTTTAGGAGAAGAATGAACAAGAAAGGTTTAGAACTAGGAGAATCATCCAACTCAAGATTCCAGAAGGAAGGGAATTTTCAGAGAAAGAACAAATCTGGAGATTATGGCCAGGACAACAAAGGCAAGGGAATCCGATGAAGAGAATGTGAAGGATACGAACATGCTCAGGCAGAGTGTGTTAACACACACACAAAAAAGAAAGCATATGCTGTCAACTGGAGTGATATTAAATCTGATGAAGAGAATCAGGAAAGTGTGTCCAATAACTTTATGGCCCTAGCACATTGTGTCAACCAGGAAGGAGAAAGAAGTAAAGGAGTAGAGTCAAAGTCATCCTCTGAGGATCCTACAGAGTACTAGAGCTGCAGTGACGATGAAGAAATCACTGAGGAATGTATTGCAGAAAAGTACAAGGAGTTATTCGACCAGTGGCTTGAAGGAGTTGAGCTAAACAAGAAGTTCCATTGTAAATTGACCAATCTGAAAGAAGAAAAAGAAAAGCTATGGAAAGAAGCTGTGGTCCTAGTTGCTCAAAAGGTGGAACATCAGCAAATGATTGCAGATCTTAAGTTACAGATGAAAGAAGTTAGGGATGAACGATCTGAACTTATTGCATAGAAGGCTGAGCTACTAACAGTTGTGTCGTCTCTAAAGATTTAGATAGAGAAAACTAAAGACTATCATCCTGGAATGGTTGGTGAGATGAAGAAGAAGAATGTTGGACTAAGTCGAAAAGAGGTAATTCTACTTGACACTATTGATTCTTGCGTTGTCAGATTGAGACAGATAAACTTGTTCATGAGGAAACATTATAAGAGCTAAACAACTTGAAGATCAGTCTAGATGCTCAATTTCGGTTCCTAGAATCTAGATTATATTCTCGGGACTCAAAGGATGGGTGTCGGCTACAAAGATCTTGGTTTCATGGGCGCATCTGGATCCGGGAAAACCACATTTGTGAAAGTTGAGCTGCGAACCTACAACCGAGTGGGACACATCAAATCGAACTGTCAGGAATTCCACAAGTTTCTTAGAAAGATGGACCAAGTGCCTATACCTCGTGTTAAACAAGTCTAGAGAGTGAAACAGAAAGATGAGGTTTGTCACGTTGCTTTCAGCTCTACCAGTCACCTGAAGAAGGAGAGATGGTACTTCGACAGTGGCTACTCAAGACACATGACAGGTAATTAAGATTTCCTGACTGACGTTGAGGAATGCAAAGGAAAATCCGTGACGTTTGGTGATGGAGTACAAGGGAAGGTACTCGGAAAAGGAACTGTAAATGTTCAAGGACTACCTCGACTACAGGAAGTTCTGCTAGTCAAAGGCCTGCAAGCAAACCTTATCAACATAAGTCAGTTGTGCGATGGAGAGGATCATGTTCAGTTTACACAGGATGAGTACGTTGTGCTGAATAAGAAGGATGAGCCAGCTCTAACAGGAAGAAGATTCTCGAACAACTGTTACCTGCTGAATCTTGGTCGACCCACTTCTAAAACAACATGCCTGTTGAGCAAAACTGAAGAGATGAATCCGTTGCATCAACGGATGGGACACCTGAATTTAAGGACTCTAAAGAAGGTTGCGATTGATGGTCTAGTTTGTGAAATTCCTAAAGTCCAAGTTGACCTGAACATTATCTACGGAGACTGCCAGATCGGAAAGCAAACCAAAGTCCCTCACAAAGGAACCACTCAGATCAACACGAGGAGACCCCTGGAGCTGTTACACATGGATCTGATGGGGCCTATGCAAGTGGAAAGCTACTCCGGGAAGAGGTATGTGCTAGTTTGCGTTGATGAATACTCTCGTTCACTTGGACAAGCTTTCTGCGAGACAAATCAGATGTTGTTCAAGCAATAGTTCAACTATGCACTCGACTGGAAAGTGAAAGAAAAGATAAAGACGATCACTTAGTCGCAATAAGGAGAGATCATGGAAAGGAGTTCGAGAATAATGCCCTCACTGACTTTTGCACACAGAAGGAGATTGCTCAACAGTTCTCATCTTCGGTCACCCCTCAACAGAATGGAGTTGTCGAAAGAAAGAATAGAACAATTCAGGAGATGGCACGGGTGATGATTCATGCAAAGTGCCACTAAAGTTTTGGGCTGAAGCTATGAATACAGCGTGCTATGTCATAAATAGAGTGATGATTCGGACGGGCACAGAAAAGACTTGCTATGATTTGTGGAAAGGAAAGAAGCCGGCGGTGAAGTACTTTCATATCTTTGGAAGTCAATGCTACATTCTAAGAGACCGGGAGTATCAACAGAAGTTGGACCCTAAGAGTGATGAATGTGTCTTGCGGGGTTACTCCACTAACAACCGTGCTTACCGAGTCTACAACAAGCGCACTGGAGTCATCATGGAGTCTGTCAATGTGATAGTGAAAGATGTTGTGACAGAGTTACCTGAAACAAGTCAGGAGGATGATGAAGTTGCAGCCCACCCGAAACAACATGTTGCACCTGTGTCAAGCCCTAAAGTTCCAGAAGTTGTCCCAGGTGAAGTTACCGAAAAATATGCTGAAGAAGATGACTAGTTTGACGAAGAAGCTGATGCGGAGACACCACCTGCTTCCTCTCGGGTCCTTTAACCTTCTAGGACTATTGAGAAGAATCATCATATTACAGAGGTGATTGGTGAACCAACTGAAGGCATGAAGACTCGAGGTAAACATGTAAAGTTTCAAGAATTGGCTGGTTTTTCATGATTCTTGTCAGCCGTGGAGCCCAAAAACATTAAAGAGGCGATCAATGACGAATATTGGGTGGTGGCTATGCAAGAAGAGCTTGGTGAGTTTCAGTGAAACGATGTATGGGATCTTGTTCCACGACCTGATGGTGTGAATGTCATTGGAACAAAGTGGATCTTTAAGAACAAGTCAAACGAACAAGGGAACATCACTAGAAATAAGGCGAGGCTTGTTGCTCAAGGTTATACTCAGATTGAAGGAGTGGACTTTGATGAGACGTTTGCCCAGTTGCTAGATTGGAGGCCATATGGTTGTTGTTGGCTCTTGCCTGCCACCTAAATTTCAAGTTATTCCAGATGGATATCAAAAGTACCTTTCTAAATGGGTTAATGAGTGAAGAGGTCTATGTAGCGCAACCCAAGGGCTTTGAAGACCCTCACCATCCCGACTATGTGTATCGTCTGAAGAAAGCTCTATATGGACTCAAGCAGGCGCCCAGTGCATGGTACGAAAGGCTTACTAAGTTCTTAATCAATCATGGCTATGTTCGAGGGGGAGTGGACAAGATGCTTTTTGTCAAACACACTAGGTCAGACATTATCATTGCTCAAATCTATGTGGATGACATTTTGTTCGGCTCCATCAATGAAAAGATGGTGGACAAATTCGTAGAACAAATGCAGAGCGAATTCAAGATGAGCATGGTAGGAGAATTATCTTACTTCCTAGGATTACAAGTAAAATAGAAGATGGAAGGTATCTTTATATCCCAAAGCAAATATGCCAGGAATCTGATCAAGAAGTTTGACCTAGAGAAAGTAGCACATAAGAGAACCCCCCGCTGCAACTCATGTGAAGATCACCAAGGATGACGCTGGTACAAGTGTGGACCAAACCTTGTACATGAGTATGATTGGCAGCTTACTATACCTGACGGCCAGTAGACCAGACATCGCTCATGCTATAGGAGTCTGTGCTAGATATCAAGATAATCCAAATGAGAGGCACTTAATGAACGTGAAGAGAATCATCAAATATGTCTGTGGAACAGCTGAGTATGATCTCTGGTACACTAAAGACACTAACTCGTGTTTGGTAGGCTACTGCGATACAGATTGGGCTGGGAATGCTGAGGATCGTAAACGCACATCTGGAGGATGCCTCTTTCTAGGCAACAACCTAGTGTCATGGTTAAGCAAGAAGCAGAACATCATATCCTTGTCAACAGCTGAGGTAGAATACATCGCCGCTGGAAGTTGTTGTACCCAGATGTTGTGGATGAAGCAGATGCTGGAAGAATATGGAGTGGAATAAGATGTGATGACACTCTACTGTGACAACATGAGCACAATCAACATATCCAAGAATTTGTTCAGCATTCCAGAACAAAGCACATCGATATCAGGTATCACTTCATTCGAGAGCTAGTTGAGAAGAAAGTAATCACTCTGAAGCACGTATCCACTGAGAAGCAGCTAGAAGACATCTTCACCAAAGCCTTGGACAAGCAACAGTTCGAGACACTTAGATCTTCACAGGGTTTGTGTGTCATTGACAACTAAGTTGCTCCAGCACAAGTTGGTCATCCAGAGCTTGAAAGAGATGTTTTGAGGGCCGGCATGGAAGGAAGGTAGAATATTTCAAATACTGGTGCGAGAAATGACAATTGGACTGACCAAGATACTCAAATATATTAAACGACTCGAAGTGACGTGGCGTCTTGAGTTGATACGAGCATATATATATGGCTTGCCAAAAGAGATTGAATTTCCTAAATTCAAATTATGTTTTTGTCTCTCTCTCTCTCGTCCGACGAAACCCTAGGCATTCTCAGTTGCAAAAATTCAATCATAGTGGATACAAGGAAGATTAAAGTTGTTAAGGCAAATATCATAAGAGTGCAAAATACAACCAAAGATAAGTGAAGAGCAAATCATCAAAATAGCATACATCATCCAAAATTGTGCTAAAAGGTGACTTAACATCCAAGTACATGATCCAAGCAACAAGGCAACTATACATGTGTGATCAAAATATAGCATGGGCTCAAGATGTAGCATCATCGCCTCTCGGAGTGGCCTCTCTAGCAGTGGCTCCATCAACCTGCTCCAGAGCATTGGTGAATGGTGTGCCTGCCTCCTCGGGTCTAGTGGTGTGGAAGGCAAGGGAGAGGTGGCACGAGGGACGGAAGGCCCTGGGTCAACTGGAAGAGCATCAACTCTAGCACTCGAACCTCTGATCATGGATAATAATGTGATGCGGAGCCACTCTGACTCCTGCGAGCATGCAAGGCGTCCTCTCTAGTAAACTCCTCAAGTCTAGCTAGACCACTCCTCAAATCCACAATATCGGAGGAGACCCTCTCACTTAGCCTCTAAATAGCATCAATTAAGAGAGGGTCGAATGTAGTCAAAACATTTATAATACCGGTAAAGTACCGGGTCGAACACAGTGGAGCAAGCCAAGCACGTGCACTCTATGAGATTGTGTTTCGGTTTGGCTATTCTAATAAAAAATGTATAGGTGTGTCTATCTAAGTCCTATGGGGTGAATAATTAGAGATAAAAGATAGACTAAGGGCATTTCTAGGGGTTACTCCCCTCCTTGGCATTTCCCATTGATCACGTATACAAGAATTATGCATATCAAGGTGTCAAATAGTTTTGAACCTAGCTTAGACTAAGGTAGACCAATTTTCATGTGAATCTATTCTTAGCCAAGCCTTCTTATTTAGAAACTCACTCCATCGAGAATGCTGGTTCACTCTATGGCCTTTATTAGCCTTGGAACATCTTCCATGACAATAAATACCATATGCTTAGAGGACTAGTTCACTTCAATCCCGTAGAAATGATCATATTCTCCAAACCTTTCCTAAGGTCCATCGATACTTAGCTCAAGTTTTAAGATCAACATGTGACTTAGGCATTTCATCAAACATTTAGTTACATGTCATATATGAAGAGCATAATGAACATGAATTTAACACCATAGATTATTGAATCAAATGTGTATACATGACCATAGAGTACTAAGGAGGGTTGTAAGACCCTCAAAATACAAGGAGACTACTCACACATCATGTAAGACGACATGGTGTAAGTAGGATTTTATAGAAAATAGCAAAAGGAATGGAAAAGGTGTAGATGAAGTATGATGGTTAGTCCTAAAATCTCCCTTTGATCTTCTCTTCTCCTCCTTGGTTTCCGCACTTAGGTCAAAAACCCCTCTTTCAATTTATAGCCTGGGGTAGAAAATCTTGAAGTAGCAGGTCTAGTCGGTTAGCTGGCTTGATGCCCAAAATCTAGTTGGTCGGCTGATGGCTAATAATCCAATCTGCTTCTACTGATATCGTCCAGCTGATCGGTTGGATTGGCCAACCGAGCGACTCAAAGTGAGCGGTTGCATTACTTGGAATCCCCTGTCTTCAGCCGACCGGTTGAGTAGTTCAGCCGACCGGTTCATATTGTGCGAGGGCAAGTATTTGGATAGCTCTTCTCCAGCCGACCGATTGGATGCTCATCCGATCGACTCAAAGTGAGGGGTTGTGAGCACCCTTAAGTCTTTTAGCCAGCCGGTCGGCTGGTGAGTCCAACCGACCGACTCAAAGTGGGCGATCGCTTCTCAAGTTCAGCTCTTTCATCCAGCCGACCGGCTGGTTCAGGGTCGGCTAGGGGTCCTTTTTGCCCTAAATCTTTGATTTTTTCCCCAAGTGTTCGTATTTAGGATTTGACTTTGAGAGAGACTTATTTTCTACCTGAAACGTAGAGATAGAGGTCAAATGACATCAAAATAACATCGGAAACTACCTAAAGCTATAGTGAAAAATAGCTATTAATAATTCGAAATCTCGACTTATCAGCCACCTAGTCCAGTCCTCTCTAGCATGGGGTGTGCTCTCAATGGTCGACTCATCAATGGGTAACTATTCAGGATTGGGAGCCTCGTTCTTGGTGGCCGTGGGAGGATAGAGGATAGGAGAGGAAGGTTGGGATTGTGTGAGGTTAGCGAGGCAATAGAGGTGGTTCTTCATTTTGTAGGCCTCCCTCCTACTCGTCGCCGAATCTCAAAGTTCCTTCTTGTGAGGCTTTTTGTCCTCCTCTCAAGTAACTCCATCCGCCTTGAGAAGGTGCATATGTTTCATGGTGGGTATATCAAGGGCTCTCTTGGATGGCTTGGGGCATCCCTCATGGCCAAAGGTGAAGTTACACCTCATGGCAATCAATGTAATCAAGGAACCTCTTCCCAATGCGGTATACCGCAAAGTCTCCTTCACATAGCCCTCGAATCGGGAGGCGAGGATGGAAAGCCAGGCAGGACTATACCTATGATAAATGGCCATCATCAACTCAAGATCGGGAATGGTCACCGCTCGAGCTTGCTCTTTACAAGTATTGACCCCAATGGCTATGATGTGGTGGATGACCTTCCAAATAAAGACGGTGATGGCGGAAGAGTTATAAGAAGAGACAAACCTGATTTATCAAAATCTGCCTGGAGATCTCCTTCCACGTTTATTTTGTTCTTCAAACTACCCGCATAACCATAAGGATATTTAGCATCCTTAATGAATGCAACTACCTCTCATTAGGTAAAACCGTATACGATGCTTGTGAAACCTTTTCTTTTCTTGATGTTGAGTCCTTTTTATTCCACCACAGTTCCTTCCGAATCCCTTATTTTTCCAAACCTTCCCAAGCTTTAATGTCATCTTTGGTCTTTCCTTGAAGACCAAGAATAGTACCAATGATGTTATCAAAGACATTCTTCTCTATATGCATGACATCCAGCGAATACGGTTGTCTCAATGTGATCCAATAAGGTAAATCGTAGAAAACTCTTACATGAGTCCCACACAACTTCTCCTTCACACCCTTGGGTTTAAAATCAGGATGCAAGGTAAGTATGGGGTACTCATGGCTAAGCACGGTACAAAGGAGATGCAAAGAGAAGCTAAAGACTTGGAATCAGTCTTCCTTTGGCAATGTTCAGAAGAAGATAAAGTCGCTTAAGAAGGAGTTGGAGGAAGTTAGAATGCAGGACAGGAACCAAGTGACAGTTGAGAGGGAACAACATATAGTTAAAGAACTGGATCGGTGGTTGGCAAGAGAGGAAACTTTATGGATGCAAAGATCGAGGGTGCTTTGGATGGATGATAAGGCCTTGTCGTGAGGCAATGCAAAAGTATATTTATAAGTCCACTACTTGTGACTTCACTATTGGATAGTAAAGCGGTAAGTAGGGGTCGAACCCAAGGGAATTGGTGGATAGTAGTTTTTTGAGGAAATTGTACAGAAATTAAGTGCGATTGGGGTTGGTTGTTGTTTTAGTACTGAAAGTAATACTGAAAAGTAAATTGCGGGAACAGTTGAGTTCAATATCAACCATACAACATACTTTTGATTTGTCGCACGCTGTATTTCAAGCGCAATACGTGCCAAATATTATGTTGGATTGATGTTGAAAACTTCTGTAATGAAAGTAAAGTGCAGAAAGTAAATGTACTGAAAGTAAGTGCGGAAAGTAAATGTACTGAAAATAAGTGCGGAAAGTAAAGACTGAAAATAAAGGTACTGAAAATAAAGACTGAAAGTAAATGTGCTGAAAGTAAAAGTTAGGTACTGAAAGTAAAGTTAGTGACTGAAAGTAAAAGTTAGTTGCGGAATGTAAAGTACTGAATGTAAAGGGTACTGAAAGTAAAGGGTACTGAATGTAAGCAGTTGATAGTAAGACCGAAAGTAGAATGAAGAGTTAGTGTTTTAGTCAAAGGAAAGGATTCGGTTTAGGGGCCTTGTATCATAGTTCTGTTCATCATTGACCGCTAATGATCATACTAAGTATTCAAAAATGTAACAAGGCCATTTCAAGCGCTTGCCACACCATCTAGTCCATTTCAAGACATAGAGCACTTGTTCTAGCTAGACTAATACCCCATTTCAAGGTATATTAGCCTAAGTGCAGTCACTTGATCTCTCATTTCCGATCAAACCAAGCGACTTAAAGAGAGGTTGAACTCCACGGAAAAGCTTTGCCATTTCAAGCATCCACTTAACCGTGTATGTTCACGAACCCCACGGAAGAGCTTTGCCATTTCAAGCATCCAGTCAACCGTGTATGTTCCACCCGAATATATAGCACATAGAACAAGCTTGAACACAATAGTAGCACTAAGAAAAGGGTCTAAAACGTTTTCATGATACAAGCACACCCCTTCAACCGAATGAAGGGTTTAGCTACGAGTATCCATGGAAGTGGATATCATAGCTAGTGCAAGAAAAGTAAATGGTTTGAAATCAAAGACAAGGAAAGTAAGGTTTTGGAAAAGTAACTCAAGAACAAACAAGAGTACTCAAGAACAAAGTGAAGTAAAGACAAGGAAAGTAAGAGAGCTTCGGTTTTGGACAAGAAAATAAAGAGAGCACAAGATCAAGAACAAGAGCAAGAACAAACTCAAGAACAAACTTGGAGCTTTTGGTATTGAAATGCAAGTGTTTACAAGGATTTGTGCCTAAAGGATTCTAGAGAGATTCTCTATCTAAGTAGCCAAGGATTGTGGATGGATGTGGATTCAAGGGCCAAGCCCCTCTATTTATAGCCATAAGAGGCGGTTTGTGGTTGGCTTTGGACCAACTGACTTGCCCTCTAGTTGCTCCTCAAGTCTTCGGTTTGAGCCTAGTTTGGAACCAAAAAGCAAGGCACATGGAGTGCACATGGGCGGCTAAGCTTGGGTGAGCCAAGGGGCATCCACTTGAGCTTGGTTGAGCCAAGGGTCATCAACTTGAACTTGGTTGTGGCTTGGTTTCAAACCAAAGGTCAACCGAAGTGAATAGTATAAGCTAACCGAGAAAGAAGTAATTTGGTTGGACTTTTCCGGATTTTGACCGGAGCATGGCTGTGGCTGGACTGGGCTTGATCGGAGCACCGCCGGAGGTTCGCCGGAATTTTGGCCGGAATCTGGCCAGAGCTTTGGTCGGCGGTCCTTGTCTATTGGACCATGGATTTGGAATGTTGAGGAGATTCTAAGACTAATCCATGAAGGATGTTTGGCCAGATTCTGCCCAGAGCATGGTCGAAATCCCAAAACGGCCAATTGCCCTAGTTTGGCCTTGATCGGGCTTGAGCTGGTTCCACTCGGGCGTTTTGTCTGGGAAGTGAGATTGTCCGAGTTATTGGGCATTTAAAACACTTTGGCCGAGCCAGAATTGCCAGATTCCATGGTTTGGTCGAGCGACTTGGTTTCGGTGCCTATGCGCGCGGGGCCTTTGCTTTGGAACTGGGCCAACTGCCAATCTGCCCGAGCATTCTCCTTGGTTTTCCCACATTGTCAAACTTATTTTCCATTTTGATTTCTTTGCTCGAGGTGGATTCGTCAGAGCAGCTCGTTTGCCCGGGCAACTTGAATTCAGAGCTAGACAGCTCGGGCGTGGCCTGGGCGATGCCTGGGCGGGGACCTGGTTCTCTCGGTTCTCCTGGCTCGGGCGCTCGGCACTCTCGGGCGCGCTCGGACGGGGACCTGGTTCTCTCGGTCCCTGGCCTGCGGTACCCGGTACTTCCTCTCGGTCCCCGACTGGCGTTTCCGGGTCCCTCGGTCCTGGGTGAATTTCCTCAGGCCATTGTCGATTTCCCTTGGGCCCTGGTTGTGATTTCTCGGCTAGAAATGTTTGGCAATCCTTTTTAGCTTAAAACCCCCCTTTTTAGCTCGTTTCTTCTCTAAACCTCAAAATACCCTGTAGAACAAAAATGGAACTAACAAGTAAAAGTTGTTAAGACAAAGTGTCTAATTTGGTGGGTTTAACTGTCTTGATGAATCATATAAATATGGTCCATCAATGGAGCATGGAGATAAGAATACCAAAAAAATTTCATGTCAAAGCAAGTCATAGAAAGCAGAAAAGCTGGTTTACAAAGCTTAAAGATTCGCAAGGGATCATTCATGAAGAAGAAGAGAAGATTATGGATATCATCACAGAGTACTTTTGTAATATATTTCAGCCTTCTATTTCCAAAAATTCAGAAGCGATTGATGCAGAATTGAGGGATGTTTCAGCTTGTATTACAGAAGAAATGAATATGGAATTATTGAGAGACATTTCGGAAGAGGAGATCAAGAGAGCAGATTTTTCCCTGGGCCCTTTGAAGGCCT
Source organism: Rhodiola kirilowii (assembly GCA_033675215.1). Taxonomy (NCBI): domain Eukaryota; kingdom Viridiplantae; phylum Streptophyta; class Magnoliopsida; order Saxifragales; family Crassulaceae; genus Rhodiola; species Rhodiola kirilowii. Next base: position 752,314 of record JAUCNB010000027.1, read on the forward strand.
TGGGCATTGATGGCTTTCCAGCAGTGTTCTATCAAAAATTTTGGGAGAATGTGAAAGCCAGTGTTGTTAGTGAAGTGAAGAGGTTCTGGACGGAGGGCTTCTTGGATAAAGAAATGAACAAAACCTTGATTACCCTTATTCCCAAAAACAAAGATGCAGACAAGGTGGAAGATTGGAGGCCAATTAGTTTATGCACAGTGGCAATTAAGATCATTACGAAGATTCTTGCAATGAGACTCCAGCCAATTCTTGATCAGGTAATCTCTCCCTTTCAAAGTGCATTTGTCAAGGATCGGATATTTTCTGATAATTTTGTCATTGCACATGAGATATTGCATTTTTTGAATAATCGTAGAGATGATAAGAATTTGTATGCCTCTATTAAAGTCGATATGAGTAAGGCGTTTGATCGAGTTGAATGGTAGTTCTTGGAAAGATTATTGTTGAAGTTGGGTTTTACAGATATGTGGGCAGCTAGAGTTATGCTGTGTGTTAGCACAGTTTCATATCAAGTTAAAGTAAATGATAAGATTTCCACTGTGATTAAGCCGGGGAGAGGGTTGAGCAAGGGGATCCCCTTTCCCCATACTTATTTTTGTTTTGCACAGAGTTGCTCAATGTCAAGTTGCAGCAGGCAGTTCTCAGACAGCGAATCAGTGGGATCCAAATCTGTAAAAAGGCCCCTATTATTACTCATCTTCTTTTTGCGGATGATTCTATATTTTTCATTAAGGTTGAAAAAGAAGAAGTCAGATCTTTCAAGTGTATTCTCAGTCAATACGAAAAAAATTCAGGCTAGAGGATCAACTTCGAGAAGTCGGAGGTGTGTTTTAGTCGAAATACCCCAGCAAAGGTGAGGCTGGAGGTGTGTAATATTCTTAGAGTTCCTCAAGTTTCCTGTCACTCCAAATATTTGAAGTTACCTCTGGTGGTAGGCCAAAGGAAGACAGCAACTTTCAGAAACATTATAGAGAAGATATGGAAGAAAGTGCAAGACTGGAAGACTAAACTGCTGTCTGCAGCTGGTAGAGAGGTGCTGGTGACAGCGGTGATTCAAGCTATTCCAGTTTATATGATGTCAGTATACCAATTTCCTAAGAAAGTGATCTCGGATTTGTCTAAACTGATTCAACAATTCTGGTAGGCAAAAAATGAGAATAGGGGTATTAGTTGGTTGAGTCAGAATACCATGTAGAGAAAGAAATGTGAAGGAGGTCTAGGCTTTAAAGACTTGAGCATTTTTAATGAGGCCATCGTAATGAAAATAGTTTGGAGAATGGTGAAATGTCCACAGTTATTAATGTCCCAGGCGCTGTCTGTGAAGTATTGTAAATGAGGGAATATTTTACATGCCAGGCTGGGAGCCTATCCTTCCCACATATGGAGGGGAATTATGAGAAACATTCATATATTTCTTAGAGGTATCTGGTGGGAAGAGGATGGAGTTACGTGTAGATGGAGGCATACTGGTGATTGGGGGTTTTCAGTTAAATCGGCATATGAGGTGATTAAAGTCAGTAGACCAGATGGAGGAACAGTGATGGGTGAGCAGTCAGATGGTAGTAAAGTTCATAAGTTTTGGAAGAAGTTCTGGGCTACTAAAATTCCGAATAAAGTTAAAGTTTTTGGCTGGTGACTGTACCACAATAGTCAGCCTGATGCACTGAATTTAAGGAGGAGGGGAATATCTCTGGATTGCCGATGTCAGCTCTGTGGTTGCAGGAATGAAACAGCTTTACATGTGGTGAGGGATTGCTGGTGGGCCCATATAGTTTATAGGGAGCATGGTTTAGATCCTGCCAGTTATGCTAGACCGGATGTTAACCCCGCTGATTGGGTTTGGAGCTGTCGTACTAGCTGTTCAAAGGAGGATTTTAGGGTATTGATGGTGGCAGCTTGGGTGTGCTGGAAGAATAGAAACAGAGTGTGGCATGGTCAGGATAGCTGGTTTACGAGATTGACAGGTTTAGTTGGGAGGAGCTTGCTTAAATTACCAGCTATCCAATTCTATCCAAGGCCGCTAGAGAATGCTAACATTGACGGTAGTTGGTCCCCTCCTGAAGTGGGTTGCATTAAGATCAATACGGATGGGTCGTGGGATGTATTGACAAGGATGGCAGGCATTGGGATTGTTTCTAGGGACCATTTTGGTACGGTCCTTTGGACTTGGGCAAATCAAGAGGATTGCTGCTTCTGTGCAGGAGAAGTTGAAGGGCGGGCATTAGTGCGGAGCTTGGAGCTGGCTGCCAGATTCGAAGCTAGGAAGGTCACATTTGAGGTGGACTCATTGGAGGCGTGTAAGTCGGTCTCTACCGGGAAGGGGTGGGTGAGTGGTGCTTATCCTGGATCCACCGTACTCTTAGGCTTTTGCATACCAACCCCGGATGAACTGTAATTTTCATCCCAAGAGAAGGAAATCAGGTTGCGGACTGCTTGGCAAGCAAGGCATGTTCTCAGCTTTGGAAGTGGAACTGTTTAAGTGCAATTCCTTTTTGTATTGCAGGCATCTTGTAATTGCTGTGTGTCTTGTTTTGCAGTTTGTGTTGTAAGTTGGTCTTCTCATCAAAAAAAATTGAAAGCATTTGTAATTATGTACATTTTTATTACCATTTGTATGAGTGTTTTGTTTTTTTTTGTATTCTACTTATGTTCATTTTTTATAAATTAAACGTTTCAGAATAAATTGCATTCAATTTCTTTATTTGTCTGCATATTCGAGAACCCTAAATCACCAATTGCACCTTCGTTTTGCTATGTACCTTCTTTTGGAATCACTCTGCACCTTCGTTTGAATTCTCTCGGCACCTTCGTTTGAATTCTCTCTGCACCTTCGTTTATAACTCATCTGCACCTTTATTCAGGTATGCACCTTCGTTTATGTGAATATGAGTAATCAAGTTGCTCTCTGTATGATTATTATAATAAAAAAATATTTTCTCTTTGCACCTTCGTTTTGTTCTCTCATTGCACTCTCGTTGATCACTCATCTGCACCTTCGTTTCGGAATGCACCATCGTTGATAACTCATCCGCACCTTCGTTTCAATCAATCAATTTCAATATTAAATTTGTAAATATGAGAACTAAAGTAATAATAATAAAATTACTTAATAATATTTTCTTACTCATCCAATCAATCAATTAAACATGTTTTTTCAATGCTCAAGGGATTATAATCACCTATCACTCTACTTTTTTTGGTTTTCCCTCCTCTCCGGACTGATAAAATGGGTGAAACAAAAGTTCAACCATTATTTAGTTTAAAAAATTATCATCACTGCACGCTTGTTTAAAACAACACAAATAAATGCACGTTCATTTTTCAATAACACAATTGAATGCACGCTCGTTTACAATCATAAATGCACCTTCGTTACTAACACATGTTCTGGTTGAATGCACGCTCGTTTCTTAATAACACAATTGAATGCACGCTCGTTTACAATCACGAATGCACCTTCGTTACTAACACATGTTCTGAGTTACATAACCTAGTTTCCAAAAAGACCTGATACACAAGTGCCCGTTATCGGTACGTAGGCATACCCAAAAAACACGTTCGAAGTTAGATAACAGACGTTCGTTATCGTTACATAACAGTGGGCATTTTTCTAAAACATTTTAACTACTTTTCTTCCTCTTTCAGCAAGCCGGTTGATTTTGTCATCTGAAACACATTTTCCTTCATTTCGTTGACCTCAGATGTAAGAATCTTGTAAGTATACCATTGACGGAGTTTGTTAATGCGGGATGATTGCTGCATATACAGTGAATTTAATGAGGTCAAAGTACAAAAACACACAGTAACCAATAAATAGAGACCACTAAACTGCAAAATGTTACCTGTTTTCCGGTTTCTGGAATCTGCGTTTCCCATTCTTTGCCTTTTGATCCAAAGTAGGTCTCCATAATGCGCATTAAAACCAAAATATCAACTAGTTTAGCTATCTGAGTGTCCACCCATGAGAAAGCAAAGTGAGACAAAAACTGTGGAATGATTTTCAGAAACACCTCATACATAAATCCTAGCAACATGAGGCCCATTACGTTCCAGTAAGAGTTTCTTTTTCTGTAAAATTATGCAGACTAGAAACAACAAACATCTCAGCAAAACGTAACACAAGCCAAAAGACTAGTTAACGACACTCACAGATTTCAAGACAGGTTCGCTTAAGAAAACATAGCTTACTTCTATGCGAAGCATGCCCATTTGGAAACTATACACAAAATTATAAACTGAAAGAACAAATAAGCTTATAGACTTTGTTTAGTCCAAAAAAAAGGCTTGTGTTACGTTTTGCAGAGATGTTTGTTGATATCTCACCTGTTCACCTTTTACGTTATACAAAATAAAAGGTTTTAGCATATCACCAAAACATAACACATACAAGGAATTGACAGCAAAGAAACCCTAAATCCCTAAATCAAAATGTTGGATCGTTAAGTTAGCCGTCTATGTGAGGGAGATCCCAGAGTGGTATCCCTCAGACAGATGGCAGCGGAAATCATCTCTGGTACAGGAAATACAATGCAGAAAGTAAATACTCACGATTTAGAGTGAAAACCTTATTGCAATCCTTGCAACAGGCTGAAAACCACTTGCCTTCTGGACAGTTCCAGAAGGGCTTCAAGATCGATGTTATTGATGAAAGAGTATGCTTGTAGATTGTTACACATTGTCTCACTCAGTGACAGCTAACAATACTACTCAACTCAAAGTATCAACTAACACGATCTTAGTCTTGTCTGCACACAGCAGCACTTCGTCAGCTCCGGAATTGACCGTCTCTTCAATCTCCGATTGCTCTCCAAGAAGCCAATTTTTCAACTGAAGCTTCCTCTTTTTATAGTGTCTTCAAGCCGGCTGATCTGATCTCTGTCCCAGATCTGATTGCTATCCAGCAGATGTGATATGGTTAAGATATTTCCATATCTTAACCCTGTCACATATTTCCTTTCCAAATCTGGCGTGTATCTTCTCTTCATATATACGAGATGCATATTCATGTATATCTTGACATCAATGTTCCTCATCAAATATTACATTCAAATACTTGTATATCTTCAATATATGTCACGAGTATATTTCACTAGATCCGATCCGGTCATAATGTCGGTGTGTCTCTCACACGGAACGCATCTCTCTCGCAGCCCTGCTCTCTCTCAGAGATGTCCAGTAAACTTACCTGTCAGATAATGATTTCTGCATACTCAAGTGGATTATTAGTTAAGTATTTGTTATCATCAAAACACAAAGGTTCCAACACAAAAATTGACCTCAACCCTAAATCAAAAATTGACAGCAACCCTAAATCAAAAATAAAGATAACAAAGTGGACGACGACACTAAACGGAATTTGATATTTTGGTTGCACAAATCAAAATCGTGGACTGTGTTTCGTTCAACAGGTGAGAAATCAACGACACTAGATCTGGGCACTCGTTTTGACGTCGACCTTTGATGATTGTCTTCGGCAGCAAAGTTAAAAACGGAAAAAAATTCAGTACGACTGAAGCGCAAAAGGAGGAGGCGGTCGCCGCCGTGGAAGAGTTCAACTGGGTTTTTTTATGGGGGGTTAGGGGTTAGTTTTGGGTTAGAGGGGGAGGAGGGCTTCGAACCTGGTCACTTTTGGCACTAGGCGGGCATGCAAACCGATCACGCCCTTTGGCCTCCTCGAGTTTAACTGGGTTTTGGTTTGAATCGAAACAGGTGAGAGAAAGATAGATGCAAGTCGGAGAAATCAAGAGAATATCCATTGGTATGAACTATAAAAATCCCAAAATACCCCCTTCAATAATTCCCTCCAACATATATTTTCCATTTTTATATAAAATCATCAATAAGTTGGATCCATTAAAAAGAACTTCACATCATCATAATGAGTGGCTCACAACGCGTCTCACTCTAACAACCATGGTGCATTCACAAGGGCCCTGAACTAGAATACATTACCATCAACGCGTCAGTGGCCCACGGCTTGCCAAAATTCTCAGGAGCTCATGGAGAATCTGCCACAACTCACCTCCAACGCCTACATGGCATTTGCCAAAATCTAAAGCCCAATCGAGTGAATATAGACAACTTCAAGTTGAAAGCGTTCTATTTTTCCCTCATTGACTCGGCAAACGACTGGTTCCTTTCATTACGTTCGGGAAGCATCAGAACATGGGTTCAGATGCAAAAGAACTCCCTGGATAAATACTACCCAGCAGGAAGAGCGATGCAAGTAAGAAGGCAACTGCAGGACATAAGGCAGGGACCTAATGAAACCATGTACGACTAACTGGAGAGAAGCTGCTGCACTCTTGGACTACCCGAGAAGCTCATCATCGAATACCTGATTAATGGATTGACTCCCTTAGACAAAAAGCTCCTTAATGCTTCAGCTGGAGGATCCGTGATGAGACTATCATTGAGCGGCATAAGGCGACTCATCTCTGACGTTGCTGAAAATGCTTGGTTTACAGAGGAGACCACTCGGCAAGATGGGTTCTCCCGAACAAAAAATGTAGCACGAGCCGAGACGTCAGAAAACTCCATGACAGAAGAGATGAAACAAATGAAAGAAATGATGATGCAAATCCTGCGAAGGCAGCCAGTTCCAGTAAAGCCTTGCGAATTTTACGGTTCTACAGACCACAAGACTGACGCATGCCCAACATTAATAGTAGAGGAACCGGAAGAAGTAAACGCATTGGTAGGATACCAAGGATACAACAACAACAACATCAATGATAGATCCGGACCAAATCAGTACCAAGCCAGCTCGAGTAATCAGCAAGGACCGAACAAGTGGCTGGAGGACATGATGAAGGAGCTCTCGAGTACTGTGCAACAATCCTCGGGTACTGTGCAGCAATTGTCAGGCACTGTGCAGCAGTTAAGCACTACTATGCATCAAAACCAGGCGAAAAATGACGGAGCAATAGCCGACCTGAAGAAGCACATGTCCCAACTCGCTACCGCAATATCCGCACTCATTAACGAACCAGGCAGACTACCTTCACAAACCATCCAAAACCCGAAGGAAAATGTTAATGCTGTGACCCTTAGGAGTGGGAAAAAACTCGTCATCAAATCCATGGAGCAAGATGAGGACAAAAGCCCGAGGTTGCCAGGAGAAGAACAAATAAGGCCCGAGGCTCTCGAAACTCTTGAGCAAAACACTCTTTAGTTTACACCGAGAGCATCCGAGGTCATTTGGAGGATCTAAATGAGAGCCAAAGTCAAAATTGGCACGCAGAAAGGGAAGGCAAACTCCGAGAGTATCACGGACGCATGCCGTTTTATGAATAGTATATGTGGATGCTAAAGTGTTCATGGTCCGTGGAGCTTAAATGTACATGGTTCATGGATGAATAGTGTCCATGAATGATGTCAGCAACACATTTTGATGACGTCAGCAGGCCAAAACTTGGAAATCAAGCCCAAAAATTAGACTTGGAAACCCTACTTTTTGCTATAAATAAGATGTTTGGGTTAGGGTTTCCATAATCCCATAATTCAGAAGACGGCTTTGGAGGAGAAGGCGAAGCTTCGACGAGAGAAGCGATTTTTCTACTTTTCATCATGCATTGTGTCTTTATTTCAATCATGTGTAGCTAAATTCCTAATTCAGTTTAGGGTTTCGCATATCGTGACTTGTGTTTTGAGACTTTATTCTTAATGCTACTTCATGTTTTACTAGTTCTTGTGCTTATCTTATGAATTAACTTGTTAGATTAAGTGGAAGCTTTGTCGCAAAGCTTAATTGAGCAGTTAATGCTTACCGTTAATATCTACTGGAAACTTTGTCGTAAAGGTAGATCGTAACACCTAGGCTAAATAATATCTTTGTCGAATTATTAAGTTTAGGAAAGAACTAGAAGTCTAACACCTTTTTCGGGTTAGATTGTGGTGTATCACCTTTGTCGGGATTCTTAGGGTTGTTACCTTTGTCGGAACAACCACACTTAGAAACATGAGATTAGATATTTAGCAGTCAATGATAAACATGTCACAACAGAAACCCTAAGCTGAATGTTCTATCTGTTTGGAAGTCTTTTGTTATTTTTCTCTTTTGCACTCCTTACTGCTGAAATCCCCCCTTTCTTAATAGCTTATAGGAACAGCTTCAACAACTAACTCTCTAGGGTTCGACCCTGCTTGCCACTAGCTAGTTGTTTGCAGAAGATATAAATATTAAGTTTGACGCGTCAGACGATGCGCGTCATGGTGCTTTGCGACTAAAATGCGTAGCAATTACAAAACAAAATTCTTAGTAGTCATGTTTAGGTGCTTTACGACTAAAATGCATATGTTTTTAGTTAAAATACATAGCTTTCTAATTAAGATATATAGATTTTGTTAAAATTCATAGCTTTCTAATTGTTTTTTTGGAGTGAAATGGTGTACATAGTTTGTTCATCATATATATCTTTACTCTCAGACATCTGAAAAATTGTAATGTATAGCTACGAAGACTTGAACATGTAGCACCAAATACATTTGATATACCATATGCGAGAGCGATACAGATACTGGTATGCCTTTTATATATGAAAGGAGAGGTTTCAGTTTGTGTTGAACTTGCAACGAGAGCTTGAATCTTCAATCACTTGGCTCACTGCATCACTTTAATGATAGTCTTGCGCAGAATGTGACCATTGCAGAATTAACTGGAAGCAACAGGGTCTTTGGGCAGTGAATCCAACTCCTCAAATCTCACATTGCTTAAATTGGGATATATTGCTATAGCTTCAAATCCTGAGAAGCTGTTGAAGATGTGTAGGTGATTATGCATGGCATGCCAGCTCCTCTTGCTGCCTGTAGTCCAATCACGATATCTTCAACAACCAAACATTCATTTCCATGTATTCCTAAAATCTTGGAAACTGTCGCATAAATGGATGGATCAGGTTTCTTCTGCTTCACATCGTCCTGTAAATTCATGCTGTATATTTTTTTCTAGTCTCCAACTGACAAGTATGGCCTGCAAGGAAACAATACGTAGCTTTCTACGTAAAATACATAGCCTTTAAATTAAAATACGTAGCTTTATAGGTTGAAATACGTAGCTTTCTAGTTAAAATACGTAGCTTTCTAGTTAAAATACATAACTTTCTAATTAAAATACATAGCTTTCTGCTTAAAATACCTCAACAGCTACGAATAATAATAAGATACAGACATCTAGAATTAAACATTCATTCTACACAGTTGTTGCTACAAGGTACCAATTATCAACCATAAGCTACCAATTATGCTTCCATATACGTATTTTATGATTCCAAATATACGAATTATGCATCAGAATCTACGAATGATAATTACGCAGACTATGTAACATACATGAATTGAGTTTTAAATAAAAGTACCAATTATCAACCAAAAGCTACTAATTTTTGCCACAAGTACAAATTATCAACCATAACCTACTAATTATGCTTCCAGATAAGTACTTTATGGCAGAGTGTTCGAGTTGATTTAAGCTATAGCAAGACAGCTAGCACAGGCACAGTAACATCATAATTAAGCTACCTCTTCCTCCAATTGGGTTTTGGGTTCGGGTTCTTCAGTCAAGCTCGCTGCTTAGCTTTACGGTTGTTCCTGCCTACGGAATCTTCCATCCCAACTTCTCAAAATCGGATTCGAACTCGAAAACCGTGTTGGAAAAATTGTGTTTAGAATGTGTGAAGAAAATGGAGGTGCGCCTCATTTTGAGACCCAATTTGAGTGTGGAGAACACATCAAAATAAGTTGATAAAAATCGGATTAAAATACCTTGCAATGAGAGGTATGGAATCATTATAAACTTGCGGGGCGAGTAAACTTGCGGGGCAAGTAAACGTGCAGGGCAAGTCTCTGGACCACTATATAATAAGGGTCTGCGCTTCACTTAGAAACAAAAAAAACGCAAATAGCTCTCCTTCTCTTTCGTAGCAGTCAGTCAGTCGGTGTTGATAGCCAAAGACACAGAAAGGTTCGATCGGCAAAGCTTAGGGCTAAGACTGTTGTCGTGGATCGTTTTATCCTGGGAAGCATACTGCCAGAGAGACCCAAAGCACAGTAGGGCGGCAATCTTGCTTTAAGAACAGCGTCCAACGTGACTCAATCCTTCATTCGGTTTGCAATTGTTACAATTCAATTCATAATTTTTATGTTATGCAGTTAAATTGAATCTGTACTACCACTGTTGAATTTATTTGAATAGCAGCGTTGCATATCTATTTATTTAGTAACTTCATCGATATCTGTCTGTTATATCTGTACTGTGTACCCAACAATCTTAAAGTAAGATTTATTCGTTTGAAGTTACTAACAGATCTGCCTCTCTGTGTAGACAATGAATTCTGAACAAGGACAAAACAAACAGTCAGTGAACATGGAGGGTGTCCAGTTTCCTCCTCATGATGTTGCTGAGTCGGCTGCGACAACCCCAGTTGTGATGGCTACGGCCGGAATGGACCTGCGGGTCTAGTTCCAAATAACGCACTGGCAAAAGTGCCTGCTGCGGTGATGGTAGCTGAAAAGCCCGAAAAGTTCAATGGATAGAACTTTAAAACGTGGCAGCCGAAGATGCACTTCTATCTGACCCAACTAGGGTTTGCCCGGTATCTGACCGAGAACACTCCTATGGTTGTTGAGAATGAGACTGATCATCAAGTGCTCATGGCATACAATGCCTGGAAAGATGCTGAATATCTTTGCCGAAATTATGTGCTTAACAGCCTGAATGATGTGTTGTACAAGGTGTACTGCACGAAGACATCAGCTAAGGAACTTTGGGAGTCACTCGATCGAAAGTACCGAACCAAGAATGCTGGCTCCAAAAAGTACATTGTGGGGCGCTTACTCGAATTCAAGATGGTGGATTCGAAGACTGTGACCAATCAAGTGCAAGACCTGCAGCTGATCATGCATGAGTTGAACTCTGAGGGAATGAAGGTCAATGAACCATTCCAGGTTGCTGCAGTCATTGAAAAGCTACCTTCGAGGTGGAAGGACTTCAAGAATTACCTTAAGCACAAGCCTAAGGAAATGTGGGGGGAGGCTGTCTTGTCAGCTAATTATCTATTAAATCGGATACCCCGTAATAAGAAAGATAAATCTCCTTATGAATTATTTATAGGGAGAATGCCATCCTACGCACACCTGCGAGTGTGGGGGGGGGGGGGGTGTTTGGCCAAGGTAATGGCTCCCGGTCCTAAAAGAATGAAAATAGGACCAAAGACAATTGATTGTGTGTTTATTGGATATGCACCGAATAGTACTGTGTATAGATTTCTCGTATATGAATCAAAAAATCCTGATATACACAAAGACACCATTATCGAGTCTAAGACTGCTTCGTTCTTTGAACAAGTGTTTCCTTATAAATCTGAGAAATTGAGACCGAGTTCACCTGAAGAGATAGGCGAAGAACTTACCGAAAGGTCTCAACAACAAGAAGAAGAAGTATTCGAGGAGAATACGAATTTAGAGGAACCTAGACGAAGCAAAAGAGCTAGGGTTGAAAATTCCTTTAGACCTGATTTTATAACCTTTATGGTCGAGGCAGGGCCTCGTACATATGATGAAGCAATTCGCTCGGTTGAAGGTCCTTTATGGAAAGAAGCTATAAAAAGTGAACTAGATTCCATTATGCAAAATCATACATGGGAGCTAGTTGATATTCCTCATGGATGTAAACCACTTGACTCTAAGTGGATCTTTACAAAGAAACTGAAAGTAGACGGTACTATTGAAAAATACAAGGCGAGACTTGTGATCAAAGGATATAGACAGAAGGAGGGTCTAGACTACTTTGATACATTCTCCCCTATGACGCGGATCACATCCATTAGAATGATAATTGCCATTGTAGCATTGCGCAATTTAGAACTTTATCAAATGGATGTGAAGACTGCTTTCTTAAATGGAGACCTTGAGGAAGAAATATATATGGAACAACCTGAGGGTTGTAGAGCGCCAGGACAAGAGAGAAAAGTGTGTAAACTCGTCATGTCTCTCTATGGTCTGAAACAAGCGTCAAAACAGTGGCATGAGAAATTTGACAAAGCAATGTTGTCAAACGGATTCAAAATCAACGAGTGTGACAAATGTATATACATCAAAAACACTGAACACGGATATGTGATTTGTTTATATGTCGACGATATACTCATTGTAGGAAGCAATGAAACATTGGTGAAGTCCACTAAGGCCATATCAAACTCTAAGTTTGATATGAAAGACATGGGTCGAGCTGATGTAATTTTAGGGATTAAAATTACGAGAACGTCAGATGGATTTGTTTTAAGCCAATCACATTATGTTGATAAAATTTTGGACAAATTTGGAAAAGAGAGTCAAGGAGTATGTTGGACTCCTATAGAAATGACTCAATACCTGTCTAAAAACAAAGGAGAGAGCATCTCCCAATTAGAGTACTCAAAAGTGATAGGCAGTCTAATGTACTTAATGAATTGTACTAGACCTGATATTGCCTATACCGTGAGCAGACTGGCCAGATATATGAGTAATCCAGGAACGATACACTGGAATGCTATCGTGAGAATACTGAAGTATTTACGAGCTACTCGCAATTATGGTCTTCACTATACCAGATATCCTGAAGTTATTGAAGGATACACTGACGCAAGCTGGATATCTGATATACAAGACTCGAAGGCCACCAGTGGATATGTATTCAGTCTCGGAAGTGCGGCCGTGTCGTGGAAATCCTCTAAACAAACATTGATAACCAGTTCCACGATGGAAGCTGAGTTCGTGGCATTAGATAAATGTGGTGAAGAAGCAGAGATGTTAAGAAATTTTGTAGAGGATATTCCTGAATGGAAAAACCCAGTGCCACTGATGGACCATAATTATACGAATCAAAAACACAGTAAAACCCACCAAATTAGACTGTTGGTCTATTTAACTTCTACTTGTTAGTTCCGATTTATTTCTACAGGGTATTTTGGACTCTAGAGAGAAAACACGCTAAGGAGGAGTTTTTAAGCGGAAAATGAAGAACGAGTCATTCCAGGTCACGACCATGCTACACTCAAAATCAGCCTTAACATCCTTCATGGAACCCACTTGGAATCACTCAAATATTCTAGAACCGTCGGCAAATGGACAAGAACGCAAGGCAAAAGCACCGAGCCCGGTAAAGGCCAAACAAGGGCAATTTCATCGGATTTGAGATTTCGACCATGTTCCAAGCGGAATTTGGCTTAGGTTCCTTCTTGAGATCATCTTAGAATGACATTTTCATTCAAAATACACTCTCCAAAATCCAAGAAGCTCCGGCCAAAGCTCCGGTCAGATCCAGTCAAACCGATGACTTTTGTGAAGAGGTTACAAGCTTCTAGAAGGGATGCTCCTCCTCACATGGAGGGACACATGGAGGCTCCTCCTCCTCTCCTCCCATAGCAGCCGGCGGCTTTCCTATTCACCCCATGTGGCACCTCCTCCTTGCTCCTCCCTCCTCCTCCCTTGGATCAAAATGCACATGGCTTCATCTCATCCATCCATCTTCATTCCCTTAGCCTATAAATATGAGGCTTCTCCTCCTCATTTGTATCACCACCACCACAACAATTCACTTATCTCTCTAGAATTTTGGGCACTAATCATGTAATATTAATCATGTAATATTACTTTGGGAATCAAAGCTTGATCCTTGGCGCTTCAACGGTTTTGTAAGTCTTCTTTTATTTATTTAATTGTCTTGCTAAACTATTGTTTATTTCCAAGTTCATAGTTATGATAACCATTGCCATGATTAGTAGCTAAATTAATTATTCGGTTTAAGGGTGTGTACTTGTATTATAAATGTTTTAGACTTTACTCTTAGTATACCTTTATGTTCGATACTTGTTCTATGTGCCATATATAAAAGTTAGAATGTCTAAGGTCAAGTAAACCATTTGGAAATGTGACCATAGGGGTCCAAATTCGTAAACTCTTCCTTAGATATTCGTGATCACACTCGGGTAAGTGGACCATTTGGAAACTAGACCAAAGGGACCAAATGGATAAACTTATCTGAAGAGGTCGACTATTCTAAAAACCATTTAAAAACTGGGCCAAAGGGATTAAATGGACGCACTTACGGCTAAGATACTTCGAAAGGAGGAATTAGTTTTGCTTAGAACAAGTGTTTTAAATGATGTTGCAAGTCTTGTGCTAGGAATAGCCTCGATTCATCTTTGAACATTTAGCATGATCATGTCTTGCGCTAGAAATAGTTTCAATTCATCTTTGACCACTTGGTATGATCATTAGCGGTCGATGATAAACAATTATAATACAAGGCCCCTAAAACCGAATACTTTCCTCACAGTCCATTATCAATTATTGTAATTTACTTTCAGTTTCCAAAACACTCAAACCCAACCCCCAACTGTATTTACTTTCGTGACAATCCTGTAAAAACAACTAATCCACACTGACTCCCTTGGGTTCGACCCCTACTTACCACTTGCTACCCAGTAGTTAAGTCGCGAGTAGCGGACTTATAAATTTATTTGCACAAATCGCTTTGACGACGAGCGGTTCTGTCAAATTGGCGCCGTTGCCGGGGAGTTGTGCATCGGAATAGTTGTTCTATTTTTTTCGTTTTTCTTTTATAATGCAATTCACCAAGTCGTACTACTACGGAATGGAACCTTGGAACAATGCGGAGTTTTCCCCACCACCCTTCGAACTTGAAATCCGCGAGAAGATCAACAAAATAACGCAATCCCGGGACGAAACATTGGATGAGTACTTATGGTACTTCGATTCCATTGTGACGAGCTGCCCGCACCATGGATTCACCAATTTCGATCTTCAAACAAAGTTTCTCTGTGGAATGTTGCCACATGAGTGGGACCAGCTAAATAATGCAGCAGGAGGATCAATGTGGGACTTAACCGAGGATGATCTTTGGAAATTAATAAACGATTTGGCCGCGAGGTCAAGACCAAGCCAAGATCAGGCCGAGCCAATCGAGGACGGTATAACGGAGCTGGCATCTAGCATCCAGCAGTTGGACAACACGATGCAACAAATCAGGGCCAAAACTGAACTATGGGCGGCAGAAAAGGAGCTGGCAGCTAGCACCCAGCAATTGGCCACAGACATGCAGCAATTGAGTGCATTGATGCACCAATTCACGGCTGAACCCGAGGAGCCGACTGAGGATGAGGACCCGCAAATAACCGAAGAAGAACTGCCCCAATCAGACCCGGTCCTTATCACCAATCCATCCGAGGAAATCACTATCCTAACTGCCGAACCTACAGAAGTCCCGAACCTCACTGCTGAAGCGGCCGAAGAAATCAAGCCAGGCCCGGTACTTGCGCTCGAAGCACCCGAGGAAGTCCCGGACCTCATTGCCGAACTGTCCGAGAAAGACCTAATCCTCACTGTCGGAGCACCTGAAACAGACCTAGTCCTCATGGTCGAAGTGCCTCAACTCAAACCTTCGTATTTTATGCCGATCATAGCCACCGAAGATCATATAATCAATGACGATGCGGTACAAGGGGAGTTGGAGGTAGAGCATGAGCCAAAAAAGCCGACAAAGGAAATCTCTCTCGTCACAAGCCAAGAAAAACCACCCGGGAACTCAATCATTCCAAGACAACCATTCGTAGCTACCACCAAGAAGAGGCCTCACATGGGAACATGCCTGTGGTCGCCGATGTTTGAAGGCACAAAACCCAAATTCCAAACTCGCGAAAGTGACAACTATTCAAACATGAAGAGGCGGCAAAGGCATGGGCTGAAAGAATGGAAACCCGGAAGGAGTAACAAGCAAGCACGACGCATTGGACCAGCAGCTATGGTCAAGGAAACCTCACCCTCTCGGAGCAAAAGGGCTGCCGAGAAGAAGTTTGACCTCACTCACCCTTGGGATCCGACCTTATGATCCATGATTGAGGTACTGTCGAGCCAACGACGTTAAACAAGTGCACTGGTCAGGAGGTAACCCGACACTATCTTACTTTCTGCACTTTATTTTCTGTCTTTTTATTTTCTGTCTTTAGTTTTTATCAATAAGTCGCTCTCACCCACTTGGTGCATAGAAGATTTGACTATTTAGGAATCGGACTTGGGTGCAACATTAAGCCAGTCAGGGCTACGCTCAGAGTTCAAGGCCCCAGCCGAACTCCCTCGATTATCCAGCCTCGTGCCATGTCGATTCACTCGACACCTTAAAGGGAGTTTGTTCTTTCCTTTTCCTTAATATCATTTCCTTCTCGTATAACATCTGCTTGCATGGCTTTTGAACTAAGTAGTGCTGAAAGGCACGACTTCGTTCAAAAGTGTGGGGTGAGAACTGCATGTGTGCATAGTAAACATGTTTTTCTTTTTCTTTTTCTTTTAGTAGTATCTTTTTGAAAATATGAACTTGAGAATGTGAAAAAGATAGACCAAAATTCATGCATTAACCTTGTGAAAATTCAACTGTTTAAAAACTTAGAATGTAACTTTCCATTTGTCCTTTGTGCTGAGATAACTAGGGATGTGGAGTTGACATAAACTGCCCTAGAGAGGCTTGGCAAGCAATCAAAGGATCAGATCAAACTATATGGTTTTCGAAGTCAGTGGAGGCTGCACTTCAGGTTTCGGTGAATAATTGAAGTCAACTCTGCCTTGAAGCATCTATGTAAAAGGCAAGGACGGGAATCAAACCGTCCTCTCTCTAGTCAAAATAGCCGAGAAAATAGATGAGCGACCCTCATCTTGACCCGCGCAAAACGACGAAGACGAGAGGAGCGGGGAGGTATTTCCATATGCTCGCGGGCGATGATTGGACCTCCCAAGAAGGCTTGAGAAAATGGACTAGCAAGTCACAAAGACGCAAAAAGCTCGAAGAAGCAAATCAAGAGGCCTCAGGCCCAAAATTGTGAAGGTTTTAACCGAACAAAAGTGAAGAACTCAAAGCGTCAAATCAAAGGCCAAAGGCCAATTCACTACAAAAAGCAGTCCCTCGCCAAAAGTAATCAAAGTACTCAACTCACTGAAACCCGAATCGAATCACGTGCTAGAGAAAGCTACAAGAAAACCATATAGTGCGAGACGATCCCAAGATTGCAGTCCAGGAGCCTAAAAAGGGCTATCTCCCGAAACATCCAATATAATTTGCATCTCGGCACGAAGGTACACGTATCAAGTTACTTCTACTTATTTACACAGTTTAATTTAGTAATAAGTAGTAATGCATGAACTAGGATAAATCTAGTTCATAGTCTCACTTTCATATTCAAAGTTTTTACATGGATTGTGTGCACGCCCTTGAATAACATTGTTCGGGACGAACAACTAAAAGTGTGGGGTAATCTGATGGACCATAATTATACGAATCAAAAACACAGTAAAACCCACCAAATTAGACTGTTGGTCTATTTAACTTCTACTTGTTAGTCCCGATTTATTTCTACAGGGTATTTTGGACTCTAGAGAGAAAACACGCTAAGGAGGAGTTTTTAAGCGGAAAATGAAGAACGAGTCATTCCAGGTCACGACCATGCTACACTCAAAATCAGCCTTAACATCCTTCATGGAACCCACTTGGAATCACTCAAATATTCTAGAACCGTCGGCAAATGGACAAGAACGCAAGGCAAAAGCACCGAGCCCGGTAAAGGCCAAACAAGGGCAATTTCATCGGATTTGAGATTTCGACCATGTTCCAAGCGGAATTTGGCTTAGGTTCCTTCTTGAGATCATCTTAGAATGACATTTTCATTCAAAATACACTCTCCAAAATCCAAGAAGCTCCGGCCAAAGCTCCGGTCAGATCCGGTCAAACCGATGACTTTTGTGAAGAGGTTACAAGCTTCTAGAAGGGATGCTCCTCCTCACATGGAGGGACACATGGCGGCTCCTCCTCCTCTCCTCCCATAGCAGCCGGCAGCTTTCTTATTCACCCCATGTGGCACCTCCTCCTTGCTCCTCCCTCCTCCTCCCTTGGATCAAAATGCACATGGCTTCATCTCATCCATCCATCTTCATTCCCTTAGCCTATAAATATGAGGCTTCTCCTCCTCATTTGTATCACCACCACCACAACAATTCACTTATCTCTCTAGAATTTTGGGCACTAATCATGTAATATTAATCATGTAATATTACTTTGGGAATCAAAGTTTGATCCTTGGCGCTTCAACGGTTTTGTAAGTCTTCTTTTATTTATTTAATTGTCTTGCTAAACTATTGTTTATTTCCATGTTCATAGTTATGATAACCATTGCCATGATTAGTAGCTAAATTAATTATTCGGTTTAAGGGTGTGTACTTGTATTATAAATGTTTTAGACTTTACTCTTAGTATACCTTTATGTTCGATACTTGTTCTATGTGCCATATATAAAAGTTAGAATGTCTAAGGTCAAGTAAACCATTTGGAAATGTGACCATAGGGGTCCAAATTCGTAAACTCTTCCTTAGATATTCGTGATCACACTCGGGTAAGTGGACCATTTGGAAACTAGACCAAAGGGACCAAATGGATAAACTTATCTGAAGAGGTCGACTATTCTAAAAACCATTTAAAAACTGGGCCAAAGGGATTAAATGGACGCACTTACGGCTAAGATACTTCGAAAGGAGGAATTAGTTTTGCTTAGAACAAGTGTTTTAAATGATGTTGCAAGTCTTGTGCTAGGAATAGCCTCGATTCATCTTTGAACATTTAGCATGATCATGTCTTGCGCTAGAAATAGTTTCAATTCATCTTTGACCACTTGGTATGATCATTAGCGGTCGATGATAAACAATTATAATACAAGGCCCCTAAAACCGAATACTTTCCTCACAGTCCATTATCAATTATTGTAATTTACTTTCAGTTTCCAAAACACTCAAACCCAACCCCCAACTGTATTTACTTTCGTGACAATCCCGTAAAAACAACTAATCCACACTGACTCCCTTGGGTTCGACCCCTACTTACCACTTGCTACCCAGTAGTTAAGTCGCGAGTAGCGGACTTATAAATTTATTTGCACAAATCGCTTTGACGACGAGCGGTTCTGTCAGCCACCAATATGTTTATATTGTGATAACCAATCAACAATTAGTAGGGCACCGAATGTCATGTATAATGGTAAGTCTAGACACATACGTCGTAGACACAATACCATTCGACAACTTCTCTCATCCGGAGTCATAAGCATTGACTTCGTGAGGTCCAAAGAAAACATAGCGGATCCGTTAACCAAATGGTTAAACAGGGACCAAGTAGATAAGACGACAAAGGGAATGGGACTGAAGCCTTTTGATTATTAATATCAAAACATAGGCTTAAGCCCTTTTGGAAATAAAGTCGAGGCAACGGAAAACCCTACCATGATGACTGGAGATCCCAAGAACTTGGTTCAAAGGGACCACCTAACTGCTAAGACTACGAGGTCACTGTGGGGGTAACACCCCAGTCCTATTCCCAGATCAAACAGTGACTCCCGCACGAGGCTAAGCTTGATGCTTTTAATGATTCTAGCAATTTGAATAGTGAGATTCAAATGGGTAACGCGGGTTTACTTAAGAAAGAATCACCTATGTGAGAGAGAAGTGGGGTCGCTTCAAAGGAGAATTCAAAGGGCTTAATTCTTTAGAAACTCTTGCAGAACCAGGAATGGGGAGTCATGGCAAAAAATGAACCCACCAGTAAGAACCAAGTATGGTCAGGAAGATATCTGTGGGAGACATGGCTTTTGTTTACATTATAAGACGAACAGTTCAAGGACAATCACGTCTACTGAATAGTCAGTAAAGAGAACATGTTTTCCCAAGGGAAGGTTCAAGGGCGCTGCCTACCTATCCTAAGCAGGTATCAACCGTAGAAGCTATCACCACATAGAGTCGAGTCATAATTATCGATTTTTATTGTTTTATGTTTTATCGTTTTATCGTTTTAGTACTCGATTTTCTTCATGTGGGGGATTGTTGGAAAAATTGTGTTTAGAATGTGTGAAGAAAATGGAGGTGCGCCTCATTTTGAGACCCAATTTGAGTGTGGAGAACACATCAAAATAAGTTGATAAAAATTGGATTAAAATACCTTGCAATGAGAGGTATGGAATCATTATAAACTTGCAGGGCAAGTAAACGTGCAGGGCAAGTAAACTTGCTGGGCAAGTCTCTGAACCACTATATAATAAGGGTCTGCGCTTCACTTGGAAACAAAAAAAAACGCAAACAGCTCTCCTCCTCTTTCGTAGTAGTCAGTCAGTCGGTGTTGATAGCCAAAGACACAGAAAGGTTCGATCGGCAAAGCTTAGTGCTAAGACTTTTGCCGTGGATCGTTTTATCCTGGGAAGCATACTGCCAGAGAGACCCAAAGCACAGTAGGGCGGCAATCTTGCTTTAAGGACAACGTCCAACGTGACTCGATCCTTCATTCGGTTTGCAATTGTTACAATTCAATTCATAATTTTTATGTTATGTAGTTAAATTGAATTTGTACTACCACTGTTGAATTTATTTGAATAGCAGCGTTGCATATCTATTTATTTAGTAACTTCATCAATATATGTCTGTTATATCTGTACTGTGTACCCAACAAACCGTAACTGGGTGGCAGCTTGGCTCGGGAGTGGAGATATTGTTCCATTCTTCAGTCAGCAAATCGAATGCCAGAATCCGATATCGTCCTACCAGAAGATGCAAACTCAAATTTACTGCAACCATGGGCGAATCCAGAACGATCCACTCTTCTTTGTAAAGTTTATGCAACCGAATCTCCTTCCCAAGCTCTCTCCACTTCCCCGGCTTCTCTGAATCATTGGTCGCTCGATTAGATCCGGAGGGTTTTCGATTTGGCAATCAACGAGATTTAGGTTTTGATAGAATTTCCATTCTAACTAAATTAACCCCAGAAAGTAGATAGCGGAAGGATTATGTTGATTTTGAAAATTAAGGTATATAATTTTGAGTCCGGTTCCCGTGAGAAGGGGATATTTGGTGAGAAATGAAAACAGATCTGGACCATACATTTAGTCTGATCTATGACGTATATTAAACCCGTTATTCATCATTAAACACGATTAAATAATTGTTAAAGGGTAATTTCGTAATAAAATTCTCGACGATTCATCGTCGTGAATGGCGACGCCTCAGCGATGTGAACGGAGTCTTGGTGACTCGGTGACGACTCGCAATTGGGATCGCTACGCCATCGTGCAACATAGCAAAACTCTGTCAGACGCTACCGAAGAAAAACCAGTCCAATCCGATTTCCATGGGGAAGATGAAGTGTCGCGCGCCCGACGCTCACATTAAGTTCTCCGCGCCCAAAGAAGACATTAACTTGTTAATGTCTTCTTTGAGCGCGACGTTAATGTCTTGTTTGGGCGCGGCTTACTTGAGATGCTATGCATTATTCTTTGAAAAGCTACGCATTTTGATATCTTTTACTACAAATAGTATGCTACGAATTTTGTATGTAATTGCTACGAATTTTTTATGTAATTGCTATGCATTTCAGTCGTTAAGCACCTAAACATGACTGCTACGAATTTTGTATTAAATTGCTACGCATTTTAGTCGCAAAGGCACCAAAACATGATTGCTACGAATTTTGTATGTAATTGCTACGCATTTTAGTTGTAAAAGCACCAAAACATGATTGCTACGCATTATAATTTGTAGTAATTACATACAAAATTCGTAGTATACTATTTGTAGTAAAAAGATATCCAAATGCGTAGCTTTTCGAAAGATAATGCGTAGCTTTTCAAGGGATAATGCGTAGCTTTTCAAAGGATTATGTGTAGCATTTCCACAATGATCCGCGTTTTCCACGCTCACATTAAGTCACCCGCGCCCAAAGAAGACATTAACAAGTTAATGTAAACGTTGTGTGCGGCCTTAATGTAAAGGCTGGGCAAAAGGGGACCCCGATTACTATTCATCTGTCGAACACAAACGCAAAAATTGACTGCTGTCGCCTGTGAGAGGAATGAACGGCGATGAGTTTGTGACACCTCCGAACGCCGAACGTCGGGAAGATTGATTATGATTAGGTTAATCCAATTACTAATTTACCCTTTGACCGTAATTAAAACGCGATTGTGCGAATAAGTTAGCGTTGATTAACAACCATTAGATTAATAATCTAATGGTCATTAAGAGTTCTCATTTCTCATAAAAGATGTCACTTCTCATGTGATCTTAATCCTATAATTTTGGCTGTTGATTCAAAAAATGAATGGTCCAGATTAATTCTTATTTCTCACCAAAAACTCATTTCTCACCAGATCTCAACCCTAATCATTTATTATTATGTGATGGATGTCTTAATAAAAAATATTATTATTATGTATTAAACATGGTTCATATACAATATTTTGACTTGTTTGTAAAACTTTCGTTACCTTATTTTTTTACGCAATTTTATTATTGTACATGTCTACATCTCATCGTACAATTAGGTCATTTGATGTGGTTGTATGAACAAAAGCTTAATTATAGCATTTATTTTTGAAATTTATATATTTAAAGATTTATGTTATAAATTAAGGTAAAATTAGCAATTTATTGTATAAATTTTAACAATTTAAAAATATATTGGTTTATAGAATTTATCATTAGATCGAACCAAACACTTTGAACAAAAATATATATTTAAATTAAACGAAATACATATGTACTCGAGTTAAAAGTACTTATGTAATATGTTCAAGATGTATTCGTGTAGTGCTTGAATTGTATGAGATGTAAACCCACAATGGAAAAAAAAATTAAACCAAATACAAAAGTTTTCTTGATTTTGGTGTATATTGTGTAAATGATATTTGCAATCTAATCCAAAATCTAACATTTGACTATCTAATCCAAAATCTAACATTTGACTGTCTTTTATAAATTTTAACAGAGAAAGGATCTGATACAAAGCTCAAATTACTGTACAAAATACAAAATCATCTCAACCCTTCATTTTATTATTTGGATGACCAGGATTAATTGAGTATAAATATGTTTAAATTCAAATTTTAATGTGAACAGGTGCAAATATGATATACCATTAACATATTATTTGTCCATATCGATAACCACCAGATCTGGCCTCTTCAAATCAAAACCCTAAGAATTTCTTTTGGTTTAATTTTTTAGTAACGAGATTCAATTCATCACATTCGTGCGACTTCGTCGAAAATGTTGGTAAGGTTTTTGTTGAAAAAGCTCCGCGGCTGCAAACAAACCTACAAACCAGCAGGTCAAAACACCAGTCACAAGCTCTGAACAGGAAGTCTTCCGGTGTGGCCATCCCGCAATGTTATGGCGCCCGCTTGAGACAGTGTACTGGCCATGGATAAAACTCATTTTAACTAACCCATTGATAAATCCTCTTCGCGTATGACTTAAATCCACTTCAAAAGCAAAACCCATATCTGTAATTTAGTTAACAACTACCAAATACAATTACCAAACCCAAGGCGTAGGAAGCTAGCTGAGTTTTCCCACAATGTTATGCCGTCCAAATACTCCTACAAGCCGTGGAGAAAAAAATATGGATGAATTCTTAACGAATTATAGTCCAATGGAGACGAATTATGTCATAGTTCGTCACAATTGGACTATAACTCGTCAAGAATTCTGACAAATTGTAGTACACTTCGACGAATAATGCTATAATTCGTCAAATGTAAACTAAAATTCATCCATAATTCGGCAGTATCATTGTATAATTAGTCATGACATTTTATAATTCGTCATAACCAATATAGTTCGTCATGACCATTTTCGAATTATTCTTTTCGAAAACTGTCAATAGCATTTTGGGTTGAGTTCCATTAATGTCGAAGATGATCCAGAGTGTGAACAACTGAGTTCGACGAAATTTTACTCCTTCAATTTGATCGATTAAGTCCGATTTCTTATTCCGATTTTAGGGAAAAGAAATCGTATTGATTTTCCCAATCGGTTTCTATTGTACGTGATTTTAGGGGAAAATGAAACCGTATTGATTTTCAAATTAGCAGATTGATATGCTGAAAAAATCGGAGCTTTCTGGAGGTTAGGTTTCACGGGGTAGATGATGATGATGAACAGTAATGAGAGAGAAAAGAAAGGAAAATCATGTCTATTTTACCCTTAATGAGCTTATTAATAGAGATTGAAATAATTTAATTTGTGTTTATCCCTAATTAATAGGGACCCTTGGATTTACCTGATCAAGGGTCTCAATTACTTTGTATTTTGTACAGTATTTGGGCTTTGCATCAGATCTGGCCTCATTTCAATAGTACTAACAAGAGTTTGTAAAATGATGGTAGTTCATACCACCCTTTTGTACTTTTCCTTACAATCGAAGTCGGGTAAAGTTCATATAAAACCCAACTTTTTAAATATAAAATATAAACCTCTATAAAGTTGACATGTGTACAAACTTTTAAAAAAATTTGTAATTTAAACCAGGGGCAATATACTCTTTTCGGTTTTTCATAATTAATTTTAATTTAATTTAGACCTTTGCTGCTTTAAAAGAATGCCGGGGACAAATGAAAAATTCGATGGAGGACTCCTCTATATCGTTATGTAGCTCACTCAAAGCCCTAAAACTCTCTAGTTCACACCTAGAGCAGACAAGATCGTTTAAAAGGTCGAAACACAAGTGAAAGTCATTAACATCACAATGGCATATTAGACCTTCACTTTTTTCAAATGAGCGCCGGGAGCAAATGAAAAATCCGATGAAGGTGAACTATATATCGTTGTGTAGTTAACTCAAAGTCCTATAACTTTTTATTCACAATGAGAGCAAACGAGGTAGTTTAGAAGGTCGAAACACTAGTGAAGGCATGCTGTTTAGACTTAATGCATAATGTTCAGACTTAATTGAAACCACATATGACATATAGACCTTTGTTGTTTCAAATGAGTGCTGGGAGCAAATGAAAAATCTGATGGAGGCAAACTATATATCGTTGCGCAGCTAACTCAATGCCCTACAACTCTCTAGTTCAGCCCCAAAAGATGACAAGGTCATTTAAAAGATCGAAACACAAGTGAAAGCTTAATGCTCTGAATTAATGCATAATATTCAGACATATGGCACCACAAATAGCATATTAGACCTTAGTTATTTCAAATGAGTGCTGAGAGCAAATGCCAAATCCGATGGATGCCAACTATATATCGTTGCGTAGCTAACTCAAAGTCCTACAACTTTGTAGTTTACACCGGCGGACGAGATCGTCTAAAAGGTCAAAAAAAGAGTCAAGGAATAATGTTTAGACTTAATGTATAATATTCAGACTTAATTGGCACCACAAATGGCATATTAGACTTTTGCTCATTTAAATGAGTGTCGGGAGCAAACAAAAATTTCGGTGGAGGCAACAGATATATCGTTGCGTAGCTCACACAAAGTCCTACAACTCTTTAGTTCATGCTGTGAGCAGACGAGGTCATTTAGAAGGTCGAAACAAGAGTGAAAGCGTAATGTTCAGACTTAATGCATAATGTTCACACTTAATTTGCACCACAAATGGCATATGAGACCTTTGTTGTTTCAATTGAGTGTAAGGAGTAAATGCGAATCCCAATAGAGATGAGCTATATATCGATGCGTAGCTAACTCAAAGCCCTACAACTCTCTAGTTCACACTGAGAGCAGGCGAGATCCTTTAAAAGGTCGAAACACGAGTGAAAGCTTAATGTTCAGACTTAATGAATAATGTTCAGACTTAATTTGCATCACATATGGCATATTAGACCTTTGTTGTTTCAATTGAGTGCTGAGAGCAAATAAAAATTCGATAGAGGCAAGCTATATGTTGTTGCGTAGCTAACTGAAAGCTCTACAACTCTCTAGTTCACACCAAGAGCTGACGAGGTCGTTTAGAAGGTCGAACCATGAATGAAAACGTAATTTTCACACTTAATGCATAATGTTCATACTTAATTTAAGCCACAAATGACATATTAAACCTTTGTTGTTTCAATTGAGTGCTGGGAGCAAATGAAAAACCCAATAGAGGCTAGTTATATATCGTTGCATAGCTAACTCAAAGATAGACAACTCTCTAGTTTATACCAAATGTAGACGAGGTTGTTTAGAGGGTCGAAACATGAGTGAAAGCTTAATGTTCAGACTTAGTGCTAAATGTTCAGACTTAATTGGAACCACAAATGGCATATTGGACCTTTGTTGTTTCAATTGTGTGCTGGGAGCAAATGAAAAAATCGATAGAGGTAAGCTATATATCTTTGCGTAGCTAACTCAAAGCTCTACAACTCTCTAGTTCACACCGAGAGCAGACGAGAGGTCGTTTAGAAGGTCGAAACACGAGTGAAAGCTATGTTCAGACTTAATGCATAATGTTCTGACTTTTAATTGGCACCACAATTGGCATATTAGACCTTTGTTGTTTCAATTGAGTGTTAGGAGCAAATGAAAAATTTGATAGAGGCAAGCTATATATAGTCGCATAGCTAACTCAAAGCTTGACAACTCTCTAGTTCACAACGAGAGCAAGTTTATGGAGTGAGTGGGAATTTGGGCCTCCTCGCCCGAGAGGCGGGGCAGCTACCAAAGCGCTAAAGGAAGAGCTTGTAAGAGCTAAGGAAGAGGCTGCAAAAAAAGTTGCTGAGTTTGAGGTTATGCTGAAGGCTCTTGAAGAAATGCTGCGAGGGGCTGCTTTTGGACATGGGGGTAATGCTTCTGATGGTGTGAGTTTTGCTCTCCAAGTTAAATTAATTTTAGTTAAATTTCAGTTCAAATGGACATGCCCTAATACGTGCTAGAGAATTCAAGTTTCAATAACACAAAGACCTTATAAAGATCTTAGTGTTTCAAATTGTGCATTGTCAAGGGGCTTGGTGAAAATATCAGCCAAAAGTTTGAATAAAATTAAATTATATAATGAATATATATTTAAAGGGAAAAATACAAAATGGGGTGGTGAACTATCATTCATTTCCAATATTTTGTCTGAACTATCTAAATTTCTAAAAAAGGCTGAACTATCAATAATTTTCCAAATCAGTGATATTGTCTAACCCCGTTAAAGATTTCCGTAACGGCGTTACGATTCCGTTAACACCGTTTGTTAATAACATTGGAAAAAATTAAAAAAAATGAAAAAATGTTCTATTTTTTAATAAAAACTGTATAAGAAATTCAAAATAATAATATATATTGGAAAATTTTAAAATTTATAAAAAATTTAAATGTTTATAAAAAACTTTCAAAAAATTTCAAAAGTTTAAAAAATTATGATAAATTATTTATGGGTTTGGATCAAATACAAACCATAATTATAAATAAAAACTATAAACCCACAAAAAATTTGACACGTGTCAAAATGAACCAATCAAAATTCAGCCAAACTTTCTTCACGTCAGGGTTCTTTTTGTAAATAATAAAAATACACGGGACTTATTTATAAATATATAAAAGATAGGAGGGGTATAATCGTCCTAAAATTCGCTACAGTAAAATTCGAATTTTGCTACAGTACGTTTTTAAGTCTGATCATCATGGTTAAGTCTGAACATTAAGAATAAATTTTGACTTTTGCTACAGTAAAATTGACTTTTACTGTATAAATTTTGACTATCGTTACAGTAATGATCAGACTTAAAAAAATAATGATCAGACTTAAACCAGTAATGACCAGACTAAAAAAACAATGATCAGACTTAAAAAAACAATGATCAGACTTAAAAATAATAATGATGAGACTTAAACCAGTAATAATCAGACTTAAAAACAATGATCAGTCTTAAACCATTAACGACCAGACTTAAAAAACAATGATCAGACTTAAAAAAACAATGACTAGACTAAAAAAATAATGATGAGACTTAAATCAGTAATGATCAGACTTAAAAACAATGATCAGACTTAAACCATTAATGACCAGACTTAAAAAAATAATGATCAGCTTAAAAAAATAATGAACATACTAAAAATAATAATTAACAAACTTAAACCATTAATGATCAGACTTAAAAAAAAATGATCATTGCGGCTTTTTTTTAAGTCTGATCATTAAGTTTTTTAAGGCTGATAATTAAGTCTTTTAAGTCTGATCATTAAGTCTTTTAAGTTTGATTATTGTCTATTTTTAAGTCTGATCATTATGTCTTTTAAGTCTGATCACTGCTTCTTTTTAAGTCTGATCATTACCATTTTTTAAGTCTGATCATTAAGTATTTTTAGTCTGATTATTGGCTATTTTTAAGTTCGATCATTAAGTCTTTTAAGTCTGACCATTGCTTCTTTTTAAGTCTGAACATTACCATTTTTAAGTCTGATCATTGAGTTTTTTTAGTCTGATCATTGGCTATTTTTAAGTCTGATCATTAAGTCTTTTAAGTCTGATCATTGCTTCTTTTTAAGTCTGAACATTATCATTTTTAAGTCTGATCATTAAGTCTTGTTAGTCTGATCATTGGCTATTTTTAAGTCTGATCATTAAGTCTTTTAAGTCTGATCATTGCTTCTTTTTAAGTCTGAACATTACCATTTTTAAGTCTGATCATTAAGTATTTTTAGTCTGATCATTGGCTATTTTTAAGTCTGATCATTAAGTTTTTAAGTCTGATCATTGCTTCTTTTTAAGTATGATCATTACAATTTTAAGTCTGATCATTAAGTATTTTTAGTCTGATCATTGGCTATTTTTAAGTCTGATCATTAAGTTTTTAAGTCTGATCATTGCTTCTTTTTAAGTATGATCATTACCATTTAAAGTCTGGTCATTAAGTATTTTTAGTCTGATCATTGGCTATTTTTAAGTCTGATCATTAAGTCTTTTAAGTCTTATCATTGCTTCTTTTTAAGTCTGACCATTACCATTTTTAAGTCTGATCATCAAGTATTTTTAGTTTGATCATTGGCTATTTTTTAGTCTGATCATTAAGTTTTTAAGTCTGATCATTGCTTCTTTTAAGTATTATCATTACCATTTTTAAGTCTGATCATTAAGTATTTTTAGTCTGATCATTGGCTATTTTTAAGTCTGATCATTAAGTTTTTAAGTCTGATCATTGCTTTTTTTAAGTATGATCATTACCATTTTTAAGTCTGATCATTAAGTATTTTTAGTCTGATCATTGGCTATTTTTAATTCTGATCATTAAGTTTTTAAGTCTGATCATTGCTTCTTTTTAAGTATGATCATTAAGTATTTTTAGTCTGATCATTGGCTATTTTTAAGTCTGATCATCAAGTTTTTAAGTCTGATCATTGCTTCTTTTTAAGTATGATCATTACCATTTTAAGTCTGGTCATTAAGTATTTTTAGTCTGATCATTGGCTATCTTTAAGTCTGATCATTAAGTCTTTTAAGTTTGATCATTGCTTCTTTTTAAGTCTGACCATTACCATTTTTAAGTCTGATCATTAAGTATTTTTAGTCTGATCATTTGCTATTTTTAAATCTGATCATTAAGTTTTTAAGTCTGATCATTGCTTCTTTTTAAGTATGATCATTACCATTTTTAAGTCTGATCATTAAATATTTTTAGTCTGATCATTGGCTAATTTTAAGTCTGATCATTAAGTTTTTAAGTCCGATCATTGCTTCTTTTTAAGTATGATCATTACCATTTTTAAGTCTGATCGTTAAGTATTTTTAGTCTGATCATTGGCTATTTTTAAGTCTGATCATTAAGTTTTTAAGTCTGATCATTAACAACTTTTGGACTAAATTGAAAATAACATTATTAGGTTTTATACCCATCCGTGTGAAATGACTATTATACCACTCCGTGTTTTCTCCGGGATTTCGACTAAAATGGGACACGTGTCGGCTTAATAAACGGTTTGTACCTGAACCGCACCCATTATTTATTAATAATTATCAAATACATTTATAGAATTTGAAAAATAATTTAACTAAATTAATATCTAACATTACAACAAACATAACAAGTTTAAGAAGATTTAAACGGTATTTTTCTCTAAATTAAGTTAATAGAACAACATTCACAAAATAACAATAACAATATAACATAAAAATATTCACAAAATATTGATAAAATTTATAATGTATACACCAAATAGTAATTGTAGTTCACAGCATAAAACTCCATTTATGAATTCGTATTCACACAAATAAAAATAAAAGACATAGTCGCAAAGAAAAAATTATGTTTAAATGAGTGTTGGAAGCAAATGAAAAATCTGATAGAGGCAATCTATATATAGTCGCGTAGCTAACTCAAAGCTCGACAACTCTCTAGTTCACAATGAGAGCAAGTTTCTGGAGTGAGTAGGAATTTTACGAGGCCTCCTCGCCCGAGAGGCGGGGCAGCTACCAAAGCGTTAAAGGAAGAGCTTGTAAGGGCTAAGGAAGATGCTGCAAAAAAAGATGCTGAGTTTGAGGATATGCTGAAGGCTCTTGAAGAAATGATGCGAGGGGGTCCTTCTTGACATGGGGGTAATGCTTCTGATGGTGCGAGTTTTGCTCTCCCAACTCTCTGAATACTTATGATGAATTTATGTGGTTTTATGATGTGGACAAGTTTTTCCATATAAATTGAATGATGGATGTCCAGCTATGTACTTTGTGAACTGTTTTATGTACTTATGAATCAGTTCTTTTGGTTGTCGTAGCAGATTTGTGTTACTATTACTAGCTGTACAAATATAACAGGGATGTTTTGCATTATCGTATGCGGATGTAAACAATTAAAAAAAATACCAATTCTTACGTGACAAGGAAAAGAACACAGTACTTCACTTAAATGACTGCCAATGCACACATTCATACTTACGTGACTGAAACAAGGACGTCATTTAATCTGTTCTACGTGACTGACATTATATAACACCACTTATACGACACACTTTGTGCAGTAAAATCAGTATTGACACCTTGTAAAAAATACACTTATGTGACACATGTAACGACTTACGTGTCACATTCAAGGTACTGTCACTTCGAATCTTATGCGACGCAACTTATGTGACTGGATCTTATGTGACTGCCATAAATCGCTATGCGACTAAAAACGTCCTTATGCGACTATTTTTGGTCAGTCACCTAAACGGTAATCTGGCATAGTGTGAAAGGGTTGGTCATTACAGCAGACATAAGGCCCAATTTGTGGTTTGGATTTCAATGTGACTGCATCAAATTTTCTTTCTTCGGGCGCTGCTGAAGGTAAAATATGCATTTGGGATTTAGCAAAGCTACTGCCCTACCGAGTCCTCACATTGTCCACCTCTCAAGGGAAGTGGTTGTGCACTTGTGCTGCACGAGCCAAGGTTTAATTTAAAAGGGGCTTTGATGGGTGCGGTGACACGTTTGTGGGTCTCCGGCTTCCCTGAGTCAACAGGCGCAGTGGATCTGCTGCCATATATACACTGCATGATTCTCTCAGGATGAAACCCTGAGTGGGTTTTAATGCAATGATCATGAGTTGGGTCTGATTTAATTTGGCTCGATTAGATGGATAACGGTTCAACCAGATTTGGAGAATCTTAATATGGAAGTTGACGAGAGATTGTCGCCTTACCAATGTGGAGGGAGCACCTCCTGCAATGAAGTGTTATACCACCTTATTGTTGGCTACGGTCGGGAATAGATTTGCGAGTCTTGTTCTAGGAATATACCCGCGGGTATAGTTCCAAACGGTAGAGTAGATTGAGTGCCCGTCGTAGTGCCTGACGAATTTGGATTAAGTATCCAAATGTCATTTCGGTTTCAAAGTATAAACGGAAAATTTACGTTGAAGCAAATGTGATGGTGGATCCTTTCATTGTATTGAAAGAGATGTAATAAAACCTATTAAATTTTTTATAGTGAGCTATGTGATTTGAAATATGGGGTGGTACAAAGTACTTTGTGACTTTCATTGAAGATAGTACAAAATGTTGTTACACATATTTGCTTACTAGCAAAGCTGTGACAATAGAAAAAAAATTGTCATGTGGTGTTAAATATCAACTTAAGAGGTTGAGTAGTAACTTGATGAGTTGAGAAAAGTGGTCATTAATGTGCATGATCCTTCATCATACTATCTTCAGTCGAACAATGTTTCGAAACGAAAGAAAATTGTACCATAAAAGAGATGATGAATGTGATGCTGGTAAGCTCTGGGTTACACAAGGAATGTGGGGAGGCAATCCTATCAGCAAATTATCTTTTTAATAAGATACATCACAAGGAGGACAAGTCTCCTTACGAGTTATTTTAGGGAACGCCGCTTTCCTATAAATAATTACAAGTTTGGGGGCGCCTTGCAAAGGTGACAACACTTGGTACTAAGAGAATTAGGATAGGACCAAAGATCATTGATTATGATTTCATTGGTTATGCGTATAGATTCATTGTGTATGATTCAAAAGATCCAGATATACACAAGAATACGATAATGGAACCAACGAACGCGTCGTTCTTCGAGAATGTATTTCCTTATAAAAATAAGGAAGGTACGTTGAGTTCTTCTCAATTACTGCAGGATATAAAACCTCAAGATTAGGAGAATGAGAAAAACCTGAACATGAGATCGACTCAGATGAACCATGACGAAATAAGCGAGGTAGGATAGATAAATCATTTGGAGATGATTTTCTAAATTATATATGCTTGACTGAACCTTATATATATAAAGAGGACGTCAATGGAGGATCCCTTATGGAAAGAAGCCGTAAGGAGTGAGAGACTCCATCCTTCAAAATCACACTTGTGAGTTGGTTTGTCTTCCTCCTGGAAGTAAACCACTTGGCTCGAAGTGAATCTTCCAAAGGAAAATGAATGTAGATGGGTCTATAGCAAAATACAAGGTGAGACCTGTAATAAAAGGGTGTAGATAAAGAAATGTCTATACTACTTTTATACTAATTGTATAGTGACGAGAATAACCTCAAGGATGATAGTGGTCATTGCTGCTTTGCGCAATCTGCAGATGGATGTAAACACAGTCTTCCTAAATGGAGAACTTGAGGAAGATATTTCCATCGAACAATGTAAGGGTTTTGTTATTGATGGGTAAGAGAACAAAGATTGTGACTTTCTCTATAGCCTGAAGCAAACGACAAAGCATTGTCCTTTGAAATTTGACAACGTAATGATGTCAAATGGCTTTAAGATCAACAAGTGTCACAAATGTGTATACATTAAGAACCACTGAACACGAATACGTGACTTTGTGTCTTCATGTTGATGACATGCTCATTGCGGGAAGAAATGAGAAAATGATATGAAGCTTGATATGAACAAGAAGTTTGATATGAAGCTTTGAGACTGACCGATATAATTTAAGGCATTAAATTTACACAAAGGTCAAGAGGGACTTGTCTTAAGTCAGTCACATTACATTAAGAAATTCGTGGACAAATTTGGAGAAGACAGTCTAGGACTGTCAAGAATCCTAGGTTATGCAAATTAACACATGTCTAAGAATAAGGTGAATGCATCTCCCAAGTGAAATATGCTACAGTGATAGGCAATCTAATGTCCATGATGAGTTGTACTAGACCACACATTGCTTACACTATAAGTAGAATGGTGAGATTCTTGAGTATTTTAGGAGGTGCACATGGAAGGCTATCGTGAGGGTATGGAAGTACCTATGATTTGTAATTTTTGTCTACATTGTACCAGATATCCAGAGGTCATTGTGAGTTTCATTGCCGTTAGTTAGATTTCTGATATACAACATTCCAAGGCCACGAGTGGCTATGTGTTCGCTTTGGAAGGTACGAATGTGTCTTGAGTTTATCGCATTAGATAAATGTGGCGAAGAAGCAGAGTGGTTAAAGTATTTCATGGAGGAGATTCATGAATGGACAAAACCACTGCCAGCAATATATCTATATTGTGATAACCAATCATTGATTGGTAGGTGACGCGCGTCGTCTGACGCGTCAAATTTAATATTTATTATCTCCTACTAGTAGGCTAGTATAGCGGCAAGCAGGGTCGAACCCAAGGGAGCTGGTGTTATTAAAGCTGTAACTGAAAACAATTAAAGGAAAGGGGGGTTGTGAGCGATTATGAGTGCAAGAGAGAAAAATAGCAAAAGATTCCAATCAGAGAGAACATTCAGCTTAGGGTTAATATTGTGACATGTTTATCATCGACTGCTAAATATAAAATCTCAAATTTTTAAGTGTGGAATTCCGACAAAGGTAATATCCTAAAGTATCCCGGCAAAGTGCTAGACTTCTAGTTCTTTCCTAAATACAATAATTTGGCAAAGATATTATTAAATCTACGTGTTATGATCTACCTTTACGGCAAAGTTTCCAATAGATATTAACAATAAGAATTGGTTGTCGAATTACGCTTTACGGAAAAGTTTCCACTTAACCTAACAATTCAATTCATAGGATGAAGCACAAGAACTAGAGAAACATGAAATAACATTAAGAAAGGAGTCTCAAAACATAAGTCACAATATGCGAAATCCTAAACTGAATTGAGAGTTTAGCTATGCATAATTGAAACAAAAACACATTGCATGATGAAAGGTAGAAAAATCTCTTCTCTCGTCGAAAGCTCCGCCTTCTCCTACAGAGCCGTCTTCTGAATGATGGAATTATGGAAACCCTAACATATACATCTTATTTATAGCAAAAAAACTGGGTTTCCAAGTCTGATTTTTGGGCTGGACTTCCAAATCTCGGTTTTGCTGACGTCGACCGCGGACGCTGTGGATGTTAGCTCCGCGGACTGTGTACATATTACCATCCACGGACACTGTTCAAAAAATGACCTTCGTCCATGGACCTCTCTGGGTCTGCACGCCAGTTCTGACTTCGACTCTAGATTTGACCTTTTAAATGACCTGGCTGCACTCGGTGTGAACTAGAGAGTTATAGGGAATTGAGTCAGCTACGCATCGGCATGTAGTTCGTATTTTTCTGATCCATAATCTATTCCTAGCACTCCGTTGAACCTCCAAAGGTCTAATCTGCCATTGCGGTGTTTTTGGCACGAAATGCCATCTTTTATGCGCGTTTCTTCCTAGAGCCTCCGAAATACCTGAAATGCAAAACTATACTAAAAAGTAAATGTTTGCATATAAAAGTGTCGAAATAAATGAGATTAATTGATTCGACGAGTCGTATAAATACGACTCATCAGTAGGGCACATAATGTTATGTATAATGGTAAGTCTCGACGTATACCTCACTGACATAATACCATCAGACAACTTCTCACCACATGAGTCACTACCATTGACTATGTGAGGTCCAGAGAGTGTATTGCGGATCCGCTAACCAAATGGCTAAGTAGGGACCAAGTAGAGAAGTCGTCCAAAGGAATAAGGTTGAAGGCTTGTTATTGATAATATCAAAACACATGCTTAAGCCCTTGGGAAATAGTCGAGGCAAAGGAAAACCCAACCATGATCACTAGAGATCCCAAGAACTTGGTTCAAAGGGACAACCTAATTGCTGAGACAGTGTGGTCACTGTAGGGGGTTGACTTCCTTTTCGGGAGGTTAACAACCCTATCCTATTCCTTACTAAATAGTGACTCCCGCACGAGGTTGAGCCTAAAAGCTCTTAATAATTCTGGAAGAAATCGGATGGATGGTATTCCGACAAGTAGTGCAGGACTACTTGAATAGTCACATATCCCGCTATGCGCCTATGCAGCGTTAAAGAATCACATATGTGACAAGAAGTGGGGCCGCTTCTTACGAGAATTAATGGTGCTTAATTCTTAGATAAATCTCATAGAACCAGGCAGGGGTTTTATGGCCCGAACGAGCTCAACCATGAGAAATGAACTTGTGTCAGGAATATATATGTGCAAGATATGCACTTCGTTTGCATTATACGACTAACAGTTCAAGGACAACGTGTCTACTTAATATTCAGTAAACAAGGCATCACTCTGAGGGAAGGTTCAAAGGTTGTGCCTACCTATCCTACGCAAATATAGACTGCAAAAACTATCACCACTTTAAGTCAATGATTTTGTTTTCACCACTCGATTTTCTTCATGTGGGGGATTGTTGGAAAATGTGTGTTAATTTGTGAAGAAAATGATGGTAAAAAACATTTAAATGAGCTTGAATGCGTAAGAGTCAAGTGTGACCACTTAATATGCTTTATGGGGGCATTAGAAATACCAAAAAACGTTTTGGTATAAGGCCACATAATGTCTAGTCTTAATGAATAAAACCATTGATTTCCAAGGGAATAATACTCTCCTATAAAAGGAGGAATATTGTGGCTCATTTAATGCGGAGAGAAAAATTGATACACATTTTTCTAATAATCCTCCCTTAATGTTTTGCCGACATGTCTTTCTTCCTTTCTTTGAGGGTTATTATCGTGTGCGTCTAAGGTGATATTGGAAGTCACGAGATCATTTCACAAGTCGAAACTAGTGGTGCCAAGTTTTAACTTGACGGTTGTTGTATCCTGGAAGCTAGTTGCTCATGATTTCAAGCACCCTTTTGGGAGAGCAATAATGCTTTAAGGAAAGCTTCAAACGCGCCTCAACCACAATTCTGGTTTGATCGTATCAATCTTATATTTGTTATTAGTTTGTATGAATATAAATTGTATTTGATTATACTCACTGTCTATATGCATCGTTCCCACTGTTATTTGTACAAATTATTTCTAATTATTTTGTACAACTTGTCTAACTGTAAATTCATTTTATTCATGGTCAATATGAGCTAAGGACTCTTTATTTTGCTTCAATATCATTTCACAACACATTGTATAAGCTTTATGAATACTTTTTATGGTTGAACATTTGGTTTTAAGTTGAACATTTTGGCTTAAGTCTGAACATTTTACCTTAAGTCCATACATTTAGCCTTAAGTCTGAACATTAAGCGGCACACACTGATTTTTGACTTCCTCCACTCGTGTTTTGGCTTCTAAACGACCTTCTCAGCTCTCGATGTGAACCTTAGAGTTGTAGGGCGTCAAGTTAGCTATGCAACGATATATAGCTCGCCTTCATCGGATTTTTCATTTTCTCCCATCACTCATTTGAAACAGTGAAGGTCTAGATTACCATTGTAGTGTAAATGACTTCCGCTCATGTTTCGACCTTCGAAATGACATTGTATACTCTTAGTGTGGACTATGGAGTTTGAAATTCTATCCCCTATTCAAGCTTGTGTTCAAGGTACCGTTGAGACAGTCCTTGAACTCCTTTCACAACAGTTCAGTAAACAGAACAAAAACAGTAGCACGCATAGAATGATAACCCAGTTCGGCTTCGCCTACTCGGGGGGGTTTCCCGCACCCTAGAAGGGACACAAATCTTTATTACGAGTTTAGAGCTTACACAGGGACTTACGCTTACACCTTGTAATTGCCTAGCCTCTAATACTCCGTCTCTCAGATTTGCAACTGAGGTTTACCGCAGCTCCCCTCGATCCCCTTCGTCCGAACCTTCTGTCCGAACGTGCTCGACCTTCTCTTGAAGCTCGGATGCTTTCTCTCGAAAGCTTGTTCACCTTTGTTGTGTGCAGTAGTTTGATCGCTTCCAGGCAGTCTGAGTTGCACTTGACAAGACTGCTCTTGCACCGATGAGTTTCCAGTGGGGAAAACACAGTCGGCCGTTGCTTCCTTCTTCTCCAATCGATAGGATATGCTCGTGTATGTTTGATATTGAAAGCGATGCTGATTATGGACGCCCTAGCATTGTATTTATATGCTCGGACGATATCCAAACCAGCTCAAGATAATCCCATCAAATATTTAGGAAATATTCCTAAATATTCGATGAATATCTTTCTCAAATCGGTTGGAAGAATTTTCGAAGACTTCTTGCCCAAGTTAGCCATGCCGCCTTTAATGTAGATATTCACTCGAATATCTGATGTTCGAATAAGTCGCTGGCCAACTTCAAATCGACTAGATCTTCATCGTCAAAATCCTTCCAGGAAATATCTTACGTCTGTTCCACGCTGTACATGAGTGCTAGGATATGTTCAAACTCCCCCTGTACTCCTGCTCAAACTGTCTAACTCCGTTTTGCCAAATACATGCCACTCAAGGGAACATCAGAGTTGTAGAGCTTTGAGTTGGCTACGCAACGATATATATCTCGCTTCTATCGGATTTTTCATTTGCTTCCAGCACTAATTTGAAACAATGAAGGTCTAATATGCCATTGTGGTGTAAATTCATTTCATTCATGACCAATATAAGCTAAGGACTCTCTATTTTGCTTCAAAATCATTGCACAACACATTGTATAAGCTTTACGAATACTTTTTATGCCTAAAAATCTAGTCTTAAATTTGAATATTTCGGCTTAAGTCTGAACATTTTGCCTAAATTCTAAACATTTAGCCTGAAGTCTGAATATTGAGCGGTACACACTGATTTCTGACTGCCACACACGTTTCGACCATCTAAACGACCTCGTCAGTTCTCAGTGTGAACTAGAGAGCTGTAGGGCTTTGAATTAGCTACACAATGATATATAGCTCGTCTCAATCGAAATTTTCATATGCTCCCAACACTCTATTAAAGCAGCAAATGTCTAAATTAAATTAAAATTAATTATGAATATCTAAAAGATAATATTGCCCCTCTGTGTCATTAACGAAATTTCGACATATTTGACATGTATCAATCTATAATGAAGTTTAGAATTAATATAAAAACATCTGATTTATATGGAAACCGCGCTCTATATATTTTTATTAAATTTTCTTCTTTTGAAAATAAAATACTACGTAGAAGCTAAATTATATTATCATTAAAAATGTCCTATTTGGCAAAACAAAAAGAAAAACCAAATGCCAAAATCAACCAAAAAATGAACAATTTCGTAAAGTAAAGGCCAAACGGGTTATTGCCTCGTTTGCCCCTTTTTGACACTCAATTCATCCGTTTGCTCCCTTTCAAACTTAAATAACTGGATTGCCCCTTTTTGTTAAATTACCAGCTTCCTATAAACCGGTAACTTCAATTTCGCACATTCTCGGTTTATGATTAATCGGAAATAATAATCTTGGTTTTTCCGGAACCGATAATCTGTCGAAACAGACAACGTGGCTAGATCTGGGACCGACGTGGACCATTTGAGCCAGCGTGAAAGCCACGTAGCGTCTCGGTTAATGATAAACCGATAACCTAAAGTTCTCGACTTATTATAAACCGAGAACAATCGAACAGGCTTTTTCAGATCTGGTCGGACAATTGGGATGTGACTAAACTAAAAAGATACAGGTTTATCCAAAACCGGTATCTTTTTCAACAAACCGGACAGGTTTTTCAGAGACGACGGGACCGGTTGTGATATGACTAGGCAAATTACCGGTTCCTGGTTCACCAGTATTACAAGATTCTCGGTTTATGATAAACCGAGAATTTTGTAATACTGGTGAACCAGGAATCGGTAATATTCGACTATAAATTAAGCTTCGGTTTCTTCAATTTCAATACACAATCAAAGCCTCTTCATTTCAAGCCTCTTCAACATCTCTTCAATCCACCTCTCTTCAAGCCACTTCTTGTGCCATTCCCTAACATGAATTCTGATTCTGATGATTCTTTTGACGTGTGTATGACGACATTGGCAACATTGGATAATCCAATTAGAGACGAGTATGACCGCGATGTGATGGAGGAATTGGATGATGTTGCGGATGAAAATCCCGATCATGAATTAGTCCAAGATCGTATCGTTTGGAATTATCCGGATTTCAGTGATATCTCGGCGTGGGAAATATATCAACCATTCGATGAGAATGTGAGGGTCCACCATCCTCACTCCCCGGATCTTCGCAAGGGTACTACTTTTGCGGAAAAAGAGGATGTCATACTTGCAGTGCAGAAATACTCAATTCTTAATCGGGTTGAGTATAAGGTAATGAAGTTGGACATTAAAAGATTGGTTTTAGAATGTCGAAAGGGTGAAGATGTATGTCCGTGGCGGCTTAGAGTTTTTGTGATGCAAAATACAAGTTACTGGATGGTCCGCACGCACGGAGGTGACCATATATGCCATAACAACAACATCCTACAAAATAACATACACCTGAACGCGCATTTCATAGCGAGGGAGATGAGGAATGCAATGGATGCAAACACGAGGTTCTCCGTCGGACAGATTCGGAATATAATGCAGCGGGATTATGGGTATGAAATAAGTTACTGGAAGGCATGGAAAGCACAACAGAAAGCATTGGTCTACTTATTCGGCAAATGGGATGAATCATTCAACAGACTGCCACATTTGATGCAGGCACTACAGGATTGCAGTAACAACAACAACTTTGTTAAGTCGGATGTCACAACACTGGAGAATGAGACAGTACAGGTAAATCACATTTTTTGGTGTTTTGCGGAAAGAATCCTTGCATTCAATCATTGTTGTCCATTAATATATATTGTTGGTCTAATTTCGACTGCAGGTAAATTGAAATTTTTGGTCTTTTGCAGAATGCATCCTTGCATTCAATCATTGTCGTCCAATAATATCTGTTGACGGCACGCACATCTACGGGAAGTACAATGCGAAATTATTGGTTACAATCGGGTTGGATGCGAACAACCACATACTGCCCTTAGCATTTGCGCTTGTGGAGAGTGAGAACAATTCCAGTTGGAAGTGGTTCATGTCCTGTATCCGAGAAGGAGTGACTAAACGGGAGGGCTTGTGT
Organism: Rhodiola kirilowii; assembly: GCA_033675215.1. Taxonomy (NCBI): domain Eukaryota; kingdom Viridiplantae; phylum Streptophyta; class Magnoliopsida; order Saxifragales; family Crassulaceae; genus Rhodiola; species Rhodiola kirilowii. Next base: position 792,838 of record JAUCNB010000027.1, read on the forward strand.
GTTGTTTCTGACAGGCACAATGGAATACTGGCTGCCATGCGCGAACCTGAATGGCAGGAGCCTAAGGCATTCCATCGTGTATGTGTTCGTCACCTACAAGGATATTTCATGACCAAGGTTAAAGATGAGGTTTTGAAAGCTAAACTTGGAGAAGTGGCATATGCCAAGAAGGAGTTGAAGTTCAAGAAAAAGTTTGCAGAGCTCTTAGAACTATTGAAAGATAAGCCACTTGTTCGCAAATGGTTGGTAGATATGGATGTGGAACGATGGACACAAGCGTTCGACAACGGTGGATATCGCTGGGGCAACATGACTACGAATGCTTCAGAATGTGTGAACAAAATTTTGAAGAATGGTCGTGATTTGCGAGTTTCTTTGCTGGTTATGTACACTTTCAGGCAGATACGCCCTAGCGTATTTCTTCAACGTCTCCTCATCCGCATCAGCAGGAATCACCTTCAAATGGTCCTTAAACCAACTTCGCTTCGCAATAGCAGGCGATTTACTGTCGCGTTCGGGGTTTTCCCCCAGCAATCTCTGACAAACCTCATCAAAATTGATCTGCGACCTGCCTGTCACGGGCATTCCTTCTACAGGCAGCCTGGTAAGAAGTGACACGTCCTGTAATGTGATTATCGCTTCACCTTCATTAAAATGAAAGGTGTGAGTTTCTGGCCTCCACCTCTCGATCGCAGCTGTCAATAATGACGGGTCAACACTACTACAGACTGGGGAATATGCATCGGTTCCGTGTTTGACATTACGCATCGGTTTTGACATTACGCATCGGTTATAACATAACCGATGCATAATCTATACCTTAAGCATCGGTTTTTAGTGAACCGATGCATAATCGTTAACATTATGAAGTGGTTTTGAATTAACCGATGCATAAGGTAGATATTATGCATCGGTTCAACATAACCGATGCATAATATTGACCTTATGCATCGTTTACTTCAAACCCGCTGCATAATGATGACGATTATGCATCGGTTTTTCAATAACCGATGCATAATGTCGAATACAAATTTACCCTACTTCGTTTTTACTTCTACAATTTTCATCCTCGGAGCAAAATCGATTTTACTCCAAATTCAAAAGCTTCCCTGCGCGCCTTCCGTTGTCCGTCGCCTTCGCTCGTTCTGTCGCCGTCGTTCGTTCTGCCTCTGTCGCCTGTCGCCATCGTTTTACACAGCGCCGCCTGTCACTTGTCCGTAGTTCCACACAGCGCCTCCGTCGCCTGTCGCCGTCGTTCTACAATCAAGGGTATGATTCGTTGTTAGGGTTTATTGTGGTTCATATGTTCCTTGTTAGCATTTATATTTCAATATGAATTTGATGGATTTGGTAGGGTTCATATGTCATTGTTAGAGTATGATTCCTTGTTGGGATACATTGATTACGAATTGAGAACTTGTCAATGATTCAATACATTGTTAGGCGATGATTTTTTTGTTATATGGTATAATTTGAGAAAACATGTTTTTGTATTCATATTTGTACAAAGTGTAGTCACATAATTTTTTCTATCGGTTATTGATGTTTTGTTTCATTGGTTTAGGTCTTGAATTGTATTCTCGTCCCTTTCCTATACGTCATATTGCTCTTTTTATTCCCCGGAGCACCATCATATAAGGTATGTATATGTTTAGTTGTTTTTGTTCATGCTTCATGATTTCCGCTTGTCAATTCTTTCTTAACTTGTGTTTTTCAAATCTAGCGTACTTCAAGCCTTTGCTCATTACCTTCCTCAACCTACTGCTACATTAATCCTCTCTCGATTTCACTCAAGGTTCACACCCTCCCAAACTTGTTTTTTTCTTACCTTTGCATACTTATTCATATTCCTTATGGCATACTTGTTCATATTCCTTTGAAGATGAACATTTTGGTTAGCTAACTTGTTCTCAGTCTAATAATATTATTTACATGCTTCATGTGGTGGATTATGATGAGTAGAAAGTGGATATCCGGTAATAGGCTAAGTGATGAGTATGAAAAGGGGATAATGGATTTCTGTGAATTTGCATCGGCGTATGCATTTAAAAATGCACTTGAAAGTGTCTTCTGTCCGTGTAAGGCGTGTTTCAATAAGATAAAGGTCAAAGTGGAAGAGTTGCATAAACACCTTTTTTTAAAGGGAATTGATCCACTATATACAGTTTGGTACATGCATGGTGAGGCTGAACAGCAAGACGTTGAACCTCAACCCGTAGAAAGTTTGCCTGAAGATAATGATGATTGGGAGGAGGAAAATTTAATTGATATGATTAACAACGTTGCCGGTGAGTTTGATTCTAGACCACAAGTGGTGGAATCATTAAGAAATGACTCTGAATTACCACTGTATGAAGGTTGCTCCAAATAGACAAGGTTATCTGCAACTTTGAAGTTATTCAATTTGAAAGCTAAAAATGGATGGAGTGATAAGAGTTTCACTGAAGTGTTATCGTTGGTTAAAGATATGCTTCCCGATGAAAACACTTTACCTAATCGTACTTACGAAGCTAAAAAGGTTATGTGTCCCATGGGAATCGAGTACAAGAAGATACATGCTTGTCCCAATGATTGTATATTGTATCGTAATGCTCATAAAGATTTGACTGAATGTCCGGTGTGCAAATCTTCACGCTACAAGTTAAACAAAGGACGGACGGCTACATCAAAAGGCAGTGCGGCAAAAGTATTGTGGTATCTTCCACCGATTCCCAGGTTTCAACGATTATTTGCTGACCCAAAAGATTCTGATAATATGCGATGGCATGCCGAGAAACGTGTCATTGATAGCAAAATGCGTCATCCGGCCGATTCATTGCAATGGGCCAAAGCAGACAACTTATTCTCAGAATTTGGATCAGAGTCTAGGAATTTACGTCTTGGCCTGTCTACTGATGGGGTGAATCCGCATGGAAATCTCAGTAGTCAACATAGTACATGGCCCGTGATATTGGTGATATACAACCTACCTCCTAGACTAACAATGAAGCGTAGATATATGATGCTTTCTTTGTTGATTTCGGGTCCTAGGCAGCCTGGTAATGACATAGATGTATACTTGGCTCCCATGATAGATGATCTTAAGCTTTTGTGGAATGAAGGAGTACGGACATTTGATGCATCTAAGCAAGAATATTTCAATATGCGTGCAATGCTAATGTGTACCATCAATGACTTCCCTGCTTATGGTAACTTGTCCGGGTACAGTATTAAAGGGTACAAAGCTTGTCCAATATGCGGGGAAGCGACACATTCACGTTATCTAAAGAATTGTCGAAAAATGATTTACATGGGGCACCGGCGTTTCTTACCGAGGTATCATCCTTACAGACGAAAGAAAGCTGCATTCAACGGTGAGACCGAACACGCAATAGAACCTCAACCATCTTCGGGTTATGAAATACTCGAGAAAATTCAAAATATTACAAATCGATTTGGAAAACCTAGTGCACGCACCGAAAGTGCTCCATGGAAGAAGCGATCTATATTTTTTGATCTCTGACAGAACCGCTCGTCGTCAAAGCGATTGTGCAAATATATTTATAATAGTCCGCTACTCGCAACTATACTACTGGGTAGTACTTGGTAAGTAGGGGTCGAACCCAAGGGAACCAGGGGAATAATTGTTCTTCGGGGGGATTACGCAGCGTGGGAGCGTGTTTAAGGTCGGTTGGTTGGTTTTAAAGCTACCAGATATTTTGATTGATTGATTGGTTGGTTGGTTGATTTTAATACTGGAAAGTAAATTACAGTTTATAATTAAAGAGAAATGTTCGGTTTCAGGGGCCTTGTATTATATCCTGTTTATCATTGACCTTTAGTGAATTACCTAAGTATTCAAAGATGAATCGAGGCCCTTTCGTAGCGCAAGACTTGCAACATCGTTTAAAGCAACACTTGTTCTAAGCAAAACTAATTCCTCCTTTCGAAGTATCTTAGCTGTAAGTGCATCCACTTGATCTCCCAGTTACGTTATTGACCAAGTGGTGTTTTAGATAAGTCGAACTCCTCAATAAGTTTTGCTTGTGACAGCTTCCACTTACCGAGTATGATCACGAATTTCTACGGAAGAGCTTTGCTTGTGATAGCTTCCACTCAACCTTAGAAACTCTGACTTGATATATGGCACATAGAACAAGTTTTGAATACTAAGACTAGACACTAAGTTAATAGTCTTAAAACATTTTATAATACAAGTGCGCCCCTTCTACCGAACTACTAGTTTAGCTACTATTCATCGCGCTAAACATTATAACTAAGGAAATAAAACAGTTGAATAAATACTAAGAATTACTTACAACCGTTGAAGCGCCAAGGGAGCTATCCTTTATTTCCAAAGCCAAGATTACAACGTTACAAATATTACAACTTCTAGAGAGAGAAGTGAAATGAGATTGAGGTGTGTTGAAATGAGGAGGAGGAGGCCTCCTTTTATAGCCAAAAGGGGAGGAGATGGGTGGTGGAGATGGTGGCAAGTGTTGCATTTTGATTGGAGGAGAAATCAAGGGAGGAGATGGCCACATGTGGAGGAAGGAGAGGAGGCCGGCGGCTTTGGGAGGAGGAGGTGGCGCCGCCGGTTGCCGGTCACCCAAGGGGGAGGAGCTCCTCCCTTGCCCACCTCCTTGAATGGTGGCCGGTCATCCTTGCCCATATGTGAGTTTTGTACAATTTTGTGCAGTCTTTTCACAAAACTGTCAATGTGTTTCTTCCCCGGGCTGTCTTGACTCCACTCCTGATTCTTCTGATTAATTTGTTATGGTCAATTCAACGTCAGGATCCTTAATATTTCTTCAGTCGGCATATGATCTTGACCTTGGATTGACTCTTGTTATCTTTTCAGCATAAAATCCTCTCCTTAGCGTGTTTTCACTTCAGTCTCTAAAATGCCCCGTGGAAATATATCGGGACTAATACGTAGAAGTTAGATAGACAAACAGTCTAAATAAGGGGGTTATACTGTGTTTATGATTCGTATAACTTTGGTCCATCAGATTACCCCCCACTTTTAGTTGTTCGTCCCGAACAATGCTATTAAAGGGCGTAAGTTCTAAGTTTGGCTTTGGAATATGAAAATTAGACTGTGGTACTCGATCTATCCTAATTCTTGAATTGCTTACTTATTACCAAATTAAACTGCGTAAATAAATAGAAGAAACTTAATACTTGTACCTCCATGCTGAGATGCAAATTATATTGGATGTCTCGGGAGATAGCCCTTTTTAGGCTCCTGGACTACAATCTTGGGATCGTCTCGTACTACATGGTTTTCTGGTAGCTTTCTCTAGCACATGATTCGATTCGGGTTTCAGTGAGTTGAGCCTTTTTGATTTTCTTCTTTGGCGAGGGACTGCTTTTTTGTTGTAGTGAATCGGCCTTTGGCCTTTGATTTGACTTTTTGAGTGCTTCACGTTTGCTCTGTTAAAACCTTCACAATTTTGGGCCTTTGGCCTTTTTTGATTTTCTTCTTTGAGTTTTTCGCCTTTTTGTGATTTTGCAAGTCCATTTTCTCAAGCCTTTTTGGGAGGTCCAATCATCGCCCGCAAGCCTATGGAAATACCTCCCCGCTCCTCTCGTCTTTGTCGTTTTGCGCGGGTCAAGATGAGGGTCGCTCATCTATTTTCTCGGCTATTTTGACTAGAGAGAGGACGGTCTGATTCCCGTCCTCGCCTTTGCATAGATGCTTCTTGGCGGAGTTGACTTCAATTATTCACTGAAAACCCGAAGTGCAGCCTCCACTGACTTCGAAAACCATATAGTTTGATCTGATCCTTCGATTGCTTGCCAAGCCTCTCTAGGGCATTTCTATCAACTCCAGATCCCTGGTTATCTCAGCACAAAGGACAAATGGAAAGTTACATTCTAAGTTTTTAAACAGTTGAATTTTCACAAGGTTAATGCATGAATTATGATTTATCTTTTTCACATTCTTAAGTTCATATTTTCAAAAAGGTACTTATTAAAAAAGAAAAACAGCCGCATGTTATTTATGTACAGAGGTGGATCTCACCCCCCCCACTTTTGAACGAAGGCGTGCCTTAGTTCAAAAGTCATGCAAGCTTAAAACTAAATACTGAATTTAAATGACAGAAATTAAAGTGCGGAAAAGTAAGATAGTGTCGGGTTACCTCCCGACCAGTGCACTTGTTTAACGTCGTTGGCTCGACAGTACCTCGTTGTGGATTACTGGTTTGGGTCCCATGGGTGGCTGAGGTCAAACTTTGCCACCGTTCCAGTGTTGCTTCTTCCTGACTTCTTGCTGGAGTAAGAGCTCCATGGTATTGGTGTTTTCTCTTTCCAATGTTTCTGAGAAGGCGGAAGACCTTTGACCATAGCTGCTGGTCTTGATACTTTTCTGGTCCCTAATGACAGGTCAGAAAACTGTGCACCGTGATCTGAGATAGGTGTTATGTCTGGCGGTTTCTTCGTGTCCGGGCGGCTCTTATTAATGTAGAAGTGTGCAATTTTGCCGCCGAACTTAAGTGATAATGACCCCTTGCCCACATCGATTCTTGCTTTAGTGGCGTAGAGGAATGGTCGTCCCAATATTATTGTTGGTAGGTCGTCTTCGCAGGTTTCTTCTGTTGGTATTACATAGAAGTCTGCAGCAACGACAAGTTCTCCCACATGGAGAATTACATCTTCCAGTTCTCCAACCAGGCGGATGCATGATTTATCTCCTAGCTCGATATTTGATCGAGGTGGTTTCAACGGACCAAGTCCTAGTAGGTAATACAAGGAGGAAGGCATGGCGTTGACAGCAGCCCCAAGATCGACTAAGCATTTTTGGATCTGGGTTTCACCAATACCACAGGTGATTGTAAAGGCCCCAGGGTCTTTATTTCTTTCCGGTTGTGGCTCATGATCTGAAGTGAGGGCTCTTTCTATTGTCGGACTATTCTGCCCACTCCCTGGCTTAGAATTTGCGTATTCGGACCCTTTAATATTTTGCTTCGAAGAAATAATATTATTTGGGGAGTCCCAACCAGATGCTGGTATGTCAAAGTGTGTGATCGGCGGCGGTGTTACGCAAACAGTAAACGCCTACCGTCCATTGTCAGCATGCGTAACCCATGTTTTGCCATCATTGGGTCGGTCTTCTTCTTGATTCCAATCAGGTCGACTCCTACGGTTGAAGTGATTGTTTGTAAGTCTGTAGGTTGGGGACCGTGCTACTTCTCCTAGAGTAACCTTCATGTTTGACCTCCTTATCATGCTTATGTTCGCCTTAGGATTTTGGATGGTCTGTGAAGGAAGTCTGCCAGGTTCAGTAGTGAGTGTTGACATTGCGGTGGCTAGCTGGGACATGTCAATTCTGAAATTGCACCGTCAGTTTTTGCCTGGTACTGGTGTAGTGAAGTACCCAATTGATTAATGTTTCCCGTGAGCTCCTTCATCGTGTCATTGAGCGACTTGCTTGGTTCCTGCTGATTGCTCGGTCTGGCTTGGTACTGATTTGACCCTTTTTGGTGATATTGGCCTGCCGATGGAGTGTTCTGGTGATATTGTCGGTGGGGTGGTTGGTAGAATGACTGCGCTAGTTGAGGGACAGCTGGTTGTGTCTCCGTCTGAAGATAGCTGTTGTTGTCACGCCAGCCTGGATTGGATGTTTGACCGTACTGTCTATTTTGTCCAGCTCTGTCGTTGTTGTATCCTGGATATCCTCCCACTGTATTTACATCAGCCGGTTCTTCTTCTATCAATGTTGGGCATGCGTCCGTTTTGTGGTCTGTAGAACCACAGAACTCGCAAGGTTTTACCGTAACTGGCTGTCTATGTATGATCTCAGTCATCATCTCCTTTAACTGTTTCATGTCTTCAGTTATGGAGTTTACTGATGCCTCGGTTTGTGCTACCCTTTTTGATCGAGAGAATTCATCTTGGCGAGTGGTCTCTTCTCTAAATCGAGCATTTTTAGCAACGTTGGCGATGAGATTTCTGATGCCACTTAATGATAGATTCATCATGGACCCTCCCGCTGAGGCATCCAAGAGCATTTTGTCTAATGGTCTTAATCCGTCAATGAGTTACTCGATGACGAGTTTCTCGGGCAGTCCAAGGGTACAGCAGCTTCTTTCTAGGTGATTGAACTTTTCCAGGTAATCGTACATGGTTTCATTGGGACCTTGTTTGATTTCCTGTAGTTGCTTCCTTACTTGTATTGCTCTTCCAGCCGGATAGTATTTGTCTAAGAATTTCTTCTGCATCTGAACCCATGTTCTAATGCTTCCGGAAGGCAATGAAAGGAACCAGTCGCTTGCCGAGTCAGTGAGGGAAAAATAGAACGCTTTTAACTTGAAGTCGTCCATATTCACTCGGTTGGGCTTTAGATTCTGGCAAATGCCATGTAGGCGTTGAAGGTGAGTTGCGGCAGATTCTCCTTGAGATCCTGAGAATTTTGGCAGGCTGTGTGCCACTGATGCGTTGATGGTTATATTTTCTAATTCAGGGCTCTCATAGATGCACCACGGCTGTGTCTCGAAATTAGGGGCATTTAGCTCGCCCATAGTTGGTTCACGGTAGTAGTTGTCTCCGTAGTAGTCGTCGAAAGCGAGTTCTCTTCTTGGCATGTATCGAGGTTGAGGTTGTGGTCGTGGGGGATGAATAGGAGGTTGTACTGGACCAGCTGCATTTCGGTCCTCGGGTAATTCTTGGTTTCTTCTGACTGCTTCCCTATCACGAGCTCTTCTATTTCTGATGAGTTGTTCCGGATCGTCGACGAATGGAAACGGTACCTCATCATTCTGATCGTACAGGTTTATTTCTTCGTCATCCTGGTAGTCATGGTGACTTTCTTCGCGAGACATGGTTTGTTTTTGAAGCGCGTAACGATTCAAAGAACAGTTATCCGATGGCTGATTCCCCGGCAACGGCACCAATTTGACAGAACCGCTCGTCGTCAAAGCGATTGTGCAAATATATTTATAATAGTCCGCTACTCGCAACTATACTACTGGGTAGTACTTGGTAAGTAGTGGTCGAACCCAAGGGAACCAGGGGAATAATTGTTCTTCGGGGGGATTACGCAGCGTGGGAGCGTGTTTAAGGTCGGTTGGTTGGTTTTAAAGCTACCAGCTATTTTGATTGATTGATTGGTTGGTTGGTTGATTTTAATACTGGAACGTAAATTACAGTTTATAATTAAAGAGAAATGTTCGGTTTCAGGGGCCTTGTATTATATCCTGTTTATCATTGACCTTTAGTGAATTACCTAAGTATTCAAAGATGAATCGAGGCCCTTTCGTAGCGCAAGACTTGCAACATCGTTTAAAGCAACACTTGTTCTAAGCAAAACTAATTCCTCCTTTCGAAGTATCTTAGCTGTAAGTGCATCCACTTGATCTCCCAGTTACGTTATTGACCAAGTGGTGTTTTAGATAAGTCGAACTCCTCGATAAGTTTTGCTTGTGACAGCTTCCACTTACCGAGTATGATCACGAATTTCTACGGAAGAGCTTTGCTTGTGACAGCTTCCACTCAACCTTAGAAACTCTGACTTGATATATGGCACATAGAACAAGTTTTGAATACTAAGACTAGACACTAAGTTAATAGTCTTAAAACATTCTATAATACAAGTGCGCCCCTTCTACCGAACTACTAGTTTAGCTACTATTCATCGCGCTAAACATTATAACTAAGGAAATAAAACAGTTGAATAAATACTAAGAATTACTTACAACCGTTGAAGCGCCAAAGGAGCTATCCTTTATTTCCAAAGCCAAGATTACAACGTTACAAATATTACAACTTCTAGAGAGAGAAGTGAAATGAGATTGAGGTGTGTTGAAATGAGGAGGAGGAGGCCTCCTTTTATAGCCAAAAGGGGAGGAGATGGGTGGTGGAGATGGTGGCAAGTGTTGCATTTTGATTGGAGGAGAAATCAAGGGAGGAGATGGCCACATGTGGAGGAAGGAGAGGAGGCCGGCGGCTTTGGGAGGAGGAGGTGGCGCCACCGGTTGCCGGTCACCCAAGGGGGAGGAGCTCCTCCCTTGCCCACCTCCTTGAATGGTGGCCGATCATCTTGCCCAAATGTGAGTTTTGTACAGTTTTGTGCAGTCTTTTCACAAAACTGTCAATGTGTTTCTTCCCCGGGCTGTCTTGACTCCACTCCTGATTCTTCTGATTAATTTGTTATGGTCAATTCAACGTCAGGATCCTTGATATTTCTTCAGTCGGCATATGATCTTGACCTTGGATTGACTCTTGTTACCTTTTCAGCATAAAATCCTCTCCTTAGCGTTTTTTCACTTCAGTCTCTAAAATGCCCTGTGGAAATATATCGGGACTAATACGTAGAAGTTAGATAGACAAACAGTCTAAATAAGGGGGTTATACTGTGTTTATGATTCGTATAACTTTGGTCCATCAATCTCCCTTATTGGCATACACTTGACATTAGACACTGTGTTGATGTGATGCATGTGGAAAAGAATATATGTGATAGTCTTATCGGCACATTATTAAACATTCCTGGGAAAACAAAGGATGGAGTTAAAGCGAGACTGGATATGCTAGATATGAACATTCGTACTAAATTAGCACCAGAAACTCGAGGGCAACGTACATATCTGCCTCCATCATGCACCACTCTTTCTAAGACTGAGAAATCAAGATTTTGTGGATGTCTTAAAGGGGTTAAAGTTCCGTATGGCTTCTCTTCAAATATCGCCAGTTTGGTTTCGATGAAGGATCTGCGTTTGAATGGATTAAAATCTCACGACTATCACACTTTAATTCAACAGCTCTTGCCTATTGCAATTAGAGGTATATTGCCTCCAAAAGTGAGAGCCGCTATACAAAGACTTTGCGTGATTTTTAGCTCTTTATGTGCTAAGGTTGTTGATCCAACAGAGCTTGATAGATTACAAGAGCAAGTAGTGATTACATTATGCCAACTTGAGATGTTCTTCCCACCATCATTTTTCGATATAATGGTTCATCTAACTGTTCATTTGGTTCGCGAGGTTAGAATTCTTGGACCAGTGTATGTGAGATGGATGTATCCTTTTGAGAGGTACATGAAGATTCTAAAAAGCTACGTGAGAAATAGGCATCGTCCTGAAGGATGTATAGTGGAAGGATACATAACTGAAGAGGCGGTTGAATTTTGCACTAAATTTTTGGGAAATACCGCTGCAATTGGGATTCCAAGGCCACGCCATTTTGATCGATTTCAAGGAAAGGGAACAAGTGGATCAAAACAAATAGTTAAATCCGTAGATGAGTTATCAATAGCCCATTTCTACGTATTGCAACATATACCTGAAATGACGCCTTTCATCGATGAGCATTTAAACATAGTGAGGAGTGCACACCGGGGGAAAAATGAGATATGGGTGCAAAGAGAACATCATCGGTCATTTTGTAAATGGCTTAAAACTGATGAAGCTTTAAGTAATCAAGGGAACTCGGAAGAAGAGTCTGATGATGACTTAGTGAAGTGGCTTATGGCAGGTCCGAGACCAAGTGTATATATGTGGAGAAGTTTTGACATTAACGGATTTTGTTTTCACACAAAAGATCAAGACGAACGCAGCGTTGTGCAAAATAGTGGTGTCACACTTGTTGCTGAAACCACTCACGTTTCTAGCGCTAGAGATCAAAATCCAATATCTGCTCCTCTCAATTATTTTGGGGTTATCGAAGAAATATGGGAGTTGGATTATGTTAAACTACAAGTACCAGTTTTTAAATGTAAATGGGTTAATCATTCCGCAGTTCGCACTGATGAGTTCGGTATGACGTTTGTGGATTTTCGCAGGGAGGGCTATAAAGATGAGCCCTTCATTATGGCCGAACAAGCAAGACAAGTATTTTACGTCAAGGACCCTTCGGACAAAAATCTTTTTGTTGTCCTCCACGGAAAACAACAAGTAACCAATGATGCTACAAGTGGCACATCTGAAGACCTCGCTGAAGATTGCATACCTGTGTGTACGATCGTTCCTGTGGAAAGCGTCGAGATTGAAATTGATGACGAAATGCAATTAAGAGAAGATCACGAAGAAGGAATATGGATTGATAAACAAACTTAACTTAAGTGTATGTTGTATGTTAGTTTATCACTGATGTTCATCACATGTCATTTTATTATTTTTATTGTTGTTTACGCATTTGTATATACATTTCTATTGAACTAATATTTTTTGTGATATTTCAGGGATAATGGCACAAAGTAGTAGCAGCGGCGAGGATGACTTCCGTGTGGAACAGTGCGCACCCACCAAGAAGACTAAGAATGGCCCATCGTTGATGCTCGATTTGATTAGGAGACATAGGGAGGCTGGCACCAAGATTAGTGTCGAATTTAACGACACAGGATATCCCTTGGGAAAGATTGGTGACAGCTGGAGGAGTTACTTAGGCACTGTGGTCCGTACTTGAATTCCGATCGACTTCCTTGATTGGAGGAAGGTGCCTTCTGAACTTAAGGATCTTATGTGGAACGAAGCAACGGTAATATACTACATAATTATATTATTTAAGTGTTAACAACATTAAATATTGGTCGTCCTAATTATAACTTGTTATTTTTTCAGGAAGTATTTGTTGGACCAGAAAGATACAAAGAGCAAGAGGTCAAATATGCATCTAGTGCGTGGAGGAACTTCAAATCGAGACTCGCTACAGATTATATATTCGGGAAAAAGAAGGACGAAGATCCCACGAAGGAGTATAAATACATTGATTCTGCTTCGTGGAAGAAATTTGTAGAGCATAGACTCAGTGAAAATGCGAGGAAGCTATCTGCTCAGAATAAGGCTCTAGTGGCTAAGAATGAATATGCACACATCATGGGCCGAGGAGGGTATAGAAAAGTGAAGGAGGTGCTAATAAACGAGAAGTTGGCCGATTTAATTGCGGATGGCGTAGTTGAAGAGGGAGCGACACCTGATATCACAGTAGAGAGATATGAGGTGTGGAAGAGGGCACGCATCAGGAATAAAGAGTTCGTCACCCCTAGAGTTCGGCTAGTGGCTGAAAATATTGTGAGTAATTGACTTTTTTTCATTAGTTTAACTTTTTCCGTACACTAATCTTATTTGGTACTGATTTGTCGATAATAGGATCAATTGGTAGAAAAATCTAGTCAAGGATCTTTTTCACCACATGGTCGACATGATATACTGACTGAGGCGATTGGGACGCCTGAGTATCCTGGACGTACCAGAGGAGTAGGTACACACGTCCCGTGGAAGATTGGGTTCCCGAAATCCACATCTTCTAAGACGACACTGAGTTCTGGTACTTCTCAAGTAAATATGCCTGATCGCCTCGGCCGTCACTGTCACGTCGATGTAGACCCGATGACGAACATACCTGCGGTACGTTTAGAATGTTTTATTTTCTTTTTTGTAACAATTTCATTTAATTGATCGGAACGTATGTAACATCAATTGTTTGTGATAACAGGGTGGCCTGAAATGTGTATTATTCATACATGGGACCGTCGAAGGTGACCGACAGCAAGTGGCCATTGGTCGAGTCATGAGAGGTCATTTTATTAATTATCAGCAAATACCAGAACATACATTGAAGGTGATGTCCTCTCTTAATCCTTATAGCCTATTTATAGTTGTCACATTCTTATTCATATGTTATTCTAACCCTAAACATTTGTTCTTTAAATATAGGTGAAGCTTGAAAAGGCACTCGTTCGAACAGCAATATTGCCAATACCTCATGCGAAGTTTTCTATTGTTAATGAGGCAGAGTCTCACCATGTAGCATGGCCTGAAGACTTGGTCGTTATCGGTAATAGGGTGAGATAATCGAACAATACAAGTTCATTTGCATTTTCTATTATACTTTACATAAAAATTAATTTCATATCATTAATCAAATTCAACATGCAGGGATATGACAATATTAAATGTCTTTATTTGCCAATAAACGACGATGAATTCATAGAGTGCTTGCCCTTATATTGTCGACTTTTATCCGAGGTGTGGACACGTTTAAATAGAGGTATGCTTATAGTGGACGTCGACCAGAGTATGTTCGGTGATGACTACGGTATCGCTGTGACCACAGAGGACCTTAAGGAACTATACAAGACGGGAGCATTGGGGAACTTTGCTAGTGAATTATGTATATGGTAATGTTCACGGTTATTTTTTGATTATCATTCGTTCTAATGCATTGGCTATATAACTCTAACACAAAAGTTTTAATGTGTAGTTCTTTGAACAATGAGATGATGGGATGGGATATTAAGTTTGGTTTCTTCAATCCTTCCATCATGACGCCAACAATCAACAGAGATGAGAGGTTGATGACGTTTGTGGCAAGGTTGAGTATGCCGGACCGAAATCATAATTTTTGTTACTTCCTACCTTACGTGGATCATGTAAAGTAAGTTCATTATTTAATGATTATGTTTTATATCTATTTTTTGAATTCATTTTTTTAAATGGAGTTTGTATTTGTTAGGTGGCATTGGATGTTATGTGTCATCTTCCCTAAACAACATGTAGCGCATTGGCTGGATCCAGATCTAGGTGATAAAGGAATAAACGTCGATGCAAAGGATTTAGTGGACACGTAAGTCGTTTTAGCCTGACTTTTGTCTTGTAATTTTTATATTAACAATCACTAATTATGTAATGTTATTCATTTTAGGGGATTGTACCGATACTATCAAGGATGTGTACCGAGAAATACACAAAGTGTTCGTTGGAAGGTAGTTAAGGTACGAAGTCTCATATCTACTATCTTTTTAATAGCTTTAGCATTAAGTATAGTGTGTTATAAGAAATTATTGATCGTGTGCAGTGTCCACAACAACCGCCGGGTCACTTATGCGGTTATTATGTTATGAATTTTATTCGAGACATAATCCAGTTTGTGCGTGCTAATAACGGAGCGGAGATTGATGATCTTAGCCAAGTAATATCTTATTAGCCTTGTCTTATTCTCTAAGTTGTCAATGACTTTGGTTTGGTTTGAACTAATTGGAACTTTTATGTATTGACTTACTTTTATCTTGTTTTTCATTGCTTCTAGTGTTTTCCTAATGGAAGTGAATGCTACGAAGACTCGAAGATCGATGAAGTAAGGGAAATGACTGCCGCCTACTTGTATGACTATATAAGCAATCGTTACCCGGTTGCTTTAGGAAATGATGAATCTTAGGTTAGGTTTGTTGTTTGTATTAGAATATTAACTTTTGTGTTGGCATTGTTGTATGAATATTTGTAATTGTATATTCTATTAGATCTTTGAAATGAATGTATGTCGATGTTGTTGAGCAACAGTGCATTTGTAATTGAACAGCAGGGTATTTTTAATTGATTGATGTTCGTAAAAATTTTAGGGTTGATTTGAGCTAAAATAAGCCAAATCTGCCAAAAATTTTGAGACATTATGCATCGGTTTGACACCAAACCGATGCATAATGGTCGGTTAAGAGTAAAACCGATGCATAAGACAGACATTATGCATCAGTTTTTTGTCCTAACCGATGCATAATGGACTACCTTTATGCATCGGTTTGGTGTCAAACCGATGCATAATGGTATACATTATGCATCGGTTTTACAAAACCGATGCATAAGGTCCCAGCCTTTCGCATCGCTGGCTTATGCATCGGATCGAAACCGATGCATAATGCCTTATAAAACCGATGCATAATCCCCCTTCTGTAGTAGTGCAACCCTCACACCTGCCACCTGAGTCCACAGATAAAAACCAGCAGCTACAACATAAGGGCGTATGCGAGCATCAACTTTCAATTTACCCCCTTTATGAATCTTAAGGGGTATATTGGCAAACCCTTTCGTATCCAACTGTGAAACAACAATGTAATCCAACATTAGTAACATATTAATTTATGAATGATAATTAACATAATTTAACATACTAACTTCTGGGTGCCAAATCGCCTCGGTACGATGAGTCTTCTGCCGACTTAGGACTGAGTTGTCAATTGGACCTGGCTGAATTATGTCATCTGCATCCATATTCGGATGCAATATAGCTTGTGATGGTCTTTGTGACATTGATGGTCTGTGTGACATTGATGGTCTGTGTGAGTCCATAGCTACATCACATAAATCAAAATACCTTAAGTATTTCAACAATTCAATATTATAACAAATTCAATATGAACACAACCTCAACAATTACACAATTTCATCACAAATTTCATCGTTTCTTCTCCAATTACATCATTTCTTCATCAACAATCAATCAATTGACAATTCAATCAATTTCAACAATTCAATCAATTTCAAGCATCAATTTAATCAATTGAAATCAACAATTCAATCAATTTCAAGCAACAATTCAATATACAATTCAATCAATTTCAAGCAACAATTCAATATACAATTCAATCAATTTCAAGCAACAATTCAATCAATTTCAACATAAACTAATATAATTCAACTTAATACCGGTCAATTGAGAACCGGAATCAACGAAGGCGGGGGACGACGGTGGTGGTCGGCGGTGGTCGGTTCGGAGGAACAGATCGGCGGTGGTCGGATCGGAGAAACCGGTCGGCGGGGAGGAGGAAATGGAGAGAGATCGGCGGGGAGAAGAAAAGAACGAACCCTCGTTTTTAATTCGATTGTTCTCGATTTATAATAAGCCGAGATCTTTAGGTTATCGGTTTATCATTAACCGAGACGCTACGTGGCTTCCACGCTGGCTCAAATGGTCCACGTCGGTCCCAGATCTAGCCACGTTGTCTGTTTCGACAAATTATCGGTTCCGGAAAAACCAAGATTATTATTTCCGGTTAATCATAAACCGAGAATGTGCGAAATTAAAGTTACCAATTTATTGGAAGCCGGTAATTTAACAAAAGGGGGCAATCCAGTTATTTTAGTTTGAAAGGGGACAAACGGATGAATTGAGTTTCAAAAAGGGGCAAACGAGACAATTACCCAGGCCAAACCCAAACCCAAACCCTAAACCATAGAAGTAACCGCTATCCCCGGTTTCTAGACACTTCCATTTCCTGCTTATAAACGCCCCACCCTGCATTCCGCCGGCGTACGGCCATCTCTGCCATTCGTCACTCGTTCAATTTTCTCTTTCAATTTTGTTTCCAATTGCCATCATGTTTCGTGCCGCAAGAGCTCTTGCTTCTTCTACAGCCAAGTACGTTCTTTTTTGACTGGATCCTTCCATTTCATACATTGTGTTAGCCTCATATGATTCTTGTCATTTCCTTCATCTTTACGATTTTGATTTTGAACTTAAAAAAAACAATTGTATTAATTCTATTTTTCGGATTGCTATCTGTTTGCAGGATCGCCAGGAGTCAAAACAATCAGGTGAGAGTGCTTGATGAACGCTTCGGTTGATTTGACATCATTTTAGGTTTGAGCATGTGGCCCAGCTTTAAATATGTATGTTGACTGTTGCTTATCTGGGGTCCTGTTTGTAGATTGTGAGTAGGTTGAGTTCACATAGAAACTATGCTGCTAAAGATATTAAATTTGGTGTGGATGCTCGCGCCTTGATGTTGAGGGGTGTGGAAGAGCTTGCCAATGCTGTTAAAGTCACTATGGGGCCAAAGGTAACTGCTTTCTTCCTTCTTCTTCAGTTGCTATATCTGGCGACTTTTGCTAATTACTCATTCCCATTTCTCCATTGTCGAGAAAAGAGTCATTACTGTTTGGGAGAGCAAGAGCAGTCATCCTACCCGAGGACAGATTGAGTATGTCATGAGTGTGGAGTGTGGTTGTGATTTTGTTTGTATGAATGTGATTGCAGGGTCGTAATGTTGTCATTGAGCAAAGCTATGGATCTCCTAAGGTGACTAAGGACGGTGTGACTGTTGCTAAGAGTATTGAGTTTAAAGACAAGGTGATGAATGTTGGTGCCAGTCTCGTCAAACAAGTTGCCAATGCCACCAATGATGTGGCCGGTGATGGTAACAATCTTGTCCTCTCTTGGGATGATTTCAGTAAGTCTGTTTTGTGTGTCGGTTAAGAAGCTTTTGTAATGTTGCTGTGCTACCAGGTACCACTTGTGCAACTGTCCTCACCAGAGCGATCTTTACTGAAGGCTGCAAGTCGGTAGCAGCCGGTATGAATGCAATGGACCTTAGACGTGGTATCTCCATGGACCATGGCTGTTGATGCTGTGGTCACTAGTTTGAAAAGCAGGGCTAAGATGATTAGCACCTCTGAAGAGATAGCTCAGGTAAGTCGGCAGTTAAAGATTGAAAAGAGCATTGGTTAGGGTTTTCCTGTTAACCTTGAAGCTGGTAGAGTCATTTTGTATTTTGATTTTGAAGGTTGGAACAATTTCTGCTAACGGCGAAAGAGAAATTGGGGAGCTGATTGCGAAGGCTATGGAGAAAGTAGGGAAGGAAGGAGTGATCACAATTGCGGTAAAGCTTGATAACTGTGCCTTTGATGTTGAGGAATTCCAAATGCACATATGATCAGAATTCAGGATAATATTTGTTGACCTCGCTTCTTGTGTTTTATGTGGGTCCAAAGCTTTCTCCATCAACTACATCAATTTGCTTGCTTAAACTGGTCATTCCCAACTGTGGTTTGCTTTTATTTATAATGTACTGGATTTAGGCAACCCAACCAATGAATTCTCTGGAACTAATTTTAACCAGCAACACACTATGGATTCCCTTTAGGAAGTGCTTGTTGTAGTCTTATGAATGGATGCAGCTAATCCTTGGCTTCCGATTATGTGATTGCACTTTCCAGATCAAATATCTTACGAACAACCTTTGACACTACATCAAAATGTGTTACCAGCTCTATTATTTATTTTAACTCTGGTAACAATCCCATTCCAATATTGCAGGACGGGAAGACATTGGATAACGAATTAGAGGTTGTTGAAGGAATGAAGCTCGACAGGGGTTACATTTCACCTTATTTCATCACCAACCAGAAAACCCAAAAATGTGTATGCTTATCCAGACCACTTGCAAACCTTTAAAATATTCGAGAATGTGTTCACATGTATAATTACTATCAAGTTGTTGTTTATCTGACAGGAGCTTGAAGATCCATTGATTCTTATCCATGAGAAGAAAATTTCTAACTTGAATGCAGTTGTGAAAGTACTTGAAATGGCATTAAAGGTATCACAAGGATAGGCCTCATTAAAACTACTTATTTTTTATGATAATTGGGAATCACATTGAAATTCAATTTCACTTTCCAGAAACAAAGGCCATTGCTGATTGTCTCTGAGGGTGTAGAAAGTGAAGCATTAGCTACTCTTATCTTGAATAAGCTTCGTGCGGGAATTAAGGTCAATTTTTGTTTGGTTTGAAAGCCATTTGGTAGCTTATTCTAAGTACAATACTCTACAGAATCTCAGAAAAACTAAGATTAAATATGCTGTTACAGGTTTGTGCTATCAAGGCGCCTGGTTTCGGTGAGAACAGGAAGGCAAATCTACAGGACCTTGCAACCTTGACCGGGGGCAGTGTATGTTGCCTATAAACAAATAAGTTGCCTAAACTTTCGTATATCTCTACCCATTTTGAGCAAGTCATTATTCTTCATTTGCAGGTGATAACTGAGGAACTTGGCATGACTCTTGAAAAGGTTGAGCTGGATATGCTAGGTTCTTGCAAGAAGGTAAGTTAAGAACAAGAAGTTGTTTAACTCACAGGCAATCGATTTGGGATGTGATCAGCTTATTGGAAAACAAATGTACGCTGTAGGTTAGTGTTTCCAAGGATGACACTGTGATTCTCGACGGAGCTGGTGATAAGAAGGCCATTGAAGAGAGATGTGAACAGGTTTGTTGCTGGTAGTAACTGTTTGTTTAAAATTGTGTCACGAAGTTTATTAAAATTTTAAAATCATTTCTATGCATTTGGATTAACAGATTAGGTCGACCATAGAGCTTAGCACATCTGATTATGACAAGGAAAAGCTTCAAGAAAGACTTGCAAAACTCTCTGGTGGTGTTGCAGTTTTGAAGGCAAGATTGCGCTGCTGTTTCATATTCAAGCATTCTCATGAGAAATATGTCTCATTCAAAGCCAACAATAAACACATTTTTTAACACTTAGTAACGCATGGCGTATCTACTGACCTTCATTTGCAGATTGGAGGAGCCAGTGAAGCTGAAGTGGGTGAAAAGAAGGACAGGGTCACAGATGCATTAAATGCTACTAAAGCTGCAGTGGAAGAGGGTATTGTACCTGGCGGCGGTGTTGCTCTTCTTTATGCTTCCAAAGAGCTAGAGAAACTACCAACGGCCAATTTTGACCAGAAAATTGGTGTGCAAATCATTCAAAATGCTCTCAAGGTTAGTGTTTATTGAATTAAACTGAAAAATAACACTCCCAAACTTAGTCTTTTGTTACTGACTTCTGAATCAATTACTGCAGTTGCCTGTTTACACTATAGCTGCTAATGCCGGGGTTGAGGGAGCAGTTGTCGTTGGCAAATTACTCGAGCAAGATAACCCTGACTTTGGTTATGATGCAGCAAAAGGTATGTATTCTCAGGGTTTTAGTGTGGTTTAAAGTCTGTCTAATTTCTATTCTGCTTACTTCTTCCATTTCAGGCACATATATAAACATGATTGAGGCCGGGATCATCGACCCATTGAAGGTTATCAGGACAGCCTTGGTTGATGCAGCAAGGTAATTTTATAAGATATCACTTCACTGCCTTCTATTCTACCTGCTCAGTTTTAAATCTGATACTCATATATATCATGTGACAGTGTTTCATCTTTGATGACAACCACGGAAGCTGTTATTGTGGAACTGCCAAAGGATGAGAGGGAGATGGCGGCTATGGGAGGTGGAATGGGCGGAATGGACTACTAAATGTCATAATTATTATTTTCATGATGACATTTGTAAAAATTGTTTTGAATCGTAGCCCATGTAAACGCACCGGTGTAAAATATGAGATTTACACTTGAGAGAACAGAAAGGCTGCATTTTGATTCATAAACTAGGAGGGCGAGGTTCTTGATTCTTAAGAATTTTGTTCCATCTTTATACATTAGTCAATAACATTGTAAATTTGTATCCTTTTTTCTTATTGGATCAATTCTAATCTTCGTCTTTTGCTTTCTTTTTCACATGATAATCGGTTATTCTATTTGCTTCCCTAGCAGATCTAAACTTCCAATTTGGTTGTTAGATAGCACTCTCATACCCAGGCAGCCTTGATGTCTAGTAACAAGATTTTGGCATCTATGCTCAAGAACACTGCGGGCATCTGATTCAATCAAAAGTTTTCAATCATCATCCGTTCGGTTTGAATCCCCTTAGGGCAGCTCTCCCTCCCATTTTCCAAAGGATGTGATCTTCTACATACATTCAAAAGTTCAGTCACGAGAGGTGACTACAAAAATCATGCACTCCCTTCATGATTTTTCTAGTCATAGAAAAGGTCATTCCATGATCTTTTTCTAATTTTGGTCATGAGAGTTGAACCAATCCTAATGCGATACTTGTCACGCATCAGAATTTTGTCTGTTTAAATCCAGATATTGCAACGAATATATCTTGAAAATTACAAAGTATTAAAAACTAAAATAATCACAAATATTCATAATTTTTGAAGATATATAAGTGGAGATATATTTTGATATGTATATGCTTGTATTTATGTAGAAATAAGAGAGAATGGTGATGAACTTTATGTTTGATCATGAGTGGGATGTAGATGACCAAATTGATCATGAATAATGCCTAATTGAGAGATAAGTGAATTAGAGAGACGGATGACATATTTGTTTTAGTCAAGGTGGCGGTGAGGATGCTTTTATAGCTAAAATACATCCTCCATTATCTCTGAGAACAACAGCAACACCTCCTATCTTTGTAGATTTATGGAAAGTGGCCTCAAAATTCAAATTCATATAATTAGGCGGTGGGTCTTCCCATTGAAAGCTATTGTTGATGCTACTCACTTCAGAAGTGTCACTAGTCGTGCCATAATCCTTAGCTAGTCTCTTAATGCGCAACTCAACTAAATTGGGTGGTAAACTGGATTCTCCATATCACACTGCATTAGATCCTGCCAAACACAATATGTGACCACCAGCTATTAGGGAAGATACGCATTTCTAAAATTAACCTCAGTTCTCCTCTGGCTAGGGCAGTAGATACAGGTACTCACACTACAATTTTTTGGCATTTTTCCGTCCACAAATTCCGTCGCAAAAATGTCGCAAGGAACGGCGACGGAAAAGTCAAACGTCAAATTTGCGGCCCAATTCCGTCACCAAAATTAAATTCGGTGTAATTCCGGCATATTTTCGTCAAACCAATTCCGTCTCCAATGAGTAGTCGGATTATCGATGGAAATAAAGTGACGGAAATTTGACGGAAAATGTCCGCATATGTTATTCGCTCACATTCCGTCATCTTTCCGTCGGTGGATACCGTCACCCAACTCCGTTGAAATTCCGTCATCTGTCCGTCCCCTGTAAATTTTGTAATATTTCCGTCACAATTCCGTCAGTATTCCGTTGCTTATTTTGTTATCGTTATTTAGTGACCCTTGCAATTTTCCGTCGATAATACATGTGGTTTCCGTCACTGTCGATGGAAATGCTTGGGAATAAAGATGGAAAATTATATCCGTAAAGCTTTCAAATTTGCTCTATATAAGAGAACTCTTTACATCATTCAACACACAACATTCATTTCCAACAATTTTTCATTTCCAAACAGACAACTGAAATTTGGTTGTAGCCGGTGCCATGAACTCATCTAGTTGAATTGCAATTCAACTAAGTGAGTTCATGCCGACTGTTATCAAATTTTACTTTGTCGTGTAACAAACTCATCGCAGTCAAGAGTACTGAAACTCTTTGGGATCATCTGCATCCCATGTCTAGTATATGTTACAATTTTATTCCGTCAATTTTTTGTCACAATTCCGTCATTATTCAATTGCACTTAAAGTAACAGTTACTTTTTGACCGTTGCTTATTTCCGTCACATATCCGTCATTATTCCGTCACATAACCATCATTATTCCGTCAGTTTATTTACCGTTATTTACTGACCGTTGCTTTTTCCATCTTAATTACGTGTGTTTTCCGTCGACGTCGACGGAAACGTGAGGGAATATCGACGGAAAAATGATCCACACATTTTCAAACAAGTGCCTATATATATGAGAACTCTTTTACATTATTCCACCCGCAACATTTATTTACAACATACTTCCTTCCAATTGAATATCGTCAACATGTCTCCTTCATTTGACCTTGTTGGTTTCGCTGTCAATAGACGTGACGTCGATCGTAGAGAGCAAGTTTATCCTGTTGGAAGATATGCGTAAGAACTCAGTGTACCCTTCATATTGAGTGTTTTGAAAATTCCAACCATTATGTGATCCCGATTTTTGTAAAAGTTTCTTCCCATTCGATGTTCAGCGAAGGATTGCACGAGAATGCATATCAAAATGCTGGGATGCAAGCTGGACATCATGGAACATGGTCCCAGAAAGCGCTAAGGAAATTTGGTGCGAGGAGTTTTGGGTACAAATCGGGAACTCAAAAATACGTAATTAATTCACTTTGTTGACAAACGTTAATGGGTTTTAAAAATAATTTACTTGTAGAGTATAGCTACTTGGGATGCATAGTATGACAGTCACATTTGACGTAATCTTATGAAGAGATGCAATATGATCGTCAACGACGAAATGCGTATGCGAAGGATTGGAAGGATTTCACGTTTTTCATGGTCAACCAATCCATAAAATAGCAGAATGGTGAACGGCTCACGATGTTTTCAGCAAATGAGTGAAAACTTTATATCCCGTGAATTAAATAAATTAATGATTTACAACGCCTTACAATGTTTGTCATAAATTTCATATTACACTCATATATGTTTTCCACTGGAATTTGTAACACAAATTGACAACGAACCGCCTGAACCATTTTCGATTTTAGTTGCGACGTGTTGAATAAAATTAATTTGAAATAGATATGAATTTGAAATAGCACTTGTAACGCAACTTGAGTTTATGTTAAAAAATGGATATTACCCGAAAAATGTCCATGTCTGAAAAATAAGTTTGTAAAATAAAGTGGTGGAGGGACTTTATATAGCGCTTAATAATGAAGCGCTGTATAATATTTACTTTAAACAGCGCTTAACTATGGAAGCGCTGTAACATGTTTATTTAAAATAGCGTTTCAATAAAAGGCGCTGTCTAATGTTGTCTAAGCACTGTCTTAAGTGCGAATAAAAATTGACAAAAATGAATGATTCAAACAATCCCCTGTCTTCAATTTAAGCGTTGTCTATAGCAACGCTTGCACGATACCTTTCACTTAAAACATCTATTTGAACAAAAAAATACGAATATGCTGAACATCAAATTACATACATTTGCTCAATGTATGAGATAATAGTTAGATCACAACTACATAATTGTGTAATTTTAGATCACAACTACATTTGAATGTTATATATGTAACACAAATTAATGGTTTAAGCCGTGACATTTGAATCAACATTTTTTCAAAGACCAATTGTAACGCAAATTAAGTATATATGTTAACAAAATTTAATAGTACACGAAACCGAAATTGTAAAAGGACAACATCACTCTGAAAAATAAGTTTGTCCAAAAAAAAATTCATTTTTCTTACAACAACATTCGAGCAATAATACGGTATATGATTGCACATGTTTATACCAGATGATATACTTGCTGCACGTAATTAAGCAAATCAGTTGCAAAGTCGTCCCTCATATCATCTAGAACATTGTTATCATAGGATTGTTGTCCTCGAGGGAAACACTGGAAAAGAATTTCATAGTTAGAAAATTTATTTACACCTCAATTAATTGGTAATGATCAATTAATTCTCGGTATATACTTACTTGACTGATGTCGTCTTCAAGCGATCCATTGGTAGCTTGAATGAACTTGATTATGTCGTGAATATATTGCATGATATAGTATCCACACACTTCACTCGGTATGGGTTGTTTCGGGCACTGAAACAAGAATTGCGTTATAATGGAACATAAAATTTTAAAACAATCGTTATTTGTTAAGTCAATACCGTTACAGTGTTCCACACTATATCAGAATCTGACGGGATGCTGAAGTACAGACTCATTCTCCTGCAACATTAAGGTAATCAATAGCAGCAAGTTGTAGAACATGTAGTAATTCTAAGCATGTAGTAATTCTAAGCAACAATGTCAAGCATATTTCTTACGTGTTAATTAAATTCATTGCATCCGCCACCGGTGATTTGCGCATCGGATCAAGCCATAGGACCACTCGCTTCATAGGGAATATGACAGCTCCACCAGTGCCACCTAACAAACATTGTACACATTGTATATTAGTATAATACGCAATTTCATGCAAAATAGACAATAAAGAGAAAAATGTCCACTTACTTTATTGTATCGACGTAGGGAAGGAAGTAGCAAAAATTACGACCGTAGTCGGGCATTCTCAATCTCCTCTGAAAGAAGTCCACCCTCACACTGAAATGCTCAGAGGGACTCATATAAATCGGTCTGAAGAATCCAAAGCGAATGTTCGGTTGGATCTTATCGTGGATAATTCTGCTAGCATAAGATTAAGTTAGTAAACTTTATTCACACTTAAGAACCATTTTTTAATCAAATCAATAATTATCTTATGTAAACTTCAGCTGCGGTTGCACCCAAAGCTTTTAAGCAGGTGAATTCCAAAATGCAATCTTTGTTCAGAGCGACATATCAATCCTCACCAAACACTTCGCTATTAATGTACACCGAATACAGAGTTGACTTCGCCAACCCCATAGCGTGCTCGTACAAAACACGACAATGCATTATCATTCTGTTAGTACCTTCGTCTCTGAAACTGCTGGATTGCATTTAAAAAAAATCTGAACTCGTCATATCCCTGTTCGAAATAAAATTCAAATGTTCAAACGAGTAACATTAACTACCTTAAAGTTGATTACTGTGAAAAAACTGAATGTACGTACTTACCTTTTCATCAATGACTACTAGCCATTTAGGCCATCCCAGAAAAGCAAGCACTACATCCAATACTTTCTCCATATCCCCGAACTTCTCTGGCAGCTCTACCGATGAATCTATCGCATCATCTATAACCACCTTCACCATCTCATCATCCAGCTCTCGATATTGTACGAATCATCTTGGCATAACTCTGCCAAGTGCCACGATTCACCTCCGCTCATCCGTACCTCCTCCTTCCATGTGCAGTATGCATCTCTTCCCAGTCTGACATGGATAAACCAAAATTATTATTACATTGTGAATGGAGTAAATTTCACATTCTCATCAATTTTGGAATTATCGACATATAACCTCGGGTATATCTCCGAAGGGGTCTGTATTGGAACTACTGTGATGGCTCTGAAGCGTAGGCGCGTGCGAACTGACTGTGGAATGTGTGTTGGACGAAGTAGACTTCTTCCCGAATACCTTCGTCCAACCCACAAGACTACCCACCCCCCCACCCCCCCGTGTGCGTCCAGGGTACTCGTCCTTCCCTATGACCTCCGTCAATATGTCTCTTCGACCCTGGGAAGTAAATGTTCCCTGACTTGTCTGCTCTTCCAATTGATCCTGTTATCAATCATTTTACGTCATGCATACTCACAGAGAGTTAGGGTACTATTTAATATATTAATGAAAACATAAAACTTACAATTTTTTCCGCCACCCCCCTCAAAAAATCACTTATGTACTCTTTATTCCTTCTTTGGTGACCCCTCTTCCACACCTCATGCCTACCATGACAAGCTCATCCCTCGGACCTATTAAACCCTCAGCCTCGAGCTGCGCTTTCTTTTTCGTGAGGATATCTGCCCTCGCCTTCTTGTACCCGCTTCGAGACGTTGTATGCTTGTACGGTTTCGATTTTACTCGAGCAATGGTCATTTCCCTTATTTTCATTGCCTCCTGAGTGGAACGATGTTCCACAAATGTCTTATAGTGATCTGGGTCAATGAAAGAATACATCTCTCTCGGGTCCTCTCCTTGTTTCGGCCCAAACATATACTGATTCGTGAGCTCACTCTTAAAGTTCGTCCATATTCTCGCCGCACCTCGCATCTCCATTTTCTTGAACAATCCAATTAAGGCATTCTGGGGCACATCAAATAATCCCTTCACAGAAAAACATATTTCCTAGACAATTTCCTCAAAAGTATGAAAGTAACAATAGTGGCACAATTAATAACATAACATCGTCTCTTCCCACACCAGCTCCCTAACCTCCTTTGGTACTAACTTCTAGTTGTCATATGTAATTGGCACTCGCTTTTTAGCAACAATACCTGGAAGTACACAACCCGTTAATTACTTACTTATATCTAAAATTTTTGACACGCTATATGTAAACAAATAGTACTACTTCACCGGTAATAGTGCCATCGTTTTCTATCGTTACCGGCTCCTTTGTGCCATCTTATGCTTGTCTATTAATGTTTGCATGAGGGTTGGCCCCCTTGATTTACGGGTTGATAAAGAGGCTGCCTCGTCGTTCCTGCTGGGTGAACCATTGGCCTGCGATTAAACTACAAATGCATAAGAAGGTAGTCTAAAAAAATTACCTAAACAATTATATAACAATTGAAATCAATACGACTAATTCTAAATTTGTGCAATGAATTTGTAACAAATGAACAACAAAGAACACGGTACGGTCACTAATTTCATCAAAGACGAGGCTAACATAAACCGTTACCCTAATTTCATCGATGATTCCAAATCGCAACCCTAAATACCAAGGCGACGACAATCGCATACCTAAATTGAATCCGTGTTCGGATATCATTGGACACAAATCCATGGAAAGCAATACCAAAATATATATACCTGCTCGGTGAATCTGGGACGGAGATTGATGAACACAAGTCAGATTTCGAGTGAGATTCGTAGGCGGGCGAAGACGGCAGTAAATATTTGAAGGCTAGGTAATTCGGAATGAGTAAGCTTATCGCGTAATCGGACTTTTCAAAAAGATATACAACAACGCTTCGTCCATAGGCGCTGTTTTAAGTAATCATAAGACAGCGCATATGTATGTGAAGCGCTGTTGTATGTGACATTTGAGACAGCGCCTTACCTTAAGCGCTGTGTACGTGTCACTAAGACAGCGCCTATTTAGAAAGCGATGTTGTATGTTTAGGTAAAACAGCGCTTACTGAATAAGCGATGTTTGTATTTGTTAACATACGACATTGTTTTATGGTAACTTACAACAACCCCTATCTAGAAAGCGCTATCTAGAATTTTAGTCAAATAGTGCTTACTAAATAAGCGCTATTTTAAGTTTAGTAAACACAACGCTTCTGTGAGAAAAAGCTTTATAATAATGGGAAACGGAATACTATCGGAAACACGACGGAACTTCTGACTCTGCACTATAAAAGCACGTACAAGTTTGTCTCTAAAATTGCAACCCAATAATTTGTAATAAAGAGCAAGGATTCTGAAGTTGAACGTATATTTGCTTCGTGGTCCGAATATGAATCCAGCGGTTCTGAAGGGTATATTTTCTCCGCTCAAGATTTTATATATTCCTATCATAAAGGCTCCGAATGTGTAGGGGATCATAGCTTTAGTGGGGAAAAATACAGACACGAAGATGAATCCAGTATACAATCTCCGTCTTCAAAGCCACATCCAGGTGATCAAGAAGTGGACAAGCCATCACCGCATGGGTCTCCTGGAAATGTAGGAACGAAAAGTGTTTGAAAATATGTTCTACAAATGTAACTTCTTTATGGGTTTAACCAATTGTAGTTTGTTGTTTTGAATGAAATAAGTTTGTCACACTTCGGATTATAACATTCATATACAAATGCAATTTCTTAACATTATTTTGCTATTCATGTACAACCATTATTTTACCGTTCCAATTGGACTTTTTGTAACTTGTACTACCGACACAATTTCCCACAAGTGAATAGTGCACAAAGAACATGACAGCCACAGTATTGCACACAGAACATGACTGCACAAAGAACCATTATTGCCACAAGTGAATAGTGCACAAAGAATACATTATTGCCACAGTACTGTCCTAATTACGTCTATTCAAACTTCTGGTTTCACATAGTCTATAAATAGAACATGACTTGCATATTGACATACTGCAATCCAAAAAAAATAATTTATACTGAATATGAATCAACATCGTCGTATTCCTAGTCCAGCCGGTCGTGTTCTCGAGTTGCTGCGAGAAAGGCCGAGTGTAAGGTTAAGTGCTGATATCGACCACATACCCAAAGAAACTACGCAAGAATATCTCTCCGAACGAATGGATGAGTCAAGTCGAGCAGGTGATCATAGTAATTATTTTACTAAAAAAAATCGGTTGGATGCCTTGGAATTCACTTCTAGCGAGTTATTCAAATGGATGACTGAGTTTGCTATCGATGTACCCATCACGCCTAGGGGTGGGCTCGGGTCGGTTCGGGCCGAAAATTTGTGAAAACCGAACCGAAACCTGAAAATTCGGTTCAGGTCGGTTTCGGTCTTTTTGAAATTAAAAACCGATCAAAGCCCGATTTTTGGGTTTCGGTTCGGTTCGGTCTTTTTCGGTCTTTTTTCGGTCTTTTATTTTGGGGTCATTTTCGGTCTTTTTTCGGGTTTTTCATGAATTTTCGGTCTTTTTTCAGGTTTTCGGTCTTTTTCGGTCTTTTTTCGGTATTTTTCTGTAAATTGACAGAAAAACATATATTCGGTTCGGTTCGGTCTTTCGGTCTGAGGAAAAATCAAAACCGAGACCGAACCAAATTTTGAGAATCGGTTCGGGTTTTTTTCGGTCCGATAAAAACCGACCCGTTCGGTCTTTTTTCGGTTCGGTTCGGTTTTTTTCGGTCTTCGGGTCTGGACGCCCACCCCTAATCACGCCTCTAATCGAACTTACACCAAATGGTCCAAAGAAGCCTTCAAAGGTATACTACTTGAATACAACATGTATACCATTGCATTTATCATGTGTTATTTACTAATTCCTCAAATAATTACACAGATTGTGGGAGTAATCGACTCATGTCAATTGAACATGGACGGATCTGATTTTGACATTACTTTAAAGGTACTACTTTTTCCCACTTCATATTTCAGTATCATTGATTTATAATATACTAAACCTAATGAAATGCAGGATCCTACAGCTGTAGTACGTGCGACTGTTCATAGCACTGCAGTATGGGATAAGAAAATACGAGATGGTCTTGTAGTCGGGTCTGTCCTCGTACTGCAAAAGGTTGTAACTGGAGACAGATTTGTGTAAAAATTTCTTTTATTTTAAACATTTCATAAATTAATGTTCGATAACTGTTTCAGGTTTCAATGTGGTAGGGTCGTTCAGACAAGTGTCTCTTAAATATTACTGGAAAGAATCTAATCCGTGTGTACGTTGATGAGAGCTCGACATGATTTCAAGTAATCACTATGAAATGTATTTCATAAGTTTGCAGCGAATTGTTTGTAACATTATTCGAATGACGTACTGTATTAAAATCATATGTATACGTTTTACATTTATGCATATGTTGCGATTGTTAAACTATTAACAATGTATCCTGTTTGTATTTCATGTTATAATATTATTTGTGGTTATGTAAATGAATAAATTTAAATGAACAACCGGAATTAGACAACATAAGACAAAGCTTTTTCCGTCGCTATTACGTCAACAGTGTGTTAACAGAAACGAAATTGTAACGCAAAAAAGTTGGAAATAATGTAAGTACATATTTATATTTGTCAATCAATTAAATATACCAAACAACCAGAAAAAATTGACAAATTAAATTTGCCGTCAAATTTCCGGCAGTAGTCCGTTACAGTTAATATATCATGTTTCAAAAATTACGTCAATCTTTTGTTGTATTTCTGTTACAAGTAACGTAACAGTGACGGAATTATTTGCATCAACGTTCTGTTACAATTCCGTCAATCAATGTGAATATAGCCATTGGCATACCAGAAACAGATTGTCTATCCGTTTCACAAAAATGCGTCGATTATTTGTTGTATTTCCGTCACAAAATAACGTAACATTATAGGAATTGTGACGAAATGATTTCCTTCAACATTCCGTTACAATTCCGTCATTCAATTGAAATGTATCCATTGCAAAGATAGTTACCGTTAAATGATTACCGTTGCCCCTTAAAAAAACCACAAATTTATTACCGTTGCACAAATCCTCTAAACAACCTATAAATACTCTTTCCAATATACAAATCAATTCACACCATCTTTCTATATTCACCCTCACAATCAAGTGTTCCAATTTCACCCAATTTAATGTTGAAAGAAATAAGGCAGCGGAAATAGTGGGGTCTCTCACCTGTGTTGTTGCTTGTTTCAGCCAGTTAATTGTGAGGTATTTTCCTTTAGTATCAGTTCAAATCATACTGCATATTGTTATACATGGCATATTTATATCACGAAAGGAGATGGATGTACGAAGCTCGTGCTCATGGGGAGTCATACACCAATGATGTTTTCATCGCCGGAGTAAATAATTTTATTGAAATTGCCGTGTCAAAAGGTTATCTTGCCAGCGACAACACGATGCGTTTATCCATGTACGAAATGCAAAAACCGGTGATTCATCAATATAAGAATGATGGAGGAGCATCTGTACAAATACTGTTTCACACCAAAGTACTTCAATTGGACCCTACACGGCGAAAATCTTGCGGAAATCTAGTACGTCAATTCATGCCCAACAATACTTGACCCGAGCACCGTTGACCCAGTTATTGATTCTCAAGATGAAATTTGGAGTCATGATGCCTTCCCAGATATGGTTTCTGATTCTGCCAACCCTAATGATATTCATGAGTCGTCTAACTTTGGCGAACAGCAAATAGAGAATGTCGAAGAAAATAGAGCCAGCTTACGAAGGTTGCACAATAGAGACGGAGCTTTCAATTAACATGAAACTGCTTGCAACAAAAGCTAACTATGGGGTTTTCGACGGCTTCAGGGTGGAACACAACTGGACAAACAAATCCATTTTTTGGGAACTACCTTACCAGGTGGACGTGAAGATTAGACATAACCTAGACGTCATGCACATTGAAAAGAATGTTTTTGAGAATTTATTCAACACCATCATGGATGTATAGGGGAAAACAAAGGATGACGGTGTGAAGTGCAGAAAAGATATCGAGTTGTATTGTCGAAGACCAGAATTGGAACTCAAAACTTACCGTGGTCATTTGGTAGCCAACAAGGGTAAGTATCAGCTTACAAGAGAACAACAGAAGCTTGTGCTTATTTGGGTGAAGTCTCTGAAGTTTCCTGATGGATTTTCATCTAACTTGGGGAATAAAGTAGATTTGAGTACATTAAAACTAGTAGGTTACAAGTCACACGACGCACACATATTCATCAAGCGACTCATGTCGATTGCTTTCAAGGGTTCTTTACCAAAACAGGTATGGGAAGCTGTATCCGAGTTGTGTACATTTTTCTGAGATATCTGTGCATCTTCCCTTCACATTGAGCGAATGGAACATTGGCAGAACAACATATCGGTCACACTGTGTAAGCTGGAGACAATATTTCCCCCTTCATTTTTTGACTCAATGGAACACCTACCAATTCATTTGGCTAATGAGGTGCTACTTGGCGGACCAGTACACTACCGTTGGATGTATCCGTTTGAGCGTTTCATCCACCGTCTTAAATAGTTGGGCCAAAAGGGAAACAGAGCTGAGGTGGAAGCCAGTATTGTTAACGCATACATATAGCTGGAGACTTCATATTTGGGATCCGACTACCTAGATCCGGAGTTAACAACGAATGATATACGCTTACAACGAAATGAAGTAGCGACATCAGATTTTGAAGATCCTCAGATTTCTATTTACAATTACCCAGGAGTTGGTGGCAGCAAATTTAAACAGAGGGTATTAGACAGCCGAGAATTTAAAAAAGAAACTCATTACATATTTAGCAACACGCCTGAACTTGAACAATATTTGACGTTATTTGAGACAGACTTAAGACAAAGACGCCCGCGAGTCACTGATCAGCAAATCTACAATACTATATTAATGGATATTCCAGAATGGTTGTATTCCCATGTAAGTGTAATCAACTAAAATTCCATTTCATTATGTTGCAAATTAAACTGTACTTACACTTTCATGTTCATCCAAAATATTATGTTCAGGTTTGGGAGCTTGGAGAAACATTAGCACTACCACAGTGGATTCACTACTTTTCCGCTGGATTTCAAGCCGATGTTGCATGTTCGGCAACATACAAAGTGAACAACTACAAATTTCACATTAAAAGCCATGGTGAAGGGAGGAACACGGTGAACAGTCATGTTTACGTGAAAGGAATAGAGGGTACACACTACTACGGGGTGATTGAAGAAATAATTTATATGAGATGTAGAACCAACCATCGCCTAAAGGCTGTCTTGTTCAAGTGCCGTTGGTATGACCCTCATTTTGTTAGGTCATACTCGTCTAACGGGATTGTCATCGTGAATACTCATAGACCCTACCCCCATTACGACCCTTACATTCTTGCCCAGCAAGCGATGCAAGTTTACTATGTGATTTTTCTGGGATTAGCTGGAAAAAATAATCAGGGTTGGGTTGCAATTTGAAATCTACTTGACTTAGTCAAGACGAGTTCCAGATGGTGTTCGAACTGCGTCTCGAACACTTGTTGGACAGTTTCAAGTTATGTTCAAACAGAGACTGGAACACCTTAGCAGACAGAACGTAAACAGCACAAAATAGGAGCACACACGATATGATAACCCAGTTCGGCCTCGCCTACTCTGGGGGGTTTCCCACACCCGAAAAGGGACACAAATCTTATTACGAGTTTAGAGCTATTCGTGGACTTACACTTACACAACGCCTTGTTTGTAATAGCCTAGCCTCTAACACTCCGTCTCTCGGATTTGCAATCTTGGTTCACCGCAGCTCCCCTCGATCCCCTATGGGTAGGACGAGACTTCCCTCTCGGCCTAGTCTTGGACTTCTCGGAAGTCCAGTCGCCTTCTCTCAAAGACGTAGCTTGATTACCGTGTGTGTGTGCGCTTTGTTGTCCTTCAAGAACAGTCTGAACAGCACACTGAACAGACTGTTACTTCCCCGTTGATATTTCGGTGTGGAATAATCAACTGGCGGTCGCTCCTCCTCCAATCTCACGAACTCTCGTGTTTGTTTCTTTTCTCTCAGGAAGCGACGAAGATTATGGACGCCCTAGCCATGTATTTATATGCGTAGGCGCTATCCAAATCTTCTCTAAATATCTCATCAAATATTTAGGAAATATTCCTAAATATTCGATGTGTATCTTTATCCAATCTTTAGGAAGTATCTTCGAAAACTTCCTTCCCAAGTCAACCACGTCGCCTTTAATCTGATGTGTAGATATTCGTTTGAATATCTGAATCTTCGAATTCCTCGCTGGCCGACTCCAATCAGAATATCCTTGTCAAATATTTCGGAGATACTCCTAAATATTTGATCGATATTCAATCTCTTCCATATCCAATCTTTGGAGATTACTTCCGTGCCAAGCCATCCAATATTCTCGAATCCAAGCTGAAGATATTCATTTGAATATCTGATCTTTAATGATGACTCGTCAATTGATCCCCAATCAAATAATCTCGTCGATCTTCTGGATACGGAAATCTTCCTGCGTCTGCTGTACGCTGTACTGCAGTTCAAGACAGCGATTGAACTCTTCTTGAACACCTGCTTGAACTGTCTAAAGCCATTTTGCCAACAGAATGCCATTCATGGGAACATCACAATTTGTCTTGTGAAACCAACAAACGCAATCGACATGGAAGTAGCAAATGTTTCGTTCCAAGATGAGGGTCAAATGGGAATTGAACTGCCTATATTGGTTAGCAAAATCGGATCGTACGGGAACCTCGCTGATGATGAGGTTTACGAGTACACCGAAGAAGATGACAACGACGAGCACGTAGCTAATAATCCAGATATCGAAGAAGAGTCAGACGAATTGTCGTGAATGAATCTAGATAATCCAAATACACTTACTGTATGTTTTGCATGTTCAATAAATTGTAAGGTAAATTCAATAAATCTTCAGTACGAAAAAATAATGTGTACTTGTAATAATTACTTTTGTTTTAAGTAAATGCAAAGGGCCGGAACATGTTTTTAATATAATTTTCTGAAAAAATGATAAGTAAACAACGCTTAATATAAATGCGATGTGCAAAAGATGTCAAACACAGCGCTTTGTCTGTACACGCTGTCTTAATGTAAACAAAATATAGCGCTTGAATGGTAAGACGATGTTATATGTCACACGTAAGACAACGTTGATTGTGTAAGCGCCGTAGAAAATCACCAAAACTACAGCGCCTCATATATATGCGCCGTATTATTTAACATATACGACAGCGCTTAATAAGTAAAGCGCTATCATATGTGAATGTAGACAGCGCTTACTTCTAAAAGTGCTATCGTATTCCTATCTAAAAAATTGCCCGCCGTATTTGCCCGCCTAAACAACTACCTAAAATAGACTAATTACGAAAAGATAACGGTTATTTGACAGAATTAAAACGGAATAATTAAATAAACGAATTAAAATTACATGCGTCAGTAGAAAACCCTCATTATTCGTCTTCCAAAACAATCCTCCGTTTGGCCGATTACTTGTACTCTGCCGAGTTATTCAACCGATTTTGGCCGATTTAGGAAGCAAGTTTCGTTACCCAGGTAAGGAAAAGTCGTCGTCTTTCTCCTGCCATCTTCATTTCCGTAAGTTAGATTCCGTGGCTGCGTTTGTTGTTGTTCGAATGATATGCATGTGTTTCTGCTAGATTGTTCGGCGTTTGTTTGTCATATAAAGTGTTGATTGTACTGTAAAAAAATGTTCCTTAATGGCCGGTTGACAAATTGTGTTTGTTTGACTGTGTAAGGTGTATTCGGGCAGGTATGACTGATTTTCATTCGTTATTGTTTTGTGTAAGTTTATCCAAGAATGTTACCCCTTTGGTACAATTTGTGATTGTTGTCATATTCTGATAATGAAATGCTTGTAGCTCATCGTCCTTAGGTACAATGTTGGCTTGAATGTCACACATTTGGTACACTTTTGGTACAATTTGGGTTCAATTTAATTTTGTCATATAGATAGAAGCTACTTGGTGCTTTGATTGAATTTGTTGATTAACAAAACTATTTGTGTTCGCTTGCTGTTTAGTTTGCCAAGTTGTTGTCTATTTGTGTTTTAAAATTACTGATTGAAATTTTGTGGTAGGGTATATATGGGACCAATCAAGCGCAATGTGAAATTATATCCCCTGTTCAAGCAAGTGTGCAAGGTACAGTTCCGACAGACCTTGAACTCTCTCCACATCAGTTCAGCAAACAGAACAATAAAACAGGAGCACGCACAGATTGATAACCCAGTTCGGCTACGCATACTCTGGGGGGTTTCCCACACCCGAAAAAGGGACAACAAATCTTATTACGAGTTTAGGGCAACAGGAGGTCTTACTCTTACACAACACCTTGTTTGTAATGGCCTCACCACTAACACTCCGTCTCTCAGATTTGCAACCAAGGTTTGTCGCTACTCCCCTTGATCCCCTTCGTCCTGACCTTCTGTCCGAACGTGCTCGACCTTCACTTGAAGCTCGGATGCTTTCTGTCGAAAGCGTGTTCACCTTTGTTGTGTGCACTGTATGATCGCTTCCAGGCAGTCTGAGTTGCACTTACTAAGACTGCTCTTACACCGATGAGTTTCCAGTGGGGAAAACTCAATCGGCTGTCGCTCCTCCTCCAATCAGCAGAGTTTTCTCGTGTTTATTTTCTCAGCAGGAGCGATCGCCAATCTGGACGCCCTAGCCTTCTTTTTATAGGCTTTAGAGAAGTCCAGATCCAATCTGAATATCCTGACAATAAATCGGAGATATTCCAGAATATGGGCAGAATATTCAACCCAAATCCAATCTCCAACGATGACTTCTACTCCAAGCCATCCGACAATTTCTCAATCAATCTGCATAGATCTGATCACTTATCTGATCTGTTGAGATGACTTCGCGACTTGTTCCAATCAAGTATTCTCGTCGAAATCTTCAGGAGATCCATATCTCTATTCAAATCTTCTTCAAGAGATGTCCTTTTCGGAAGGTTGATCCGGTGGTCTTTAAAACTGGTAAGACAATATTCGAATGACATCTTGAATATCTGTTTCTTCATTGACCGACTCCAACCGAAAAGATCCTCAATCTCAGATCCCTCTTGAAACCAGATCATGCGACTTCTGTACGCTGTGCCTCTGTTCCAGTCCGTGGTTGAACTCTTCTTGAACTCAAGCTCGAAATGTCTAAAGCCGTTTTGCCAAAGCCATGCCATTCATGGGAACATCAATCTCCCCCTTGGCATTTTGGCAAAACCAAATCTACGCTTTAGAACGGTTACCTCAACATATACTCCCCCTTTTTGCCATAAACTGGCAAGGGGTCCAATCAAGCAACCTGGTCTTCTCGGCATCTGGAGTCTTGGCAACTCCCCCTCGAACATAGCCAGGGACAGTGACACATATTGTGAGTCTGTCGGACCATGGTGTCTCAGCAGTTGTTCGACCTCCGGAATGATTTCTTCCTCCTTCAGAGGCTGTCCACGTTCACCTCAGGACATCTTTAGATCATTCCTATGTCAACCATTGAACAGCATGTTATCAACTACCAACTTCAACAAAGCACTTGACAGTCTGTCCTGGCTGACTGAGGTTCAATCAGATGTAGGCATCCAGTAGTAATACTGCTCGCAATCTTGACAAAGTACTCCTCTATCATCACCTTGTAGGAATCATCTATTGCAAAGGACTCATTGATGATCTCAGGAACAGTCTTGACCTTTCTATTTCCTCTTACACAGACTATGCCACAGTCTTTAGCACAGCAATCCCAAACTATCTTGGTAGGATTGCAATAGCTTCTGGCACCAGCTGTTAATCAAACGATTTGCATCTTTGGGCGCTCCAAATCAGATCAGTAACCTTCAAGGGTTGGATAACCTCTTTCCTTTGAACTTCTTCTCAGCAAGCACACTCTCAGGGATGATCTTTCTTTTCTGCACTGCCTTCCACTTGGCTGCTACGACTAATCTTCTTCTTAGATGTGCTTGCTCCCCCTGCGCCTGTGATCCCATTCATCTTAATGGTTGCCTTAGATGAGCAAGTTGGGACGGTAGCTATCTTCTTTGGTTTCACCGTTTCAGACTTCTTGAGCTTACCCAAAGAAACTGAGTCCAAATTGTCTTCACAATCTCCATAGTCTGGTCTCGCTAGAGCAGCTTCACGCAGCTCCACATCTGGGTGGTCTAGCTCTCTCGGACCATCTCTTCCTTGAGTAACAGTCCATTCCTTCTGCAAATCTTGAACACCCTCATCACAGCCCTCGTGTATTTCACTAAGCTCGTCATCTTTCTCAGAAGTGTCTGAACCTTCTAGTCCATCATCTTATCATCTGACTTCTTTTCTCCTTTACGAAAGTCTTACTACCTCTGACCGAACATTCCATGCACGGCCTACCTGTGGTACTTTATCCTCTTTGGCACGAAAATGGTGGCATGCACAATTGCATTCAAAAGATTCATCTGTTCCAGCCCTCTTCTCAACATGGTCAGTCCAACTGTTCAGCTGGAGTTCCACTTGTGACTGACCATAGACTGGAGCATTTAGTTCTTGATGACACACAGACCCAAGGAGGATCTGAGCGTTCAAACTGAGCGGCATCTAGTGGCTTGGTGAAGATGTCAGCTAATTGCTTATCTGTTGTCACATGCGTTAGATTCACCACCTTCTGTTCAACCAATTCTCTGATGAAGTGGTGCCTGATGTCAATGTGCTTCGTCCTGGAGTGCTGTACTGGATTTTTCGAAATGCTGATTGCGCTCATATTGTCACAGTACAGGGTCATCTCCTTCTGTGTGACTCCGTATTCAGACAGCATTTGTTTCATCCACAGAAGTTGAGTGCAGCTGCTTCCTGCAGCAATGTATTCTGCTTCAGCCGTAGACAGAGAGATGCTGTTTTGCTTTTTGCTGAACCAAGAAACCAGGTTATTTCCCAAGAATAAGCATCCTCCAGATGTGCTCTTCCGATCTTCAGCATTTCCTGCCCAGTCAGCATCGCAGTAACCAACCAGATGTGAGTTGGTGTCCTTAGTGTACCAGATACCAAACTCGACAGTCCCGCACACATATTTAATGATTCTCTTAACTTGTAGGAGATGGCTTTCTTTCGGATCCGCCTGGTACCTTGCACAGACTCCTACAGAATACGCAATATCAGGTCTGCTGGCTGTCAAGTAGAGGAGGCTTCCAATCATACTCCTGTACAGTGTCTGATCGACCTTTGGTCCAGCCTCGTCTTTAGTTATTTTTATGTGCGTAGCAGCCGGAGTTCGTTTGTGACTTGCCTTCTCAAGATCAAATTTCTTTATCAGATTTTTGGCATACTTGCTTTGTGAGATGAAAATGCCATCTTCCTTTTGAGTCACCTGAAGCCCTAGAAAGTAATTCATCTCCCCAACCATGCTCATTTTGAACTCCTTCTGCATCTGTTCAACGAACTGATCCACCAGTTTCTGGGTATTGGAACCAAAAACAATATCGTCGACATAGATTTGTGCGATAATAAAGTCTGACCTTGTGTGTTTGACAAACAGAGTCTTGTCCACTCCCCCTTGCACATATCCATGATCGATAAGGAACACAGTGTGGCGCTCATACCAAGCTCTGGGTGCTTGTTTGAGGCCGTACAACGCTTTCTTCAGGTGATACACCGATGCTGGATGATGCGGATCCTCAAATCCTTTCGGCTGAGTAACGTAAACTTCCTCATTCAGGAATCCGTTTAGGAAAGCACTTTTGACATCCATCTGGAACAGTCGAAACTTCAAGTGACAAGCCAGAGCAAGGAGCAGGCGAATGGCTTCCAAGCGTGTAACAGGGGCAAAGGTTTCATCAAAATCGATCCCCTCAATCTGGGAATATCCCTGGGCCACAAGCCGAGCCTTGTTTCTGGTGATATTTCCGGATGTGTCTGACTTGTTCTTAAAGATCCATTTCATGCCAATGACGTTCACACCATCGGGTCTTGGAACTAAGTCCCAAACAATATTCCGGGCGAACTCTTCAAGTTCCTCCTGCATGGCAAGGACCCAATACTCATCAATGAGTGCTTCCTTTATATTCTTTGGCTCAATTGAAGACAGAAAGCACGAGCAGGTGGCATGACCCCGGTAGTTAATCAGCTTCCCACGAGTTTGAATTCCGTCACTAGGTGCTCCAATGATCTCAGAGATCGGATGGTTTCTGGCAATTCGTCAAGAAGGTTGCAATGCAGCACGATCCGCTTGAGTGCTGACTTCTTCAATCTCATCAGAAGAAGAGTTTCCGGTGCTATTATTTGCGGTCGAGGCACCTTCTGTCGGGTCACTCATTCTGAGGGAATGAACCAGTTTCAGCTACTGTTCCGACTCCTTTGGTGGCTGGTGAAGCACTTCGTGTCGAGTCAGTCTCAGTCTCAGTCGGAAGAGGAAGTGGGGCAGTTCCAAATGCTGTTCCAACTGATTCGTCAGCATCATCTGAGACAGTGAGTTCAATCAAGTCATCCTTTATTTTGACATTGATTGATTCCATGACTGATCATGTGCGTTTGTTGAATACCCGGTACGCTCGACTGTTTGAGGAATATCCAAGGAAGAATCCTTCATCACTCTTGGGATCAAGCTTTTGTCGGTACTCACGGTCATTCAAAATGTAACAGTCACTCCCAAAAATGTGAAAGTACTTAACAGTGGGCTTCTTCCCTTTCCATAGTTCATAGCAGGTCATCTCCGTGCCCGTGCGTATTGTTACGCGATTGATAATATGGCACGCCGTGTTCAGAGCTTCTGACCAGAACTTCAAGGGAATCTTCTTGGCATGAATCATTACTTGGGCTATCTCCTGAATTGTGCGATTTTTCCGTTCAACAACGCCATTTTGCTGGGGAGTGATTGCAGAAGAAAACTGATGGGCAATCCCGTGTTTGGTACAGAAGGCGGTCATAGTGGCATTCTTGAACTCTGCGCCGTTGTCACTCCTGATACTCACCAGGCATTCTCCTTTGGCTTCCCTTTCTCTCTGGAGAAGGGTAGCAAGTTCAATGAACTGTTGTGTAGCTGCAGACTTGTCTCGAAGGAATCGAGTCCAAGAAAACCTGGTGAAGTCGTCTACACACACTAGAACATACTTATTGCCCCCAAAGCTCTCAACTTGCATCGGCCCCATTAGATCCATGTGGATCAGTTCTAGTGGTCTGCTAGTGCTGATCTGGGTGGTG
This sequence comes from Rhodiola kirilowii, assembly GCA_033675215.1. NCBI lineage: Eukaryota > Viridiplantae > Streptophyta > Magnoliopsida > Saxifragales > Crassulaceae > Rhodiola > Rhodiola kirilowii. The sequence goes on from JAUCNB010000027.1 coordinate 834,149, forward strand.
ATTGGATGCGAAGCCTTAGTCTGTTTTCCGATTTGGCATTCTCCACACAGAACATCCAAGTCGCCTTTAACATTGGGCATTCCTCTGATGAGTCCGGATGAGCAGAGCTTCCTCAAGGTTTTGAGATTAAGATGACCTAATCGCCTGTGCCAGAGCGACATCTCATTTGCTTGACTTGAAAGGCACGACATGGTTCCGGCAGATCCAATAAGGTAGCAATCATTTGCTGCTCTACTGCCTTCCATCAGTGTTCCTCCTTCCTTGTTAAAAACTTGGCAGGAGTCTTGAGTGAATTTGACATGGTGCCCCCACACAAAGCTGACTAATACTAATAAGGTTCGCCTTCAGTCCTTCAACAAGGAGGATGTCCTTGAGCACAGGAAGACCCGGGACCTTCAATGTCCCACAGCCGATCACCTGACCCTTTCCTCCATCACCGAACGCAACGTACTGCTTCTTTATGACAGGTCGAATATGTGTAAGAAATTTGGAGTTACCTGTCATATGAGTGGAGCATCCACTATCGAAATACCAGCGATCTTTCTCCATGTGACTAGATGAGCTGAATGCAACCATACAGACGTTTTTGTTTCTACAGGTCTTCCAGTTATGAGCCATGCTAGATTGTGATAGATCTTGCTCAGTTCTGCGTTTGTCGAGTCTTCGGGCCACTCTGTCAAACTTCCGGGTCATCATTTTCAGTGAATGGGACGTGCAGTCAGTCCCTGCAATTACTTCGATCACCTCTGTTTTAAGTGAACACTTAGTGTCATCTTTGGCTGTGTTCTGTCCTTCCTTTGGAGTCATATTGAACAGTTCTAGGATCCCACTCAGTGTGTCGAGTGTTTGCTTTGATACCATTTGAAATTATATCCCCTGTTCAAGCAAGTGTGCAAGGTACAGTTCCGACAGACCTTGAACTCTCTCCACAACAGTTCGGCAAACAGAATAATAAAACAGGAGCACGCACAGATTGATAACCCAGTTCGGCTACGCCTACTCTGGGGGGTTTCCCACACCCGAAAAAGGGACAACAAATCTTTACGAGTTTAGGGCAACAGGAGGTCTTACTCTTACACAACACCTTGTTTGTAATGGCCTCACCACTAACACTGCGTCTCTCAGATTTGCAACCAAGGTTTGTCGCTACTCCCCTTGATCCCCTTCGTCCAGACCTTCTGTCCGAACGTGCTCGACCTTCACTTGAAGCTCGGATGCTTTCTGTCGAAAGCGTGTTCACCTTTGTTGTGTGCATTGTATGATCGCTTCCAGGCAGTCTGAGTTGCACTTGCTAAGACTGCTCTTACACCGATGAGTTTCCAGTGGGGAAAACTCAATCGGCTGTCGCTCCTCCTCCAATCAGCAGAGTTTTCTCGTGTTTATTTTCTCAGCAGGAGCGATCGCCAATCTGGACGCCCTAGCCTTCTTTTTATAGGCTTTAGAGAAGTCCAGATCCAATCTGAATATCCTGATAATAAATCGGAGATATTCCAGAATATTGGCAGAATATTCAACCCAAATCCAATCTCCAACGATGACTTCTACTCCAAGCCATCCGACAATTTCTCAATCAATCTGCATAGATCTGATCACTTATCTGATCTGTTGAGATGACTTCGCGATTTGTTCCAATCAAGTATTCTCGTCGAAATCTTCAGGAGATCCATATCTGTATTCAAATCTTCTTCAAGAGATGTCCTTTTTGGAAGGTTGATCCGGTGGTCTTTAAAACTGGTAAGACAATATTCGAATGACATCTTGAATATCTGTTTCTTCATTGACCGACTCCAACCGAAAAGATCCTCAATCTCAGATCCCTCTTGAAACCAGATCATGCGACTTCTGTACGCTGTGCCTCTGTTCCAGTCCGTGGTTGAACTCTTCTTGAACTCAAGCTCAAACTGTCTAAAGCCGTTTTGCCAAAGCCATGCCATTCATGGGAACATCACAATGTACCCGGTAAAAGGAATATCTGGGCTGGTAGAGGAACTGGGACTTCATCACAAACGTGGCTAACTGACATACGCCAACCAAGACAGTTGAGCCAGGACATGCAACATCAGCCTTCAACTGGGGACACCCGTCAAAATCAAGATGTGTACAAACCTTCTATTCCGGTTAAGGAGCCTACCCCTGTGAGACAAGGGGGTGATGATAGGCAACGTACACCATCGTCAACCGGGGACAGACGTCCAAGTCCAGACCTGTACATGCCTTCTATGCATGTACAGGAGCCTACCCTTGATCCGATGGATGACGACGGAACCTTACCAGAAGTGGAATATTACGACTTCGACGAACTATTGAATTTGGTGGCGGAGTCGGCGAGGAACAGGGAGGTTGACGAGGGAGCCGAAGGGAGGGACTCACCTTCGGCATATGATGATGATCACGATGACACAATTTGGCCAGACTTCGTTAGAGGAGGGAGTTCTGTCGGTGGCGGACTCGGTGAGGAGACACCGTTCGGCTCGATGCCACATGATGATCGGCCTTGGATCACTCCAACTGGGGATGACAAGTGAGTACTTTTATTGTACATATATTTGTGCAGCTTGTTTTACTAACTATATTGTAAATGTTACACCTTGTATTTTTTCAGCTTTGACCCCCCTTCGGCTGTTAACAAAATCGGGCTTGAATGTATTGGGCCTGGTTTTAAGGTTGGTTGGACCACAATGGGGACGTGTCATCCACAAGCTCCGGTGAAGTGGTTTCGACACTTTAAGGTAAAATGTACTAAAATTGTATTAACATGAAATTTTTGGTTAAATGTTTTCTACATGCAAATATGTTTTCGATTACATAGTTTTATGTTTCTATTAAATTGTTCGTAACACAACTATGTAAGGACATGTAGAGCTTGTACCGGTGGGATCCGATCCACAATGACCAGATTGAGGCCAACTTTAGGAAGAAGGCGGCTAAGATTCTACAAGATACCTGGAGAGGCTTGCGATCCGGGAAGACTAAAGGCCCGAAATGGTTGACGGAAGATCACAAAGTTGCGGGAAAACTTCGATTCAACACGGATCCAGCATTCATAGCCCACAGTGAAAAGAACAAGCAAACTTATTCAGCCCAGCATGCTAGAAACGGCCCAGCCTTGCACGCCTTTGGGTCTAGACCAGCACACTATCACCTGGCAAAGCTGGTAATACATAATATTAAAAAATAATTCAATTTTTAATATCATTTATTATAACACATTTGTTGTGCAGGAAAAGAATAATCAAAGACAAGTGTTGCCAACTGATATGTTTGACAAGAAATACAAGCGGAAGGATGAGACGTATTTGACACCCGACGCGGAGAACAAAAGGGTATTACACTTACCAATTATATTTTCTTATTACATATGTTTTCTTATTATATTTTCTTATTACACAAGAATAAGTGTTGCCAACTATGTTTTTTATTATATTTTCTTATGAAATTTGTTTCCTCTATTCAAAAAAATTTGTTTCATTTGTACAAATGTGCAGAAAGAGCTTGCTGATGCTGAAGATCTGGTCCTGAATGATCACGTCGGAGAGGAAAGAGTACCGGAGGAGAAGCTGGTAGAGGCTGCTGCAACTGTCATGGGGTTCACCCGAGGTCGGGGATACCATATCTGTATGGCACTGCAGCGACATTGGTGTCGGGCAAGTTCTCTTTATTGGGCAGCCAGTCGTGTGCGAGCTCGCAGAGATCGAGGGCCCAACCATCAAACGAGTACACTCAGGATCTGATGCCGCGTTTAGAGCACATAGAATCCCGACAGGAGGCTGAGATGAGAAGCATGAAGGACAGCATAGATCGATTGAGTCAAATGATGCAAATGCAAGCTGATATGCTGAGGATGCTCACTCCTGGATACCAGCCGCCCTCCAGTCAAAGCCCGAGTGGAAACAATCGCGGTCCGTCTAATCAGAGATCGGATGAAAACAACAGCAGAGATTAGACAAATCCATTTTATTTGGCTCGACTTCTGTGTTGCATTTTTTATTACAGTGTATTTCTCGTACAATTTCGAATTTCAAATTTAATATTTGAATTAATCTGAAATTAAATATAATTGGAAATGGCAATTAAAATTCAAAAAATTGGAAATTTAAACAATTTAAGGGGACGAAAAAAATGATGGAATACCGTCGGGAAAATTGCCGTCAACGTTTTCGGCATCGAAAAAGTGACGAAATTTGAGGTTTTTCCATCACGATTCAGTTGTTTTCCTGACCTCGGAAATTTTCTATAAATTAGTAGTGTCGATAGTATTATAATCTTCTCATAAATGTTTTGATCTTTGGATAAATTTACTTTCAATAATTAAATTCATAATCTCACTAAAAGTTACTAGCTGAAGCAAAAAGTCATATATGGGCACTTTTTTTAATAAAAATATGGGGCCTTAGTTTCTTTTGGATGGGGCCCTTGAGGTCAGGTTTGCAAAAATTGGGTCTTTTTTTACTTTACTATTTAAAATGCTTAAAATAAATGAAGTCGAAAGCAATGTCCTTAATTGGCTCAATGATAGAGCAACACTTGACAGTCACCTGTGTTCAAAATGTTGTTCTTTAGCATGGCATCAACAATCGTATAACTAGATTTAACTGTAAAAAATCCCCTATTCCACATCATGTAACCAGACATAAAAATCATACTTAAAACAGCAATGATTAGGCTTAAACAATAATGGTCAGACTTAAATAGCAATGATCATACTTAAAATTGGAATGATCAGACATAAAAATTAGACTTCAAACAGAAATGATCAGACTTAAACAACAATGATCAGACTTAAAAGTCATCTTGGAAGGAACTCCCTCCAGAGAGGGACAAGAGCTGGAACAATTGGCAACTCAGTGCCTTGGTGAATTACTTTTTCACCATCAAAGATTGGAGGAGCCTCGGCCAAAGCACAACAACGATAGCTTGGAGTAGGTTATAAGCCCAAGACGGTATCACCCCCGACCATGGGATTGATCAAAGGAATAAGGTAAAGCCGCCGAGTTTGGCAAGTCAAATGGTGGTGTGTCACTAGGGAATCATATGCGCGAGTACTTTGATAGACTAAATTTATAAGCAAGCACAAGCGAGGTCCAAAGAAATATTTACACTGGGAACGGGGATATGACCGAACAAATACTCAGTGGAAATTTTTTGGATACATGCTCTTCCACGTCTCTAAGTCTCAAAATGACTTGCACTACAAATTTCGGGTAATATTAACGATTAGAAGCTTACGACGAAATAGGTCATCGTAAGCTTTTCACGATAATAGATGGTTAACATATGCGATAACCGAAAAAAATAAAATACAGTACAATAACATCCACGATAGTTTTACGATAACAAGGCCTACGATGACTCAAACTTATTGTACACCTATCGCAGTAATTGATTAAAAAATTAATAAAATTTGAAATCCTATCGCATTATGTCCATAAAATTTTGGGTTTTTTCCTCCTCCCCTCTCATCCGAACGCCCTAATTTTTTTCCCAACCGAGAACCAGCCGCCGTTTGCCAAAACTGACCCTCAATGTCGCCACATCCGTCCGCCGTTCGATCTACCGGGGTTTGTTTATTAGCCCTTCGCTCCACCGCACCTCTGTTCGCAACCCCGACCGCCACGAAGCTCCATCTGCGATTTACTACCCACATGAGCGGAATTCAAGCCGCCTACTGCCGTCGTTTGGTCCACCACGACCAGGAATACTTCTATTTGGATCCCAGATAAGTTAGCACATTTCTAAAAATAAAACTATAGTTTGTGTGAATTTGTGATTTGGCAGGTACTGTGAATTTGTATAGATTCGGAGGCTCTTGTTAGTTGTTATGAGGTGTTGGGATTATAGATTTAGTGGCCGGGTTGAGTTTTGGTTGACACGATGTGGCATGAAAATTTAGAATATGGGGTCGGCTTTGAATTGTTGTTTGGATTGTGAGACTGTTATGGCTCTTAAAGTGTTTGATGAAATGGTTCTTAAAATTGTTATGACTTCGCTCGTTATTTTTCTGTTTAATTTAGTCTAGTAAATTTAGGCCGTTTCCATTTCATTGATGTTAGTTCTGCAGCGTGTATGTGCTGGTGCGTACTGATATTCCTCATATATGTGCGTACGGTAGTCGAAATGTGACTCCTGAAACGGCGTCTAATGTCCACAGCCATATGTGTCTTGTAGGTTACCATGTTGACTGCAAATTTCGCAATTTGTTCTTAATGCGGTCGCAGCTAGTTTTGAGTCGTAGTTGCCTAATATTACTAGATCCGTAGATATGTATGAGTCGATCTGTGATGTCGATCGCAATGCACGTTTTATGCAATACCCAGCAGACTGTGGGACATGGCTCTTATTGCAATTTGTTAGGAATCTAACTACAATATATGTGTTGCTTAGTTTTTTGTTCAGCTTGTGCTCATATTCCAAGTTTAAGGAACGAAGGGCTGGTGTCTTGGTGTAGTCTGCAGATGCACACCACATGTATGATGATTTTGGGCACTTGCAAATTGTCACTAAGTTACTTTACATGTTTTTTAAGTATGTTGCATTCCTTGTTTGTGTACAATTTGGATGTTGGAGGAAATATGTAGAGGATTCACGATTTCAGTATTGGTTGCTCAAGCTTTTTTTTCTTCAACATCACGATTTCCTTCGCTATTTCGGCAGAGAAAGCGGTAACTGTTGCATTTGTAATACATTTGTGTGAATATGATTACTTGTACCAGTTTTTTGTTCCTGTGTTAGTCTGGGAAGTTTCCTTTTCACTGCCTTTATTTGTTTGCCGGTTATATAGTTTGGTTGTTGTGATAGTCACTTTATTGTGAAGTAATTAGTTGTTCCCATCAATATATGATGTTATATGCGCCATTTTTCTTCTCAATTGTTTACATGTGTGAATATGAATACTTGTAAAATAGTTTTGTGCTCCTGACTTGATGGTTTTGTCAATTTTTGTGTACACTGGTTTAAAACCTTTGCTGGTTATATAATTTGTTTGATGTGGTAGTCACTTTCATTATCGGAAACACCTTTGGGATAAGCTTTCATTCTGTGTTGAATGCATCCTCTCAAAATTATTAAGACAAGCTGATGCATTTGTCAGGTTGTTTTGCCAGCAAGCTCAAAGCTTCCTTGATTGATGATGCTGCAGTCGGTGGGATGACGTTGAAGAAAACGAAGATCCTTGCCGCTATTAATTTAAGATTTCCTTAATTTGTATTACATATTTTGATCTACATTTTTGGGATATTTTTGATTATATGAAACTCAAATGCCTTCATTTGTGAAATGAAATACATTTTTTGGTGAACAAATATTTGCACATTTTCGGTTTAATTTTATTAAATTTGTTAAAATTTAATTATTAAAAAAGAGAATAAAAGAATATAATATATAATTATTAAATTCATAATGTTATCGCATGTTATGGTCTAGTTAACGTATAGGATGTGCGACAAACGTACGAGAATTGTACGACAACCAAATTTTGTTATAGCACAGTTGTCGTAAGTTTAACGCATAGTGTTCCCGTACGGTTATCGTATTATCCTTACGTCAAGGAAAATTACGACAACACTCATTGTTATCGTACGATTCTCGCATATCTCGACTTTACGACAATCATACCATAAATTGTTGTTCTCGCCAATTCTATCCGAAATTTGTAGTGTTGTCCCATCAGAGGCGCCGCTACTCGCGCTCACTCTTGAAATCATGGATGAAAAAGGCAAGTGTTGACTATAACAAGGAGATCACCAAGAAGTATGTCGAGACAAGCAAGGAGACCCAACCCAACGGGAGGAGAGTACCAAGACTCATGAAGGACCCAAAAAAGAGGAGCCCGAGACCCATCAATTCAAAGCACACAATGCACCACTAAGGAAGACCATCATCGACATTGAGGTAAATGTCACTCTCGAAGGGGGTGGAAATTGATTGAACTTTGCAAAATCAAGTTCTAGCCCAACCAACCAACCAAGGCTGCTAGACATGAACAAGTACATTGGAGCAGAATTTCTGGGTAGAATGCGCATCAAAACTTTAGGGGCTTATGACACCAAAATCCCACTTGAGAGAAATCAAGGATTTGGCCCAACTTGGGCTCTATCAAGGTCGCCATCTTGGATTCGAATATAAATATCCAGCAGTCAAGATGCGCAATAATGGCTAGCATTACGTACACTTTGGAAGTCCAAGGTCAAAGGATTGAAGGTACTCATTGAAGGGGACTTTAATGCACGTCGCTTACACATTTCAAATTCAAATCCGACCAGCTATATAAGGAGGACGTGGGCAGCTCATTTGCACATCAAGAAATACATTTAGAAGTCTCTTCTTGGTCCCTTAGTAGTAGTTTGACGGCATAGCTTTGAGGCCTCGGATATTCCTTCGATACAGGAGAATATTCGGACATTATTTAGCCATTGAATCAAGCTCTTCGAAACCTTTTATCCCTTCCATCTTTTTCATTTAATAATACAAAAGCTTCCACTACGTTATCATATCAGGTTCCTATCACATTCCATAACAGATTGATTTGACTAAAATGAGTTTTTGAACTCCAGTTTTGGATTTGTAAAATAAAAAATTTCAAATTTATTTTAGAAAGCCATATTTATAAAATAAAGATTAAGGGTGCGGTTCGGGTACAAACCACTATTATTTATAAAAACTAAAAACCGAATTTCAAGTTGACATGTGTCGAATTTCGTAAAAATCTCATATATAACACAGAGGGGCATTATTGTCATTTCACATATATTGGAATGATCAGACTTAACATGGAATGATCAGACTTAAAACAGCAATGATCAGACTTAAATTGGAATGATCAGACTTAAAACAGTAATGATCAGACTTACACAGCAATGATCAGACTTAAACAACAATGATCAGACTTAAACAGCAATGATCAGACTTAAATTGGAATGATCAGGCATAAAAATTAGACTTCAAACAGCAATGATCAGACTTAAAGATCAATGATCGGACTTAAATTGGAATGATCAGACATAAAAATCAGACTTAAAACAGCAATGATAGACTTAAACAGCAATGATCAGACTTAAACGACAATGATCAAACTTAAATTGGAATGATCAAACATAAAAATCAGACTTAAAACAACAATGATCAGAATGAAAACTATTACTGTAGCAATGATCAGACTTAAAACTATTACTGTAGCAATGATCAAACTTAAAACAGCAATGATCAGACTTAAAACTATTACTGTAGCAATGATCTGACATAAAACAACAATGATCAGACTTAAAAACTACAATGATCAGACTTAAAACTATTACTGTAGCAATGATCATACTTAAAACTACAATGATCAGACTTAAAACAGCAATGATCAGACTTAAAACAGCAATGATCGGACTTAAAACAGCAATGATCAGACTTAAAACTATTACTGATCAGACTTAAAACTATTACTGTAGCAATGATCAGACTTAAACAACAATGATCAGACTTAAAACTATTACTGTAGCAATTTTTAGGACGATTATACACTCGCATCAGTTATGTATTTTTAAATAAGTCCGTTTTAATTTTTTTTTATTTACAAAATCGCCCCGAATTATGATTGGTCGAAATATACACGTGTCAATATTTTATTGAATTTTTAGTTTTTATTTATAACTATGGTTTGTATTTGATCTGTTTCCAAAGATCAATGTACCAAAATGAAAGCAGTATTCAAAAAATATTGATTCCGGAAAAGTATGTAGATACTGTGATTATACTCCTCAATTTAACACCCAAACTAGTACGAATTTCACTGACAAAGGGTGTTTCAGACAGTTTCAAGGTCAGATTAACCAGAACATGTTTACACACAAGCTGTTCGAATTAGATGATATATGGAACTTGTCTAATACCGCGCTACATTGTCAGATGAATGTACACACTCGGGCCTCAGCAGCCAAATATATCATATCAAACCTTTAGTACCACATGTAATTGCTGCTGATGACGCAACAATATTTGAGGAAGAAAAGTTTCCCAGGCCAGAATGCGCTAGTTTTGGTGAGAAGTTATTGCCCTTGTGCAAACTGAATGGAATGGGAGTGAGTGGTAGTTTGTTTTCAATGGAGCTCAAGGGGAGATCAGTTGACCTTTGGGTGCTGTTCTCTTTTGATGGCCGCAGACAAGCTAAATGCCCTTTTAACTGACTGTTGCATACAGGAAGTTCATCGGCATGCATAGTCGCTTCCTTCTGCTTTGGGACGGGTGCTCCTGAAGGATCCTGCATATGTCAAACAAATTCAGCTGAGCTTGATAACGACGGAAAATTATCATTAAAGAATGTTTCTTATTAAACTTAAATTTTCTCAAAAATGACAGATGAATTTACTTTATTTTTGTTGTTGTGTTCAGATGTAGTCATTGTATGACAATGAAAGACAATCAGATGAAGGTTGCTTACCCCAAGCACAAGAAAAGTGAACGGTTTGCTATCAGCGCCAAGATTTATTTCAATCAACTTCCTCAGTTCAGCAAGGCTTGCATCTTTTCTGACTCTGAGAGTTGTAATGAACTTCCCTGGGTTTACCTTCGAGGCTTCCCACTTCACATAAATTTCAGTCTGATCACCTGTGCCTTCGTTATTTGGATTAATGTTTTCCTTCAAATCAGAAGAATGGCGCTTGCTCTTTGAGAACTGTTTCGGTGTTTTCTCAGTAACGAATTCTCTAGCTTCTGCTGACGCCTTGGCAGATGCCGGACTAGAATACTCTACCATGGTCTGATGTGTAGCATCGTTCTCTGGCCTAGTCTTCGAAGGAGTTGTATGATGAGAGAGCTCTCTATAATTCCCACAAAGTGTAAATATATTTTGAATCCTTTTAAGCCTTGCAGAGTTTGACTCTTTCTCCGGTGTAATGATGTCGAAATTTTGTATCAAATTTGATTTCTCTGGGGAATAGGTGAAGGGGCTGACCCGCCTTTCCTCAACTATTTCTTTCTTTATTTCTTCTTCAGCTTCTTGTTCCATGTTAATTTGTGCAGCATCCTCATCTTCCTCCACTTCGTCTTCCTCGAAGACAGTGCTCAAGCAAACTCTGTCATCATACCGAGAAGAGAAGATGCTACCACGCTCAAGCAAACAAAGGTGCGAAGGATTGTAAGGATCTTCTTCCTGTTTCAAGTCTTTCTGTTGAATAGTCCCATCAATATGCTTCACCTCACGGATAAGTGGTTCAGTATCTCCTCCCATATCAAGCTCCATAGACATCACCATACTTTCATCCTCGTCAGGATTCACGCTTACAAACTCTTTTGCAAAGCCGTTTACATCACTGTCCTTGGCACCACGATCAGCACTCTTTTTACTCCTGGCACGTAATAGCTCAGACTCATATTCCTGTAGTCTGTGTCTCAGCCTTTCTACTTCTTGCTGTTGTTGGATTATGGTGTGTTCCATTCTCCGTCTCTCCATTTCTACAAATTCGTTGGTCATTTTCCGACACTCCTCCAGCTTCTTCTCCAACTCAGTTTGGAGAAGGCGAGTTCTGTCATTGACTTTCAAGTTGATCTCCTCCTCACTAGTTCCTGCTCCTTTCTCCGCCAGTGCTTCAAGCTTCAACCTCAAAGCTGCAATCTCTTCTTCCTTCTTCATGAGCTCCTTGTGAGCTTCATTTCGCTCCTTCTCTCTGAGCTTATTCTCTCTTTGTAGCTTACAAATGAACTGGTCCATCGCTGCAAGTCTTGAATCTATGATAACAGATGATGAGTCTTCAACACCACTTTTGTCCCTATTTGATGTATGAGGCCCACAGACTATACATTTCGCTTTTGAACCATATTCCAAGGTAGAAATAGTCTTATACATCTCCTTGGGGTCTGGGCTTGCACAAAGTATCATCAAAATCTTTGACTTGTCATCCTCAAAAGAATCCTACAGCATGAAGATAACCACATAATGATAACCAGATCTTCTTCGGAACTCATTTGTAAATGGAAATTCCCATAAACCTTCTATTGAGTAACATGTATACAGCAAGTATCATAGTTCAATAATCAAACCTGCAAAAGCATTGTAAGCTTGCTATCCCTGAAGGGCACATGAGAATCACCATTGGCAATGGATTCCACAACTCTCTTTAAAGCTATATTTCCTTGGTTGATTTTCGCTGTCTAAATGAATGAAGGAACAAAAAACAGTAACCATGTTAGAAAATTCTGCTATTTAGCATGACATAACTACTTCTTCATTAAATACCTGCATTTTTGCCTCAAAACCATTTTGGCCTGCTTGTTCAATATTCTCAGAACCTGCCATGTCTACTAGCATTAAGCGCCCCCCTACTTTAGGAACATCCAGAATTATCTGCGTCAAAAGTCATCCATTTAGTTTACACTGCAATGAAGTTCATCGAGGTGACTTTCATTGTTGAAGCAAAACATACCATGCAATGACTTCGAGAGCTTCTTTCATTACAGTGTGTGCTCTTGACAATTCTTCGCTTTTCAACCTTTTGAATTTCTTTTGAGATTTTGCCTGCTTCTGTCCCTGACAAGAAAGTAGCGTTCTTTGCCTTCTTCCCCATTACTTCCAGCTTAACCTACAGCCGAGGCATTTAAATTTACACAGACAAGAAAGGAAAATGGTCTCCAGATCAACTAGAAATAATTGTATCAGCAGAGGTTTTCATATGCCCTAGCCCTATGCTTGGACCAAAATCAAGAGATTATATACGGCAGGGTCACTTATTTTTGCTTCTGTTAGATCCCATACACATCATCACTTCCCAACTCGCAAAACTAGAAAGCAGAAGTAAAATGCTTGTAAATAATCGAACAAAAACTAACATTGTCATTTCTTAACAAATAGCAACAAACCCAACTGGAAAATATAGCATTCTAGCGGAGCTAGTAAAAAGTCCAAGTTATGACACAATTTACTGATATAAAAGGGTCGATAAAGATCACACACTCCCTACATCAACACACTTCGAGCCAATAGCTACAACATATCCTAACACTAGAAAACATTAATACTCCTAGTTCTAGTCCTAATTTGCATTACCATCTCCTTGAGTTAGAAATAAATTCGAGTAAAACAACAAGAGGCAATCATACCTTTGACGCGCTGCACCCTTTTGGAAATCCATACCCCAAACCACCAGCTCCACCGTTACTAGGCAGAAGGTCATAAATCTCCTCATTATATATCTCCAAAACACTAACCTGCACAAACATCCCTTCACCACCGCCACCACCGTCGTCTTCGCCCAAAATCTCTTTCAATGACCTGTAAACTATCCCCTGCTGCCTTGCACATCCAAACATAGTATGACTCTTCCCCGACCCGGTCGGCCCATACATCATAATCGTGCACTTCTTCCCCATCTTCACTCCTCTGATCCTCCCCTCAACAAACTTTCTATAAAACGCATCAAGATCTTCCTCCTCCGACATGGAAACCCCGTCCAGCACAAAATCACGGTACCCAATGTCGGTACGAACTCTAAGCGTCTGACAATTATTTACTTGAAGAACCGGAGTAGCAGAAGGGTTCCCCTTTTTGTCAGTGTAGTCTCGAATTCTCCCGATCACTTCCACAGGATGTTCGGCTTCTTTGGCAGTCGAATTAAGGTTGGGTGATGGATGAGCTGACTTTGGAGTGTTGTAGTGTAAACGCTGCTTCGACTGCGGCGTCCTGACTAGGGTTCCTGCGTGAACAACGTGACTGGACTTGGGCGTCGGCGCCATCTGCGCAAACTCTCAAGATTAAATTTTGAACAACTTGGCGACTGAGTTTAACCGAATTGCACAAGACCCAGATGAAAAGATCGTTTCTTGGGCGTCGCGAGCTACTAAATTTGAGAAACTGAGGACGAATTTGATGAAGTGGGATCGGAAAAGAGCAAGTAAGGAGAATCTTCGGAAAAGGGGAATTAGGGCTTTTTGTGCGGAGTTCGAATTTTAAATTTTAGCCGTTACGAGAACTAGACGTTACAGAGAACAATCTCGTTTTTATCCACTCGTGAATTCTCTCAAACAAGAGTTTTCCAAATTGTCCCTTTTATTTTGTTGAACAAATTGTCCCATTTGAAAACTCAAGTATTTAAAATAGGGAGTTTTTTTTAATGACTTGTTTGAGTTTCAATATATTGAAAATGAGCCAAGTGAATTTGACATTTCATTTTTCAGTCTATTTTTAATGAAATCGGATTCCAAGGAATCGGTTTTTTTTTTGCATTTTTAACATAATCGGTTTTCCAGGATCCGATTAGTTACAAAATGTAACTACGTAACTAACCGGATTCTGGGAATCCGGTCCACCTCCAGTTTCCACCTCCGATTTCGAACTCTAACATCCTACCTCCGATTCTTTCGATTGCCACCCAATTTGATCGGTAATTCGTCAAAATTTTGTGAATGAGCACTACAAATTTCGGGTAAAATGGATGATAACAACCTTACGATGAAAGCAGTCATCGTACGGAACATATGAGAACAAATGATAACTTTTACGATAAGCTCGTCACATCGGCTCCCTTACGATAACAGCAACGAGAGTTGTACAACAACATCCACGTACGATAACAAGTTGTTAACGTACAAATCACGTACTGTCGTCGATTCCACCGCTCAACCCAATATGGTGTTTTCATTTGGTAATTGAAGTCAATTACAATGGAAAAAAACTTGACGTTCGTATACATTTTACTAAAGAAAAGTTGGAAGTCCTTAGCAAATTTTCATTTCACCGCTCAACCAGATATGGTGTTTTCATTTCACCGCTCAACTCCCCCTCGCATTGACTGTCGTCAACAGCACAACCGCGCCAAAGATTTGTGCAGCCGATGCGTACTAGTAATTTCACCCACTATTAATCCATTCCTGACTAGCTGTCGACATACTGGAGAGGTTATTTCACGACTTTGATAGATCTAGGGTTCTTCATTCGTTGTATCTGATTTCCTTTTCGAGGTTTTAGGGTTTGCGCATACGACACATTCATGTTTGTTTTGGACTGTGATGTTCCCATGAATGGCATGCTGTTGGCAAAACGGCTTTAGACAGTTCAAGCAGGTGTTCAAGAAGAGTTCAATCGCTGTCTTGAACTGCAGTACAGCGTACAGCAGACGCAGGAAGATTTCCGTATCCAGAAGATCGACGAGATTATTTGATTAGGATCAATTAACGAGTCATCATTAAAGATCAGATATTCAAATGAATATCTTCAGCTTGGATTCGAGAATATTGGATGGCTTGGCACGGAAGTAATCTCCAAAGATTGGATATGGAAAAGATTGAATATCTATCAAATATTTAGGAGTATCTCCGAAATATTTGACAAGAATATTTCGATCTGATTGGAGTCGGCCAGCGAGGAATTCGAAGATTCAGATATTCAAACGAATATCTACACATCAGATTAAAGGCGACGTGGCTGACTTGGGAAGGAAGTTTTCGAAGATACTTCCTAAAGATTGGATAAAGATACACATCAAATATTTAGGAATATTTCCTAGAATATTTGATGATGTGATCTGCAACAGATTTGGACATTCGTCTTTACATATAAATACATGGCTAGGGCAACCAGATCTGTGTCGCTTCCTGAGAGAAAAGAAACAAACACGAGAGTTCGTGAGATTGGAGGAGGAGCGACCATCGGTTGATTATTCCACACCGAATTATCAACGGGGAAGTAACAGTCTGTTTAGTGTGCTGTTCAGACTGTTTTGGAAGGACAACAAGCGCACACACACACGGTGATCAAGATATGTCTTTGAGAGAAGGCGACTGGACTTCCGAGAAGTCCAAGACTAGGCCGAGAGGGAAGTCTCGTCCTACCCATAGGGGATCGAGGGGAGCTGCGGTGAACCAAGATTGCAAATCCGAGAGACGGAGTGTTAGAGGATAGGCTATTACAAACAAGGCGTTGTGTAAGTGTAAGTCCACGAATAGCTCTAAACTCGTAATAAGATTTGTGTCCCTTTTTCGGGTGTGGGAAACCCCCCAGAGTAGGCGAGGCCGAACTGGGTTATCATATCGTGTGTGCTCCTATTTTGTGCTGTTTACGTTCTGTCTGCTAAGGTGTTCCAGTCTCTGTTTGAACATAACTTGAAACTGTCCAACAAGTGTTCGAGACGCAGTTCGAACACCATCTGGAACTCGTCTTGACTAAGTCAAGTAGATTTCAATTGGTATCAAAGCAGACACTCGACATACAGAGTGTGATCCAGCGACTGTTCAAGATGAGTTTGAAGGAAGGACAGAGCACTAACCGACCACCGTTGCTTGAAGGGCCGAATTATGCCTATTAGAAATCCAAGATGAAAGCCTTTCTGAAATCCCTCGATGAAAGGGCTTGGAGAGCTGTAATGATAGGATGGACAGTACCCGTGATGGCAAACCCTGAAGGAGTTGTTATGCCAAAACCCGAAGCCCTGTGGTCTGAAGCAGATGATGTAGCGGCTGTTGGGAATTCAAAGGCCCTGAATGCAATATTCTATGGAGTGGACGAGGATGTGTTCAAACTGATTGCTGAATGTGAGGAGGCTAAGGAAGCATGTGATATTCTCAGATTAGCCTATGAGGGTCCAGACAGTGTATCTACCGATGAAGAAGAAGATCATGAGAATGTCAATCTCGTCGAACTTGTAGTCACTATTGAAGACTGCAGTGAGTCAAGTGAAAATCCATACTCTAGTGCACTGTCTGAACAGCCTGTTGACGACACATCAAGCAGTGATGTTGAAGAACTTACACAGGAGACTCTAGCTGAAACCTACTGACAGAACCGCTCGTCGTCAAAGCGATTGTGCAAATAAATTTATAATAGTCCGCTACTCGCAACTATACTACTGGGTAGTACTTGGTAAGTAGGGGTCGAACCCAAGGAACCAGGGGAATAATTGTTCTTCGGGGGGATTACGCAGCGTGGGAGCGTGTTTAAGGTCGGTTGGTTGGTTTTAAAGCTACCAGCTATTTTGATTGATTGATTGGTTGGTTGGTTGATTTTAATACTGGAAAGTAAATTACAGTTTATAATTAAAGAGAAATGTTCGGTTTCAGGGGCCTTGTATTATATCCTGTTTATCATTGACCTTTAGTGAATTACCTAAGTATTCAAAGATGAATCGAGGCCCTTTCGTAGCGCAAGACTTGCAACATCGTTTAAAGCAACACTTGTTCTAAGCAAAACTAATTCCTCCTTTCGAAGTATCTTAGCTGTAAGTGCATCCACTTGATCTCCCAGTTACGTTATTGACCAAGTGGTGTTTTAGATAAGTCGAACTCCTCGATAAGTTTTGCTTGTGACAGCTTCCACTTACCGAGTATGATCACGAATTTCTACGGAAGAGCTTTGCTTGTGATAGCTTCCACTCAACCTTAGAAACTCTGACTTGATATATGGCACATAGAACAAGTTTTGAATACTAAGACTAGACACTAAGTTAATAGTCTTAAAACATTTTATAATACAAGTGCGCCCCTTCTACCGAACTACTAGTTTAGCTACTATTCATCGCGCTAAACATTATAACTAAGGAAATAAAACAGTTGAATAAATACTAAGAATTACTTACAACCGTTGAAGCGCCAAGGGAGCTATCCTTTATTTCCAAAGCCAAGATTACAACGTTACAAATATTACAACTTCTAGAGAGAGAAGTGAATTTGAGATTGAGGTGTGTTGAAATGAGGAGGAGGAGGCCTCCTTTTATAGCCAAAAGGGGAGGAGATGGGTGGTGGAGATGGTGGACATGTGCATTTGATCCAAGGGAGGAGAAGGGAGGAGGAGGAGGTGACATGTGGAGGAATAGTGAAGCCGCCGGTCACCACCCCTCAAGCCGCCGGTAGGCGGTGGCCAAGGAGGAGGAGCTCCTCCCTTGGCCACCACTTCATCAAGTGGCCGGTCATCCTTGCCCATATGTGAGTTTTGTACAGTTTTGTGCAGTCTTTTCACAAAACTGTCAATGTGTTTCTTCCCCGGGCTGTCTTGACTCCACTCCTGATTCTTCTGATTAATTTGTTATGGTCAATTCAACGTCAGGATCCTTGATATTTCTTCAGTCGGCATATGATCTTGACCTTGGATTGACTCTTGTTATCTTTTCAGCATAAAATCCTCTCCTTAGCGTGTTTTCACTTCAGTCTCTAAAATGCCCTGTGGAAATATATCGGGACTAATACGTAGAAGTTAGATAGACAAACAGTCTAAATAAGGGGGTTATACTGTGTTTATGATTCGTATAACTTTGGTCCATCAGATTACCCCCCACTTTTAGTTGTTCGTCCCGAACAATGCTATTAAAGGGCGTAAGTTCTAAGTTTGGCTTTGGAATATGAAAATTAAACTGTGGTACTCGATCTATCCTAATTCATGCATTGCTTACTTATTACCAAATCAAACTGCGTAAATAAATAGAAGAAACTTAATACTTGTACCTCCGTGCTGAGATGCAAATTATATTGGATGTCTCGGGAGATAGCCCTTTTTAGGCTCCTGGACTGCAATCTTGGGATCGTCTCGTACTACATGGTTTTCTGGTAGCTTTCTCTAGCACATGATTCGATTCGGGTTTCAGTGAGTTGAGCCTTTTTGATTTTCTTCTTTGGCGAGGGACTGCTTTTTTGTTGTAGTGAATCGGCCTTTGGCCTTTGATTTGACTTTTTGAGTGCTTCACTTTTGCTCGGTTAAAACCTTCACAATTTTGGGCCTTTGGCCTCTTTTGATTTTCTTCTTTGAGTTTTTCGCCTTTTTGTGATTTTGCAAGTCCATTTTCTCAAGCCTTTTTGGGAGGTCCAATCATCGCCAGCAAGCCTATGGAAATACCTCCCCGCTCCTCTCGTCTTTGTCGTTTTGCGCGGGTCAAGATGAGGGTCGCTCATCTATTTTCTCGGCTATTTTGACTAGAGAGAGGACGGTCTGATTCCCGTCCTCGCCTTTGCATAGATGCTTCTTGGCGGAGTTGACTTCAATTATTCACTGAAAACCCGAAGTGCAGCCTCCACTGACTTCGAAAACCATATAGTTTGATCTGATCCTTCGATTGCTTGCCAAGCCTCTCTAGGGCATTTCTATCAACTCCACATCCCTGGTTATCTCAGCACAAAGGACAAATGGAAAGTTACATTCTAAGTTTTTAAACAGTTGAATTTTCACAAGGTTAATGCATGAATTATGATTTATCTTTTTCACATTCTTAAGTTCATATTTTCAAAAAGGTACTTATTAAAAAAGAAAAACAGCCGCATGTTATTTATGTACAGAGGTGGATCTCACCCCACACTTTTGAACGAAGGCGTGCCTTAGTTCAAAAGTCATGCAAGCTTAAAACTAAATACTGAATTTAAATGACAGAAATTAAAGTGCGGAAAAGTAAGATAGTGTCGGGTTACCTCCCGACCAGTACACTTGTTTAACGTCGTTGGATCGACAGTACCTCGTTGTGGATTACTGGTTTGGGTCCCATGGGTGGCTTAAGTCGTAGTGTTTTGGGGTTAAGTTGACTTTGCCGTGGTAATGTTTGGCTCGCTGCCCGTTTACCGTGAATCTGTTTCCATCGTTCATGCTTTCCAACTCAAGCATTCCATGATTGTATACTTTAGTCACAGTATAAGGGCCGGTCCATCTTGATCTTAGTTTGCCAGGCATCAACTTCAACCGTGAGGAAAAGAGTAGCACTTGTTGTCCTTCCTCAAATGAGCGTCGGAGGATGAATTTGTCATGATATAATTTCATCCGCGCCTTGTAGTCTGTTTGCTCTTCATAGGCCTCAAGCCGCAATTCTTCAAGTTCGCATAGCTTAAGCTTCCTATCTAGTCCGGCAGCTTTTAAATCTGGATTGCACTTCTTGAGTGCCCAATAGGCTTTATGTTCTAATTCCACCGGAAGGTGGCATGCCTTTCCATAAACAAGCCAAAAGGGGGAGGTTCCAATTGGCGTCTTGTATGCCGTCCGATAAGCCCAAAGGGCTTCATCTAGCCTCTGACTCCAGTCTTTCCTATTCGGCTTTACCATTTTTTCTAAAATTCCTTTGATTTCGCGGTTGGAAATCTCTGCTTGACCATTGGATTGGGGGTGATATGCCGTGGATGTCCGGTGGTGGACATGGTAGCGTTTTAAGGTGGCAGCCATTATGCGGTTGCAGAAATGAGTTCCTTGGTCGCTTATTATGGCCTTGGGTACTCCGTACCTACAAAACAGGTTAGTGCGCAAAAATTCTATGACAGTCTTTGCATCGTCGCACCTTGTGGCCTTGGCTTCTACCCATTTTGACACATAATCTACAGCAACTAAAATGTAAGTATAACCGCATGAGACTGGGAATGGTCCCATAAAATCAAGACCCCAAATGTCAAAAACATCGTTGACTAATATGGGTACTTGAGGCATTTCATTTCTAGCTGACACATTTCCTACCCTTTGACACTTATCGCACTTTTGACACTTCTCTTTTGCATCTTTAAATATACTTGGCCAGAAAAAGCCGCTATCTAAGATTTTTCTAGCGGTTTTCCTAGGCCCGAAGTGTCCTCCACATGCAAGCTCATGGCAAAAGCTAATAACAGATGATATTTCATTATCGGGGATGCATCTCCTAAGTATTTGATCCGGTCCTATTTTCCATAAATAGGGATCATCCCATAAGTATTGTTTAGCATCATGTCTAAGTTTCATGCATTGTGCTTTAGTAAAAGAGGGAGGAAATGTACCTCCTACAAGGTAGTTGACGATCGAGGCGTACCACGGTACCTTGGTTGAGACTGCATAGAGATGCTCGTCTGGAAATGACTCGGTTATGTGCCCTTCTTCTTCCCTTCGGACAATCCTGCTCAGATGGTCTGCCACAGTATTCTCAATTCCCTTTTTGTCCCTTATTTCCACATCAAACTCTTGCAGTAGTAATATCCACCGAATGAGTCTTGGCTTGGCCTCCTTTTTCTTCATCAGATAACGGATGGCAGCATGATCAGAGTAAACTATTACTTTTGCTCCAAGCAAATAGGGTCTGAATTTTTCTAAGGCGAATACTACTGCCAAGAGTTCCTTTTCAGTGGTGGAGTATTTCCGTTGAGCAGGGTCTAGGGTTCGTGAGGCGTAGTAGATCACACCCGTTTTCTTGTCAATCTTTTGCCCGAGAACTGCTCCTACAACAAAGTCGCTTGCGTCGCACATGATCTCAAATGGTTTTTTCCAATCCGGAGTTTGAATGACAGGTGTGCTGGTGAGGGCCTTTTTGAGCTCATGAAAGGCTTCCTTGCATGTATTGGTAAATTCAAAAGGAACTTCTTTTTGGAGAAGGGTGGATAGGGGCAATGCCTTTTTGGAGAAGTCCTTGATGAATCGTCGGTAGAATCCCGCATGCCCAAGGAAGGATTGGATGTCTCGGACAGTGGAGGGGTAGGGTAGAGTCTTGATCAGATCTATTTTGGATTTATCCACCTCTATGCCTTCTTGTGAGACGACGTGCCCTAAGACTACTCCATGAGTTACCATGAAGTGGCATTTCTCATAATTGAGCACGAGGTTCATTGAGACACATCGTGCCAGAACTGTATTTAGGTTATCAAGGCAAGCGTCGAATGTATTGCCATAGATGGTGAAGTCGTCCATGAAGACTTCAATGAATTCCCCGATCATGTCTGAAAAGATGCTGGTTACTACCCTTTGAAACGTCCCCGGGGCATTGCATAGGCCGAACGACATTCTTCTGAAAGCGAATGTACCGAATGGACAGGTGAATGTAGTTTTCTCTTGGTCTTCAGGTGCTATGGGGATCTGATTGTAGCCTGAGAATCCATCCAAGAAGCAGAAATATGGTTTGCCTGCCAGTCGATCTAGCATTTGATCGATGAATGGTAGGGGAAAATGATCTTTTCTTGTGACAGCATTCAACTTCCTGTAGTCGATGCACATTCTCCAGCCGTTCTTGATTCTCGCTGTTATCATGTTTCCCTCGGCATCTTCCTCGACTGTGATTCCACTTTTCTTGGGAACCACGTGGACAGGACTCACCCATTGGCTATCTAAAATGGGATAGATAACGTCCGCATCTAGCAGTTTTTGTATTTCCTTTTGGACGATTTCCATCATCATTGGGTTGAGTCTTCGTTGAGGTTCTCTTGATGGTTTTGCTCCATCTTCAAGAAGAATACGGTGCATGCATACGGCCGGGCTGACTCCTCTTAAATCGGCCAGTGTCCATCCGATAGCCAGCTTGTGTTGTTTCAGTACTTTTATCAAGCTTTGTTCCTGTCCTGCTTCCAAGCCACTCTTGATAATTACTTGGAGAGTATCATTATCTCATAAGAAGGTGTACTTTAGATGTCCAGGCAGAGGCTTTAATTCTATTTTGGGGTCTTGCATTACCGAGGGCAAGAAAGTATTTGATTTGAACAATTTTACCTCGTTGACTTCATATTCTGGTGTGAGAGGCTCCGAGATTGTTAAGTGGGCCACCATTTCGTGCAAGTCTTCAGTGAATTCGTATGAGCTTTCGGCTCTGTTGAGTATGGCTTCTAAGGGATCTACTCTTGGTTGTGATTGAATTTCTTGGACCAGGTCGTCCAAAGCATCGAGAGCGTGAACTTCCTCGAAATCCATAGGGTGCTTCATTGCTCGGAATATGTCGAAGCTGAAGACTTCTCCTTCTACTTCTATTGAGAGCATTCCACTTCCACAGTCTATCTTCATTTTTGCTGTTTTTAGAAATGGACGGCCGAGAAGGATAGGTGCATGATTAGTAGATCCGCCATTCTCCATTTTTAAGACGTAGAAGTCTGCTGGAAACACTAATTTGCCTACTTGAACCAGGACGTCTTCAATTTTACCCTCAGGCTGTTTGCACGATCGATCAGCTAATTGAATAGTGAGACCGGTGGGTTTGAGCGGTCCAATCTTAAGGCATGAGTAGATAGAGAAGGGAAGAACATTGATTGATGCCCCTAGGTCTAGCATGCAGTTATCTATCCTGATGTTGCCAATTTTGCATGGAATGGTGTAAGTTCCAGGATCTCCACATTTAGGGGGGACTTTTCGCTGCATGACTGCCGATACATTCCTACTTATTAGTTCCTGATCGTTTCCAGCATTCCTCCTCCGGTTGATACAAAGTTCTTTTAAAAACTTGGCATACCGAGGAATTTGCTTGATGGCTTCCAAGAGGGGAATGTTGATTTCAACCTTGCTGGATAATTCCAATACTTCTTTATCCATGACATGTTGTCTTTGCACACGTGTAGGTACTGGAAATGGAAGTGTTGTGCTGATTCTAGGATTTTTGGTTCTGGGTATCTGGTCAGGCCCGTGTTCCTGTGACGTATTTTCTTCTTCTTCGGACACGTCCCGTTCTTCCTCAATTATGTCGTCGTCTTTATCGGTTGCTTCTTCCTCTAGAGTTTCGAGAGTTTCAGGCCTCGTTTGATCTTCCCTGAGCAATCTTGGGTCTTTATCCTCCTTTTGTTCTAAAGATTTGTTGGCAAGCGTTTTTCCACTTCTAAGAGTCAAGGCATTCACATCTTTCTGTATGCCTTGAATGGTTTGCAAGAGGAGTCTCCCGGACTCATTAGCGTGTGCGGAGTCTGAGGCAGCGAGTTGAGAGATGTGCATTTTCAAGTCCGATAACTCTCCCTTGGTTTCGGTTTGGAATTGATGCATAGTAGTGCCCAAATGCTGCACAGTATCTGACAATTGCGCAACCATGTCTTCAAGTGACTTGTTTGGTCCTTGATGATTGTTCGAGCTTGCTTGGTAATGGTCTGTTGGCAGGGCTTCTTGGTAGAAAGACTGCGCTGATTGAGGGACAGCTGGTTGTGTCTCCGTCTGAAGATAGCTGTTGTTGTTACGCCAGCCTGGGTTGGATGTTTGACCGTACTGTCTATTTTGTCCAGCTCTGTCGTTGTTGTATCCTTGATATCCTCCCACTGTATTTACATCAGCCGGTTCTTCTTCTATTAATGTTGGGCATGCGTCCGTTTTGTGGTCTGTAGAACCACAGAACTCGTAAGGTTTTACCGTAACTGGCTGTCTACGTATGATCTCAGTCATCATCTCCTTTAACTGTTTCATGTCTTCAGTTATGGAGTTTACTGATGCCTCGGTTTGTGCTACCCTTTTTGATCGAGAGAATTCATCTTGGCGAGTGGTCTCTTCTCTAAATCGAGCATTTTCAGCAACGTTTGCGATGAGATTTCTGATGCCACTTAATGATAGATTCATCATGGACCCTCCCGCTGAGGCATCCAAGAGCATTTTGTCTAATGGTCTTAATCCGTCAATGAGGTACTCGATGACGAGTTTCTCGGGCAGTCCAAGGGTACAGCAGCTCCTTTCTAGGTGATTGAACTTTTCCAGGTAATCGTACATGGTTTCATTGGGACCTTGTTTGATTTCCTGTAGTTGCTTCCTTACTTGTATTGCTCTTCCAGCCGGATAGTATTTGTCTAAGAATTTCTTCTGCATCTGAACCCATGTTCTAATGCTTCCGGAAGGCAATGAAAGGAACCAGTCGCTTGCCGAGTCAGTGAGGGAAAAATAGAACTCTTTTAACTTGAAGTCGTCCATATTCACCCGGTTGGGCTTTAGATTCTGGCAAATGCCATGTAGGCGTTGAAGGTGAGTTGCGGCAGATTCTCCTTAAGATCCTGAGAATTTTGGCAGGCTGTGTGCCACTGATGCGTTGATGGTTATATTTTCTAATTCAGGGCTCTCATAGATGCACCACGGCTGTGTCTCAAAATTAGGGGCATTTAGCTCGCCCATAGTTGGTTCACGGTAGTAGTTGTCTCCGTAGTAGTCGTCGAAAGCGGGTTCTCTTCTTGGCATGTATCGAGGTTGAGGTTGTGGTCGTGGGGGATGAATAGGAGGTTGTACTGGACCAGCTGCATTTCGGTCCTCGGGTAATTCTTGGTTTCTTCTTACTGCTTCCCTATCACGAGCTCTTCTGTTTCTGATGAGTTGTTCCGGATCGTCGACGAATGGAAACGGTACCTCATCATTCTGATCGTACAGGTTTATTTCTTCGTCATCCTGGTAGTCATGGTGACTTTCTTCGCGAGACATGGTTTGTTTTTGAAGCGCGTAACGATTCAAAGAACAGTTATCCGATGGCTGATTCCCCGGCAACGGCGCCAATTTGACAGAACCGCTCATCGTCAAAGCGATTGTGCAAATAAATTTATAATAGTCCGCCACTCGCAACTATACTACTGGGTAGTACTTGGTAAGTAGGGGTCGAACCCAAGGGAACCAGGGTAATAATTGTTCTTCGGGGGGATTACGCAGCGTGGGAGCGTGTTTAAGGTCGGTTGGTTGGTTTTAAAGCTACCAGCTATTTTGATTGATTGATTGGTTGGTTGGTTGATTTTAATACTGGAAAGTAAATTACAGTTTATAATTAAAGAGAAATGTTCGGTTTCAGGGGCCTTGTATTATATCCTGTTTATCATTGACCTTTAGTGAATTACCTAAGTATTCAAAGATGAATCGAGGCCCTTTCGTAGCGCAAGACTTGCAACATCGTTTAAAGCAACACTTGTTCTAAGCAAAACTAATTCCTCCTTTCGAAGTATCTTAGCTGTAAGTGCATCCACTTGATCTCCCAGTTACGTTATTGACCAAGTGGTGTTTTAGATAATTCGAACTCCTCGATAAGTTTTGCTTGTGACAGCTTCCACTTACCGAGTATGATCACGAATTTCTACGGAAGAGCTTTGCTTGTGACAGCTTCCACTCAACCTTAGAAACTCTGACTTGATATATGGCACATAGAACAAGTTTTGAATACTAAGACTAGACACTAAGTTAATAGTCTTAAAACATTTTATAATACAAGTGCGCCCCTTCTACCGAACTACTAGTTTAGCTACTATTCATCGCGCTAAACATTATAACTAAGGAAATAAAACAGTTGAATAAATACTAAGAATTACTTACAACCGTTGAAGCGCCAAGGGAGCTATCCTTTATTTCCAAAGCCAAGATTACAACGTTACAAATATTACAACTTCTAGAGAGAGAAGTGAATTTGAGATTGAGGTGTGTTGAAATGAGGAGGAGGAGGCCTCCTTTTATAGCCAAAAGGGGAGGAGATGGGTGGTGGAGATGGTGGACATGTGCATTTGATCCAAGGGAGGAGAAGGGAGGAGGAGGAGGAGGAGGTGACATGTGGAGGAATAGTGAAGCCACCGGTCACCACCTCTCAAGCCGCCGGTAGGCGGTGGCCAAGGAGGAGGAGCTCCTCCCTTGGCCACCACTTCATCAAGTGGCCGGTCATCCTTGCCCATATGTGAGTTTTGTACAGTTTTGTGCAGTCTTTTCACAAAACTGTCAATGTGTTTCTTCCCCGGGCTGTCTTGTCTCCACTCCTGATTCTTCTGATTAATTTGTTATGGTCAATTCAACGTCAGGATCCTTGATATTTCTTCAGTCGGCATATGATCTTGACCTTGGATTGACTCTTGTTATCTTTTCAGCATAAAATCCTCTCCTTAGCGTGTTTTCACTTCAGTCTCTAAAATGCCCTGTGGAAATATATCAGGACTAATACGTAGAAGTTAGATAGACAAACAGTCTAAATAAGGGGGTTATACTGTGTTTATGATTCGTATAACTTTGGTCCAACACCTACAAAGACCTATATGAGAAATGGATGCTGGTGATCAACCTCAATAAGAAGCTTACCGATTCTGTAGCCTGTATGACTGCTGAAAAAGACAAGATGTGGCAGGGGGCTGAGATACTGGTTACACAGAAGGTGGAACTCCAAGGTAAGGTTGATTGGCTGAACACTCAACTGACTGAAATGAAACAGGAAAGATCATGCCTGCTTGCACAGAAAACGGAACTCCTGGGTACTATTTCTTCTCTGAAAGTTGATATGGAGAAAGACCGTGACACTCATCCAGTAGGCATGGCAGGACTAAGGAAAACGATTATAGATCTGAATCGCAAGGAGGTGTACCTCTTGAGGCAAGTAGAGTCGATGGAACTCCAAGTTGAATCTGAAAGAATGGATCATTCAGCAACCATAAAGGAGCTCAACCAGCTCAAACAGTC
The DNA here is from genome assembly GCA_033675215.1 of Rhodiola kirilowii. Taxonomy (NCBI): domain Eukaryota; kingdom Viridiplantae; phylum Streptophyta; class Magnoliopsida; order Saxifragales; family Crassulaceae; genus Rhodiola; species Rhodiola kirilowii. The sequence continues at coordinate 861,165 of JAUCNB010000027.1, forward strand.
GGTGAAGATGTTGAATTCTGGGTCTAAGAATTTAAACGAGATTCTCAGGTCTCAAAGGATGGAGTCCGGACATCGAGGACTGGGTTTCACAGAAGAAGGAAGCTCAAAAGGTACAACGTTTGTTAAAACAAAACCAGTGGTTGAACAGAACCCAGGACAGAAAGTGAATCATTTGCAAGGAAAACCCCCCGCTGGCCAAAGAAGGACTCGCAATGATCACATCAGCCCCTACTCAACACAAAAGAAAGATTCTTGCACATGCTGGTACTGCTACCAGATTGGACACATCAGACCTAGATGTCGCCTGTTTCTTGCTGAACGAAGAGCCATGGGACATAAGAAGAAACCCAGAATGCGACAGGTCAGGGTACCAAAGACAAGCAAGACCATGTGTATGGTTGCTTTTTGCCCATCCAGTCACATGAAGAAAGATCGTTAGTACTTTGACAGTGGATGCTCTGCCCATATGACAGGTAACTCTAAGTTTCTTACACATATTCGACCTGTTATGAAGAAGCAGTTTGCCACTTTCGGAGATGGAGGAAAGGGCCAGGTGATCGGCTGTGGAACATTGAAGGTTCCGGATCTCCCTGTACTCAAGGACATTCTCTTAGTTGAAGGATTGAAGGTGAATCTTATCAGCATTAGTCAACTATGTGATGATGGACTTCATGTCAGCTTCACTCACGACTCCTGTCACCTGTGGGATAAGGAAGGAGACACACTGATGAGAGGCAGCAGGGCAGCCAACAATTGTTACCTCATAGGTTCTGCTGGAACAGTTGCTGCATCGGGCTGTTTATCAAGACAAGGGAATAAGATGGCACTGTCTGACAGACGCGTGGGTCATCTAACTCTCAAGACCTCAAAGAAGCTCTCCTCAACTGGACTCATCCGAGGAATGACCAATGTGACAGGTGATACATCGGTTCTATGTGGAGAATGCCAAATCATGGAAACTGTTGAAGATCCATCTGAAGTAATGAAGAGTCGAGTGAATGAGATCAAGTATCGAGAACTGATTGCATGTTCATCCAGTCCAAAGAATGTCAACAAAGCATTTATTGATGAGATTTGGGCGGTGGCCATTCACGTGGAACTGGGAGAGTTCACCAGATCTGAAGTATGGAAGTCATATCATCTTGTGCATAGTCACGAACTAAAGGAAACTATGTATGGACTCACACAAGCGCCCAGAGCATGGTGCGAGACGTTCCTCATCGACCATGGCTATGAGCGAGGGGGGAGAAGAGAAGCATATGTTCTTCACGAGTACACAGAAGCTGGTTGGCCAGTTCGTGAGACAGATGCAAAAGGAGCTCCAGCTGACCATGGTGGGAGAGATGAAACACCTTCCTGGAACACATGGTGACAAGGTGCTGGGAGAGCGGGAGAGCATCGCTGCAGGGAGCTGCTGCACTCAGTTCCTCTGTATGAAGCAGAATCTGTCTGAACACGGAGTGGAACGGGTGAAGAAGTTTCTACCCAAGAACCCAGTACAACACTCCATGAGCAGATATCACTTCATCAGAGAGCTAGTGGAGAAGAAGGTCATCACATCGAAACACATGACCACTGTTAGTGCCGTACTCACCATGCCACTAGACGCCGCTCAGTTCGAAACACTTAGATCCTCTCTGGGTCTGCGTGCTATCGCCAACTAAGTGTTCCAGACGGAGGTCAGCCAAGAGCAGAGCCCTAGCAAATCGGATGGGCTGGCCTACCAAAGAAGAGGGCTGGAACAGATGGTACGTGGTTGGAACTGATTACTAAGTTTAAGTTATTTGCAGCTTTATGAGGCGTTGGAGCATTTCAAGGAGGAGAGAGGTGATTGGACAAATATCTCAAGAGATATACACCTAACCGTTTTTGGCAAGTGGAGGAGTCCAACTATTTGAGAATCAAAAAGGCAGTTGAATCGAAGTCGGATGAGGATACAATATCAGCAAACCCTAAGATCGGAGAAGGGAAAAGAAGGGAGAAGAGGCGGCTTTGACAGAACTTAAAAAAGCTACTTCAAAGGCGTCAAAGGCTGATCCTAATCCAACTAAAGGGAGTGTGCAGACTGCGAAGGAAAATCAGGCGATGGCTGAACCACCCCTTAATGAGGTAATCCCTTGTTCTCACTCCTAAGGTACTGCACTCAATTCTGTTGATGAGGAAGTATGAGCGATTGGTAAAGATTCAGTGAGTTATAAGGGTGACAAAGTGGTTAATGAGAAGCCGAAGGGATTGAAACCTGCTGTAGATTCTGTGACGGATGCTGCACAAGAAGGTGAAGCCAGTAGGGCTAACATTGTGGTTTTGATAAGAAGAAGCTGTTGAATGCAAAGGTAGATGCCACTAGCTTCGTGCTGAAGAAGACAGAAATCCGCATAAAAGTCGTGCCTAGAAGGGATGGAACTCCCAGGAAATATTCTGCACAAATTAGTGTTGTGCGGGGGAGAAAAATTGCTATGTCAAACTCTGAGACTGAGCAAGTTGTTGTTGATCCTGTCATCTAGAAGAAGGTAAAGCTGTCAGATGTCCAAGAAGGAAACATAACTGAAGCAGAACATGGTACTGAAAATCACACACAGAGAGCTGATCAGAATCCTGGATCATTAGCTGAAGACAGGAAAGCAGAAGGAAGGGATTGTTAGTCAAAAAGGAGTTGTGACTGATATGCCAAGGAAGCTGAAACAGACAGTCGATCAAGTTGTGGAGTTGCTGAAGACTGTTCCAGAAGAGCTTGAGGATGAATGATGAGGACTCAGTTTCATTGGCTGATCTCAAGAAGTCTGAAAAGAAGAAACCGAAGAAGAAAGTGATCATCCAAGCATGCTTGACTGAAGTAACTACCAAGAGGGATGATAAGCGAACAGATGCAGGGGGAGCAAGTGCATCCAAGAAAAGGAAGAGGAGTGCTCCAGGATCTGTTCCGCCTAGTGCACCAACTGTAGTGTCTAAGCATGGAATGTGGTTTGTCAATACAGACGTAGTAGCTAAGTGGAAGGGAGTGCAGAAAAGAAAGATCATCCCTGAAAGGCTTCTTAATGAGAAGACAGTTCCATCCCGGTAGCAGATCTGACAATATTCTACGCGATGTTGTTCTTCATCACCATAGTCGACTGGAAGCCTACATCTCATAGAACCACGGTCAGCAAGGAGATGTGACAGCTGCTCTACCAGATTGGAAACAGGATGCGCACTGACATGGGAAGAATTCGACTAGATTGCAGAACACGCCATATCTACAAAGTCACTGCACCAGATAATCTTCCCATTGCATATCTATAAGCTGATCATCAACCAGCATCCAGATTTGAAGACTGACCAGGATAGACTATCAAGTGCTCCATTGAAGTTGGTAGTTGATCACAAGCTGTTCAAGGGTCGACATAAGAATGATCTGAAGGACCCCGAGCTGAAGAGGAAGGATGCACCCGAGTCTTCCATAAGGAGAGCTGCTGGTCAGAAGTTATCCCGAGCTGAATGTGGACAGCTACTGAAGGAGGTAGAGATCATACTGGAGGTCGAACAGAAGCAAAGGAAAAGACTCAATCAATTGGTGCGCGCTCTCAAGTATCCCAATTATTATGAAGAAGACGGAGAGAGTTGATGTCCTGATTGAAGAAAAGGTAGAACTCCTTGATGTTATCTCGTCGTTAAAGATGCAGATGGAGAAGGACTACCATGCAGCAGTACTGGACGAGCTGAATCAGTTCAAGAAATCAGTGAAGATGATAATCTCTGGATCAAAACACCTAGATACAATTTTGAAGTCCCAGAGAATGATTGGAGGATGTAGAGGCATTGGCTATACTGATTGGAGCAGTTCAGGAACCTATCAGTTACTGACCCATGGTCGAACAGCTGCTGAGACACCATGGTTTGACAGACTCACAGCATGTGTCACTGTCCCAGGCTATGTTTGAGGGGGAGTTGACAAGATTCTAGTTGCCGAAGAGACCAGGTTGCTCGATTGGACCCCTTGCCAGTTTGTGGCAAAAAGGGGGAGTCGTTTGAGGTAACTGTTCTGGTTCCTCAAGTTGTGTCTAAAGCCTATATTGGGTTTTGCCAAAAATTCCAAGGGGGAGATTGATGTTCCCATGAATGGCATGCTGTTGGCAAAACGGCTTTAGACAGTTCAAGCAGGTGTTCAAGAAGAGTTCAATCGCTGTCTTGAACTGCAGTACAGCGTACAGCAGACGCAGGAAGATTTCCGTATCCAGAAGATCGACGAGATTATTTGATTAGGATCAATTAACGAGTCATCATTAAAGATCAGATATTCAAATGAATATCTTCAGCTTGGATTCGAGAATATTGGATGGCTTGGCACGGAAGTAATCTCCAAAGATTGGATATGGAAAAGATTGAATATCTATCAAATATTTAGGAGTATCTCCGAAATATTTGACAAGAATATTTCGATCTGATTGGAGTCGGCCAGCGAGGAATTCGAAGATTCAGATATTCAAACGAATATCTACACATCAGATTAAAGGCGACGTGGCTGACTTGGGAAGGAAATTTTCGAAGATACTTCCTAAAGATTGGATAAAGATACACATCAAATATTTAGGAATATTTCCTAGAATATTTGATGATGTGATCTACAACAGATTTGGACATTCTCCTTTACATATAAATACATGGCTAGGGCAACCAGATCTGTGTCGCTTCCTGAGAGAAAAGAAACAAACACGAGAGTTTGTGAGATTGGAGGAGGAGCGACCGCCGGTTGATTATTCCACACCGGAATATCAACGGGGAAGTAACAGTCTGTTCAGTGTGCTGTTCAGACTGTTCTGGAAGGACAACAAGCGCACACACACTCGGTGATCAAGATACGTCTTTGAGAGAAGGTGACTGGACTTCCGAGAAGTCCAAGACTAGGCCGAGAGGGAAGTCTCGTCCTACCCATAGGGGATCGAGGGGAGCTGCGGTGAACCGAGATTGCAAATCCGAGAGACGGAGTGTTAGAGGCTAGGCTATTACAAACAAGGCGTTGTGTAAGTGTAAGTCCACGAATAGCTCTAAACTCGTAATAAGATTTGTGTCCCTTTTTCGGGTGTGGGAAACCCCCCAGAGTAGGCGAGGCCGAACTGGGTTATCATATCGTGTGTGCTCCTATTTTGTGATGTTTACGTTCTGTCTGCTAAGGTGTTCCAGTCTCTGTTTGAACATAACTTGAAACTGTCCAACAAGTGTTCGAGACGCAGTTCGAACACCATTTGGAACTCGTCTTGACTAAGTCAAGTAGATTTCAGACTGCTACTCTTAGTTTCGATTCCATTATGTTCTGAAGTCTGTCTTCTCCTATTTCATTTGATGTAAACCAACTTTTGTGTCTACCCAGGTACCAACTCGACTGATACCTTGTTAATTTTTTGGTAAAGTCACTTGAGTGAGTGTGTAGTTGCTATGTGTAAGGTCAACTTGTATATTAAGATGGTTTTTGTTTGTTAGATGTTCTCATTGCTGTGTTTAGAAACAAATCCTATTTGTTCTTATTCACAATGTATTTCTTGTCCGGTACATGGAACTTTGATGTTGTTATATGTTGATCGATTCAATTTTTATATTTTCTACTGTCCTTTCGCCTTGTAATCCAGCAGCTTCATCTTCCTTTAGTAGTGATTGTTATCTTTGTTTACTAATGTCGATTTTTTTGCAACATGTCACCCTCCAGAAGACATGGATCTTCCTGGCTCAGTTGACGGACAACAACTGGCGTGGACTGGTTTAGCCCGCTCCAAAGAAGGGACTCTTGGATGTGTTGAGAGATGTATGATGCTGGGATGATCGGAGTAGACGCAATGTATACAACTGGTACATCTATGTCAATAAGATCCGAACCTCCAGCAGCTACTGAACTTCACTCACATCAACCTCTATAGAAGCGTCATCGGTCTATTTCACCTAATGCACGGAGGCATACATACGGGCGACGTATTCTCCCACCTAGAGAAACACCACCAACGACGCCCAGAACATCAAACATTCAGAGATGATTCACAAAATTTTGGAGTGGAACAAAATAAATTCAAAGCTACAGAAGCTCGAGTCACTACTACCGAACATGCTTTATGCATCGGTTATTTTTGATATTATGCATCGGATTTTGTTTCGATGCATAATGAAGCATGCATAATGTCATCGGTTCTAAAAAAACAGATGCATAATGTAAGATTTTTTGTTGTTGCATTTTTGGCCTGTAAATTGCTCAAATCAACCTGAAAATTCGTAAATAAATTTCATAAATACACTTGCTCATATCCAAATCTTAAAATAGTTTTTATTCAACCAAAATATAACATTTCATACATGATGTCACTTTAAATGTACAACATTTATTTATTCAACAAAAGTTTAATTTATTTTTATAGTAATGGAGAGCCTTCTTCGTCTTCCTTGAAGCTTTATACATGTAGCTCTCAGCAAACTTGCAGTGGCGGATCCAGGATCTTTTGTGACTGGGGGCAAAATAAAAATAATTTTCCAGAGATTGTCGAATTTTCTCACACAATGTTTCGCAGAGGTCCATATTGATGTTCCCTTGAGTGGCATGTATTTGGCAAAACGTAGTTAGATAGTTCGAGCAGGAGTTCAGGGAGCGTGGAACAGACGCAAGGATATTTCCCAGAAGATATTGGACATCGAAGATCTCGTCGATTTGAAGTCGGCCAGCGAATTATTTGAACAACAGATATTCGACTGAATATCGACATTGAAGGCGGCGTAGCTGCTTGGGCAAGATATCTCCATATATTCTTCCAACCGATTTGAGAAATATATACATCAAATATCTAGGAATATTTCCTAAATATTTAATGGGATTATCTTGTGCAGATTAGGGTTTCGTCCAAGCATATAAATACATTGCTAGGGCGTCCTTATTCAACATCGCTTTCAAAGATCAAATATACACGACCAAACCCTATAGATTGGAGAAGAAGAAAGCGACGACCGTTTGTTTTTCCCCACTGGAAACTCATCAGTGCAAGAGCAGTCTCATCACGTGCAACTCAGACTGCCTGGAAGTGATCAAACTGCCGCACACAAAGGTGAACAAGCTTTCGAGAGAAAGCATCCGAGCTTCAAGAGAAGGTCGAGAACGTTCGGACTGCAGGTTCGGACGAAGGGGATCGAGGTTAACTGCTGTAAACTTCGGTTGCAAATCTGAGAGACGCAGTGTTAGAGGCTAGGCAATTACAAGGTGTAAGTGTAAATCCACGTATAAGCTCTAACTCGTAATAAAGATTTGATGTCCCTTCTAGGGTGCGGGAAACCCCCCAGAGTAGGCGTGGCCGAACTGGGTTATCATTCTGTGTGTGCTCCATGTCTGCTGAACTGTTGAGAAAGGAGTTCAAGGTCTGTCTCAACTATACCTTGAAAACAAGCTTGAATAGGGGATATAATTTCACATATCTTATAGTTATTAATGAAACCCGAAAAATTTATAAAATGACTAATGATAGTGGGTTGTAACCCCTGTTTTATTGAAATAAACTTTACATGAAAGTGCAACAGAATAAAATTTAGCATAAACACACATGGAACTAAAGTGAAAAACTTTGTTTAAATATATTTCTTTAACTCAACTATTTTATGAATTATATCATCTCCAGTTAAGATACGACCGAAATCTTGTTAGATTTTAATCAAATATTTAACTTTAAATTTATTTTTGATCCTTTAGGGTATAATATAAAAATTACTGGGGGCGAAATGCTAAAATCATCCAAAAAATTAATCTAATTGAACTATTTTATAGGCAAATATTAAAAATCAATGGGAGCGGATGTCCCCACTCCCCTCTTCTTACATCCGCCACTGCAAACTTGACAAGATTCTCAGAACGTGGGCGATGAGAAGCCAAACCTCCAAATACACTTTATATAAGCAACATCGTCAACACACAATGGCCCATTCACGAGAGACATAATAAAAATTAAAAAACTATGAGGGACAGAGAGCCCAGTAATGAAGCATAGAGGTCAGCAACTCAGGCTTTTACGATTACCTTATTAATATGAGTGATTAGCTAAGCATCAAGCCAAAACTGATGTGTACGAAACTAATCTTAACAGGCCCAATAACCTTCATCGGAAGTTGAATTCCTTTTCTTTAGAGAAATATAGAATACTTAACAAATTTTAAAAAGAGCAATCCTCTTCTTCTTAGCTCAGCTTCATTGGGAATGCTGATCGTAAATTTGCACAGTGAAGCTAAGAAGGAGTTTAAAGGTTCCACAGCTTGAAGAACCCCACAAGCCTGATCAACGAATATGGATGTTGGAACCCATTTGTTTTGGTGATCACAAACACTTAGCTAATGTTTTGTCTAAGTGTGCAGAAATCCATCTAACGGATTAAAGAACAAGTTTCCATGAGACGGACATTCCCTACAGGTTGGATGTGGCAAATTATGTTAAGCATACAAACAGACAAAGAGAAGATTCCAGAAGAAAAAGGAGTTCTGTCGTTTTGGGAAAAAGACGCTAGGGTTTCGGAAAACAAGACTGGGCCAGGACATTGGGCCCAGATATCGAGACCCAGCCGCCGAATAAAAGGAGCTAGGGTTTGCAGATGCAAAGTGCGGTTTCCAAGAGCTTCTAGAGAGATTGCGGCGCAGTTCTAGAGAGAAGAACGACTGAGTATTCTTGAGTAAAGAACGGTGGAACCGCACTGAAGGAAGAAAGCTCGTTGAAGCAACACACGGAGGTTTGTGGTTGAAATCGATTATTCCATCCGGTTGAGTAGAGGTCATCAAATAGAATCTGTGTGATCTAGTTTGTAAACCCTACAAGCATATCGGGAATAAAAGGAATAATCTGATTTCGAAAATCCTTTCAGTGGAAACTGAAAGGTAGTGGTTTTTAATCTTATCATAGTTTTGATAAGGTTTTCCACTATATATCTTTGTGTTGTTATTTCTGCTGTTATTTTCCTGCATCAATATTCCGCTGCTACGTTAACTATTAAACGGAAAACAGTATAAAATCAACTCTTAATTTCCGTCTGATAGATTATCGTATTTCGCTAACACTTCGATCCAACAATGGATAACTCATCAAAGACAGGAAGTCGGAGAAAAAACTACTTGTAGGACACTATTACATTTATCCACTGAATTCAACGAGATGGAGACAAAAATGTATGATTTTACTCTTAAAGAGAGCTCATAAGAGCCAACAATTGTTACATGTTCATCATGCTTATACTTTTGTTACCTGAGTAAACGCCTGATACCCCTTCAAAATTTCCAAAACAATGGCTTCTCCCTATGATCTTCAGACCCAAATAAAAGGTAGTAATATTTGATATAATTTACAGAAAGCGGAGATAAATGGTAGTCAACAGACGTGGTCAATATCAAGGACAGTGCATCAAGGATGGTGAGCCATGTCGTATCAACCATTGAGAGGCACAAGAGAACAGTCTTTCCGGTATGCTTGGCTGGTAAATCGGTATATCACCTCTAGGTGACTCAAGCTACCATACATACAGACATAGTGTAAGAAGTTTCTGTGATTTTTGTACTTGTGATAAAAATAAATACATTTGAGTGAAGTACCTCTCCAACATCAATAGCTTCATCTGTTAAAGTAGCCACAGTAAAGATTACACCTAAAAGACCTTCAACAGCCAAAGTTAGTTATAGCATGAGAATCTTGTCAATACCATTGAAAGGCTAAGGACTGACCTTAGCGAAATTCAATTTCAAGAAATTCAAATCAAAGACAACACTACAAGTAAAGAATAAAGATCACACAAAAGTATCTTTCATTGAATATCAAAATTATCTAAAGTAGATGAAAATTTCATTAAACCATTGAAAGGCTAAGGACTGACCTTAGGCTTCTTGGTGTTGGAAACCTGAAGCCGACATCCTTTCGCTCTGCCTTCACTCGTCACAACCACCGACAACTCCTGCGTCGACACCATCAGTTTCATATCATCATCAAATTAAACATTTATAAGTCTAATAAAGCATCACTCAACTACAAATATGTAAAGTCTCAAAAACAGAAACAACCTAAGCTATTGTTTCACAACAATAGAAGAAGATATGTTAAGAAAAATCATACTCTATATCCGACAGCGACTCTTCCCAAAAAATGGTAAGCTATGGCATCAGTCATAACAATAATTGCTGAATGATCAAGAAATTTCATTAATACTGAAATTATATCCCCTGTTCAAGCTAGTGTCCAAGATACAGTTGCGACAGACCTTGAACTTTTTTTTCACAACAGTTCAGTAGACAGTTCAAGGTACAGTTGCGACAGACCTTGAACTCGTATCACACCAGTTCAGTAGACAAAGCAAATAATATGAGCACGCACAGAATGATAACCCAGTTCGGCCACGCCTACTCTGGGGGGTTTCCCACACCCTAGAAGGGACAACAAATCTTTATTACGAGTTAGAGCTACAAGTGGACTTACGCTTACACCTTGTAATCGCCTAGCCTCTAACACTACGTCTCTCAGATTTGCAACCGAGGTTTACAACAGTTAACCTCGATCCCCTTCGTCCGAACCTGCAGTCCGAACGTTCTCGGCCTTCTCCTGAAGCTCGAATGCTTTCTCTCGAAAGCTTGTTCACCTTTGTTGTGTGCGGCAGTTTGATCGCTTCCAGGCAGTCTCAGTTGCACTTGATAAGACTGCTCTTGCACCGATGAGTTTCCAGTGGGGAAACACAGCCGGCCGTCGGTTTCTTCCTTCCCAATCGATAGTGTATACTCGTGTATGTTTGATCTTGAAAGCGATGCAGAATAAGGGCGCCCTAGCATTGTATTTATATGCTAGGACGAAACCCTAATTTGCACAAGATAATCCCATCAAATATTTAGGAAATGTTCCTAGATATTTGATGTATATCTTTCTCAAATCGGTTGGAAGAATATACGAAGTCTTCTTGCCCAAGTAAGCAACGCCGCCTTCAATGTAGATATTCATTCGAATATCTCATGCTCGAATAAGTCGCTGGCCGACTTAACTTGGCGATATCTTCGCTGTCCAATATCCTTCCGGAAAATATCCTTGCGTCTGCTCCACGCTGTACATGTGTACTAGGATATGTTCGAACTCCCTCTGAACTCCTGCTCGAACTATCTAAGCTACGTTTTGCCAAATACATGCCACTCAAGGGAACATCAAATACCTTTCGGATTGAGATTCCCATTCTGACAGAAAAATTCAACCTCACTACAAAAAATGAATGAATAGGTAGAAACCATGCATATGAGCTTATTTACCTATCAGCGGTAATTTCTGATAACTTCTTAGGGCTCCGTGACATTAGCAAATTCCCAATACAAAGCAAACTTCCTTCGTAATTGGAACCATTAACAGTAAAGCCAGTGTGAGTATATCTGAAAATATCGCAAACATGTTAATAGCTGCAAAATCCAATACACAAATAAAATACACTACACATACCTCAATAGAAGCATTAGATCCAAAACAACAAGAATGTACTAAATAATTTCCTAGCATAACCAAAACAATTAATCCAAAACAACAATAGTTGTTAAAGCATTCATTGAGTTGAATTCCCTAAAACCAAAGTCTCATTTCCATCAGTTGACCTAATTCACAAATTCCACCACCATCAACTTCCCCACAAGCGCATTTGTTATGTTCTAAAATCCCCAATTGAATCCCTACCTGTAACCTTCTTCCTCCGAAATCGATCCAACATCAGACTCATTCCAAAACCGAAGTTAAACCGAATAAAAAATGTACCGCAGTGGAATTCGAGTGGCGATGGCTGAACCTGTGGCTTACAGAGGAGACAGAGAAGGCGCGGCGTTTGGCGGATTGTTGTCGCTTTCATTGAGGACTGCAGCAGCGGATGCGAAGGGAAACCGTGCGTAGGAGGAAATCGGAGGCGAAGGGAGGCTACATCAGCAGAATAAAGGTGGAAGACGAAGAGGAATCAGTAGCGGAGGATGCGCAGCGAAGGGGCAGTTGAAGCGACAGTGGGCGAGTGATGAGCATAAATCTTGACTATATTTATGCTTCACATTTAGTGGATTATCGATCATTTTCCTTATCCTTATAGGCTCTCACTCTGTGTTTGGTGTTTTTAGGTGACAAAAAGAATCTATGGCGAAATAAAGTGTTTTGGGAATTTCGGCAAAAATAGTGCAGAAATAGGAGGATTGACATCCCTACTTGTCGCGCATGCCCAACGCTCATATGGTGTCCGAATACAATGATATATGGCTTGTTGGCAAGTAGAGATGAAGTTCTACAACTTTGTAGTTTACACCAAAAGCTGGTTCAAACGTTAAAGAGGTCGAAACGTGAGGCGAAGTCTACTGTGCAAAATGCGCATGTGTCACCCGTGTCATGATCTGCCAACAATTGGTGACACTGCAACCTCTCTGGATCCACCCGTGTCACTTATTAGGTGACACAAGCGACACATGCCTGACGGGGCCAAATGGGCCAAAAATCAAGCAAATAGAGGAGGAGCAGCCATAACTCAAGGACGGGGGAATACTCACGCACATACATCCCAAAGCACTGGGAGACGATGAAAAGAGAGAAGGGGGAACAAAAACGCAAGGATTTATGATCGGATCGAGGATTGAGATTGAAGGGAGTTATCAACATCAATTGCAAGGGTGTAGTACTTCCTTTTTCTCGTTTGTAATTCTAGTCCCATTCATGAACATGATTTGTATTTCCATGACGATGGATAGTGAGTAGTGACCCATATTTTGGGGTCCTACGAATCTTACTTGACTATGAATCATTTAATATATTAACCATGCATGTTTTGGATTGTTTAACATGATTTGTATTTTACTTAGCGCCTAAACCCAGCGATGCATACTAGGTGTTTGAGAAAATGCCTAAGTGTATTGCTTTGAGAAGTTAAGACAATAGCGTCGAAAGGGTGAGGCTAAACGTCCGACTATTAAGTAAACTACACGTTACGAACTCGGTGACTACGAGAGTAGCCCGAGATTGTAACGGGAAAGGCTAGTTTTACGACGAGGACTCCCCATGTTTACGCGACGAGAGTTGGTAAAGATCGGCGAGTTTCTTGATTCAAACCAATAGCGCCGAAAGAGTGAGGTTCGTAGTTTGAGGTACAATTCCAATTTGAACCAATAGCGCTGAAAGGGTGAGATTCTTACTTGGATTGTGCGGCTATTTTCCAATCAATATAGGCAAATTCTTGCATGCTAGTTAATAAACTCGATTTTAATATTGGGTAAGTGAAGTAGTTCCCCGAAATACTTCTCAAAATTTGTTAAAATCTTTTCCTTCTTACTTGTTTATTTTAGATTTAAAACCAAACAAAACACTCGATTCCGACTAGGATAAATAGAAGCTCAACCTTACATAGTGCATAAGTTTACACTTGTGGACGACTCGGTACTTACCGATTTATAAATTGTTTTTGACATACAAAATACTACACGTCAGCGACGAAGGAGGAACTAGGGTGAAATCTGAGTGTGAAATCACAATAAAAATGAAGAACGAATTATTATGCGTCGGTTCAAAAAAACCGGTGCTTAATGGTTAACCTTATGCATCGGTTTTAGATGAACCGATGCATAAGGGTTATCAGTAAGCAACGGTTTATAAAAACCATTGCATAAAGTCACAATATGCATCAGTTCAAATAAAACCGATGCGTAATGTGTATATTATGCAACAGTTTCATTATAAACCGATGCCTATTGTAATTTTTTGAACCGATGCATAATGCATGTTCTGTAGTAGTGAGTGCACAGGGCTGGTCCTAAAGGTACATATGAGGTTTATGATGAAATGGTGAGTGCTGCTGAGTAATGAGTTTTTAGTTGTACGAGTTATTTTATAATTAAGACACTTATTAATGTTTTATTGTATGTTTTCTACAGGAAGCTAGTCTACGAAGGGTTGTGTACTACCGTGACATGTACGACGAGCTAAAGAAAAAGCCTGATGGAACGTATGTGCGCGAGGATGGAGCAGAGAAAGCGATAACTGTTGCATTACTATTAAATTTGATGTTATATGTGTTATATGACTACTTGCACGACTTTGGAGTTCCTGCGACGGTGTGGTCTGTTTCCTTTTCACTGCATTAACTTGCTTGCTGATTATATAGTTTGGTTTCTGTGGTAGTCACTTTCTTGGGAAGTAATTAGTTTTTACTAATCAATTCTGTGCATTTTTCTCATTAGTTTGTTATATGTGTGAATATGACTAAACTTCTAATAGTTTTGTGCTCATGAGTTCGCGTGGTCAGTTTTTGTTGACACTGCTTAAAAATCTTTGCTGATTATGTAGTTTGTTTGCTTTGTTATGGTCACTTTCATTCTTAGCGACACATTTGGGATTCAATTATATGCTCTGTTATGAATATGTTTCCTATATGTTATACTAATGATGCATCCCCTGGAAATTATGAAGAGCTGCTGAACAACTGTATTTGTCAAGGGACAAAAGTTTGTAATTTCAATTGATCATTTTAAGCGGCTGCAAAGCAGACAGACTCATCCTGGAAGACAATGGTAGCAATAATATGAGGAAAAAGAAATGTTTAGGTGCGTTAGCTGAGAGCTTAAACAAAGACATCAAGAGAAAGCTGCAAATATATGCCAAAGTAACAATCTCGGCATGTGGATCACTATTGACACCTCCACTGCTGAAATCAAGTGGCTTAAAGAATCACAACATCGGACGAAACCTCCAACTTCATCCAGTCCTGATGGCTTGGGGCTACTTCCCCGATTCTAACTTGGACGAGCTCGGAGGAAAAGTTTATGAAGGTGGCATAATCACATCTGTCCATAAGGTTATTTCAGAGGATGCTGAAGTTAAAGCCATCGTCGAATGTCCTGCACTGGGACCAGGACAGTTTGCAGGATTGGCACCATGGGTATCGGGACTAGCATGAAGGAGAGAATGCTCAAGTACTCGAGAACCTGTCATTTATTTTCAATGGTTAGAGACAAAGGCTCTGGTATCTTCATCAACCAAGGAAGAATATTCTACAAACTCACTCAAACGACAAGAGAAACATACGAGCAGGACTACGGCAGGCCTTGAGGATTTTAATCGCAGCAGGAGCAACTGAGGTCGGAACTCACAGGAGCGACGGTCAGAAGGTGACATGTGAAGGGATAACTGAGGAAGATTTGGAGAGATTTTTGGACACGGTGAATGCGGAGGGAGGGGCAATGACGCCGTCCGAGAATTGGGTTATGTATTGCTCTGCTCATCAAATGGGAAGCTGTAGAATGGGAGTGACTGAGCGGGATGGTGCAGTTGATCAAAATGTGGAGAGTTGGGAAGCACAAGGACTCTTCGTTTGCGATGCAAGCGTTCTCCCTAGCGCGGTTGGCGTCAATCCGATGATCACAATCCAATCCACTGCTTATTGCCTGTCAAAGAAAATAGCTGAATCATTGAAGAAGGTTGAGCATCCATGAGTTGACTGAGTCATCATCATGTATGTATTCATCTTTGAGTATAATACTTTGTGGCCATCAAGTCGTATAACAAGTAGTCGAGGGATAAGACGTAAAAAATCCGAGATCCAAACAGTATGCTATGTTATGTTCGAATCCTGAGGGGAAAAAATAAAAATAAAAATAGAAAATAATATGATCACTTTGTAAACAAATGCAATGCAGAGAATAGAACGGGAAGAAGGAGAATAAGGAGAAGAGGAGAAGATAGAGGAGAGAGAGAATTCTTTCTAACTTTTTACATATCATTATTGAATTCAGTCCAGGTGATTTATAAAACACCTGAAATTATGCTAACCAAACACGTGTCAAGAGCCGTTATGGATAGAACCAATGACAGCTTGCATTCTAAATAAGGAAGGTTCGGGAAGCTCGCCATGCAAAACGACCTCATTTTTCGATTTGGAACCTTCTGGTGGGGAACTTCTTCCTTGCTCCTCGGCCCATCATCAGCTCTTCTCCATTCAGCCCATCTGTCGGTGGCCCACTCATAACATTACTCCCCCCATCAAAAACGACCTCGTCCTCGAGGTTAAATTCAGGGAACTGTTTCAACATAGTTGTGTGATCTTCCTAGGTAGCGTCGGACTCATCATGGTTCTGCCATTTAATCAAGAGATGTTCTATCCATCTTCCCATCTGCTTAACTTGTCTGATTGCCAGAATATTCTCAGGTTTGTCCGCCGGATCATCAGAACTGAAACACTCCGGCAAAGGATTGGCCTGCCGTTCGGATGTGTCGTGGCTTCTCTTCAGTATTGATACATGAAAAACATCATGTATCTTAGCTCCTTCAGGTAGCCTGAGCTTGTATGCAACCGGACCAATCCTAGCCACTATTTCAAATGGTCCATAGAATCTTTTTGACAGCTTCAAACATCTCTGCCCCCGAATAGAATTCTGTCGATAAGGACAAAGTTTAACGTAAACCCAATCGCCTTCCTTAAACTCGACATCCTTGCGGTGCTTGTTGGCTTGTTGCGTCATTATTAGCCGCGCACGAATCAGGTTCTCCCTCAACTGTCCCATGAGATGAGTCCGGCGAGAGAGCAATTGATCAACAGAGGCAACAGGAGACTGACCGGGAATATAATCCTTTAGAGGTAGCAGAGCTTGGCCATAAACAGCCTCAAAAGGAGTGTACTTAGTTACCGAATGTTCAGCTGTATTGTAGTGCAATTCCTCCCAATGCAAAAGCTCACTCCAGTTTGCTTGATTATCGTTTACGTAGCACCGTAAGTAGTCTCCGAGCACCCTGTTAAGTACCTCCATTTGCCCGTCGGATTGCGGATGGTAGGCGCTGCTGTGGCAGAGTCGTGTGCCTTGCAATTTAAACAGCTTCTTCCAGAAATGACTCATGAAGATAGAGTCACGATCCGACACAATGCTATTGGGGATTCCGTGAAGAAGACATATATCTTTGATGAATACCTTCGCCACGCTTGCTGCCGTGAACCCGGATTGCATCGCCGAGAAGTGGCCGTACTTGGTTAACCTATCAACCACAACCATGATTACGGACATTCCCTTCGATCTCGGCAGATGGGTTATGAAATCCATTGAAATGTCCGTACAGACCCCCATAGGCAAAGGAAGAGGCAGCACCAGCCCTTGAGTAGCCGAGTTCAAGAATTTAACTTGTTGACAAACTCCACAGTTTTGCACATAAGCCTTAACATCGGCTTGCATTCCTCACTAAAAGAAGTGAGAGCTGATCCGTGCTAGAGTTCGATGCGTCCCAACGTGTCCCCCTATCGGCGCATCATGATATTCTTGAAGTATCAGCTCTTTAAGGGTCTGATCCGCTGACACTAATAGTCGGTTCTCATACAATATTAACTCATCTCGCACCTGATACCCTGGGTATTTGCCCGGACTGAGTTGAATGTCCTAATATATCTTCTTAGCATCTGAGTTCTTGCGAAAAAGACTGCGCAGAATCTGTAGAATCCCAAAACTAGATAAAAACATCCCTGCAACGAAGCTAGTGTTGCTTCGATCATTCTAGTTAAGGCATCGACAGCAGCATTGTTTTGTCCCGGCCTGTATATCACCTCAAATCAAACCCCATAAGCTTCGCAATCCATTTTTGTTGTTCCGAAGTGTGTATAAATTGAGTGAGGATAGTCCGCAATGGCTGGTGATCAATTTCTATTACGAAGTGCGACCCAAGAAGATATTGACGCCATTTGTGAACGGTCATGACTACAGCGCACAATTCACGGTTATAAGCTGAGGTCTGCTGCATACTTTTGTTGAATTGCTTACTGAAGAACAATAGCGGCTGCTAATTCTGTAGCAAAACGGCACCCATTCTCGACCCTGATGCGTCGGTCTGGACAACAAATGGAATTGAAAAATCTTGCAGCGCTAGGACAATGGTGGACAAGAGAGCAAATTTCAGTGCTTCGAAAGCCTTAGTAGCTTCGGACGTCCATATGAAAGCATCCTTGCGAAGCTGGTCTGTTAACGGGGCAGCTAAGTGAGCATAATGGGGAATAAAACGTCGGTAGTATCCTGCTAACCCCAAGAAGCTTCGAAGCTGTTTAAGTGTTGTGGGCAACGGCCACTGCCTTATTACATTGATTTTTTCTGGGTCTACTTCAACTCCACTGCATGAAAATGACCCAAGTACTGTATTTTTGAGCTAGCCACCTCACACTTTGTGGCCTTTGCAAAATAACAGTGTGTAGACAAGGTTGCAAGTACCTCATTCAAGTGTGTTAAGTGCTCATTCCAACCCTTGCTATACACCAAGATATCATCGAAAAAGACCAGCACAAATCATCGTAGCATAGGGCGAATTAAGTCATTCATGGCTGCTTGGAATGTGGACGGCGCATTGGTAAGGCCGAATGGCATTACCAAGAATTCGAAATGGCCGTCATGGGTCTTAAAAGTTGTCTTGAACACATCCTCATGATGCATCCTAATCTGATGATAACCTACACGCAAGTCCAATTTTGAGAAAATAGTAGCGCCATGCAATTCATTGAACACTTCATCTATCGTAGGAATAGGGTACCGATCCTCGATTGTGATTGCATTGAGGTCGCGGTAATCGACACATAACCTCCAGCTTCCATCACGCTTCTTCACCAAGAGCACTGGAGATGAGAATGGTGAGTGACTAGGTCTTATGATGCCCTTGGATAGCATCTCTTGGATAAGTTTTTCAACCTCCAACTTCTGATAGCAAGGGTACCGATATGGGTGAGCTTTAACCGGGTTGGTTCCTAGCTGCAAGGGTATCCTGTGATCAATGGGGCATGGTGGGGGAAGACCCCTACGAGCAGCAAATACCTCACCAAAATGAGACATCAACTGGAGGAGTTCATCTCTCTTGGTTGGGTCAAGACACCTTGGGATCTCAGGTAACTCCCTTGTGTTCTCAGCATAGTCATCTTTAGCCAATGAAGCAACTGTAAGCTGGTAAAGGGACTCCCCCTGATTTAGTCACCTTCCGTAACTGACCTAGTGACAATTGAGATAGTTGGCCATTAGGTTTGATCGTCCCATGCAGAGTAATCTGTTGTCCTTCATGTTGAAAGCTCATCCATATACTTGCATAGTCAGATACAATCGGCCCTATACCAGCCATCCATTGCGCTCCTAGAACCGCCTCGGCACTATAGATGGGTAAAAGATGGAAGACGATATTAAAACTAGCCTCCCCAATGCCGACATCCACACCTTGGCACATTCCTTCACATTGTAGCTCATCTCCGTTTCCGATGGTAACATTTAGGTGCTTTGAATGTTCAATGGTTAAACCGGCCTTCTTCACCACCCTTGTTTGTAAGAAGTTGTGCGTCGAACCGCTATCAACCAAGACTACAATATCCATCCCTTGAAGCCGACCCCTTAGCTTGATGGTACTAGGTATAGTGTGACCTTCCAAGGCATGGTAAGAGATGTTGGGCGCCTCCTCTACCACTCCTTTCGTAACAACTTCCAACCCATCTTCTTCCTCTCATGCACTGGAACTTCCTCTTCAAATGGGTTTTCTTCTAACACTAAGCATTGGAACTTAGGTTTGCATCGGTGCCCCGGCTTGTACTTTTCATCGCAATTGAAATACAAGCCTTTTTCTCTTCTTGCGGCCATCTCCAAGGGTGTCAACTTCTTGATAGGTAAAGCTCCAGTAGAGGGTGATCCATGGGGTCGAGTCGAGCTGCTAAAGGGAGTTGTTGATCCACCAGAGTGTGGAGTGAACCCACGAGGTGTGAACACTCTTACCGGCGGTGGTTTCGCCCTTAGCTTTTGCTCGGCTATCTTAGCCATTCTCATAGAAATTCGAAGGTTGCTAGGCTCCCACATCACAAGCTCGAGATGTATCTCTTCCTTTAGTCCGGCCAAGAAACGATCCAAGAGGGTTCCGGGAGTCATTCCGGTAGCGCTAGGGACCAAGGAAACAAACTCCGCAATGTACTCAGCCACCGTCCCTCTTTGTGTGAGCTTGTTGAGCGCCACTCCGGGCTTCCAATAATGGTCAGGACCAAATCGTTCGCGCATCTCCGCCACAAACTTTGGCCAGCCCTGGATGAGCTATGCAGTTTTGAGATACTGGTACCATTGAAGAGATTCTCCGCCGAGGTAGTAACTGGCGCAAGTCACCTGTTGCTCCGCCGGAATAGAGTTTTGTTCAAAATACTCTCAACGTGAAAGATCCAAGAATCAATACCTTCTCCATGGAACCTCGGAACCTCTACTCGCATCCCCTGGTTCACACTTACCACCTGGTTTTCCATCGCATCGACAACTTGGATGGGTACTACTCTGTTCTACTCCGAGATGCTACCGCTTGGAGTAGCCAGCCTGGGTGGTTTAGGTAGCGTGTCCAAGAGCGGAACACTGCGGGAGTTGTTCGTTTCATCAAGCGGCTGCTTGTCGGACCTAGCCGCCGCCAACTGTAGCTCATGAACCGAGCCCGTGAGCTGCTCTAGGGTTGCGGACCTGGCCGGTTCTCCGCATGATCTTCTGCTTGATTCTGCATCAGCTGGGACATCATGGAGGAGAGGTGCTCTAGAGTCTCCGCCGTTGATCGAGTGTCCGGCATGGTCACTCTCAATGAAAGCACCAAAAATGGTGCAGAGAATAGAACGGAAAGAAGGAGAATAAGGAGAAGAGGAGAAGATAGAGGAGAGAGAGAATTCTTTCTAACTTTTTGTACCGAAAATAAGAATCGCCACCATGCCATTTGGGTTGGTACTTCAAACGACATGTACAATGTCGTTTTACTCGTTTGACCGAAGTAAGCTCGAGTATGAACCTGAGCGTGCCGTTACCATTCTTCATCTCGCACCGACCTTCTCCAGAATTCCTCTTTTGGATTCCGAGCGAGTTAATGGAGGAAGTCGACGAAACCGAAGCGGAGTCTCAAGTAAGTCTCGTTGGAGTCTCTTCTTCCTCAGTTTTCGTTCCCGTTCGGATTTATTTCATACTCCGCTGCAGCGATTCCGACTATGTGCTTCGTTACGTTTTCGTGCGATAAAACATGGTTGATGATCGATTAGGTTAGAGCAGTTTAGTAGCGCGGAAACGAAGATGATCTCAGTGCTGGCTGTGATTCAGGACATTGTTGTGTCTAATAATAGTTTTCGTAGTTAGACAATTACTGTAAACTTCAATGGGCAAACATTTCGTCTTCAGGTTTATATGGCTTGCATTCGTCAGGGCCACAGGTTCGGTTTCTTTCCTTTATTTATTGTCAGATGATGCTAAGTTATTGGTCAATGGATGGACATATTGATTGCGTTTTTTTTTTGTCCTGGGATCTTCAATAGTACGAAAGGAAGTCCGAAAGTGTTTGCCTCATCAAGTATTATAATGTGGATGCTACTTATATTTCTGGATCCTTATATTTCCATTTGATACTTACGAAATAAAACTGTTTTTTTTCCCGGGAATCTTTGATTGGATCTGTTAGTAATGTGTTTGCATAAAGTGAATTACATAGCTATGGTAAAAACTAAACAGTAATACAATGACAACAAACCAAAAAGCAGAGTCGTGAAATACTACCTAGGGCTGCAAACGAGCCGAGTCGAGTCGAGTATTAAGCTGCTCGAACTCGACTCGACTGAATATGTATCGAACTCGAACTCGACTCGAAACTCGACGAGCTTCAAAAATTTTGTTCGAACTCGACTCGAAATGTTTTAATGATACTCGAGCTCGACTCGATACTCGAGTATTAAAACTCAAATTTCAATTCCCCAATGACAAGCCTCAATTTCAAAGCTTGTTTACATAGGAAAATATTAAACATTTTACACTAAAATCCAAAGGGCAACTCAAGGACCCCAAGGCCCAAGATTAGTCTAGCCCAAAAATTAGGATTTTGGTGTTGTAGATGGATTGGGTTTTACTCTCTTCTTTTATAATCACTTGTGCATCAAACTCTTTGACACCAAGCAATGTGGGATACAAGGACATTCACTTGCCTTTTGATTTCTTCCATGCTTCTTTATAATGTTTACTTTTGTCCCACATTGAATGTTTATTACAAAACAAATAAGATGAGAATATATATAGATGAACACTCTATCCAAAATTTAATATACTCATTCTACCTAATCTAGTTAAAATTACAATTGTAATTTTCAAGATATATGTGGAATATTCGAGTATTTATTCGAGTATTATTCGAGTACTTAATCGAGTTGTTCACGAGTTTAAACGAGTCGAGTATCACTTTGTTCGTGATCGACTCGTTTAATAATCGAGCTCAAATATCGTGATCGTGCTCGACTCATTTATAATCGAGTCGAGCTTTGACCGAGTTTTGACCGAGTAGTCTCACGAGTTGCTCACGAGTACATCGTCTCATTTGCAGCCCTAATACTACCTAAATATTTGGTCTCATGATTTTGCTTACCATATTATGCTGGATGATTGATTAGTTAAATATGTCAACTCTAGGGTTGGGGTGTCCTATTATGATACAGGTCTTCGTCAACTTTATGTTCTGGAACTATGGGAAGACGGGACTGAAGACTTCCCGTCACTAGATTTGGGTAACTATTTCACTCTCAGGAAGGGGAGTTTCTTATTATTCGAAAAGCCCGAGACTTGCAATTACTTCTTTTACATTAAGTTTCTCCTTGTCGACTACTTTGTTGTCAGTTTGTACTTTTAAATGTCAAATACGAGCCTTGGACTATATTATTAACTTTGGACTGATTCTACTGTAGTAAAATACCAAGCCAAGCCCTGCATTATTTACACAAGTAGCAAAAGCGACGAGTCTTTCTTGTCTGCCTTGCAACGAAGTGGTATATTACGGATTTTATGTCTGTTGTGCTTTATAAATATGCATGCACTTATCATCTTTAATTGATATAGATGGGTTGACTGATCCACCAACTGTTAAGGCTGTTAAAAGTTCTGTTTTCAGCTATGAACAAGCATGGCATAGGTATGTAATCATCAAAACAATTTCATGTGAAGTTATGTCAAATGATTTTTGAACCTACTTTTATACGTGGGATGTAACTTTAGAATGATGTTAGTACTCTGCAAAAGTTGTGAGTTGTATATTCACTCAATCTCTGAACTTTATTTCCATCTTATGATGCATTGTTAGTTTGAATCATGGCATCAGACTGTGGATTAACATTTTCAAATCAACCGCAACTAAAAGATACACACACACACTCACAATGAGCTAACATTGTTGAATAATGAGGAAAGGATCACCTCACGTAGTACAACTTTTCTTATTTGTATTGAAATTCTTCTCTGTAAATTATCATATCCTTGTGAGGGCTTTCTCTTTCTTTATTTACTATTACATAGGTTACGAGAGAACTATCAAACTTTGATGGCGTTGTATTGTGGCTTTTGATGCTTTTCAGCTTTTGTCATTCAGTTAGGCCTTAATGTCATAAGTTTTCTTTTCTAGAAAGATAATTGAAATAGAAACAAGACAAACAATGTTATATTTAAAAAAGAATGCACTAGTAAATAAAAGACGAAGGGTCATTTAACCCTTGAGTAACAAGAAATTTGTTGAACTTTCTTTCTTATCAATTGAATCTATGTTTAGGATCTGACTTTTGAGCTTCTACTTTCATGCGCTTTACATATTCCTGCCTTCATGTTTTTCTCCATCCATCTCTACACTGCAGTACTTCATTTATCTGCACTTTCAATATTGCAGATTGATATACCTTTGGGTAGCAGGGATGGACGATTCCTTGAATATTAAAGAGAGAATTTGTTTTGTAAGTCGTCCCTGATCTCTTTTTTGAATCTTGCTTGTTATGTTCAGCTCATCTAACTTTTTGAGTGAATTATCAATCCTAGATCCTACATCTGGAATTATTTTAATACAAGCACTAGCAAGTGACCTCATTTGCTCAATTTTTCGGATGCCTCTGAAAAATTAATGAAAAGTTGTAATAAAGCAAAATGAGAGACATCAGACATCTGAAAATAACTTGTGAGAACTGCCCAAAACATGCATGAATATTCCAGGTCATGACGTGCAGTCTACTGGATACTTTCTATTGTAGCCAGTATGTAATGTTTGCATCAAGTAGTATATCCCCATAGCCCATTAGGCCTTGTGGCACGAGGAGAGTTCAAAAGAACCAAACACTCAAGACGCTTGACCACCCAAGTTCGGATCCTGATGAGGCCAAAGTTGGGGGTTCTGGTGGGGGCAAGGCATATAATAGGGAAAAAATTGAAACAATGTATTATAACCCCAAGCTGTAGCGTGTAATAGTTGCAGACTGTCTGATTGTATTGTAACAATATTTACTGAAAACAACTATAAGAGAGATAGGAAGTGTGCCTACAAAAACCGAGCTACTATGTGAGTCTTATGATATTGCTTACTTTATAAGCAAGCAAAACTGCTTTTGACCCATCATTCAAGATCGGAGTTGTAATGGGAACAACTTGACATATTGTTCAAGCACCGTTATTGACATTTTTCCTCAACATCTGTTTACTCCCGAGTGCTGACTATACATATGTTAAAGAGTATATGGGTGAGCTATCAACCTTCTCAGGCACTTGGGGTTGTCATTATAAACTGATTGTACCTGAGAAAGAGTGTCTGATTTTTTCAGGTTACTAGAAACTTCCAGGATCAGGACCTTTCAAATGAATACTTTTTTTCAGTTGTGGAATTTCGGAACCCATTAAAAACCTGCATAATAGGATTTTAATGATCGAATGGGAAGTTTACTAATATCAATCTGTTTCTTATTATCCTTCATAGGTTTCGTGTGTTCCTTTTTACATGAGATTATTTTGTAATCATATTATATATGGTGATACTATGAGCTTGTTTAATGAAAACTACAGCTAAGCTCAATGATGGACATGGGAAGTGAAGTTCAAGTACGTGCATGTGGAGGTCTTCTCGCTATACTCGAGAATGATAGAATTGTAGATACACTTGAACAGACAGAAAGCAGGAATGCATCAATTTCCGTGGACTCTGTTACACATATTGCATTGTATCTTTCAACCATAATAATTTTATTTTCTTCACTTGGATGTTCTTTTTCTTTGATTCTCGTGGATTATATTAGGCGCTACTTACTCTATATTGTTGTATTTCTTTAAGACATCACTAGAAACAGTTTTCTTAAACTTGATGCGGCAGCTCATGAAGCATTGCAGATTTTTCAAACTGACAAACATCCAAGCCATATGGGCATCGGTAGAGCGAAGGAAGGGTAAGGATACTGATCTCAAGCTAATGATTTGAATATTTTGTCACACTGTTGTTCCTAATAGAAGTTTATTTTGAAAATGTAATAAAATTACAGGTTCTCAGTTTTTGGCATGATGAATAAGGTGAGTAGGGCCATGAATTTATGTCTGTCAGCATATTAAAAACCTTGCTTATATGCTTATCTCTTTCTTTATAGTGTGTTACCCCTATGGGTAGGCGTCTTTTGAGGTAAATCCTGTTACAAGTGACATATTGTCTGGTATTGTTGCTGTTTGTATTTGGAATATTAGCCTCAGACTCTGACAAAAGGGCTCTTCTCTGCTCTCACTTCAGAAACTGGTTCATGAGGCCTATCCTGGATCTTGAACGGTTGGATAACCGTCTTAATGTTGTATCCTATTATGTTAGGACTAATGAAGGATATATTTTGTTTTGGAAGCTCTCATATGAAAACATCATGTCATATACTCTTTTATAGACTAATTTAGGCGCTGTGGCCGGCTGGCCGCAGGCTTTTTAAATGTAGAAAATGATGAGTATTTTGTAAACAACAGGGACATGCATTGACCAACTCAGCAACCAATAGTTACAATTCCATTCTTTCTCGTTCTTTAACTTGTCAAGATATCATTCTTTCTCTGTTCTGAAGAGCTCATGGCTTCGTTACGCCAAACACTAAAGTCTGTTAAGGACGTACCACATATACTTAAGGTACAAAGTCTAGTCCTAGCATTTTTCCTTTGTAATACATTTATTCATTGTACTTTAAACATCTTCTCTGAACGTTATGGTTCTTTCTGTGCATGGAAGAAATTTAACTCGCCTAGCTCCAAGTGTACAACGGGTGACTGGATGTCTTTCCTAAAGGTATTTGTGATGCCCATGAATATGAATCTTGTTTTTAAAATGAAATGTGTTTCAGTGAAGCTGATGTTATAGCTCCCTGAGTGTAAGACTGAGTTATTCTTTTGAGTCACCTTTAAATGGAATGAAATTGTTTACTTAGATTTTTTTGGCACTATTCATTTGTTTATCGAGTTGATCTTCAGTTAGTAGTAAAAAGTGTAACAACTCTGTTCAAGAACACATCTATCTCTCCTTTTTTACCGGGAGCAGTACATCAAAGATTAAACACAGCATCGAGTGTTTTTCTTGTATTGTTCACTTGTCATTAGATTGTGTAAACGCCTTACATAATTCAATTTTCAAGATGATAACTGAAAAAAATAGTTTTGTCCTTCTTAAGCTTTACGTCGTAACTTCTTATTCTGTAGAGTATATCTTCGCTACTGCATGTGAACAAAATATTTGAAGCAGGAATTTCTGAAACTCTACGGGACCAGGCCACATATCTTGGGTTGGATATCATTGAAAAGGTAGCATTTCTATTACTTCCTAAGGTGTATTTTAAGTACTCCATTATTCTGTTATTAAAAGTACTTTGTTTGTTACAGGTGGGGTCAGTCATAACAACCGAAGTGGCATATGTTTATGAACTGGTCAGCCTTTAGTCCTTTTCTGTGGCTTTTAAATTGAAAGTAGTTCATGATTCCATCTTTGGTCTGTAGTTTATGCATGCTTGTCTGAATAGTGTTGGATTTATCTGCTATTCTGCCTAGAGTGAATGTTCATGTTTTTCCAACTCCAGATAGTTCGGGGTCATATCATGTGTGACATGAAAGCCACATTTGGTAGGATTAGGTGATACCTATAACTGAAGCATCAAGTTGTTTGATATAGTAAAAACTCTACTACCAATGAAGCTTAAAAGCTCCACAATGCAGAAGTTCAGTGAGCCTCTCTACTTATCAGTTATCACCACTTTAGGCTTATCTTCTCTTAAAGCATCGAAGACTTTCTAATGGGCTAAACTCCTATAGGCTAACCCTTATTGGCTTAAACGTAAACCTCACTCAAAATGGGATCTAATTAACTGAAGTACATCATTGCTGAAGCCATAACTCTTTCTTTCATCTCCAGAACTGATGTATCAATTAACCTCTTCCACTGATATAGAAGGTGGCTGACTAGCCTGGGTTGTTAGGGTGAGCCTTTTTTTTGGAGGGCTCTGTTGTGCGGCAAAGCGAGTGCCATGATTCTGTTTTTGGTGGTGTGTCCTCAGGGGTTACTTGTTATCATCCTTTTGATTAATGATATCATCATTCATTGAAAAAATATTAACCTCCTCAACCAATAGGATTATTATCCTTGTTGTGAATCTGTAAAACCTGGTTTGAGTACAATTTACAAATGGTGTATTGAGAAATCAGAAAAACATCGGTCTAAATGTTTAGATGTTCTGGTTGTTTTTGCTGGTTCCTTTGTTTAGTGGTGTAGCAAGTTTTGAAGTATGTAGCAGGTTTGTTTAGATTATTTTTTGGTGTTTAGATGGTGCCAGTTAGGCTGTGGTTTGAGCAGGTTTTGGTTTGTTCTGTGAGGAATAGTTGTTAGTGTTGGTTGTATAGTGGCTGTTTGCCAATTTTACCTTTTTTGAATACAAGCGCCTTTATTCAAAAAAAAAACCTGGTTTGAGTATTTTAGTTACTCCAACAAACACCTATCCGAATTCCATAGAAGCGTAAGTAATATACCATATCCCTTTTGATTATTCTGCTAAATTAGTTACGGTAGTGTCTGTTTATTTTATCATAGATTATTTGCATAGTCTCTTTAGTGTTTTATAATCCTTCAGTTATAATGAAAATATCACACTTCGAGCATGGAATAATCCTAGGCAACCATCTGTGGTGAAAATGTGAACATTTTTCCATCATGAGTGTCTGATGCATGAGTCCAATGTTGTGCCCAAGGTCCAACTTAGAGTATTGGGTCAATTGCTCCACACTATGCATGGCGTACTGGTCTTGAGGAACACATTTGATATGTGGTGAACCCTAGCTTATCCTTATTGTTAATAAATCTTCAGTCAGGCTGATTGAATGCTTTAACTAGTACTTCATATTCAAGATGTAGGCTAGAAACTTCTTCTGAAGCTCAGTGACTATTTAATTTCTAGCAAAATTATTTTTATGAAACACTTGCACATAATTCGTACTTCAGTCAACTGCTTGTCAAATATATGTGGAAGTTCATAAGTATTCAAGTTATATCTCAAACTCGATTTACATGAATAGGTGTAACTTGTTTTCGTCGGAGAAAACTTCAGCACTTGCACTTCGCTCATGTAGATCAATTAGCTGCTTGTTAGTTTTATGTGGAGTTGTGGACGCGTTCAAAAGTATGTAAATTAATTCAAAGTTCAACTTATGTGCATAGGTAATTGGTGTTCTCGATATAACTAGAAGCAAAGAGAAAGGCTATGAGACAATAGTGAAAGATGGTTTTTGTGTTGAGGTAATTCTGAACCACAAGTTTGATGTTTGAAAGCATTTTTGGAAACTGTATATTTCATAAATTTCCAGAAAGGATTTACTATCGCAAACTAAAGGTGACCGTATCATTTAAGCTATATGAGAAAAAAACCATTCTGCACTTAGGCTGAATAAAAAAGGCCACTGCTTAGAACTCCAACACTAATCACAAACACCACAGCAGCTCAATTTTACCCCACGGCCCTGAATTGTTTTACCATTGCTAACAGATATACAATCCTCCTGATTATCAAAAAAATATATCTATTTTTTTTATCTGCAACATACATCAAAACATATATAATTATTCCGTCTCATTTTTATCTGCACTATTCATTCCATCTCACAAATGAAAAAATGACGACATCCATTCTTTTAGCCTTGTTTTCAGTTTTTTTCCTTTCCACTGTTTTATATCTCTTTTATCAATCTTTGTCATAAAAAATAGCTCGATGAACTGAGACAAATCTACGAGGAGTTGCCAGAATTTCTACACGAGGTGAGTATTATTGAAGTCCATTGATAAATCGTATCTGATTGAATAGATTGGATAACTATCTGTATGGATCCAACATATCTGTTGTAGGTGTCAGCACTTGAGCTTCCGAGACTTCCTCGATTTTATGTAGAAAATCACGTGCCTTGTATAGTATACATGCAACAGATAGGTTGCATCTCCAACCTCTTTTGGTATCCTTACTTTTCTGCTATATTTCATTGCTTGACAAGTTTGAATCTCATGTCGGGACTCGGGAGTAATGTCCCTACTAATTCTTATCTTCTTATTTCTTTCTATGCTTGTTATGCATTACCTTAATTGACTGCTTTTATTTTGTTTTCATGGCTAGGATATTTGATGTGCATTTATGACAAAAAATTAGATGAAGGCACATTGGAGACCATTCCCGACTTTGAGTTTGCAGTAAGTTGAACAAGACTACATAATAGCAGGCTAAATGCATACCGGGCATCTCATTATCTTATGATGGCTATTGTGTACATAAAGTTTGGTGATAAAGATGGCGAGACAAAAAGATTCTACTATCGTACTTTGAAGACACGAGAACTCGACAGCCTTCTGGGAGACATTTATCATAAAATATTAGGTATAAATATTTTAATTTTTATTGCATAGCATTTTTACGGTAGCTTATTCTTGATATCCCGTTTGTAAGTTGTGGATATTTCTTAAAATGTAGAAGATGCTGGGTTCTATCAATCTGTGAACATATACAACTTGCGCATAAGTCGTGTGAGATGTTTGAAGTAAATTCACAAATTGGAAGTGACTGTTGTGGCATGACCCCTTTTTTTCTGATAGAGCAAAGATCAATAAATTTCTGGGCCTCAAGCCCAAGAATACAAACAATGGCTTGATTAAGCCATTACACATAAAATCCTTATGGCTTAGCTAACTCTATCAGAACATATCTAGACATAAATGGAAAAACAAACTATGCTGATGATGCATTCATTTATTCATACTTAGTTTTTTAATTACTCTTCTTACTTCATTCATATAGACATGGAAAGAGCAATTACTAGAGATTTGGTAATGCACATCACACTGTTTACTACTCATTTGCTAAAAGCCGTTGACTTTGCTGCTGAGCTCGATTGGTAAGAGTCTGTGGGCAGACATCTCATCAAATCCATTTCTATGTCGTTATTGAATTCTCGCTTGTCTTCTCTGATCTCTATACAGTTTTTTATCATTGGCAACTGTTGCCCGACAAAACAACTATGTGAGGCCAACTTTGACAACAGATTCGTTGCTTGATATACGAAATGGAAGGTGCTGGCTGTAAACATTATTTGAGCATCTTCCTGGCCATTCTCCCCAGTTAGAGTCTAAAAACAATTCTGATTTATGTCACCGCTAAATCTTACTTTGGTTTCAGGCATGTTCTTCAAGAAATGACAGTCGACACGTTTATACCAAATGATACTAAAATTGTCGGCGACGGTATATGTAATGCAGTTTTCAATCTTTCGTAACCCATTGCTCAAATACAAATGCCATACCTCATTAATGGTATGTTGCACACAGGAAGAATCCATATCATAACAGGGCCTAACTATTCTGGGAAGAGTATTTATATCAAACAGGTTAGTGAAAACGGTCATTGGTCACTGGTGCATATTCAATGTACATCATCTGAGCTCTGTTTGGATATTTTTACCCGTCTCTTTAGATGAACTCTGACAACAGACCATGCTTTTGTTAATTTTTATTTATACGCTCTAGTTATCTGAAACATAAGTTAATTGTTTACTTGCTTCTATTTATGTTCAAGTTCTCTTACGGTGGAGACATTATACTATATTAGTAGCCCCAGTCAATTAAGACTCACTGGATTAATTTATTCTTGATATTTCAGGTTGCCTTGATTATTTTTCTCTCCCATATTGGTAGTTTTGTTCCTGCAGATGCTGCAACAATTGGGATGACTGACAGGTATATCAGTTCATTTTATCGACCCTGAGTAGATAAATTTCAAGCAGTCTGTAAGAACCATAACTCGGTTTACTAATCGGTAGGATATTTTGTGCTATGGGAAGCACACTAATGACAGCAGAACAATCAACATTTATGATTGATCTACATCAAGTAGGTATGATGTTGAGGTACGATTGACAACTTTATGCAAATTACTACCCTAGTTCCTGAATCGTTGAACCTGCTTGATGCACCTCTTGGTAATGTATCTAGCTCACCTGTTAGTAACTGTTGGTAATGGTGTGATATTGGGGTTGACATGTCAGGCCTTTCAAAGATAATCCTTCATGAGTGATTACTTACTGATAAGCTTGACTTTGATTAAGTGAAGAATTAGATTTTTTTATCATTGCTTTCTGTGCAAAACTATTACAGACAAGCAACTTTTCGATCTTTATGTTTGCTTGATGAATTTGGCAAAGGAACTCTTACAGAAGGTGTGTTTGTCAATTCTCAAATTTTGCTCGTCATTGATGTATTCATTTTTAAGTCCTGACTAATTGAGTTTTCTGCTGTTCGTTTTAGATGGAATTGGTCTTCTTGGTGGTACCATTAGTTACTTTGTTGCATGTGATGACCCCCCAAAGGTACCATTACTCATTCTTACAAATCACCTACGTTCTCTAGTCCCAAATGCACAAAATGGGCAGTCCACACTAGCCAGTAAATCATCATGTAAGTGCTGCTTCATAGGTTCTAGTTTGCACTCACTTGACTGAAATATTTAGCGAGGAGTGTTTGCCAAAGGTAATACGACTGTTATATGTTTGTTATTGAAATTTTGTTTTTTGCATAAGAGCATAACCAATTGCATTGTGTTGTAGTCTGAGAGAATCAAGTTTTATACAATGAGCGTGCTCAGACCTGAGAACCATGGTACAGGAGTTGATGACATTGTCTTTCTATATCGGTATGTTTATTAGGAGATTTACAAATGCTATTAGTCTGAGAAATGCCAAAGAAAGTGCGTAATGGTTACAGTCTTTCAGTGGTGCAGTGCATCTATGTTTTAATTTCTTTTGAGAAGAACAACATTAACTGTTGCTTAGTTATAACAGGGTACTTGGTTGAATTAAAATCAGAACCCTTGATTAAGTGCTTTTCTGGTCAATGTCTAATAAATATTGCAATGAAGCCTCCCTTGTTATTCTTTATGTTATATAGTCACAGGTTGTGATTGTATGAATCTTCAAATCTGGAAAGATACGAACTGACCAGGATCATATTCCTTGCTCAGCATACTATCTGAGACGCAGCTAGCTCTGTCTAGTCTAGTCAAGTCATGCTCAACAGTGTAAAAGGCATAACATGTACACCCAAAAACTAAAAAAGATACATCAGATTGATTTTTACCTTCAATCGCAGTTTAGAAGTATGTGAATCACATATTGAAAAAAAAAAGTACCAAGCAGAATGGTAAACCTTAATTTTGAGTGTCACGTGCAGGCTTGTTCCAGGACGTGCTCTTCTTAGTTATGGTCAGTAAATAGAACTTCACCTTTTTGACCGATGTGTATATACATATATTTCCTAGATTACTGATCAGTTGTCTGTGGATTCTGAAGGATTACACTGTGCTCTTCTTGCTGGTATGTCTAGTCTTTACATATGTTCATTCAAATGCTCATACAGCTCAGCGAGTATGATTATTAAATGGTTGTCTGATGTACATATAAACGTAACACGTTTGTTTCATTGACTATTATACTCACATAGGCGTGCCAGAGGAAGTCATTAAACGTGCATCATACGTATTGGATACAATTGAAAGCGATGAACATGTTGAACGTCTGTGCAGTGATCGAATATTAACGCAAGACCAGAAGTACAAGGTAGCATTCGCCTGAACTTTCGTATGACATAGTCTAAATGATTCTCCCTTGAGCACATTGAGATTGGGCATGCAGGATGCTGTGGAAAAACTGATGGTTTTTGACTTTGTCAATGGTGATCTAAATGCGTTCTTTCAGTCCATATTGCTCTTCTAAGGGGAACTTCACTGTCTATTGCATATGTAATTGTATAAACAAAAACACCATCAAAGAACAATTTTGTTACATGATGGGGAAATAAGCCCTAGAGAGAATTTATAGTTTTTGGGTGGAAAAAAAAAATGATAAACCCCTAAAACAGCTTATCAATTAAAACAATAATCCTAGTAAGCACGCAAGACGACATCGTTCCTCTAGAATAATTCATCTTCCTGTTGCTCACTTCATGTGATACTGTAACAAGTGACGGAGCCACTGGTCTTTAGCACAAGATGTTTTGGCAAATTTTGATTTTTGGGTATGGTTCAGGTACAAACCAAATTATAAATAAAAACTACAAATCAATTTATAAGCTGATACGTGTCCCATTTTAGCCAAAGTTCCGAACAACACACGGAGGGGTATTATAGTCATTCGATACGGAGGGGTATAAATCTAATAATATTATTTTCAATTTAATCTAAGAGTTGTTAATGATCAGACTTAAATTTGGAAATGATCAGACTTAAAAAGCAGCAACGATCAGACTTAACAGACTTAATGATTAGACTTAAAAATAGACAATGATCAGACTTAAAAGACTTAATGATCATACTTAAAAATAGATAATGATCAGACTTAAAATAGATAATGATCAGACTTAAAAGACTTAAAGATAAGACTTAAAATGGAAATGATCAGACTTAAAAAGAAACAATGATAAGACTTAAAAGACTTAATGATCAGACTTAAAATATATAATGATCAAACTTAAAAGACTTAATGATCAGACTTAAAAATAGACAATGATCAGACTTAAAATGGATAATGATTAGACTTCAAACACTTAATGATCAGACTTAAAAATAGACAATGATCAGACTTAAAAGACTTAATGATCAGACCTAAAATAGATAATAGACTTAAAAGACTTAATGATCAGACTTAAAATAGATAATGACCAGACTTAAAAACCAGAAATGATCAGACTTAAAAGACTTAATGGTCCGACATAAAAGACTTAGTGATTAGACTTAAAATAGATAATGATCAGACTTAAAAGACTTAATGATTAGACTTAAAATAGATAATGATCAGACTTAAAAGACTTAATGATTAGACTTAAAAATAGACAATTATCAGACTTAGAAGACTTAATGATCAGACTTAAGAGACTAAATGATCAGACTTAAAATAGATAATGATCAGACTTAAAAGACTTAATGATCAGACTTAAAATAGATAATGATCAGACTTAAAAGACTTAATGATCATACTTAAAATAGATAATGATCAGACTTAAAAGACTTAATGATCAGACTTAAAATAGATAATGAACAGACTTAAAAATAGACAATGATCAGACTTAAAAGACTTAATGATCAGACTTAAAATAGATAATGAACAGACTTAAAAGACTTAATGATTAGACTTAAAAGACTCAATGATCAGACTAAAAATAGATAATAATCAGACTTAAAAATAGAAAATGATCAGACTTAAAGATGGTGATGATCGGACTTAAAATTGGTAATGATCAGACTTAAAGAGAGAATGATCAGACTTAAAACTGGTAACTAAAAGACTACAAATTGAGAATGATCAGACTTAAAGAGAGAATGATCAGACTTAAAAATTGGTAATAATCAGACTTAAAATTAAGAATGATCAGACTTAAAGAGAGATTGATCAGACTTAAAAATTATTAATGATCAGACTTAAAATTGAGAATGATCAGACTTAAAGAGAGAATGATCAGACTTAAAAATTGGTAATCATCTATTTTAAGTATGATCATCATCTATTTTAAGTCTGATTATTTATTTACTTTATGTCTGATCATCATCTATTTTAAGTCTGATCATCATCTATTTTAAGTTTGATAATCATCTATTTTAAGTCTGATCATCATCTATTTTAAGTCTGATCATCATCTATTTTAAGTCTGATATTTATTTATTTTCAGTCTGATCATCATCTATTTTAAGTCTGATCATCATCTATTTTAAGTAAATTTTACTGTAGCAAAAGTCAAATTTTTATTCAAAATGATCAGACTTAACGCATGCTGATCAGACTTATAAACGTACTGTAGCGACAGTCGAATTTTACTGTAGCGAATTTTATGACGATTATACCCTCCTATCTTTTATGTATTTTTAAATAAGTCCGCGTGTGTTTTTTTATTTACAAAAAGAACTCCGGTCGAAATTAATTTTGATTGGTCGATTTTGACACGTGTCAAATTTTTATGGATTTGTAGTTTTTATTTATAATGTTGGTTTGTATTTGATCCAAATCCTTAATTTTTTTAAAATTTGAAGTGTATTTATTAAATTTTTAGACAAATTTCAGAAATTGCCATAGTAATTTCAGGAAAAAAAAATTTAGCCCACGTTAATTGTATTTTCTGCCTCCATCACTGACTGTAACTGTATGTACAGGGGCGGATGCACGCTTTACTTAATGGGGGCGGTCGCCCCCTGTTGATTTTTGATAATTTAGTTAATATTAGGTTAATTAAGCTAATACTTCAATAATTTTTATTGTTTGCCCCCACTCGTTTGGATATTATGCCCTAACTATTAAAACAAAATAAATTTTAAGTTAAATAATATGATAGTTTATTTAAAAGAGAATGGATCAAATACAAACCTCTTCTATATATAAAAACTATAAACCTCTTAAAATTTGACATGTGGTACAAAAGACCAATCAGATATTTTTCATATTTTAAATTTAAATTGATAATTTGGATAACTATAGCAGGGGCAAACTTGTTAATTTACAATTGAATGATCTTTTTGTAATTATTTATTTTCTTACTTTCATCTCTCCAAATTGGTTGATGGAATCAATTGTGGTGGGGTTGAGGTGCTGGTCGGTGTCCGTGTCGATGAGGATCTTAAAATCAATAAAGATGCTGATATCTCCTTATACCAAAATGAGAATCTTGGCGGCTTCATAGTGATACAACAACGTAGCCTTTCATGTGGGAGTTGGGTGCATGCATTGAACTGCGAGACTTGTGAAATTTTGTAGTTTTAGATTAACACACCCTCTTACAGTCCTACTTGATCAGTGCAAAAAAAAACTTGATCAGTGCAGTGTAAAAAGACATCACTCAGAACCAAACAAACATTTTTCCAAAAATAAATTGGGAATGATCGGAGTTAAAATGAAAATGATTGGACTTAACTTGGAATTATCGAAGTTAACTTGGGAATGATCGGACTTAACTTGGAATGATCGGGCTTAAATTGGGAAGATCGGATTTAAAATGGGGATGATCAGACTTAAATTGGGAATGATCGGACTTAACTTGGAATGATCGGACTTAATCTAGAATGACCAGACTTAAATTGACAATGATTGGACTTAAATTGGGAATGATCGGACTTAAAATGAGAATGATCAACTTAAATTGAGTATGATCGGACTTAACTGGGAATGATCGGACTTAAATTGAGAATGATCTGACTTAACTTGCAATGATTAGACTTAAATTGAGAATGATCAGACTTAAATTGGGAATGATCGGACTTAACTTGGAATGATCGATCTTAAATTGGAATGATCGGACTTAAATTGGAATGATCGGACTTAAATTGGGAATGATTGCACTTAAAAGCAAGGTTACAAAAATCGCTAATCGCTAATCGTTCGGACAAGGACTTCGAGGATTAATCGGGGATTAATCGATTTTTTTTTATTTTTATCCTATTTTATGTTTATAATTGAAAAATAGTTATATAAATGCTTTCTATAGATGCATTTGTTGACCTCTAATCAAAATAAAATAGGGTACATGTCAAAACTAAACAATTCATATCACTTCCAAGTTCCAATACATAACATAACACAGGTCAAACACAAATCGAGTCACAAAAACTAAGTTAAAGTTAAAATACATAAACAAGTCAATAAAACAAGTCTACTCCTCAAATTCTTTAGTTTTAATTTTCAATTTCAATTTTAAAAAATCTTAATTATTACAATAAATTCCTCCAAGTTTATTCCTTAACACTTAGCTGCCCAGACCGATTAATCCCCGATTCGACCGATTAATCGCCGATTCAGCCGATTAATCACCGATTCAGCCTATTAATCGCCGATTCGCCTGATTAATCGCCGATTAATGGGACACATAATCGCTCCCTGATTTTTCATCCGATTTTACTCAAATCAAATCGGCTTCGAGAAATCAGCCGATTTCTGGAACAGTACTTAAAAGGCGAATGATCAGACTTAAAAATATATACTGTAGCAAATGATCAGACTTAAAAATATTACTGTAGCAAATGATCAGACTTATAACAGCACTGATCAGACTTATAAATACAATGATCAGACTTAAAACTACTAATGTAGTAATTATTAGACTTAAAACAGCAATGATCAGACTTAAAAACTACAATGATCAGACTTAATTCATGAATGATCAGACTTAATTGGCACCACAAATGGCATATTAAACCTTTATTCATTCAATTAAGTGTTGGGAGCAAATGAAAAGTCTGATAGAGGCAAGCTATATATCGTTCCATAGCTAAGTCAAAGCTCTACAACTCTCTAGTTCACACCGAGAGCAGACGAGGTCGTTTAGAAGGTCAAAATTTGAGTGAAAGCTTAATGATCAGACTTAATTCATGAATGATCATACTTAATTAGTACCGCAAATGGCATATTAGACCTTTATTCATTCAATTATGTGCTAGGAGCAAATAAAAAATTCGATAGAGTCAAGCTATATATCGTTGCGTAGCAACTCAAAGCTCTACAACTCTCAAGTTCACACCGAGAGCAGACGAGATCGTTTAGAAGGTCGAAATTTGAGTGAAAACTTAATGATCAGACTTAATTCATGAATGATCAGACTTAATTGGCACCACAAATGACATATTAGACTTTTATTCATTCAATTAGGTGATGGGAGCAAATGAAAAATTCGATAGAGTCAAGCTATATCGTTGCATAGCTAACTCCAAGCTCTACAACTCTCTAGTTCATACCGAGAGCGGACGAGGTAGTTTAGAAGGGCAAAATTTGAGTGAAAGCTTAATGATCATACTTAATTCATGAATGATCAGACTTAATTGGCACCATAAATGACATATTAGACTTTTATTCATTCAATTAAGTACTGGGAGCAAATGAAAATTTTGATAGAGTCAAGCTGCATATCGTTGCGTAGCTCAAAGCTCTACAACTCTCTAGTTCACACCGATAGCAGACGAGGTCGTTTAGAAGGTCAAAATTTGAGTGAAAGCTTAATAGACTTAATTCATGAATGATAAGACTTAATTGGCACCACAAATGACACATTAGACCTTTATTCATTGAATTCTGTGCTATGAGCAAATAAAAAATCCGATAGAGGCAAGCTATATATCGTTGCGTAGCTAACTCAAAGCTCTACAACTCTCTAGTGCACACCGAGAGCAGACGAGGTCGTTTAAAAGATCGAAATTTGAGTGAAAACTTACTGATCAGACTTAATTCATGAATGATCACACTTAATTGGCACCACAAATGACATATTAGACTTTTATTCATTCAATTAAGTGCTGGGAGCAAATGAAAAATTTGATGCAGTCAAGATATATATCGTTGCGTAGCTAACTAAAAGCTTTACAACTCTCTAGTTCACACCGAGAGCAGACGAGGTCGTTTAGAATGTCGAAATATGAGTGAAAGCTTAATGATCAGACTTAATTCATGAATGATCAGACTTGATTGGCACCACAAATGTCATATTAGACTTTTATTCATCCAATTAAGTGCTTGGAGCAAATGAAAAATCTGATAAAGTCAAGCTATATATCGTTGCGTAGCTAACTCAAAGCTCGACAACTCTCTAGTTCACACCGAAAGCAGACGAAGTTGTTTAGAAGTTCGAAATTTGAGTGAAATCTTAATGATCAAACTTAATTCATGAATGATCAGACTTAAATGCCGAAACTGCACGAGGCCGTTTGGGCGAACTGGAGGCCCATCGTGCTAATGCCGAAGTTGTGGCTGAGGATAATCCGTTCACGAGAGACACGAACAATCAGCGTGACCGACGGTGGGATCTTGGGTTCCGGGTTGACATTCCTGAATTTAATGGAGGCCTCAAGGCCGAGGAGTTTATTGATTGGCTTTCCAGGTGGAGGAAGTCCTTGATTTTAAGGAAGTCCCTGATGATCGCCGCGTGTCGTTGGTGACTTTTCACTTGCGTGGTAGAGCACAGGCGTGGTGGAAACAGATGAAGAAGAGTCGTGTTCGTGAGGGTAAGGCTAAGATTGCGAGTTGGCAGAAGTTTGTGAAACATATTCGGCAAGCCATTTTGCCTTACAACTTTGAGCGCGAGCTATATCAACGGTTTCAGAATCTGCATCAGGGTGTTCGTTCAGTGGATGACTACACAGGTGATTTTCACTAGTTGCTGGCCCGTACGGATGTACATGAGTCCCCGCTTCAGTTGGTTTCCCGTTACATTGGTGGTTTGAAACTTCAGTTGCAGGATGTCCTGAACATGTTTGATCCCGCCACAGTGTCTGAAGCACACCAACGTGCCCTACAGGCTGAGAAGCAATTGGCGAGACGAGGGCCAAGTGGTTTCCTTCTGTCCCCAGGTGTCGGTGCCACACCCAGGGCTCCTGCCACCCGTGGTCCCGCGACCCTGGTGGGGCGACCTGCTACCAGCTCTGCCCAACCTCGGTTTGGAGGTGGTATTCGTTGTTTTGGCTGCGGAGAGTTGGGGCATCGTCAAGCGGAGTGCCCTAAAGCTTCGAGTTCCCGTGGACTGTTTGCGCATAATGCTCCCAAGGATGCACCTGTTCTGGAGGGAGATCTTGTTTTTGATGCGTATGGCGATGACGTGGTTGAGGAAGAAGTTGTTTCCGGTGACGTGGGTTCAGTGTTGATGTTACGGTGCACGTTCCTGACCCCTCGTGCCCCTGACCATTCCGAATGGCTGCGTACCAATGTCTTCCAATCTTCTTGTACTATTGGTGGGAAGGTTTGCACCTTCATCATTGATGCCGGTAGTTGCGAGGATGTGATCTATGAGGTGGCGGTGTCGAAGCTTGCCCTTACCAGTGAACCCCATCCGAAGCCATACAAGCTGGCTTGGCTTAGCAAAGGTACTGATATTACCGTCACTAAACGTGTATTAGTGTCCTTTTCAATTGGCGTGACGTACAACGATGAAATTTATTGTGATGTGGTTCCCATGGACGCATGTCATCTAC
Organism: Rhodiola kirilowii; assembly: GCA_033675215.1. Classification (NCBI taxonomy): domain Eukaryota; kingdom Viridiplantae; phylum Streptophyta; class Magnoliopsida; order Saxifragales; family Crassulaceae; genus Rhodiola; species Rhodiola kirilowii. Next base: position 901,415 of record JAUCNB010000027.1, read on the forward strand.
TGTTGGGCCGCCCTTGGCAGTTTGATCGTTCTGTGGTACATGATGGTCGAGCTAACACTTACTCGTTTCTTTTCCGGGGCAAAAAGATTTTGTTAATCCCATCTAAGCCGCGGGTTGCTTTCTCTATTGGCAGCCTACCTTTGACTAATCTTTTATCTCGAGTCCCGTTTGAGGCTGCGATGCAGGATTTGGGAGTGGTGTTCCTGCTTCAGGACTTTGTTGTGAGGATTCAGGTGCGCCTGCTGCTGTTGTTCCAGCGAGTGTTCAGTCCCTACTTCAGGACTTTGTTGATGTGTTTCCGGAGTCCTTACTGGCTGAGCTTCCTCCACTTCGCGATATCCAGCACCAGATAGACCTAGTGCCGGGTGCTGCATTGCCTAATCGTTCACATTATCGTATGAGTACCAAGAAACATGAGGAGCTGCGGTGACAGGTTGAGGAGCTTTTACTCAAGGGCCACGTCCGGGAGAGTCTCAGTCCTTGTGCTGTTCCTGCCTTGTTGACTCCTAAGAAGGATGGTACTTGGCGCATGTGTGTTGACAGTCGAGCCATCAACAAAATTATAGTTTGGTATCGATTTCCCATTCCCCGATTGGATGATTTACTTGATCAGTTGAGTGGTGCCCGTATTTTCAGCAAGTTGGATCTGAAAAGTGGGTATCAGTAGATCTGTATCCGACCGGGTGACGAGTGGAAGACTGGGTTTAAAACGTGAGAGGGGCTGTTCGAGTGGTTGGTCATGCCGTTTGGCCTCTCCAACGCTCCGAGTAATTTTATGAGGATCATGAACCAGGCGCTTCGGCCTTTCATTGGACGGTTTGTCGTCGTCTATTTTGATGATATCTTGGTTTACAGTTCTTCAGCTGATACTTCGACGGGATCAGTTTTATGCGACTGCTGCTAAGTGCACGTTTCCGACAGATTCTGTTCAGTTTCTGGGATATGTTGTTTTCAGTTCTGGTCTTCGTGCTTATCGAAGGCTAACTCCCCGGCAACGACGCTAATTTTGACGAAGCCCACCGCACTGTCGTTAAGGTGCGATGTTCTCTGTGCAAAAATAAATTTATATCTCCGATACTCGCGACTTAACTATTTTTGGTAGTCAGTGGTAAGTACGGGTCGAACCCAAGGGAGTCAGGTGAATAGTTGTTCTTTCGAAAAGGGGGGATTAAATAAAACAGTTGGGGGGTTGGTTTTGGTTTTAGTTACTGAAAAGTAAGGTGCTTGATGGACAAGACTTGACAGAAAGTAAGCAGTTGATAAGGTACTGAAAGTAAATAACAGTTGAAATTACAATTAAAGGAAAGATTCAGTTTCAGGGGCCTTGTATCATATTTTCATTTATCATTGACCTCTAATGATCATACTATGTGTTCAAAGATGAATCAAGGCTATTTCTAGCACATGACTTGCCACATCATTTAGAACACTTGTTCTATTTAGACTAATTCCTCCTTTCGAAGTATCTTAGCCTTATGTGCATCCATTTGATCTTCAGTTATGAGCAATCAAATGGTTTTAAAAAGAGGTCGAACTCCTCAGATAAGCTTTGCCCGTTAAAGCATCCACTTACCCGAGTATGTTCACGAACCCCACGGAAGAGCTTTGCCCGTTAAAGCATCCACTCAACCTTGGAAGTTCTAACCTAATATGTGGCACATAGAACAAGTTTTGAACACATAGAGGCACTAAGAGTAGGGCCTAAAACATTGTATGATACAAGCACACCCTTTCAACCGAATGAAGGGTTTAGCTACGAATATCCATGGAGCAGGACATCATAGCTAAGTGCTTTAAAAAGTAAAGGTTTTCGAAAGACAGAAAGTAAAGTTTTCGAAAGTAAAGACAGGAAAGTAAAGTACTTTGAAAGACAGTAAAGTAAAGAAGAGAGTACTTACAAAAACCATTGAGAGTGCTAAAGATCAAGCTTTGACTCCAAAGTAAAGTGATTACATGATTGTGCCCACAAAAGCTAGAGAGATAAGTGAATTGTGTTTGTGATTTTGGAGTGTGATTGTGGGATGATTTACAAAGGCAATGGAGGGCTCTATTTATAGGCTAAGGGAGGCAATGGATGTGGAGGAGAAGCCACCACATGTCACAAGATGGGAGGAGGCTTCAAAAGCCATCGGTCCTTTCAGCTCCGGTCTGACTCTGGTTGCCCTTCGGTTGGACTTGTTTTGAGTGATTCCACGTCAGGTTCTTGAAAGTCAGAATTTGGTCGTGACCTGGAATGACTCGTAATTTATTTTCAACTTTAAAACTCCTCCTTAGCCTGTATTCTCTCTAGACTTCAAAATACCCTGTAGATAAATATCGGAACTAACAAGCAAAAGTTAAATAGACAAAGAGTCTAATTTGGTGGGTTTAACTGTGTTTATGATTCATACAATTATGGTCCATCACTTGTACATGCCGCTACCTATTCCCAATCAGCCCTGGACGGATATGGATTTTGTCCTTGGACTCCCTCGTACTCAACGCGGTGTTGACTCGATTTTTGTGGTTGTGGATCGTTTTTCTAAGATGGTTCACTTCATTCCGTGTAAGAAGACGTCTGATGCAGTTTCGCTGGCTCAGTTGTTCTTTCGTGAAATTTATCATATTCATGGTCTTCCTGCTTCAATTGTGTCTGATCATGATACTCGTTTTGTGAGCCATTTCTGGCGTAGCTTATGGCGCATGGTGAATACTCAGCTCAGTTTCAGCAGCGCTTACCATCCTCAAACAGACGGTCAGACTGAGGTTGTCAACCGCTCGCTAGGTAATCTGCTGCGATGTCTGGTGGGTGATCATCCGAAAGCATGTGATCAACGCCTTCCACAAGCCGAGTTTGCTCACAACCATGCGGTCAACCGTACGACGGGATTTAGCCCATTTCAAGTGGTGTACGGGACTGTTCCTCGCGGGCCTTCAGATTTATTGACCTTGTGATGGACCATATTTATATGATTCATTAAGACAGTTAAACCCACCAAATTAGACTCTTTGTCTATTTAACTTTTTCTTGTTAGTTCCACTTTTGTTCTACAGGCTATTTCGAGGTCTAGAGATGATACGAGCTAAAAAGGAGTTTTAAAGCTGAAAATGGATTACGAGTCAGGACACGACCAGATTCTGACTGTACAACTTTCATGATCCTAACCTGGAATCACTCAAATAAGTCCAACAGAAGGGCAACCAGAGTCAGACCGGAGCGGAAAGGACCCGATGGCTTTTGGGGAAAAGATCACAAAGCTCTCACCCACTCCCCTCCACCTAGCCCGGTGGCTTTGGCCATGGAGATGACACATGGGGGGCGGCTCTTGGCCTTGCCACCTCCCCTCCGGCGGCTTTCCTTCCTCCTCTCATCCCTTGCCAAGTGTTGTCTTCTCCTCCACATCTTCTCCTCTTCATTGCCTATAAATAGAGCATCCCTTCATCCTTGTATCATCATCCCACAATCCCATTCACAACAATCATCTCATACCACAAGCTCTCACTTCTCTCTAGATTTTGGGCACAATCATGTAAACACTTTACTTTGATATTGAAGTTTGATCTTGAGTACTCTTGTCGGTTCTTGAAGTACTCAAGCTTTTCCTTACTGTTCTTGAGTTTACTCCTGTTGGTTCTTGAGTATTCTCCCTCTTACTTTCCTTGTCTTTACTTTCGAAAACTTTACTTTACTGTCTTTCAAAAACCTTTACTTTTCCAAGTACTTAGCTATGATATCCACCTCTATGGATATTCGTAGCTAATCCCTTCATTCGGTTGAAGGGGTGTACTTATATCATAAAATGTTTTAGACCCTTCTCTTATTGCCTCTTTGTGTTCAGAACTTGTTCTATGTGCCATATATTCGGTTAGAACACACATGGTTGAGTGGATGCTTGAAATGGCAAAACTCTTCCATGGGGTTCGTGAACATACACGGTTAAGTGGATGCTTGAAATGACAAAGCTTAATCGTGGAGTTCAACCTTTCTTAAACACCACTTGGTTGATCGGAAATGATTGATCAGGTGGATGCACATAGGCTAGTATACCTTGAAATGGGGTGCTAGTCTAAATAGAACAAGTGCTCTATGCCTTGAAATGGGCTAGACAGTGTGGCAAGTCAAGTGCTTGAAATGGCCTTGATACACTTTTGAACACTTAGTATGATCATTAGAGGTCAATGATAAACGGACTATGATACAAGGCCCCTGATACCGAATCTTTCCTTTAATTCAAACATCACCTGTCATTTACTTTCAGTCTTACTATCAACTGCTTACTTTCCAGTCATTTACTTTCAGTAACTTTACTTTCAGTCCATATCAACTGCTTACTTTCCGCAAGTCTTGTCCTTCAAGCAATTTCTTTCCACAAGACTTGTCCTTCAAGCATTTACTTTTAGCAAGTCTTGTCCTTCAAGCACTTTACTTTTCAGTATTTACTTTCAGTCTCGTATTTACTTTCTTTACTTTCAGTCATTTACTTTCCAGTGCTAAAATCACAACCAACCCACGCTACTTTCAGTACTAAAATTACAACCAACCCCCAACTGTCTTAATTTCCATCTTCGAAAGAACAACTATCAACTAATTCCCTTGGGTTCGACCCCTACTTACCGCTTTACTACCCAATAGTAGAGTACGAGTAGCGGACTTATAAATTTATTTTTGCACAGAGACATTGCACCTTAACGACAGTGCAGTGAGCTCCGTCAAAATTGGCGCCGTTGCCGGGGAGTTAGCTTTCTGACTAGTTGTTCTTTTCTTTTGTACCCGTTTCTGCATAACCATGTCTCGCGAAGGAAGCCACCATGACTATCAGGATGACGACGAGATGAACTTGTACGATCGATACAATGAGGCGCCGCCTCCATTTATTGACGATCCGGAACAACTCATCAGAAACCAAAGAGCTCGTAATAGGGAGGCCATTCGAAGAAACCAAGGACCACCCGAGGACCGAAATGAAGCTGGTCCAGTGCAACCCCCTAGACATCCCCCACCTCGACAAGTACCAAGGCGAGAACCCATCTTTGATGACTACTATGGGGATAACAACTTCCGCGAACCTACTATGGGAGAACTGTCGGCACCGGATTTCAGAAATCAGCCGTGGTGCATTTACGAGGGCCCTGAGCTAGAAAACATCGCCATCAACACATCAGTGGTCCACAACCTGCCCAAGTTCTCATGAACTCGTGGAGAATCAGCAACAACTCATCTCCAACGCTTACACGGCATTTGCCAAAACCTAAAACCCAATGGCGTGAATGTAGACGACTTCAAGTTGAAGGCATTCTATTTTTCCCTCATTGACGCGGCGAACGACTGGTTCCTTTCATTGCCTTCCGGTAGCATCAAAACATGGGCTCAGATGCAAAAGAAATTCCCGGACAAATACTACCCGGCGGGAAGAGCAATGCAAGTGAGGAGACAACTGCAGGACATCAAGCAGGGGCCCAATGAAACCATGTACGATTACCTGGAGAAATTCAATCGCCTAGAGAGAAGCTGCTGCACCCTTGGACAGCCCGAGAAACTCATCATCGAATACCTCATTGATGGATTGAGACCCTTAGACAAAATGCTCCTGGATGCCTCAGCTGGAGGATCCATGATGAATCTATCACTGAGTGGCATAAGGAATCTCATCACCGACGTTGCTGAAAATGCCCGATTCAGAGAAGAGACAACTCGGCAGGAAGAATTCTCCCGAACAAAGAATGTGGCAAAGGCTGAAGAAACACCGATGAACTCTATGCCAGAGGAGATGAAACAAATGAAGGAAATGATGGTTCAGATCCTACGAAGGCAGCCAGCTCAAGTGAAACCTTGCGAATTTTGCGGTTCTACAGACCACAAGACTGACGCATGCCCAGCATTAATAGTAGAAGAACCGGGAGAAGTGAACACAGTGGTAGGATACCGAGGATACAACAACAACAGCAACGATAGAGCCGGACCAAACCGGCAGTATAATCAAGCAACCAATCCAAGCTGGCAAAACGACAACCATCCTCCGAGGGAGACACAACAAGCCGCACTGCAATTAGCTCAGTCATTTTACCAACCTCCCCACCAGCAGTACAACCAGAACGCTCCATCAGCAGGCCAATATCAACAGAAGGGACAAAATCAGTACCAAGCCAACTCAAGCAATCAGCAAGGACCAAACAAGTCACTTGAAGACATAATGAAGGAACTCGCAGGAAGCGTAAATCAATTGGGTAATTCGTTTAACCAGTTCCAGGCAAAAACTGACGGGGCAATTTCAGATTTGACCAAACAAATGTCCCAGCTCGCCACTTCAATATCCGCACTTACTAATGAGCCTGGCCGACTACCTTCACAAACCATCCAAAACCCAAAGGCGAATGTCAGCATGATAAGGAAGTCAAACATGAAGGTAGCACTGGAAGAAACAGCACGATCCACAACTTACAAACTTACGAACAAACACTTCACCCGTAGGCACCGTCCTGATTGGAATCAAGAAGAAGACCGACCCAATGATGGCACAACGTGGGTCACGCATGCTGACAATGAACGTTATACATTCACGGTTAGCATGACACCTCCACCAATTACACACTTTGACATACCGGCATCTGGCTGGGATGACAATGACTCTAATGGTCTCAGATGGGATTCCCCAACTAACATCTATGCATCAGAGCAAAATATTTACCTAGAAGATCAGGAGTTAAAAGGGCCCGATCATACAAACCCAGAGCCAAAGGATGAGCAGAATGGCCCGATAGTGGAAAGATCCCTCACTTCAGATCAGGAGTCACAACCGGAAAGGGATAAGGACCCAGGGGCCTTCACAGTCACCTGTGGTATTGGTGAAGCCCAAATTCACAAGTGCTTAATCAATCTTGGGGCTGCCGTCAATGCCATGCCTTACTCCTTATATTACTTATTGGGGCTTGGTCCATTGAAACCGCCAAGGTCAAATATCGACTTGGGAGACAAGTCGTGTATCCGTCCGGTTGGAGTGCTTGAAGATCTAATACTCCATGTAGGAGAGCTCGTCGTTGCTGCAGACTTTTATGTAATAGAAACGGGAGAGGCCAGCGAAGACGACCCTCCAACGCTTATATTAGGATGGCCTTTTCTCTTCGCCACCATGGCATGGATCGACATGGGCAAGGGCTTGTTATCACTTACATTTGGCGGCAAAATTTCAGATTTCTACATTGATAATTATAATGACCGCTCAAGTACAAGGATACCTCCAGACATTGTGCCTATCTCGGATCTCAGTACACAAATTTCTGATCTGCCAAGAGAGACCGTAAGAGTAGCAAGACCAGCAGCTATGGTCAAAGGTCCCTTACCTTCTCAGAGACAATGGAAAGAAAAACCACCGAAACAAAGGAGTCCTGACCCGAGCACATCATCTCACAAGCAATCGGGGAGAGTCAAGGCAAGAATGAAAGTAGGCGCTCCGCAACACTACAACCTGAGCTACCCATGGGATCCCACCTTATGATCCAGGAATGAGGTACTGTCGAGCTAACGACGGTAAACAAATGCATTGGTCTGGAGGTAACCCGACATCTATCTTACTTTCAATCATTTAATTTCTGTCATTTAGTTTTTTTCCTTAAGTCATTCTCACCTTGCCTGTATATATTTGCTTGCAATTAACTTTTGAACTAAGTTGTGCTGCGAGGCACGCCTTCGTTCAAAAGTGTGGGGTGAGAACCGCCTTTGTATATAGTTAATTAACATGCTTTCTTTTTTTCTTTTCCCTTAATATTATCTTTTTGAAAATATGAACTTGAGAATGTGAAAAAGATAGATCTAAATTCATGCATTTACCTTGTGAAATCTCAACTGTATAAAAACTTAGGATGTAACTTCTCATTTGTCCCTTTGTGCTGAGATATATAGGGGATGTGGAGTTGATATAAACTACCCTAGAGAGGCTTGGCAAGCACTCGAAGGACTGGATTTCACTATATGGTTTACGAAGTAAGTGGAGGCTGCACTTTGGGTTTCAGTGAGTCAGAGTCATCTCCGCCGTGCAGTGTTTATGCAAGAGGCGGGACGGGAATCAAACCGTCCTATCTCTAGTCAGAGTAGCCGGGAAAATAGATGAGCGACCCTCATCTTGACCCGCGCGAAACGGCAAGGATGAGAAAGAGCGGGGAGGTATTTCCATATGCTCTCGGGTGACGATTGGACCTCCCAAAGAAAGGTTGAGAAAATGGACTAGCAAGTCACAAAGAAGCAAAAGTTCGAAGAAGCTAATCAAAGGCCAAAAGCCAAAATTGTGAAGGTTTTAACCGAACAAAAGTGAAAAAACTCCAATTCAACATCAAAGGGCAAAGGCCAACGGCCAATTCACTTCAGAAGCTGTCCCTCACCAAAAAGAAATCTAAGTGCTCAACTCAGTGAAACCCGAACCGAATCATGTGCTAGAAAAAGCGACAAGTTAACCATATAGTGCGAGTCGGTCCAGAGAATGCAGTCCAGGAGCTTGAAAAGGGCTATCTCTCGAAACATCCAAATTAATTTGCATCTCAGCTCGAAGGTACAAGTATCAAGTTTCTTCTAAGTATTTACACGGTTTAGTTTGGTAATAAGTAATTATTGCATGAATTAGAATAAATCTAGTCCGGCATTCTCACTTTCATATTTAAAAAGTTTACTTGAATTTTGTGTTCCGCCCTTAAATAGCATTGTTCGGGACGAACAACTAAAAGTGTGGGGTGATCTGATGGACCATATTTATATAATTCATTAAGACAGTTAAACCCACCAAATTAGACTCTTTGTCTATTTAACTTTTGCTTGTTAGTTCCACTTTTGTTCTACAGGCTATTTCGAGGTCTAGAGATGATACGAGCTAAAAAGGAGTTTTAAACCTGAAAATGGATTACGAGTCAGCACACGACCAGATTCCGACTGTACAACTTTCATGATCCTAATCTGGAATCACTCAAACAAGTCCAACCGAAGGACAACCAGAGTCAGACCGGAGCTGAAAGGACCCGATGGCTTTTGGGGAAAAGATCACAAAGCTCTCACCCACTCCCCTCCACCTAGCCCGGCGGCTTTGGCCATGGAGATGACACATGGGGGGGGGGGGGGCGGCTCTTGGCCTTGCCACCTCCCCTCCGGCGGCTTTCCTTCCTCCTCTCATCCCTTGCCAAGTGTTGTCTTCTCCTCCACATCTTCTCCTCTTCATTGCCTATAAATAGAGCATCCCTTCATCCTTGTATCATCATCCCACAATCCCATTCACAACAATCATCTCATACCACAAGCTCTCACTTCTCTCTACATTTTGGGCACAATCATGTAAACACTTTACTTTGATATTGAAGTTTGATCTTGAGTACTCTTGTCGGTTCTTGAAGTACTCAAGCTTTTCCTTACTGTTCTTGATTTTACTCCTGTTGGTTCTTGAATATTCTCCCTCTTACTTTCCTTGTCTTTACTTTCAAAAACTTTACTTTACTGTCTTTCAAAAACCTTTACTTTTCCAAGTACTTAGCTATGACATCCACCTCTATGGATATTCGTAGCTAATCCCTTCATTTGGTTGAAGGGGTGTACTTATATCATAAAATGTTTTAGACCTTTCTCTTAGTGCCTCTTTGTGTTCAGAACTTGTTCTATGTGCCATATATTCGGTTAGAACGCACATGGTTGAGTGGATGCTTGAAATGGCAAAACTCTTCCATGGGGTTCGTGAACATACACGGTTAAGTGGATGCTTGAAATGGCAAAGCTTAATCGTGGAGTTCAACCTTTCTTAAACACCACTTGGTTGATCGGAAATGATTGATCAGGTGGATGCACATAGGCTAGTATACCTTGAAATGGGGTGCTAGTTTAAATAGAACAAGTGCTCTATGCCTTGAAATGGGCTAGACAGTGTGGCAAGTCAAGTGCTTGAAATGGCCTTGATACACTTTTGAACACTTAGTATGATCATTAGAGGTCAATGATAAACGGACTATGATACAAGGCCCCTGATACCGAATCTTTCCTTTAATTCAAACAGTACCTGTCATTTACTTTCAGTCTTACTATCAACTGCTTACTTTCCAGTCATTTACTTTCAGTAACTTTACTTTCAGTCCATATCAACTGCTTACTTTCCGCATGTCTTGTCCTTCAAGCAATTTCTTTCCGCAAGACTTGTCCTTCAAGCATTTACTTTCAGCAAGTCTTGTCCTTCAAGCACTTTACTTTTCAGTATTTACTTTCAGTCTCGTATTTACTTTCAGTCTCGTATTTACTTTCTTAACTTTCAGTCATTTACTTTCAAGTGCTAAAATCACAACCAACCCACGCTACTTTCAGTACTAAAATCACAACCAACTGTCTTAATTTCCATCTTCGAAAGAACAACTATCAACTAATTCCCTTGGGTTCGACCCCTACTTACCGCTTTACTACCCAATAGTAGAGTACGAGTAGCGGACTTATAAATTTATTTTTGCACAGAGACATTGCACCTTAACGACAGAGCAGTGAGCTCCGTCACCCTGCCTAGCAAAATTCGCCATCATTCTACTGCTAAGGAGCTTATTGGCCAGCTTCATCAGACCCACTAGCAGACACACGATCAGCTAGTGGCCAACACTGCTAAGTAAAAGTAACTGGCTGATTCGCAATGACGACCTGTCGAATTTGAGGTCGGTGATTTTGTTTGGGCCGTGTTGACTAAGAATCGTTATCCTGCTCACGAGTATAGTAAGCTCACCGCTCGCAAGATTGGCCCTGTGGAGATCGTGGAAAAGATCAATTCAAATGCCTATCGCCTTCGTCTGCCTAACCATGTTCACACTTCGGACGTGTTCAATGTTAAACATTTGATCCCGTTTCACGATGATTCTTCTGACCCATCGATGGGCACGGATTCGAGGGCGAATCTTCTCTACCCGGGAGGGGATGATGCAGACAGATTAGCGATACCTGAGGTTGTGGAGGAAAGTGGCGCAATTTAGCAGGATTAGAGGAAATTGGCGCAAGTTAACAGGATTGGAGTTGCCGGTGTCCGTTTTCAGCCCATAATATCTTATCCTGAGCAGAACGACGAGACGATCAGAAATTTCCTATTTTACTATTTTATTTTGAATAGGGTCTTTTTTGGGCTTCCGGAGTCGTTTACTATTTTATTTTGAATTTTTAATGTTTTAGAAATTTCCGGTTTTTAGTAATTTTCGTATTAGGACTTCGTTTTATTTTCCTATTTAAGTAAACTCATGTAATCTTCATTAGTAGCTTTTGTTTGAATAAAAAAAACTAAGGTTTTCCCTAAATTCGACTTTCTCTGCGTTTGCTCTGCATTAAGAGCCCTACCCATTTTTGTGTTGTTAATGAGTCGTGGAAGGAGAGTGGCACGAAATAGTAATTCGCTCTTCTTTTGACTCAATTAAACATTGATAACAAAGAAAAGATGAGATCAGTCGAAGTTTGAGAGAACGAAGTGGCAGTGCATTCGTACATTATTTTTTGAAAAAGGGTAAGGACCGGCAAGTAAGATTATACATTTGCACTTGTAATTACAAGATAGGTGTTTTACCAGTGTTATTATAACCGAACTGTGGATCAAATAAAATAAAATAATTGGGTCAATGGGTTAGTGGGTCAATGGTTCAACCGGGTTCAACCAGTTTGACCCGCACATATTAAAAAATAAAAATAAAATACTTATATATGATATTATAATTTAATATATTTATGACTTGAATAAATATTACATGATTATGATTTGATTATAACAACAGAGGCCGGATCTGGTGCAAAGCCCAGATCCTGTGCAAAATACAAAGTCATCCAAGCCATTCGTTTTAACAATCCAACGGCGAGGATAATTAGGGTTTTAAAAAATAAAAACTGAATTTAATAGGTGTATAACATGACACAAAGGGTATAATCGACCATAAAAATTAAAAACTACCCACTATCTCTCCTCGCACACCGAAAACCGACGATTGAGGAAACCGATTTAGGGTTAGTCGAAGAATAAATTGCGTTCCGTCCCAGATCTCTCCGCACATCGCAACGTCCATTAGGGTTTATCGTTCAGATTCTTCGAAAGCGATTTTAGGGTTACGGCTTTATGACGACGAACAATGGTGAGTTGAATTCGGTTCGTTTTATTATTGTACATATATGCTGTAATTTGTTTTGGGAGGGGTCGACAACGAACTGTATAATTAGAGATTATGAAGCTACTGAAACACGCTTTTCGTAAACCTTCTACCTTCGAAGCATCAATTTTTAGGGTTTGTCGGTTCATGGCAAGTAAAGCTTCTGCTATCTAAGGGATTCGTTGTTCACGGAACCGTTCGCGAACCAAGTAACCATATATCCTTCCTTCTTACTTTCATTTTTCCCTGTTTTAACATTTCATTTTTCAAGTTTTCCGCTGAATTTCGAAACAAAAAAATTTGACTCTATCAGTATATATTTTCTGGGCTTTCATTTGGTTTGTCAGCTTATAAACTGAAACCAGTGTCCTAAAATTACATTTGAGTCTGGTAGTGATATAATTCGTCAGTTAATATTTATAGTTCGTCAATGTTTACTACCTAATAAACTGATCAATATTAATGGCATTTGAGTCTGGTAGTGACATAGTTCATCACTTACTATTTATAGTTTGTTGTCAATGTTTACTACCTAATAAACTGATCAATATTGCTGGCATTTGAGTCTGGTAGTGATATAATTCGTCAGTTAATATTTATAGTTCGTCAAAGGTTTACTACCTAATAAACTGATCAATATTGCTGGCATTTGAGTCTGGTAGTGACAGTTCGTCACTTATTATTTATAGTTCGTCGTCAATGTTTATTACCTGATAAATTGATTAATATTGTTTGCATTTGAGTCTGATAGTGACATAGTTCATCAATACTATTTATAGTTCGTCAGAAGCTATTTATAGTTCGTCAATGTTTACTAATTACTAAACTGATCAATATTGTTAATTGTGCAGCACTGTAAAAGCCGGTAGTAGCGCTGGATATGATGTGGAAAAAAGTTAGGATTTTTTTGGGTTGTTGCAGCTGGAGAGAGGCCGTCAATCGCCAGCTGGAGAGAGACCAAGAAGACCTACTGCAAGAACAAAGAGTGCAGGAAGCACACTTTGCACATAGTAACTCAATATAACAAGGGTAAGGATAGTCTTGCAGCACAAGGGAAGCATCGTTATGATCGCAAACAGTCCGGATACGGAGGTCAGACTAAGCCAGTCTTTCACAAGAAGGCCAAGACAACCAAGAAGATTGTCTTGAGGCTGCAATGCCAGAGTTGGTGACAAGAAGGGAAAGGGAACTTCACTTTTTTAAGTCCATGTTTGCTGTGCTGGAATGTTCAATGTGGCCTCTGTTATCATTTCTGCAAAAACATGGTCAATGTTTTGGTTCAACTTTGTATTTTTTTTTGAAGTTAATAGAGACAAGAAGTTTAATGTTTGCCAAAAAAAAGATATGATGTGGAACATGGCGTTTGTGGGTGTGTCGGTTGTGATGTTGTTGTATACGCGACTGAGGAGTCAAATGACTTCGGAATTGTTTCGTTTATTCACCAAACAATCTTAACGAACTATCCAAAAATCTCTAACGTTCAGTGTATAATTCGTCAACAAACTATAAAATGGTCATGACGAACTATATAATGGTTATGACGAATTATAAAATGTCATGACTAATTTTACAATGATAGTGCCGAAATCTTGACGAATTATAGTTTACTTTTGATGAATTATGCGAAGTGTACTACAATTCCTCAGAATTCTTAACGAATTATAGTCCAATTTGGACGAACTATGACATAATTCGTCAAAAGTGCACTAAAATTCGTCAGAATTCTTGACGAATTAAAGGCCAATTGTGACGAACTATGACATAATTCATCAAAATGGACTATAATTCGTCAAAAATTCGTCCATGTTTTTCCACAATCCGAACCTCCTCCCTCTAAATTCACTCAAGATTTTGTAGGTTTGCAGCCGCAGAGCTTTTTCGACAAAAACCTTACCAGCATTTTTCAACAAAACCTTACTAGCAAGAAATGTTTCATTTGATCAATCCCCAGGTTAACAGAGACACTGTTTTTTTGACTAAACAGAGACACTGTTGTTGTTATCAGAATTGACATCTTCATCATCCCATTGATTTGATCGAGAACAAGCACCAACCCCATAGCAAACGCAGCATCAAACCCAGGCTTCAAGCATAATGAAAACACGTCCTTACCAGCATTTCTGCTTAAACAAATCATACAATCCCATACAAATGCTGGAATACAACATCTGCCTCAAAACCGTAGCCGAGACGCCAGAGAACAGCGCCTTAACTCCCTCGGTCATGACGATCTTCGCTCCGATTGAAATCGGTCCGAGCTTTGGCGGCGGCGAGAGCTTCGCCCGCATCAGAGACTCACGAATTACAGAGTCCACACATTACCGTCCTTCAAGCAACGCTCCGTAAGATTTCAAATCCCAGCAAGAGGAGTCTTTACAAAACGAACACGGACGGCGTCTGCAACAGATCGTACGACGCCCAAAGCGCATCGATCGAACACGGCCGGTTGGCATCCAGCCTCACCCACGACTTTCCCTTACCCACGGCCACCGATCCAGATCCAGATCGATTATCATCACTCCGGTGTTAAAGTAGCACGCTCGGAGATTTGAAAAAGTTAGCGATAACGACGGATTGGACCAAAATGATGGAGTGAAGTAGGAGGTGAAGTTCGTGTTGCAGTACTGGTACCATTGATGAAGATATCGATGGATATGTATGATCGAAAAAAAGAATGGAGGAAAGAGAATAAACTGGTGGTTATACTAAATGTCAAATATACCCTTAATTTAATAAAAAATTAAATTTAATGAGATTTTTTCTTCTAATCTCAACCGTACATATATTAATTTGAAAGGCTGAGATGATTTTGTATTTTTTACACAAATTTGGGTTTTGTACCTGATCCTTTCTCTATAACAACATACCATAACAAATTTAGAATTTGATAAAGTACAAATCAATAATATAAAAATAATAGAACAACAATAACAATTTTAGTCTTAATTTGCAAGTCACAACAATAAGGGATTTCTAAGAATAATTGAATTTCTAGCTAAATTGATAATAAGTAATAAATTTTAGGGAAAAGTACAGTTTAGGTACCGGAACTATCACCATTTTCCAATTTGCGGGCTGAACTATCACCATTTTTCAACGTGTGGGCTGAACTATAAAAATTTCCAGACAGGGAGCGAACTATCAAATAATTTTCCAAACAGTGGGCGAACTATCAAATAATTTTCCAAAAAAGGTGTACCTATTTCTAAAAAATTAATAAATTAATATAAAAATTCAAAAAACTCAAAAATTTTGATAAATGAATATACATTATTAAAACAAGAATCATGTTTAGCTTGGTGGAAGGAGAGGGGATAATTATAGGCGAACATTAGGTTCGAGTTTTGTTCAAATCAAAATAAATAAATATTTTTTCATACCAAATCAAACCGATTGAACCGATCAAATCACGTTTTCATGAAAAATTGGGTCAACCGGTTCAACCGGATTTTGACCGGATCGCTTGTAAACCGATCGGATAACAGATTCGAACCGATCTGATGACCGGTTCCGGGTCGAACCGACCAGGTCAGTCCGAGTTTAATAACACTGTGTTTGACTACTTAAACCGCCACTAGTTTTTTTTTATTTGAAAAACATTGGCAATACAGTAAACCAAGACAGAAATTTACTGAGCTACATCAAACAACCGTCTTGAAAAAGCATTCAAAATCTCCCATATCCAATTTTGGGTTCTTGCTTTTCGCGCTAGGAGGTCAGCTAGAGAGTTCTGGTCTCTACCAGCAAATTGGATATGCCAACTCGGATTAGAGCTAAGAAGATCTTCTCCAAAACTCAGCCATATGTCAACACCAATCTGCAACGCCTGAACTAGTAGAAATTACTTTAGAACTTTCCATCGAGTCTGTTTCATGTATAGCTTCCTTAATGCGCAACGAATACGCCATTCTCAGACGCATCAACAAAGCAAGGCCTTCCGTTTCACTAGGACAATAACTAAATTCCACTTGATCTGCCCAAACCCATAAAACAGTACCAAAATAATCTCTCACAACAATGCCCAAGTCTACTCAATATTTTGACTAGTTATTTACTCCATTCCATGAAGGATAATACTCGTTTTCCCGATAAATTGTCACTATTTGATGTCATCCTCGAGTGTTTCGGGTCAAAAGATGAAACCTGCTCCATGAACCCGGAGGATCGGAAAGATCGATAAAAAAGGACCGAAAAAAGCTCTGCCCTGGCAAAATGCCGTGACAGCCGTGACATTCTGTACTTGTCAGGGGTGTCACGGCCAGGCAATTCCCCAAAAGGATTTCGGTAGAGCCGTGACATACCAAGGCAAGATATAATGGGTGTCACGGCACCCTAAAAGTTCAGGGCAGATTTGGCAATTACCGTGACATATGTTAATGCCCGGGTGTCACGATCCAGTTGCTAATTTCCAAAAATAAATAGGAAATTCGGGATTTTTTTATAGGAGCTTAATCTTGAAGATTCAGACACCTAACTTGAAGAAGAAGACTGAGAAGAACATCATAAGATATTGAAGATTTAACGAGCCTACTCGTCAACACGGTTTCCTCCTCCTTGATCTCTGAAAATACATTACTTTTTGGTTGTCTTGAGTATTGAGTAGTCTATCTTATTATAGGATCTTACGAATTTCGTGCTTTGTACCCAACTCTTCATGTGATTCGAGTATTCAATTTCATTGTGCTTACTTTTATCGTTCTTGCAAGTTTTATATTGAATGTGATGTTTACATGCTAGAACAAATTTAGGTTAATAACCAAACTATGGTTGGGTCTGAGGTAATTAACCCGATCGCATGAAATTAATATTAGGTCATAATAGCTACGCTAGTAGTACATGAATTATTAGGGTTGATGTTATGATCTAAAAAATTTAGTGCTTAATAAATCGAAATCGTTGATAATCCGTTGATGGGCGGCGTTCAATGATTTGGGTTAATTTTGATAATGATCCGTGGATGTGTGGCGTGTCTAATGCTATTTTTGTTTAGTTCCATACTCGATATCATGTTTGAATTGTGTGATATCGTTGCATGATTTGTGGGGTTGACACGGGTGAAGTTTGATCCTGAGATTATTTCTCTAATGAGATCAAGCTCTTTAATTTTCTGCATTTAATTTTAGGAAATTAGTTATACCATATTTTCTCTCATTAATTGTAATAGCTAAATAGGTCGCTTGTTAACTAGTATACACATTGTTCCTTGGATCGACTCTTGGCTTATCAAGGTTTATAAATTGTTTTGACTGCAACCGGATTCCTAAAACTCATAACTTGACAACTATATAAAATTACAATACGCCTGTCACTTCCATGTGCCTGATAGGTCCGCGTCGGCGCCATCAGCCCGAGTAAGCTCTTACTAATGATGGTGGCATGTTGCACGCTCCAGCATTTTTGTTCATGCCAGATCAGCAGTAGCCTAAAGTCTTCTTTTGACAAGTTCAGTGAGCACCACCACAGACAGTCTGTTAGATCTCGCACATCACCACCAGGCCAAGAAGGATTCACAAATCAAACCAAGATTACTCATTGTGGTTTATGATTCTGCAATCACTGGAGGATATTGGTAATAGTACTGAAAGAGCTGAAGACCTTTTTTGAGTTTTGTGCGCAAATTGGGCTGGAAGCCGATCGGAGGTCCGAGTGGGGAAGGTCGGGCAGCCGACCGGAGGTCCGAGCTGGAAGGTCGGATAGCCGACCGGAGGTCCACGCGGGTGGCCGACCGGGTAGCCGATCGGCTGATCCCTATGGCCGACCGAGTAGCCGATCGGCTGATCCTCTGAGTTTGCGACGTCGTTTTGATTTAATTGATGAGTTCGGTTTTAATGGAACGATGCCGTTCTGTTTTGGCGGAAGAATCAGTTATGACAGTTGGAATCGAAGCGATGCCGTTTGATTAATAAGGAGTGCACGCCGTATTAGTTAGACGACAGCGTTTTGAGGAAACGGATATGTGGAGCACAGCGTTTTGATTAGCGTTCGAGTCGGCTCAAAGTAACGGATATAAAAGCGAGGCAACTCACCGGGTTGAATCAATCATCTTCTTCGTTTTCCAGAAAACAGAAATTAGGGTTCGTGATTTGCAAAGAGAAATTCGTTTGATTGAGAGTGAATTGAGATCTGATTTCAAGTGCGTAGTTTCGTGTGAGTGTTGTGATCATTGTACTATTGCCAATTTGATTAATAAAGCCGTGCCTCTTCTCGAGTGGAGTAGGATCATCCGGATCCGAACCACTATATATCTTTGTGTTCTTTTCCGCATTCGTTTTCATCCATTCTGTCCTAGATCGTGCGTATAAATCTCTACAAGCTGGTATCAAAGCCGAGCGGGTGCAGAGATGGTGTCAACGAAAGTAGAGATCGAAAGATTTGATGGCAAAGGTGACTTTGCGCTTTGGAAACAAAGAATGAAGGCTATTCTGGTTCAGATGAAAGTGGCGAAGGCTTTGGTCACCGATGGTATCCCAGCAACTGTGCCTGAGGCTGAGAGGGAAGAGATGCAGGAAATGGCTTATAGCACATTGATCCTTCATCTCGGTGACAAGGTCCTAAGGGAAGTATCCAAGGAGAAGACTGCCGCAGCTGTGTGGTTGAAGTTGGAGTCCCTGTACATGACCAATACTCTGACAAATCGGATCTACTTGAAGGGCAAGCTGTTTGGATTCAAGATGGATGGAAGTAAGTCCATTGATGAACATCTTGATGATTTTGCTAAAATTGTTATTGATCTTGAGAACATTAAGGAGAAGATTGAGGATGAGGATCAGGCTATTATGGTGCTGAATGCTTTGCCTCCCTCATATTCTACTCTAGTGGATACAATGAAGTATTCAAGGGAAACTCTATCTATGGAGGAAGTTCTGGCAGCCCTGAAACAAAAGCAATTGGAGATGAAACCCAAGAAGGATTCTGCTGATGGTCTGGTGGCTTATGGAGGCTTTCACAAGAAAGGTTTTCAGAAGAAGCATAAGTCCCAGAAGTTCAATGATAGGGATAAGGCCAGTACTAGTTCCAGTTCTACTCAAGAACAGAAGAAGCACACCTGTTTCTTCTGTCACAAGCCTGGTCATTGGAGGAAGGACTGCCCTGAGAGGAAAAAGAAGGAAACTCCCAAGGGTGATGCTGCTTTGGCTGAAGACTCTTATGAGAATGCTGAGGCCCTAACAGTGACTCAGACTTCTTCATCTAGTAGATGGATTTTAGACAGTGGGTGCTCATATCACATGACACCTCACAAGGAATGGCTGATGGAGTTTCAATCTCAAGACAAAGGAACAGTGCATTTGGGAAATGACAAAGCTTGCAAGATGATGGGAATAGGCATCATCTGGATGAAATTGGAAGATGGACCTAAGGTAAAAATTTCAGGAGTAAGGTATGTTCCTGAACTGAAAAGAAATTTAATTTCTTTAGGCATGTTAGAAGCACATGGTTGCATCTTTAAAGCTGAAAATGGTGAAATAAAAGTGTATAAAGATGATGTGCTGAAATTGAAAGGAAAAGGGCAGAATGGCATATATGTGTTAGAAGGATATCCTGATGTGATCAATAGTGTGGATTACACTGAATCTGACAAAGATAGAACTGTATTATGGCATTTAAGACTAGGACACTTAGGCCAAATTGGCTTAACTAAGTTACATGATCAAGGCTGTTTTGGCAATGATCATATAGACAAACTTAAGTTTTGTGAAAACTGTGTTCTAGGTAAATCAACTAAATTGAGTTTTGGTAAAGGTAAACATGTTACCAAGGAAAAACTTGATTATATACATTCTGATCTTTGGGGACCAACAAGGGTTCAATCCCATAGTGGTAAAAGATATTTTATGTCTCTCATTGATGATTTTACCAGAAGATCTTGGGTATTTTTCTTAGCACAGAAATCAGAGGCCTTTGAAACTTTCAAGGACTGGAAAATGATGGTGGAAAATCAATCTGGCAGGAAGGTAAAGTATCTTAGGACTGATAATGGACTGGAATACTTAGATGGTGCCTTTCTTAATTTCTGTAAAGAATGTGGCATTGTTAAACACCATACTGCCCCAGGTAATCCTCAACAAAATGGCTTGGCTGAAAGGTTTAATAGAACTATCTTAGAAAGAGTAAGATGCATGTTATTACAATCTGGTTTGCCTAAAGTATTTTGGGCAGAAGCTGCTCATACTGCCTGTTATCTGATAAATAGAAGTCCCTCTTCTGCTTTGAACTTTAAAACTCCTATGCAAGTGTGGACTGGTTGTTTAGATGATTATGATAGGCTTAGGATATTTGGTTGTGCTGCTTATGCAACAGTGAAGCAGGGGAAACTAGAACCTAGAGCATTAAAATGTTTGTTTTTGGGTTATCCTGATGGGGTGAAAGCATATAAGCTTTGGTGTTTAGAAGATGGGCATAAAAGGGTTATTATCAGTAAAGATGTTAGATTTGATGAATCCACATTTCCTTATAATAAAAATGCTAAACAGTTGGAACCAAACTTGGAAAATGTTGAACATGCTGAAATTACTGTTAATACTGAAAATGAGGTTCATACTGAAAATGTTGAAAATGAAGTTGCTGATGTTGTGCCTAGAACTGATGGTATTAATCTTGAGGTGGAGCTTGAACAACATGTTACTACAACTACTGATATTGAAAATCAGGATGAAGGTAATTTAGAGGATCCTAATGAGAATGATCAAATAACTGGTGAGGAAGGTGATTTCTGGTTAACTAGAGATAGACCTGCTAGAAATAGAAGAGCACCTGTTAGATATGGTTTTGAGGATCTGGTAAATTATGCTTGCAATGTGGCTGAAAATATTTCTAACACAGAACCTGAGAATTATAAAGATGCAGTGAATAGTAGTGAAGGAAAACAGTGGTTAAAAGCTATGAAGGATGAGATGGATTCCTTGTGGAAGAACAAGACTTGGGAAATCATAGACAGACCTCACAAGGCAAGATTGGTTGGCAGCAAATGGATTTTCACTAGGAAGGAAGGAATTCCAGGAGTGGAAATGCCGAGACTCAAAGCAAGGTTGGTTGCAAGAGGTTTTACTCAAAAGGAAGGTATTGATTTTAATGAAATATTTTCCCCAGTGGTAAAACATAGATCAATTAGGATCATGTTAGCTTTGGTTGCATATTTTGATTATGAACTAGAGCAACTTGATGTTAAAACAGCTTTTTTGCATGGTAACCTTGATGAGACTATATATATGAGACAACCAGAGGGATTTGTTGTTGGTGATCCTGAAAATAAAGTTTGCTTGCTAAAAAGATCATTATATGGACTTAAACAATCACCTAGATTATGGTATAGGAGATTTGATGAGTTCATGATTAACTGTGGCTTTAAAAGATCTGACTTTGATTGGTGTATTTATCGTAAACATGTACAAGGTGAATCTGAGATTTATTTACTATTGTATGTGGATGATATGCTAATTGCTAGTCATGATATTAATGCTATTAACAAGTTAAAAGTGCAGTTAAGTGTTAATTTTGAGATGAAGGATTTTGGTGGAGCAAAGAAAATTCTGGGAATGCAGATTAAGAGGAACAGAAAAGAGAAGAAACTGTTTCTGTGCCAAACTGATTATCTGACAAAGGTAATAGAGAAGTTTGAGATGAGTAATGCAAAGCCAGTTCTTACACCAGTTCCTGGACATTTCAAGTTGAGCAAGGATCAGGAACCTCAGACCAAAGATGAACAAGCCTATATGGACAAGGTGCCTTATTCAAATGCAGTAGGATGCTTGATGTATGCTATGGTCTGCACAAGACCAGATATAGCCCATGGAGTGAGTATTGTTAGCAGGCATATGGCTAATCCAGGGAAATATCATTGGCAAGCAGTCAAGTGGCTATTGAGGTATATCAAAGGGACTTTGGGAAAAGGACTGTTGTGTGGAAAGGAGCAAGTCAGTTCAGAGATTATACAAGGTTTTGTGGACTCAGACTATGCAGGGAATGTGGACACAAGAAAGTCACAAACAGGACTGGTATTTACAGTGTTTGGGACTGCAGTGTCATGGAAGGTCAATCTTCAAAAGATGGTAGCTTTATCTACAACTGAGGCAGAGTTCATGGCAATAACTAAGGCTGTCAAGGAAGCTTTGTGGATGAAGGGACTTCTTACAGAGTTGGGTCATGGCCAGAGTTGTGTGAAGGTGCATAGTGATAGTCAGGGTGCCATTCATCTGTCAAAACATCAAGTGTTTCATGAAAGGTCCACGCACATTGATGTGAGGATGCATTTTGTGAGGGATGTGGCTGACACTAGAGAAGTTCAAGTGGTGAAGATAGGTACAAAGGACAACCCTGCTGATATGTTGACAAAATCAGTGCCAAGTGATAAGTTTGAGTATTGCTTGGAGCTGATTGGGTTGAAGGATGAACCCTAGAGCAGGATGAGAGGAGAGGTACAATCAGTGGCTTTGAAGTGATTAAGAATCAAGGTGGAGAATTGTGGTTTATGATTCTGCAATCACTGGAGGATATTGGTAATAGTACTGGAAGAGCTGAAGACCTTTTTTGAGTTTTGTGCGCGAATTGGGCTGGAAGCCGATCGGAGGTCCGAGTGGGGAAGGTCGGGCAGCCGACCGGAGGTCCGAGCTGGAAGGTCGGATAGCCGACCGGAGGTCCACGCGGGTGGCCGACCGGGTAGCCGATCGGCTGATCCCTATGGCCGACCGAGTAGCCGATCGCCTGATCCTCTGAGTTTGCGACGTCGTTTTGATTTAATTGATGAGTTCGGTTTTAATGGAACGATGTCGTTCTGTTTTGGCGGAAGAATCAGTTATGACAGTTGGAATCGAAGCGATGCCATTTGATTAATAAGGAGTGCACGCCGTATTAGTTAGACGACAGTGTTTTGAGGAAACGGATATGTGGAGCACAGCGTTTTGATTAGCGTTCGAGTCGGCTCAAAGTAACGGATATAAAAGCGAGGCAACTCACCGGGTTGAATCAATCATCTTCTTCGTTTTCCAGAAAACAGAAATTAGGGTTCGTGATTTGCAGAGAGAAATTCGTTCGATTGAGAGTGAATTGAGATCTGATTTCAAGTGCGTAGTTTCGTGTGAGTGTTGTGATCATTGTACTATTGCCAATTTGATTAATAAAGCCGTGCCTCTTCTCGAGTGGAGTAGGATCATCCGGATCCGAACCACTATATATCTTTGTGTTCTTTTCCGCATTCGTTTTCATCCATTCTGTCCTAGATCGTGCGTATAAATCTCTACACTCATTAACGCCTCCGCCCACCAATAATCCTTAACAACATGAAGTAATGTTTCTTTCGAAAAGCCACATTTACATACTTTCTCCAACTTAATTCCTCTTCTCCACAGGTTGCATGCATCACGTAAACTATTGTAATATGGCCTCCAACCAAATAACTTTACCTTATAATTTGGTACCTTACTTGACCAAAGACTCCTCCAAAACTTGAGTTTTTTTTTGCCCTGTTTTGCATATTCAATCTCACTTTTGCCCTGCCTGAAATTCAAATTTCATTTTGCCCTGTTTTTAAAGGAACCGATTTGGGCAAAATCGGTTTGGTTGATTTTTGAGTGAAACTGGTCTCGCCTAAATCGGTTTCGTTGATTTTCAACCAAACCGATTTGAGAGAAATCGGTTTGCTGACTGTGTGCCATCATGGCACAAATTGGTCCTAGGTAGACCAGACGTGTTGACACGTGGCAAACCGGGTCGGCAAAAATCGGTTTCATGGAAATATTATTGAAACCGATTTTCGGTGAGCCGGTTTGAAGTGGGGTGAATCGGATACATGTAAAAAATTATTGAAACCAATTTGCGGTGAATCGGTTTCAAGGAATTTCAAACATGTCAGGCTTTTTCAGACAAAGCAGACAGGCTTCTCAGACTGATTTTGATATGAAACCGATTTGGCGCGAATCGGTTTCACGCGAAACCGATTTGGGGCGAATCGGTTTCAAATCTGTATATAATGTCATGCGTGAATCGGAATTTGAACAACAATCAAAGTTTACAATCCCCTCCGCTTACAATTTCCTTCCTTACTTAATATTCCTTCCCTGCAACATGGCATATGTTTACAATTCCGATTCTGATGAGGATCCGATGGTTATGTCGACACTAGCAACCCTTGATAACCCAATAGTTGATGAATACGACATGGATGAAATGGAAGAAATGGAGGAGCATGCAGCTGAAGATCCCACTACTGAATTCATGCAGCCTCAAATTACTTGGGATCATCCTGATTTTGATGATATCTCAGCATGGGAAACGTTTCAACCCTATGATGAGAATCTGCAAACAATCCATCATAATTCTCCGTCAATTGCTATAGGTGAAAGCTGGCGCAAAAAAGAGCATGCCATCTATGCTGTGCGGAAGTACTCCATTCTGAATCGTGTAGAGTACTTTGTGAAGGAATCCGATCCAAGATTAATCATTTTTGAATGTCTGAAGACTAGAGATGTTTGTCCATGGCGAGTTTGCATTGCGGTTACGGGTAGAAGAAATTACTGGGTGGTTCGGAAGAACGAACATGACCACATTTGCCAGCATGGCTCCATTATGCTGTCTAACAGAAACCAGAACAAAAAATACATAGCTGATGAGATCGCGGAGGCGATGAGTGCAAGTTTGCGATTCGATGCACGACATATTCGTGCTAACATTAGAAGGGACTATGGATATGAAATATCTTACCTGAAGGCGTGGCAAGCAAAGCAGTTGGCGCTTGTGAAACTGTTTGGTGAATGGGATGCGTCATTTAATAAACTGCCACACTTGATGCAGGCGTTGGTGGATTGCTGTCCAGAGACATTTGTGAAGTGGGATGTAACACCACTCAATAATGGTGCTTCGCAGGTGAACTGTGTATTCTGGGCATTTGCAGAACCCATTAAGGCGTTTACGCATTGTCGTCTCGTGTTGTCGATCGATGAGATGCATATGTACGGGAAATGGACCGGTACATTGTTGGTGGCTGTTGGTTTGGACGCCAATAATCATTTACTTCCAGTTAGTTTTGCAGTGGTGGAGAGCGAGAGTAACTCGAGTTGGAAATGGTTCATGTCTTGCATTCGGGAAGGTGTCACTCAGCGCGAGGGATTGTGCATCATATCAGACTGACACAAGGGAATTTTTGCTGCCATGCGTGAGCCCCAATGGTCACCTTCGCATGCATACCATCGTGTATGCGTGCGTCACCTGCAGAGCAATTTTTTGTCAAAAGTGAAGGATTTATTTTTGGAAAAAAAACTTGGCCATGTGGCTTATCAGAGGAAGGAACTGAAGTTCAAGGCTGAGTATGCTGAGCTGATGGGACTAATGGACGACCTACCAGATGCTCGCAAATGGTTGGAGGACCATGATCTACAGTTATGGTCACAAGCATTCGACGCAGGTGGGATTAGATGGGTCTCGATGACGACTAACGCTTCTGAGTGTTTTAATGACATTCGTAAAGGTGGGCGCGATTTGCCAATCTCGTCATTGGTGATGTTCACGTTTAGACAAATAGTAGCTTATTTCGTGGAGCGTCAACAGTCCCCCTACGATGGCCACGGATCTCTCTTTCCGCTAAAAATTTGTAGGCGGTTGGACAAACTTCGTGCTAGGGCCAATTACCACCGCGTTATGTGCTACGATAAGGATAGAGCAGTGTATGAGGTTACGACAAAGGATAAGCTTAACAGATGGACTGTTAAGATGATGGAGGGAACATGTTCATATGGGAAATGGGGATTGCTGCAATACCCTTGTAGTCATGCAATGGCGGCGTGCAAATACGAAAGGGTGGACTACTCTGATTATGTGGCTCAGGAGTACACGCTGGATGCATACCACGCCACTTGGCAGTACAATTTCACTCCTTTGCATCATGAGAATTTCTAGAGACCTTACGTTGGACCGGTACATGTTCCAAACCCCAGGTACAAACGTAACAAAGTTGGTAGAAATCCATCAAGGAGGATACGCAACGAAATGGACCAGAGGCATGTCCATGGCGAATCAAGCACCCAAGGAGCATCTTCATCGAGTCGACCATCACGATCTCAGTGTTGCACCCTCTGCCATCAAGCTGGACATAACTGGCGTGCGTGCCCAAATCGAGCTTCTGAATAAACTGTCATTGTGTTGTTGTTTGCTGCATTCCTTCGATAATTTCCTAATGTTGTTTTCCCGCTTCATGTACTATTAGTTTGTGATTGTTCAGTTTAATGCAAAGTGTTTCTTGTAAAATAAATACTTAACAAGTCCATATAAGATAAAAACAAAATAAGTCCACAATTAACAAACAATCAAAATCTACTACTGTCTCCCCTGCGCAATTCCCTCAAAGCTGAATACTGGGCCTCACGACAGACGCGAGAACCTCTACGCGGTTGAAATCGTGACGAGCTGGATGGACGATGCGGCTCCTTCATTATGAGGTTGTGAAGAGCTCGATGGCCGATAACGATCATTAGTGTAAGAGTCGATATTTGCATTATCATCATCGTCTTCATCCGCCACAGCGTCATCACCTGCATTTATATATAATAAGCAATGTGCTAAAACGAATATACATAATAAAAAGGCTAAATATAAATGTTTACTTACCGAAGTCAAATGTAATGGTAGCAGGGTTCACACCTAACACTCACGCTTCACCAATCATGTCCAAGGCCTCATATGCCTGGTGGAAGATGGAATGAAAGTATTCCCGTGTATGAGCTTCCATGGAAAAACGAAATCCGTCAGCAGCTTTTCGTGCACAGTACACTAAAGTGC
This sequence comes from Rhodiola kirilowii, assembly GCA_033675215.1. Classification (NCBI taxonomy): domain Eukaryota; kingdom Viridiplantae; phylum Streptophyta; class Magnoliopsida; order Saxifragales; family Crassulaceae; genus Rhodiola; species Rhodiola kirilowii. The sequence continues at coordinate 928,274 of JAUCNB010000027.1, forward strand.
TTACCTGTACACACAACCAATTGTTAAACATATAATACACTACTATAAGAAAAGGTTAAATTTTCATGAAACTTACATTTTTTGGTATCACATGTCCATCTGGACGGTATGGCTGGATACCCCGAATCTGCTCAAGCGGATTGACCTCTGCCTCCATCGCGTTCTCCACCACCACTGCGTCGTCAACCACCTCCTCTATCCTGGGCTAGATGAGCCTGCGCGTGATCATGGAGTACCAACTATAGTACTCAGGTGACGCAATGTCACTATCAGATGCCTCTCCATCAACAATATTCTGAAAGCTGTTGGACCACATAGCAATGTACCGATAATGATGCACACCTCAATCCACTTTTGACTTCCTATCCTTACCATGATTCTCTTCTGAACAAGCTATTGGTGGAAGTGGAATAAACTGACGACACCCAAACTGTCGCATAACACGTCCTGGGTGATGCCACTCGATGACGTTGAAGTGGATTAGCGGCACATTGGCTCTCCAGGAATGTCGACCCTCGACACAAATAGGGTTCAAAAGATGATACAAGCTCTCATCATATGGTCTCCATATGAAATTGCTGATCAGCATCTTCTGAAACTCATCGTGGTAGAACAACAAACTACCTTTAGGTACCCCGATGAAATTTTTTGGCCCATGCCATTTCCTACACATAAACACAAATATCAATATTTATAATGACAAATTCAAAGTAATTTATAAATAACATATAAAATTCTTACATATACGTCCAAGCTCCCCTCTCTAACGGGTCAATATCAGCATCCTGCGGGGGCAGGTCCCTAAATATACACTGCGGCCTCCCAAAGCGCATACGCTCTCAGCTCCAGAATTGTAATATAAGCACAGCACCACCAATCTGACATTTACCCGCTTTGCTGGCTTAGCAAAGTATACTGTACAAATATACCAGCGCTGCACTCTCCTAGCTAGAGTGTCTGAGATTATCAAGATCATCCAATAAGGGCAGAAAGTGGAGTGGGACACTACTACCGCTGAATTCTGAAAATAAGGTCAATCCCAGCAGCTGAAGAATATACGCCTTAGCGTATCTCTTCAGCGTCTCCTCATCTGCATCGGCTGGGATGATCGACATATTTTCTTTAAACCATACCTTCTTCGCCGGCGACGGTGACTCCTTGTGACATGTAGGAATGTCACCAAGCAGTCTCATGCAAATAGGCGGCCACGTCAAGTGCGCGTGACCAGTTACTGGCCTTCCCTCTATGGGTAGACCGGTAAGAAGTGCCACATCCTGTAGCGTTAAGGTGGCCTCCCGTCCATTGAAATGGAAAGTGTGCGTTTCGGGCCGCCACCTCTCGACTAGTGTAGTCAACAACCCTGGATCGGTTCTCACATTGGCCAGGATACTCCACAGGTAGAAGCCGGCGTTCGCGACATACTGCCTAATGCACTCATCTGACGGGTCCATGGTAACATGCTTAACCGTAAGCGGTTCGTACATTTTTGGATTATTCTGTTACATAAAATTTTTCCAGTATTAGTAACAAATTACATACAAAACATAGACACATTGGAAACTAAAGTTTGATTAAAATATAAACTTACCGAATTATTCCATATTTCGTGAGTTCGGTGGTCAGTCTGCCGAGTAAGAATTGAACCATCGATAGGACCGGGATTAATTATGTCGTCCAGTTCCATATTCGGATTCAAAGTCGACTGCGATGGGATATTTATTTGAACGTCCATAAATAAATACAATTGAAAAATAGATATTGTTTATATATGTACAAAATCAACAATATCATACTCAACGAATCAATAATTATTCGAACAATTAAACACAATCAATAATAATTCAAACAATTCAACACACTTCACAATTATTCAAACAATTCAACACAATCAACAATGATTCAAACAGTTCAACTAAATACCACCCAATTCAATATTTAAACACAAACATTTAAACTAATTAACACTTAATTAAACATTTAATACTCAATTACAAAATTAACAACCAATTTAATAATTCAACACAAACAACACAACTAATTACCACCCAATTCAACAATTCAATACAAACAATTCAACAACCAAAATCGAATATAATACAACACCAAAATCGAATATAACACAAGTCGGTTCGGGGGAATTCGGTTTTACTATTCGGGGTCACAATACCGTAGTAGGGGAGGTCGGAGGACGTCGGACGGGCGATTGGACGGTCCGGACTGGCGGATGCGCGGAGGTGCGGCTGAGAGGGAGAGGGAGAGGTACGAGCGGCCGGAGGAAAGAAAGAAGAAACCCTAGCTTTATTTCGCTTGAAACCGATTCGGGGGAATTCGGTTTCAATTAAGTGAACCGAATGGGCGAAAACCGGTTTGCCACATGTCAACACGAATTTTCTTCTGGTCCACGTAGGACCAATTTGTGTCATGATGGCACACAGTCAGCAAACTGATTTCTCTCAAATCGGTTTGGTTGAAAATCAACGAAACCGATTTAGGCGAGACCGATTTCACTCAAAAATCAACCAAACCGATTTTTCCTTAAAAACAAGGTAAAATGAGATTTGAGTTTCAGGCAGGGCAAAAGTGATATTGAGTTTGCAAAACAGGGCAAAAAAAAAACTCCCAAAACTTGTGTCAACCACTACTGTCAGAATGTTCTCCATTGTCCTCTTGCAATCTTGTAGCGTAGTCTTAAATTACATCATAAGCTTCCCTGTCATCAAACCACGAGCCATTCAAAAACAAATTCAGAGACTTCATTATTCCTCTACAAACTTGAGATGGTTGGGAGCCCATCCTCACGTTGAAAATATCATGACTAGGGCAATACTTTTCAACAAATAGGATTTTGACATTAGTAATTAAAATTATTTCACCACCCTCCACACCACCTTCATTATTATCAGTACATCATTGAAAAACCTCAGATTTTTAAATCTTTTACCATTACCATCACATTTGCAATGGCACACCACATGTGGGACATCAAAAATGCTGCTGATCTCTGTTCGAACATCTGCTGGCGTTTTACGGCTGTATGCTATCTCAGATTTCGCATCATTAATTCTTTGCCCAGAGACACTTTCATACTGACTCGGAATTGCCTTCAAATTCCTTGCTTCTGCACCATCTTCCTTGATAAAGAAAATGGAGTCTTCTGCAAAAAAAAAAAAAAAAAACCTGACAGTAGGGACATTTCTACACACTTTTATACCGCTAACAGCCTTCGTAGCCACCCCAGCGCATATTTTAGCATTTAACAGTTCAATACACACCAAAAAAGATACAATGATAACCGGTCTCCCTGTCTAAGACCTCCCTCCAGTCTAATTATACTCTAAATTCTAAGATTAATTCTAATGTGCTATGTTACTCATTGAACATTGCTCATAACTTTATCTACCTATAAACTTGCAAAGCTCAATTTCCGCAATAACTTCTTCAGAAAATAACCACTCGACTCGATCATATGCTTTACTCATGTCTAATTTAATAGAAGCAAAGGATTCAACTGTTGCTCTACGACGCTTAAGGTAATTAGCAATCTCTTGAGCAACAACAAAATTATTGGTTATAATGCGACCTGTAACAAAAGCATTTTGGAAAATAGATATCACTTGTTCAAGAAAAAGCTGGAGTCTCATGGCAATGAGCTTTGTGATGATCTTTATTGCCACTCTGCACAAACTGGGACGCCAATCTTCCATTCTATACTCTTCATTCTTTTTTGGGATGCGACCTATAAGGGTCTTGTTAACTTTCACATCTAATATACATGTAGGGTTCTGATAACACTTTAACATTCTTAGTCGAGTATTCAATATTATCAGAATTGCCAGATTTCTACAAGAACCCTAAATGCAAGAAATTGAACAAAACTAAAATTGACACACCCGATTAAAGTCCGTGGTTCAGCCGAAGCCTAATCCACGTTGAGCACTCTTGGCTCGGTATGCACTGCCTTGCTTCACTATCGAAATCGCTGCAATCGCGTCGGACATAGTTGATGTCGTTACACACTCGACTCCTGACGGTTCTCACAAGTCGAGACCGTAATCCTCACAATCGCACCCCTAGCACAGTCGTCAGTACTACCGGAATGAAAGCCCTAAGCTTCTATGATCGGAGATTACAAAATGAGAGAGAATCGAGCGAGGAAACGAAGACACTTAATGAACCCAAGAACTGTGTTTTCCAGCTTATATCCGATTTGGGGCGAGCAGCAGCAACCGTTCGATGCGTCTTGAAGGATCTGATCAGCACCATTTTCATTAGCTCCAATCCGCGCCAAGCAAAGTTTAAACTGATTGGTCCATTTGAACTTTTAGTGACAAACACGGATGCGCATTGATGAAACGACGCCGTCCAACTAACGGTTCCTTCGGCAACGAAAACAGATGCCTTCAGCAACAGCGACTCCAGCCTTTAGCAACGCTCCCCTGCTTCAGATGCTTTACTTCAAACCTTCAAATCTCCACCTGAAGTGAAGCAGCTTGCAGGTCTAATCTTGCCACCAGCCTTCCAGCAGCTTCTCAGCAACTTTCCAGCCAGTCTTCGATGCATACCGAGTTTAGAGTATAAGCTCTGTACCTGCAAAACACAAACAACAACACTAACCCACAAACAGCAAGTCTAAGCAATGCTTAAACTTGAGGCTTGTGATGATCTTAGTTCCCATATCACCAGGATTCTCACTGGTATCAACCTTAAGCAATTTAAGAGTACCAGGCTCAACATGCTGTCTCAGAAAGTGATACTTAATATCAATATGTTTCAATCTCTCATGGTATACATGATTTTCGCAAGACATAATGCAGATTGTGAGTCAGAAAATATGATAGGACTGCCATGGAATAACTTGCATTCAAATAACAGGCCTCTAAGCCACATAGCTTCCTTAACAGACTCACTCAATGCAATATATTCAAACTCAATTGTAGACATGGCAACAATGGACTGCATTTGAGATTTCCAACTAATACAATTCATGCCAAATGTAAAGTAGAAAGCAGTTGTAGCTTTCCTACAATCCCTATCTCCACCAAAATCTGCATCTACATATCCAACCAATTCCAACATGTCTTTCCTTTTAGAATAACACAATCCAACATCAAGAGTAGATCTCACATAAGTAACAACATGTTTTAGAGCTAACCAATGATCCATACCTGGGTTTGACATGAACCTACTAAGCAAAGATATGGCATAAGACAAATCTGGTCTAGTACTAATCATAGCATACATCAATGAACCAATAACATTTACATAAGGCACACTTTCCATCCTAACAATTTCAGTCTCAGTCTTAGGGGACTGATTCTTACTTAACAGAAAATGTGGAGCAAGAGGAATCTTAACCATTTTACTGTCTAAGTTTCCATACTTATTTACTACCTTTTCAAGGTATGGTTTTTGATGTAGTTTTAAGAAACAGTTATTCCTATCTCATTCAATAATCATGCCAAGTATCTTCCTAGCCTTACCTATGTCCTTCATGTCAAATTCCCTACTCAGGTCACTTTTCAGTTTCACTATCTTTGCAGCAGACTTAGATATCAGCAATATGTCATCAACATAGAGCAGCAGATAAACAGGTTCATTTTGCAGATCAGCAAAGTAGAAACATGTATCAAATTCACTTCTAACAAATCCCACACTCAGCACATAAGTATCAAATCTAATGTACCACAGTCATGGACTTTGTTTAAGTCCATAAAGATATTTATTTAAATAGCAAACATGTTCAGGGTACCTGTTACCCACAAACCCAACTGGTTGATCCATGTAACTTTCCTCATCAAATTCACCATGAAGAAATGCTGTCTTGACATCCATCTGCTCCAGCTCCAGATCATAAACTACAACCAAAGAAAGCATTATTCTTATGGTTTTAAACTTAACTACAGGTGAAAATATTTCAGTGTAGTCAACTCCCTCTTTATGCGTGAATCCCTTGGCAACTAGCCTTTCCTTGAACCTTGGTGGATCACCTTCATTTATGCCCTCTTTTATTCTGAGCAGCCACTTGCACTTGACTACCCTTTTTCCCTCTGGTTTTTTCACTAAAGTCCATGTCTGATTGGTCATTAGGGACTTAATCTCTTCTTTCATGGCTTCAAGCCATTTTGATCTGTCCTTTGATCTCATGGCTTCTTCATATGACTCAGGCTCAGGGTGGGTAATATCCTTTGATGCAACTAAGGCTAAATACACCAAGCCTGCATAGCCATACCTTGTTGTTGGCCTTGGTTCCCTTCTTTCCTATCCCTTACCAACACATAATTTCTCAGTCTGATCATACTGTTCTCCTTGTTCTTCTGCCTCAGCTTGGCCTGTGGGATCATCAGCCTGTTGGACAGGTTCAGGGATATGGTGTAATGCAGGGTCAGGGTCTGAAGGAGCGTCAACAGGCTCAGGGAGCTCCACCTAACCTATTGTACTGGATATATCAGGCTCTGGGGCAACAGGCTCAGGGGCATCCTTCTTTTCCTTGTAGGGGAAACTGCTTTCATTGAAGGTTACATCCCTGTATATCAGAATCTTCACTCCCCTAGCTTCAATTTCCCATAGCCTATACCCTTTAGTTCCCTCTTGTTGCTGGTAACATAAGAAGACACACTTAACAGCCCTTGGATCAAGTTTACCATCTCTAACATGAGCATATGCAGCACAACCAAAATTTTTAAGATAACTTAGGTCTGGTTTCTTATTACTTCATATCTCCATGGAACATTTGAGGTTTAGGACCCTGCTGGGGCATCTGTTGATCCGATATGTTGAGGTATTATGTGGCTCACCCCAGAATGACTTGGGGAGGCCTGATGTCAACAACAAACCTCTCAACTTTTCCAACAGAGTTCTATTCATCCTCTCAGCCACCCCATTTTGTTGTGGAGTGTGCTTAACTGTCCTATGTCTCATAATACCACGCTCTTGACAGAAATGATCAAACTCATGATTGCAAAATTCAAGGCCATTATCTGTTCCTAATACCTTAACATATTTACTAGACTGGTTTTCTTCTAAGGTTTTCCAAGCTTTAAATTTTAAGAAAGCCTCATCTTTGGTTTTCAGCAAGTAGGTCCATACTCTCCTAGAATAGTCATCAATGATACTCAAAAAATACTTATTTCCCCCATGAGTTTCATGATTTTCAGGTCCCAATAGGCCAGCATGCACATATTCAAGTATTTCCTTAGTATTATGTGTACCCTTGCCAAACTTAAGTCTGTGTTGTTTAGCCATCACACACATTTCACAAAATCCCATTTCAGTGATTTTATCTTGCCCTAACATGCCTTGATTACTAAGAGCAGTTAGTCCCATTTTGGCTTATATGCCCAAGTTCGAGGTGCCATTTATGTGTATCACTGGTTTCATCAATACATTTATCAACAACATTCAGTTTAGTCATAACATGTGAACCATTCAGAATATACAAGCTATGATGCATAGATGCAAATGGGATTTCTCTACCATTTTTACTCACAGTCATAACACCATTTCTAGTAGTATATTCACAGCCATTATCATCAAGAGTACCCAAGGAAATCAGATTCCTTCTTAAGCCAGGCACACACCTTACCTTGGACAGTAGGATATCCTTACCATTTTCCAGTCTCAATTTGACAGTTCCTATCCCAATCACCTTACAGACATTGTTGTTTCCCATGAATATATTCTCAGCAGGAGAGTCAGTAAAATCAATAAACCAAGACTTGATAGGACACATATGGAAAGAGCAACCAGAATCAAGAATCCACTGATTTTCAATTGATCTTTCAGCAACAGTTAAAACTTCAGGCAAGTTACATGTTTGATTAGCAGTAGCAGCTACATTTGTTTCATGGGAATTGTTGGTTTGTTGTTTAGCCAAGAACTTAGTGCAGTTTTTCTTAAGATGGCCAATTTTTCCACAACAATAACACTTTCTTGTCTCAGTCTGCTGATTTTTACCAGCATTCTTATAATCAGTTGTAGGTCTATTAGAATTGATATTTCCTTTAGGCCTATGTGACTGATTAGAGTAAGATTTCCCCTTAACAAATGACCCATGTCCTGACTTTGCCTTGACATATTTTAACTCATGTTCCCTAGTCCTCATAGCAGTGCACAACTGTTCGAAAGGAGGCACCATACTTGAGTATTGGAAAGCATCCTTTACTACTTGATAGTTTTCAGGTATAGAATTTAGTAGTATCATGACTTTACTGGTCTTATCAATAGTTTCCTTAGGTGTATTCAACATGATGGTGATTTTCAGAAATTCATCCAAATTTTCATCAATGGTTTTAGCACTATGCATCTTAAAAGCATGAGCAAGCTGATTTGCATAAGACTCTTCAAGCAATTTCCATAATTGAATGGGAGTCTTACAGGCACTAACCTTTCTGATTATACTGTCTGATAGACTCAGTATAATCAGGCTGAATGCATCCTCATCTAATTCAGCCTTCCTTTACTTTTGGTCTTCATACCGTTTCCCAGTCAACTCTTCCAATGCTATGAGGCACTTATGGTGGGACAGCAGCGCTCTCATTTTCATTCCCCACACTTGGAAGTCAGCCTTCCCATCAAACGCAGTGATTTCCAACTTTCCAGCTCCAATGGTTCTTTGCAAATGAGCAAAGCAAGAACCAAATCAAAGCAATGCAATAGGTATATAAGATTGTTAATCCAGACTCTAGATACCACTGTAGGGTTCTGATTACACTTTAACAATCTTAGTCGAGTATTCAATTAGTTTAGAATTGCCAGATTTCTACAAGAACCCTAAATGCAAAAAATTGAACAAAACTGAAATTGACACACCCGATTAAAGCCCGTGGTTCAGCCGAAGCCTAATCCACGTTGAGCACTCTTGGCCCGATATGCACTGCCTTGCTTCACTGCCGAAATCGCTGCCAATGCATCGGACGTAGTTGATTCCGTTACACACTTTCACAAGCCGAGACCGTAATCCTCACAATCGCACCCCTAGCACAGTCGTCAGTACTACCGGAATGAAAGCCCTAAGCTTCTATGATCGAAGATTACAAAACGAGAGAGAATCGAGCGAGGAAACGAAGAAGAACTTAATGAACCCTAGAACTGTGTTTTCCAGCTTATATCCGATTTGGGGCGAGCAGCAGCAACCGTTCGATGCGTCTTGATGGATCTGATCAGCACCGTTCGATTAGCTCCAATCCGCGCCAAGCAAAGTTTAAACTGATTGGTCCATTTGAACTTTTAGTGACGAACAGGGATGCGCGCCTTTCTCTTCGTTGACGAAATGACGCCGTCCAACTTACGGTACCTTCAGCAACGAAAACAGATGTCTTCAGCAACAGCGACTCCAGCCTTTAGCAACGCTCCCCTGCTTCAGATGCTTTACTTCAAACCTTCAATACCTTCATGCCAAAATCTCTTGACCTCACTGATCACACTCCCTTTGATCCAATCCCAGAATTTGTGACAGAAGAACGCTGGGACCACTGATGCCAGGAGCTTTCAAAGGCCCAAGGAGAAAACTGCCTTCCTAATTTCCTCGTCCTAAATCACTAAGGAGCCACAAGTTCATTTCATTAGTGATTACCATTGGTAAACTCTGCAGACGCTCCTGCAGCAGTGTGACATTCCCACTTAACTCTGACCGGAACATATTCCCGAAATAATTTGTGGACAATATCCATAATCTTTCCCTCATCTTCTTGCATCACACCATGAGGAGTCTTTTAATTTAGCAATCAAGTTCCTTTTTTTTTCTTTTCGTGTGACTAGCTTTTGCGTGGAAATAATCATTATTTTTGTCTTCCTGTTTCAACCAAAGGACTCTTGGTGTCTCTTCCTCAGTGAGTTCCTTCACTTCACCTTCTCTCCCATATCTGCAGTCCAGACTGAATTCTTCACCTCACCCAATTCCTCCTCTAGTCTTGTAATCCTTTTCTGAACATTTCTAAAAGAGGCCTTGCTCTAACTTTACAACATCCTTCTGCAACTTTCAGTTAATCAGACCACCCCGAGCTCGCACATTCTAATTAGTCCCAAAAGTTCTTCATTACATCGGAAAATTCTGGATGTTCCACCCACGTTTGCTTCAAACCTGAAGAAACACTTTCTTTGTTGGGACAGAATAACAAAGAATTAGAACGAAAATAAGAAAGATACAAAAATTTAACATGGTACACCAATAGTGTGTAGGGCCACGTCCACGGGCAAATAGAAGTAGTTTGTATTCAGATTAAAAAGAATGGTTTACAGCTTGACTAGTAGGCTTTATATAACTGTTACAAAAAACCCTAACCCTAGCCAAATAGTGAGCCTAAAATAAGAAAGCTCACTTTAGATTCAAGGCACCCAACAAATCACCACATTGACTTGAATCACCAGATAGGGATGCATAAATTTTGACTGCACCGTAAAAATCCCGGGTTGGTTCGGTTCACGGTCCATATTTTTGGAAACTTTTGGTCCACCGGTCGACCTGGATCGTTAAATTCTGGTCCTGTCCGAATCGTAAATTTAAGGTAATCAGTTCCGTTCCGGTCCACTTTTTACAAAAAATCCGGTCCAGTCCGGTTCACGGTCCATATTTTTAAACATTTCCGGTCCATCGGTCCGACCTGGACCATAAAATTTCAGTCTGGTCCAGGTCGAACCGGTTGTGCATCCCTATCCCAAGAAACAGATGCACCTTAATGCCCCAGATATATGCAGATCCTTTTCCTGCCTCAAATACCCCTAAGGACCATCAACAGCTTAAAACATTGAGCAAGTCCAAATAATATTTGAACTTGCCATGTGGAACCGGCTTGGTGAACATATCGGCAGGATTATCAGCAGTGCCTACTTTCATCACCTTAATCCTCTTCTCACCACGCAGGAAATGATATCTCACATCTATGTGTTTAGTCCGCTCATGATTGACTTGATCCTTGGCTAAGCATATTGCACTTAAACTGTCACTATATACAACAACCTGATCATGATGTAGACCAAGATCACTGACTAATCCCTTTAACCATATCCCCTCTTTAGCAGCTTCCGTTAACGCCATATACTCGGCTTCAGTAGCAGACAAAGTAACTGTAATCTGTAAAGTTGCCTTCCAACTAATAATAGAACCACCAAGAGTAAATACATAACCAGTCATGGATCTTCTACTGTCAACATCTCCAGCATAATCTGAATCTGTGTAACCAGTCACCAAACACTGTGAATCACTCCCATAAATGAGACCCACATCAGATGTACCTCTAAGGTATTTGAAAATCCTCTTCCCGCTTGCCAATGTTCCTTCCCAGGTTGCCCCATAAATCTGCTTACAACACTAACAGCATGGGCAATATCTGGTCTAGTGGAGACCATGGCATACATCAGATTTCCTACTACACTAGAATATGGGACTCAAGACATATACTCCTTCTCAGCTTCAGACTGAGCTGCAGACACTGAAGACAGACGAAGATTAGCAGCACTGGGTGTATCTATAGGTTTAGCTGAAAACATAGATAATATCTTCTGAATATAACTCTTATGTGACAAGAAAAGCTTCTTCTGACTACTCTCCCTATGGATTTCCACATCCAATATTTTTTGAGCAGCACCCAAATCCTTCATCTCAAAATCCTTTGAGAAGGCCCTTCAACTTATGAATATCAGACTTGGCCTTTGCAGCTATAAGCAAATCATCGACATATAACACCAGATACATCATCGAGCCATCTCCAAGTTTGTTATGAGAAACACAACAATCATATGCACTTATGTTATAGCCTAGCTCAATCATATAATTTTAAACCTTTCATACCACTGCCTCGGAGACTGCTTAAGTCCATACAAAGACTTCTTCAACTTGCACACATAGTCTTTTTTTCCTGGAACTTGGAACCCTTCTGGCTGAGTCATATAAATCTCCTCTTCCAACTTTCCATATAAGAAAGATGTCTTGACATCTAGTTGCTCCAGCTCAAAATCCTGATGTGCTAACTGCTACTATTGCAAGAAATCTCATAATGTTATACATGTGCAACCAGAATAATTGATCTGCATGCCATGAAATTCAAATATCATCGATTTATTAGTAAATAACATATCAAATTGTAAAAAATTTTAAAATGCTACCTCAAACATTTTATGTGATCTAATTCAGAAACATTTAGAACACATGTTTTAAATTAACCAGAAAAAAATTCTTTAACTGAAAATCATGAAGCACATCTCGTATGTATACATCGGAATCAGATCCGGTGCTGCGCAGCTAAATGCTGCCAGCCCCGGATACGACGTCGATTGACCCCATTTGCTATTTCAGTTTCAATATCGCTAAAACACAGTCGTTTAATTGAATCCCTTTCTGACTCAATCACGTGCCCCGTAGCCCCTACTGATCCCAACTAACGGAGTCTATTCTCTCGAACTTTTCCTTCTTTCTGCTCATTTTCTCTCTCTCCCGCTGGTTCTCTTCATCTTTCAAATTTAGATCTGCAGCAACATATAAACTATTCCTCCCCGTCCCTCTTAACTTTACTAATTCACATCACTGTTGACGTTGACGTTGAAACCAAGAAGTAATACTCAACCTCCTTCCCCGGAAACGGCGAAGTCGGCGTTTGCTCGTTCGTTCCGTCGCTCACGAGACCAGATGTAGCCCACGCAGCCCGACACAACGGAGCTCCTTAATGTGGTTGATGATCGACCGGATCGGAAGTCGATGTTGAAATTTGAACTCAGGGATGTTGTAGCTTGGTGCTGAATTTTTTTTTTGATTGGGAAGAAAAAGAGTTAAATTAAAACTCCGTTAGTTGGGGCACAAGATTCAGCCCCAAAGAAATGTGTTTGGTATCCTTGAACGACTGTGTTTTAGCGATATTGAAACTGAAATAGAAAATGGAGTCAAACAACGTCGTATCCGGGGCTGGCAGCATTTAGCTGCGCAGCACCTGATCTGATTCCGTATACATCACGTGCATCTACTTCAGTATTCAAAGGTGTTTATTGTGTCCGTTTCTTAATTTTGGTTTCATGGTTAAACAAAAGTTGAACGAGTCTTTGCCCGTGACGAGCACTATAAACACCCATCAGAAAATCGAGCAAGTTCATTTTGTCGTTTAAGAAACCACCAAAAAATAATTTTGCACTCTCCGACCGATATGTTTGTCTCAAGAACCCCCACTGAAATATCCTTAAGATATACACCAGTGCAAAAACTTCTAAATTTAAACATATTAGAGAACAACTAGGAATGGGTCATAACATACTATCTCATTCAACCATTCTCTTGGGTGTGCACCGAATTAATCACTGGTCGAGCCCAATAGCCTGCAGACCATACCTGTCAGATGCGACCTCACCACTACAATGTGATGGACTCTACCAAGTGAAAGTTGGAAATGCCTGTGCGAGCAAGGCGGGTCGATAGATGGATTCCTATTTTTTATAATGCCACTTTCAGTCATTAATACCAGGTATTCAGGCCATATTTGAGAAAGTTCGTACTTGTATTTCTTGACGACATCCGGGTATATATTGAATTCGTCAAGGACCATATGAGGCACATAATGACTGCTATATCCGAATTGAGAAAGCATCAAATCTTTGCGAATGTGAAAAGAGCTTATTCGGCCAAAGCATCGTGGAATAGTTGGTTCGTATTGTATTTAAAGAAGGCGTCTTGGTAGACCGATTGAAGATCAAGGCCATACAAGACTGATGAGCCGTATTTATACGACTCATCGAGTCATTAATTCCCACCATTTCATTCACTTTATTATGCGAACAGTTACTTTTTAGTGTTGTTTCGTGTTTCAGGTGATTTGGAAGCTCTAGGAGGAATCACATTCAAAATATGGCTTTTGGAGCCAAAAACACCACAAGGACCCGAGACCCGCAGGCTGGCCGTACTCAGAGAATGAGGCAAGTGTCGTTTGACACTGGAGGATCCAATCCATGATCGGAGACCAGCAGTTTGTAGCTCGTATGTCGGGCTATGACTCAGGCAAAACCAATTGGATTTTCGACCAACAACCAAGCAACGCTCGGGGCATGAATCTGTGAGGCCGACCAGCGTTCCATCAGGCCCAGGCGCCCAGGCGCGTCCGCAGGCTGGTCGTGCTCGGTGAAAGAAGCACCCGTCGTTTGGAGAAGGTCCAGCCCAGCACAAATCGGACCACACCATGGTCTTGCACATATGTCAGGCTACACCTCAGGCCAAACCCAAGTGAATTTCGAGCCACGAGCAAGGAACGAAGGGAGCAAGAACCCATGAGCACGATCAGCGCAGATTTCAGGACTTAGCCAAATTTCAGGGCCTGTTTTCCGGCTGGCTGAGATGTCAACTTTGAGAGCCGCTCCGGCCTAATCCGTCCACACAATGGGGTGATTTCAAGGTCCTAGCATCAAGTATACATGTCCAGCTAGTGCCCCAAACCAAGAGACCGGCCAGAAGAGTGTCCGAAGGCGAGTCAAATCAGCCCCAAAGTACCCAGTCCGATCAGCCCGTGCACTTCAGCGCTGATCCATCTCCAGCCCGGCCATGCGAGCGTGCCCCCGAGCTCCAGCTCGGCCATCCGAGCGGGCATGCGCCTGGCCATGCGAGCGTGCCTCCGAGCTCCAGCTCGGCCATCCGAGCGGGCATGCGCCTGGCCATCCGAGCACTCCAGCGCTGATCCATCCGTCCGGCCAGCCGAGCCTCATCTCATCCATTCGCACGTCCAAAGTCCAGCAGCCGGCCCAATTTGCATGCGATGCTAGGGTTTCGTAGCTTTATCGCCAAGTTAGGGTTTCTCAAACCCTATAAATACAAGAGATCCCGCAGTCTTCAGATCATCCGAAAATCACAGAGAAATCCATCGATCTCAGTCTTCCTTGCTTCAGCCGTGCCTTGCTCCTCCTGTTCTTCATCTCGGTCAATTAGTGAAGTCTCTTCCTTTTATTATTTGCATTGTTTACTTATGTCGATGTGTAACTAATCCAATTATTCGGGTTAGGGTTAAATAATTGTGACGATTGTTTTGAGATTCTGTTCTTCAACATTATTCATGCTTTCTATTTAGTTCTTGTGCACATTATTAGTTTGAATTTATTAGGTTAAGGGGAGATCCGAAAGGGTACAACTTAACATAGTAATCCTTACTACCTTTTCACTGCTTATTTGATACCGACCCAGTTAGAATAAGTAGTTGCACGAAACCTAATATAACCAGACCAGGAGTATTAGGTTTGCTAGAATTAAACGGTTATAACCAGACCAGGAGTAACCCTAAGAAAGCTAGAATAAATACTTAGAAATCAAGGATAAACGAAGTCACAATTGAATAATACCCTAACCTGAATATTTCTCTCTTATTGATAAACCCTTAGCAATTTTCGTGTCCTATTATTGTTTCACTAACAATTACTCTCACTTAGTTTCTTGTCTTTCTCCATTACAGAACGAAGTAGTAACCATCTAGCTCCCTTGGGTTCGACCCTTGCTTACCGCTGTTCTAACCCACAGTTCGAAGTGAGGAAAATATAAATTGTTTTTGCACAGGTACGACGACAAGCCTGTTCAAAATGGCGCCGTTGCCGGGGAGCTACGCACGGTGAAATTTGTTCTTCTTTTCTTTTTCGTTTATTTTTCTTTCTTGCTTATTTCGAAATTTGCTATTCGGTGATTTCAATAATTCAAAAACCCCAACTGTTCGATTTTTGTTTCCAATTTCTTTTGATTTCGTTTTCTAGCTCTCAGAGGGTCCTGTCACCAAGACTTACGAGTCTAAGGAAATTGGGTTTTAAGTGGGACCGCTGTGACCCCTCCAATTTCCTGGGGACCCTTTGTTGCTAGTATGTACTTGCTATTCGGTGCCATGCTAGCTTGCACGTTTTTCTGATTCACTTGCAGATTCGACATGACTTCCTACTACGGAAGTGAGCCGTGGAATTATGGGGAGTACTATCCACCACCCTCCCGACAAGAAGTCCGAGAAATGATCATGCACCTTGAGCAATCCCGGGATGAAACTTTGGATGAGTACTTACGGTACTTTGATTCCCTTGTGATAAGCTGCCCGCACCATGGATTCACAGACTTATTTCTTCTTCAAGTATTTCTCGCCGGGATGTTACCACATGAGTGGAGTTGGCTCACTGAGGAGGCAGGATGCTCGGTCTATGACATGACCATAAGTGCTATTTGGGACTTGATAGACGATTTGGCCGAGAGATCAAGACCAATACAAGATCAGACCGAGGCACTAGAGGACAAAGAGAAAGAGTTGACAGCTAGCATCCAACAGTTGGCCAACATAGTGGAGCAATCTCGGGCCGAAAACAAGAGAGACTTGGCCGAGTTATCAGGAACATTGTTCGACTTGAATCAGATCGTGTCCGAGTTGATGAGAAAGCAGGAAGAAGATGTCGGTACAAAAACAAAGGAGGACATGGCAGAGGCCCTAATAGAACCTATCTTGGAGCCCATAGAACCGGCAGAAGATGAGGACCAATGGTTGAAGGAAGAAGAGCTCCAGTGGGACTACCCCGAATGTTTGGAAGAAGACATCCCGCTGGCACCTCAGGAAGAGCCGACCGGGCCACTCGAGTCAGACCTCATTATCAAGCTGCCCGAGACATGCTCAGACCTCATTACAGACCTACCCGAGGCAGAACCGGTCAAGGCAACCGAGGAAATCAAGGTCACATCCATTGAAGGTTCTACCTCAGTAAAGGGCGCGGACGCCTCTACAATTTATGCACGGACGTATGAAGAATTACCAGTAAATCAAGGGACGTCCGCGGTGGTTGAACAGGAGACGTCCGCGGGAAGCATTAACTCCGGTAAGGACCCAGGCATTCTCACCCGCGATATTGATTCTTATATTTTGCAGACGGGAGATGCCAGTGCTCACAGCCCTCTTACACTCATTCTGGGACAACCGGTCATCTCGGACACAAGGACCAAGAATTATGTTGGAACAAAAAGGTTGTCGCCTATGCTTGCTGGAACGAAATCAAACTACCATGTTGACAGGGGTTCTGACCATCCATACATGAGGAAGAGACCGAGACATGGCACGTTTGGATGGAAACCAGGATGGAGAAGCACTAGAGCCCGACTCGATGGACCAGTGACTATGATAAGGGTGGCCTCGCCAGCTCGGAAGGATGTGAAGGCAAATCCGCCTGATCATTGGAAGGCAGTGCCAAGTGGACAGCTTGAGGAGCACTATGGACGAACAGAAGGAGAGACAGGGAAGAAGTATGACCTCACACGCCCATGGGACCCTAACTTGTGATCCTACAAGAGGTACTGTCGAGCCAATGACGTTAAACAAAGGCGCTCGCAGGGAGGCAGCCCTGCATGGTTTGCACGTCTTTACATTTCAGTTTGTTTATTTATTTACTATGTTTATTTTTGAGTCATTATTGTCACATTGTACCTTGGAAAGGATTTGGTTTCATTTTGCAGGGATTGGACTTAGTCGGCCGGAAAATCCCCTTGGAGCTACGCATTTTAGCCCCCGGACTTGATCCGAGTTCAGCCGACCACCGTCTACATCCCAGGGGAGTCTCGTTCTACCCTTTTCCTTACCTTATCTATTTATTGCATGCATTTGTGTGTCTAGATTTGAGTCGTGCCGTGAGGACACGGCTCATTTCAAAAGTGTGGGGTGGGAGAGTCAGTTATGAGTCAGTTATCGAGTCAGCATGCCCACCATACAGAGTCAGCACGTTTCGAGTCATTTTTAAAATTTTTGTACATGATACTTCACTATTTCCTAGACTTGCAGTAGTGGATAATGATTAGGTGAAATAGATATAGCCAATTTTACATGCATGTCTTTGACGAACCTTGATTTGTGCGACTAACATGTGATCTTAAAATCTTTACGTGCCTTTGTTAGTTGAGATAAACAGGGATGTGGAGTTGATAGAAACGCCCTAGAGAGACTTGACAGATCATTCAAAGACCGAACTCAAGATGTATGGTTATGTAGAGCTCGTGGAGGCTAGCACTTCGAGACGACATAAGTACGAGTCTGCTCCGCCACTGCGGCACCCTTGCGGTTGGTCGGGACGGGAAAACTTCACACCGTCCAAGCTCTAGTCCAAGTGTCCGAGAAAATAGGCAAGCGACCCTTGACTTGACCCGTGTCAAAAGGACGATGATGAGTGAGAGCAGGAAGGTTTCTAATCCGAGTAACCGAGAAAATAGACGAGCGACCCTCGGCTTGACTCGCGTCAAAAGGAGAAGAAATCACGGTTCGAGCAAGTCACAATCCGCACTACAAAAGTTCAAATCCATCATCATTGTGAAGGTTTACACCGAAACAAGTGAAGAGTACCACTGATACATCAAAATCAGACACTATAGCTGACCGAAAAACACTCAACACTTTGAAGCTCGAATCAATCACGTGCAAGAAAAAGCGGCAAAGCATAACCATATAGCAGCGAGTTCGAGTCCGAGAATGAGGGTTCATGGGTCTAAAAGGGCTATCTCCCGAGACATCCGAATTGATTTGCATCTCGACCCAAAGGTAACACGTATCTTTAACCCATGTTTTAGCACAAAGATATTAGTAGCGAGCATGCATAACAGGCGAGATCTAGAGTAATTAATTCATGTCCATGTAGCTCGTCTAGGATAACCGAAGCATTGTGGTGTTTACATTATTCGTTCCTCTTATGACCTAGTTCTTGTTCGGGACGAACAAGTTTAAGTGTGGGGTGGTTTGATGAGCCGTATTTATACGACTCATCGAGTCATTAATTCCCACCATTTCATTCACTTTATTATGCGAACAGTTACTTTTTAGTGTTGTTTCGTGTTTCAGGTGATTTGGAAGCTCTAGGAGGAATCACATTCAAAATATGGCTTTTGGAGCCAAAAACACCACAAGGACCCGAGACCCGCAGGCTGGCCGTACTCAGAGAATGAGGCAAGTGTCGTTTGACACTGGAGGATCCAATCCATGATCGGAGACCAGCAGTTTGTAGCTCGTATGTCGGGCTATGACTCAGGCAAAACCAATTGGATTTTCGACCAACAACCAAGCAACGCTCGGGGCATGAATCTGTGAGGCCGACCAGCGTTCCATCAGGCCCAGGCGCCCAGGCGCGTCCGCAGGCTGGTCGTGCTCGGTGAAAGAAGCACCCGTCGTTTGGAGAAGGTCCAGCCCAGCACAAATCGGACCACACCATGGTCTTGCACATATGTCAGGCTACACCTCAGGCCAAACCCAAGTGAATTTCGAGCCACGAGCAAGGAACGAAGGGAGCAAGAACCCATGAGCACGATCAGCGCAGATTTCAGGACTTAGCCAAATTTCAGGGCCTGTTTTCCGGCTGGCTGAGATGTCAACTTTGAGAGCCGCTCCGGCCTAATCCGTCCACACAATGGGGTGATTTCAAGGTCCTAGCATCAAGTATACATGTCCAGCTAGTGCCCCAAACCAAGAGACCGGCCAGAAGAGTGTCCGAAGGCGAGTCAAATCAGCCCCAAAGTACCCAGTCCGATCAGCCCGTGCACTTCAGCGCTGATCCATCTCCAGCCCGGCCATGCGAGCGTGCCCCCGAGCTCCAGCTCGGCCATCCGAGCGGGCATGCGCCTGGCCATGCGAGCGTGCCTCCGAGCTCCAGCTCGGCCATCCGAGCGGGCATGCGCCTGGCCATCCGAGCACTCCAGCGCTGATCCATCCGTCCGGCCAGCCGAGCCTCATCTCATCCATTCGCACGTCCAAAGTCCAGCAGCCGGCCCAATTTGCATGCGATGCTAGGGTTTCGTAGCTTTATCGCCAAGTTAGGGTTTCTCAAACCCTATAAATACAAGAGATCCCGCAGTCTTCAGATCATCCGAAAATCACAGAGAAATCCATCGATCTCAGTCTTCCTTGCTTCAGCCGTGCCTTGCTCCTCCTGTTCTTCATCTCGGTCAATTAGTGAAGTCTCTTCCTTTTATTATTTGCATTGTTTACTTATGTCGATGTGTAACTAATCCAATTATTCGGGTTAGGGTTAAATAATTGTGACGATTGTTTTGAGATTCTGTTCTTCAACATTATTCATGCTTTCTATTTAGTTCTTGTGCACATTATTAGTTTGAATTTATTAGGTTAAGGGGAGATCCGAAAGGGTACAACTTAACATAGTAATCCTTACTACCTTTTCACTGCTTATTTGATACCGACCCAGTTAGAATAAGTAGTTGCACGAAACCTAATATAACCAGACCAGGAGTATTAGGTTTGCTAGAATTAAACGGTTATAACCAGACCAGGAGTAACCCTAAGAAAGCTAGAATAAATACTTAGAAATCAAGGATAAACGAAGTCACAATTGAATAATACCCTAACCTGAATATTTCTCTCTGATTGATAAACCCTTAGCAATTTTCGTGTCCTATTATTGTTTCACTAACAATTACTCTCACTTAGTTTCTTGTCTTTCTCCATTACAGAACGAAGTAGTAACCATCTAGCTCCCTTGGGTTCGACCCTTGCTTACCGCTGTTCTAACCCACAGTTCGAAGTGAGGAAAATATAAATTGTTTTTGCACAGGTACGACGACAAGCCTGTTCAAAGACCAAGACCGATTGAAGATCAAGGCCATACAAGATTGGCCGGAGCCAAAGTCCATCAAAGAGATACGATGATTTCTTGATTTAATTGGTTATTACCGCAAGTTAGTCAAAGATTATAGCACGATAACTAGGCCTTTAACCCACCAGCTAAAGAAAGACGCATTTCAGTGGAACGAGCAAGCAAGCGAGGCTTTCCATAATCTTGAGGAGGCCATGACCAATGTGCCTATTGTGGCACTACCCCACTTTGTGCATCCATTTATTGTAGAGAACGACGCATGCGGGTACAGACTAAGAGCAGCTCTTAAGCAAAATTGACAACCTATAGCTTATTTCATCCAAATTCTTTCACCAAGGGCTCGACAGAAATTAGTCTACGAGCGAGAGCTGATGACCATTTACTTACGATCAACAAATATATACCTTACTTATTCGAGGGACATTTTACTTTACGCACGGACTAAAGGAGCCTAAAGTACTTAATGGAGCAAAGACTAGTTGCAGAAGAACCCCCAAAATGGCTTATAACGCTCCTGAGTTATGGCTTTCTCGCCCCAAGAAGCCCGATGTGGAGTACAAAGCAGTTGATGCGCTTTCTCGCAAGATTGAAGGAGCAGCCTTGCCCCAACGCAAGGAGTCCAAGAAGCCTAGAAAAATCAAAGGAGCAACCGTCAACTTTTAGAACAATGTCTCTTTTTAAGATGAGAGTAGTGTTTGTGGGTCTCTCAACTTATCATGTCAAAAAATCCCGACGAGGACTTGATCACTTTCTAAGTCATCTGACATCTGCCGAGAATTCTCGAGCGTCGATCAAGAAGTCTTGAAGGGCCTCGAGGTTTGCTTGACTAGTGTCGAGGATTCGCATGTCATCGGCGAGGACCTGCAAAGAAACCTTGAAGGGCAGTCGAGTAAGGTCACTGATGAGCATAAATCTGAACTATATTTATGCTCCACATTTAGTCGATTTTCGATCATATTCCTTATTTATATGAGCTCTCACATTATGTTTTGATGCTTTTAGGTGAAAAAAATGAATCCAAGGTGAAAGAAAGAGTTTTGCAAGAATTTGGGCGAAAACAATTTAAAAATAGTGGATTGACCTCTCTAATTGTCGTGTACGCCCAGAGCTCATACGGTATCCTAATTCATCGCTCTTAGGCTTGTTGGAAAGCTGAGAACAAATTCTACAACTTTGTAGTTGACACCTAGAGCCGGTTCTGTCGTTAAGGATGTCATACATGGAGCTCAAGAGGTCATCTCACTATGCGCCAATGTCACTTGTGTCACTTATTTTTGACATTGAGCAGTTTTTCCTGCTCTCTGGTCCAAATAGTGTCACTTGTGTCACTTATCAGGTGACATTGGCTAAATGGGCCAAAAGCCCAATTTTCTCTAGGGTTTTGGAAAAATGAAAAAAAATGTAAAATTAAACAAAAAGAAAGAGGGGAGCAGCCGCATGGTGCAAGGGGACTTTTGTCGACCAAAAATAGAGAGGAGCACGAAATTCTACTCAAGGGAATTGATTGAGATCAAGAAATTACAAATCAAAGATCAATATCATCATCATTTACATCAAGGTTGTGATTGTTCTTCGTTAAAAACTTGTAATTTTCGTTTCGAACAAAAACATGAGTTGTATGTTCACTACCATGGATAGTGAGTAGTGACTCTATTTTGGGGTCCTACGAATCTTTCCTAACATGAATCGTTGAATAAAACAAAAAATTGCATGATTTGATTTGTCTTATTGGATTTGTATTTTACTTAGCGCTTAAACCCAAGCGATGCATACTAGGTGTTTGACGAAATGTCTAAGTGCATTGCGTTGAGATATTAGGTCAATAGCGCTGAAAGGGTGAGACTTAGTGAAATTCTATCCCCTGTTCAAGCTTGTGTTCAAGGTACCGTTGAGATAGTCCTTGAACTCCTTTCACAACAGTTCAGTAAACAGAACAAAAATAGTAGCACGCATAGAATGATAACCCAGTTCGGCTTCGCCTACTCTGGGGGGTTTCCCACACCCTAGAAGGGACACAAATCTTTATTACGAGTTTAGAGCTTACACAGGGACTTACGCTTACACCTTGTAATTGCCTAGCCTCTAATACTCCGTCTCTCAGATTTACAACCGAGGTTTACCGCAGCTCCCCTCGATCCCCTTCGTCCGAACCTTCTGTCCGAACGTGCTCGACCTTCTCTAGAAGCTCGGATGCTTTCTCTCGAAAGCTTGTTCACCTTTGTTGTGTGCAGCAGTTTGATCGCTTCCAGGCAGTCTGAGTTGCACTTGACAAGACTGCTCTTGCACCGATGAGTTTCCAGTGGGGAAAATACAGTCGGCCGTCGCTTCCTTCTTCTCCAATCGATAGGATATGCTCGTGTATGTTTGATATTGAAAGTGATGCTGATTATGGACGCCCTAGCATTGTATTTATATGCTCGGACGATATCCAAACCAGCTCAAGATAATCCCATCAAATATTTAGGAAATATTCTTAAATATTCGATGTATATCTTTCTCAAATCGGTTGGAAGAATATTCGAAGACTTCTTGCCCAAGTTAGCCATGCCGCCTTTAATGTAGATATTCATTCAAATATCTGATGTTCGAATAAGTCGCTGGCCGACTTCAAATCGACTAGATCTTCATCGTCGAAATCCTTCCAGGAAATATCCTTGCGTCTGTTCCACGCTGTACATGAGTTCTAGGATATGTTCGAACTCCCCCTGTACTCATGCTCGAACTGTCTAACTCCGTTTTGCCAAATACATGCCACTCAAGGGATCATCAATCTCCCCCTTGGCATTTTGGTAAAACCAAATCTACTAGATAACTAAGTCTATCTAACTATCTAGTCAGTAGACAACCTTAAGAGAGCAAAAATTGTCTCCTCTCAAAATACTCCCCCTTTTTGCCACAAACTGGCAAGCGGTCCGATCTAGTTTGAACAGACAATCAAATAGTGCCAGCACAAGCACACACAAAAAATATGAAAGTTTTAATAATAATGAGTTCAGAGAGATAGTTTTTCAGGGGACATTCATGCAGACGACTCCTCATTTGAATCCTCACCAGTAGATGTGGCCTCGGATTCATCCTCGCTTGGGTAGCTGAGAGCACGAGCCAGCCTGTTGATCCATCGACGCTGTTCTTTGTCCACAGCAATGATGACATGAAGGTCCTTGAGTAGCTTGCTTCTTTCATCCCGGCCCATTCTTGCTCCCCCTCGACTCGACTCCGCCAGATCTTTTCCTTACTGTTTTCCCTCCTTGAGATCGTTCACGTGACGGCCTTTATATAGCTTGTGGTCAACGATGAACTTGCTGGATGCCTCTGAGAGACGGACAGTCGACGACTTCAAATCTGGAGCTTGATGGATGATTAACTCATATATCAGGGACGGGAAGCAAATCTGGTGTAGAGTTCTCATAGATGTAGCATGATCAGCGATCTATTTGAACATAACTCTGTCAGGTTAAACTTCAGCTTATTGCCTATCTGATAAATCAGTTGAGCCATATCCCGATTGACCGTTGAACGGTGAGTTGAGGGTCTCCAGTTGAACACCGCAATGAAGAATAACATGGAATAGAATGTGGAGAGATCAGCCGTATGCACCACAGTGTCAGGCTTCCACCGAACTGAGCCTGCTGTGATGGTCTCTATCACCCTTTCAAAGTCTGATTCTTCTTCATCAGCAACTTGGTCATAAATGGATAAGTAAACATTGATGAGCTCAGGGTCAAGCTTGATCTGCCTTCCTCTGACAAAGAAGACACCATACTCTGCTTCTCCAATGACCCCAAACCGAGGGGGAAGGTTTGCCATAGCCTCACGAACCAGCTGTTCCTCGAAGGGTTTGCATCTGTCCGACGTCCAGAACAGATCAGATTGTTTCAGCACTTCAATTACCTCCTTCCCTTTATAACTAGACTCCTCCAGCAGCTTCTCAGGGATGATCTTCCTTTTCAGCAAACAACTACATTTTTTAGCAGCATCACGATTGACAAACCAAACTCCTTTCTTGACCACACCAACTGGAACAGTATCAGACTCAGGGGGTGGAACTTCGCATCTCCCAGCATCCTCAGAGATAGGAATCGCAGCATCACGTTTCCTTTTATTGGATGGAACAACTCCCCCTGCCACGATGCCCGCCTCAGCATCATTCTGAACTGACCCCTTTGTAGATTTTGCAAACGCAACCTTCTTCTTTTCCTTGTCCTTCTTTGCCCTTTTTAGATTGACAAGGGGAACACGGTCTTGGTCATCTTCCGAAAGAGTAACTGCTTTTGAAACTGTCTTCAGAGCATCCTCACGAATGGATGAACCATCTTTCTCCATATGGTCGCTACGACGATCATCTTGAACAACTACTGTGACAGTCACTGTCTCCTTAGCAACAACTTCCTCTGGAACTCCACTTGACTCAACTTCTGTCTGAACACCTGGTTCCTGAGATGGAACAGTTGCCTTTGTCACAGCATTAGACTCTTCTGCCCCAACACCTTGGGCACGAGGTGGTTCCTCTGAACTTGCCACCCCCAGATCCTTCTCCTTTTCCAAATCTTTCATGACATCATCAATGTCTTTGTACATCTTCTCTAACTCTTCATCCTTTTCTGCAGGATCAGATTCTTCTGGTATGGCTTCTTTCAACACATCTCCCTTTTCTGATGGATTAATCTCCTCTAACACAGTCTCAGCATGTTCACCGGAACGTTCATCAATGATTCCTCCTAGATTCTTAGAAGGCTCATCGTCTGAAGCATTATTAGTCACCAAGTTTCTCTTCCTCGAGGCCTCAATGAACTTCTCTGTTTCTTCATCAGACATTGCAATCTTCCGACCTCTAGTAGCATATATCTGTGCTAGATACTTTCTGGGGGAGTCACATGCCCGCCTAAACTTCTTCCTGCGACCACCCTTTGGAGGAATGTATCCAGAGGCAAAAATCTTTTCCCTCCACGTTGTTGAGCCTCCAGCCGCCTTGCTGGGTTCCTCACCTTCAACAATCTTGAGAGATTTATTTCCAGTATCAGTACGACCGGATTTGTCACCAACAACAGCCCTACCACCATCACCACCAATCACAGCCCTACTGGCTTCATCACAGTCAACAGACTTACCATCCTTCTCAACACCCACATTCAGATCTTCCTTCAACATAGTATTTTCAACGAACAGAATATTGGCAGAATCTGAACGAACAGTTGGAAATACCTCAGATTGGGGATGGACTTGAGTCGTACCAGCATCGATTGAGTCGGGCGAGTCTACCGCGGTCGACTGAGGAAATTCACCGGTTGTTCCTCCGTCAATATTCTTGGCTTCGGCCAAGACTTCAGTGACTGAGTGTAAAGGCGATGCCTTTTTCTCCTTCGGAACTAATGATTTCGGAACACGGGGTTTCGCTGCCAGAGACTTCGAGGACTGCATGCTTTCTCTCTTCTTCTCAGCGGATTTGACGCCGGACTTCGCTGACTTTCTGGTGTTCACCATTGTCGTTGAGGAAGGAGCGGTTGAGAGAGTTTTTGCCGTTCTAGGGTTTGGACGAGAGTGAGTAGACAATTGAACACGCTGAACTACCTTTTGTGTTTCAAAAATATCCTCCGGCCTTTTCAACTTCCCAAATTAGTCAACTCCCATTCCAAATAATGGCATGAAAAATCTTCAAGAATATTCAAGAATATATTCATTCCCAAAGCTGTTGTGTCTTCTGTTCCAGCTTTCGTCCTTATGTGGTCAGTCCAACTGTTTAGCTGGAGTTTCGACTGTGACTGACCACCGTTGGATGCATTCAGTGTTTGACACCACGAAGACCCGAGAAGGATCTGGGTGTTCCAAACTGTGAAATGCCGTGTGAATCGATGAAGGTCTTGGTTGATTCTACGTCTGTTGTCATATGCTTCGTAGTAATAGCCCTTTAATGCCCTCTGTATTCATATTTTCTTGTTCGGTTCCTGGCAAGTTTCTGAGGATACTGTATGAACTCCTTCTGCAACTGTGACACCTTCTGACCGAACACCTTCTACAACTGTAACACCTTCAGATCCATCAGTTTCCTGGTACAATTGTCAGCATAGATTTGTGCGGTGTCAGACCTCATGTGAAGGGTCTTATGCACTCCCCCTCACATAGATCGATGTCTGGCTTGTACACAGTCTAGACCCATCGGACGCATTAGACTTATCCCTATGGTATAGCAATTATTTGCACCCCTTCTCCCTTTCACCACAATTCCGCCATTCTGGTCTAGGACGAGGCATGAGTCGCGAGAGAATGACACAGTGTCCATCGTTGCACAGTTGACTGATGCTAATAAGATTCATTGTCAGACCTTCAACAAGGAGGGTGTCCTCGAATACAGGGAGATCCGAAACCTTCAATGTCCCACAGCCGATCACCTGACCCTTTCTACCTTCCCCGAAGGTGACAAACCACATCTTCTCAACAGGTCTAATATGAGTGACGTATTTAGAGTTACCTGTCGTGTGGGCGGAGCATCCGATGTCGAAGTACCAACTGTCTTGCACTTTGTCACTTGAGGAGCAGCAGGCCACCATGCATACCGTCTGGTTTGCCTTTGGTATCCAGATTTGTTTTCGTCGCGGTATGGTCTGTTGTTGGTATGCTCGTCGTTCAGCAAGAAACAGGCGACACTTCCGTTTGGTGTGTCCCATCTGGTGGCAGTACCAGCAAGTGCGCCTATCTGTCCTTTCCATCACTGGTGAATGATCATGGCATTGGACGGGTGTTTCACGGGTCTTTCCTCCACTTGATGTGCTGTGAGTCTTCTTATGATCAGCTAGGTTCTTTCCCTTAGACTGTTTCACCTTCTGTTCAGGCAACTAATCCATCACTTGTGTAATTTTAACAAAGGTAGTGCCTTTTGAGGTGCCTTCTTTAGTAAAACCCAAGCCTCGATGTCCAGACTCCATCCTTTGAGACCTGAGGATGTCATTTAAGTCTTTAGTGCCTGAGTTTAGCATCCTTACCGTTTGGTTGAGGTGATTGAGTTCCTTCTCGGTGGTTGAATGATCCATTCTCTCAGATTCAAGCTGAAGCTCCAGCTGTTCTACCCTCCGAAGTTGGAACACCTCCTTGTGTTTCAGATCTGTGATGGTTTTCCTTAGACCCGCCATGCTTGCAGGATGAGTGTCACGGTCCTTCTCCATGTCGACTTTCAGTGAAGAGATAGTACCCAGGAGCTCTATTTTCTGAGCAAGCAGACACAATCTTTCCTGTTGCATCTCAGCCAGTTGAGTGTTTAGTGAGTCTACCGTGCCTTTGAGCTCCACCTTCTGTGTAAGCAGAATCTCGACCTCCTGCCAGACCTTGTCCTTTTCTATAGTGATGCTTGCAACTGTATCATTTAGCTTCTTGTCGACCTTGATCAGTAGTAACCACTTCTCGTACAGATCTTTATATGTCTGAGCCAGAGACTCCTGCGTGAGTTCTTCATCGTCACTGTCTGAGGGGTCTTCATCCGGGAGTTCCAACTGAGATGGTACTCCTTCACTAGTAGTGCTGCATTCTCCTAGAGTTGTAACGAAAGCCACAAAATTAGTGGTTTCACCTCCTCCTTTTTCTTCGTCTGACTCACTATCGCTGAAGCTAGCAACCATTGCCTTCTTCTTCATGAGAGTATTTGCACATTGTGAAGCAATATGACCAAAACCCCTGCATTCATGGCACTGAATCTCTTCTTTTCCTTTATCAGAGGGGTCTTGTCTCATATCTCTAGACCTTGACCTGCCGGTTTTCCAGTTTCGGAAGCTAGTTGATGAAGGCTGACCTTGCTCTGGACCACATCTGTTGATTTTCCGCACCATTCTGCCAAAGTTCTGAGCCATCATAGCCAGTTGCTCAGTGGTGCAGCCAGCGTCCAGTTTGTCTTCTGACATGTCTGCCTTTAGGGCGATTCCCTTCACCTCTCCGGGTTGGAAATCATGATTGATCTCGTAGGTTCTGAGAGACCCCATTAGCTCGTCCAGCTTCAGTTTTGTGATGTCGTGCATTTCCTCAATGGCCGTGACCTTCATGGCAAATCTCGGAGGGACTGATCTTAAGACTTTACTGGCCAATCTTTCTTCATCGATGGGTTTCCCAAGAGCAGAAGCTTCGTTAGCCAGTTCCAGAACTCTGGTGTTGTACTCAGTGATGGTTTCACTTTCCTTCATCTTCATCTCTTCGAACCTGGTTGTGACAGCCTGCATGCGAGAGTTTCAAACTTTGTCTATGCCTTCAAAAGCTGTTTGGAGAATATCCCACGCTTCCTTAGCCATATCACAGTTGATGATTAGCTTCATGACGTTTTCATGTACTGCAGAGAAGATCGCATTCATAGCCTTTGAGTTTCCCATGGAAGCTTTGTCCTCCTCTTCTGTCCACAGAGCTTCAGGTTTCGGAACCGGTTCTCCAGTGAGATTGTTCATCATGGGTTCTGTCCAACCTTTCAGGACAGCCTTCCAAGCCCTTTCGTCTAGAGATTTTAGAAAAGATCTCATCACGGGCTTCCAGTTGGCATAATTTGAGCCTTCAAGTAGCGGAGGTCTGGTGATGCTTTGTCCTTCCTTCAGAGTCATCTTGAACAGTTCAGGATCCCACTCAGTGTGTCGAGTGTTTGCTCTGATACCAATTGAAACTCTATCCCCTTTTCAAGCTTGTGTTCAAGGTACCGTTGAGACAGTCCTTGAACTCCTTTCACAACAGTTTAGTAAACAGAACAAAAACAGTATCACGCATGGAATGATAACCCAGTTCGGCTTCGCCTACTCTGGGGGGTTTCCCACACCCTAAAAGGGACACAAATCTTCCAATCGATCATCGGTATGGCTACGACTGAAACTTCGACGGCCATGACTGAGCAATCCGTAGCAACTCCTCAACCATCCACAGTGGCTCCAGGATAGGATCACTTTAATCAAGCCGACGATCCTCTATTTGTTAGCAATAATGAGAATGTAGGTGTCTCATTGGTGTCTGGAAAGTTGATTACCTCAGATAACTTCATTCCATGGAGATCTTCTATGGCTAGAGCTCTTGGCGTCAAAGCCAAACTAGGCTTTGTCCAAGGCCATTTCACCAGACCGACCAACGATTCGTATGAACTTGCGCACTGGAAACGCTGTAATGATGTCATCCTCTCTTGGATCATCGGTATGGCTACGACTGAAACTTCGACGGCCATGACTGAGCAATCCGTAGCAACTCCTCAACCATCCACAGTGGCTCCAGGATCGGATCACTTAAATCAAGCCGACGATCCTCTATTTGTTAGCAATAATGAGAATGTAGGCGTCTCATTGGTGTCTGGAAAGTTGATTAACTCAGATAACTTCATTCCATGGAGATCTTCTATGGCTAGAGCTCTTGGCGTCAAAGCCAAACTAGGCTTTGTCCAAGGCCATTTCACCAGACCGGCCAACGATTCGTATGAACTTGCGCACTGGAAACGCTGTAATGATGTCATCCTCTCTTGGATCATCGACTCTATATCAGATGAAATAGCAGCATCACTGGTACATTCAACAAGTTGTATTAAAAAATGGACAGACTTACAACGCGGATTTGGAGGTGATAACAGTATGAGGGAATATTCAATCTCAAAGGAAATCAATCTTCTAATGCAAGGTGAAATGACTGTCCCTAGCTATTTTAGTAAATTGTTGCAGTTATGGGGAGATGAAGACTCATATGAAGATAATGATCTTTGTGAACTTGGTGAAAAATGCAAATCAGCTAAATGTATGTATGACAAAAAGCTAAAGACAAGGATTCAAATTTTTTAATGGGACTGAGTGATATACATGCTCAAGTGAAGACTCAGATACTTGCTACAAGACCTAAGCTTGGATTGAATGAAGCATATGCTCTTGTTGTGGAAGATGAAGAGCAAAAGAAAATAACTAAACCAGTTATTGTGGAAGCCTCGACACTCTACAATTCATATAGCAACAATCAATCTGATAGAGTGTATCAAAATCAAAATGAGAGGCAGCATACTAGCTCAAGAAGCTATAACAATTCAGCTGGTCCTAGTAATACAAGAGAATAGAAGGCCTATGTTTTGCACACATTGTCAAATGCAAGGACACTTAAAGGAAAATTGCTACAAGCTTAATGGCTACCCACTAGGCCATAGACTGCACAAGGATAAAATTTCTCAAAATTATAAAGGGCATAAATCGGTTGATAACAATGTTTCCTATTCTGCAGGGAACATTAACAATACTAAGAATGAGAAAATATTACCTGCAGGGATGACTTGTGGCACTGGTAACACCAACAGTCCTCCTCCCAGTCAACTTTCCCAAGTTCAGATGGGTCAGCTCACCAAAGTGCTTAGCATGTTTAATCAACGGGAGACAAGAAATAATGGTCAGTTCCATATGGCAGGTATCTCTTGCTTTGCTACAACTAAAATTTCACATAATACATGTATTTTAGATAGTGAGGCAACTGATCATGTCACACCACATATGCATCTCCTATATGATGTGAATTTATTGAGATTCCCTTATGAAGTGCTCATGCCCAATGGCAGTATAGCCACTATTACTCACACTGGCAGTTGTGACATAAATAACCAACTAACTATTCATGATGTTCTTCTAGTCCCTGCATTTCAGTTCAACCTTTATCTATTGGGAAATTGGTGACTACTGCTCACTGCATTGTGCAGTTTACTGACAACAAGTGTCATATTCAGGACCCAGTCAGACAAATTGTCCAGGGGACTGGTGACTTAATTGATGGACTATATCAGCTAGCTCACTCTCCAGTGATCAACAATTTTAGTATCTCTAGCAATAAAGATCCTCTTAATTTGTGGCACTACAGACTTGGTCACATTTCTATCAAGAACTTGTCTACAAATTTCAGCAACTATATTTCTAATGCTTCATGTAATAAGAAAGATTTCTGTTGCAACATTTGTCCGATTGCAAAGCAAACTAGATTGCAATTACACATAAGTACTACCAGTTCTTCTCAAATATTTGATCTAGTACATGGAGATATTTGGGGCCCTTTCAATACAATTGCATCTACTGGTATAAAATACTTCCTTACCTTGCTCGATGATTTTTCGAGGACAACTTGGACCTTCCTATTAACAGCCAAGCATAAGGTGACCACTGTTATCCTGCAATATTTCAGAATGGTTAATAAAGATATTTTGGACTGACAATGGTTCTGAGTGTTTCAGTCACACAGTTTCTAGTTTTTTAGCTGATGAAGGCTGCATACATCAATCGTGATGCACATACACGCCTTAACAAAATGAGGTTGTTGAAAGGAAACATCGTCATTTACTTGATGTAGCAAGAGCTCTAAAGTTTCAAGCTAGTTTACCTGATTTTTTCTGGGTGTATACTGACTGCAACTTATCTTATTAATAGATTGTCATCTGGTCTTCTTGCTAGGAAAACACCTTATGAGGTTCTTTTCAATAAACCTCCTTCTTATGAGCATCTTCGAAATTTGGCTACTTGTGCTATGCCACGACCATAGCCTCTGGAAGGAAAAAGTTTGATCCCAGGGCTGATATTTGCATTTTTGTGGGATATCCATCCACATGGTCAAAAAGGGTATAAATTATTCTCGCTCAAACATCATAATTTTTTCATAAGTAGAGATGTTGTTTTTCATGAGAATAAGTTTCCTTTTACTGAGAAAAGTGCAGAATTACTCCCACAAATACCTCTACCTCAGTGCACCACACCAGACTTATTTGAGGATCTTGTTATGTTTTCTCATCACATTTCTACTCCTACATCAGCCACTACTTATTCTGGCA
Source organism: Rhodiola kirilowii (assembly GCA_033675215.1). Taxonomy (NCBI): domain Eukaryota; kingdom Viridiplantae; phylum Streptophyta; class Magnoliopsida; order Saxifragales; family Crassulaceae; genus Rhodiola; species Rhodiola kirilowii. The sequence continues at coordinate 960,612 of JAUCNB010000027.1, forward strand.
CTGAGACATTGAGTTATCCATCTACTGATACTACTACTTCCATCATTTCCACAGTTGATCCTACTGACACAACTTAACTTGCTGAATCTGCCAGTACTCCTATTCTACGAAGATCCAAAAGACCACATAAACCATCAGTCCTCCTATGAGATTTTGAATGTGGTTCAATCACCACCAAATATCCTATCTCTAGTTTTGTCCAATATGACAATTGTTCTCCAAGCCATCAAGGTTACATCTTTCAGCTGTCCATTGATCCTGAACCTACTTCATATGCCCAAGCATCAAAGGATCTAAACTGGATCACCGCTATGGACAAAGAACTATTAGCCCAGACAATTTAATAACACTTGGACACTCACACCACTTCCCCTTGAGAAGAATAGTGTGGGATCAAAATGGATTTCAGGATTAAAAGGAAATCTGATGGAAGCATTGAACGCTACAAAGCTCACCTAGTTTCCAAAGGCTTCACACAAGAGGAAGGTCTCGACTATAACGAAACCTTTGCTCCAGTCATTAAAATGACAACTATACGCAATGTCTTAGCCTTGGCAGCCTCAAAAGACTGGCCTTTATTTCAATTAGACGTTGACAATGCCTTCCTACATGGAGATTTAGATGAGGAAGTCTATATGGACCTAACCCTTCCTACATGGTTATTTCAAGAAAGAAAAGCAACAAGGCATGGTTTGTAAACTGAATAGGAGCCTATATGGTTTGAAACAAGCATCTCGTCAATGGTTCAGCAAGTTTACTGATGCTCTTATTTCCTATGGATTTATTCAGAGTGTTAATGATCACTCTCTATTCACCCTTGACACTAATGGTGAATTCTTAATTCTACTAGTCTATGTTGATGATGTAGTTCTCACAAGCACTTCTACAATACTGTTTGAATTAGTTAAAGCCTTCATTCATTCTGAATTCAGAATTAAGGATCTTGGTCCCCTAAAATACTTCCTAGGTCATCCACCGTCATATTTATCAATCAAAGAAAACACGATTTAGACTTACTTTCAGAAACCGACCTCCTTGCTTGCAAGCCTTCCTCAACACCTATAGATATTAAACAGAAGTTAGCCCTATCAACAACTGATAAATTGGAAGATCCTTCTCAATATGGAAGATTAGTTGGCAAATTGATTTACCTCAATGTGACCGGGCCTGATATCTCCTTTGATGTTCGTACCCTTAGTCAATTTCTGGCGACTCCAACATCTGAACATCTCCAGGCCGCTCATCGAGCTCTTCGCTTCATCAAAAATGCCTCTGCCCAGGGCCTTTTCTATCCAGCAAGAGCCAACCTTTCTCTTGTAGGATTTTGCGACGTCGACTGGGCTTCCTACCCCATTTCCCGTCGCTCTACCTCAGGATATTGTATGAAACTCGGCCCCTCTCTGATTTCTTGGCGCACTTGTAGACAAGCTAATGTCTCCCGCTCCTCGACGGGATTTGAATATCGTGCTATGGAGCATGCTTGTTGTGAATTAGTATGGATTGCAGCCATCCTTCGTGACCTCCGCATTCCATTACTGTCCACATCGATTGCCCTCTATTGCGACAACATAGCTGCGAACCATATTGCCCGAAATCCAGTATTCCACGAGTGGCCAAAGCATATCGAGCTCTACTGCCACTTGGTCATCAACACTTCACCTCTGGATTTATCTCGCCGCAATATCTCAGCTCCTCGACACAACCCGCCGATGTCTTCACGAAAGCTCTGCCTGTGGACACCCTGACATCACTCTCTGACAAGCTCACGTCTCCAATTTTCTACGATTGCAATAAACCAAACTTATGGTACCTAGTTGTACTTTTTTGTTTTCTATATAAATCAAAATGGAGCCGATATGCAACAGTTTTGCTGCTGCTCTTCTCCCCAAACCTTCTTCGATCTTCCATTGATATCGACTGCATTTTCGCTCACTTTTCAGGCGAAGTTCCGATCAACTTTGTTTTGCAATTCACATGTTTTAATGTTGAATCACATTATCAACTAGGATTTTTGGATTTGGAAATTTGTTAAAGGTGTCATTTTTTGTTGTGAATTACGTGGAATTATGTATGTTTTGCGTTGTGGTTTTGGTTTGGATAGGGGCCGGGCAATGGATTTCATGCTAGTGTTTTTATAATTATAATTTCTATTTCTATTTCTATTTCTAGTTTGATTTGTGTTGTTTTGCATAAGGATTTTAGAATGGCTAGTGTGACACTTGACAGATGGATGATGGGGAAAGGGTGAAGGGAGAAAGGGGTGAGAAGAGAATATAGGAGAAGGAAGATAATTGTTATTGATTTCTTGTTTCATTCCTTACACATGTCTTACATTATATAATTCCTGGGTACTAATTTGTTGCACAGAACCGTAACTAATTGGCCAGCTCATAGTTGCCAGCTGGACCTGATTCTAGAGGCTTCTTTAGAACTTGTTCCCCTGCGTGGAAGTCCATGCTCTTCTGGTACAGCTCCCCTCTCAATGACTGTGGGCCCTTCACCATCATAAACAACTCAGCCAGCCCAAGGCCCATATTATTTATTCCCATCATTCCTCCCTTCTTCAAAATGACCTTGTCCTCAAGGTTGTCAACTTCTGGTGGTCTTGGTGATGAAAATATGCAAAATTTGTTGACGAAACACACTAGAAAGGTGGGATCAACCAAGCTGAAACAATTAATGAAGAATGCAGTTTCAAACTGAAACACCACATATTCATTTCCCATGTGAACTCTCATTACGAAAGAGAACCCGATCCCTAAGTTATTGGGTACCTTAGAGCCATCCGTTACTGCAGCAACAAGCTTCTTCGAATTTGACAAAGCTCCAATCAAATAGTATAATTGCTTCCTCATTGTAAAAGCAACAATAGCAAGCTCCCGGTGTTTAACATCATCAACATATAGGTCCACTTTAGATGCTAGCGAATCCTGTTGAAACTGCTTTGTTTGACTAATCATGTGATATATGCCCGCAACTTGAAGATCCATTTGAGGATTCCAATCACTGTTATAAAGAATATGAGTATCTCCAGAAATAAAGTAGATGTTGAACCCATCAGCTCTGGTGCTTAGAAAAGATATCCTGAAGTTGTCAGTGACATCCTTAAACTTTGTGATTTGCCTGCTAGGCATCAAGTTCTGCATCTCATCACCACTTTTGGAGAAGTAGTGAAGAAGTAGACCAGCAAGCTTGGTCTTGTTCCAATTATCCTTATGGACATCGATCTTCTTATAAGTGTCAAATAGATTAAAGGATGTCGTTCTAGGGACAAACATCATAGCTTTGAACTCAAGTTGATCCTTCGCAGAGAAGTGCTTGACAAAAATGTGATCCTCCCAATCCTTGGTTAAAATCTCGTAATATAAAGCACAGTCTTCCTTGGTAATCTCTTCTAGTATACTCAACCAAATTAATTTCTGCTTGTTGATAAGCTCTATCTCAGGGAGTACTTCCCTCCAGAAGAGAGTAATTTTGATACCCATGCCGAGTTTTGCGCCACCCATATGACATGTAACAGTGAAAAAGTCAATTAACGGCGGTGAAGATCCCAATGGTGACGAACTTGAAGCTATAAAGTCTGAAATTCTAAATTGCTGGGACTTGACAGGAAGAGATCCCTTATATATCTTAAGATCATTTTTCTTGTTGTACTTGTGAACCTTTCCCTTGTCAAACACAAAACTTCCAGCAACGCCATTGAAGTATAAAAACTTTTGAACACCCCTGTTACCTTCCCATAGTTGTAAGAAACTGAGCAAGGAGGATTCTTCTTCATAATAATGACATGTATTCATAAGCAAGACACTCGAATCATCAACCTTCATTGCTGGCACCATAATGTAGCTATTTGAATTCGTAAGCATCATAAAATAGGAAGAATAGTTCATTGAGGCATTTTGACCAACTCCTGGTGAGCATTTACTTGCATTTGCTGAGACTTCATTGAGCATCTCATGATCAATTACCACAATCTTCTGATGATGAGTAAACATAACAGAGATTTGCCGATCATTCACAAAACTTCCACTGGAGTTGTGGCATCTTCCCCATACGTGCTGCCAAGTAATTTTGAACTCCTTTTTGCAAATAACTTTCACCAGAAAATAAACCAAACTATTCATCTTAATAATCATGTACCTGACACCATACATGCTGCTATTTTTAGAGGACTCCTTCCTGACAATCTCATATTTTGTTGCCTCATTAATCACCTCACCTTTCTCAAGCATCTTCTTTTTGATTCTTTCAGCTCCATTCACCTTCAGGTTCCAGTCTAGAAGAGTTTGACAAATATGGACAGACAACGACTCACTTAGCTTTAAATGAATTGCCATCAAACCCTTCCACTTATTGGACACAATATGAATTATCCCAACAATGACATACATCACATTCTCTATAATTTCCTTCACATTAATGGAACCCCTAGAAACTTTCACCATACAAGTCCTCGAGTAAAACAATCTTGATCCAGTCTCCTCCCTGATTAGACCATTCCATGTCATGTGAGTTAAATTATTAACCACAGGGATTTTCCTCCTTATATATAATTGCTCTTCCAGCAGTTGCGGAAAAAGCGAAATAATCCACTTGTCAGCCAAAAACATATCATATGAGTCAGAGTATCTCTTCACCCATGGCATAAACTTGCAATTTTCAATCATTAGCCTGATGCCTTCATTGCGCTTAGTGATGCGAAGTTTTTTGAAAATGCCTTGTGGAACTACATAATTCCGAAACATCTCAAGCTCACTCTTGTCATCCAAATCGACCTTATGCTTAGGCACAATCCCTGAATGCACGAGATCCTTCAACTCAGCGGCCACATCCACTGTTTTTAAAAAGTTCCTCATACGTGTCATGGTATTTGCACCTTTAGTAGGATCACCATGGTATATAACTAAATTTCTAGCAACTTCAGGTGGTAGTGGAGGAGGCTTCCCATTCGGTAATGAGTAAATAAGCATCTCATAAGCATTTTGTCGAGCACATTGTATGCAGAAATTTAAACTACTGATCAGAGATGTTCCGATCCCTAATCCTTCATTCTCATCCTCTTTTTCACTCGCTTGCGACACGAATATTGAAGATGAGTCATTAGAAATAATTTCTATATGAATGATACCACTAGCAGTATGCTTAGATAACACCAAATCAGAATATGTATTTACGCCAAAATCAACCTCATCTGAATCTTCAACATCGACAATAGAGACAATCTCCATTGTATCTTCCAAAATCAAATTAGGTTCAGAAGAGGCACTTACGATTTGATGGTGTTCGGATGGAGGTGAGTCTAGCAATGGTGGATTTGCAAACAACGGTTGTTTGCTTGTGCGAGTATCAGGTGGAGGCAGGGGGTCCTCGGAGGTCAGCTGAATGCCCTACACCGCCTTGGTGAGTTTCTCCAGCGCTGCGAGTACTTGCTGCATGTCCGTCGACCATTTCCCCTCCATCGCTGCGAGGCGGTTATCTAGAGCTTCCATGCCGAAGGTAAGGGTTGCAATGGATTTGGTGAGGGTGGGCATGGTGGCAATGAAAGCACCAATTGATGGGGGAAAGTGTGAAGGGAGAAAGGGGTGAGAAGAGAATATAGGAGAAGGAAGATAATTGTTATTGATTTCTTGTTTCATTCCTTACACATGCCTTACATTATATAATTCATGGGTACTAATTTGTTGCACAGAACCGTAACTAATTGGCCAGCTCATAGTTGCCAGCTAGACCTGATTCTAGAGGCTTCTTTAGAACTTGTTCCCCTGCGTGGAAGTCCATGCTCTTCTGGTACAGCTCCCCTCTCAATGACTGTGGGCCCTTCACCATCATAAACAACTCAGCCAGCCCAAGGCCCATATTATTTATTCCCATCAATGGACGCAGCCATGCGAAGGTGTGGTTGGAGAAAAAGTGGAGCTGTTTTTGCAAGAGGTAGAAATGGTCCAAGTGAAAAGTGTGTTGCAATTCGGCTGAACAGCGCTGGGTGTTTTTGCGCTAACAAGAGTTCCAATTAATTGGGCCTTATGGCCCATTTTTTTGATAACATGACCCAACCCATTTATCAATTTGTCAACGTCCATCATCGTCCGTCAACAGTTCAATTGTCGCAAGGAAAAAGAAGATCCAATCGAAGATGCAGGTAACGTCCGCAACGATAACCTCCATTTCCGAAAGATCTAATTCATTCTTGTTAGTTGGATTATTCAGTTCTGAAAGTTGAATTTTGCGTTTTTTTTTGTTATTTCAAACCCTAATTTCGTTTGATTCCGAGGTTTTTTTTTTGAAATTGATTTTTGTTGTTGTTGTTGTCTTTCTGTGTTTAGGCAAGTGATAGGTTCAACATCAATTCCCAGCTTGAGCATCTTCAGGCGAAATATGTTGGAACTGGCCATGCCGATCTCAGCAGATTGTTCGTCTTTATCACCACTGCATTTCACCTTTATATATTTTCTTTTAAAATTTTCAAATGGTGACTCACACTCTTGTTTGGTGTAGTGAGTGGGCAGTGAATGTCCAGCGTGATAGCTATGCGTCCTATGTTGGCCACTATCCCATGCTAGCGTATTTTGCTATCGCAGAAAACGAATCAATTGGAAGAGAGAGATACAATTTTATGCAGGTATATTTACTGCTTTACTCTTCTTTTTTTTATTACTTCAGCAGCTCAGATGTATTTGTTATTACTGCATTTCACCTTTATGCAGCTCTAGTAATTACTTTTCAACCAGTCTAATGGTTTATTCTTATTTAGTTGCGCCAAATATGGAATTCACAATGTGAATTTTGATGTATTTGTTTATCAGCTACTGCTGTCATTGTACTAAATTGTGGAAGGAATGCATTCTGATATGATTTGTCAAAACCTTATATTTTGTTATTAGAAAAATAAACTGCAAAATGTACAACGAAATCACAGTATTTCACATCTACATGATACATATATGAAACTGAAGAGGGGTTGGTTGCTTTTAGTAATTGTAGAAGTTTAGTTGATAATTTTTATACTGAATCGTACAACTTTTTCCCCCACAAATTTACTTGCTATTGGACCTTCAACTTACTTCGAAGCCTTACAGAGTTTTGGCTGAAGCTCATAGTGTTGAGTTTCTGTATCACGCCTATTTTTCACATCAGTCCCACCTGTATGTAGCCTTTTCATCATGTTGGAACTGTTCTGTATGTTCTGTATTGTTTGTTCTGCAACATGCAGCATTGATTCCTTTTCGTCCTCATCTCTTAGTTTATAGCCTAAAATGCTTTTCTGTCAATTTATAGTTTCTGTTTTAGACTTCGATAGAGCTTGCTTTACTAGTGAATAGAATAGTGATGATGATCACAAAAAGTGTTTCTCTATATATATGTGTGATAAGCGTGCAACATTTTGGATTGTCGAATGAAATATATGATTACTTCTTTCATGTTTGCCCATGACGTTGGAGAAGGACCAACATAATCGCTAGCGTATTGTGAACTTTCATCATTCTGAGGTGGACTCGTTATCTTATTTTGCAGAAAATGCTTCTTCCATGTGGTCTTCCTCCTGAGCGAGAGGATGACTAACCCCGGTCAACTTACTTGGATCAAGCTGCAGCAGCCTCTCAAACAACAGCATAAAAAGCCACCATCCACAACCAAAGCTGCAGGTAGCTTCTTATCTGCGATTCAGCACCCTAGGCGGACAGTTATGCTCTCTTATCCATTTGCACACTTAAAGAACTTTGCAATGAAGTAGCGAATTGTGTAATCATGTGTTTATAAATTGACTCTTCGTTCACTAAAATTTTTCTATTTTAGTAATGAAGTAGGTCTTCATTATTGGTGATTGAATGTTGTTTTGGTCTTGTGATGGTTTTCATAGAAATAATTAATCCATAAATCTTGATTTTCTCTATAGTATGAAATTCAGATGACAAAGCAGTTTTGATTTTCTCTATGGGGGTAGAATAAGAAGAATATTTATTACAACAAATTCTATATATTTAAAATGAACTCGCACAAATGAAAGAAGAGCACACTAAGTGTGATCACACTTTAAGGTGTAAATTATGTATCATGTGTCACCTATGAAGCACGGGTACTTGGCTCAGGCCCGTCTCCAGTCTTCGACCCCGTCTCCGCTCGGATTTGTGACGGGTACGCGGTGGATACGTCTCCATTCCGTACCCATTTAACGGATACTTCGGCTTGGTTCGATACGGTTCAATCAGAATTCGGATACCTCTCGGGTACCTTTCGACGAATTTGGAAACCTCAATCGACGAAATCAAAAACCCCAATCGACAGATTTAGAAACCATAATCGAAGAAATTGGAAACCTATTCAAGAAAAGAAAGTCTCATGTCCCCGATTGAAAGATGTTTTGGCATTGAAGTGAGGGATCAGTTGGATCAAGAAATTGCAAGAATGTTTTATACTGGAGGTTTGCCATTCAATCTTGCTAGGAATCCGCATTATATGAGGTCTTACACATTTGTTGCCACTCATGCTATAGCTGGTTATAAACCTCCCAATTATAATAAGTTGAGGACAACGTTGCTTGTGCAAGAAATAAATCATGTGAAAAACCTTTTAGTTCCACTACAATCAACCAGGAAGGAGAAGCGAGTAACAGTTGTGACCGATGGGTGGAGTGATCCAGCAAGAAGACCTCTCATCAATTTTATGGCTACATCTGGAAGCGATCCCATATTTCTAAAAGTAGTGAATTGTTTCGGTGAAGTGAAAGATAAGTTCTTTATTACAGGGCTTATGAAAGAAGTCATTAATGAGGTTGGAGATAAGAATGTTGTCCAAATTATAATCGACAATGCAGCAAACTGTAAGGGGGCTAGAGACTTGATTCAGAGCGAGTTTCCTCATATTTATTGCACACCATGTGTTGTTCATACACTTAACCTTGCTTTGAAGAACATTTGTGCAGCGAAAAATGCCAATGGCAATGAGAGAACTTACGAAGAATGTAGTTGGATCACTGAAATTCATGGAGATATCGCCATTCAGATAAAGAATTTTATCATGAACCATAACATGAGATTAGCCATCTTCCAAAAAATTTCTACTCTTAAATTGTTATCCGTGGCTGACACTCGTTTTGCCTCTATTATCATGATGGATGATGACTGGTGGGATCGATTAGCTTATATTGTTGATTTCACACGGCCTATCTATGAAATGATTAGATATTGTGACACAGACAAGCCATGCCTTCACTTAGTGTATGAATTGTGGGAATCTATGATCGAGAAAGTGAAAATTGAGATATATAAGAAAGAAAGTTGTCAGGATACTGAAGGTAGCCCATTTTATGATGAGGTATATAAAATCTTAGTAGCTCGATGGACTACGAACAATACTCCACTTCATTGTTTAGCACACTCGTTGAACCCGAGGTATACTTTTTTGGTATGATACTTATCTTCTTATGGTACTGTTTGTTACTCAATTCTAATAATTTTTTTTGTTATAGGTTCTATAGTGATGAATGGCTAACTGAAGATTCAATTAGAGTTGCCTCCCATAGAGATGGTGAAATAGCTCGAGAGAGAGAGAATGAAGTGCTTTCTTCGTTTATTTGCACTTATAGATGATCACGATAAAGTGATGAATGAGTATGCACAATTCTCTATGAAGAATGGATCGTTTGAAGATTTAACGTGCATTTCAAAAATGTACTCTATGGATCCAAAGAATTGGTGGGCAAATTTTGGAGCTCAAACCCCTCTACTTCAAACATTGGCTTTTAAAATGCTTGGACAACCCGTGTCGTCATCTTGTTGTGAGCGCAATTGGAGTACATATTCTTTCATCCACTCGCTTAGAAGGAACAAATTATATCACAGTCGTGTTTTTTTAAATTAAAGCTGGTCGGTGCCAGTAGCTTTATTGATAAATGATGGTTCAAACAGCCTGAACCGTGGCTACAAAAGTTGGTCCTCAAGTGCCAGGAGGTAGTAATAATACCTAACTCCTTAAAAACACCAAATAGACTAGGTAAAGGAAAGGTAACAAAAGCAGCAACAAGCAAACAATTAAGTACGATTAGGGGCATGGTAGGGGCAGGCATGGCACGGGGTAGGGAGGCCCAATCGGTCGGCTTTGAGGGCAAGCTTGAACGCAACAGAGGAGGGAGTGATGTCAGTGGACGCAAAGAGGGAGGCAGGGTTGTTCGCTGCTCTACAAATTTTCACGAGCTTGATGCCACGAAGAGCTTCATGAGTAACAGTATGAAAAAGGTACTACCAAGATGTGGGATGTCGGCGGGGATGGCTTTGATTCTATAGAGGATGTGGGATTTTTAGAGTTTGCAAAACTCTTACTTGATGAACCAGATTTGGAGAACGAGTTGCTTGAGTGAAGAACTAACTTTGTTTCGTTTTGAATATTAAAATTGGTTATCTTTTTCATATTGTAGCACTTATGGAATTTTAATTTTTGCCGTACTCGTACCCTATAAATTTTTATTTTGCCGTACCCGTACCTGTATCCGTATCCGTTCCCGCATCTGTATCAGGGCTACATAGTGTGTCACCTAATCTCTGGTTCCTAAGTGAAAGAGATACAATGCAACAGCTTGTTCTCATCTCAGTTCACAATCAAGGTTTGAGCTTATTACCAGGTCTGAATTCACTGACGTCCCTGATTTGAAAACAGTGCTTCAATACAAATTGCTCAATATGTGCTGGACGTACCTATTAAATCAAGGATTATGGTGTCGGATTTCTAAATGTTACATAAGACGATAAAACGATACTCATTCCACTCTAAAATACTGAATTCTAGAATTAGTCCATCCCTCTCTGTTGCAAGATTGTGAGTTGCTAATGAGAATGGTTGTGACCAGAATTGTTCTTTATCCTTTTGTGATAGATAGAAGTCTTGAGGAGTTAAGCAACTCAATACTCAGCCGACCGACGGAGGTTTTGGTCTCTTGCCAGCCGATCGGCTCAAGGTTCATGTGTATTTTGTGCTTAGTTCAGGGTTGTCTTGTATTTATATATAGTGTAGGGGAGGCTTGTGTATTTTCCAGCAACTTCTCTGTTACATATAACAGACTTTGTAATAGATTTCATTCTCAATTCAATACAAGCTGATTTTTTCCTCTCATTCCTCTCCGATTTCCGATCTCCTCCGGCGTCGTCCATCTCCGTTGTCCGGCGATCCTTGCAGTTCTTCATGGTATCAGAGCCTACACATCGATCCGGTATGTCCAGATCTTCTTGATTGCATAGGATCGGTCATCCTTTTGGTCTATTCGATCAACCTGTTCTTGTGTTTTTTCTATTTTTCCGTTTGTTGCAATTATGGCGCAAACTGGTGCGGTTGCTGCTGCAAATCCTACACCTGTTGTAGTTCCGATCAATCTTGCTGATGATCCTTTTTATGTTAGTGTTCATGAAAATGTTTCTTCTCCTTTGGTTTCTCAAGTCCTCCTTGGTTCTGCCAATTTCATTCGTTGGCGCAAATCTATGGAAGTTGCTTTAGGTGTTAAGATGAAACTTGATTTTGCTCGTAGACTTGTTCCTCGACCTACTGATGCTTATCAACTGTCTAGATGGGAAAGATGCAACGATGTTATTCTATCTTGGCTTATGAGTTCTGTCTCCAAGGAAATTGGTGCCTCTCTCATTCACTCTAGAGTTTGTATACATGCTTGGTCTCATTTGAACATGAAATTTGGTGGCTCAAATGGTCCAAGTATCTATGCACTCCAAGAGGAGATTTATACCCTAAAGCAAGGACACCTAATCATAGCTAGCTACTTCAGTAAACTTGAGACTCTTTGGGCAGAAGAAGATGCTCTCACTGAGTATGTTGTGTGTGATCTTGGTGAGAATTGCAAAATGAGTAGGTTTGTCATGACCAAGATGGAAATGGATAGAATTATGAAATTCTTGATGGGTCTCAATGATGTTTACAAAGCTGTGAGAACTCAGATTCTTCATGCTGAGCCCATGCCTCCTATTGACAAAGTATACAAGACTTTGATTACTGAAGAAGTTCAAAGAGGTCTTAGTGATCACCTGTCCCAGAAATTTCTGCTATGTATGTTGGCCAGTCCAACAATTCTAAGCAGTCCTCTTTCCATAGCAACAACAATGGCAGTAACAATAGGCAAAATGCTAGAAACAATGGCTCTGAAAGTACTCCTACCAGGACTAGAAGACTGTTTTGCAATCATTGTCAGACTCCTGGACATAGCAGAGACACTTGTTACAAGTTGCATGGGTATCCTCCTGGTCACAGGTTGCATAAATCTCAAGGGATGACTCATAGCAACATAGGTAACAAGAGCTCTATTAATAATGTGATTACTGATCATACTCCTAGTGCAGGGCAAGTGAATAAAGAGACTTCTACTACTCAAGATGCTAATGAACAACAAGTTCCTTCAATGAAAATGATGCAAGACATGCAGGAGAAACTGAACCAACTGATGGGATACTTCAATACTGTCAGTGACAAATCATCAACTCACATGGCAGGTATTGCTTGTCTATCCTCAATTACTTTGAGTAAAGATTGTTGGATTATTGATAGTGATGCCACAGACCACATCACTCCTCATGTTCATCTTCTCACTCACTTGAAGGCTTTAACTGTCCCTTATGATGTCTTGATGCCTAATGGGGAAAGGGTTCTTGTCACTCACACTGGAACTCATTATTTGAATGATAAGATCAAGTTACTTGATGTCTTATTAGTTCCAAAGATCAAGTTTAATCTGATTTCAGTAGGGAAGCTTACTGCTGATTCCAACTTTACAGTCAGTTTTACTAAAAAGAAGTGTGATATACAGGACCTAGCCACAATGACTTCTCTGGGGACTGGTGAATACCTTCAAGACTTATATCAACTACAGGCAAAGACAAGCAAGTGTCTTAGTGTTCAGTCTACTGATAATCTTCTTTCTCTATGGCATATAAGGCTTGGTCATGCTCCTTACAATAAAGTCTGTGATACTTTGAGTGCATATGTTCCTAATATCACTTGTAAATCTCTGAAAAACAATTGTGATATATGTCCCTTGGCAAGACAATCAAGATTACCTTTTTCTATCAGCACTACTAATACAAAAGCCTTATTTAAACTTGTTCATGCTGACATTTGGGGACCTTACAAAGTTCCAACCATAACTGGCTCCAAGTATTTTTTGACCATTGTGGAGGATTTCTCTAGGTCCACTTGGGTTTACTTGATGACTGCATAAGGGGAAGCTGCTGATCACCTGATCAATTTCTATAAAATGGTGCAAACTCAGTTTAATTGTTGTATCAAGGCTATCAGGACTGACAATGGAGCAAAATTTCTCAGTCACAAGATCACTAGTTTTCTAGCTTCAGTTGACTGTCTGCAACAGGTCACTTGTACTTAGACACCTCAGCAGAATGGAGTAGCAGAAAGAAAGCACAAACACATTCTAGAAATTGCTAGAGCTCTCAAATTCCAGTCTCAAGTGCCTGATCATTTTTGGGGAGACTGTGTTCTCACTGCAGTGCATATCATCAATAGGCTCTCTACTCCATTGCTGAATGGAAAAACACCATTTGAGGTACTTTTCAACACTCCTCCAGCATTTGATCATATGAAGCCATTTGGATGCCTTTGTTTCATGACCAATATTGCTCCCTCTAAATCCAAGTTTGATGAAAGAGCCATACCTTGTATCTTCTTGGGATATCCTTTTGGTAAAAAGGGCTACAAAATTTTTGATCTACAGTCACATACATTTCATGTCAGTATAGATGTCATTTTTAGAGAAGATATATTTCCTTTTGCCAAAATATGTCAGAGGCTGGAAGGAGTGAGCAGTCCTGATACTGAAATCACTGTAGCCTTACCTTATGCTCACACTGAGCCTGAGGAAGGATATTTTCCTCTTGATGATACTCATGTTGGTCACATTCCTACTGATGCCACTGATGCTCCTCAACCTGTTGTCTCACCTAATGCTCCTAGAAGGACTGGTAGAGTACCAAGACCATCTATCCTTCTTAGAGATTTTGTATGTACCAATGTTACCAAGACCACTACTCCTTATCATATCAAACAGTTTGTTGACTATTCTGGATGCTCTAAGTCCTTTTAACATTATGCTCTTCAAACTGTCACTGATGATATTCCTACTTCTTATGCTCAAGCCAGCAAAAATCCTGACTGGGTCAAAGCCATGCATGTTGAGCTCAATGCTCTTGCTGCCAATGACACTTAGGAAATAGCTGATCTACCCAAGGACAAAAATGTTGTTGGTAGCAAATGGATTTATAGGATAAAGAGGAAAGCTGATGGTTCCATTGAAAGATACAAGGCTAGACTTGTGGCCAAAGGTTTCACTCAGTTGGAGGGCTTTGATTTCTATGAGACTATTGCTCCAGTAGTGAAGATGAACACAGTGAGAATTTTTCTGGTTGTTGCAGTTGCCAAGAACTGGCCACTTTTTCAACTTGATGTTGATAATGCCTTCCTTCATGGAGCCCTTGATGCAGACAATTATATGGTGTTACCTCCTGGTTTCTTTAAAAATTAAAAGGCTGCTGGTAAAGTTTGCAAACTAAAGAGAAGTCTTTATGGTCTCAAGCAGGCTCCAAGGCAATGGTTCTCTAACTCAGTGATGCTCTTCTTCATTATGGCTTCATCCCAAGCCTCAATGATTACTCATTGTTTACTCTAAACAGAGATGGCCAATACTTGGCATTGTTGGTCTATGTTGATGATATCATCATCACAGGTACATCTACACCTATGATTCAGCATGTCAAAGAGTTCATTCATGCAACTTTCAAAATAAAAGACCTTGGTGAGCTCAAGTATTTCCTTGGCATTGAAGTGGCAAGATCTCAGTCAGGCCTAATTTTAAACCAAGGGAAATATGCTCTGGACCTCATTAAAGAGGCTGGTCTTCTTGGCTGCAAGCCATCTACCATCCCTATTGATACCAAGTAAAAATTAGCTCTGTCCAAAGCTACTCCTCTGGCAGATCCAATTGGCTATAGAGGACTAGTTGGCCAGCTCATTTACTTGGCTGATATTAGACCTGACTTAGCCTATGCAGTCCACATTTTGAGTCAATTTATGAATGTGCCTACTGAAGATCATTTACAAGCTACTCACAAGGTTCTTCATTATCTCAAAGGAAGTCCTGCTCAAGGCTTATTTTACTCAGCTCGATCCAGTCTTCAAGTGGCTGCTTATTTTGATGTTGACTGGGGCTCATGTCCTCTCACTCGAAGGTCCATCACTGGCAACTGTGTCACCTTGGGGTCATGCCTGGTATCATGGAAGACCAAGAAACAGTAGGTCATCTCTCGTTCCTCAGCAGAAGCTAAATACAGATCAATGGGACACACATGTTGTGAACTTATTTAGGTCACTCGCCTTCTCAAGGATCTCACCATTGATGCTGCTCTTCCTATTCCCTTGCACTGTGACAACAAATCTGCTATGCACATTGCCAAAACTCTGTATTCCACGAAAGAACAAAGCATGTGGAACTAGATTGTCATGTCGTTCGGCAGCATGTCAGCTCTTGTTTGGTTACTCCTCAGTTCGTTGCCTTTGCTGCCCAGCCAGCTGATATGTTCAATAAAGCTTTGTCCGCTGATTATCTTGCTCGTCACACCTCCAAGCTCTGCGTTCTCAACTTTCTTCACACGCTGAGCTTGGGGGGGGGGGGGGGCACACCTCCAAGCTCTGCGTTCTCAACTTTCTTCACACGCTGAGCTTGGGGGGGGGGGGGGGGGGGCGTTGAGGAGTTAAGCAATACTCAGGGTTCATGTGTATTTTGTGCTTAGTTCAGGGTTGTGTTGTATTTATTTATAGTGTAGGGGAGGCTTGTGTATTTTCCAGTAACTTGTCTGTTACATATAACAGACTTTGTAACAGATTTGATTCTCAATTCAATACAAGCTGATTTTTCTCTCTCCTTCCTCTCTGATTTCCGATCTCCTCCGGCGTCGTCCATCTCCGTACTCCAACGATCCTTGCAGTTCTTTAAGAAGGACCATGAGCTGCATCATTTGGGAACCTGGGATGCGGGATCCCTCTTTGTTTCTGTGATTTTTATTGAGGTCAATTATTATTATTTTAAAAAATTTATTTGTAAAGGCAATGATTGGATAATTCATTGTCAGCCATAGATGCAACAAGGGGTTGGAACCACCAAGCTCTTGGACATTTCATCAATCAGTTGACCTCTAAATTACTACCCCTTCACCATTATTAATCACAATCGAAACAGTGAACCAAATTTGCTCCAGACTAAACCATTCCAGTTCAATCTAAACCAAATCTTTGAATTTCAAATACCCATCTACAGATTTCTTCTCATGCGAAAAATAGTCGAGCTGATCCCGAGGACAAGCTCCAATCACTCCGCCGCCCTCCCTACCACGATCTCGAATTCAAACCCACATCAACAACCAGATACTTTATTTTTGTTTTGTTTTTAATCAACCAAAATATGAAATTTATACACCTTCATGTCTTAAGTAGAAAGATCTGGCAGTTTTGATGGATAACAATATCTGCAAAGCTCAGCTCAGCAGAGTTTTGTCGGTGCTAATTCCCAAAGATGAAGTTTCTAGACTCATAGCATTACCATGACTCTTCGAGCCTCCTAGGACGCCATACAAGATCATTATCTAAGTCCTAAAGTGGATACTAGCCAGGTCCTAAAGCCCTCAACACATTGGATACTAGCCAAATTGCCGCATGTTGTTGTTTTCTCTATTAGCATCTTAGATTGCATTAGCTAAGAAATGTTAATGGCATCTAAAAATGGTCGCACATTGGGGCATTTGGCTTCCAACAATGGCATTCAAGTGGACCTTGCTAAGGTGAAGACGAGAAAGGGATCAGGATTTTTATAGGCCATGTGATATTCCATAGGCGCTTCATCAAGGATTTTTCCAATATAGAAAAGCCTCTCACCGGCCTCTTGTGTCAAAACCTACGTTTTACTTTGATGAATCCTAAATCAATGTGTTTCATACACTAAAATTCGCTTTGATTTATGCTCTTATAGTGTAGCCTATTAGTTGGGAGCTGTCAATTGAACTAATATGTGATGCTAGTGATATCCTAATAGGAGCAGTCCTCGGGTGCATCAATAAAAATTGACATGTGATCTACTACGTCAGAAAAGAGATGTTGGCTATTGTTTACACCTTTGAAAAGTTCAATTAGTATTTTATGTGTTCGAAGGCCATAGTGTACCCTCATCACACTGCAATTTAATATTTTTATCCAAAAACTCGAAGCCTAGGCTGATTAGATTAGTGCCTCTCTTGCAAAAGTTTGACATCAGAATTTCTCTTGCAAAAGTTTGACATCAGAATTAGGATAAAAAAAGGTGCAAGAAAACTAATGGTTGACCATCTTTCCCCCATTGAGTTAAGAGAGGCCAAATGAGAAGAAGACAAACTCCATATCACTGACTCACTGATAGGAGAGCAACTACTGAGTGTCGAAGCAGAGGTCGTACCATGGTATGCTGATTGTGTAAACTATTTGGCATGATCATTGTTCCTTCAGACTTGCTTGTCGCTCAACCAGCAGAGGAAGTTCTTTTGAGACACAAAAAGGTACTTCTAGGACGACCCTTTTCTTTATCGCTTATGTGTTGATGGTATTTACAAAACTTGTGTAGATGAGGGTCAGATTAGATGAATCTTGGAGCATTGCCACTTGTCCCAATATGGAGGACATGGAGCCTGACAGGCCGTCATCGTGACCTCTCAAATTTACAATTTATAAGTCCACTACTATTGGCTCACTATGAGTTAGTAAAGCGGCAAGTAGGGGTCGAACCCAAGAGAGTTAGTTTGGTTACTTGTTGTTTAGAAAACAGTAAGAAAGGTAAACAATTGGGGTTTTGTAAATGGTTTCAAACTAGTGCAAAAGTAAATGACAAAAGAGTTGATTCAATGAGAGTAAATATTCAGCCTAGGGTCTCACTTGTGGCACATTTATTATAGACATCGAATGAAATATTCTACATTTCCAAGTGTGGTGTTCCGGCAAAGGAAACACCCTAGTATCCCGGCAAAGTTGATACCCCACATCCTTAACCCGTCAAGGTGTTATGTGGTGTCCCGGCAAAGGTGACACCCTCCCGGCAAAGGTGATACTCCACAACTAAGCTTGACAAAGGTTTTGGGCTTCTAGTACTTTCCTAGATCAAATAACCCGCCAAGGTGTTATGTGGTGTCCCGGCAAAGGTGGTACTCCACAACTAAGCTTGGCACGGTGTTATTCAATCTAGATGTTACTAGCTACCATTGCTGCAAGGCATCCGGCAAATGATAACTATAAGGATCATTTGTTCAAATAAGCTTTGTGGCAAAACATCCACTTAGTCTCGCAATCTGATCCATGGGAATAAGCACAAGGACTAGTGAAATGTAAAATAACATTAAGTGCGAATGTCTCAAAATGTGTTCACAAATGTGAAACCCTAAACTGAATAGGGGGTTTAGCTACTCATATCCATGGGAAGGATACAATAGCAATACATGAAAGTAAGGAATGCTATCTAATGCCGAGAAGAGTAGAGAGAGAAGCTCAAGTGATCCGTTCCCAAGAGAGATTTGGTGTGAATTTTCGTGACGCTCTTTCCCAAGACAAAGTGGTCTTACTTATAGGAAATGGATTAGGGTGTCTCTTGTCTTAGGCACCAAGTTTGGTCTGGCAATAGCCAAAATCCCGCCGACTTAGACTGGCCTGAGCAAAACAACCTGGAAGCAGCCAAAGTTCCGTCATTTTGGCTTGGAATGAGCCGAAATGGGTTGGCATGGGCCAAAGTGTGGGTCTGCTCGGGCGTTTTGTCTGGGAAGTGAGATTGTCCAAGAAATTGGGCATTTCGAACAACTTGGTCTAGCTGGATTTGCCAGATTCGCCCGTCTGGTCGAGCGACTTGGTTTGGTGCCAGTGCGCGCGGGGCCTTTGCTAGGAATTGGGCCAACTGCCAATCTGCTTGGGCGTTCTCCTTGGTTTAGTGACATCTTCCGACTTATCTGCTATTTTGATCAACTTGCTCGAGTCGGAATTGTCAGATCAGCTTGTTTGCCCGAGCGACTTGATTTGGACCTGGACAGCTCGGCTGGTGCGCTGGGACGCTGGGGCGCGGCTTGGGCGAGAGATGCCTTGTGATGTTTTTTTTGCATAAGATGCCATCTTTTAAGCCCGATTCCTCCTAGACCTTCCAAAGTACCTGAAATGCAATATAGCACTTAACAAGTAAATGTTCATATGACAAAGTGTGAAATATGGTGCGATTTGTTGACTCGATGAGTCGTATGAATACGGCTCATCAAACCACCCCACACTTAAACTTGTTCGTCCCGAACAAGGTCTAGGTCATAAGAGGAAAATAACTGAAATACCACAAGTCCTTCGGCATCCTAGATATTGCTACATGAACATGAGTCGCTAATCTAGACTTCGCCTTTCTATGCATAACTCCACCGTTACTCGAAGTATCATGCTCATACATGGAAATAACTTGATACGTGTTACCTTTGAGTCGAGATGCAAACCAATTCGGATGAGTGGGAGATAGTCCTCTTTAGACCCATGATCTACACTCTTGGTTCCGAATTCTTGCTATATGGTTATACTTCATTGCTTTTTCTTGCACGTGATATATTCGAGCTTCAAGGTGCTTGAGTTCTTCTTCTTGCTTTGGTTGGACTGCTTTTGTAGTGAGTTTGGCCTTTGGCCTTTGATATGACATTGGTGTACTTCACTTTTGTTTCGTGTGGAACTTTCACAATCGGCTGATTCTTCTTTTTTTTCTTTGAGCTTTGCTCCTTTGCTGTGAATTGCTTGTCCATTTTTCTTCACTTTTGAGAGGTCCAATCATCGCCCGCGAGCATATGGAAATACCTCCCCACTCTTTCTCTTCCTTGTCATTTTCACGCGAGTCAAGATGAGGGTCGCTCACCTATTTTCCCGGCTACTTCAGACTAGAGATAGGACGGTCTGTTTTCCCATCCCGCCTTTTACATAAACGCTGCAGTGGCAGAGTCAACTCTGAGCCAATAAGCCTCGAAGTGCTAGCCTCCACTAAATCCATATAACCATATAGTTCGAAGTCCAGTCCTTTGAGTGCTTCGTCAAGCCTTTCTAGGACGTTTCTATCAACTCCACATCCCTATTTATCTCAACTCATAAGGACACGTAGAGGGTTAAGTTCACCTGAAGTCACACAATTCAGATTTCACAAGAGAAATGCATGTAATCGGCTCTATCTATTTCACAACATCAAAGTTCAATACCGCAAATCTAGGACATAGAAAGCAATTCGAACTTTCAAAAATTTAAAATTTTCAAGGGAAACGTGCTGACTCTATGCATGTGTAAGAAATAAACGTGCTGACACAACAATTGACTCTCCCACCCTACACTTTTGAACAAAGCCGTGTCCTCACGGTACGACTTATGTTCAAAGCACACAATGCATGCAAAAATGCAAAGTAGGAAATAAAGCGAAGAAAAGAAAGAACAATACTCCCCTCATGTTGTCGTTTTGGCAGGGGCTCGAGAGAATTTGGCCGGACTGCCTCCCGACGAGCGACTTTGTTTAACGTCGTTGGCTCGACGGTACCTCATTCATGTTTCTGTGGGAGGCTCGGCTAGGTCAAACTCTTGAGCAGGTGCTTCGATCTCGCCTTGGTAGTGTTTCACCCGTTGCCCATTAACCTTGAATCGATTCCCATCCTTTGGGTTTTCTCGCTCTAGCGCCCCATGGTTGAATACTTGTGCCACCCTGTATGGACCCGTCCATCTTGAGCGCAATTTGCCGGGCATCAGCCTCAACCGTGATGAGAACAGGAGCACTTTCTGGCCAACCTCAAATTTGCACCGGAGGATGAACTTATCATGGTAAAGCTTGGTCCGTGTCTTGTAGTCTGATTGGCCCTCATAGGCCTCGAGGCGCAGCTCCTCAAGCTCACACAGTTGCATCTTTCTATCAAGTTCGGCTGCCTTCAAGTACGGGTTGCACTGCTTGAGTGCCCAATAAGCCTTGTGTTCCAACTCCACCGGGAGGTGGCATGCCTTCCCGTATACCAATCGAAAGGGAGAGGTCCCTATCGGCGTCTTGTAGGCCGTCCTATAGGCCCACAGTGCCTCATCCAACCTTTGGCTCCAATCATTTCTTGTTGGCTTCACCATCTTTTCTAGAATCCCCTTTATCTCGCGGTTGGAGATCTTCGCTTGTCCATTCGTCTGGGGATGATAAGCCGTGGAAGTCCGATGGTGGACGTGATAATATCTCAAAGTGGCAGCCATCATCCTATTGCAAAAATGCATCCCTTGATCGCTTATGATGGCCTTAGGCACCCCATACCTACAAAAGATGTTAGTGCGCAAAAAATCCACAACAGTCTTAGCATCATCGCACCTAGTGGCCATAGCCTCTACCCACTTTGACACATAGTCCACAACAATAAGGATATATGCATAACCGCATGAAATAGGAAAAGGACCCATGAAATCAATACCCCATATGTCAAAGACATCATTAACAAGAATATGCACTTGGGGCATCTCATTCCTAGCAGATATGTTGCCCATCCTTTGGCACTTATCACATCTTTTACAATGCTCATATGCATCTCTAAACACATGCGGCCAAAAGAAACCACTATCTAGAATCTTCCTAGCAGTTCTTCTTGGACCAAAATGGCCACCACATGCATGTTCATGACAAAAACTAAGCACTGAAGCATTCTCATCATCGGGGATACACCTTCTAAGTATTTGGTCAACACCTATTTTCCACAAATAAGGATCATCCCACACATAGAATCTAGAATCATGCTTAAGTTTCATGCATTGTGCTTTCGAGTAAGAGGGGGGAAATTTACCTCCGACCAAGTAGTTCACCACGGGGGCATACCATGGTACCTTACCTGTGAGGGCATATAAGTGATCATCCGGTAAGGTCTCGGTGATCTGCCCGGCCTCCTCTTCTCTAACCAACCGGCTTAGGTGATCGGCCACTGTGTTTTCAATTCCCTTCTTATCCTTGATCTCCACATCAAACTCTTGTAACAACAAGATCCACCTAATGAGTCGTGGCTTAGCCTCCTTCTTGGTCATCAAATATCTAATGGCTGCATGATCCGAGAAGACGACCACCTTAGTGCCGAGCAAGTATGATCTGAACTTCTCCAAGGCAAACACCACGTCTAAGAGCTCCTTCTCGGTGGTGGAGTAGTTCCTTTGAGCTGCATCCAAGGTCCTTGAGGCATAGTAGATCACGACGGGTCTCTTGTCCACCCTTTGGCCGAGAACGGCTCCTACAGCATATTCACTCGCATCGCACATGATCTCAAATGGTTGGCCCCAATCTGGCGCTCGGATGATGGGTGCGCTGATTAGGGACTATTTTAGGTCATCAAAAGCCTCCCTACATGCATCTGTAAACTTAAAAGGAACATCTTTTTGCAAAAGATTAGATAAAGGCAGCACCTTTCTTGAAAAGTCCTTAATGAATCTACGATAAAAACTAGCATGCCCAAGGAATGACTTGATATCATGAACTGTAGAGGGGTAAGGAAGAGTAACAATCAAGTCTATCTTAACCTTATCAACCTCTATCCCCTCATGTGATACAATATGCCCTAAAACCACACCATAAGTAACCATGAAATGAAACTTTTCATAGTTGAGTACTTAGTTCATAGAAACACACCGTGCTAAAACCGTACTCAAATTATCTAAGCATGCATCAAAAGTGTCACCATAAACAGTAAAATCATCCATAAACACCTCAATGAAAGTACCAATCATATCTGAAAATATACTAGTGACCACCCTTTGAAAGGTACCCGGTGCATTGCATAACCCAAATGACATTCTACGAAAAGCAAACGTACCGAATGGGCATGTGAAGGTGGTCTTTTCTTGGTCCTCGGGTGCTATGGGGATCTGATTGTAGCCCGAGAATCCATCAAGAAAGCAAAAGTAGGGTTTGCCAGCCAATCGGTCTAGCATTTGGTCGATGAATGGAAAAGGAAAGTGATCCTTACATGTGACGGCATTTAGCTTCCTATAGTTAATGCACATGCTCCATCCATTCTTGACTCTGGTCGTAACCATCTCGCCCTCGGCATTCTCCTCGACCGTGATCCCAGTCTTCTTTGGGACCACATGGACCGGGGTTACCCATTGACTGTCCGAGTTAGGGTATATCACATCCGCATCTAGCAACTTTTGAATCTCCTTCTGGACAACCTTTATCATGATCGGGTTCAATCTCCTTTGAGGTTCCCTTGAAGGCTTCGCTCCATCCTCAAGCAAAATATGGTGCATGCACACCACCGGGCTTATTCCCCTTATGTCTGATAGGGTCCATCCAATGGCCAGCTTGTGGCGACTCAACACCTCGAGTAAACGACGCTCCTGATCTGCCCCTAGGCCATTCTTAATGATGACTGGCAGTGTGTCATTCTCCCCTAGGAACGCATATTTCAAGTGCCCAGGTAGAGGCTTCAGTTCCACCTTAGGTGCCTGCACGATAGAAGGCAAACACACGTTAGATTTGAAGAGCCGAACCTCATTGACCTCATACCTCGGTGTTAGTGGCCATGCCACCTCCAACTGGGACAGTGCGTCCTGAATGCCCTCGGCCAACTCATATGACTCCTCATGCGAATACATGGCTCTCTCGAGTGCGAGCTCAAGCGGATCTGCTCCCCGTTCTGGCTGCACCTCTTGGACTAGGTCGTCCAATGTATCAAGGGCATGTACTGCCTCGAACTCCAAGGGATGCTTCATGGCCCGGAAGATGTCAAAACATAACACTTCCCCTTCCACCTCCATGGAGAGAGTCCCACTATCGCAATCAATCTTCATCTTGGACGTCTTGAGGAATGGCCGACCTAGAAGGATGGGTGCATGGTCTGTTGGGCCGATGTTCTCCATTTTGAGCACATAAAAATCGGCCGGGAATACTAGCTCTCCGACTTGCACAAGAACATCCTCAATCTTGCCCTCGGGCTGCTTGCACAAATGGTCTGTCAATTGGATGGTGAGTCCTGCAGGTTCAAGAGGACCAATGCGAAGACAAGAGTATATAGAGTAGGGCAAGACATTAATAGAGGCACCAAGGTCAAGCATGCAATTTTCAATTCTAATGGTACCGATTGTGCAAGGAATAGTATAGGTGCCTGGGTCACCACATTTTGGAGGTACCTTGCGCTGAATAACAGCAGAGACATTCTTACTCATCAGCTCTTGGTCAATCTGAGTGCCCCTCCTTCGGTTAGTGCAAAGTTCCTTCAAGAACTTTGCATATCTCGGAATTTGCTTAATGGCTTCTAGGAGTGGAATGTTGATCTCAACTTTGCTAAACAGCTCCCAAACGTCTTTACCTATCACATATTTCTTGGGAGTTCGGGCTTGCATAGGGAACGGAAGGGGAACGCCAACATTGGAATTCTCGGCCCCGGGTAACGGGCCTGGCTAGGACGTCCCGAGCGCCTCAGGCCCGGTTTGCATTTCTTTGGGCACCAGCGGGCTCTCGTCTTCCTCTTGCTCCGTGGGTTCCACTGCAAGCTTCTTAGCACTCCTAAGTGTCACAGTACTCACATTTCCCCTCAGATTCTGGACGGTTTGTGAAGGTAGCCGGCTCGATTCATTCTTGAGCTCGGAAACTATGGTTGCAAGCTAAGACATTTGTTTAGACAGTTCTGCTATTGCTCCATCAGTTTTTGCTTGGTTTTGATGCACAGTAGCGGCCAATTGCTGGGTGCTAGCGGCCAGCTCCTTCACTATGTCCTCTAGTGACTTACTCGGACCTGGTTGGCTCGGACCCGCCTGGTTGTGACTTGGTCCCCTCTGTGGGTATTGGCCTGGTCCATACTTCTGGTACTGCCGGTAGGGCGGTTGGTAGAACTGCTGAGTCGTTTGGGGTGCGGCCTGCTGAGTTTGATGAGCCATGTCCCTCGGGGGATGGCCATCATTCCGCCAGTTTTGCCCAGCCGCTTGCCCATACTGTCGGCTTGGTCCAACCCGGTTGTTCTCGTACCCTTGGTACCCACCCACTGCATTGACCTCTACTTGGTCCTCTTCCAACAAGGTCGGACAAGCATCTATTTTGTGGTCCGTAGCACCACAAAACTCACAAGGCTTAACTTGCACCGGTTGCCTCCTCATGAGTTGCATCATCATTTCTTTCATTTGCTTCATCTCCTCGGCCATTGAGTTCACTGGGGCATCGGCCTTTGCCACATGCTTTGTTCGGGTGAACTCCTCTAACCGAGTGGTCTCCTCTCTAAACCGTGCATTTTCAGCCACATTTGTGATCAGTTGCCTTATGCTACTCAATGGTAGGCTCATCATTGTTCCTCCAGCCGAGGCATCCAAAAGCATTTTATCCAAGGGCTTCAATCCATCTAGCAAGTACTCTAAGATGAGTTTCTCGGGCAGTCCAAGATTGCAACAACTTTGCTCCAATCGGTTGAACTTCTCTAGGTAGTCGTACATCGACTCATTCGGCCCTTGTCTAATGTCTTGTAGCTGCCTCCTCACTTGCATTGCTCTGCCCGCGGGATAATACTTATCCAAGAATTTCTTTTGCATCTGAGACCATGTTTGAATGCTACCTGAGGGCAAGGAAAGAAACCAATCATTAGTCGCATCAATAAGGGAGAAGTAGAAAGCCTTCAGTTTGAAGTCATCCACTTCTACTCCATATGGCTTGAGGTTTTGGCAAATGCCATGAAAGCGCTGAAGGTGAGTGGTTGCTGATTCTCCTTGGGAGCCCGATAACTTGGGCAAATGGTGCACTACGGCTGTGTTGATGGCTATGTCCTCTAATTCCGGCCCCTCATAGATACACCACGGCTGGTTCCTGAAGTTCGGGGCCGAGAGCTAGCCCATGGTGGGCTCTCGGAAGATGCCCTCATCATGGTACTCTCCCATGAATGGTGGCTGTCTCGGCGGTTGTTGCTGTGGAGGAGGCGGCTACCCTTGTGGTTTCCTTGGGCCAGCATCATTTCGTGCCACTGGTGGCTCTTGGTTCACCCTTTCGGCCTCCCTAGCCGCTCGGTTCCGGTTTCGAAAGAGCACCTCCGGGATATCATAGAACTGAGGCGGTTCCTCATTGTTTTGCATTTCCGGGTTAATCTCATCGTTGTTGACTTCCTCAATAGCAAAATTGCTCCCTGCATGAGACATAATGATGCAAAGTAACTAGGGAAAGCCCTAATTCGATTATCTCAAAAAGTGGAAAATATCCACAAAAAAACAAAAAAAAATTCAAAATAAAATAGTAAACGAGCTCCGATGGCCAAAAAACACCCTATGTCATGACGCTAGCGGTGATTTGTTTAAGTCTCGCCGTTTCGCTTAAAATAAGATATTATGGGCCCAAATCGGACACTGGTAGCTCGAATCCTGCGGTTTCACTTTTTGGCACAAAATTGGGTTTTCGTGCACTAAAGCGAACAGCAATAACAAAAATACTAAAAAAACAACAAAAAATGGAAAACTGAGGAAATAAGAACAACTTCACCGATGCAACTAACTCCCCGGCAACAGCGCCAAAATTTGACATGTCGTCGTCGTGGCCTCTCAAATTTACAATTTATAAGTCCACTACTATTGGCTCACTATGAGTTAGTAAAGCGGCAAGTAGAGGTCGAACCCAAGAGAGTTAGTTTGGTTACTCGTTGTTCAGAAAACAATAAGAAAGGTAAACAGTTGGGGTTTTGTAAATGGTTTCAAACTAGTGCAAAAGTAAATGACAAAAGAGTTGATTCAATGAGAGTAAATATTCAGCCTAGGGTCTCACTTGTGGCACATTTATCATAGACATCGAATGATATATTCTACATTTCCAAGTGTGGTGTTCCGGCAAAGGCAACACCCTAGTATCCCGGCAAAGGTGATACTCCACACCCTTAACCCGTCAAGGTGTTATGTGGTGTCCCGGCAAAGGTGATACTCCACAACTAAGCTTGACAAAGGTTTTGGGCTTCTAGTCCTTTCCTAGATCAAATAACCCTCCAAGGTGTTATGTGGTGTCCCGGCAAAGGTGACACCCTTGTACCCCGGCAAAGGTGGTACTCCACAACTAACCTTGGCACGGTGTTATTCAATCTAGATGTTACTATCTACCATTGTTGCAAGGCATCCGGCAAATGAAAACTATAAGGATCATTTGCTCAACTAAGCTTTGTGGCAAAACATCCACTTAGTCTCGCAATCTGATCCGTGGGAATAAGCACAAGGACTAGCGAAATGTAAAATAACATTAAGTGCGAATGTCTCAAAATGTGTTCACAAATGTGAAACCCTAAATCGAATAGGGGGTTTAGCTACTCATATCCATGGGAAGGATACAATAGCAATACATGAAAGTAAGGAATGATATCTAATGCCGAGAAGAGTAGAGAGAGAAGCTCCAAGTGATCCGTTCCCAAGAGAGATTTGGTGTGAATTTTCGTGATGCTCTTTCCCAAGACAAAGTGGTCTTACTTATAGGAAATGGATTAGGGTTTCTCTTGTCTTGGGCACCAAGTTTGGTCTGGCAATAGCCAAAATCCCGCCGACTTAGACTGGCCTGAGCAAAATGGCCTGGAAGCAGCCAAAGTTCCGTCGTTTTGGCTTGGAATGAGCCGAAATGTCTTGGCATGGGCTAAAGTGCAGGTCTGTTCGGGCGTTTTGTCTGGGAAGTGAGATTGTCCAAGCAATTGGGCATTTCAAACAACTTGGTTGAGCCGGATTTGCCAGATTCGCCCGTCTGGTCGAGCGACTTAGTTTGGTGCCAGTGCGCGCGGGGCCTTTGCTTGGAATTGGGCCAACTGCAAATATGCTCGGGCATTCTCCTTGGTTTAGTGACATCTTCCGACTTATCTGCTATTTTGATCAACTTGCTCAAGTTGGAATTGTCAGATCAGCTCGTTTGCCCGAGCGACTTGATTTGGACCTGGACAGCTCGGCTGGTGCGCTAGGACGCTGGGGCGCGGCTTGGGCGAGAGATGCCTTGTGATGTTTTTTTTGGCATAAGATGCCATCTTTTAAGCCCGATTCTTCCTAGACCTTCCAAAGTACCTGAAATGCAATATAGCACTTAACAAGTAAATGTTCATATGACAAAGTGTCAAATATGGTGGGATTTGTTGACTCGATGAGTCGTATGAATACGGCTCATCAGAGCCGATCTAAAAACAGCTGCAAAGATATTATATGCGGGATATTTCTGACCTTCTTTATTTAAAAATGCACATGAGATTGTTAAAGCTTGTGACTAGTACCAAAAAACTTCAAATATTTCAAAGCAACAGGAGTTGCCTTAGCAAAGTATCCTAGTAGTGGAATTGTTTGATGTATGGGGCATAGTTTCTATGGCGCCATTTCCACCATCCTATGAAACTAGTACATTTTGGTCGCAATGGTCTATGTTTATAAGTGGGTAGAAGTAGTGGCAGTCCTTATATGTGACGTCAAGGTGGTTCCGAAGATGTTTTAAAAAGTGATATTCCCCAGATTTGGCTTTCCTAGAATGATTATCAGTGATGGTGGCTCTCATTTCATAGAGCAGAATTTCGAGGCTCTCTTGAAAAAGTTATGGTGTCTACCACAAGAGCGGCACGCCGTACCATCCTCAGACTAGTGGTAGGTTGACATCTCTAACAGAGAGATCAAGGTTATACTGATTAATACAGTTTCCAGCTCCAGAAAGAGTTGGGCATCTAAGCTAGAAGACGCACTCTAGGCTTATAGAAATGCCTTCAAAACTCCTATAGGATGTGCCCTTTAAGACTCAATTATGGAAAGTGGTTTCACTTGCCAGTTGAACTCGAGCGAGCATAAGGGGATGTGGGCAGTCAAGACACTAAACTTTGACATGAAATTGGCTGACAAACATAGGCTACTCCAGCTACATGAGGTCAATGCGATTTGGCTCGATTCCTATGACAAAGAAATGCCACAACACGAGGATAGTGCGCCGGGAGTTCGATGAAGGTGAATGAGTCATGCTCTATAAATATCATGTAAGATTATATCAAGGTAAGCTGTGGACTAAATGACGCGGCCCCTACACCCCAGCTAGAGCATATCCTGACGGGCATGTAGAGATTATCTTGGAGGGTGGAAAATCAATGTGGTGGTAAATAATCAGCGCCTCAAGCACTACTATGTTCTCAAGCATCTCACACCACCGGAGGGCAATGCCGAGAACCATCTTCTTGGGAAGGAAACTCAGCAAGGGATTTTTAAAAAAGAGTTTTTAGATGTACACAAGACTTTATCCTACCAAGACGTTAAACTAGGCCTATTCGGGGAGTAATCTGTGTTGTAAATTGTTAGTTAGGTGGTATTTCTTTTTGCATATGTGATCCGTGTGATCACCCATTTTTCTAAGTATGGAGTCCCTCAATCAAGGTATTGGACCTGACATGCAAATACAACCAAAATCTGACTTTTCTTTGCAATTGATACATCACCCCGTGAGCTTGACATTCTGGTTCGTCACGGGCATCACAGAAGGTGATGAAGTCTTAGATGAGCTGCTCTGACCAGGATCCCGTGACACGCCTATTTGGTCACGAGTGTCACGGGGGACATCCACAACCTGAGGGATTCAGGGGCTTGTTATGGTCGTGCCATTCTTGCTTGTCATGGGCGTCATGGGGTGGCCCCAAATCATGAAAAGGTGTCGAGCCGTAATTCGGTCTTCCCAAATTCAACCCTAAAGTACTTGCAACTATTCACAGCCGCCGACCGCATACTCTTCCATCAAGCTGATGTCTCCGTCCGACCAACCCAAGCAACCTCCACGACTTCCGCTCCACACCGCTTTGTCTTCACCCTCTATCTACCGCTCCACCAGCTTTCTCCCGCCACCAATTACCCCAAATTTGAAAACCTAACCATGGTTCCTTGTCGTAAAACTAAAGCAGCCACCAATTTTGCCAAGCGACACGACCATCTCCTCCTTGCCGTCACATCAATTATAAAGGAGTGCCAACCATCCCAGATTTGGAAATGTTTGATGTTTTTAATGACATTGGTTGGTATAAAGCTATCAAGCCTCTTTAGTTCCATGCCATGAAACATGAAGGACATTTGGTTTATTGAATGAAGTTCGTGCATAATTTATTGCCATTGGGTTGTATATATTATTTTTGCCTCAGGCTATTTAATATCCTAGGGCCACAGGGACGGAACTATGTTAAGCTTGGGGTGACACTTGTCACCCCCAAATTTTTCCAATTTTTTGTATGACATAAATAATTTATAGTTTATATAAGAAATTAATTTAATATTTAAGATTAGTAATTTAGTCTGAGCAAAATGTATTTTGTTGTTGTATAAATATCTGTTATTCAAAATCATTCAGTTCTCAATTTACTATCGAATGCTTATTTTTAAGAAGGAATAAAGTGAATAATGCACTAGGCAACAAGATGGAAGATAATTTCTTATCAGAATTATTGGTTGCCAATATTGACGAAGAAATAGTTGAAACTTTAGCACTGATCCAACAAAAATTGGGTTTCATATATGAAACAAGACGTCCTTTATTTTAATGCTATGTTTTTGTTCGCCACCCCCTATTTCAATTCCTGGGTCCGTCCCTGTAGGGCCACCTATATGTTCTTGGCTTCCATTAAATCCCTCAGAGTGGAAGGGCATACCACTCATTAGACATTTATGCTCAATGGGACATCTTAGACTCTTGATAACGCTATGGTTTGCAGCCTATTGCGATTCCCATGGAAGGACGGGACATCAGATATTCTCAGGAGGATCATCATGATTTTAGGAGGTACCTCTCTACTATTGACTCCTATTTTCTTTTCGGCCACCCTGCAACGTGCAACATGTATTAAGTTTCCACTGTGAAAGTTGTACACCGTGTAGTTTCTATGAGCATCCCTATTGACTTCTTCAAAGTCTTCAACGCGTGCTTTAATGAATATGTAATAAACTATTTTTGTTATTCTCTAAATGGTATCAACTAAAGGAAGGTCAATAGTATGTCAAAAAATTTATAACCGGTAAAGTACCGGGTTGAACCCAAGGGAGCAAGGAGATTATGCGCAAAGAGATATAAGGTTTTCTACCTTGCTATTCCTATTAAATTGGTTTTTGAGTCAAATTGTAATTAAATTCTATTTGACAAGCAACTAGAGATAAAAAAATTGATTAAAGGAGTTTCAAGGATTATTCCCTCCCTAGCAACACATGAAGATCAAACACAAGTCATTCATGAAATTAATTGATGATTTGCTCCTTAACTTAGCTTGTGATTTATGAAAATCAACTTTCCTTGATATTTCCATATGTCTTAGGCTATTAAAACTGGAGTCTCACTCATTCATGACTATTGACTAACTCCATTTCATCAGTTTGATCCATAACAATGGAATAGGTAATTAGGTCTAGTTAAGCATTCATGTCCTCACTTTCATGATAAACTAAGATATTGATCATTTTCTTCGTTTTAAACGTATTCCTTAGCTCTTTCAAGTCATAGGTTCAAATTTTAGTTCAATTTGTTACTTAGGCATTTTATCAAACACCTAATAACATGACAAATTCATAGCACAAGAGAAAATGAAATCAGCAATCATCAACTTGAATAACAATGTATTTACAATGATATAGAGTGCCCAAGAGGGCGCTAAACCCTCAAAACACAAATGAGTACTCACTACACATTGTGATTTGTGATCAATGAAATACACATTTGATCCATGAAAATTAAGAGTATGAATTGAATAATTGAATGAAGAAGGATGATCAAACTTCTGAGTCTCCCTTTTGATCTTTAGTCTCCACTTCTAGCTTTTCTTGTGTAGATCGACCTTGACCTTTTTTGACACTTTTTCTCTATTGAATCCAGTATATCCAAGTCAAAACCCTAATTTGCTATTTATAGGCTTGGTTCAACAAGGCTACCCGACCGGGTACCGTATTAGTTTCTGACATACTGCGCCGGGTACGGTACACATTGGCGCACGAGACCTTGATGGCTTTCGGTGTACCTTGGAAGATAATGCTCGTACTCGGGTGAGTAGTGGTTGCCAAGAAGAGCATGTCATGACAAGGGATGGCGTACCCGGGCGAGTAAGGTGGGTACCCGACCGAGTACTTAAAACATGGATGATATTCGGTTAAGGGTGTCATACTTGGGTGAGTAACCCAAGTACCCGGGCGGGTATTCATCGCTAAGAGGATGACCATGGACTAGCAGGATGTACTCATGCGAGTACCCGGGCAGGTACTCATCACAGAGAGCAGGACCATGGACAATCAGATCGTACTCGAGCTGGGACTAGGCCAATCTATTTTTTTATCCCGAACCTTCAACTTTTCGTCAAATCTTGGTCTTTGAGGTGTAGACTTCGATGGAGTGTCATTTTGTATGTTAAATGTGCAAGCAATGGTTAAATGCCATCAAAATAAAAAAAGAATCAAAGTCTTTATAAAATGCGTCGATAATAAGACGATAGCTCGACTTATCAAACACTCCACACTTAAGCTTTGTTCATCCCGAACAAAGCATAAGCACATGTCAAAAGAAGGCTAATGGCGAAAAGCAAGTGGCGCTATTTTGTGTCGCCCATTTGCTTTAGGTGTTCATTTCAAGTCATCGATCATTATTCCTAACTAAATTAACAAGAAAACTAAAACTAGATAAGCAAACTACTCGAGCTTCTTTTCGTAAGCGTTACGAGTACATTTAGCGTATGCACTAATCCTTTAAACCCCTAGGCTACCCTAGTGGACGAGTTATAATATCGTGAGAGTTTTCGGAGAAAGGAACACTAAAAAATCCCAAATGTGTCTATACCATGAGAACGAATGCAAGAGTGTTCCACTAAGGCAAAGATTTCTCAAATCAAATTCCTCATCCCAAACTAGTACTACAATCATCATTCCATCAAAAGAGCCTATAAACTATTCAAAATCCTATGAAGTTTACCATTCAAGATTAACAATACTAGGGCAATCAGTTGTCTAAACTAGGCATCTATTCATTTTCAAGGAAATACGAATGAAACGAAGCTAATAGTGTGCACAAGAAAATGGTTAATCGCACTAGCCAGTAGTCCATGAGCTTACGATAAGGAACTCATACCCAAGTGTTAGGCGCTATAACCATAATCCGTAAGGGAATAGGAGTTCGACACTAAGAGATCTAAGAAAACAAGCATAGATCAAATGAAAACTTTTGTTCAAGCACAAGGACCGTTCAAAAATTTACCCAAAAAGCAAACAATATAATTGATGATGCCGCACATAAGTATAGTAATAGAAGAACACAGCATTTTTGTTTTGTAATACATTTATTCGAGGGGGAAATTTTCTTCCTAACTCCTCACATATGTAAATTTTAAGAGGAGAACTTCTCTTTTCAAGAGAGATTTTAGCCGGGGCTCTTTTCCTACCCTCTTTTGACCATAAACTTTTTGTTGGGACTTATTTTTCTCGCCCTCTTTTGACTCCACACTTAAAATTTTACAATATGTTCAAAATGAATATGGAATGTGCGGGAAATAATCACAAGCAAGGCACTAATTAGGAAAACCTAAGTCACCTAGAAGCGTTCAAAAGGCCTAAGTTTTTCATGAACATTTTTTTAGTTGCTTACTAAAACTAGGCCCAATGTACACGAGGAAAATACTTAGATGACTAGATAGACAAAAGATAGCAATGATATTGATTCAAAAGAATGCACATTCAATAGAACTAATTCAGTTCTAGATTCTAGATCAAGTAGAAATGAAGAGTAGGCTAGATGTGATTTATAAGCAATTTAGAATTGATTATCACAAACCTTTAATGGTGAAACACTCTCATGTTAGGGACAGAATGCAAGAGTGCAAGTGTCCATCTAGAAATGGTGTGCAAGGCATGAAAGCATGTGAACTATGCGCCTATCCACTCCCCACTTAAGTTCTAACTTAGTCCTTAAGCGCAAAGAATGTTAAAATGAGACGTAAGGCACATATGCATTCCCCTCGTTTAAAGAATGTATTCCATGACCTTTTGGCAATGTAAAATGTACCTTGTTTGCATTTGAACACAAAGAGAGGTTAATTTGTGCAAGTGATGAATATATAAGCATGATGATCAATAGAATCACAAGTTACAAAATAGCTTCATTGTCATACAATTTGAAAGTTCAAACAAGGACATGTGTGTCTAGGAAATAGCATCATCGTCTCTTATAGGAGGTCGTATCTCGTCATCCTCCTAAACTCAAGTGGTGGCGCCCTCATCGGCCTCCTAAATGGTATGTGCAACCTCCTCCAGAGCATCAACAATAGGTGCGATCGTCTCCTAAACTAAACTAGATGGAATGGCAGGTGAGGGAGGAGGGGCGTGAAGAATAGAATACCTCGGGAAGACCGGAGTGCACCATTATCCGAAATGCTTAAGGCTCGAAAAATGGCTAAAAGTGTTTTCTTCACCCACTGTGAATCCTGGTGATCGAACTCCTCTAAAGTGGCCCGATGTCCAAGGAGATGCTATCACACCAAGTCCCATGAGAAACCCCCTCTAGAGGGCAGGTGATGGGACATATTTATACGACTCATCGAGTACACTAAACCCACCAAATAAGACATTTGGTCATACGAACATGTGCTTGTTAATGTCATTTTGTGTATACAGGCAATTTTGGAGTCTAAAGAGGAAACACACTTAAAAAGGGAGATTTGTGCCAAAAAAGCATGCCAAGTCATTTCGGGCCAGCCAAGGCCCGAGGAAATTCGACCATGGCCCAAGGATCCCAACCGGGGACCGAGAAAACTAGCCGAGCCGCGTCCGAGAAATGTCGGACCCCGTCCGAGAAGATGCCCTGAGAGGAATAGTAATGGCTCGGTCCCTGGCCCGAGAACGAGTACCGAGAAACACCGGTCCGCACC
The DNA here is from genome assembly GCA_033675215.1 of Rhodiola kirilowii. Lineage (NCBI taxonomy): Eukaryota > Viridiplantae > Streptophyta > Magnoliopsida > Saxifragales > Crassulaceae > Rhodiola > Rhodiola kirilowii. Next base: position 995,507 of record JAUCNB010000027.1, read on the forward strand.
CAGGCATTGCCCAGGTCCCCGTCCGAGAAGTACCGGCCGCGTCCGAGACGCCTGTTCGAGGACCCGGGTCCTTCCGAGCCAAATCTACACATTCTAGGGCCAATCATAATTCCGTCCGGGCCCTTGCAAATCTAGCTCGGGTATTCATCTTAAAATCACTTCAACATGCTAGAACCATGGCCCAAAGGTCAAGAACGTAATGCCAAGAACTCGAGCCCGCTGAGGCCAATCTAGGGCAATATCGGCCGTTTTGGGATTTCGACCATGCTCCGGGTAGAATCTGGCTTAGCACCCTTCTTGAGATCGTCTTAGAATGACTTTGTCGTTCAGAATCCACTGTCCAAAAGCCAAGGACCGCCGGCCAAAATTCCGGCCAGATTCTGGCCAACTCCGGCTAACCTTCGATCAAGCTCTGATCAAGCTCCGGCCAGGCACAACCATGAACCAACCAAGTTCCGGCCAAGAAACCAACCAAGAACCAAATTCTTAAACTATTCCGGTTGGCTTCTACTATTCATTTTGGTTGGCATTTGGAGTTCGGTTGCATTGGGATCCAACTAGAGGCGGCTTTGGGGAGTGCCACCTGTGGCCGTCGGCTTTGGAGAGGCCATGTGCAAGTGGCCAAGTTGGTTGGAAGGTAAGTGCAAGGCATGTGGATGGATTTTGGCTAAACCAATCAAAATGAAGTGCTTTTGGGATATTTCCATGCCATAAACTTAGCCCCCAAGTCTTCCTTTGCCTATAAATAGAAAGGCATGCCCGTAGAATCATGTAGACTACATTAGGGAGCTGAGAGCTTATCTCTCTTCTCCAAAACAACCTATGCTACACATATGCTTTCAATGCAAACACACTTTGTTCTTCACTTGTTCTTGAGCTCCTAAGCTCTTTACTTTCCTTGTACTCGATTTGGAGCTCCTCTCCCTTTATTTTCCTTGAACAAAGGCCACAACTACTTGTATTCCTTGACATGAATACAAGTAGCTAAAGCTTTCCTTTACTTTCTTGTCCAAACCGAAGCTCTCTTTACTTTTATGTCTTGTTCTTGTTTTCGAGCTCCTCTCCTTTACTTTTCTTGATTTCCTTTACTTTTGTAAGTATGGTGCTTGTATTCCTTGACATGAATACAAGTAGCTAAGCATATTCGGTCAAAGGGTGTTCATACTTGTGTATGCATCTTGAGACTAGAACTTAATGCTATTTTGTGTCAACTAGTTCGGTGACATTATTCAATTGAACAACAAGGCTAAGTGGATGCTCGAAAGAGGAAAGCTTAGCCGAGTAGTTCAATCTTGATTAGACAACAAGGCTAAGTGGATGCTCGAAAGAGGAAAGCTTAGCCGAGTAGTTTAATCTTCCTTAAGTCGCTTGGTTGATCGTAACTGAGAGATCAAGTGGCTGCACTTAGAACTAGAAGTCTATGTCTTGATTTTGGAGTAGATTGTGGTGTAAGTGCTAGAAATGGCCTTACTTTAGGGTTTAAGTCTTGAAAAGGAATAAACCCACAGTTATGAACACAAAGTAAGATCATTTGACATCTATGATGGTTGTCTCACAAGTAGAGACCCTAGACTGAATATCTTTCGTCCTTACTTATCAGCACTTACTTTCCTGTCATTTACTTTTAGCACTTTACTTTCACGCACTTTACATTCAGTATTTTAAATTTCAGCACTTTACTTTTCAGCACTTTACTTTCACGCACATTACTTTCAGTATTTACTTTACGCACTTACTTTCTCGCATTTACTTTCAGCACTTTAAATTCAGTCATTTACTTTTCAGTCATTTACTTTCAGTCTAAACCACTCAAACCCAACCTGTATTTACTTTCATTTTCTTTCTTTTCAAAGAATAACTATTCCACACTGACTCTCTTGGGTTCGACCCCTACTTGCCGCTTTACTAATCCAATAGTAAGGCCACAGTAGTGGAACTTATAAATGTAAATTTTGCAGCGCACAACGACGTGCTGTCAAATTTTGGCGCCGTTGCCGGGGACGTCGTTGTAGTTCAATCTATAATTCCACTACTTTAGTGGCATAGTGGTAAGTATAGCACAACGTCGTTGTAGTTCAATCTATAGCACAACGATGTGTTCTTGGCGCCGTTGTAGTATAGTGGTAAGTATTCCCGCGTGTCACGCGGGTGACCCGGGTTCGATCCCCGGCAACGACGCCAATTTGACAAGGTGTCGTTAGGACCTTGTCAAATTGGCGCCGTTGCGGGGGAGTTGTGAAATCGGAATAGTTGTTCTTTTTGTTTTTCTTTTGTTTGTTTTGTTGTGCAGTTCACTATGTCTTCCTACTACGGAAGCGAGCCTTGGAATGATGAGGATTTTTTCCCACTGTCCTTTCAATTTGAAGTCCGCGAGAAGATCATCAACCTTGAGCAATCCCGGGACTAAACATTGGATGAGTACTTATGGTACTTCGATTCCATTGTGATGAGCTGCCCGCACCATGGATTCATGAACTTTGATCTTCTTCAAAGGTTTCTCGGTGGGATGATGCCACATGAGTGGAATAGGCTCAATAATGCTGCGGCAAGAGGGTCGGTGATGAACTTAACCATGAATGATCTTTGGAACTTAATAGATGATTTAGCCGAGAGGTCAAGACCAAAACAAGATCAGACCGAGCCGCTAGAGGATGATATGGAAGAGTTGGCAGCTAGCATCCAACAGTTGGCCAACATGATGGACCAAAACCGGGCCGAAACCAAGGAAGCCTTGGCCGAACTATCAAAGCAACTGTCCGACTTGTTCCAAGCCTTTTCCGAGCTGAAGAAAGAGCGGGAAGACATCAGTGCATGGGTCGGCAAGGAGAAGCTTACAAAAGAGCCCACGGAGCCGGCAGAGGATGAGGACCCGCGGATGACCGAAGAAGAACTGGCCAAGACAGGCCCGGTCCTCACTGTCAGAGCACCCGAGACAGGCCCGGTCCTCACTGTCGGAGCACCCGAGGAAGTCCCAGACCTCACTGCCGAACTATCTGAGGCTGGCCCGGTACACATTTCCAATCTTTCCGAGGAAGTCCCGGTCCTAACTGACCAGTTGCCCGAGACATACCCGGACCTAACTGCCGAGTTGCCCAAATCAGACCCGGACCTCAGTATGATTGCCCCCGGAGACCATATAAATGACGAGGATGAGGACCCATGGTTGCCTGAAGAAGAGCTCCACTCAGATTACCCCTGGGAGTTAGAAGAAAAACTGCCCAATTTAGTCCCGGTCCTCATCACCAATCTGCCCAAAGAAATCACGCCAGTCTAGCACCTCATTGCCGAACCAGCCGAGTCTAACACAATCCTCACTACCGAGCCAACTGAAGTCCCGGTCCTCATTGGCGAGCTGGCCGAGACAGCCCTGGTCCTCATGGCCGAGAAACCACAACTTAACCCTTTATGTTTTATGCATATCATAGCCACCGATGATCATGTAGTCAATAATAATGCGGTGCAAGGGGAGTTGGAGGCAAATCAAGGGCAAGAAAAGCCAATGATGGAGCGCTCATCCACCACGACTCAACAAAGCGGCTCGGAAAACTCACTTGTTCCAAGACAACCCATCTCCGCTGCCACAAAGAAGAAGCTTGGCAGGGGCGCATGCTTGATGTCGCTTACACTTGATGGCACAATGCTGAACTTCCAAACTTGCAAAGGTGCCAACCATTTGAACATGAAGAAGCGACAAAGACATGGCCCAAAAGAATGGAAGCCGGGATGGAGTAGCAAGGGACCACGGCTCAATGGACCAGCAGATATGGCCAAGGAGCCCTCATCTTCTCAGCTGTATGTGGAAAAGAACCCGCCGGACCAATGGAGACTGGAACCGAGCACATCACTCCATGCGTTCTTTGGGCGGAGAAAAAGAGCAACCGAGAAGAAGTTCAACCTCAAGCACCCATGGGATCCCAACTTATGATCCATGAGTGAGGTACCGTCGAGCCAACGACGTTAAACAAAGGCACTTGCCGGGAGGTAACCCGGCATATTTTTCATTTGTTACAGTTTTTATGTTTATGTCGTTTCTTTTCATACTCACCCCTTTGTTGTTTTTTGTGTTTTGAACTAAGTCGTTCCGAGAGGAACGGTTTCGTTCAAAAGTGTGGGGGTGAGTCTTTGCACATATTAGTCTGCATGTTTTCTTTTCCTTAAAATTTTTATCTTTTTGAAACTTTTTGAAAATACAAACTTTCATGATGTGAAAATAGATAGATCCGATTCATGCATTTCCTTGTGAAAACTAAAGTATGTAAGAACATGCAAATTTAACTTTCAACTTGTCCTTGTGTGCTGAGATAAATGTAGGATGTGGAGTTGAAAGAAATGCCCTAGAGAGGCTTGACAAGCACTCAAGGGATCGGACCCTTACTATACGGTTATGTGAAGATTGTGGAGGCTAGCACTTTGGGCTTCTGATGGTTTTGAGTGGACTCCGCCGTGCAGCGTCTATGCAAGAGGCGGGACGGGAATCAAACCGTCCTATCTCTAGTCCGAGTAGCCGGGAAAAGAGGTGAGCGACCCTCATCTTGACCCGCGCGAAAAAGGCAAGGATGAGAAAGAGCGGGGAGGTATTTTCATATGCTCTCGGACGATGATTGGACCTCCCAAAAGAAAAAAAAAATGGACATGCAATTCTCATCAAAGAAGCAAAGCTCAAAGAAAGAAAAATCAGCCAAAATGGTGAAACCAAACCGAAGCAAAAAAGTGAAGTACTCAAAGAGTCATATCAAAGGCCAAAGACCAAAATCACTACAAAAAGCTGTCCTTCCAAAGAAATTCAAAGAGGTCAACCCAATTTGCTCAAATCAATCACGTGCTAGAGGAAGCAAGTAGTATAACCATATAGTAAGATCGGATCCGAGAGTGCAGTTCAAAGGCCTAAAAAGGACTATCTCCCAATCATCCAAATTTATTTGCATCTCGGCTCAAAGGTAATAAGTATCTAGTTACTTTCATGTTTGAGCATAATTTCGTTTGGAAGCAAGTAAGTTTTGCATGCAAAGATGAAATCTAGTTTTGCATCTCACATTCATATCTAAGACTTAGGGTGTTTAATTTTCCTCTTTTGACTAGACTTGTTCGGGACGAACAAGAATAAGTGTGGGGGTATTTGATGGGACGTATTTATACGACTCATCGAGTACACTAAACCCACCAAATAAGACATTTGGTCATACGAACATGTGCTTGTTAGTGTCATTTTGTGTATACAGGCAATTTTGGAGTGTAAAGAGGAAACACACTTAAAAAGGGAGATTTGTGCCAAAAAAGCATGCCAAGTCATTTCGGGCCAGCCAAGGCCCGAGGAAATTCGATCATGGCCTGAGGATCCCAACCGGGGACCGAGAAAAGCTCACCGGGGACCGAGAAAACTAGCCGGGCCGCGTCCGAGAAATGTCGGACCCCGTCCGAGAAGATGCCCCGAGAGGAACAGTAACGGTCCGGTCCCTGGCCCGAGAACGAGTACCGAGAAACACCAGTCCGCGCCCAGGCATCGCCCAGGTCCCCGTCCGAGAAGTACCGGCCGCGTCCGAGATGCCTGTCCGAGGACCCGGGTCCTTCCGAGCCAAATCTACACATTCTAGGGCCAATCATAATTCCGGTCGGGCCCTTGCAAATCTAGCTCGGGCATTCATCTTAAAATCACTTCAACATGCTAGAACCATTGCTCAAAGGTCAAGAACGCAATGCCAAGAACTCGAGCCCGCTCAAGGCCAATCTAGGGCAATATCGGCCATTTTGGGATTTCGACCTTGCTCCCGGCAGAATCTGGCTTAGCACCCTTCTTGAGATCGTCTTAGAATGACTTTGTCGTTCAGAATCCACTGTCCAAAAGCCAAGGACCACAGGCCAAAATTCCGGCCAGATTCCGGCCAACTCCGATCAAGCTTCGGCCAAGCACAACCATGAACCAACCAAGTTCTGGCCAAGAAACCAACCAAGAACCAAATTCTCAAACTATTTCGGTTGGCTTCTACTATTCATTTCAGTTGGCATTTGGAGTTCGGTTGCATTGGGATCCAACTAGAGGCGGCTTTGGGGAGTGCCACCTGTGGTCGGCGGCTTTGGAGAGGCCATGTGCAAGTGGCCAAGTCGGTTGGAAGGCAAGTGCAAGGCATGTGGATGGCTTTTGGCTAAACCAATCAAAATGAAGTGCTTTTGGGATATTTCCATGCCATAAACTTAGCCCCCAAGTCTTCCTTGGCCTATAAATAGAAGGGCATGCCCTTAGAATCATGTAGACTACATTAGGGAGTTGAGAGCTTATCTCTCTTCTCCAAAACAACCTATGCTACACATATGCTTTCAATGCAAACACACTTTGTTCTTCACTTGTTCTTGAGCTCCTAAGCTCTTTACTTTCCTTGTACTCGATTTGGAGCTCCTCTCCCTTTATTTTCCTTGCACAAAGGCCACGGCTACTTGTATTCCTTGATATGAATACAAGTAGCTAAAGCTTTATTTTACTTTCTTGTCAAAACCGAAGCTCTCTTTACTTTTATGTCTTGTTCTTGTTTTGGAGCTCCTCTCCTTTACTTTTCTTGATTTCCTTTACTTTTGTAAGTATGGTGCTTGTATTCCTTGACATGAATACAAGTAGCTAAGCATATTCGGTCAAAGGGTGTTCATACTTGTGTATGCATCTTGAGACTAGAACTTAATGCTATTTTGTGTCAACTAGTTCGGTGCCATTATTCGATTGAACAACAAGGCTAAGTGGATGCTCGAAAGAGGAAAGCTTAGCCGAGTAGTTCAATCTTTATTAGACAACAAGGCTAAGTGGATGCTCAAAAGAGGAAAGCTTAGCCGAGTAGTTTAATCTTCCTTAAGTCGCTTGGTTGATCGTAACTGAGAGATCAAGTGGCTGCACTTAGAACTAGAAGTCTATGTCTTGATTTTGGAGTAGATTGTGGTGTAAGTGCTAGAAATGGCCTTACTTTAGGGTTTAAGTCTTGAAAAGGAATAAACCCACACTTATGAACACAAAGTAAGATCATTTGACATCTATGATGGTTGTCTCACAAGTAGAGACCCTAGACTGAATATCTTTCGTCCTTACTTATCAGCACTTACTTTCCTGTCATTTACTTTCAGCACTTTACTTTCATGCACTTTACATTCAGTACTTTACATTTCAGCACTTTACTTTTCAGCACTTTACTTTCACGCACTTTACTTTCAGTATTTACTTTACGCACTTACTTTCTCGCATTTACTTTCAGCACTTTAAATTCAGTCATTTACTTTTCAGTCTTTTACTTTCAGTCTAAACCACTCAAACCCAACCTGTATTTACTTTCATTTTCTTTCTTTTCAAAGAACAACTATTCCACACTGACTCTCTTGGGTTCGACCCCTACTTGCCGCTTTACTAATCCAATAGTAAGGCCACAGTAGTGGAACTTATAAATGTAAATTTTGCAGCGCACAACGACGTGCTGTCAGCAGGGCAGGATCGTCAGAGGCATGTGTCTCTGAAGGGGCATGAATCTCCAGAGGAGCATGCTCGGTGGCAGTGGGAGGGGATGGAATAGGAGACGACGGTGGAGATGGGGTGAAATTAGCGCCATAGTAGAGTCACCGTCGAAGCTTGAATGCTATAAACAGACCTAGGGATTTCGAATCACTAAGCACTAAGGAGAAATTATGCACTCATATACACGACGAGGGTAGGAGGCGGTCATCGGCGTTAAGTTCATTATTCCGATGAACACTAATGCGCTGAGAGTCAGTCCGTTCTGAGTGCTGTTCAGATTGACATGGAACGTACTCACACTGCATGCACTGGAGCATTGTTGCTGCTACGGTTTCGGGAGAGAGCGTTCGTCTTCGAGAGAGGGCATTGATCTTCGGGAGAAGATCAGGTGAAGACAGAGAGGGATCTCTGGTCTAGGGAGAGCTTAGTTCACTAGGAGTGTTAGAGAGTTAGGCTGAGTAAGAGAGAGTCTGTAATTGTAAGTCTGTATGTACTCTAAACTCAATATAGTTAATTGCTTTTCACCCCAGAGTAGGTTGGTTGTCAAACTGGGTATCAAGTTGCGTGTCACTTTTTACGTTATGCACTTAGTGATATTAAGCTCTGCATAAATTATTTAACTAGTTGTTTCACAATCTGCTAGTATAACATCTCAACACGTGCAATAGAATCTCAAAATATGTACTTGTTCGTCCCGAATAATGCTATTCGAGAGAGAAACACAAAATCCAAGTAATAAGTTCTAAATAGGAAAGTGAGAATGTGGAACTAGATTTATCCTATCCATGCAATACTTACTTGTTACCAAACTAAACCGTGTAAATACTTAGAAGAAACTTGATACTTGTACCTTCGAGCCGAGATGCAAATTAATTCGGATGATTCGGGAGATAGCCCTTTTCAGGCTCCTAGACTGCATTCTCGGGACCGATTCGCACTATATGGTTAACTTGTAGCTTTCTCTAGCACATGACTTGGTTCGAGTTTCAATGAGTTGAGCACTTTGACTTCCTTTGATGAGGGACAGCTTTTGAAGTGATTTGGTCTTTGGCCTTCGTTTTGGAATTTAGTTTCTTCACTTTTGTTTCGGTTAAAACCTTCACAGAATTTGGCCTTTGGCTTTTGATTTGCTTCTTCGAGCTTTGCTTCTTTGTAATTTGCTTGTCCATTTTCTCAACCTTTTGGGAGGTCCAATATGGAAATACCTCCCCGCTCTTTCTCATCCTCGCCGTTTCGCGCGGGTCAAGATGAGGGTCGCTCATCTATTTTCTCGGGTACTAGGACTAGAGTTAGGACGGTTTGATTCCCGTCCCGCCTCTTGCATAAACGCTGCACGGCGGAGATGACTCTAATTTCCAATGAAACCCGAAGTGCAGCCTCCACTGACTTCGTAAACCATATAGTGAAATTCGATCCTTTGAGTGCTTGCCAAGCCTCTCTAGGGCATTTTATATCAACTCCACATCCCCTGTATATCTCAGCACAAAGGGACAATTAAGAAGTTACATCCTAAGTTTTTATACAGTTGAGATTTCACAAGGTAAATGCTTGAATTTAGATCTATCTTTTTCACATTCTCAAGTTCATATTTTCAAAAAGATAATATTAAGGGAAAAGGAAAAGGAAAGCATGTTAAACTAATTATGTGCAAAGGTAGTTCTCACCCCACACTTTTGAACGAAGGTGTGCCTCTCGGCATGACTTAGTTCAAAAGCCGATTGCAAGCAAATATTTACAAGAGAAGGAAATGACATTAAGGAAAAGGGAAGAACTGAACTCCCTTTACGGTGTCGTTGCATGTCGAGGACATGCGAGCAAATGACATGGCTCGAAGCGGAATAATCGAGGGAGTTCGGCTAGGGCCTTGAACTCTCGGCGCTCCCCAAAGCTGATTCCTATACAAGTAGTCATTCCTTCTATACACAAAATGGGTGAGAGCGACTGACAAGGTAAAAACTAAATGACAGAAATTAAATGACTGAAAAGAAAAAATGCCGGGTTACCTCCCGACCAGTGCCTTTGTTTAACGTCGTTGGCTCGACGATTGGGGATCACAAGTTTGGATCCCATGGGCGGTTCAGGTCGTATTTCTGCGCAGCGCCTACCTTTATTCTTGCCATGACTTTCCCCGAGTTCTTGTGGGATGATGAGCTCGGGTCAGGACTCCATTGTTCCGGTGGTTTTTCCTTCCAACACCTCTGAGAAGGCGAGGGACCCTTAACCACAATCGTTGGTCTTTTGAGTCGGGCTCTTTTGTGTTTAGGGCTGCCTTGTCTAGTTGTGGTGAGAAAATGCTCCATCAAGGAGTCGTTCTGCTCAGGCCCTTCCTCCATCCTTCTTTCATGCACTCCACTGATCACATAGTTTTTTGCGATTTGCATATTGATCAAAGGGAAAAGTTGCGAGGTTTCCATTATAAGGGCCGGTTCCATATTGGTCAGCCCGTCTGTGAGGACCTGGTCTTGGTTGGTTTCTCTAGCTACTTCGGTGATGAGGGCAGGGTATGTTTCGGGCAGCTCGCTTGTGGTGACCTGAACTTCCTTTTCTACCGGCTCAGTAGTGGGCTCCCATGAGGGTTCTTCTTCGTCCCTCACGAAATTGGTTTCCGGGTCTAGGTCTTCTGATGGTTCGGGGGTGATCTCCCATGAAGGTTCCTCCTCTGTGTTTCCTGTTTCTGATTCGTCCCTCATGGCCTCAGCAATGTCTTCCCTACTCCTCTCTAGATTAGCTTCTACCATCTGTGCTCTATGATCAGCTTGGTGCCTTGGCCTTCGTTTTGTAGCTTCGGCTAAGTCATCTATGAGATTCCACATTTCAGTCATGGTCAAATGCATGGCCGATCCTCCCACTGCATCAATAATCCTCTATTGCTCAACTGCCCTCATTCCACAAAGAAATTTTTGAAGAAGGAACACTTCCGTGAATCCATGGTGCGGGCAGCGCGAAACAACTGTATCAAAGTATGTATAATACTCATCCAGTGTCTCGTCCCGAGCTTGTTGAAGGCATATGATCTTCTCGAGGGTGTCATGTCGTAAGGATGGCGGGGAGAATTCTTTTAGGAATTGGGCACGAAGATCCACATAATAGTCTGCACAACTAGCAGTTGATGAGTAATACCAAATTACAGCGAAGTCAGTTAGAGAAAGTTTAAAACATTCCAGTTTAAACCCTTCTATCGTTTCATTTTCAGGTTTCATGTGTCTGCAAATGGCGTTAAAATGTTGGCAGTGTATTACAGGGTCCTCTCCGATGGTACCTCCAAACTGGGGGAGATACTGAATCATCCATGTATACATAGTGGAAAATCTAATGAAACAAAAATGAAAAGAAAAGAACAACTAATCTGATAACTTATTCCCTGGCAACGGCGCCAATTTTTGACGGAGCACAGTCGTCGTGTGCAACACAAAAGTCAATTTATAAGTCCGCTACTCGTGACTTACTATTGGATTAGCAAGCGGTAAGTAGGGGTCGAACCCAAGGGAATTAGTGGATAGTTGTTCTTTAAGGGATTTGTACAGAAATGTAAGTGTGATTGGGGTTGGTTGTGGTTTTAGTACTGAAAGTAATACTGAAAAGTAAAGAAAGTAAATACAGGACTGAAAGTAAATACTGAAAAGTAAATTGCTGGAACAGTCGAGTTCAATATCAACCAAGCAACATACTTTTGGCACTGGCCGCACGCTATATTTCAAGCGCAATGCGTGCCAAAGTTATGTTGGATTGATGTTGAACAAGTCTGTAGTAAGCGTACGGAAATGTAAAGACTGAAAATAAAGTGCATAAAGTAAAGTGCGTAAAAGTAAAGACTGAAAGTAAATTGCGTAAAGTAAAGTGCAGAAATGTAAAGTGCTGAAAATAAAGTGCGTAAAAGTAAAGTTAGTTGCGGAAAGTAAAGTACTGAAAGTAAATGTTAGGTACTGAAAGTTAAGTTAGTTGCGGAATGTAAAGGTACTGAAAGTAAATGGTACTGAAAGTAAGCAGTTGATAATAGGACTGAAAGTAAAGTGACGAGTGGTGTTTTAATTAATGGAAGGATTCGGTTTTAGGGGCCTTGTATCATAGTTCGTTCATCATCGACCTCTAATGATCGTTCTAAGTGTTCAAAGATGTCTCAAGGCCATTTCTAGAACTCGACTTGCCACACCGTCCAGTCCTTTTCAAGACATAGAACACTTGTTCTAGATAGGCTAATTCCTCCTTTCGAAGTATCTTAGCTTATGTGCATCCACTTGATCAATCATTTCCGATCAACCAAGTGGTGTTTTAAAGAGGTTGAACTCCATGGAAAAGCTTTGCTCTTTCGAGCCTCCACTTAACCATGTATGCTCACGAACCCCATGGAAGAGCTTTGCTCTTTCGAGCCTCCACTCAACCATGTATGTTCTAACCTAATATATGGCACATAGAACAAATTTGAACATAATAGAAGCGTTAAGAAAAGGGTCTAAAACGTTTGCATGATACAAGCAAACCCCTTCAACCGAATGAAGGGTTTAGCTACAAATATCCATAGAAGTGGATACCATAGCTAGTGCTAGAAAAGTAAATGGTTTTGAAAGCAAAGACAATAAAAGTAAAGGTTTTGGAAAGTAAAATTCAAGAACAACAAGAATACTCAAGAACAAACAAGAGTAAACTCAAGAACACTCAAGAATACTCAAGAACCAACAAGAGTATTCAATATCAAGAGAGAAGGTAGAGCTTTTGATATCAAAATACAAGTGTTTACAAGGATTTGTGAGTGAAGGATTTTAGAGAGCTTCTCTATATAAGTAACAAAGGATGACATGAGGTGAGTTTTCAAGGGCCAAGCCCTTCTATTTATAGGCCAAAGAGGCGGTGGAGGAGAGGATATTTGTCCTCCCAACCGCCTCTAGTCCTCCCACAACTCCGGTTGGCCTTGGTTGCTCCTTGGTTGCTCTTCGGTTGGAGTTTGGATGAGCCAAAGGGTGGCACATGGAGTGCACATGGGCGGCTGAGCTTGAGATGTGCCAAAGGGCGACTACATGAGCTTGGTTGAGCTTTGGGCAAGTCTCTTGAACTTGGTTGAGGTTTGGTTTCAAACCAAAAGATTATCCGATGTGAATAGTATGCCCTAACCGGGAAATAAGTAGTTTGGTTGGACTTCGCCGGATTTTTGACTGGAGTTGGGCTAGAATGACCGGAGCAAGGTGGTGGTTGGATTTGGCTTGCTCGGAGCATCGCCGGAAGTTGATTGGAACATGGCTGGAGCTTGGCCGGAATATGGCCGGAGATGCCAGAATTTTGGCCGGAGGTGATTGGGTGTTGGACCATGGATTTGGAATGTTGAGAAGATTCTAAGACTGATCCATGAAAGATTTTTGGCCAGATTCTGCCCGGAGCATGGTCATGGCCCGGGGTTGAAGTTTTCCTCGGGCCCTTTGTCGACCGGGCCCGGGCGCTGCTCTCGGCGCGGCCCTGGTTTTCTCAGACTCGGCTCTCGGTGCTCTCGGATGTGGGTCTCGGCGCTCTCGGATGTGGGTCTCGGCACGGGCGCTCGGCTCTCTCGGCACGGGTGCTCGGCTCTCTCGGCACGGGTGCTCGGCGGGGACCTGGTCTTCTCGGCACTCGGCACTCGGGACTTGGTTCTCGGGACTTGGTTCTCGGGACTTGGTTCCCGGCACTCACGGTACTTGGGCGCGGCACCTCTCGGCAGGGACCTGAGGTTCTCGGTACTGGGCCTGGGTACCCGGCTGAGCTTCCTCGGTCCTCGACTGGGGTCCTCGGTCCCTGGTTGATTTTTCTTGGTCCCCGACTTGGCTCTCTTGACTTGTAATCCATTTTTGGTTTAAGAACCCCCTTTTTAGCTCGTTTCTTCTCTAAACCTCAAAATAGCCTGTACAACAAAAATGGAACTAACAAGTAAACGTTGTTAAGACAAAGTGTCTAATTTGGTGGGTTTAACAATCTTAATGAATCATATAAATATGGTCCATCAGCAGACTATCACATAGTGACGAGCTACAATCCGATAACCTGTGTTTTTGAAGTCATGACCACAAGAAAGCGTAACACGTTCACAGTTTATCTGGAGACACAAACATGTTCGTGTGCGAAATGGACATTATTTCACTACCCTTGTTCTCATGCCATGGCAGCGTGCAAATAAGTCTCGGTCAAATACTCAAAAGTTATTGCCTACGAATATACACTCGAAGCGTACTACCGGACTTGGAGTTACTTTTTCAACCCCTTATATCACCAGGATCATTTGAGACCTTATGAGGGACCTGTTATTGTTAAGAATCCAAGATTCAAACGTACAAAATCTAATAGACCCCCAGACGAAGACGTAATGAGATGGACCAGCGGCATTTAGGGGAATTGACGGAGCTCACTGCACTGTCGTTAAGGTGCAATGTCTTTGTGCAAAAATAAATTTATAAGTCCGCTACTCGTACTCTACTAAAGCAGTAAGTAGGGGTCGAACCCAAGGGAATTAGTTGATAGTTGTTCTTTCGAAGATGGAAATTAGGACAGTTGGGGGTTGATTGTGATTTTAGTACTGAAAGTAGCGTGGGTTGGTTGTGATTTTAGCACTGGAAAGTAAATGAATGAAAGTAAAGAAAGTAAATACGAGACTGAAAGTAAATACTGAAAAGTAAAGTGCTTGAAGGACAAGACTTGCCGAAAGTAAATGCTTGAAGGACAAGTCTTGCGGAAAGAAATTGCTTGAAGGACAAGACTTGCGGAAAGTAAGCAGTTGATATGGACTGAAAGTAAAGTTACTGAAAGTAAAGTTACTGAAAGTAAATGACTGAAAAGTAAGCAGTTGATAGTAAGACTGAAAGTAAATGACAGGTGATGTTTGAATTAAAGGAAAGATTCGGTATCAGGGGCCTTGTATCATAGTCCGTTTATCATTGACCTCTAATGATCATACTAAGTGTTCAAAAGTGTATCAAGGCCATTTCAAGCACTTGACTTGCCACACTGTCTAGCCCATTTCAAGGCATAGAGCACTTGTTCTATTTAGACTAGCACCCCATTTCAAGGTATACTAGCCTATGTGCATCCACCTGATCAATCATTTCCGATCAACCAAGTGGTATTTAAGAAAGGTTGAACTCCACGATTAAGCTTTGGCATTTCAAGCATCCACTTAACCGTGTATATTCACGAACCCCATGGAAGAGTTTTGCCATTTCAAGCATCCACTCAACCATGTGTGTTCTAACCGAATATATGGCACATAGAACAAGTTCTGAACACAAAGAGGCACTAAGAGAAGGGTCTAAAGCATTTTATGATATAAGTGCACCCCTTCAACCAAATAAAGGGATTAGCTACGAATATCCATAGAGGTGGATATCATAGCTAAGTACTTGGAAAAGTAAAGGTTTTTGAAAGACAGTAAAGTAAAGTTTTCGAAAGTAAAGACAAGGAAAGTAAGAGGGAGAATACTCAAGAACCAACAGGAGTAAACTCAAGAACAGTAAGGAAAAGCTTGAGTACTTCAAGAACCGACAAGAGTACTCGAGATCAAACTTCAATATCAAAGTAAAGTGTTTACATGATTATGCCCAAAATCTAGAGAGAAGTGAGAGCTTGTGGTATGAGATGATTGTTGTGAATGGGATTGTGGGATGATTTACAAAGGAGGGGAAGATGCCTATTTATAGGCTAAGGGGAGGAATGAGAGCCACACACTTGGCAAGGGAGGAGAAAAGAAGCTCAACACATGGCATGAGATGGGAGGGGGAGGGATTTAGCCGCCGGGGTGAGGTGGCAAGGGAGGAGAGCCGCCGGCTAGGTGGCTTTGAGCTCAAAGCCGCCGCCCATGTGGCAAGGGGAGAGTGGTGGAGAGCTTTGTGATCTTTTCCCCAAAAGCCATCGGGTCCTTTCAGCTCCGGTCTGACTCTGGTTGCCCTCGGTTGGACTTGTTTGAGTGATTCCAGGTTAGGATCATGAAAGTTGTACAGTCGGAATCTGGTCGTGTCCTGACTCGTAATCCATTTTCAGCTTAAAAACTCCTTTTTAGCTCGTATCATCTCTAGACCTCGAAATAGCCTGTAGAACAAAAGTGGAACTAACAAGCAAAAGTTAAATAGACAAAGCGTCTAATTTGGTGGGTTTAACTGTCTTAATGAATCATATAAATATGGTCCATCAGATCACCCCACACTTTTAGTTGTTCGTCCCGAACAATGCTATTTAAGGGCGGAACACAAAATTCAAGTAAACTTTTTAAATATGAAAGTGAGAATGCGGGACTAGATTTATCCTAATTCATGCAATACTTACTTATTACCAAACTAAAACGTGTAAATACTTAGAAGAAACTTGATACTTGTACCTTCGAGCTGAGATGCAAATTAATTTGGATGTTTCGGGAGATAGCCCTTTTCAGGCTCCTGGACTGCATTCTCTGGACCGACTCGCACTATATGGTTAACTTGTCGCTTTCTCTAGCACATGATTCGGATCGGGTTTCACTGAGTTGAGCACTTAGGTTTCTTTTTGGTGAGGGACAGCTTCTGAAGTGAATTGGCCTTTGGCCTTTGGCCTTTGATGTTGAATTGGAGTTTTTTCACTTTTGTTCGGTTAAAACCTTCACAATTTTGGCTTTTGGCCTTTGATTAGCTTCTTCGAGCTTTTGCTTCTTTGTGACTTGCTAGTCTATTTTCTCAACCTTTCTTTGGGAGGTCCAATCGTCGCTCGAGAGCATATGGAAATACCTCCTCGCTCTTTCTCATCCTTGCCGTTTCGCGAGGGTCAAGATGAGGGTCGCTCATCTATTTTCCCCGCTACTCTGACTAGAGATAGGACGGTTTGATTCCCGTCCCGCCTCTTGCATAAACGCTGCACGGCGGAGATGACTCTGACTCACTGAAACCTGAAGTGCAGCCTCCACTGACTTCGTAAACCATATAGTGAAATCCAGTCCTTCGAGTGCTTGCCAAGCCACTCTAGGGCAGTTTATATCAACTCCACATCCCCTGTATATCTCAGCACAAAGGGACAAATGAGAAGTTACATCCTAAGTTTTTATACAGTTGAGATTTCACAAGGTAAATGCATGAATTTAGATCTATCTTTTTCACATACTCAAGTTCATATTTTCAAAAAGTTAATATTAAGGGAAAAGGAAAAGAAAAAACATGTTAATTAACTATGTACAAAGGTGGTTCTCACCCCACACTTTTGAACGAAGGCGTGCCTCGCAGCACAACTTAGTTCAAAAGTTAATTGCAAGCAAATATATACAGGCAAGGTGAGAATGACTTAAGGTAAAAAACTAAATGACAGAAATTAAATGACTGAAAGTAAGATAGATGTCGGGTTACCTCCCGACCGGTGCATTTGTTTAACGTTGTTAGCTCGACAGTACCTCATTCCTGGATCATAAGATGGGATCCCATGGGTGGCTTAGGTCGAATTTTGCCGCGGCTCCTGCGTTGATTCGAGCTTTGACTTTTCCCGAGTTCTTGTGAAATGATGTGCTTGGGTCAGGACTCCTTTGTTTCGGTGGTTTTTCCTTTCTATTTTTCCAAGTTGGTATGGATCTTTCAACCATTGCTGCTAGTTTAATTACACTCTCGGTCTCTCTTGGTTGGTAAGAAACTAGCGTATCGAGATCAGCGGTGTTCACAATGTCTGGTGGTATGGCTAGGTCATAGTTTTGCGGAGTTAAGTCAACCTCACCGTGATAGTGTTTGACTCCCTGCCCATTCACCGTGAATCTGTGATGGACCAAAATTATACGAATCATAAACACTGTATAACCCCCTTAATTAGACATTTTGTCTATTTAACTTTTGCTTGTTAGTTCAGATATATTTTTATAGGGTATTTCAGAGCTTAGAGAGAATACACACTAAAGAGGAGCTTTTAAAGCAGAAAAGATGTTACGAGTCAATCCAAGGTCAAGATCATATGCCGACTGAAGAAATATCAAGGATCCTGACGTTGAATCACTCATAACAAATTAATCAGAAGAATCAGGAGAGGAATCAAGACAGCCCGGGACAAAACACATTGACAGTTTTGTGAAAAGACTGCACAAAACTGTACAAAATTCACATTTGGGCAAGATGACCGGCGACTTGTTGAAGAGGTGACCAAGGGAGGAGCTCCTCCCCTTCCACCACCGGCAACCGGCGGCTCCTCCTCCCTTGACCGGCGGCTTTTGGCTCCTCCACATGTCTCCTCCTCCTTGCTCCTCCCTTGGATCAAAAGACATGTGGTGGCTCCTCCACCCTCCATTCTCCTCCTCCATGGATGGCCTCCACATGCAACCATCTCCACCCTCCATGGCTATATAAGGAGGAGCTCCTCCCCTCATTTGTATCATAACCCACACCTCAAAATCCAAATTCACTTATCTCTCTAAAGTTTTGTAAGTTGTAATATTTGTTTGGCTTTGGAAATAAAGGATAGCTCCCTTGGCGCTTCAACGGTTGTAAGTAATTCTTAGTATATATTCAACTATTTTTTATTTCCTTAGTTATAATGTTTAGCGCGATGAATAGTAGCTAAACACCTCATTCGGTAGAAGGGGTGGACTTGTATTATAAAATGTTTTAGACTATTAACTTAGCGTCTCTCCTTAGTATTCAAAACTTATTCTATGTGCCATATATTCGGTTAGAACGTCCAAGGTAGAGTGGATGCTTGGAATGGAAAAACTCTACAGCGGGGTTCGTAAACTTGTACGGATAAGTGGATGCTTGGAATGGCAAAGCTTATCTGAGAAGTTTGACTCATCTTAAACACCATTTGGTTGATCGGAAATGATTGATCAAATGGATGAACATAGACTAATATAACCGGGAATGGAGTATTAGTCTAAATAGAATAAGTGCTCTACGTCCTTGGAATAGGCTAGAAAGTGTACGCAAATCGAGTGCTTGGAATGGCCTTGATACACCGTTTGAATACTTAGTAGAGTCACTAAAGGTCAATGATAAACAGGATGTAATACAAGGCCCCTGAAACCGAATGCTTTCCATTAATTATAAAAATTGTAATTTAATTTCCAGTACTAAAATCAACCAACCAATCAATCAATCAATCACTTAGCTGGTAGCTTTAAAACCAACCAACCAACATAAAACACGCTCTCTCGCTAGATAAACCCCCTCAAAGAACGACTATCCCCCTGATTCCCTTGGGTTCGACCCCTACTTACCAAATACTACCCAGTAGTATAGTTGCGAGTAGCGGACTATTATAAATTTATTTGTACATTTGCTCTGACGACAAGCATCTGTCAAATTGGCGCCGTTGCCGAGGAATCAGTCGTCGGATAGTTGTTCTTTCCCTCCCCTTTCTTTTTTCTTTCTTTTCCCTATGTCATTACCCATTACGCATGCATGGACAACGCGATTTCTGCCCCTGTTCGGAGGAACGGAGGGAGAAGACCCAGTACAGCACTGCCGAAACTTCCACCACGTCTGCCACCACATCAAACCTGAGAACGAAGTATTAGAGGAATTTAAGCTGAAATGCTTCAAATTCTCTCTAACTGACTTCGCCACGATATGGTATTACACATCCACCGCTAGCAGTGCAGAACGTTACGTAGATCTCTGTGTTCCATTCCTGAAGGAATTCTCCCCACCATCTTTACGCCAAGAAACCCGTAAAAGATCATGTGCCTTCATCAATCCCGGGATGAGACTTTGGACGAATACTACATGAACTACGATTCCATCGTCTCAAGCTGCCCGCACCATGGATTTACGAAGAAAGTTCTTCTCCAAAAATTTCTTCGTGGGATGAGGCCCGAAGAACTGGGAAGAGTTAACGAAGCTATGAGAAGGTCTGCCACAAACTTCACCATTGTAGACATGTGGTACCTTATAATCGGCCTGGCCGCTGCCACAAGACGAGTACCCCAAACTGACGAGGAAATGCAGACAGAAGAAGCTGACCCTGAGGCTGACAAAGAAGAAACCACCGAGCCGTCAGAAGAGACTCCTGAACCTTCTGAAGAATCAGACATGGAAAGCACCGGAAGCAACGAAGTAGGAGTCCAGAACACCACTGACGAACTGCCCAATCCATACCCGACTATCATTATCCAGGCAGCTGAAACTATCTACGATCAGTTCCTCACGAACCAACATAACGAGGCAGAACCAAGCCTCATGAGGCCTTCCCGACTTTTCCCCTTAATCAATGAGCAAGTCGCAGCGAACTGTGCGATCAATGAAGAAGCTCAAAGGAGGATGGGAACAGGACCTCTGCAGAATGACCCCTCGATGGAGCATTGCTATGCCGCAACTGGACTAGACAGTCTCAAATACAAAAACTTCAAAAGGCTAGTAGTGAAAGGTCCATCACCCCCTCCGGGGTATTGGAAGGAAAAAATACCAAAACAAAGGAGTCCTGACCCGAATACAACATCCGACAAGAAGTCAGGACGAGTCAAAGCAAGAAACAACACAGGAGCGGTGGCAAAGTTCGACTTGAGCCACCCATGGGACCCAAACCAGTAATCCACAACGAGGTACTGTCGAGCCAACGACGTTAAACAAGTGCACTGGTCGGGAGGTAACCCGACACTATCTTACTTGCCGCACTTTTAATTTCTGTCATTTAAATTCAGTATTTAGTTTTAAGCTTGCATGACTTTTGAACTAAGGCACGCCTTCGTTCAAAAGTGGGGGTGAGAACCACCTGTGTACATAAATAACATGCTTGCTATTTTCTTTTTCTTTTTAGTAGTAGTATCTTTTTGAAAATATGAACTTAAGAACGTGAAAAAGATAGATCATAATTCATGCATTAACCTTGTGAAAATTCAAACTGTTTAAAAACTTAGAATGTAACTTTTCAATTGTCCTTTGTGCTGAGATAACCAGGGATGTGGAGTTGACATAAACTGCCCTAGAGAGGCTTGGCAAGCAATCAAAGGATCAGATCAAACTATATGGTTTTTGAAGTCAGTGGAGGCTGCACTTCGGGTTTCAATGAAGAATTGAAGTCATCTCCGCCATGCAGTGTTTATGCAAAAAGAAAAGAAAAGGCGAGGACGGGAATCAGACCGTCCTCTCTCTAGTCAAAGTAGCCGAGAAAATAGATGAGCGACCCTCTTCTTGACCCGCGCGAAACGACAACGATGAGAGGAGCGGGGAGGTATTTCCATAGGCTTGCGAGCGATGATTGGACCTCCCAAAAAGGCTTGAGAAAATGGACTAGCAAAGCCACAAAAAGGCGAAAAGCTCGAAGAAGCAAATCAAAAGGCCAAAGGCCCAAAATTGTGAAGGTTTTAACCGAACAAAAAGTGAAATACTCAAAGAGTCAAATCAAAGGCCAAAGGCCAATTCACTACAAAAGCAGTCCCTCGCCAAAAAAGAAAGAAATCAAAAAGGCTCAACTCAGTGAAACCCGAACCGAATCACGTGCTAGAGAAAGCTACCAGAAAACCATATAGTGCGAGACGATCCCGAGATTGCAGTCCAGGAGCCTAAAAAGGGCTATCTCCCGAGACATCCAATATAATTTGCATCTCAGCACAGAGGTACAAGTATTAAGTTTCTTCTATTTATTTATGCAGTTTAATTTAGTAATAAGTAGTAATGCATGAATTAGGATAGATCGAGTACCACAGTCTAATTTTCATATTCCAAAGCCAACTTAACATACCGCCCTTGAATATCATTGTTCGGGACGAACAACTAAAAGTGTGGGGTGATCTGATGGACCAAAATTATACGAATCATAAACACAGTATAACCCCCTTAATTAGACATTTTGTCTATTTAACTTTTGCTTGTTAGTTCAGATATATTTTTACAGGGTATTTCAGAGCTTAGAGAGAATACACACTAAAGAGGAGCTTTTAAAGCAGAAAAGATGTTACGAGTCAATCCAAGGTCAAGATCATATGCCGACTGAAGAAATATCAAGGATCCTGACGTTGAATCACTCATAACAAATTAATCAGAAGAATCAGGAGAGGAATCAAGACAGCCCGAGACAAAACACATTGACAGTTTTGTGAAAAGACTGCACAAAACTGTACAAAATTCACATTTGGGCAAGATGACCGGCAACTTGTTGAAGAGGTGACCAAGGGAGGAGCTCCTCCCCTTCCACCACCGGCAACCGGCGGCTCCTCCTCCCTTGACCGGCGGCTTTTGGCTCCTCCACATGTCTCCTCCTCCTTGCTCCTCCTTCCTCCTCCCTTGGATCAAAAGACATGTGGTGGCTCCTCCACCCTCCATTCTCCTCCTCCATGGATGGCCTCCACATGCAACCATCTCCACCCTCCATCTCCACCCTCCATGGCTATATAAGGAGGAGCTCCTCCCCTGATTTGTATCATAACCCACACCTCAAAATCCAAATTCACTTATCTCTCTAAAGTTTTGTAAGTTGTAATATTTGTTTGGCTTTGGAAATAAAGGATAGCTCCCTTGGCGCTTCAACGGTTGTAAGTAATTCTTAGTATTTATTCAACTATTTTTTATTTCCTTAGTTATAATATTTAGCACGATGAATAGTAGCTAAACACCTCATTCGGTAGAAGGGGTGGACTTGTATTATAAAATGTTTTAGACTATTAACTTAGCGTCTCTCCTTAGTATTCAAAACTTATTCTATGTGCCATATATTCGGTTAGAACGTCCAAGGTAGAGTGGATGCTTGGAATGGCAAAACTCTACAGCGGGGTTCGTAAACTTGTACGGATAAGTGGATGCTTGGAATGGCAAAGCTTATCTGAGAAGTTTGACTCATCTTAAACACCATTTGGTTGATCGGGAATGATTGATCAAATGGATGCACATAGACTAATATAACCGGGAATGGAGTATTAGTCTAAATAGAATAAGTGCTCTACGTCCTTGGAATAGGATAGACAATGATAAACAGGATGTAATACAAGGCCCCTGAAACTGAATGCTTTCCTTTAATTATAAAAATTGTAATTTACTTTCCAGTACTAAAATCAACCAACCAATCAATCAATCAATCACTTAGCTGGTAGCTTTAAAACCAACCAACCAACCTAAAACACGCTCTCTCGCTGGATAAACCCCCTTAAAGAACGACTATCCCCCTGATTCCCTTGGGTTCGACCCCTACTTACCAAATACTACCCAGTAGTATAATTGCGAGTAGCGGACTATTATAAATTTATTTGTACATTTGCTCTGACGACAAGCATCTGTCAATCTGCTTCCATTGTCCGTGCTTTCCAGCTCAACAGCTCCATGATTGAACACTTTAGTTATTGTGAAGGGGCCGGTCCATCTAGATTTAAGTTTCCCGGGCATTAACTTCAGTCGTGAAGAGTACACCAGCACTAGTTGTCCTTTCTCAAATGAGCGACGGAGGATAAATTTGTCATGGTATAGTTTTGTCCTTGCTTTGTAGTGAAGTTCCCTTGTGTGGCATGTGTTTGGCAAAACGTTGTTAGACAGTGCGAGCAGGAGTTCAGGGGGAGTTCGAACATATCCTAGTACTCCTGTACAGCGTGATCAAGATGCAAAGGATATTTTCCGGAAGATATTGGGAACGAAGATTTCGTCAAGTTGAAGATGGCATGCGACTTATTCGAACAAGATATTCGAATGAATATTCACAAGTGAAGATGGCGTGACTTGCTTGGGAAAGAAGACGACTTCGTATATTCTTCCAAGGATTTGTGAAAGATATGCATCAAATATTCAGGAGTATCTCCCGAAATATTTGATGGGATTATCTTATGCGAATTAGGGTTTCGTTTGAGCATATAAATACAATGCAAAGGCAACCCTAATTTCCATCGCTTTCAAGATCAAAAATACACGAAGAAATCCTATCGATTGGAAAAGAAGAAAGCGACGGCCGTTGTGTTTTCCCCACTGGAAAAACATCGGTGTGAGCTCAGTCTGATACGTGCCATTCAGATTGACCAGAGGTGATCAAGTTCAGAGCACAAACAGAATGACCAGCTTTCAAGTGAAAGCGACCGAGCTTCAGGAAAGGTTTGAGTACGTTCGGACAGAAGGTCTGGACGAAGGGGATCAAGGGGAGTTGCGACGAACCTTGGTTGCAAATCTGAGAGACGGAGTAGTAGAGGCTAGGCAATTACAAGGTGTAAGTGTAAGTCCATTGAAAAGCTCTATACTCGTAATAAAGATTTGTTGTCCCTTTTCCGGGTGTGGGAAACCCCCCAGAGTAGGCGTAGCCGAACTGGGTTATCAATCTGTGCGTACTCGTGTTTTATTGTTCTGTTCGTACTTGTTGTGGAACTGTGGTAGAAAGAGTTCAAGGTCTGTCCAAACACAACCTAGAACACTTTCTTAAACAGGGGATATAATTTCAATTGGTATCAAAGCAAACACTCGACACACTGAGTGGGATCCTGAACTGTTCAAGATGACCCTTAAAGAAGGACAAAGCATCACCAGACCTCCGCTGCTCGAAGGCTCGAACTATGCCACCTGGAAGCCCGTGATGAGATCATTTCTGAAATCTCTAGACGAAAAGGCTTGGAGAGCAGTGATGAGAGGTTGGACTGAACCCATGATGAACAATCTCACTGGAGAACCGGTTCCGAAACCAGAAGCTCTGTGGACAGAAGAGGAGGACAAAGCATCTATGGGAAATTCAAAGGCTATGAATGCGATCTTTTCTGCAGTAGATGAGAATGTCATGAAACTGATTATCAACTGTGAAGTAGCCAAGGAAGCTTGGGATATCCTCCAAACTGCATTTGAAGGAACAGACAAGGTTCGTAATTCTCGGATGCAGGCTGTTACCACCAAGTTCGAAGAGATGAAAATGAAGGAAAGTGAAACTATCGCTGAGTACAACACCCGAGTTCTGGAACTGTCCAACGAGGCGTCTGCTCTAGGGAAACCTATCGATGAAGAAAGGTTGGCCAGTAAAGTCCTAAGATCACTACCTCCAAGATTTGCAATGAAGGTCACAGCCATTGAGGAAATGCACGACATCTCAAAGCTAAAGCTGGACGAATTGATAGGTTCTCTCAGAACTTACGAGATCAATCATGATTTCCAACCCGGAGATGTGAAGGGAATCGCCCTCAAAGCAGACATGACAGAAGACAAACTGGACGGTGGGTGCACCACTGAGCAACTGGCTTTGATGGCTCAGAATTTTGGCAGAATGGTAAGGAAAATCAATAGACGTGGTCCAGAACAAGGTCAGTCTTCATCAGCTGGTTTCAGAAACTGGAAATCTGGGAGATCAAGGTCAAGTGATATAAGGCAAGACTCCTCTGATAAAGGTAGGGAAGAGATTCAGTGCCATGAATGCAAAGGCTTCGGCCATATTGCCTCACAATGTGCCAATACTCTCATGAAGAAGAAGGCAATGGTCGCCAGCTTCAGCGACAGTGAGTCAGATGAAGAAAAAGGTGAAACCACCAACTTTGTGGCCTTTACCACTACTCTGGGAGAATATAGCAGCACCGGTGCAATAGTTCCATCACAGGCGGAACTCCCCGCTGAAGACCTCTCAGACAGTGATGATGAAGAACTCACACAGGAGTCTCTCGCTCAGACATACAAAGATCTGTATGGGAAGTGGCTGCAACTGATCAAAATCAACAAGAAGCTGAATGACACAATTGCAAGCGTCACTATTGAAAAAGACAAGGTCTGGCAGGAGGCTGAGATTCTGTTCACACAGAAGGTTGAGCTCGAAGGCACAGTAGATTCACTAAATACGCGACTAGCTGAGATGAAACTGGAAAGGATGTGTCTCCTTGCTCAGAAAACAGAGCTCTTAGGAACTGTCTCCGCACTGAAAGTTGAAATGGAGAAGGACCGCGACACTCATCCTGTAGGCATGGCGGGTCTACGAAAAACTATCACAGATCTGAAGCGCAAAGAGGTGTTCCAACTGAGGAGGGTAGAACAGCTGGAACTACAGCTAGAGTCTGAAAGGATGGATCGCTCAGACACTGAGAAGGAACTCAACCACCTCAAGCAGTCGGTAAGAATGCTGAACTCTGGCACTAAAGACTTGAATGATACTCTCAGGTCTCAAAGAACGGAGTCTGGACATCGTGGACTTGGTCTCACTAAAGAAGGATGCTCAAGTGGTACAGTGTTTGTTAAAACCAACCCAGTGGCTGAACAGAACCCAGAACAGCAGCTGAAACAACACCAGAGACAGAAAGTGGATCAGCATCTGGGAGAAAAAAAGGCACAGTACCCAAGACCTCACTTGAGATAGCACCCTAGACAGAAAATTGATCTGTCCCAAGACAAGTCCAAGGGCAGTCAAAAAAGGACCGGGAATGCGTACCTCAGCTCAACTCCCAATCAGAGGGAAGATTTGCGCGCATGCTGGTACTGCTATCAGATTGGACACATCAGACGGCAGTGTCGACTGTTTCTTGCTGAACGTGGAGGACACCAACCACAGACCCAACCTCGACAGAAACAAGTTTGGGTTCCAAAGGAACAACCGACAATATGGATGATGGCCTGCTGCTCATCATGAGACACAGTGCAAGACAGTTGGTTCTTCAACAGCGGTTGCTCTGCCCACATGACAGGTAACTCTGCATTTCTTTCTCATATTAGACCTGTTGAGAAGATGCGGTTTATTACCTTCGCGGATGGTAGGAAAGGTCAGGTGATCGGCTGTGGAACACTGAAGGTTCCGGATCTTCCTGCACTCAAGGATATTCTTCTGGTTGAAGGTCTGATAATGAATCTTATTAGCATCAGTCAACTGTGCGACAATGGTCACTATGTGTCATTCTCTCGTGACTCATGCCTTGTCCTAGACACAAATGGATGTTCTGTGATGAAAGGCAAAAGGAGGGCAAATAACTTTTACACCATCAGAATGGGAGACGAAGACTTTATCAAGTCACGGTCTACTCTAGACTATTTTCAAACCAAACATAGAGTTGTGCGAGGGGGAGTGAATAGGAGTTTGCACACAAGGTCAGATAGGAGAATCGCACAAATCCAGTTTGGTAAGTGTACCAGGAGACTGTTGGATCACAGGGTGTCACAGTTACAGAACGAGTTTGAACAGAAGATAACACAGTTGCAGAAGGAGTTCAAACAGCATCATGCCAACTCATCAGACGAGAGATCGAACCAGATTGCGCAGTTTGGAACACCCAGATCCTCTTTGGGTCTGTGTGGGTTCAAGCACTAAGTGTTCCAGGCAGTGGTCAGTCAAAGGCAAAACTCCAGCTACAACAGTTGGACTGACCACCTAAGCAAGAGAGCTGGAACAGAAGGTACAGCACGTATCGTCAACTATTTTTTGAATATTCTCGAAGATCTTTCCTGCCGTTATTTAAAACGAGAGTTGACCAAATTGGGAAGTTGAAACGACTGGAGTATTATTTCGTTTGAAACACAAAGCAGTTCGTAGTCTACTCTCCCTCTCTCGCTCAAACCCTAGAACGGCATCGAGTGTCTTCTCTTCCAATCTCTCACACACTCAACGGCGATGGTGAACACAAGGAAGTCAGCAAAGTCCGGCGTCAAAACCACTGAAAAGAAGAGGGAAGACATGCAGTCCTCAAAAGCTCTGGCGGCGAAATCCAAAATCCCGAAATCGAGAGCTCCGACGGTGAAAAAGGCGTCGTCTTTACAATCCAACACTGAATCTTTGGTCGAAGAAAAGAAGTCTGGCGAACGTACAACCACTGAAATCCCTCAGTCGACCGCAGTGGACCCTGTCGTCACTGGTTCAACTCAAGCCTGTCTCCAATCGGAGGTAATTTCATCTCTTCCTTCAACTTCTGCAAGTATTCCGTCAGTTGAAAATATCGTGTTGAAAGAAGTTGTGAATGTGAGTATTGGGGAGACTGTGAAGTCTGCTGGCTGTGATGGAGCCAGTAGGGCTGTTGATTGGGAAGTCAGTAGGGGTGTGACTGGTGATGTAACGAGTAAGACAATTATCGGGAATGAATCTATCAAGATTATGGAAGATAAGGTTCCCAGCAAGGTGGCTGGAGGACCAGCAGCATGGAGGGAGAAAATCCATGCGTCTGGGTATGTTCGACCAGATGGTTTACGGAGAAAGAAGGGGACTCGCCGAGCTGTGTCTCCAAGACAGTGCCTCGCCAAGATCAGCTCTGTCAGAGGGAGGCTCTCAGCAAAGTCTAATAATGGCCCAGATAAGAGCATTGGAGGCTCAGAAGGTGAACATTTCAGTAAGCAAAAGGAGGATGTATCCAAGATGATTCTTCCACCAGAAATTTCTAATTTGTTGAAGGAAGCCATAGCTAAAGGAGACTCTCCTACAGAAGAGGATGAAGAATTAGAGAAGCTATACAAAGACATTGACAATGTCATGGAGGACCTACAAAAAGAAAAGGATCTGGAAGAGGCAAGATCAGAGGAATCTCCTCGTGTTCAGAGTATCGGTGCAGAAGAGTATGATGCTGTGGAAGTTGATAGTGGTCCAACTGGGGAACCATGTGTTCAGACTGAGAGTAAGTCAGTAGAAGTTCCTGAGGATGTTTCTAAGAATTCAGTGGATACTCCAGTTGTTGGTCAAGATGATCAGCAGTGTGATCGTATGGAGGATGATGGTGCACAAGTTCGTGAGGATACTACAAAGACTGTTTCAAAGGAGGGTACTCTTTCAGATAATGACCAAGATCTTGCTCCGCTTATCTTTCTCAAAAAGCCTAAGAAGGACACGGGAAAGAAAAAGGTGGCGTTTGAAGGAATTGCTAAGGGGACAGTCCAAGAGATTGCGAAGAAGGGCAACTTGGCAGGGGGAGCTGATTCATCTAAGAAAAGGAAACGTGGAGCCCCTGTTCCTATTTCAATGGTTGCTGGAAGTTGTGAAGTCCCATCTCCAGAGGCTGATACTGTTCCTATTGGATTGGTCAAGAAAGGTATCTGGTTTGTCAGTCGTGATGCGTACAAAAAATGGAGCTGTGTGCAGAAAAGAAAGATCATTCCTGAAAAGTTGCTAGAAGAGTCCCGGTACAAGGGAAAGGAAGTGGTTAAGGTGCTTAAGGAGTCTGACCTGTTCTGGACATTGGACAGGTGCAAGCCCTTCAATGAACAGCTGGTGCGTGAGGCTATGGCAAACTTGCCCTCTGGATTTGGGGTTGTTGGAGAATCTGAGTATGGGGTCTTCTTCGTCAGAGGGAGACGGATCAAGATTGATCCTGAGCAGATCAATGTATACTTTGCCATGGACGACCCAGCTGCTGATGAAGAAGAACCAAGCTTTGAGAAGGTTGTGAGCACCATCAATGCAGGCTCTGTTCAGTGGAGGCCTGAGTCGGTTGTGAATGTAGCAGAGCTATCTACGTTCTATTCCATGCTGTTCTTCATTGCTGTGTTCAACTGGAGGCCATCTACTCATCGCTCTACTGTCAACAAGGACATGGCCCAACTGCTTTATCAGATAGGGAACAAGCTGAACTTCAACCTGGGCAGAGTAATGTTCAAACAGATTGCTGAACATGCTACTTCGATGAGAACTCTGCACCAGATCTGTTTCCCATCTCTGATATATGAGCTCATTATCCATCAAGCTCCAGATTTGAGGGCCTCGCCTGACCAACTTTCCAAGGTACCCAGCAGGTTCATCGTTGACCACAAGTTGTTTAAGGGGCGTCACGTGAACGATCTCAAGGAGAAAGGAAAAGCTGTGGCGGAGTCCAGTCGAGTGGGAGCCAGAATGGGGCAAGATGAGCGAAGCAAGTTGCTCAGGGATCTTAATGCTATCATTGCTGCGGACAAGGAACAGCGTCATCGGATCAATAGGCTTGCTCGCGCCCTCAGCTATCCCAGTGATGATGATAAATCTGAAGCTACAGCCTCTGAAGATGATTCCATTGAAAAAGCTTCTGATTAAAGGTCCTTTGAAACACTGAACTCTCTGAACTCATTTTTTTCCGTTTAAAAACGTTCAGTATTATGTGCTTGTTCTAGCACAGTTTGATTTGATGTTCGAACTCGATCGGCCCCTTGCCAGTTTGTGGCAAAAAGGGGGAGTATTTTGAGGTGGTGACAATTTTTGTTCCCTCAAGGTTTCCTACTGTCTAGATAGTTAGATAGATCTAGTGATTTGGTTTTGCCAAAATGCCAAGGGGGAGATTGAAGTTCCCTTGTGTGGCATGTGTTTGGCAAAACGTTGTTAGACAGTTCGAGCAGGAGTTCAGGGGGAGTTCGAACATATCCTAGTACTCCTGTACAGCGTGATCAAGACGCAAAGGATATTTTCCGGAAGATATTGGGAACGAAGATTTCGTCAAGTTGAAGATGGCGTGCGACTTATTCGAACAAGATATTCGAATGAATATTCACAAGTGAAGATGGCGTGACTTGCTTGGGAAAGAAGACGACTTCGTATATTCTTCCAAGGATTTGTGAAAGATATGCATCAAATATTCAGGAGTATCTCCCGAAATATTTGATGGGATTATCTTATGCGAATTAGGGTTTCGTCCGAGCATATAAATACAATGCAAAGGCAACCCTAATTTCCATCGCTTTCAAGATCAAAAATACACGAAGAAATCCTATCGATTGGAAAAGAAGAAAGCGACGGCCGTTGT
The DNA here is from genome assembly GCA_033675215.1 of Rhodiola kirilowii. NCBI lineage: Eukaryota > Viridiplantae > Streptophyta > Magnoliopsida > Saxifragales > Crassulaceae > Rhodiola > Rhodiola kirilowii. Next base: position 1,025,479 of record JAUCNB010000027.1, read on the forward strand.
GTTTTCCCCACTGGAAAAACATCGGTGTGAGCTCAGTCTGATACGTGCCATTCAGATTGACCAGAGGTGATCAAGTTCAGAGCACAAACAGAACGACCAGCTTTAAAGTGAAAGCGACCGAGCTTCAGGAAAGGTTCGAGTACGTTCGGACAGAAGGTCTGGACGAAGGGGATCAAGGGGAGTTGCGACGAACCTTGGTTGCAAATCTGAGAGACGGAGTAGTAGAGGCTAGGCAATTACAAGGTGTAAGTGTAAGTCCACTGAAAAGCTCTATACTCGTAATAAAGATTTGTTGTCCCTTTTCGGGTGCGGGAAACCCCCCAGAGTAGGCGTAGCCGAACTGGGTTATCAATCTGTGCGTACTCGTGTTTTATTGTTCTGTTCGTACTTGTTGTGGAACTGTGGTAGAAAGAGTTCAAGGTCTGTCCAAACACAACCTAGAACACTTTCTTAAACAGGGGATATAATTTCATGTAGTCTGACTGCCCTTCATAGGCTTCGAGCCGCAACTCCTCTAGCTCGCATAACTGAAGTTTTCGATCCAATCATGCAGTTTTCAAGTCTAGGTTGCATTTCTTGAGTGCCCAGTAAGCTTTATGTTTTAACTCCACCGGGAGATGGCTTGCCTTCCCATAAACAAGCCGAAAGGGGGAGGTTCCAATTGGTGTTTTGTATGCCGTCCGATAAGCCCAAAGAGCTTCATCTAGCCTCTGACTCCAATCTTTCCTACCCGGCTTCACCATTTTTTCTAGAATACCTTTGATTTCGCGGTTGGAGATCTCCGCTTGACCATTGGTTTGGGGATGATATGCCGTGGACGTTCGGTGGTGGACATGGTAGCGCTTTAAGGTGGCAGCCATCATGCGGTTACAGAAATGAGTTCCTTGGTCGCTAATTATGGCCTTGGGTACCCCGTATCTACAAAACAGGTTAGTGCGCAAAAAATCTATGACAGTCTTTGCATCGTCGCACCTTATGGCCTTAGCTTCTACCCATTTTGAAACATAATCTACAGCAACTAAAATGTAAGTATAACCGCATGAAACTGGGAATGGTCCCATAAAATCAATACCCCAAATGTCGAAAACATTGTTGACTAATATGGGTACTTGAGGCATCTCATTTCTAGCTGACACATTTCCTACTCTTTGACACCTATCGCACTTTTTACACTTCTCATAGGCATCTCTAAATATACTCGGCCAAAAGAAGCCGCTATCTAGGATTTTCCTAGCGGTTCTCCTAGGCCCGAAGTGTCCTCCACATGCAAACTCATGGCAAAAGCTAATAACAGAAGCTATTTCATTATCGGGGATGCATCTCCTAAGTATTTGATCTGCTCCTATTTTCCACAAATAAGGATCATCCCATAAGTAATGTCTAGCATCATGCCTAAGTTTCATGCATTGTGCTTTAGTAAAAAAAGGAGGAAATGTACCTCCTACAAGGTAGTTGACGATCGAGGCGTACCACGGTACCTTGGTTGAGACTGCATAGAGGTGCTCGTCTGGAAATGGCTCGGTTATGTGCCCCTCTTCTTCCTTACGTACAATCCTGCTTAGATGGTTGGCCACAGTATTCTCAATCCCCTTTTTGTTCCTTATCTCCATATCGAACTCTTGCAGTAGTAAGATCAACCGTATGAGCCTTGGCTTGGCTTCCTTCTTCTTCATTAAGTACCGGATGCAGCATGGTCCGAGAAGACAATTACTTTTGCTCCGAGCAAGTAGGCTCGGAACTTCTCTAGAGCGAACACCACGGCTAGGAGCTCTTTTTCGGTGGTGGAGTAGTTTCGTTGGGCTGAATCTAGGGTCCTTGAAGCGTAGTTGATGACTACCAATTTTTTGTTAATTCTTTGGTCGAGCACTGCCCCTACGGCATAATCGCTCGCGTCGCACATGATTTCGAATGGTCGTTCCCAATCCGGTGTTTGAATGATGGGTGTGCTAGTGAGGGCTTTCTTTAGTTTATCAAAGGCCTCCTTGCATGCATTAGTAAATTCAAAAGGGACTTCTTTTTGTAGAAGAGTGGTTAGAGGCAATGCCGTTTTGGAGAAGTCTTTGATGAATCGTTTGTAGAATCCTGCATGGCCAAGGAATGATTGGATGTCTCGGACCGTGGATGGATATGGTAGAGTCATGATCAGGTCGATCTTTGCTTTATCTACTTCCATGCCTTCTTGTGAGACGATATGTCCCAAGACTATTCCGTGTGTTACCATGAAGTGGCACTTCTCATAATTGAGCACTAAGTTCATGGACACACATCGTGCAAAAACCGTGCTCAAATTGCTTAGGCATGCGTCAAATGTGTCTCCATAGATGGTGAAGTCATCCATGAAGACTTCAATGAATTCTCCGATCATGTCTGAAAAATGCTGGTCACTACCCTTTGAAAAGTTCCCGGGGCATTGCATAGGCCGAACAACATCCTTCTGAAGGCAAATGTGCCGAATGGGCAGGTGAATGTAGTCTTCTCTTGGTCCTCAGGTGCTATGGGGATCTGATTGTAGCCTGAGAACCCGCCCAGGAAGAAAAAGTATGGCTTGTCTGCCAGTCGGTCTAACATTTGATCGATGAATGGTAGAGGGAAATGGTCTTTTCTTGTGACGGCGTTCAATTTTCTGTAGTCGATGCACATTCTCCAGCCGTTCTTGACTCTTGTTGTTACCATTTTTCCTTCGGCATCTTCCTCGATCGTGATCCCACTTTTCTTCGGGACCACATGGATAGGACTCACCCATTGGCTATCTGATATGGGATAGATAACGTCCGCATCTAGTAGCTTCTGTAGTTCCTTTTGGACGATCTCCATCATGATTGGGTTGAGTCGTAGTTGAGGCTCTCTTGATGGCTTTGCTCCATCCTCAAGTAGAATACGGTGCATGCATACTGCCGGGCTGACTCCTAGTCGGCTAGAGTCCATCCAATAGCCAACTTGTGTTGTCTCAGCACTTTTATCAAGATTCGTTCCTGGCCTGCTTCCAAGCCACTCTTGATGATCACTGGAAGTGTGTTATTATCCCCTAGGAAGGCGTACTTCAGATGCCCGGGCAAGGGCTTCAATTCTATTTTGGGAGCTTGCATCACCGAGGGCAGAAAAGTATTTGATTTGAATAATTTTACCTCGTTGACTTCATATTCTGGTGTGAGAGGCTCCGAGATTGTCAAGTGGGCTACTGTTTCATGCAAGCCTTCGGTCAATTTGTATGAGCTTTCGGCTCCATTGAGTACTGCTTCTAAGGGATCCGCTCTTGGTTCTGGTAGAACTTCCTGGACTAGGTCGTCCATAGTGTCGAGAGCATGAACTTCTCTGAACTCCATGGGGTGCTTCATTGCTCGGAATATGTCGAAGCTGAAAACCTCTCCTTCTACTTCCATTGAGAGCATTCCACTTCCACAATCTATCTTCATTTTGGAGGTTTTGAGAAATGGATGGCCGAGAAGGATGGGTGCATGGTCTGTTGGTCCGCCATTCTCCATTTTTAAGACGTAGAAGTCTGTTGGAAACTCCAATTCGCCTACTCGAACCAGGACGTCTTCTATTTTGCCCGCGGGCTGTTTGCACGACCGATCTGCCAGTTGAATAGTGAGACCGGTGGGTTCGAGTGGTCCAATCCTAAGGCATGAGTAGATAGAGAAGGGAAGAACGTTGATTGATGCTCCAAGGTCTAGCATGCAGTTCTCGATTCGGATGTTGCCAATTGTTCATGGAATTGTGTAGGTTCCTGGATCACCACATTTGGGGGGGTACTTTTTGTTGTATGACGGCCGACACGTTCCTACTCATCAGCTCTTGATCATATCTAGTACTCCTTCTCCGATTGGTGCAAAGTTCCTTCAAAAACTTAGCATATCGAGGAATTTGCTTGATTGCTTCCAAGAGGGGGATGTTTATTTCGACTTTGCTGAACAACTCAAACACGTCCTTATCCATGACATGTTGTTTTTGCACACGAGCAGGTACTGGAAATGGTAGTGTTGTGCTGATTTTGGGGGTTTTGGTTCTGGGTACCGGGCGCTCCTTGTGCTCTTCGGATACTGGAACCGGACTGGCCGCTGGTACCGGGCCAGGCATGCGTTCCTTGGACGCATTCCCTTCTTCTTCAGTTGCGTCCCGCTCTTCCTCGGACGCTTCCTCATATTTCTCGGAAGCGTCTTGCTCAAGAGTTTCGAGAGTCTCGGGCCTTTTGTCCTCCTCTTGCTCCATAGGTTTGGCGGCAAGTTTTCTCCCACTCCTAAGGGTCACGACATTAATATTTCCCTTCGGGTTTTGGATTGTTTGTGAAGGAAGTCTGCCAGGTTCATTAATGAGTGCGGACATTGCGGTGGCGAGCTGGGACATTTGTTTGGTCAAATCTGAAATTGCCCCGTCAGTTTTTGCCTGGAATTGGTGTAGCGAAGTACCCAATTGATTTACGCTTCCTGCGAGCTCCTTCATTGTGTCTTCAAGCGATTTGTTTGGTCCTTGCTGACTGCTTGAGTTTGCTTGGTACTAATTTTGTCCCTTCTGTTGATATTGGCCTGCTGATGGAGCGTTCTGGTTGTACTGCCGGTGGAGAGGTTGGTAAAATGACTGAGCTAATTGCGGTGCGGCTTGTTGTGTCTCCCTCGGAGGATGGTTGTCGTTTCGCCAGCTTGGATTGGTTGCTTGATTATACTGCCGGTTTGGTCCGGCTTTGTCATTGCTGTTGTTGTTGTTGTATCCTCGGTATCCTACCACTGCGTTCACTTCTCCCGGTTCTTCTACTATTAATGTTGGGCATGCGTCAGTCTTGTGGTCTGTAGAACCGCAAAATTCGCAAGGTTTCACTTGAGCTGGCTGCCTTCGTAGGATCTGAACCATCATTTCCTTCATTTGTTTCATCTCCTCTGGCATAGAGTTCATCGGTGTTTCTTCAGCCTTTGCCACATTCTTTGTTCGGGAGAATTCTTCCTGCCGAGTTGTCTCTTCTCTGAATCGGGCATTTTCAGCAACGTCGGTAATGAGATTCCTTATGCCACTCAGTGATAGATTCATCATGGATCCTCCAGCTGAGGCATCCAGGAGCATTTTGTCTAAGGGTCTCAATCCATCAATGAGGTATTCGATGATGAGTTTCTCGGGTAGTCCAAGGGTGCAGCAGCTTCTCTCCAGGCGATTGAATTTCTCCAGGTAATCGTACATGGTTTCATTGGCCCCTGCTTGATGTCCTGCAGTTGTCTCCTCACTTGCATTGCTATTCCCGCCGGGTAGTATTTGTCCAGGAATTTCTTTTGCATCTGAGCCCAAGTTCTGATGCTACCGGAAGGCAATGAAAGGAACCAGTCGTTCGCCGAGTCAATGAAGGAAAAATAGAAATCCTTCAACTTGAAGTCGTCTACATTCACGCCATTGGGTTTTAGGTTTTGGCAAATGCCGTGTAAGCGTTGGAGATGAGTTGTTGCTGATTCTCCACGAGTTCCTGAGAACTTGGGCAGGTTGTGGACCACTGATGTGTTGATGGCGATGTTTTCTAGCTCAGGGCCCTCGTAAATGCACCACGGCTGATTTCTGAAATCAGGTGCCGACAGTTCTCCCATAGTAGGTTCGCGAAAGTTATTATCCCCATAGTAGTCATCAAAGATGGGTTCTCGCCTTGGTACTTGTCGAGGTGGGGGATGTGTAGGGGTTGCACTGGACCAGCTTCATTTCGGTCCTCGGGTGGTCCTTGGTTTCTTCGAATGGCCTCCCTATTACGAGCTCTTTGGTTTCTGATGAGTTGTTCCGGATCGTCAATAAATGGAGGCGGCGCCTCATTGTTTCGATCGTACAAGTTCATCTCGTCGTCATCCTGATAGTCATGGTGGCTTCATTCGCGAGACATGGTTATGCAGAAACGGGTACAAAAGAAAAGAACAACCAGTCAGAAAGCTAACTCCCCGGCAACGGCGCCAATTTTGATGGAGCTCACTGCACTGTCGTTAAGGTGCAATGTCTCTGTGCAAAAATAAATTTATAAGTCTGCTACTCGTTCTCTACTATTGGGTAGTAAAGCGGTAAGTAGGGGTCGAACCCAAGGGAATTAGTTGATAGTTGTTCTTTCGAAGATGAAAATTAAGACAGTTGGGGGTTAATTGTGATTTTAGTACTGAAAGTAGCGTGAGTTGGTTGTGATTTTAGCACTGGAAAGTAAATGACCGAAAGTAAAGAAAGTAAATACGAGACTGAAAGTAAATACTGAAAAGTAAAGTGCTTGAAGGACAAGCCTTGCTGAAAGTAAATGCTTGAAGGAAAAGTCTTGCGGAAAGAAATTGCTTGAAGGACAATACTTGCGGAAAGTAAGCAGTTGATATGGACCGAAAGTAAAGTTACTGAAAGTAAATGACTGGAAAGTAAGCAGTTGATAGTAAGACTGAAAGTAAATGACAGGTGATGTTTGAATTAAAGGAAAGATTCGGTATCAGGGGCCTTGTATCATAGTCCATTTATCATTGACCTCTAATGATCATTGATGGACCAAAGTTATACGACTCAAAAACACAGTAAAACCCCCTTAATTAGACTGTTTGTCTATCTAACGTCTACGTGTTAGTCCCGATATATTTTCACAGGGCATTTTAGAGACTGAAGTGAAAACACGCTAAGGAGAGGATTTTAAGCTGAAAAGATAACAAGAGTCAATCCAAGGTCAAGATCATATGCCGACTGAAGAAATATCAAGAATCCTGACGTTGAATTGACCAGAACAAATTAATCAGAAGAATCAGGAGTGGAGTCAAGACAGACCGGGGAAGGAACACATTGACAGTTTTGTGAAAAGACTGCACAAAACTGTACAAACTCACACATTGGGCAAGGATGACCGGCCACCACTCAAGGAGGTGGCCAAGGGAGGAGCTCCTCCCCCTTGGGCCACCGGCAACCGGCGGCTATGGGAGGAGGGACCGGCGGCTTTACTATTCCGCCACTTGTCACCTCCTCCTCCTCCTCCCTTCTCCTCCCTTGGATCAAATGCACATGTCCACCATCTCCACCACCCATCTCCTCCCATTTTGGCTATAAATACAAGCCTCCTCCTCCTCATTTCAACACACCTCAACTCAAATTCACTTCTCTCTCTAGAAGTTGTAATATTTGTAATGTTGTAATTTTGCTTTGGAAATAAAGGAAAGCTCCCTTGGCGCTTCAACGGTTGTAAGTTTCTCTTAGTATTTATTTATTTAACTGTTGTCTTTAATTTCCTTAGTATAATGTTTAGCGCGATGAATAGTAGCTAAACTAGTAGTTCGGTCTAAGGGGCACACTTGTATTATAAAATGTTTTAAGACTATTAAACTTAGTGTCTAGTTTAAGTATACAAAACTTATTCTATGTGCCATATATTAAGTCAGAACGTCCATGGTTGAGGGGACGCTTGGAATGGCAAAGCTCACCATGGGGGTTCGTAAACTTGTACGGATAAGTGGATGCTTGGAATGACAAAGCTTATCTGAGAAGTTTGACTCATCCTAAACACCATTTGGTTGATCGGGAATGATTGATCAAATGGATGTACATAGGCTAATATAACCGGGAATGGAGTATTAGTCTAAATAGAATAAGTGTTCTACGTCCTTGGAATAGGCTAGATAGTGTACGCAAATCGAGTGCTTGGAATGGCCTTGATACACCGTTTGAATACTTAGGAGAGTCACTAAAGGTCAATGATAAACAGGATATAATACAAGTCCCCTGAAACCGAACATTTCTCTTAATCATTAAAATAGTAATTTACTTTCCAGTATTAAAATCAACCAACCAACCAATCAATCAATCAAAATAGCTGGTAGCTTTAAAACCAACCAACCGACCTTAAACACGCTCCCACGCTGCGTAATCCCCCCGAAGAACAATTATTCCCCTAGTTCCCTTGGGTTCGACCCCTACTTACCAAGTACTACCCAGTAATATAGTTGCGAGTAGCGGACTATTATAAATTTATTTGCACAATCGCTTTGACGACAAGCGGTTCTGTCAAATTGGCGCCGTTGCCGGGGAACTAGTCATCGGATAACTGTTCTTCCCTCCCCTTTCTTTTTTTTCTTTTTCCTATGTCATTACCCGTTACGCATGCATGGACAACGCGATTTCTGCCCCTGTTCGGAGGAACGGAGGGAGAAGACCCTGTACAGCACTGCCGAAACTTCCACCAAGTCTGCCACAACATCAAACCTGAAAACGAAGTGTTAGAAGAATTTAAGCTGAAATGCTTCAAATTCTCTCTAACCAACTTCGCCACGATATGGTACTACACATCCACCGCTTGCAGTGCAGAACGTTTCGTAGACCTCTGCGTTCCGTTCCTGAAAGAATTCTCCCAACCTTCTTTATGCCAAGAAACCCGCGAGAAGATCCTGAACCTTCAACAATCCCAGGATGAGACTTTGGACGAATACTACATAAATTTCGATGCCATCGTCTCAAGCTGCCCGCACCATGGATTTACGAAGAAAATTCTTCTCCAAAAATTTCTTCGTGGAATGAGGTCCGAAGAGCTAGGAAGAGTCAACGAAGCTATGAGAAGGTCTGCCGCAAACCTCACCATTGCAGACATGTGGTACCTGATAACTGGCCTAGCCGCTGCCACAAGACGAGTTCCCCACACTGACGAGGAAATGCAGACAGAAGAAGCTGACCCTGAGGCTGACAAAGAAGAAACCACCGAGCCGTCAGAAGAGACTCCCGAACCATCCGAGGAATCAGACATGGAAAGCACCGGAAGCAACGAAGTAGAAGTCCAGAATACCACCAACGAACTGCCTATTCCATACCCGACTATCATTACCCAGGCAGCTGAGACTATCTACGATCAGTTCTTCACGAACCAACATTACGAGGCAGAACCGAGCCTCATGAGGCCTTCCCGACTTTTCCCCTTAATTAATGAGCAAGTCGCCGCGAACTATGCGATCCAAGAAGAAGCTCAAAGGTGAATGGGAAAAGGGCCCGAGCAGAATGACTCCTACATGGAGCACGCTTTCGCCATGACTGGACAAGGCAGCCCTAAAGAGGAGAACACCCTGTTCAAAAAGATGATAGTGAAAGGTCCCTCGCCTTCTCAGAGACGTTGGAAGGAGATACCATCAGAACTGGACCCAAACCCGTCATCTTCTAAAAAATCAGGAAGACTCACCGCAAGAATCAAAGTCGGTGGAATCAAGAAGTTCGACCTCAGCCACCCATGGGACCCAAACCAATGAACCACAAACGAGGTATCGTCGAGCCAACGACGTTAAACAAGTGCACTGGTCGGGAGGTAATCCGACACTATCTTACTTTTCCGCACTTTAATTTCTGTCTTTTAAATTCAGTATTTAGTTTTAAGCTTGCATGACTTTTGAACTAAGGCACGCCTTCGTTCAAAAGTGGGGGGTGAGAACCACCTGTGTACATAAATAACATGCAGCTGTTTTTTTGTTGATAAGTACCTTTTTGAAAATATGAACTTAAGAATGTGAAAAAGATAAATCATAATTCATGCATTAACCTTGTGAAAATTCAACTGTTTAAAAACATAGAATGTAACTTTCCATTTGTCCTTTGTGCTGAGATAACTAGGGATGTGGAGTTGATATAAACTGCCCTAGAGAGGCTTGGAAAGCAATCAAAGGATCAGATCAAACTATATGGTTTTCGAAGTCAGTGGAGGCTGCACTTCGGGTTTTCAGTGAATAATTGAAGTCAACTCCGCCATGAAGCATCTATGCAAAGGCGAGGACGGGAATCAGACCGTCCTCTCTCTAGTCAAAATAGCCGAGAAAATAGATGGGCGACCCTCATCTTGACCCGCGCAAAACGACAAAGACGAGAGGAGCGGGGAGGTATTTCCATAGGCTTGCGGGCGATGATTGGACCTCCCAAAAAGGCTCGAGAAAATGGACTAGCAGTCACAAAAAGGTGAAAAGCTCAATGAAGCAAATCAAAAGAGGCCAAAGGCCCAAAATTGTGATGGTTTTAACCGAGCAAAAGTGAAGCACTCAAAAAAGTCAAATCAAAGGCCAAAGGCCGATTCACTACAACAAAAAAGCAGTCCCTCGCCAAAGAAGAAAATCAAAAAGGCTCGACTCACTGAAACCCGAATCGAATCACGTGCTAGAGAAAGCTACCAGAAAACCATATAGTAAGAGACGATCCCGAGGTTGCAGTCCAGGAGCCTAAAAAGGGCTATCTCCCGAGACATCCAATATAATTTGCATCTCAGCACGGAGGTACAAGTATTAAGTTTCTTCTATTTATTTACGCAGTTTAATTTGGTAATAAGTAAGCAATGCATGAATTAGGATAGATCGAGTACCACAGTCTAATTTTCATATTCCAAAGCCAAAATTAGAACTTACGCCCTTTAATAGCATTGTTCAGGACGAACAACTAAAAGTGGGGGGTAATCTGATGGACCAAAGTTATACGAGTCAAAAACACAGTAAAACCCCCTTAATTAGACTGTTTGTCTATCTAACGTCTACATGTTAGTCCCGATATATTTTCACAGGGAATTTTAGAGACTGAAGTGAAAACACGCTAAGGAGAGGATTTTAAGCTGAAAAGATAACAAGAGTCAATCCAAGGTCAAGATCATATGCCGACTGAAGAAATATCAAGGATCCTGACGTTGAATTGACCAGAACAAATTAATCAGAAGAATCAGGAGTGGAGTCAAGACAGACCGGGGAAGGAACACATTGACAGTTTTGTGAAAAGACTGCACAAAACTGTACAAACTCACACATTGGGCAAGGATGACCGGCCACCACTCAAGGAGGTGGCCAAGGGAGGAGCTCCTCCCCCTTGGGCCACCGGCAACCGGCGGCTATGGGAGGAGGGACCGGCGGCTTTACTATTCCGCCACTTGTCACCTCCTCCTCCTCCTCCCTTCTCCTCCCTTGGATCAAATGCACATGTCCACCATCTCCACCACCCATCTCCTCCCATTTTGGCTATAAATACAAGCCTCCTCCTCCTCATTTCAACACACCTCAACTCAAATTCACTTCTCTCTCTAGAAGTTGTAATATTTGTAATGTTGTAATTTTGCTTTGGAAATAAAGGAAAGCTCCCTTGGCGCTTCAGCGGTTGTAAGTTTCTCTTAGTATTTATTTATTTAACTGTTGTCTTTAATTTCCTTAGTATAATGTTTAGCGCGATGAATTGTAGCTAAACTAGTAGTTCGGTCTAAGGGGCACACTTGTATTATAAAATGTTTTAAGACTATTAAACTTAGTGTCTAGTCTAAGTATACAAAACTTATTCTATGTGCCATATATTAAGTCAGAACGTCCATGGTTGAGGGGACGCTTGGAATGGCAAAGCTCACCATGGGGGTTCGTAAACTTGTACGGATAAGTGGATGCTTGGAATGGCAAAGCTTATCTGAGAAGTTTGACTCATCCTAAACACCATTTGGTTGATCGGGAATGATTGATCAAATGGATGCACATAGGCTAATATAACCGGGAATGGAGTATTAGTCTAAATAGAATAAGTGTTCTACGTCCTTGGAATAGGCTAGATAGTGTACGCAAATCGAGTGCTTGGAATGGCCTTGATACACCGTTTGAATACTTAGGAGAGTCACTAAAGATCAATGATAAACAGGATATAATACAAGTCCCCTGAAACCGAACATTTCTCTTAATCATTAAAATAGTAATTTACTTTCCAGTATTAAAATCAACCAACCAACCAATCAATCAATCAAAATAGCTGGTAGCTTTAAAACCAACCAACCGACCTTAAACACGCTCCCACGCTGCGTAATCCCCCCGAAGAACAATTATTCCTCTAGTTCCCTTGGGTTCGACCCCTACTTACCAAGTACTACCCAGTAGTATAGTTGCGAGTAGCGGACTATTATAAATTTATTTGCACAATCGCTTTGACGACAAGCGGTTCTGTCAATCATACTAAGTGTTCAAAAGTGTATCAAGGGCATTTCAAGCACTTGACTTGCCACACTGTCTAGCCCATTTCAAGGCATAGAGCACTTGTTCTATTTAGACTAGCACCCCATTTGAAGGTATACTAGCCTATGTGCATCCACCTGATCAATCATTTCCGATCAACCAAGTGGTGTTTAAGAAAGGTTGAACTCCACGATTAAGCTTTGCCATTTCAAGCATCCACTTAACCGTGTATGTTCACGAACCCCATGGAAGTGTTTTGCCATTTCAAGCATCCACTCAACCATGTGTGTTCTAACCGAATATATGGCACATAGAACAAGTTCTGAACACAAAGAGGCACTAAGAGAAGGATCTACAACATTTTATGATATAGGTACACCCCTTCAACCGAATGAAGGGATTAGCTACGAATATCCATATAGGTGGATATCATAGCTAAGTACTTGGAAAAGTAAAGGTTTTTGAAAGACAGTAAAGTAAAGTTTTTGAAAGTAAAGACAAGGAAAGTAAGAGGGAGAATACTCAAGAACCAACAGGAGTAAACTCAAGAACAGTAAGGAAAACCTTGAGTACTTCAAGAACCGACAAGAGTACTCAAGATCAAACTTTAATATCAAAGTAAAGTGTTTACATGATTGTGCCCAAAATCTAGAGCGAAGTGAGAGCTTGTGGTATGAGATGATTGTTGTGAATGGGATTGTGGGATGATTTACAAAGGAGGGGAAGATGTCTATTTATAGGCTAAGGGGAGGAATGAGAGCCACACACTTGGCAAGGGAGGAGAAAAGAAGCTCAGTACATGGCATGAGATGGGAGGGGGAGGGCTTTAGCCGCCGGGGTGAGGTGGCAAGGGAGGAGAGCCGCCGGCTAGGTGGCTTTGAGCTCAAAGCCGCCACCCATGTGGCAAGGGGAGAGTGGTGGAGAGCTTTGTGATCTTTTCCCTAAAAGCCATCGGGTCCTTTCAGCTCCGGTCTGACTCTGGTTGCCCTTAGGTTGGACTTGTTTGAGTGATTCCAGGTTAGGATCATGAAAGTTGTACAGTCGGAATCTGGTCGTGTCCTGACTCGTAATCCATTTTCAGCTTTCAAACTCCTTTTTAGCTGGTATCATCTCTAGACCTTGAAATAGCCTGTAGAACAAAAGTGGAACTAACAAGCAAAAGTTAAATAGACAAAGAGTCTAATTTGGTGGGTTTAACTGTCTTAATGAATCATATAAATATGGTCCATCAGGAATCCAGCAGCCAATTAGCGTCTTCATCAACTCCAACCCCGCGAACTCAGCGATGCACAAACTGCCATGAAGTTGGTCACAACAAACGTGCTTGTCCAACTCGATACTCGAGTTAAACTATCTAAGTTGTTTGTAGTTCATCTTTTCTCACGGTCATGTATTTAAGTTCACAACGTTGTTTTTTAATTAAAAATTTCAGGACATGACAAAATATCCTGTAACGTGGCAAAAACAAGTTCATCACATGACAAAACATGCTCATTCCCCTTGCCTCCTGATCCACCACCACCTCGCCCTCTGCGAGGCCTCTTCCCCATGTCGCGTAAATACAAATATCGTGACGCCCTTCGTTCACGCCCCCTCTGCGTAGTTTCATCTGTGAAGAGCTAGATGGTTGGTAACGATCATCCATCTACTCTTCAACTTGTGTATCATGCGCCTCCTCACCTCCGCTATCATCAGCATCAACTGCATCGCCTGAATTAACAAATTAAATTAGCACTTGTCCATCATTAAAATAAGTTAAGTGTGTATACAAAGTAACTGTATCGAGAGTAATGGTCTGTGGAATAACACCCACAATAATAGGATCCGTAAGCTTTCCCACTTCCGTATACGCGGTGTGGAAGATATTATGAAATCCCCTACGTGAATAATCATCAGTGGAGTTCAGGAAGTACAAGTTGGCTTCACGTGCACAAATGATGTAACCACGTATCTGTAAAATACATTCAAATTGTAAGTCAGTGAACTGATAACTGACTATTATTGATAAATAATTTAACAAGTAATAGAAACCTACATTCTCGGGTAATGTATGTGATTCTGGACGATAAGGCTGACTACGTCGTGTTTGCTGCGTATCCTCATCCCCAAACTCCTCCACCTCATCATCTATCTTCGATAGGTATAAATGACGAGTGTGCCTGGAATACACTCAACATACTGTGAAGTGGGTTGGTCGATCTCATCACCCGGGTACGCCACGTCTTCATCAAGCAATCTCTCATGTCGAGTGTACCACAAAGCAATGTAACTGCTGTGGAAGATAGCCCAATCCTTATTCTTCTTCCTAACCATTCTTGGGCATTGGTCTGCACTTCTAATCATAATCAGCGGGACACCCTGTCTGAAACCATACTGTCTCGCAACACGTGCTGGATAATGCCACTCAATAATAGTAAAGCAGATAAGAGGCACATCAGCTCTCCAAGTGATTTCCTAACCCTTGAGACAAGTCGGGTTCAACAACTCAAACATGGTCTCGTCATACGGTCTCCAAGTGAAATCTCCACGCTACATTTTCTGTATTGCATCCCGATACTGCAACAAACTACCGTGGGGTACCCTGTCTAACCTTTGGGCCCAATCCATCTCTTGCACATAAAAGTTAAATATCAGTATTTTATAAAGTCAACTGAATTAAAAATTTAATTTCTAAACATAAACACGTACACGTACGACCATGCTCCCCCTCAAAGCTGGATCAAACTCCGCATCCGGTGGCAGTAACACGACTGGAACTGTTACCCTAGCACACCGATACGAAATAGTCTGTCCCATCTACAAAACTGAATAATCAAATATCAGTATTTTAGAAAGTCAACTAAATTAAAAATTGAATTTCTAAATATAAACACGTACATGTACGACCGCGCTCCCCTCTAAGCTGGATCAAACTCCGCATCCAACGACGTTAACACGACTGGAATTGTTACCTTAGCACACCGATACGAGATAGTCTGTCCCAGCTCCAAAACTGAATAATTGCACCCCACCAAGCTGTTTGTGTCTGATCTTACATGTACTACATATGTTACTGTACAAATACGCCAGCACAACACTTCCCCAACTATAATTTCTAACCTTATCCAGATCCTCTAGCAAGGGAAGAAAGTAGAACGAGATCGTCTTACTGCTCTTTTAAATGAACAAGTTCAATGCTATCAGATTGATGAGATACGCCCTAAAGTATTTCTTTAACGTCTCCTCATCTGCATCAGTTGGAATCTGCGCCAAATGATTCTTGAACCAACTTCTCTTCGTCATAGCGGGAGATTTATCGTAGCACTTGGGGTACACTCCTATCAATCTCTCACAAACCTCCTTAAAATAAAACCGTGACTTGTTCGTCACCGACTCTCCTTATACAGGGAGCCCGGTAAGTAGTGACACATTCTGTAACGTGATTGTCACCTCTCCATCATTAAAATGAAAGGTATGAGTTTCTGGCCTCCACCTCTCGACCACGGTTGTCAATAGAGATGGATCTGCCTTCACTTCACTCACTAGAGTCCACGGATAAAATCCAACACCTAACACAAAAGGGCGTATGCGAGTATCAAGGGTCAAGGCACACCCTTTATGAACCTTAAGGGGTATGTTGGCATTCCCGTTTGGATCCATCTGTCAAACAATAATGCCATTCAACATTAGTAACGTATTAAATTATGAATGATAATTAACGTATATTAGAAGAGGATAGTGACCAACAAGGGGATGAGTAAAACTACTTTGTTGCACTAGTCAGTATATTAGAAGAGGATAGTGAGAAGAATGATAGCCAGTATTCAAGTGCCAAGTCTGAACACTCTGAGGAGGACTCGTCAAGCAGGGATGATGAAGAGATCACAGAGGATTACATAGTTAAAACCTGCAAAGCACTCTATGAGAAGTTGATGATGGTGATTGAGATGAACAAGAAATTGTGCGAGACAGTGACAAACTTAAAGAGAGAAAAAGAAAAACTATGGGAGGAAGTAGATGTCCTAGTTGCTCAGAGGGTGGAATACTGGGAGGAAATTGCCGCACGAAAGGTTTTGGAAGAGGAAAACAAGGATGAAAAGTCAACTTTGCGTGCTCAAAAGGCAGACCTCCTAGAAACTATCTCCACTCCGAAGGTACATATGTAGATGGACGGAGATATGTATCCCCAAGGGATTGACGAGCTAAAGAAGAAATATTTTGTCGTAAGCCGAAGAAAGATGCGTGTTCTAAAAAAGATCGAATATGTGGAACTACAAATTAAGATGGAAAGGAATGATCACATAGTATCCGTAGACAAGCTTAACCATTTCAAGAGATCGATGAAGATGTTGAACTCGGGTTCAAAGAATCTGGATTCCATTCTGAAGTCACAGAGAGTTGAAGAAGGTCACAAGGGTTTCGGCTTCACTAGTGGAAGCCGCTCAGGCAAAACTAACTTCGTCAAGGCTGAACACAGACTCACCAGTGAATGAACCAAGTCCTAGTGAAGCACCCTGTGACTAACTAGGGAAAGTCCAATGGAGAATGGAGGAGAGACACAAGAACTTGCAGGTACTGCTACCAAAAGGGACACATCAAACCGAGGTGTCGACTATTCCAAGCTAAGAGCATACCAATGGATCACAGGGACACTCCACGGATGCAACAAGTATGGAGAGAAAAGTCAAAGGAGGAGGTGTGCTTCGTGGCCTTCAGCTTGTCCAGTCACATGAGAAAAGGGAGTTGGTACATTGACAGTGGATGCTTTGCACACATGACATGTAACCCTAACTATCTCGTTCATATTAAACCATTGGACAAGCATCGGTTTATTACATTTGGAGATGGAGGTAAGGGCAAGGTGATCGACTGTGGGACATTAAAGGTTTCGGGTTTACCTGAGCTCGAAGACATTGTACTTATGGATGGTTTGAAGGTGAATTTGATAAGCATCAGTCGATTGTGTGACGAAGGGCACCATGTGAGGTTCACACATTATTCCTATCGAATACTAGACGAAAATTACAAATCTTTGATGGAGGGAACCAGATCTTCAAATAACTGCTATGGCACAGACATTTAGAGCATATATATCTAAAGGCCCTAAAGAAAGTCTTCGCTGAGGATATTATAAGGGGTTCACCCAAGGGGGTAGGCGATATGGACGTTGCTTGTGGAAAGCAAACGAAGACAGCTAATCAGAAAACGAGCCTGATTAATTCAAGCAGAGCACTGGAACTGGTTTACATGGATTTGATTGGTCCAATGCAAGTGGATAGTTATAGAAGTATGTCCTGGTGTGCGTAGATGACTTCACTAGATTACCTAGACCAGATTCCTACGAGACAAGTTAGATATGGCTCAAGCCTTCATAGAACGGGCTACTCAGTTTCAGACAGAAAGAGAAGATAGAGGGGAATGACTGATGGCCATAAGGAGCAATTACGGACGAGAGTTTGAGAATAACACACTCTCTGGATACTGTGCTGAACACAGAGTTACTCATCAGTTCTCATCTCCTATTACCCAACAGAAGAACGGAGTGGTGGTGAACGGAGTTTGAAAATATTCTTGGAGGATTTTCGAGATTGAAGATAGGATATCTAGAGAATATTTAGGAATATTTCCTAAATATTTGATGGAGTATCTTAACCGAATAAGGAAGCAGCTGAGGACTATAAATATAAGGCGAGGGCTTCTTATTTGGGCATTCATTTTTTGGAGAATTTATAGACGTCTATAATCGGCACAGGAGGAGGAGGACGATCGGCCGATTAGCTTTTCACATCAAAAAATCAACGGTGCTGAGTCTGTCTTTTCACACCATTGCACACGCACTACCACTGTTGGTACGCATTCGGGAGAAGGCGTTTGTCTTCGGGAGAAGACATTGAGCTTCGAGAGAAGCTCTATAGAAGGTCGTGAGGGAGTCTTGGACCGTACTCCAGGAAAACGAGAGGGAGTCTTAGATCTAGGGGAGCCTAGGTCGCACGTCTTTGAGAGTGTTAGAGGTTAGACGGTTTAAAGAGGAAGTCTTGTAAAGGTAAGTTTGCTGTAACCCTAAACTCTACATTAAAGAAGACCATTGCTAGCTTGGAGGAGAGGTTCCATTGGCCGCATTTGAGGAAGGACACTGGGGCAATTGTGCAGCGTTGCTACGTCTGTCAGGTATCCATGGAAAGGTATTGAAAAAGTCCTTTATTACCTCATATGAACATATACATATGTGCCATGCATCGTTTAATTATGTCTTGTATTATATGCAGGCAACTTGGACAGTACAAGAAGTTTGTGAGCAACACACGGTATCCAGAAGGATGTATTGTAGAACAATACGTTGCACAAGAGTGTGTCATGTACTGTAAGTTGTACATGGGGGAGATTGAAGATTCACAAAATAAAGAGGTGGATGAGTATTTGGACATATCAGTTGTGTCCCATGTTATCATGCCGATGAGCTACAATCAAAGGGTTCGGCTCAATAATAATGACATCAATGTGATTCATTGGTGTGTCATTGAAAATTGTGAGGAGGAAAAAGAGTATGTTAATTAACATATGGAGGACTTCTGCCAAGAAAATCCTCACGGCGATAATGACTCTCGGATTGATCATTTCCATTCTTATTTTCTTCACAAGGTAAACATTTAATTACATTTTTAGATGCATATGATGTCCTTATATATTATTGTGCATTTTGTCAAAAGTGTGACGTATATATTGTTTTTAATTAATTATGTGCAGATGACTGCATTAAGAAATGAAGGATCGGATGCTTATTTCTACTATTGAGAATTCACATGTGGTCACTCACAACATTTGGGAGATAATTGGAAAGTTGTCAACGTGGTCACTCAAAGGGGCACTTATAGTGACTCATGTATTTCTACTATTGAGAATTCACATGTTGTGGAGGTAGCATATCAAGAAGATGCCACAACAAATGTCCCACCTTACATGTCCAATGTGGTTGATGAAGATAATGATTTTGAGGAAGTGTTAGAAACTCCATGAGTTATTCCCCATTTATGTGATGATTTTGATACACCAACCGACCATGGTGATGGAATGGACAACGAAGAAGATGAATCAGAATTTTAAGATGAAGATGATGTACTACAATATGTAAGTGATTGTGATGTAAGTGAGGATGTAAGGTTACTGGGAGTTGATGATGCATAGCAAAATTCAGTGGTTATTAGTAATGTTTTTTGGTTGTCAATGTGTATTTTTCCCTTTGATTTGAGGACTACTTCGTATTCTGGATGTCATTTTCGCAAAGTCTGATCTCACTTATGTGACAATGTATATGTATGTAAGTCACATAAGAATCCTGAAGTTTAGGCGGGATGTCCAAAAAGGTGGGTGAGAATATGAAATACACTGAAAGATTTCAATTTCAGATTCCCTTTTGTCTGTTCACTTATGTGACTTACAAAATTAAGTATGTCATATAAGTGAAATTTAATCAAGAGCATACTCGTGTCTAAATCAGGGACACGTGTGTCCATCCTTAACCCAAAATCGTACTTATGTCATGTAACTTAGGGTTCTTAAACACAATCACACAGTCGTGTACTCTATCTCCCTCCACCCTTCCTTCGAACTGTGACAACCCTTACACATCCACCATTCTCACCGCCATCCATCCATACTGATGTCGTTGCAACTGCTTTTAAAGGTATGACAAGCCCAAAGAAAGTAACTAGGTCAGTACAAACAACCCTCCGTCGTTCACCTAGATGTTCTAGCAAGCTTAGAATAGAAAAACCTAACAAAGATGCATCCCAAACCCTAGATTCACCAGTTTATGAAAATACTGAAGAATGTCACCAGTTTGTTCCCCTACTACCCCCCTCGAAATACCCTAGTCGTACCGTGTCCTCCTCGCACCTAGCCAATAGCAAGTATCCCTCCCTTACACCTTTACCTATTGTCTCTGATCAACCCCCTGACCAGCAAAAATAGACACCTGAAAATGAACCAAGTGTTGAACCAAGAAATACCTCAGGACCAACTCCTGCTGATCATACAAATGGCCCTAATGAACTAAGTAATAACATTGTCAATTTATTAATTATCTTGGTAATATTAAATTACTTATGTACTAATTTAATCTTATTTCAATGTTATGCAAGATGGGCTTGAGGACGCACCCCTTGTTTCTGAAGTTGAACCATCTAAGAAGAGGAAGCGTCGGGGTGTGGTTTATGGCGCAAAGATTTCTAATTTGGTACGCACACTTGGGATGCGAATAGTAGTGGAATGTTCAGTGGATACAAATTGACCAGTGGTGAAGGAAGTCCGGCTTATGCCGTGCCACCAAATCGGGGCATGTGTGCGACCAAAGATTGCAATGCTAGCACCCTTAACAGCCAGCTACATGAAGAAGACTGGGAAATAGTCGTTAACTATTTAAGCATAAGTTCTAATCCAATATTGACAAGAATTTTGGTTGTTTGATTGTGTTGTTAAACAGTGGCTCACTTGTGCCATTCTAATTGTTTTGTTGCCTCATTTTATTTTGCCAAAGGATGACACTCTGCTATGGGAGTATATAACAAGAACTGCAAATAACCGCTACAAGAACTGGAAGTCAGACTTCTTCCATCACTATCTGAGGTATGTGGAGAAGGTGCCTAAGGAGTTTGTCCACCGCAAGGAGCTGTGGACTTGGCTGGTTAATCACTTCAAGGAGCCTGCACAGGTGGTACTGTGTTTTCTAAATTACTTTTTCTTTGTGTAATAAAAATTATTATAAGATTTTTTTGTTTTAATTCCAAACTTTCCATCTGATTATTAAGACAAAATCAGAAAGAATGAAAGCTGTCCGAGATGCAAAGATGAACCATCACTACGGAAAGACCCCTTTCTCCATGAAGGTAATCGAGAACCAAGTGAAAGGCCACAAAGCCCAACATGTCGCAACATATCAAGATGCATATTCCCTGGAATCTGAAAGTGCTGACATAGTGATATTCCTTGTTAATCTTTGTTCTCATTTTTATATGTGTTGATAAATAAGTCGTGTTTTGGAACTTGTGAATGATATTGTGGATTATGTTCCAATGATATTGTGAATTTGTTCTGTCAATACATTATGATCAATTGTTCTGTTCAGTGTGCAGATGTTATCATATTTCACTTCGTCATTTGTTATGATCATTTGTCTTTAAATTTGTTATGCTAACATGTCACTTTTAAGTTTGTCGTGAAATTATAAATTTTCTGTTCTTTGTGTAAATGTTATCAAATCAATGTTCTCATTGATGAATTTATTTTACTCTTCTTCTGCATAGGACAAAATGAATGCCGAGGTGAAGAAGATGATTGATGAGCAGCATTCAAATGATCCAAGCATCATTGCTGACCCTCTCCCAACGAGTACCCAGCTGGATATAATTTCAAGAGCTGTCGGGCAGAAAAAGGGATTCAAGTTTCTGGAGTGGGTAGGAATTTTAAGAGGCCTCCTCGCCCGAGAGGCGGGGCAGCTACCAAAGAGTTAAAGGAAGAGCTTGTAAGGGCTAAGGAAGAGGCTGCAAAAAAAGATGCCGAGTTTGAGGATAGGCTGAAGGCTCTTGAAGAAATGCTGCGAGGGGCTCCTTCTTGACGTGGGGGTAATGCTTCTGATGTTGCGAGTTTTGCTCTCCTAACTCTCTGAATACTTATGATGAATTTTCTGAACTTCTGGTTTTATGATGTGGACAAGTTTTTCCATGTAAACTGAATGCTGGATATGTCCAGCTATGTACTTTGTGTACTTATGAATCAGTTCTTTTGGTTGTCGTAGCAGATTTGTGTTACTATTACTAGTTGTACAATTATAACAGGGATGTTTTGCAGTATCTTATGCGGCTGTAAACAAAAAAAAGTATAATACCAAATCTTAAGTGACATGGAAAATAACACATTAGATCACTTAAATGACTGACAATGCACACAATCATACTTATGTGACTGAAACAAGGACGCCATTTAATCTGTTCTATGTGACTCACATTACATAATACCACTTATACGACACACTTTGTGCAGTAAAATCAGTATTGATACCTTGTGAAAAATACACTTTTGTGGCACATGTAATGACTTATGTGTCGCAATTAAGGACTGTCACTTAAGCTCTTATATGATTGTGTGTTTTAAGTTTTGTCACTTTGAATCTTATGCGACGCAACTTATGTGACTGCCATAAGTCGCAATAGGTTTTATGTGACCAAAAATGTCCTTATGCGACGCAACTTATGTGACTACCATAAATCGCAATAGGTTTATGCGACTAAAAACGTCCTTATGCGACTATTTATGGTCAGTCACCTAAATGCAAATCTGGCAAAGTGATGAGTCATATTTATACGCATCGTCGAATCAATTAATCCCACTTATTTTGACACTTTATTATGAGAACAGTTACTTTTTAGTGTTGTTTTGCATTACAAGTGTTTCGGAAGCTCTAGGGGGAAACACGCATAAAAGATGGCATTTCGTGCCAAAAACACCACAATGGCAGATCAGACCTTCGGAGGTTCAACAGAGTGCTGGGAATCGACCATTGAACAGAAAAATACGAGCTACATGTCGATGCGTAGCTGACTCAATTTCCTACAATTCTCTAGTTCACATCGAGAGCAGCCGAGGTCATTTAGAATGTCAAATCCAGAGTCAAAGTCAAAACTGGCACGCAGACCCGGAGAGGACCTCTGACGCAGGCCATTTTATGAAAAGTATTCGTGGATGCTCATATGTGCACAGTCCGCTGAGCTAATATGCACAGCGTCCGCGGCCGACATCAGCAAAACCGAGATTTGAAAGTTCAGCCAAAAAATCTGACTTGGAAACCCAAATTTTGCTATAAATAAGATGTTTGGGTTAGGGTTTCCATCATTCCATAACCATCAATCATTCTACGAAGTTTGAAGATGGCTCTGGAGGAGAAGGCGAACGTTTCGACGAGAGAAGAGATTTTTCTATCTTTCATCATGCATTGTGTTTTTATTTCAATTATGTGTAGCTAAACTCTCAATTCATGTTACGGTTTTGCATATTGTGTCTTATGTTTTGAGACTTTTTTCTTAATGTGATTTCTTGTTTCTCTAGATCTTGTGCTTCATCCCACGAATTGAATTTTTAGGTTAAGTGGAAACTTTGCCGTAAAGCTTAATTTGACAAACAATTCTTATTGTTAACATCTACTGGAAACTTTGCCGTAAAAGTAGATCGTAACACCTAGATTTTATAATACGTTTGCCAGATTATTGTATTTAGGAAAGAACTAGAAGTCTAACACCTTTGACTGGTTAGATGTGTTGTATCACCTTTACCGGGATACTTTAGGAATTACCTTTGCCGGAATTCCACACTAAGAAACATGAGATTTGATATTTAGTAGTCGATGATAAACATGTCACAATAGAAACCCTAGGCTGAATATTCTCTCTGATTGAAACTTCTTGCTATTTTCTCTTTTGCACTCTTAATCACTAAACCCGCCCCCCTTTTTTTCTTATATATTTTCAGAGATAGCTTCAACAACCAGTTCCTTTGGGTTCGACCCTGCTTATCACTTGCTAGTAGTTGCAGGAGAAATATAAATTTAAGTTTGACATGTCAGACGACGCGCGTCAAATTTTGGCGCAGTTGCCGGGGATGCGCGCTTCGGTGAAGTTGACCCTTTTTGTTATTTATTTTTGTGTTTAGTTTTGTGTGTTCGCTACTTATTTCGTACTGTCTCGTGCAGGTAGTGTGGTTGGTGACAACGTCAACAAGAACGACGAAGGTGGTGCTGATCAGATAGAGTTGTATCAACCCACGATGAAGGAGCTGGCTGCCCCGAATTTTTAGAATATACCTAGGTGCGTGACAAGCATATTTTTAACCCTTTATAGTTGTCAAATTATGAGTTTTAGGGGTCAAATTGTAGTCAAACAAAATTTATAAACCTTGGTAAGCCAAGGGTCGATCCAAGGAACACGTGTGTGAATACTAGTTAACTAGTGACCTATTTAGCTATTCCGATTGATGAAAGGTTCTGTTGTGAAGAATAACAGAAATTAAACTGTAGAAAAAATAAATGTTTGTACTTATCAGAGAAAGAATTCCAGGACCATACTTCATCCGTGCTAACCCCACTAATCATGCAATCATTATTATGTAATTCATAATACTAACGAATATTGAAATAAACCAAAATAACACTAGATAAGCCACCCATCCACGGATCATTATCTAGATTAATCTCAATCGTTGAACGCCGCCCATCCACGGATTATCAACGATCTCGATTTATTAAACTAAAGGTTTTCATACAATTTCATACCATCCGGCTACTACCTAGGACCCATCCATCTTTCGGTAATTAACCTAAATACGTTCTAGCATGTAAACATCTCATTCAATGTAAAACTTGTAGGAACGAGAAATTAAGCACGATGAAATTGAATATTCAATTTGTATTAATGAAAAACATTCATATGATCATATGAAGAGTTGGGTACATAGCACGGGATCCGTAGGATCCTAGAATAAAAAAGACTACTCGCTATTCATGGTGAGTAAACCACAAATAGTGTAATAAAAGAATATTAAGGACGAGTTAACCGTAGACAATGTAGCTCGATGATCCTCAATCTCTCGCGATGTTCTTCGTCTTCTCTCCCAAGTTAGGGTTCTTCAATCTCAAAATAAGCACACAAAACTCTGGTCGAGTCCTCTCTTTTTATAGCCGCTTTGGCGAAATTGCCAAAAATCAATATTAGGAAGGTCCCGTGACACCAACTTAGTGACGGGTTGTCACGGGACATCACAGGAGTTGTTGTCATTGCCACGGCCATGTCCCGTGATGGCTTGACTGATACGGGTTGTCACGGGACGTCACGGGGTCCTCGAATTTCCTTACCACGGCCAGGTCCCGTGACATCTGCTTTGTCCCGTGACGGGGCTTGTGTCACGGGGTCTTCGATATGCATGGCCACGGAATTGTCCCCATGACACGCCTGTTGTCCCGTGACACATGGAGGTGTCACGGGGTCTAGACTCAAATTTGCCCCATTCGATCGATTTCATCATCTTTTCACGCAATCAAGGTCCATGTCGAGTCATTGGGTAATTCAAGCCCGAAACACTAGGAAAAGAGATTAAATGATAACAAAACATCCGGAAAACAAACCTAATCCATCATCGAATGAGGTGAATAATAGGTCAAGAACTCGACAGATCAAAACACTCCACACTTAGGATTTGTTCGTCCCGAACAATTGTAGAACAAAGGGCAGAATAAATGCAAGTCCATATGCGGCTCAATCAACCATATGTTCCTAAGCTTCCCACTCAAATGTCATGTGATCAATTCTAACTAAAACAAAAACAAAAAGATAACTCACTGTCGTAGAGGACACGAATGCATTTAGCATATGCATCAAGCCTTTAAACCTTTAGGCTGCCGTAGTAGGACGAGTATAGTCTCGTGAAGGTTGTCAGGAATGGGACTACCTACAAACCCCTGTACAACTAACTAACGTGTATGCATGAAATGATGCTCAACGAGTCACAGTAAAGTCATGTCATACCTCGGATTCATCGTGTTACCTCAACTTCCAGTCAAACATCTTCATCAAAGTTTTCAGACAATCATAGATTAAACGAGTTATGCATTCAAGTGGTTAATACACACGGCTAGCAATCGACTAATCACAAGTTCTAAACAGTTCTATGGCAATGTATAAAGAACATGAATAGTTACACAAAACTTGCTCGCCATTCATCTATGCTATCTAGGGATAGTCCACGCGTTCTTGGCGCAAAGCTCATTCTCAAGTGCCAAGGACTAGGCAATGACCCGTAAGAGAAGAGGAGCCTGACTTAAGGATTTTCTGGAAAATAGTACAAAAATTTGCATCAAAATTTCAGTGCAAGCACGAGGATCGTCCCTTAGACTCTAGCACATGAATTCTCAAGACAAGTCATGAATGCACGCAATGAAAAGGTGGAATTACACTACATCAAGTAAAAGGGGGCAGAAAATTTCATTTTTTTTTGTACACAAGGGGTGACTTTTCTCACTTTGCCCTTGGTATTTTTCTATTTTTTTTACACAAGGGGTGACTTTTCTCACTTTGCCCTTGGTATTTTCTTTCTCTTGGTATTTTCTTTCTCTAAAAAACAACTATGCTTGGGCAACAACCTTTCACCCTATTTTGAAAATTCAGAACTTCGTTCTTGATCAAAAACATATATCGCAGAAAATTTTTTTTCTTTTTTTTTCTAACTCCACACTTAAAACTTGACATAGTGTATGTAAGAAGGCGGGTGCATGCAAATCACGACAAGTACAGAGAAAAGCATACTAATACTAAGGTCACCTAGAAAAAGAGATGCATATTTAAGTTTTTGGATTTTTTTTGAACCGGTGCCTACTAATATCAAGTCTTAAACATGCTTCAAGAAATACGTAGAACATGTGATAGGCAAAGGCTAGCAATGATACTGACTCGAGGGAATGCACACACGAGTAAAACTATTTCAAGTCCTAGACTTCGAATCCAAAAGAATGTCAATAAGTCTAGGAGTATCGTAGAAAACGAGGATTTCAATTGTAATACATAGACAGTTGAGCATATGCAAGAGTGAATGTGATATGCAATGTGTGTGACTATGCGCTACCCACTCCACACTTAAAGATGAGCTTAGTCCCTAAGCAAAGAAATAAAAGAGAAGAAAAGGTGCATAGGAACTTCCCTCGTGTGTGGTGTGATAGCCAAGGAGATTAAGCGATGTCCGGTGAGTGAAACTCGACTTGTGAGCTGGTAGATAGATACAAAAACACATAGAGCGTCACAAGTGATAGGTTAGCATCGATAATCGCGAAGAAACCTGGATAAGGGGTGCAAAACAAAGAGAATGATAAACGATGTGAGTAAAAATTGAAAAACATAGCCAAAATATCTCAATCATCGAGTAATCATGTAGATAGTAAATCATGCCAAAGGTCAGTGTACAATAGATAAGAAAAGGAATGCACAATAACTGATAAAACGACAAAAAGTCATATGAAGAATAATATGCATGAAGAACTAATCAGCACCATCATCCTCAGCATCATCGGCAACACCAAATAAATCATCAGTATTCTCAGAATCCATAGTGCCAGAGGGGCAAGAGGTACTAGCCCCGGTGTCAGTACGAGCAGGAGGCACACTGGGTGAAGGGCTGAGGTTAACTGCCATGGTAAAATCAGCCTCAAATGGATCAGGGGCAGAAGACACAAAGGACGGCGGAGGCGGATAGTCTGTGAAGCCTTGCTGCCTATAGAAAGAAATCCTGGCGTCCTGCGACCACTATTGTGCCCTGCTGGCCTGATAACTGAGATTTGAGAACTTGTCCTTGAGCTGGTTATGGGAAATGGAAAGCCTGCTCTGTGTAGATATTATCGGTCTCAGACTGGCCAAAATCTGGCACTAATAACACAGCATCGCACTCTGAGACTCCCGAATCTCAAGTTGGGAGGCGATGATCTGGCGATGAGAGGCCTCTAAGCGTGTGAGACGCTCCTCGAGTGTCAACGGGAACTGGCCAACAACAGGTGGCTGCAGAGGAGGGAAAGGGATGTGGTCGGGTGCTGGAGGCTCCTGTGCCACAAATGCTGGAGGGTCCTGTGCCTCAAACGCAGGGAGTCCTAGGACTCTGCCATATCAACGTCATCATGCTCTTGCGTCGCAGGCGCAACAAAGTCTGGCACTGGAGAGGTCTCTCGAACTGGTGCGTGCCCCAGGCGTCTATTCTTACTCTCCAGGCGCTGCCCCTTTACTCCTTCCTCAGGAGTATCCGGCCTGTGGAACCACTGACGTTCCCTAGTAAGCATCTTACACTGAATCAGCTTTGGAACCTTGAGCTCCCAGGAGTCGGCGTTGAAATTGGCACTGAAATTGAAACCAAGGCTCTCAGCAAGTAGAGTGATGTAGAGACCACCACTAATAGCGAGGTTAGGCTTCTTCCTGAAAGTCTACCATTCCCTAAATCGAGCAGTGAGGATCTCAAAGAAATCTACCTTATGGCCACGACTCATGGTAATCGGGATGTCTATATCCTTCTCATTCACAACAATGCCTCCCTTCATCCGAACATTAATCGCCATAGCTACCAAACGGTGTGCAACCTTCCACTCGGGAAGCTAAATGTAGGTGGCCGGATGGGTGGATAAGTAGACCACATCAATCTCAGAAATATATCTCCAGAAGTCAACCTTCTCAGAAGCAGAAAAATGCAGCACGAGTCCCTCCAAAGGGAATTCCAGAATTTGACACACGTCGGCTCTATCCATTGTAAAATCAGTGTCATGCAGCTGAAACGACCAATGTGTTGTCTGCCCCAGAGGTCCATGAGGGCGGAACGATGCCACAAATTCATATAAAGCAGTAATCATAGTGTTTTTCTGATGTGAAAACAATACACCTAGCCTGGAATCATCAAACAATGGGCGAACCTTGTCCACCAATTTAAAATCTGTTAGAGTACTGAGGCAGGGAACAAGAGTAGGCTTAACTATTTTCTTAAGCTTCAATTGCTTGTAGTTTGCCAAGGTAGCCGGGTCTGGGAACCTTGGGTACCGCCTATCATCAAAAACTATCACCGCAGGGAGCGCTGGGTCTGGCTCGGCGGTAGGAGGAGGCGCGGCCTGGGAGGTGGCGCGAGGTTGATTACGACGGTGAGACATGGTGGATTGCCAGCTGGAATTGAAGCTCGGTGAAGTTTGGAGAGTGGACGGCGGATGAACGGTGTTGATTTGGTTTCAGAATAACCAAAATTGAAAAACCCTAATTCGGTATCTGTATTCGAGCAAGTCCTGTGAAACCGACATTGTCACGGGCTGTCACGGGACTGAAGATATGCATTGCTTTGGCCGAGTCACATGACAGATCCATTATCCCGTGATGGTCCTAGTGTCACGGGATGTCATGGGACGGGAAAAGAAATCTTCGCTAAGGCTTGGTCCCGTGACACCTGAACTATCACGGGCTATCACGGGACTAAAAATTGACATCGCTTCGGCCATGTCCCGTGATAGCTCCATTGTTCCGTGAAAGTCCTAGTGTCACGGGCTATCATGAGACTGGGCTATGTCTACTTTTTCTTATACTGTCACTCCACACTTAAAACCGCTGCACACACATGAAATCACACAATGCAAATGCAAATGAAAACTAGCTAAATACTTACAGTGTGGGTTACTCCCCAAAGAGGCCTAGTTTAACGTCTTGGCGAGACATAGCTAGAGAGGTAGAACTAGAAGCATTCTCGAGAAGTCCCTTGCTGAGATCCCTTCCCGAGAAGTAGGTTATCGTCTATGCCATCTGAAGGTGCAAGATGTTTTAGTACGTGGTAGTGCTTGAGGCGTTTCCCATTCACTACCATAGATTTACCTCCATCAACGCTAAGCTCCACGTGCCCATCTGGATGTGCTCGTTCCACTGTATAAGGGCCACTCTATTAAGTGCGTAACTTTCCAGGAAATAATCTAAGGCGGGAGTTGTAGAGGAGGACTCGCTCGCCTTCGTTGAATTCTCTACGCACTATTCTCTTGTCATGCCACTTTTTTGTCCTCTCCTTATAAATACGAGCATTCTCATAGGAGTCCAATCTGATCTCATCAAGCTTGTGTAGCTGTAGTAGTCGCTTTTCCCCAACTGCCTTCATGTCCATGTTCAGCTCTCTAATAGCCCACAAAGCCTTATACTCGAGTTCGACTTGGAGATGATAGGTCTTTCCATAAACAAGTCTGAACGGACTCATCCCGATAGGTGTTTTGAATGCAGTCCTATATGCCCATAGAGCGTCATCTAGCTTGGACGCCCAGTCTTTCCTGTGGCTCGAGACTGTCTTTCCGAGGATGCTCTTGATCTCTCTGTTAGAGATTTCCACTTGCCCACTGGTCTGAGGGTGATAAGGAGTGCCAACCTTGTGATAAACACCATACTTCTTCAATAATGTCTCGAAGTTTCTTTCTTTGTAGTGAAAGCCTCCGTCGCTGATAACTGTTCTGGGTACTCCAAATCGAGGAAAGATGACCTTCTGAAACATTTTAATAACCACCTTGGCGTCGCAAGTAGGAGTAGCCACTACTTCAAACCACTTGGAAACATAGTCAACCGCTACCAAGATATACTGATTTCCATAGTAAGGTGGGAATGGTCCCATGAAATCAATCCCCCAAACATCGAATAAGTCCACTGCGAGATTGCTCTACTAGGGCATCTCCTGCTGTTTTGAAATGTTTCCGGTCCTCTGGCACTGATAACAAGCTTTAACAAATTTGTGGGAGTCCTTAAACAGAGATGGCCAAAAGAATCCAGGATGCAGAACTTTCATAGCCATTTTCGAACCAGCCCCGTGTCCACCGTATTGTGATAAGTGGCAGCGCTCTAGGATCCATACGATCTGATCCTCGTCGACACACGTCCTATAGAGACCGTCAGCACATAATAAGTATAGAAAAGGGTCATCCCAGAAGTATCTCTTTACATCGGATAGAAATTTCTTCTTCTGGTTGTGCGAAAGGTCGAGAGGAATGATACTGCAGGCCAAGTAGTTGATGAAATCTGCGTACCACGGGACGTTATCCACATCTACATGCATAAGCTGCTCTTCTGCTAGAGAGTCAGTCATCGGGAGTTGGTCCTCTTCGCAGTCGAGCTCTCTTAGCTCGAGGCGTGATAAGTGATCTGCAACCAGATTTTTTGCTCCCTTCTTATCTCTAATCTCGATGTCAAATTCTTGAAGGAGGAGGACCCATCGGATTAGACGAGGCTTCGAGTACTTCTTGGACAACAGATATTTGATTACAGCATGGTGTGTGTACACTATGGTCTTCAAACCTTTGAGATACTACCTGAATTTCTCAAAAGCGTAAACAATGGCCAACATCTATTTCTCGGTCATAGTGTAATTTGCTACTGCTCTGGTGAGGACCTTGCTGGCGTAGTAAACTACATGTAGCTTCTTGTCGATGCGCTGCCCTAGAACTGCTCCTACTGCAAAATCACTTGCATCGCACATTAGTTCAAACGGCAGCTTCCAATCGGGAGGCTGCACTACCAGAGCAGATGTAAGAGTAGTTTTTAGATGGTGGAAATCATTAAAACATGAATCATTAAAATTAAACTCAGCTTCCTGAGAAAGTAGATCAGTGAGTGGCTTGGCTATCTTCGAGAAATCCTTTATAAAGCGCCTATAAAATACAGCGTGCCCAAGAAAACTCCTGATCCCTTTCACATCTTTTGGTGGGGGTAGCTTTTCAATCAACTCAACCTTTGCGCGATCGACCTCGATGCGTTGGTTAGAGACCTTGTGTCCCAACACAATACCTTCCTGCACCATAATGTGACACTTCTCGCAGTTCAAAACTAGGTTAGTGTCAACACAACGACGAAGAACATCAGTAAGGTTAGAAAGGCATGAATTAAATGAGGAGCAATACACCGAAAAATCATCCATAAATACTTCCATGGTGTTTTCCAAAAAATCAGAAAAATGGCCATCATGCAACGCTAAAAAGTGGCTGGTGCACTGCAAAGACCAAAAGGCATGCGTCTATAAGGGAATGTGCCAAAAGGGCAAGTGAAAGTGGTATTCTCCGTGTCCTCGAGGTGTATAGGGATCTGAAAGAAACCACTATAACCGTCGAGTTAGCAGAAAAACTTATGCTTCGCAAGATGTTCTAACATTTGATCGATAAAAGGCAAAGGAAAATGATCTTTACGAGTAGCCTTATTCAACTTTCTATAATCAATGCACATACGCGAACCAGTCACAGTACGAGTAGGGATTAAATGATTATGCTCATTTCGTACAACAGTTAAACCGTCCTTCTTAGGGACAACATACACAGGACTTACCCACTCACTATCAGTAATAGAATAAATGATGCCAGCATCCAATAATTTAAGAATTTCTTTCTTCACTACATCCTTCAGTTTAGGATTCAAACGCCTCAAAGCATCCCTAGTGGGCCCAGCATCGCCCTCTAAATGGATTCTATGCATGCATATGTCTGAGCTAATCCCCTTAAGATCATCAATCGAATAACCTAGGGCTGGTCTATGCTTTCTAAGGACATCTAGCAATCGCCGGGTCTCTACTTCAGTCAAGCATGCATTCACAATCACCGAGTAGGTCTAGTCAGGGCCAAGAAATTCATACCTGAGACTTGCAGGTAGAGGTTTCAGCTCTACCTTGCAAGGTTCCTTACCTGGACCGGTGCCTCGTTCACTCTCAGCCGTGTCATTAGTGTCTACTGCGCATATATCCATCGGTATCGGGCAGCCCTGTATAACTCTATAAGACTCAACAGAGGTCAGTGTAAAAGGGTCATCAGAATCAGCAGAGTCTAGAATATCGCAGTCAGCTAAAAGACTAGGAGTCTTGCACATGTCAGACAAATGAAAGACAACACGTTCACTGCCTACTCGCAAAGCTATAGACCCTATATCCATGTTAATGACTACCTTAGCCGTGTAGAGGAATGGTCTACCTAATATAATCAGGATATCAATGTCCTCTGAGATCTCTAGCACAATAAAATCAGTAGGGATGTAAATGTTCTTCACCTTGACAGGTACGTCCTTCAGAATCCCTTACGGGAGTCTACAAGAACGATCCGCAAGGCAAATAGAGATGTTGGTAGGACAGAGATCACCCAAATTCAGTTTAGCATACAAAGAATAAGGCATGATAGACACACTAGCACCGAGATCACACAAAGCACGACAAATAGTAATACCGCCAATATCACAAGGGATAGAAAAACTCCCTGAATCCTAAAGCTTAGGTGGAATGGACTGGTGCATGGCAGCACTACACTCCTCACTTAGAGCCACTGTCTCGGTCCCTTCTATTTTTCTTTTCCCAGTGAGAATCTCCTTCATGAATTCTGCATATGTAGGAATCTGGGTGATTGCTTCGGTGAGGGGCAAAGTGATGTAGAAGGTGCGAATCTTGTCCACAAATTTCTGGAAATCCTTATCCATTCTTGTTGCTTTAAGTTGCTATGGGAATGGGACTGGCGGTACATAGGGAGCCGGCTCCACTGTTGGTGCTGAATTTTTAGCTTTGTTTTTGCCCTCCATTGACGTCTCATCTTTAGCAGGTGTAGTGGTTCGAGTTGGTAGCATGTCAAGCTATTTCCCTCCTTGGACTGTGATGGCATTCACGGATTCCCTATGATTTGGATCTAGTTTCGATGGGAGTTTCCCGTGTTCCCTGCTTACCGAGCTTACTTGCTAAGCTATCTGATTTTCCAACATTCTGCCATGAATATGGATCTGCTATATGGACTGCTCAATTCCTTGAAACCTCCTATCATTGTTGGCTGATGTCTTTCGTTGTTCGGTTATAAAGCTAGCTAGCATGGCTTCTATGTTTGATATGGCTACCAAATTCTTATCTTGCTATGATTGAGGTGGATTGTTGTAGTTCGCCAAATTCTGATTCTGCTGTTGTTGGGGCTGGTTGTTGTGCTGATTTCTTGGCTAATAATTGTTCTGTGGTGGCTAAGTTTGATTGCTGTATTGGCCTCGTGGCTTGTACGGTGCACTGCCCTGTTGTTGTTTGTAGGGGAAGCTGGGAGGTGCCTGATTCTGGGGCTTGTAAGAGAGGTTAGAGTTATCCCACCTATTAGGGGCTGATCCAGAAGCGAAACCAGTCCCTTGATTATTCTGCCCAACATAATTCACATCTTCCTGGCTACCTTCGTTACCTTCCTACTCTATCACTGGATAGCCATCGGCGAAGTGAGACGGAGAGCCGCAGATTTGACAGTAGACACCTACATTAGCAACACCCGATGGCTTCATAGCCGATTCTATCTTCAGACTTTTTATTTCGGCAGCGAGCATCTTCACTGTATTTGTCAACTCAGCGATGTCATTGGTTCCTTCGGCGTGACAGAGGTCTTGCACACCCTTCCTGTCCTAAGGATTACCTCGGTCGCTTGTCGAGAGGTGGTAATCTTAGGCTGCCTTTTCCACAATAGCATAGGTCTCTTCTAGAGGAACTCCAGTAAGTCCTCCACCAGCAGTTTGATTTATATGAGTGCGCATTCCCTGGTCGATTCCCTAATAGAAGTGTCCATGATCTGCCACAGCTCGAGATTGCGGTGAGGGCACATCCTCATTAGCTCCTTATACCTTCCCCAAGCGTCGTACAAAGTCTCACCATCCATAGAACGGAACGAGATGATCTTGTTCCTGAAATGAGCTGTCTTTGATGGTGGGAAGTAATGGTGGAGAAAAGCCTAAGACAATTTATCCCAGGTAGTAAAAGTACCCTCAGCATGGCTGTCCAGCCATCTACTAGCTTTGTCGAACAATGAGAATGGAAATAGCCTGAGGTAGTAGGATTCTGGAGGGACGCCATTTGTCTTCACCGTGTTGCACATTTGAATGAAACACTTGAGGTGCTGGTGAGGGTCTTCATTCATTCTACCAGAAAATTTGCTTTTCTGCACCATTTGAATGAGCCATGTTTTGAGTTCCCGGGCGTTGTTGGCTATGCCTGGTGGTGCTATGGCGGACTGAAATCCTGAGACACGTGGAGCAGTATAATCTCCAAGGGTACTGCGCACTGGTGGCTGCACTGGGAGCTGCTGGTTGTCTTCGACCACCTCATTCAAAGGTCGGTTTTGATTCATGGCCATTGCTGCGAAGTTGCGATTCAGTGCTCGAAGTTGTCGAGCTTCGTTTTAGACCCTGCGAAAATTTCTTCGTTGGTCCGGTGTGTCCTCGTCTGAAATCTGAACCTGCTTCTTCCGTCTGGGTGTTTTCTTTAGCATGAACTAGCTAGTACCTGCAAGAGCCAACTATCACCGTGAGCGAAGAAATTGAGGCAGAAAAAGTCAAGCAACAAACAAGGTGGAATAGTCTAAACTACACACGTTAAATCTAATATCACACTAAATGCTGTTCCCCGGCAATGGCGCCATTTTGACAAGCGTATTTTTAACCCTTTATAGTTGTCAAATTATGAGTTTTAGGGGTCAAATTGCAGTAAAACAAAATTTATAAACCTTGGTAAGCCAAGGGTCGATCCAAGGAACACGTGTGTGAATACTAGTTAACTAGTGACCTATTTAGCTATTCCGATTGATGAAAGGTTTTGTTGTGAAGAATACCAGAAATTAAATTGCAGCAAAAATAAATGTTTGTACTTATCAGAGAAAGAATTCCAGGACCATACTTCACCCGTGCTAAGCCCACTAATCATGCAATCATTATTATGTAATTCATCATGCTAACGAATATCGAAATAAACCAAAATAACACTAGATAATCCGCCCATCCACGGATCATTATCTAGATTAATCTCAATCGTTGAACGCCGCCCATCCACGGATTATCAACGATCTCGATTTATTAAACTAAAGGTTTTCATACAATTTCATACCATCCGGATAATACCTAGGACCCATCCATCTTTCGGTAATTAACATAAAAACGTTCTAGCATGTAAACATCCCATTCAATGTAAAACTTGTAGGAACGAGAAATTAAGCACGATGAAATTGAATATTCGATTTGCATTAATGAAAAACATTCATATGATCACACGAAGAGTTGGGTACATAGCACGGAAACATTCAAGGTGAGTAAACCACAAATAGTGTAATAAAAGAATATTAAGGACGAGTTAACCGTAGACGATGTAGCTCGATGATCCTCAATCTCTCGCGATGTTCTTCGTCTTCTCTCCAAAGTTAGGGTTCTTCAATCCCAAAATAAGCACATGAAACTCTGGTCGAGTCCTCTCTTTTTGTAGCCGCTTTGCCAAAATTGCCAAAAATCGATATTAGGAAGGTCCCGTGACACCGACTTCGTCACGGGTTGTCACGGGACATCACGAGAGTTGAATATGTCGTTGCCACGGCCAAGTTCCATGATGGCTTGACTGATACGGGTTGTCACGGGACTTCACGGGGTCCTCGAATGTCATTACCACGGCCAGGTCCCGTAACATCTGCTTTGTCCCGTGACAGGGCTTATGTCACGGGGTGTCACGGGGTCTTCAATATGCATGGCCACGGCCAGAATCTCCGACCCTATGGAGTCACAGTGGAGAATTTTAAACTTAAAGCTTGTCACTTTTCTTTAATTGACATGGCTAGATCTTGGTTTCTTTCTCTTCCTTCAGGTAGCATCAGGACATGGGACCAGATGCTGAAGAAATTTCTCGAAAAGTACTACCCAGCAACTAAGGTCGGACATTTTCGTAGACAGCTGCAGGATATGAGGCAGGGGCCGAATGAGACGATGTATGACTAATTAGAAAAGTTCAACCAACTCGAGCAGAGCTGCTGGCACTTGGAAGTGCCAGAGAAGCTGATAATTGAGTACTTGCTGGATGGGTTGAGGCCTCTAGATAGGATGCTGCTAGATGCCTGAGTTGTCCCCAGCTGGAGGTACCATCATAAATCTGTCCCCAGCTGGAGTTCAAAATTTGATAGCTGAGGTGGCCGAGAATGCTGGGTTCAGAGAAGAAGCCAACATGCAAGATGAATTCTGCAAGACTAGGAACGTCGCAAAGGCTGAGACCCCATCAAATCCGATGACTGAAGAGCTAAAGCAGATGAGAGAGATGATGCAGAAGCTCATGATGAATCAGATGGTCCAGGTGAAGCCTTGTGAGTTTTGTGGTGCAACTAATTATAAGACGGATGCTTGCTCGACTTTCTAAGAGGATACACAGGCCAATATCAATGCAGTGTGTGGATCCAAACTTACAACAACCATGCAACCTGAAAATAGCTACGCGTAAGATGAGCTCAACTGTACCAGCAATATGTAGCACACACTGTGGTACAGTTTCTTGCACATACTAAGATAATCAAAACGAAATGTAGAACAGTAAAAAACACAAAGCCCTTGGTGACCCAGTTCGGCTCAATGTAGCCTACGTCTGGGGGACTTCTCCCAAGTCCAAGGAACAATCCACTATCATGGTATATAGTACAGATTGACGTTTGAACAGCATTCCAA
This sequence comes from Rhodiola kirilowii, assembly GCA_033675215.1. Taxonomy (NCBI): domain Eukaryota; kingdom Viridiplantae; phylum Streptophyta; class Magnoliopsida; order Saxifragales; family Crassulaceae; genus Rhodiola; species Rhodiola kirilowii. The sequence continues at coordinate 1,062,377 of JAUCNB010000027.1, forward strand.
ACTACTGATACACCTATACTACTCTCCAAGTGAATTGGGTGATCTAACCTTCCCTTAGATCCGAAGACTCCCGTCTAGCACGTCCAGACCTCCTCCCGAGGCTGATACAGTCGAACCTACCACAGCAGATTCTCCTGGCAGTGTGTGTCGTCTCTTGTGTGAGTCGAACAGCGAGCACAGACTTGTACAACGCAGCGACGACACCTCTTGAACTCTGAAATAATTTGGGCACAGCAGCAATGTATGAGTTCAAGAAAGTAAAGCAAGTTGCTTACCAACTTGCGGCCTCAATCCTTCGACGACAGCATGATGACTCGTAGATTAGAATGATGAATTCCGCTCTTTGATTGACGGCTCCTCCACACGGCGTTTCTCAGGTTTTGTGCGCTACAGAATAATGAACCCTGGCCTCCTTTATGTAGACCCGTGTGAATCTAGGGATAAGAAAACCCTAGATTTGATTTCCTAAAAACCCTAGATAAGATAGGGATTTAATCCGTTGAGATATAATCTTGATCTTTGTATCTTTATCTCTTAAGAATCGGTTTTGATGATGTGGCAATCGGATAGATTTGTTTGAGATCGATCTATCCGAAAAACTAGGAGTTGTGCTGATTTTTCGGAACTGAATGATAGATCTTGCACAGATGCTAGCACACATTACTTTGAAATCTTCTTGCACAGATTTGTGTTTTGCCTAGATGGCACTTTATACTCCAACAATCTCCCCCTTGACATTTGAGGCAAAACACTTCTTCTGCATGACCTCTTTTTAACCAGTAGTTAAAACTGGCACAGATAGTATCTAGAAATGTCTTGCCTGAATACTTCTTAACACAAATCAACAAATAATTTGCAGCACACATCATCACAGCCTAGCGTCCCATCCACAGCCACGCATCTCTACTCATGCAGATACTCCCCCTTTTTGTCGCAAGTGACAAGGGACCGTTGCACAGACTACTCCTCTTCATATTCAGTATCCTGGAGCTGAGCACGCTGAAATTTCATTCGTTTGATCTCGCTTTCGAGGAACAGATACTGGCAGCTGGATTTTTCTGGGGGTTTCACTGATGCACCGCTTGGCCTCTTTGCTCCTGCCCCAATGTGTGTCACGCACTTCTTCAGGTGCACTCTGCATCTGTATCTTTGCTTTCCTTTTGAAACTCCACATGACTCAACTGAATCACTTTCTACTTGCTCGTCTTTCGCCAAGTTAGCAATCAATTCTGCTTGAATTTGCATCACCAAATCTGTAACAGAAATCGAGCCACTTCTGACCACTACTTGGTCCCCAACAATACTGTCTGTCACTCTCTTCTTCACCAATCGGCATCCCAACGGGACATCATCAACACTAGATTGTTTAGCAATAGACTCAGAAGACGTACCTTTAGGTGTCACTGAAGAAATCCCTTTGACTGGAGTCTTGGCATGTTCAGACTCCTTCTCCGGTGATGTGCCGATCTGTTCAGTCTCCCCCTCGATGGTAGACGCCTTCACCAACAATTGTCGGTAGTCGCCTTGGTGAAATCGATGGCCTTGTCAACCACCTCCTTTGAATCTCCGTCAGAAAGACAGTCTCAGGTGGCGTCGGGATGACCTCCTATTTCTTCAAGGACTCACCTCTCAGGTGGCTTCAAAGAATACTGCTCTGGCTAACTTTTTAAGGAGCTTGCTCAGTTTGATTTAAACACATAGCTCCCCCTTACTACTTGGCACGTCAGCAACACTTATAAGAGTTCTGCTCAACTGACTGCCCCTCGTGTCAAAGCCTTCTAGTTTTTCATGACACAAAGGCCAAGTGCAGACCTTAGTGTCTCAAACCTCTCAGCATCCAAAGGCTTTGTCAGAATATCCGCTAGTTGTTTCTCTGTTGGCATGTGGAACAGACTGATGATTTTATCTTCAACTAGCTCTCTAATGAGATGGTGTCTGATGTCAATGTGCTTTGTCCGCGAATGCTGTACTGGATCCTTAGAAATGCTGATTGCACTCATGTTGTCACAGTATAACGTCATAGTGTTCTGATCCAGTCCCACTTCCTTGAGCATCTGCTTCATCCAGATCATTTGAGCACAACAGCTCCCTGCAGCCATGTATTTCGCTTCAGTAGATGACAGTGAAATACTGTTCTGCTTCTTGCTGAACCAGGATACTAGGTTATTGCCCAAGAAGAAGCATCCACCAGAAGTACTCTTTCTGTCCTCAATATTACCAGCCCAGTCTGCATCTGAGTATCCAACAATACAACCACTTGTATCTCTAGTGTACCATAGACCATAATCAGCAGTACCACTTACATATTTGATGATCGTCTTCACCTGTAACAAGTGACTTTCTTTCAGATCGGCCTGATACCTGGCACAGACTCGCACAGCTTGACAGATATCTGGTCGGGTAGCAGTTAGGTATATCAAGCTCCCAATCATGCTTCTGTACAGGGTCTGGTCCACTGAAGCTCCTGCATCATCCTTAGTGATCTTCACATGTGTAGCAGCTGGAGTTCTCTTGTGGGTAGCCTTGTCCAGTCCAAACTTCTTCACTAGATTTCTAGCATACTTGGCCTGAGTCAAGAAAAACCCTTCTTTCAATTGTACAACCAGCAGCCCCAAGAAGTAGTTCATTTCACCCACCATGCTCATTTTAAACTCGCTTTGCATCTGGGCCACGAACTCATCCACCATCTTATGAGAGTTAGAACCAAACACAATGTCATCGACGTAGATCTGAGTGACAAGGCCTTGTCGCGAGGCAATGCAAAAATACAATTTATAAGTCCACTACTTGTGACTTCACTATTGGGTAGTAAAGCGGTAAGTAGGGGTCGAACCCAAGGGAATTGGTGGATATTAGTTCTTTGAGGAAATTGTACAGAAATTAAGTGCGATTGGGGTTGGTTGTGGTTTTAGTACTGAAAGTAATACTGAAAAGTAAATTGCGGGAACAGTCAAGTTCAATATCAACCAAACAACATACTTTTGGTTTGTCGCACACTATGTTAAAAGCGCAATACGTGCCAAATATTATGTTGGATTGATGTTGAAAACGTCTGTAATGAAAGTAAAAGTGCGGAAAGTAAAGACTGAATGTAAAGTGCGTAAAGTAAAGTGCGTAAAAGTAAAGACTGAAAGTAAAGTGCGTAAAGTAAAGTGCGTAAAATTAAAGACTGAAAGTAAAGTGCGTAAAAGTAAAGACTGAAAGTAAAGTGCGGGAAAGTAAATGTACTGAAAGTAAGTGTGGAAAGTAAAGACTGAAAATAATGGTACTGAAAATAAAGACTGGAAGTAAATGTGCTGAAAGTAAAAGTTAGGTGCTGAAAGTAAAAGTTAGTTGCTGAATGTAAAGTACTGAATGTAAAGGGTACTGAAAGTAAAGGGTACTGAAAGTAAGCAGTTGATAATAGGACTGAAAGTAGAATGAAGAGTTGGTGTTTTATCAAAGGAAAGGATTCGGTTTTTAAGGCCTTGTATCATAGTTCCGTTCATCATTGACCTCTAATGATCATACTAAGTGTTCAAAGATGTAACAAGGCCATTTCCAGCACTTGCCACACCGTCTAGTCCTTTTCAAGACATAGAGCACTTGTTCTAGTTGTGCTAATTCCTCCTTTCGAAGTATCGTCTTAGCCTATGTGCATCCACTTGATCAATCATTTCCGATCAACCAAGTGGTGTTTAAAAGAGGTTGAACTCCACGAAAAAGCTTTGCTCTTTCGGGCCTCCACTTAACCGTGTATGTTCACGAACTCCATGGAAGAGCTTTTCTCTTTCGAGCCTCCACTCAACCATGTATGTTCTAACCTAATATATGGCACATAGAATAAAATTGAACACAATAGAAGCACTAAGAAAAGGGTCTAAAACGTTGTCATGATACAAGAACACCCCTTCAACCGAATGAAGGGTTTAGCTACGAGTATCCATGGAAGTGGATATCATAGCTAGTGCACGAAAAGTAAAGGATTTTGGAAATCAAAGACAAGGAAAGTAAGGTTTTTGAAAGTAAAACTCAAGAACAACAAGAGTACTCAAGAACCAACAAGAGTACTCAAGAACAAAGTAAATCAAAGACAAGAAAAGTAAAGAGGGCTCTCGGTTTTTGGACAAGGAAACAAGAACAAAACTTAAACTCAAGAACAAACTTGGAGCTTTTGATATCAAAGTAAAGTGTTTACAAGCTTTTGTGAGTGAAGGATTTTAGAGAGCTTCTCTATCTAAGTAACAAAGGATGATTTTCAAGGAGGGGAGGACCTCCTTTTATAGCCATGAGAGGCGGTGGAGAGGAGGATATTTGTCCTCCCAACCGCCTCTAGTTCTTCCTCAAGTCAGGTTGGAGCTTGGTTGGCCTTCGGTTGGAGTTTGGATGAGCCAAAGGGTGCCCACTTGACTTGTGGATTGGCTTGCATTAAAAACCCATTAACTTGGCTAGCAAATATCTCAAGCCAACCGACTTTGGCCTTGGTTGCTCCTCAAGTCCACCGGTTTGAGTTTAGTTGGACCTCAAAGGGCAACCGATGTGAATAGTATAACCTAACCGAGAAAATAAGTAGTTTGGTTGGACTTCACCGGATTTTGACCGGAGTAGGGCTAGAATGACCGGAGCAAGGTGGTGGTTGGATGTGGCATGATCGGAGCATCGTCGGAAGCTCGCCGGAGCATGGCCGGAATATGGCCGGAGCTGCCGGAATCTTGGCCGGAGTAGATTGGGTGTTGGACCATGGATTTGGAATATTGAGGAGATTCTAAGACTGATCCATGAAGGATGTTTGGCCAGATTCTGCCTGGAGTACGGTCGAAATCACAAAACGGCCGAAATTTCCCTAGTTTGGCCTTGATCGGGCTTGAGCTGGTTCCACTCGGGCGTTTTGTCTGGGAAGTGAGATTGTCTGAGTTATTGGGCATTTAAAATACTTTGGTCGAGCCAGATTTGCCAGAATCCAAGGTTTTGTCGAGTAACTTGGTTTTGGTGCCTATGCGCGTGGGGCCTTTGCTTTGGAACTGGGCCAACTGCCAATCTGCCCGAGCATTCTTCTTGGTTTTCCAATATTGTCCACCTTATTTTCCATTTTGATCAATTTGCTTGAGGTGGATTCATCAGATCAGCTCGTTTTCATGAGCGACTTGATTTTGGACCTGGGCGGCTCGGCTGGTGCGCGGGGCGTGGCCTGGGCGATGCCTGGGCGGGGACCTGGTTTCTCGGACACGGGCCTCGGCACTCCCGTATGTGGGCCTGGTCTTCTCGGCGCTAGCTCTCGGTCAAGGACCTGGGCGAGGACCTGGTCTTCTCGGTTCTGGTTCTCGGTCAGGGACCTGAGGTTCTCGGTACTGGGCCTGGGTACCCGGCTGAGCTCTCTCGGGCCTCGACTGGGGTCCTCGGTCCCTGGTTGATTTTCCTCGGGCCTTGGTTGCGACTTCTCGGCCAGAAATGTTTGGCAATCCTTTTTAGCTTAAGAACCCCCTTTTTAGCTCGTTTCTTCTCTAAACCTCAAAATAGCCTGTAGAGCAAAAATGGAACTAACAAGTAAAAGTTGTTAAGACAAAGTGTCTAATTTGGTGGGTTTAACTGACTTAATGAATCATATAAATATGGTCCATCAAATCACCCCACACTTATACTTGTTCGTCCCGAACAATGCTATTCGAAAGAGGAACACAAAATCCAAGTAAAAAGCTCTAAATAAGAATGTGAGAATGTGGGACTAGATTCATCCTATCCATGCAATACTTAGTTTCTACCAAACCAAACCGTGTAAATACTTAGAAGAAACTTGATACTTGTACCTTCGAGCCGAGATGCAAATTAATTCGGATGATTCGGGAGATAGCCCTTTTCAGGCTTTTGAACTGCATTCTTGGGACCGACTCGCACTATATGGTTATCTTGTAGCTTTCTCTAGCACATGATTTTGTTCGGGTTTCAATGATTTGAGCTCTTTGATTTCCTTTTGATGAGGGACAGCTTTTGAAGTGATTTGGTCTTTGGCCTTCGATTTTGAATTGGAGTTTCTTCACTTTTGTTTTGGTTAAAACCTTCACAATTTGGCCTTTGGCCTTTGATTTGCTTCTTTGTGCCTTGCTTCTTTGTGATTTGCTTATCCATTTTCTCAACCTTTTGGGAGGTCCAATCATCGCCCGAGAGCATATGGAAATACCTCCCCGCTCTTTCTCATCCTCGCCGTTTCGCGCGGGTAAAGATGAGGATCGCTCATCTATTTTCTCGTCTACTAGGACTAGAGTTAGGACAGTTTGATTCCCATCCCGCCTCTTGCATAAACGCTGCACGGCGGAGATGACTCTGAATCCAATGAAACCCGAAGTGCAGCCTCCACTGACTTCGTAAACCATATAGCGAAATCCGATCCTTCGAGTGCTTGCCAAGCCTCTTTAGGGCATTTTATGTCAACTCCACATCCCCTATATATCTCAGCACAAAGGGACAAATGAGAAGTTACATCCTTAAGTTTTTACACAGTTGAGATTTCACAAGGTAAATGCTTGAATTTAGATCTATCTTTTTCACATTCTCAAGTTCATATTTTCAAAAAGATAATATTAAGGGAAAAGGAAAAAAAGAAAGCATATTAAACAACTATGTGCAAAGGCAGTTCTCACCCTACACTTTTGAACGAAGGCGTGCCTCTCGGCATGACTTAGTTCAAAAGCCAATCGCAAGCAAATATTTACAGGAAAGGTGAGAACGGCTCAAAAAGCTAAATGACATAAGTAAAATGACTAAAAGCAAGAAAAATGTAGGGTTACCTCCCGACCAGTGCCTTTGTTCAACGTCGTTGGCTCGACGATACCTCACTCAGGAGGGATCTGGGTCTCATGGGCGGCTCAAGTCAAATTTTCCCGCGTCTCCTGCATTGATCCTTGCCTTGACCCTTCCCAAGCTCTTGTGGGATGATGTGCTCGGGTTCGGTTTCCATTGTTCTGGTGGTTTCTCCTTCCAATACCTTTGAGAAGGCGAGGGACCCTTGACCATAGCTGCTGGTCCTTTGAGTCGGGCTTTCTTGTTTTCAGGGCTGCCTTGTCTAGTTGTGGCGAGTGAATGTTCTATCAGGGAGTCGTTCTGTTTAGGCCTTTCTTCCATCCTTCTTTCAGACTCTTCATTGATCACATCATTTTCTGCGATTTGCATATTGATCAAGGTTAAAAGTTGGGAAGCTTTCATTATAAGGGCCGGTTCTGTCTCGGCTAGTGATGAGTCGTATTTATACGACTCATCGAGTCATCAAATCCCACCAATTCTGGCACTTTATCATGCAAACAGTTACTTCTTAGTGTTGTTTTGCATTTCAGGTGTTTCGGAAGCTCTAGGAGGAAACGCGCTTAAAAGACGGCATTTTCATGCCAGAAGCATCGCAGTTGAAGAACAAAGCCAGAGGAGCGTCGTGAACAGTATTTTTCGGCTCGTGAATAGTAATTCCACGTGAACAGTAATTTTGGGTCGTGAATAGTAACTCGGGAAAAAATCCAAATTCTACATGACGGTTTAGAGGCTTCTAGAAGGTCCTGGAAGAATCTGGAAGACTTGCAGAAGAAGTAAACTTGCAAGTTAAGCAAAGTCGAGATTTGGACACGTTTCCTAATCTATTTTTGGGCCCTTTCCAAATCCATTCGAAAGAAGCCCTGGTCCTTAGCTATAAATAAGACCTCTCAGTGCAGTCCATAATCATACCACAACCGAGAGCTTCATTCCACATTCAAGTCTCGGCTCCTCCTCTCGGCTCCTTGATCCGAAGTCCTCATCTCGGCGTTCCACATTCATCCCGGCGTTCCTTAGTCCTCTCGGCCCGGTCCTCATCACCTCTCTCGGCTATAGAGAAGTCCTCATTCCCTTTTATTATTGTCTCGTTTTAATGGCCATGTGTAACTAAACTCTTTATTCGGGCTAGGGTTTAATATATTGTGACTACTGTTTTTAAGACTTGTTACTTAATGCTTATTTCGTTATTCTACTAGTCCTTGTGCTTATTATCTCGGGTTGTATTGCGAAGCTAAGTTGATACTCGGAACGGTTAGGCTTAGCCGATCAATACAAATCCCTTATTTACTGTTTGTTTGATACTAGACCGTTGAGAACAAATAGAGCACTAATTTGATATATCTTGGAATGGAGTATTAAATTGCTAGGGCTAGAATTCTACAACCCTGAAAGGAAGTAGATTGTGGTGTTGGCGTCCGGAAAGACTCTACTTTAGGTTATCACTTGGAATGGAAGTAACCACACTTAGGAATTAGAAATCTGATATTTAGAAGTCGATAATAAAACAAGTCACAATTAGAAACCCTAGTCTGAATATTCCCTCTCTGATATTCATCTTTTCGTTTGTTTCCTTATTGCACTATTTCCTAATCACTCACAACCAATTGTTTCCTTTCTCAGAACAACCAAGTAGCCATCTAGCTCCCTAGGGTTCGACCCTTGCTTGCCACTGTACTAACCCATAGTCTAGAGTAAGGAAAATTATAAATACAAATTTGCAGGTACCGATGACGCCTGTCAAATTTTGGCGCCGTTGCCGGGGAGCTACGCATGGTGAAACTTGTTCTTTCTTAGTTTCCAAATTAGTTATTTCCTTTTTCTTTTAGTTTCGTAGTTTGTGCACTACTAATCGTGTGCCATGGCTCACGCAGGTAACCAGATCCATGAGGATGACGAGGATCACTACGAAGCGGTCCATGCCTTAGACACACTGGACAACCTTGTCCAGGAGGTGCATCCGGAGAGAGGGACCGACCCGCTTGAGCTAGCACTTGAACAAGCCGTGTACTCACACGAGGATTCCTACGAGCTCACCGAGACCATCATGGATGCCCTAGCCCAGTTGGAGATTGCACGACCACTCACACCGAGGTATGAGGTTAATGAAATTCGCTTATTTAAATCTAATGTGTGTTTGCCTTCTGTTGTGCAGGCACCTACAGTAGAATTGAAGCCTCTACCCGGGCACTTGAAGTATGCGTTCCTAAGAGAGAACGACTCACTACCATTCATCATCAAAAGCGGGCTCGAGATAGATCAGGAGCGACGGTTGATTAGGGTGCTGACCGAGCACAAACTGGCCATCGGATGGACACTAGCCGACATCAAGGGAATCAGCCCGGCAGTTTGTATGCATCGGATCTTGTTGGAGGATGGAGCAAAGCCTTCGAGGGAGCCTCAACGCAGATTGAACCCAATTATGATGGAGGTAGTCCAGAAGGAGATATAGAAGCCGCTGGATGCGGACGTGATCTACCCGATCTCAGACAGTCAGTGGGTGAGCCCGGTACATGTTGTGCCGAAGAAGACCGGGATCACAGTGGAACAGAATGCCGATGGCGAGATGGTCACGACTAGAGTCAAGAATGGATGGTGCATGTGCATAGATTACAAGAAGCTGAATGCCGTCACGCGCAAGGATCACTTTCCTCTTCCATTCATTGACCAGATGCTCGACCGGTTAGCAGGTAAGCCTTACTTTTGCTTTCTAGATGGTTTTTCAGGCTATAACCAGATTCCCATAGCACCCGAGGATTAGGAGAAAACGACCTTCACATGTCCATTCGGTACGTTTGCTTTTCACCGGATGTCTTTTGGCTTGTGTAACGCACCCGGCACCTTTCAGCGGGTCGTTACTAGTATATTCTCTGACATGATAGGTTCGTTCATAGAGGTGTTCATGGATGATTTTACTGTGCATGGTGACACTTTTGATGCATGCATATATAATTTGAGTACAGTTTTAGCACGATGTGTTTCTATGAATTTGGTGCTCAATTATGAAAAGTGTCACTTTATGGTTACTCATGGAGTAGTTCTCGGTCACATAGTCTCACATGAAGGTATAGAGGTAGATAAGGCCAAAATAGATTTGATTGTTACTCTGCCCTACCCATCCATGGTGCGTGACATTAAGTCGTTTTTGGGGCATGCTGGTTTCTATCGTAGGTTTATAAAGGATTTCTCTAAAAAGGCGCTGCCTTTATCTAATCTTTTGCAAAAAGATGATCCTTTTGAGTTTACAGATCATTGCAGGGCAGCATTCGACGAGCTAAAGCAGGCCCTCACCAGCACGCCCATCATCTGAGCACCAGACTGGGGCCAACCGTTCGAAATCATGTGTGACGCGAGCGACTATGCAGTAGGAGCGGTCCTCGGCCAGAGAGTGGACAAAAAGCCCGTAGTGATTTACTACGCTTTGAGGACTCTGGACGTGGCCCAAAAGAACTATTCGACCACAGAGAAAGAGCTGCTAGCCGTGGTCTTTGCCTTAGAGAAATTCAGGTCTTATTTGCTCGGTACCAAAGTTGTTGTCTATTCTGACCATGCAGCTATTAGGTACTTGATGACGAAGAAGGAGGCAAAGCCGAGGCTCATTAGGTGGATTCTGCTCCTACAAGAATTCGACTTTGAGATTAAGGACAAGAAGGGCATAGAGAACACAGTGGCCGACCACTTGAGCCGACTTGTCCGAGAAGAAGATGCCGGGCAGATTACCGAGACATTCCCAGATGAGCACTTGTGTGCCCTTACAGGTGAGACGCCATGGTATGCTTCACTAGTGAACTACCTGGTCGGAGGTAAAATTCCCGCCCTCCTATTCTAGGGCCCAATGTTTGAAACTGAAGCATGATTCGAAATACTATGTGTGGGATGACCCGTACTTGTGGAAAATTGGTGTAGATCAGATTCTTAGACGGTGCATTCCTGATAATGAGATTGCTTCTGTGATTAGTTTTTGCCATGAGCATGCATGTGGTGGCCATTTCGGCCCCAGGAGAACGGCTAGGAAGATATTAGATAGTGGATTCTTTTGGCCGCATGTTTTTAGAGATGCCTACAATCATTGTAAGAGATGTGATAAATGTCAGCGTGTAGGCAATATTTCAGCTAGGAATGAGATGCCCCAAGTACCCATACTTGTGAATGACGTTTTTGACATATGGGGCATCGATTTCATGGGTCCTTTTCCGGTGTCGTGTGGTTATGCCTATATTTTAGTTGCGGTTGACTATGTGTCTAAGTGGGTAGAGGCCAAGGCCACTAGGTGTGATGATGATAAAACTGTCATAGACTTTTTGCGCATTAACATCTTTTGTAGGTACGGAGTACCTAAGGCCATTATCAGCAATCAGGGAACACACTTTTGCAACCGGATGATGGCATCAACTCTGACTCACTACCACGTTCACCACCGGACTTCCACAGCATATCACCCCCAGACGAATGGGCAAGCGGAGATCTCCAGCCGCGAAATCAAAGGAATTCTAGAAAAGATGGTGAGCCCGACCCGAAAGGATTGGAGCCAGCGGCTCGATGAGGCACTGTAGGCGTACAGGACCGCCTACAAGACACCGATGGGCACCTCGCCTTTTCAGTTGGTCTATGGGAAGGCATGCCACTTACTGGTCGAACTTGAGCACAAGGCATATTGGGCACTGAAGAAATGCAATCCGGACTTACAGGCAGCCGGGCTGGACAGGAGATTACAGCTATGCGAGTTTGAGGAGCTGCGCCTCGAGGCTTATGAGATCCAAACAGACTACAAGGCGCTGACCAAGCTCTATCACGACAAGTTTATCCTTATGCGCACTTTCGAGGTTGGCCAAGAGGTTTGGGTATTTTCATCACGCCTACGATTGATGCCCGACAAGTTGTGATCGAGATGGACAGGCCCGTACACAGTGACCCACATTTTCAACCATGGAACGCTCGAGCTAGAGTGCTCAACAGATGGCCGACGCTTTAAGGTCAATGGGCAACGGGTGAAGCACTACCACGGAGAGATCGAAGCACCCGCCCAGAAGTTTGACCTGGCCGAACCTACCACAGATGCATAGATGAGGTACCGTCGAGCCAACGACGTAAAACAAAGGCGCTCGCAGGAAGGTAGCCCGGCACTTTTTGTTTTTCAGTTTTTAGCTTATGTCGTTTGTATTTACTATGAGTTTGAGTCATATCCATCACATTGTACTTGGGAAAGAAGATGATTTTCATGCAGGGAACATATACACTTCATGCGTTCGCATGCTTATACCATCCGTTCGCATGGTCGCCTGCAGACTTGAAGTGTGGGCTCGCAGAACAGGTCATGCAATCGCATGAAGATTTCATGCCACTGTCAGTTTTTTGCAAACGCATAAGAATATCTGTGTGAACGCACAAAGTCTCCGCACAGAACCAGATGAGAAGGCACACCCAGTAATGCGATCGCACAAGGATTTCATGCGACGGGTCGAGTTCATGCGAACGCATGAGGAGACTATGCGAGCGCACACGGTTGAGAATTCGACCGCATGCGAGCACGCAAGGCCATTGTGCGAATGCACGACAATTTCATGCGACTGGTCGAGTTCATGCGAACGCATGAGGCAAACCATGCGAGCGCATGCCTTGAGAAATTATTTGGCCAGGTCCCGGCGCACCAAACCATGCGAGCGCATGAGGAGAACCATGCGAGCGCATGCCCAGGACTTTGCTATATCCATGCCACGACCACCTGAGGGGAGTACTGTTCCAACTCTTTCTTTTCTTTTCCATACTATTTGCATGCATTGTGTGTCTAGAGTCTAAGTCGTGCCGTGAGGACACGACTTTATTCAAAAGTGTGGGGTGGGAGAGTCAGTCATCGAGTCAGCACGTTTACTTTCCTGCACCTGCACAGAGTCAGCACGTTTCCCGCAATTTTTAAAAATATTTTGTACATGTTTCTTCTCTATTTCCTAGATTTGCGGTATTGAATATTGATGATGTGAAATAGATAGAGCCGATTACATGCATGTCTTTGGTGAAATTAGAATTGTGCGATTACATGTGGACTTAACCCATTGCGTGCCTTTATAAGTTGAGATAAACAGGGATGTGGAATTGATAGAAACGTCCTAGAGAGACCTGACAGATCATTCAAAGGACCGAATTCAAGTTATATGGTTATGTGGATTTCGTGGAGGCTAGCACTTCGAGGCGACATGGTTACGAGTCTGCTCTGTGATGTTCCCATGATTGGCATGTCTTTGACAAAACGTCTTTAGACAGTTCAAGCTGGAGTTCAATCACATATTGGAACAAAAGTACAGCGTACAGACGACGCATGATCAAGATACGGTTTATTCTGAAGATACTGAAGATTGAGGATCTTTCCAGCTGGAGTCGGTCAGCAAAGACACAGATTCTTCGAGAGGTCATTCGAATATTTCCTTACCAGAATTGGAAACCACGTGTCTAACTTGACGAAGAAGATATCTTATGAAGAAGATGTCGACGACGAGATTAATTGATTGAAGTCCCGAAGATGTCAACGAAGTTATTTGATTGGAGCCAATCGACATATCATCATCAAAGATTTGTGCGATCAAATATACGCAGATTGGCTGAGAGAATATCGGATGGCTTGGGGTGGAAGTCATCTTTGAAGATTGAATATAGATTGAATATTCATCAAATATTTTGCAGCATCTCCGAATTATTTGACGACTGACGGAGCCCACCACACTGTCGTTAAGGTGCGATGTTCTCTGTGCAAAAACAAATTTATATCTCCGATACTCACGACTTAACTATTTTGGGTAGTCAGTGGTAAGTACGGGTCGAACCCAAGGGAGTTAGGTGAATAGTTGTTCTTTCGAAAAGGGGGGATTAAATAAAGCAGTTCGGGGGTTGTTTTTGGTTTTTAGTACTGAAAGGTAAAGTAACAGTTGATATTACAATTAAAGGAAAGATTCGGTTTTAGGGGCCTTGTAGCATATTTTTGTTTATCATTGACCTCTAATGATCATACTAAGTGTTCAAAAGTGAATCAAGGCTATTCCTAGCTCATGACTTGCCACACCGTCTAGTCTTTTGCAAGACAAAGAACTCTTGTTATAGTATGTGCATCCATTTGATAATCATTCCTGATAAACCAAATGGTGTTTTAAAGAGGTTGACTTCCACAGATAAGCTGTGCTCTTCCGAGCCTCCACTTATCCACGGAAGATCACGAACCCATGGCAGAGCTTTGCTCTTCAGAGCATCCAACCAACCAATGGAATTCTGACCTAATATAAGGCACCTAGAACAAGTTGAACACTAAGAGGCACTAAGAGAAGGGTCTAAAACATAGTATGATACAAGTACACCCCTTCAACCGAATGAAAGGTTTAGCTACGAATATCCATGGAACAGGACATCCTAGCTAAGTACTTGAAAAAGTAAAGGTTTTTGAAAGACAGTAAAGTAAAGTTTTCGAAAGTAAAGATAGGAAAGTAATGTACTTTGAAAGACAGTAAAGTAAAGAAAAGAGTACTTACAAAAACTGATAAGAGTGCTCAAGATCCAACTTCGATTCCAAAGTAAAGTGTTTACATGATTGTGCCCACAAGAGCTAGAGAGATAAGTCACTTGAGGACTTGTGATGTTGGAATGAGATGGGATGATTTACAAAGGAAAGGAGGGTGTCTATTTATAGGCTAAGGGAGACCATAAGGACTTGACACTTGTCATGAAAAGGGAGGAGAAGCCAAAAGCCGCCGGGACACTTGTCTTCTCCATGGCAAAGCCACCGGGCTTGTGAGGAGGAGGAGAAGAGAGGGGGAGCCGCCCCCCTAGGTGCCATTTTTACACTCAAAGCCGCCGGTGGTGAGTGCAGGGGAGTGGTTGGGTGTGTGTTTTGTGATCTTTCACAAAAGCCATAGGTCCTTTCAGCTCCGGACTGATTCTGATTACCCTTTGGTTGGACTTGTTTTGAGTGATTCCACGTCCGGTTCTTGAAAGTCGGAATTTGGTCGTGACCTGGAATGACTCGTAATTCATTTTCAGCTTTAAAACTCCTCCTTAGCCTGTATTCTCTCTAGACTTCAAAATACCATGTAGATAAATATCGGAACTAACAAGCAACAATTAAATAGACAAAGAGTCTAATTTGGTGGGTTTAACTGTGTTTATGATTCATACAATTATGGTCCATCAACGACATATTCTGATCGGATTAGGGTTTCGTCCGAGCATATAAATACAATGCTAGGGCGTCCTTATTTGTGCGCTTCCCAAGAGAAAAGATAAACACGAGAGTTCGTGAGATTGGGGGAGAAGCGACGGCTAGCCATTCCACATCGGAATATCAGCCCCAAAGCAACAGTCTGTTCGGTGTGGTGTTCAGGCTGTGCTGGAGGATCAACGAAGTGCACTCACACACAGCTATCAAGCTACGTCTTTGAGAGAAGGCGACTGGACTTCTGAGAGGTTCAAGACTAGGCTGAGAGAGAAGTCTCGTCCTACCCACAGGGGATCGTGGGGAGTTACGACGAACCGAGATTGCAAATCCGAGAGACGGAGAGTTAGAGGCTAGGCGATTACAAACACGGGGTTGTGTAAGAGTAAGACCACTTGTAGCTCTAAATCTCGTAATACGATTTGTGTCCCATTATAGGGTGTGGGAAACCCCCCAGAGTAGGCGAGGCCGAACTGGGTAACATACCGTGCGTGCTCCCGTTTTTCGTTTGGTTTTCGGTACTGCTTGATAAACTGTTTAATCACCTGTTGGAACACTCTCTGGTAGAGTTCGGTTCTGGTTAACTGTGTGTGTCTCAGTTATCTTCTCTGACTGCTAGATTATTGCGAGAGGTAATCAAGGTCTGTCTCAACTGCACCTTGAACACTAGCTTGAACAGGGGACATAATTTCAAATGGTATCAGAGCAAACACTCGACACACTTAGTGGGATCCTGGAACTGTTCATGATGACTGCACGGCAAGGACAGCTACCATCGAGCACGGTTCATGACTGGAAGATAGACACCAAAACCTACAGAAGTAAAGATGTTTGCATGGTTGCGTTCAGCTCTTCAAGTCACATGGAGAAAGATCGCTAGTACTTCGACAGCGGATGCTCTGCCCATATGACAGGAGACTCCAGATTTCTTACGCAGATTCGACCTGTGATTAAGAAGCAGTTCATCACCTTCGGAGACAGAGGAAAGGGACAGGTAATCGGCTGTGGGACATTGAAGGTTCCGGATCTACCTGTCCTCAAAGACACTCTCCTAGTTGAAGGACTGAAAGTGAACCTGATCAGCATAAGTCAACTTTGGGACGGAGGATATCATGTCAAATTCACTCACAATTCATGCCAAGTTCTCGACAAAGATGGAGGAATATTGATGAAAGGAAGCAGAGCAGCCAACAATTGTTATCTCATCGGCTCTGATGGAACAGGCTCGGTAACAGGTGCTGGAACAGCCTGCTTGTCTAGTCAAGCAGATGAGATGTCCCTTTGGCACAGACGGTTGGGACATCTGAATCTCAAGACATTGAAGAAACTCTGCTCATCTGGACTCATCAGAGGAATGCCAAATGTCAAAGGAAGTCAGGATGTGATGTGTGGAGAATGTCAGATCGGGAAACAGACAAAAGCATCACACCCCAAGATCTCTCAAATCAGCACCAACCGACCTCTGGAACTGATCCATATGGACTTGATGGGACCAATGCAAACTGAGAGCTATGGAGGAAAGAAGTATGTTCTGGTCTGTGTTGACGACTTCACCAGATTCACCTGGACAAGGTTCCTTCGTGACAAGACCGAAGCTGCTCAACAATTCATAGAGCTTGCTACTTTTATCCAACGAGAAAGGGAAGACAAAGGAGAAAAACTAGTGTCCATCAGGAGTGATAGTGGGATAGAATTCAAGAATGTTACTATAAGTACCTACTATACGAAATACAGAATTGCTCATCAGTTCGCATCAGCAATCACCCCTCAGCAGAATGGAGTGGTGGAACGGAAGAATCGTACCATTCAAGATATGGCCCGGGTAATGATCCATGCCAAAAAGATTCCTCTGAAGTTCTGGTCTGAAGCTATGAATACAGCATGTCACATC
This sequence comes from Rhodiola kirilowii, assembly GCA_033675215.1. NCBI lineage: Eukaryota > Viridiplantae > Streptophyta > Magnoliopsida > Saxifragales > Crassulaceae > Rhodiola > Rhodiola kirilowii. Next base: position 1,079,227 of record JAUCNB010000027.1, read on the forward strand.
ATAAATCGAGTTACTAAACGCATTGGAACGGAGAAGACATGCTATGAACTCTGGAAAGGAAATAAGCCCACTGTCAAATATTTCCACATTTTTGGAAGTGAGTGCTACATTCTGAACGACCGGGAGTACTGACGGAGCTCACTGCACTGTCGTTAAGGTGCAATGTCTCTGTGCAAAAATAAATTTATAAGTCCGATACTCGTACTCCACTATTGGGTAGTAAAGCGGTAAGTAGGGGTCAAACCCAAGGGAATTAGTTGATAGTTGTTCTTTCGAAGATGGAAATTAAGACAGTTGGGGGTTGGTTGTGATTTTAGTACTGAAAGTAGCGTGGGTTGGTTGTGATTTTAGCACTGGAAAGTAAATGACTGAAAGTAAAGAAAGTAAATACGAGACTGAAAGTAAATACTGAAAAGTAAAGTGCTTGAAGGACAAGTCTTGCTGAAAGAAATTGCTTGAAGGACAAGACTTGCGGAAAGTAAGCAGTTGATATGGACTGAAAGTAAATAACTGGAAAGTAAGCAGTTGATAGTAAGACTGAAAGTAAATGACAGGTGATGTTTGAATTAAAGAAAAGATTCGGTATCAGGGGCCTTGTATCATAGTCCGTTTATCATTGACCTCTAATGATCATACTAAGTGTTCAAAAGTGTATCAAGGCCATTTCAAGCACTTGACTTGCCACACTGTCTAGCCCATTTCAAGGCATAGAGCACTTGTTCTATTTAAACTAGCACCCCATTTCAAGGTATACTAGCCTATGTGCATCCACCTGATCAATCATTTCCGATCAACCAAGTGGTGTTTAAGAAAGGTTGAACTCCACGATTAAGCATTGCCATTTCAAGCATCCACTTAACCGTGTATGTTCACGAACCCCATGGAAGAGTTTTGCCATTTCAAGCATCCACTCAACCATGTGTGTTCTAACCGAATATATGGCACATAGAACAAGTTCTGAACACAAAGAGGCACTAAGAGAATGGTCTAAAACATTTTATGATACTAGTACACCCCTTCAACCGAATGAAGGGATTAGCTACGAATATCCATAGAGGTGGATATCATAGCTAAGTACTTGGAAAAGTAAAGGTTTTTGAAAGACAGTAAAGTAAAGTTTTCGAAAGTAAAGACAAGGAAAGTAAGAGGGAGAATACTCAAGAACCAACAGGAGTAAACTCAAGAACAGTAAGGAAAATCTTGAGTACTTCAAAGAACCGACAAGAGTACTCAAGATCAAACTTCAATATCAATGTAAAGTGTTTACATGATTGTGCTCAAAATCTAGAGAAAAGTGAGATCTTGTGGTATGAGATGATTGTTGTGAATGGGATTGTGGGATGATTTACAAAGGAGGGGAAGATGTCTATTTATAGGCTAAGGGGAGGAATCAGAGCCACACACTTGGCAAGGGAGGAGAAAAGAAGCTCAACACATGGCATGAGATGGGAGGGGGAGGGCTTTAGCCGCCGGGGTGAGGTGGCAAGGGAGGAGAGCCGCCGGCTAGGTGGCTTTGAGCTCAAAGTCGCCGCCCATGTGGCAAGGGGAGAGTGGTGGAGAGCTTTGTGATCTTTTCCCCAAAAGCCATCGGGTCCTTTCAGCTCCGGTCTGACTCTGGTTGCCCTTCGGTTGGACTTGTTTGAGTGATTCTAGGTTAGGATCATGAAAGTTGTACAGTCGGAATCTGGTCGTGTCCTGACTCGTAATCCATTTTCAGCTTTAAAACACCTTTTTAGCTCGTATCATCTCTAGACCTCGAAATAGCCTGTAGAACAAAAGTGGAACTAACAAGCAAAAGTTAAATAGACAAAGAGTCTAATTTGGTGGGTTTAACTGTCTTAATGAATCATATAAATAAGGTCCATCAGATCACCCCACACTTTTAGTTGTTCGTCCTGAACAATGCTATTTAAGGGCGGAACACAAAATTCAAGTAAACTTTTTAAATATGAAAGTGAGAATGCGGGACTAGATTTATCCTAATTCATGCAATACTTACTTATTACCAAACTAAACCGTGTAAATACTTAGAAGAAACTTGATACTTGTACCTTCGAGCTGAGATGCAAATTAATTTGGATGTTTCGGGAGATAGCCCTTTTCAGGCTCCTGGACTGCATTCTCTGGACCGACTCGCACTATATGGTTAACTTGTCGCTTTCTCTAGCACATGATTCGGTTCGGGTTTCACTGAGTTGAGCACTTAGATTTCTTTTTGGTGAGGGACAGCTTCTGAAGTGAATTGGCCTTTGGCCTTTGATGTTGAATTGGAGTTTTTTCACTTTTGTTCGGTTAAAACCTTCACAATTTTGGCTTTTGGCCTTTGATTAGCTTCTTCGAGCTTTTGCTTCTTTGTGACTTGCTAGTCCATTTTCTCAACCTTTCTTTGGGAGGTCCAATCGTCGCCCGAGAGCATATGGAAATACCTCCCCGCTCTTTCTCATCCTTGCCGTTTCGCGCGGGTTAAGATGAGGGTCGCTCATCTATTTTCCCGGATACTCTGACTAGAGATAGGACGGTTTGATTCCCGTCCCTCCTCTTGCATAAACGCTGCACGGCGGAGATGACTCTGACTCACTGAAACCCGAAGTGCAGCCTCCACTGACTTCGTAAACCATATAGTGAAATCCAGTCCTTCGAGTGCTTGCCAAGCCTCTCTAGGGCAGTTTATATCAACTCCACATCCCCTGTATATCTCAGCACAAAGGGACAAATGAGAAGTTACATCCTAAGTTTTTCTACAGTTGAGATTTCACAAGGTAAATGCATGAATTTAGATCTATCTTTTTCACATTCTCAAGTTCATATTTTCAAAAAGATAATATTAAGGGAAAAGGAAAAGAAAAAACATGTTAATTAACTATGTACAAAGGTGGTTCTCACCCTACACTTTTGAACGAAGGCGTGCCTCGCAGCACAACTTAGTTCAAAAGTTAATTGCAAGCAAATATATACAGGCAAGGTGAGAATGACTTAAGGCAAAAAACTAAATTACAGAAATTAAATGACTGAAAGTAAGATACATGTCGGGTTACGTCCCGACCAGTGCATTTGTTTAACGTCGTTAGCTCGACAGTACCTCATTCCTGGATCATAAGGTGGGATCCCATGGGTGGCTTAGGTCGAATTTTGCCGCGGCTCTTGCGTTGATTCGAGCTTTGTCTCTTCCCGAGTTCTTGTGGAATGATGTGCTTGGGTCAGGACTCCTTTGTTTCGGTGGTTTTTCCTTTCTATTTTTCCAAGTTGGTACGGATCTTTCAACCATTGCTGCTAGTTTAATTACACTCTCGGTCTCTCTTGGTTGGTAAGAAACTAGCTTATCGAGATCAGCGATGTTCACAATGTCTGGTGGTATGGCTAGGTGATGAGCCGTATTTATACGGCTCATCGAGTCATTAAATCCCACCAATTCCAGCACTTTATTATACGAACAGTTACTTCTTAGTGTTGTTTCGTGTTTCAGGTGATTTGGAAGCTCTCGGAGGAATCGCGCTTAAAAGACGGCATTTTATGCCGAAAACATCACAATGGCAGATCAGACCTTTGGACGTTCGACGGAGTACTGGGAGCTGACCGTTGATCAGAAAAATACGAGGCATATACCGTTGCGTAGGTGACTCAATTCCCTACAATTCTCTAGTTCACACCGAGAGCATCCGAGGTCGTTTGGAAGGTCAAATTGAGAGCCAAAGTCAAAACAGATGCGCAGAATGGATGAACAGTGTCCGCGGATGAACAGTACTTAGGAATCAAGCAAAGTCGAATTAGGAAACTTTTTCTAATTTGTCTTTTGGGCCACCGATTTGACCTAGTCCAAGAGGGATTTCGTGCCTCACTCAACTCTATAAATAGAGGAGCAACTCAGCCATTCAAAGGATCCCAAAACGTGGAGAGCTCCTCTCTCTACGAATCCCAAGTCATCTTCGGCGGTCTTCAACGTTCCGGCTCGGTCCTCCTTCGTTCGGCTATAGGGAAGCTTACTTTCCTTTTTATTCATTGTCTTATTTTAATGGCCATGTGTAACTAAACTTGTTATTCGGTTTAGGGTTGAAGTATTGTGACGATTGTTTTGAGATTCCATTCTTAATGTTATTCATGTTTTACTAGTTCTCGTGCCTATATTCTGAATTATTGCTAGACTAGGTGGATGCTTTGTCGCAAAGCTTAGTTAATCAATATTTCTATCTTAATTATCTGCCTAATACTTTGTCGTTTGGGTAGATAGCACATCTAGGTTAAATAGCACCTTTGTCGGGTTGTTTGACTTAGGGGAACTAGAAGCTTAACACCTTTGTCGGGTTAGGTTGTGGCATAACACCTTTGTCGGGTTATTTGGGAAGTCACCTTTGTCGGGACAACCACACTTAAAAACTATGAATTAGATTGTTAGAAATCAATGATAAACTAATCACAATACGAAACCCTAGACTGAATATTCTCTCTCTGATTGATACTACTCGCTTGTTTCCTAATCTTACATTGTTTCCAAGTTACTCACAACCAATTGTTTTCTCTTTTCTCAGAACAAATAGTAACCCGTCTAGCTCTCTAGGGTTCGACCCCTTACTTGCCGCTACACTAGCCAAGAGTAAGTGGAGATTATAAATTTAAATTTGCAGGTACCAACGACGACCTGTCACTAGGTCATAGTTTTGCGGAGTTAAGTCAACCTCACCCTGATAGTGTTTGACTCACTGCCCATTCACCGTGAATCTGCTTCCATTGTCCGGGCTTTCCAGCTCAACAGCTCCATGATTGAACACTTTAGTTATTGTGAAGGGGCCGGTCCATCTAGATTTAAGTTTCCCGGGCATTAACTTCAGTCGTGAAGAGTACACCAGCACTAGTTGTCCTTTCTCAAATGAGCGGCGGAGGATAAATTTGTCATGGTATAGTTTTGTCCTTGCTTTGTAGTCTGACTGCCCTTCATAGGCTTCGAGCCGCAACTCCTCTAGCTCGCATAACTGAAGTTTTCGATCCAATCCGGCAGTTTTCAAGTCCAGGTTGCATTTCTTGAGTGCCCAGTAAGCTTTATGTTTTAACTCCACCGGGAGATGGCATGCCTTCCCATAAACAAGCCGAAAGGGGGAGGTTCCAATTGGTGTTCTGTATGCCGTCCGATAAGCCCAAAGAGCTTCATCTAGCCTCTGACTCCAATCTTTCCTACCCGGCTTCACCATTTTTTCTAGAATACCTTTGATTTCGCGGTTGGAGATCTCCGCTTGACCATTGGTTTGGGGATGATATGCCGTGGACGTTCGGTGGAGGACATGGTAGCGCTTTAAGGTGGCAGCCATCATGCGGTTGCAGAAATGAGTTCCTTGGTCGCTAATTATGGCCTTGGGTACCCCATATCTACAAAACAGGTTAGTGCGCAAAAAATCTATGACAGTCTTTGCATCGTCGCACCTTGTGGCCTTAGCTTCTACCCATTTTGAAACATAATCTACAACAACTAAAATGTAAGTATAACCACATGAAACTGGGAATGGTCCCATAAAATCAATACCCCAAATGTCGAAAATATCGTTGACAAATATGGGTATTTGAGGCATCTCATTTCTAGCTGACACATTTCCTACTCTTTGACACCTATCGCACTTTTTACACTTCTCATAGGCATCTCTAAATATACTCGGCCAAAAGAAGCCGCTATCTAGGATTTTCCTAGCGGTTCTCATAGGTCCGAAGTGTCCTCCACATGCAAACTCATGGCAAAAGCTAATAACAGAAGCTATTTCATTATCGGGGATGCATCTCTTAAGTATTTGATCTGTTCCTATTTTCCAGTAATAAGGATCATCCCATAAGTAATGTCTAGCATCATGCCTAAGTTTCATGCATTGTTCTTTAGTAAAAGGAGGAAATGTACCTCCTACAAGGTAGTTGACGATCGAGGTGTACCACGGTACCTTGGTTGAGACTGCATAGAGGTGCTCGTCTGGAAATGACTCGGTTATGTGCCCCTCTTCTTCCTTTCGGACAATCCTGCTTAGATGGTCGGCCACAGTATTCTCAATCCCCTTTTTGTCCCTTATCTCCATATCGAACTCTCGTAGTAGTAAGATCCACCGTATGAGCCTTGGCTTGGCTTCCTTCTTCTTCATTAAGTACCGGATGGTAGCATGGTCCGAGAAGACAATTACTTTTGCTCCGAGCAAGTAGGCTCGGAACTTCTCTAGAGCAAACACCACGGCTAGGAGCTCTTTTTCGGTGGTGGAGTAGTTTCGTTGGGCTGAATCTAGGGTGCTTGAAGCGTAGTAGATGACTACCGATTTTTTGTTAATTCTTTGGCCGAGCACTGCCCCTACGGCATAATCGCTCGCGTCGCACATGATTTCGAATGGTCGTTCCCAATCCGGTGTTTGAATGATGGGTGTGCTAGTGAGGGCTTTCTTTAGTTTATCAAAGGCCTCCTTGCATGCATTAGTAAATTCAAAAGGGACTTCTTTTTGGAGAAGAGTGGTTAGAGGCAACGCCGTTTTGGAGAAGTCTTTGATGAATCATCGGTAGAATCCTGCATGGCCAAGGAATGATTGGATGTCTCGAACCGTGGATGGATATGGTAGAGTCATGATCAGGTCGATCTTTGCTTTGTCTACTTCCATGCCTTCTTGTGAGACGATATGTCCCAAGACTATTCCGTGTGTTACCATGGAGTGGCACTTCTCATAATTGAGCACTAAGTTCATGGACTCACATCGTGCCAAAACCGTGCTCAAATTGCTTAGGCATGAGTCAAATGTGTCCCCATAGATGGTGAAGTCGTCCATGAAGACTTCAATGAATTCTCCGATCATGTCTGAAAAAATGCTGGTCACTACCCTTTGAAAAGTTCCCGGGGCATTGCATAGGCCGAACGACATCCTTCTGAAGGCAAATGTGCCAAATGGGCAGGTGAATGTAGTCTTCTCTTGGTCCTCAGGCGCTATGGGGATCTGATTGTAGCCTGAGAACCCGTCTAGGAAGCAAAAGTATGGCTTGCCTGCTAGTCGGTCTAACATTTGATCGATGAATGGTAGAGGGAAATGGTCTTTTCTTGTGACGGCGTTCAATTTTTTGTAGTCGATGCACATTCTCTAGCCGTTCTTGACCCTTGTTGTTACCATTTTTCCTTCGGCATCTTCCTCGACCGTGATCCCACTTTTCTTCGGGACCACATGGACAGGACTCACCCATTGGCTATCTGATATGGGATAGATAACGTCCGCATATAGTAGCTTCTGTATTTCCTTTTGGACGATCTCCATCATGATTGGGTTGAGTCGTCGTTGAGGCTCTCTTGATGGCTTTGCTCCATCCTCAAGTAGAATACGGTGCATGCATACTGCCGAGCTGACTCCTCTTAAGTCGGCTAGAGTCCATCCAATGGCCAACTTGTGTTGTCTCAGCACTTTTATCAAGCTTCGTTCCTGGCCTGCTTCTAAGCCACTCTTGATGATCACTGGAAGTGTGTTATTATCCCCTAGGAAGGCGTACTTCAGATGCCCGGGCAAGGGCTTCAATTCTATTTTGGGAGCTTGCATCACAGAGGGCAGAAAAGTATTTGATTTGAATAATTTTACCTCGTTGACTTCATATTCTGGTGTGAGAGGCTCCGAGATTGTCAAGTGGGCTACCGTTTCATGCAAGCCTTCGGTCAATTCGTATGAGCTTTCGGCTCCATTGAGTACTGCTTCTAAGGGATCCGCTCTTGGTTCTGGTTGAACTTCCTGGACTAGGTCGTCCATAGTGTCGAGAGCATGAACTTCCTTGAACTCCATGGGGTGCTTCATTGCTCGGAATATGTCGAAGCTGAAAACCTCTCCTTCTACTTCCATTGAGAACATTCCACTTCCACAGTCTATCTTCATTTTGGAGGTTTTGAGAAATGGACGGCCGAGAAGGATGGGTGCATGGTCTGTTGGTCCGCCATTCTCCATTTTTAAGACGTAGAAGTCTGCTGGAAACACCAATTCGCCTACTTGAACTAGGACGTCTTCTATTCTGCCCTCGGGCCGTTTGCACGACCGATCTGCCAGTTGAATAGTGAGACCGGTGGGTTCGAGTGGTCCAATCCTAAGGCATGAGTAGATAAAGAAGGGAAGAACATTGATTGATGCTCCAAGGTCTAGCATGCAGTTCTCGATTCGGATGTTGCCAATTGTGCATGGAATGGTGTAGGTTCCTGGATCACCACATTTGGGGGGTACTTTTCGTTGTATGAAGGCCAACACGTTCCTACTCATCAGCTCTTGATCATATCTAGTACTCCTTCTCAGGTTGGTGCAAAGTTCCTTCTAAAACTTAGCATATCGAGGAATTTGCTTGATGGCTTCCAAGAGGGGGATGTTGATTTCGACTTTGCTGAACAACTCAAACACGTCCTTATCCATGACATGTTGTTTTTGCACACGAGCAGGTACTAGAAATGGTAGTGTTGTGCTGATTTTGGGGGTTTCGGTTCTGGGTACCGGGCGCTCCTTGTGCTCTTCGGATACTGGAACCGAACTGGCCACTGGTACCGGGCCAGGCATGCGTTCCTTGGACGCGTTCCCTTCTTCTTCAGTTGCGTCCCGCTCTTCCTCGGACGCTTCCTCATTTTTCTCGGAAGCATCTTGCTCAAGAGTTTCGAGAGTCTCGGGCCTTTTGTCCTTGATGGACCATAATTATACGAATCAAAAACACAGTTAAACCCACTAAATTAGACCTTTTGTCTATTTAACTTTTGCTTGTTAGTTCCGATATATTTCTATAGGGTATTTTGGACTCTAGAGAGAAAACACGCTAAGGAGAGGATTTTACGCTGAAAAGATATTACGAGTCAGTCCAAGGTCACGATCAGACGCTGAATGAAGAAATCTCAAGATCCTGACATTGAATCACTCAAAACAAATCCAACCGAGGAGCAACCAAAGTCGGACCGGGGCTGAAATACACCGATAGTTTTGTGAAAACATCACAAAACCACAAAAAACTCATCCTTTTGCCCAAGGTGACCGGTGGCTTTTTGTTGGAGGTGACCAAAGGAGGAAGCCACCCCCATTTTACCACCCATAACCGGCGGCTATCACCTCCAAGGAGCTCACCATGGAGAGCTTGCCACTTGTCTCCCTCTCCTCCACATCTTCATCTCCTCCTCCTCCTCCCTTGGATGAAAGCCATCTCTACCCTCCATTTTCCTTCATTTTGGCTATAAATACCAATGCCAAACTCACTTGTAAAAGCATCCTCAAATCTCATAAACACTTATCTCTCTAGTTTTGGCACTTTGTAAGTTTGGTTTTCAATCTATAATATTCTTGTTGGTTCTTGAATATTGTAGATTGTTCTTGAGTACTCTTGTCGGTTCTTGAGTACTCAAGCTTTACTTTATTATTCTTGAGTACTCTTGTCGGTTCTTGAAGTACTCACCCCCTTCCCTTACTGTCTTTACTTTTGAAAACTTTACTTTACTGTCTTTTCAAAAACCTTTTCAAGTACTTAGTTATGATGTCCTCTTCCATGGATATTCGTAGCTAAACCCTTCATTCGGTTGAAGGGGTGTACTTGTATCATACAATGTTGTAGACCCTACACCTAGTGCCTCTCTGTGTTCAAAACTTGTTCTATGTGCCATATATCAGGTTAGAACTTCCAAGGTTGAGTGGAAGCTTTAACGGGCAAAGCTCTTCCGTGGGGTTCGTGAACATACTCGGGTAAGTGGATGCTTTAACGGGCAAAGCTTATCTGAGGAGTTCGACTTATTTCAAAAACCATTTGGTTGATCGTAACTGAAGATCAAATGGATGCACATAAGGCTAAGATACTTCGAAAGGAGGAATTAGTCTAAAATAGAACAAGTGTTTTAAACGATGTTGCAAGTCTTGTGCTAGAGATAGCCTCGATTCATCTTTGAACACATAGTGTGATCATTAGCGGTCAATGATAAACAACTATGATACAAGGCCCCTAAAACCGAATCTTTTCTTGACTTAAAACATCACCTGCACTTTACTTTCTTAGTATAAACTGCATTATCAACTGCTGACGTTCCGCAAGACTTGCCGATCATGCAACAACCGCTGTAAGTCTTCCTTTTATTTTCAGTATTTACTTTTCTGTTATTTACTTTTCCACACCAAAAACCAAAACCAACCAAAAAGTCACGTAGTTATTCGCGCTAAAACCTCAATCAACCCTAAAATCACGTTCCCCGCCTATACAATCCCTCAAAGAACGATTTATCCCCCTAATTCCCTTGGGTTCGACCCCTACTTACCACTTGCTACCCAGTAGTGATGTCGCGAGTAGCGGACTTATAAATTTATTTGTACACATTGCCTCGCGACAAGGCAGTGCTGTCAGTCCTCCTCTTGCTCCATAGGTTTGGCGGCAAGTTTTCTCCCACTCCTAAGGGTCACGGCATTAATATTCCCTTTCTGGTTTTGGATTGTTTGTGAAGGAAGTCTGCCAGGTTCATTAATGAGTGCGGACATTGCGGTGGCGAGCTGGGACATTTGTTTAGTCAAATCTGAAATTGCCCCATCAGTTTTTGCCTGGAATTGGTGTAGCGAAGTACCCAATTGATTTATGCTTCCTGCGAGCTCCTTCATTGTGTCTTCAAGCGATTTGTTTGGTCCTTGCTGACTGCTTGAGTTTGCTTGGTACTGATTTTGTCCCTTCTGTTGATATTGGCCTGCTGATGGAGCGTTCTGATTGTACTGTCGGTGGGGAGGTTGGTAAAATGACTGAGCTAATTGTGGTGCGGCTTGTTGTGTCTCCCTCGGAGGATGGTTGTCGTTTCGCCAGCTTGGATTGGTTGCTTAATTATACTGCCAGTTTGGTCCGGCTCTGTCGTTGCTGTTGTTGTTGTATCCTCGGTATCCTACCACTGCGTTCACTTCTCCCGGTTCTTCTACTATTAATGTTGGGCATGCGTCAGTCTTGTGGTCTGTAGAACCGCAAAATTCGCAAGGTTTCACTTGAGCTGGCTGCCTTCGTAGGATCTGAACCATCATTTCCTTCATTTGTTTCATCTCCTCTAGCATAGAGTTAATCGGTGTTTCTTCAGCCTTTGCCACATTCTTTGTTCGGGAGAATTCTTCCTGCCGAGTTGTCTCTTCTCAGAATCGGGCATTTTCAGCAACGTCGGTGATGAGATTCCTTATGCCACTCAGTGATAGATTCATCATGGATCCTCCAGTTGAGGCATCCAGGAGCATTTTGTCTAAGGGTCTCAATCCATCAATGAGGTATTCGATGATGAGTTTCTCGGGCAGTCCAAGGGTGCAGCAGCTTCTCTCCAGGCGATTGAATTTCTCCAGGTAATCGTACATGGTTTCATTGGGCCCCTGCCATATGTCCTGCAGTTGTCTCCTCACTTGCATTGCTCTTCCCGCCGGGTAGTATTTGTCCAGGAATTTCTTTTGCATCTGAGCCCATGTTCCGATGCTACCGGAAGGCAATGAAAGGAACCAGTCATTTGCCGAGTCAATGAGGGAAAAATAGAACGCCTTCAACTTGAAGTCGTCTACATTCACGCCATTGGGTTTTAGGTGTTGGCAAATGCCGTGTAAGCGTTGGAGATGAGTTGTTGCTGATTCTCCACGAGTTCCTGAGAACTTGGGCAGGTTGTGGACCACTGATGTGTCGATGGCGATGTTTTCTAGCTCAGGGCCCTCGTAAATGCACCACGGCTGATTTCTGAAATTCGGTGCCGATAGTTCTCCCATAGTAGGTTCGCGGAAGTTGTTATCCCCATAGTAGTCATCAAATATGGGTTCTCGCCTTGGTACTTGTCGAGGTGGGGGATGTCTAGGGGGTTGCACAGGACCAGCTTCATTTCGGTCCTCGGGTGGTCCTTGGTTTCTTCGAATGGCCTCCCTATTACGAGCTCTTTGGTTTCTGATGAGTTGTTCCGGATCGTCAATAAATGGAGGCGGCGTCTCATTGTTTCGATCGTACAAGTTCATCTCGTCATCATCCGGATAGTCATGGTGGCTTCCTTCGCGAGACATGGTTATGCAGAAACGGGTACAAAAGAAAAGAACAACTAGTCAGAAAGCAAACTCCCCGGCAACGGAGCCAATTTTGACGGAGCTCACTGCACTGTCGTTAAGGTGCAATGTCTCTGTGCAAAAATAAATTTATAAGTCCGCTACTCGTACTCTACTATTGGGTAGTAAAGCGGTAAGTAGGGGTCGAACCCAAGGGAATTAGTTGATAGTTGTTCTTTCGAAGATGGAAATTAAGACAGTTGGGGGTTGGTTGTGATTTTAGTACTGAAAGTAGCGTGGGTTGGTTGTGATTTTAGCACTGGAAAGTAAATGACTGAAAGTAAAGAAAGTAAATACGAGACTGAAAGTAAATACTGAAAAGTAAAGTGCTTGAAGGATAAGACTTGCTGAAAGTAAATGCATGAAGGACAAGTCTTGTGGAAAGAAATTGCTTGAAGGACAAGACTTGCGGAAAGTAAGCAGTCGATATGGACTGAAAGTAAAGTTACTAAAAGTAAATGACTGGAAAGTAAGCAGTTGATAGTAAGACTGGAAGTAAATGACAGGTGATGTTTGAATTAAAGGAAAGATTCGGTATCAGGGGCCTTGTGTCATAGTCCGTTTATCATTGACCTCTAATGATCATACTAAGTGTTCAAAAGTGTATCAAGGCCATTTCAAGCACTTGACTTGCCACACTGTCTAGCCCATTTCAAGGCATAGAGCACTTGTTCTATTTAGACTAGCACCCCATTTCAAGGTATACTAGCGTATGTGCATCCACCTGATCAATCATTTCCGATCAATCATTTCCGATCCACCAAGTGGTGTTTAAGAAATGTTGAACTCCACGATTAAGCTTTGCCATTTCAAGCATCCACTTAACTGTGTATGTTCACGAACCCCATGGAAGAGTTTTGCCATTTCAAGCATCCACTCAACCATGTGTGTTCTAACCGAATATATGGCACATAGAACAAGTTCTGAACACAAAGAGGCACTAACAGAAGGGTCTAAAACATTTTATGATACAAGTACACCCCTTCAACCGAATGAAGGGATTAGCTACAAATATCCATAGAGGTGGATATCATAGCTAAGTACTTGGAAAAGTAAAGGTTTTTGAAAGACAGTAAGGTAAAGTTTTCGAAAGTAAAGACAAGGAAAGTAAGAGGGAGAATACTCAATAAATAACAGGAGTAAACTCAATAACAGTAAGGAAAAGCTTGAGTACTTCAAGAACCGACAAGAGTACTCAAGATCAAACTTCAATATCAAAGTAAAGTGTTTACATGATTGTGCCCAAAATCTAGAGAGAAGTGAGAGCTTGTGGTATGAGATGATTGTTGTGAATGGGATTGTGGGATGATTTACAAAGGAGGGGAAGATGTCTATTTATAGGCTAAGGGGAGGAATCAGAGCCACACACTTGGCAAGGGAGGAGAAAAGAAGCTCAACACATGGCATGAGATGGGAGGGGGAGGGCTTTAGCCGCCGGGGTGAGGTGGCAAGGGAGGAGAGCCGCCGGCTAGGTGGCTTTGAGCTCAAAGCCGCCGCCCATGTGGCAAGGGGAGAGTGGTGGAGAGCTTTGTGATCTTTTCCCCAAAAGCCATCGGGTCCTTTCAGCTCCGGTCTGACTCTGGTTGCCCTTCGGTTGGACTTGTTTGAGTGATTCCAGGTTAGGATCATGAAAGTTGTACAGTCGGAATCTGGTCGTGTCCTGACTCGTAATCCATTTTCAGCTTTAAAACTCCTTTTTAGCTCGTATCATCTCTAGACCTCGAAATAGCCTGTAGAACAAAAGTGGACTAACGAGCAAAAGTTAAATAGACAAAGAGTCTAATTTGGTGGGTTTAACTGTCTTAATGAATCATATAAATATGGTCCATCAAGTACCGACAGAAGCTGGATCCAAAGAGTGATGAAGGGTTCTTTCTTGGGTATTCTTCAAACAGTCGAGCATACCGGATGTTCAACAAGCGCACAAGATCAGTCATGGAATCTATAAATGTCAAAGTAAAGGATGAAGTGTTCGTACAGGCGGCCCCAGACGACGCTGGCGACAGTACTAGCACAGCACCTGCGACACAATCATCATCCCAACAGACTGAGCATGACCCGTCTGAAGGCACCTCTGACAACTCCCCTGTAGATCATTCCTCTGACGACGGTGTTACTATCAAACCCCAAGAAAATGTCACTACGCTACAACCCTCCCGATGAATTGCCAGGGATCACCCAATCTCTGAAGTTATTGGTTCACCTAGTGACGAAGTTCAAACTCGCAAAATTCTGAGCAACTCCAGAGAATTGGCTGCCTGCTCGTGTTTCCTCTCATCTATCGAGCCGAAAAACATAAAGGAAGCGTTACTTGATTAGTATTGGTCCTTGCTATGCAGGAGGAACTGGAAGAATTTGCTCAAAACGATGTATGGGATTTGGTTCCAAGACCTGATGGGGTCAACGTCATTGGTACAAAATGGATCTTCAAAAACAAGTCCGACGCATCGGGGAACATCACAAGAAACAAAGCTCGTCTCGTGGCACAAGGATACACTCAAATAGAAGGGATAGACTTTGAGGAAACCTTTGCTCCGGTCGCACGTCTTGAAGCCATCCGCCTACTGCTTGCTCTGGCATGTCACTTAAAGTTTCGACTGTTCCAGATGGATGTCAAAAGTGCTTTCCTAAACTGATTTCTGAATGAGGAGGTTTTCGTCGCTCAACCGAAAGGGTTTGAGGATCCGCATCACCCAGCATCTGTGTACCACCTGAAGAAAGCCTTGTACGGTCTCAAACAAGCACCCAGAGCTTGGTATGAGCGTCTCACTGTGTTCCTCCTCGATCATGGATATGTGCGAGGGGGAGTGGACAAGACCCTGTTCGTTAAACACACGAGGTCAGCCTTTATTATCGCACAAATCTATGTTGACGATATTGTGTTTGGGTCCAATACCCAGAAACTGGTGGATCAGTTTGTTGAACAGATGCAGAAGGAGTTCAAGATGAGCATGGTTGGGGAAATGAACTACTTTCTAGGACTCCAGGAGACTCAGAAGGAAGACGACATTTTCATCTCACAAAGCAAGTATGCCAAGAATCTGATAAAGAAATTTGATCTTGAGAAAGCGAGTCACAAACGAACTCCGGCCGCTACTGACATAAAGATAACTAAAGACGAGGCTGGAACAAAGGTCGATCAGACGCTGTACAGGAATATGATTGGAAGCCTCCTGTACTTGACAGCCAGTAGACTAGATATAGCATATGCCGTTGGCGTTTGTGCAAGATACCAGGCGGATCCCAAGGAAAGTCATCTCCTACAAGTTAAGAGAATCATAAAGTATGTATGCGGGACTGTTGATTTTGGAATCTGGTATACCAAGCACACCAACCCACATCTGGTTGGCTACTGCGACGCAGACTGGGCAGGAAACGCTGAAGATCGAAAGAGCACACTTGGAGGATGCTTCTTCTTAGGAAATAACTTGGTCTCGTGGTTCAGCAAAAAGCAAAACAACATCTCACTGTCTACGACTGAAGCAGAATACATAGCAGCAGGAAGCAGTTGCACTCAACTACTATGGATGAAGCAGATGCTGTCTAAATACGGAGTTAAACAAGAAGAAATGACCCTGTACTGTGACAATATGAGCGCAATCAGTATCTCAAAGAACCCAGTGCAACACTACAGGACGAAGCACATAGACATCAGACATCACTTCATCCGAGAGCTGGTTGAACAGAAGGTGGTTACTCTTACGCATGTTACAACAGACAAGCAATTGGCGGACATATTCACCAAACCACTTGATGCCGCTCAGTTTGAAACACTAAGATCCTCCTTGGGTCTGTGTGTTATCAAGAACTAAGTGTTCCAAACAGTGGTCAGTCACATGCAGAACACCAGCTCAAACAGTTGGGCTGATCACCTATCAACAGGAAGCTGGAACAGAAGGTACATACCTAGAGATTTTCATTCTTATATTTTCAGAAATCAGTCCTGTGCCATTATAAAACGACCGGGAAAAGGAGGGAGTGTCAGATCTGAAACGAACCATTCTCAAAGGCACCAAAGGTTGACTCCAATCCAACTGAAGAGAGTGTCCAGACTGCGATGGAAAATCAGACGATTTCCCAACCATAAATGAGGCAATCTCCTCTGCACACCCAAGGCTTGCTCTCATACTGATTAAGAAGGAAGTACAAACGATTGGTCAAGCTTCAGTGAGCTAAAGGTGACAAAGCAGTTAATAAAAGCCAAAGGAATTGAAACCTGCTGCAGATTCTGTGACCGGTACTGCAGAAGAAGGTAAAGTCCGCATGGCTAAGAGTGTGGTCCTGATAAGGAGAAGAATGAGAATGCAACTGGAGAACTGTAAGCGAAGCAATTCGGTAATATGATGGAAGAGTCCCATACATCCGGCAAGAATGAAGAACTAGATGTGTCATTCAGGGATATTGATGATGCTGTCGATGAGTTGCTAAACGAGAAGGTTTCAACTCTTGTCGAGACAAAAGGTGACCAGTTTTCAGAAGCCCAGGTCATAGATACGGAGGCAACTGTGGCAGATGAAGCAGTCTCAGCTATGCAGTAAGGTGGTGAGACAGTTTTACCTCAAGAGTCCTCTAGCTCTTGTCCAGAGAAAAATTAAGGGACCGGAAGGATGCATGATGGTTTTACGGAGGATGCCCATGTGATGGTGGATCCCCCAGCTATTCCTGACTTGGTGTCAAAGAAAGACAGATAATGAGGATGCTTCAATGGTGTTGAGGATCAGAAGTTGCAGACCCCTCTGAGAAAGATGACGAATTTAATGGACAAGGACCTTGATAATGTTGTCCAAGATTCGCACAAGGAAGGGACTATCACTCATGAAGGAAATGAGCTTGTCAAGTTTCCAAAAAAGTCAGACACCGACAATGCTGCTGAGAAGACATCTGTTGAAGCAGTGTTCCGGGTGACTGGAGACCAGATAATAGAGTGTTTAAGGGGAATAGGAACTCCGTGTCATTGGCTGAACTAAAAAGAGTGCTGAAAAGGAGAAACCAAATAAGAAAGTGACCATCCAATCATACTCGACTGAAGTATCCACCCAGAGGAATAGCATGAGAACAGATGCAGGGGGAGCAAGTGCATCCAAGAAAAGGAAGAGGAGTTCTTCAGGATCTACTCCACCCAGTGTATCAACTGAAGTGTCTGAGCATGAAATGTGGTTCGTCGTTACAGATGCAGCAGCTAAGTGGAAGGGAGTCATCCCTAAAAGCTTAATTAATAAGACGACAGTCCCAAGGGAGTCATCCCTAACAGCAACTCTGACTATATTCTACTGAAGGAAGTAGAGATCATTTAGGGGTTCGAATAGCCGCCAAGACATCAAATATACGCAGTCTCACGGTATGTGTCACTGTCCCGGCCATGTTCAAGGGGGAGTTGACCAGATAACAGATTCCTTCTGCCTGCCTGCACTGATTGATTGGCTGGTTGAACTCGATTGGACCCCTTGCCAGTTTGTGGCAAAAAGGGGAGTAGTTCCTGGGTGTCTAAAGATAGATTCGGTTTTGCCAAAATGCCAAGGGGGAGATTGATGTTCCCATGATTGGCATGTCTTTGACAAAACGTCTTTAGACAGTTCAAGCTAAAGTTCAATCACATATTGGAACAAAAGTACAGCGTACAGACGACGCATGATCAAGATACAGTTTATTCTGAAGATACTGAAGATTGAGGATCTTTCCAGTTGGAGTCGGTCAGCAAAGACACAGATTCTTCGAGAGGTGATTCGAATATTTCCTTACCAGAATTGGAAACCACCTGTCTAACTTGACGAAGAAGATATCTTATGAAGAAGATGTCGACGACGAGATTAATTGATTGAAGTCCCGAAGATGTCAACGAAGTTATTTGATTGGAGCCAATCGACAGATCATCATCAAAGATTTGTGCGATCAAATATACGCAGATTGGCTGAGAGAATATCGGATGGCTTGGGGTGGAAGTCATCTTTAAAAATTGAATATAGATTGAATATTCAGCAAATATTTCGCAGCATCTCTGAATTATTTGACGACATATTCTGATCGGATTAGGGTTTCGTCCAAGCATATAAATACAATGCTAGGGCGTCCTTATTTGTGCGCTTCCCAAGAGAAAAGATAAACACGAGAGTTCGTGAGATTGGGGGAGAAGCAACGGCTGGCCATTCCACATCGGAATATCAGCCCCAAAGCAATAGTCTGTTCGGTGTGGTGTTCAGGCTGTGCTGGAGGATCAACGAAGTGCACTCACACACAGCTATCAAGCTACGTCTTTGTGAGAAGGTGACTGGACTTCCGAGAGGTTCAAGACTAGGCCGAGAGAGAAGTCTCGTCCTACCCACAGGGGATCGAGGGGAGTTGCGACGAACCGAGATTGCAAATCCGAGAGACGGAGAGTTAGAGGCTAGGCGATTACAAACACGGGGTTGTGTAAGAGTAAGACCACTTGTAGCTCTAAATCTCGTAATACGATTTGTGTCCCATTATAGGGTGTGGGAAACCCCCCAGAGTAGGCGAGGCCGAACTGGGTAACATACCGTGCTTGCTCCCGTTTTTCCTTTGGTTTCCGGTACTGCTTGATAAACTGTTTAATCACCTGTTGGAACACTCTCTGGTAGAGTTCGGTTCTGGTTAACTGTGTTTGTCTCAGTTATCTTCTCTGACTGCTGGATTATTGCGAGAGGTGTTCAAGGTCCGTCTCAACTGCACCTTGAACACTAGCTTGAACAGGGGACATAATTTCACTCCGCCACTGCAGTCCTTATGCGGTTCGGTGGGATGGGAATACATCACACCATCCAATCTCTAGTCCAAGTACCCGGGAAAATAGACGAGTGACCCTCGGCTTGACTCGCGTCAAAAGAGCAAGGATGAGTGAGAGCGAGAAGGTACCTAGTCCAAGTAGCCGGGAAAATAGACTAGCAACCCTCGACTTGACTCGCGTCGAAAGGAAAAGGAATCACGGACGAGCAGCCACAATTCGTAGCAAAAGAGACAAATTCATTCCATTGTGAAGTTTTACACCGCAACAAAAGTGAAGTACCCCAATGATACATCAAACCGAATCACTACAAGCTGTCCAAAAAGAACTCAAGCACCTTGAAGCTCGAATCAATCACGTGCAAGAAAAAGAAATGAAGCGTAACCATATAGCAAGAGTTCGAAACCAAGATGCGATTCATGGGTCTAAAAAGGACTATCTCCCGAGACATCCGAATTGATTTGCATCTCGACCCAAAGGTAACACGTATCATTACTTCCATGTTCGATCACAAGGCTTTTAGTAACGAGATACGCATGGAAAGATGAAATCTAGATTAGCCGAGTCATATTCATGTAGCAATATCTAGGATGCCGAAGCTTTGTGATGTTTGCAATTTATTTTCCTCTTATGACCTAGTCCTTGTTCGGGACGAACAAGTTTAAGTGTGGGGTGGTTTGATGAGCCATATTTATACGACTCATCGAGTCATCAAATCCCACCAATTCCGGCACTTTATCATGCAAACAGTTACTTCTTAGTGTTGTTTTGCATTTCAGGTGTTTCGGAAGCTCTAGGAGGAAACGTGCTTAAAAGACGGCATTTTCATGCCAGAAGCATCGCAGTTGAAGAACAAAGCCAGAGGAGCGTCGTGAACAGTATTTTCCGGTGTGAACAGTAATTCCGCGTGAATAGTAATTTTTGGTCGTGAACAGTAACTTCGGGAAAAAAAATCCAAATTCTGCATGATGGTTTAGAGGCTTCTAGAAGGTCCTGGAAGAATCTGGAAGACTTGCAGAAGAAGTAAACTTGCAAGCTAAGCAAATTCGAGATTTGGACACGTTTCCTAATCTGTTTTTGGGCCCTTTCCTAATCCAGACGAAAGAAGCCCTGGTCCTTAGCTATAAATAAGACCTCTCAGTGCAGTCCATAATCATCCCACAACCGAGAGCTTCATTCCACATTCAAGTCTCGGCTCCTCCTCTCGGCTCCTTGATCCGAAGTCCTCATCTCGGCGTTCCTCATTCACCCCGGCGTTCCTCAGTCCTCTCGGCCCGGTCCTCATCACCTCTCTCGGCTATAGAGAAGTCCTCATTCCCTTTTATTATTGTCTCGTTTTAATGGCCATGTGTAACTAAACTCTTTATTCGGGCTAGGGTTTAATAGATTGTGACTACTATTTTTGAGACTTGTTACTTAATGCTTATTTCGTTATTCTACCAGTCCTTGTGCTTATTATCTCGGTTTGTATTGCGAAGCTAAGTTGATACTCGGAACGGTTAGGCTTAGCCGAGCAATACAAATCCCTTATTTACTGTTTGTTTGATACTAGACCGTTGAGAACAAATGGAGCACTAATTTGATATATCTTGGAATGGAGTATTAAATTGCTAGGGCTAGAATTCTACAACCCGGAAAGGAAGTAGATTGTGGTGTAGGTGTCCGGAAAGACTCTACTTTAGGTTATAACTTGGAATGGAAGTAACCACACTTAGGAATTAGAAATCTGATATTTAGAAGTCGATGATAAAACAAGTCACAATTAGAAACCCTAGTCTGAATATTCCTTCTCTGATATTCATCTTTTCGTTTGTTTCCTTATTGCACTATTTCCTAATCACTCACAGCCAATTGTTTCCTTTCTCAGAACAACCAAGTAGCCATCTAGCTCCCTAGGGTTCGACCCTTGCTTGCCACTGTACTAACCCACAGTCTAGAGTAAGGAAAATTATAAATACAAATTTGCAGGTACCGACGGCGCCTGTCAGCCAGCCTGTTTGTGAGGACCTTGTCTCGGTTGATTTCTGCCACTTCGGTGGTGAGTTCCCGTGAAGGCTTTTCCTCGTCCCATAATAGATTGGTTTCTGGATCTCGGTCTTCTGATGGCTCGGGAGTGATCTCCCATGTAGGCTCCTCCTCGGGGCTTTCTGTATCTGATTCGACCATTATGGCCTCTGCAATGTCTTCCCCACTCCTCTCTAGATTAGCCTATACTATATGCGCTCTTCTATCAGCTTGGAGCATTGGCCTTCATTTTGTGGCTTCGGCCAAGTCATCTATGAGCAGTGTTATTAAAACCGGACCGGCCGGTTCGACCGGTTAGACCGGTTTGGTTCTCAATTCGGATCGGAAATGTCATTGACCCGGCCAATGACCGGTTGAACCACCGGTTTCCGGTTGAACCGTGACCCGGCCGGGTCAACTGGTTTGATGTTAAATCCACAAAACACAGCCGTTTGATTTTATATAAACAAACTTGAATTAAAATTTTTTTTTTCACGAAACAGAAAAATCGCATCGTCCGCCCTAACCCCAATTTCCAACTTCACGAAAGAGTAAAGAGTAAAGACAATCGGCGAGCGAAGAGCAGCGACCGGCGAGCAGCGACCGGCGAACAGCGAGCGGCAACAGCGAGCGGCGATCACCGATCAGCGAGCGGAGAGCGGCGAGGCAGCGAGCGGAAAGCGGCGAGGTCTGGCGACTGGCGATCCCGATCTCTTCTCTGGCGAAGTTACGATCTCTGTCTTAGGTCTGGCGCACTTCAGCTCTTGTTGAACTTATCAACCATATATTATCAGGTACTTGCTTTCCCACTGATCTCTGTCTTACGATCTTTGTTGAATTTATAATGTTCACTGCCTTTTTTCAGTTACAAATGTCTACGCCTACGGAACACGAATGGTGTGAATTGCTGTAATGGTGTGAATTGCTGTTTATTTTTGCTACTGCTGCTTAATGTTAATAGCTGCTACTTGCTGCTATTGCTAGTCGAATTACTTGCTGCTAGTGAATGCTCTGTTTCATTGTGGCCAACAATCTGTGAATGCACTGAATAAATTTGTGGCCATTTTGGTGTTAGTGAATGCACTGAATAAATCTGTTACTTGCTGTTAGTGAATGCACTGAATAAATTTGTGGCCATTTTGGTTTCACTGAATAAATTTGCCAACATTGTGGCCAACAATCTGTGGCCATTTTGGTTTCACTGAATAAATTTGCTTTATTCATTTTTTGCAAGATCAATGGTGGGAATCTTATGGATGTGATGCTCCAAATTTGCAAAAGTTGGCCATTCGCATTTTGAGCCAAACATGTAGTTCATCGGGTTGTGAACGGAATTGGAGTGTTTTTGAGCACATTCATTCAAAAAAGCGCAATCGACTAGAGCATCAAAAACTTAATGATCTTGTGTACGTTCGTTATAACTTAAGGCTGCAGCAAAGGTAACAATATAATTCATGTTAACTGGTTGTAAACTTTTGCATTTATGTATACATATTATATTAGTGTAATTGCTTGTAAACTATAAATTGCAGGAAACAACTAAGGCATCAAAATTATGACCCAATAATATTGAAACACTTGATGACCATTCGGATTGGGTGATGGAGGAGTGACCACCATACTTAACTAATGAAGAGGTGGATGCTTTACGCAATGATCTTGCAAGTATGACTATACAACCTGTTTCGGATGATATCGGTATGCTTATTTGTTTACTAATGATTATAACCATATTGATTGATATTATTGTTGTGACTTTAGCTGACATGTTATAATACTATTGTCATAGGGCAAATGAATTTGGATGACAACGAAGATGAAAATGAAGATGAAGAAGCACATGATAATACCATTGGAGAGGCGAATCAAAATCCAAGCAACTTAAATGAAGTTCACGACCATGTCTATTTTCCTTTTTAAACTTTTATCTTTTGGCATAACTTTTCAATATTATTGCGATTTGTGACTTAAGACTAAAATCACAATTGTTGTTTTGTTATTTTCTTATTAATGTGTGATATTCGAATTCTAAATTTGTTATGGTTATACGTTTTAGTATTGTATACAGCCATACAGGTTAAATTTTATTAGGTTACAAAATAGGTATAAAAAATATGCATATATGATATATATATAAATATATTATTTTATTATTTTTAATTTATGCGGGTCAAACCGGTTCGACCCGGTTGAACCACTGACCCATCGACCCAGTGACTTGACCGGTTCGATGACCAGTCCGGTTTTAATAACACTGTCTATGAGATCCCACATTTCAGTCATGGTTAAGTACATGGCCGATCCTCCCACTGCGTCATTAATCCTTGATTTCTCAACTGGCCTCATCCCATAAAGAAATTTTTGAAGAAGAACCACGTTCGTGAATCCATGATGCAGGGAAACGTGAGACAACGATATCAAAGTACGTATAGTACTCGTCCAAAGTCTCATCCCGGGATTGTTGAAGCCAGATGATCCTCTCTCGGGTGTCATGTCGTAAGGATGGTGGGGAGAATTCTTTCAGGAATTCGGCACGAAGATCCTCATAATAGCCTGCACAACTAGCAGTTGATGAGTAATACCAAACTGCAGCGAAGTCAGTTAAAGAAAGTTTAAAGAATTCCATCTTAAACTCCTCTAATGTTTCATTTTCAGGTTTCATATGTCTACAGATGGCGTGAAAATGTTGGCAATGTATTACAGGGTCATCTCCGACTGTACCTCCAAACTGAGGGAGATACCGAATCATCCATCCATACATAGTGGGCAGTGCAATGAAAAATAAACGAAATGGAAAGAAAAAGAACAACTAATCTGATTGCAATTCCAATTCCCCGGCAACGGCGCCAATTTTGACAAGGCCTTGTCGCGAGGCAATGCAAAAATACAATTTATAAGTCCACTACTTGTGACTTCACTATTGGGTAGTAAAGCGGTAAGTAGGGGTCGAACCCAAGGGAATTGGTGGATAATAGTTCTTTGAGGAAATTGTACAGAAATTAAGTGCGATTGGGGTTGGTTGTGGTTTTAGTACTGAAAGTAATACTGAAAAGTAAATTGCGGGAACAGTCGAGTTCAATATCAACCAAACAACATACTTTTGGTTTGTCGCACGCTATGTTTCAAGCGCAATACGTACCAAATATTATGTTGGATTGATGTTGAAAACGTCTGTAATGAAAGTAAAAGTGCGGAAAGTAAAGACTGAATGTAAAGTGCGTAAAGTAAAGTGCGTAAAAGTAAAGACTGAAAATAAAGTGCGTAAAGTAAAGTGCGTAAAAGTAAAGACTGAAACTAAAGTGCGTAAAGTAAAGTGCGTAAAAGTAAAGACTGAAAATAAAGTGCAGGAAAGTAAATGTACTGAAAGTAAGTGCGGAAAGTAAAGACTGAAAATAAAAGTACTGAAAATAAAGACTGAAAGTAAATGTGCTGAAAGTAAAAGTTAGGTGCTGAAAGTAAAAGTTAGTTGCTGAATGTAAAGTACTGAATGTAAAGGGTACTGAAAGTAAAGGGTACTGAAAGTAAAGGGTACTGAAAGTAAGCAGTTGATAATAGGACTAAAAGTAGAATGAAGAGTTGGTGTTTTATCAAAGGAAAGGATTCGGTTTTTAGGGGCCTTGATCATAGTTACGTTCATCATTGACCTCTAATGATCATACTAAGTGTTCAAAGATGTAACGAGGCCATTTCCAGCACTTGCCACACCGTCTAGACCTTTTCAAGACATAGAGCACTTATTCTAGTTGGGCTAATTCCTCCTTTCGAAGTATCTTAGCCTATGTGCATCCACTTGATCAATCATTTCCGATCAACCAAGTGGTGTTTAAAAGAGGTTGAACTCCACGAAAAAGCTTTGCTCTTTCGAGCCTCTACTTAACCGTGTATGTTCACGAACCCCATGGAAGAGCTTTGCTCTTTCGAGCCTCCACTCAACCATGTATGTTCTAACCTAATATATGGCACATAGAACAAACTTGAACACAATAGAAGCACTAAGAAAAGGGTCTAATACGTTGTCATGATACAAGCACACCCCTTCAACCGAATGAAGGGTTTAGCTACGAGTATCCATGGAAGTGGATATCATAGCTAGTGCACGAAAAGTAAAGGATTTTGGAAATCAAAGACAAGGAAAGTAAGGTTTTTGAAAGTAAAACTCAAGAACAACAAGAGTACTCAAGAACCAACAAGAGTACTCAAGAACAAAGTAAATCAAAGACAAGAAAAGTAAAGAGGGCTCTCGGTTTTTGGACAAGGAAACAAGAACAAAACTCAAACTCAAGAACAAACTTGGAGCTTTTGATATCAAAGTAAAGTGTTTACAAGCTTTTGTGAGTGAAGGATTTTAGAGAGCTTCTCTATCTAAGTAACAAAGGATGATTTTCAAGGAGGGGAGGACCTCCTTTTATAGCCATGAGAGGCGGTGGAGAGGAGGATATTTGTCCTCCCAACCGCCTCTAGTTCTTCCTCAAGTCCGGTTGGAGCCTTGTTGGCCTTCGGTTAGATTTTGGATGAGCCAAAGGGTGCCCACTTGACTTGTGGATTGGCTTGCATTAAAAACCCATTAACTTGGCTAGCAAATATCTCAAGCCAACCGACTTTGGCCTTGGTTGCTCCTCAAGTCCACCGGTTTGAGCTTAGTTGGACCTCAAAGGGCAACCGATGTGAATAGTATAACCTAACCGGGAAAATAAGTAGTTTGGTTGGACTTCGCTGGATTTTGACCAGAGTAGGGCTAGAATGACCGGAGCAAGGTGGTGGTTGGATGTGGCATGATCGGAGCATCGTCGGAAGCTCGCCGGAGCATGGCCGGAGCTTGGCCGGAATATGGCCGGAGCTGCCGGAATCTTGGCCAGAGTAGATTGGGTGTTGGACCATGGATTTGGAATGTTGAGGAGGTTCTAAGACAGATCCATGAAGGATGTTTGGCCAGATTCTGCCCGGAGCATGGTCGAAATCACAAAACGGCCGAAATTGCCCTAGTTTGGCCTTGATCGGGCTTGAGCTGGTTCCACTCGGGCGTTTTATCTGGGAAGTGATATTTTCCGAGTTATTGGGTATTTAAAATACTTTGGTTGAGCTAGATTTGCCAGATTCCATGGTTTTGTCGAGTAACTTGGTTTTGGTGGATATGCGCGCGGGGCCTTTACTTTGGAACTGGGCCAACTGCCAATCTGCCCGAGCATTCTTCTTGGTTTTCCGACATTGTCCACCTTATTTTCCATTTTGATCACTTTGCTCAAGGTGGATTCATCAGATCAGCTCATTTTCCTGAGCGACTTGATTTAGGACCTGGGCGGCTCGGCTGGTGCGCGGGGCGTGGCCTGGGCGATGCCTGGGCGGGGACCTGGTTTCTCGAACGCGGGCCTCGGCACTCCCGGACGTGGGCATGGTCTTATTGGCGCTGGCTCTCGGTCAGGGACCTGGGCGGGGACCTGGTCTTCTCGGTTCTGGTTCTCGGTCAGGGACCTGAGGTTCTCGGTACTGGGCCTGGGTACCCGGCTGAGCTCTCTCGGTCCTCGACTGGGGTCCTCGGTCCCTGGTTGATTTTCCTTGGGCCCTGGTTGCGACTTCTCGGCCAGAAATGTTTGGCAATCCTTTTTAGCTTAGAAACCCCCTTTTTAGCTCGTTTCTTCTCTAAACCTCAAAATAGCCTGTAGAGCAAAAATGGAACTAACAAGTAAAAGTTGTTAAGACAAAGTGTCTAATTTGGTGGGTTTAACTGACTTAATGAATCATATAAATATGGTCCATCACTGAGCAATGATAAAGTGTTTGTTATCCTTTTTCACGAACATAGTCTTGTCTATTCTTCCTCGAGTGTACCCCATGCTCATGAGGAATTGTGTCAACCTTTCATACCAAGCTCTAGGGGCTTGCTTTTGTCCGTACAACGCCTTCTTCAGTTTATAAACAAGATCTGTATAATGAGGGTCCTCAAATCCTTTAGGCTGTGCCACGTACACTTCCTCGCAAAGCAGGCCGTTCAAGAAGGAACTCTTCACGTCCATCTGGAATAGTTTGAACTTTAGGTAGCATGCCACTGCAAGTAGAAGACGAATAACTTCCAAGCGTGCTACTGGGGCGAATGTCTCGTCAAAGTTGATCCCCTCTATCTGAGTATACCCTTGAGCAACCAGCCTTGCTTTGTTTCTCGTAATGTTACCACTTTCATTAGTCTTGTTTTTGAATATCCACTTTGTTCCAATGATATTGACTCCACTTGGACGAGGAACAAGATCCCATACATTGTTACGAGTGAATTCTCCTAACTCCGCTTGCATAGCCGTGATCCAATGGTCATCTTGCAAGGCTTCCTTCACATTCTTTGGTTCCACCTTTGATAGATAGCAGCTATGGTTAATCATATCTCTGTAATTAACATGAAGTTTACCTCTAGTTCTGATTTTGTCGTGAGGGTTGCCAATGATACTGGACAGAGGATGATTCTTCTGGATTCTGCTAGAAGGTTGCAAGCTGGTTTCACCACCTCCTGATTGAGTTTGATTCACCTCACTTTCATCAGCATCTTGCATGTGTCCGTCATTATCCTCATGGGCCGAGTCTAACACAGTTTCAGGCACAACTTCAGAATTTGCTTCTGGTATATACTCTTTCACGGGCTTAGGGCAAGTATCTTTGGTATCTCGCATATGTACATCATCATCCTTCTCGGCCGAATCTAACACAGTTTCAGGCACAATCTCAAAATTTGCATCTGGTACAGATCCTTGCGCAGGCTTAGGACGAGTATCCTGAGTTTCCATATCATCATCTGGGTCCTTCTTTAGAAGAGAATCCTTGGCATCGTCAATCACCACATTGATTGACTCAATCACTGTTCTAGTTCTCTTATTGTAGACACGATGGGCTCTACTGTTTGGAGAATAACCCAGGAACAGTCCTTCATCACACTTCCTGTCCAGCTTCTGCCTTTGCTCTCTATCAGTCAGAATATAGCAAGTACTTCCAATGACATGAAAGTGCTTAACAGTGGGCTTTCTTTCTTTCCAATGCTCATAGCTAGTCTTGTCCATCCCTGGTCGAATCAGGACTCTGTTCAGGACGTAGGTAGCTGTTAACATAGCCTCAGCCCACAAATTCAAAGGGACGTTCTTGGCGTGCAACATGACTCTCGTCATCTCTTGTACAGTTCGGTTTCTCCGCTCTACTACTCCATTTTGTTGCGGTGTGATAGGAGATGAGAATTGATTGCTCATCACAGAACTATGCAAACTTCTCATTCTCAAACTCCCTCCCATGATCACTTCGAATGGATAGGAGAGTTTCTGCTCGATCTCTCCTCTCATTAATCAGGCAGGTAGCAAGCTGTACAAAGGCTTGCACAGTTTCGGACTTCTCGCGCAAGAACATGATCCAAGAGTATCTGGTGTAGTCATCTATACGTACAAAAGCATACCTCTTACGTCCAATACTCTCCACCTGCATTGGTCCCATCAGATCCATGTGCAGTAGCTCAAGAGGACGCTTAGTGTAGAGTCTATCCACTTTCTTGTGCACTGCTCGAGTCTGCTTTCCTGCTTGACAATCACCACAAATAATTTGCATATCTCCTCTAATATTAGGAATACCTTCAAGAAGCCTCTCGTTGGCCAAAAACTTCAAAGATCTGAAATTGATGTGTCCCAAGCAATGATGCCATAGATGCACTTCATCGAACCTACTCAACATGCATGTAGTTGCTGCTGGGTTTGTAGCACGGCATAGGAGATAACAGTTGTTGCTTGCACGATCTCCTTCCATCACACATACACCATGTTTGTCATAAACTTGGCAAGAATTTCTTGTGAATTGAACTTGATTGCGGCCATCGCACAACTGGATAATACTGATCAGATTGGCCTTTAATCCATTAACCAAATGGACATCATCTTGATGTGGCATACCTGGCACATTCAGTGCTCCCTTGGCGAGAACTCTTGCTCTTTTCCCGTCACCAAATGTCACATGGTGGCAGTCGATGGGTCTCAAATTAGTCAGGCTCTCTCGAACTCCAGTCATATGTCTTGAACATCCGCTGTCAAAGAACCGTCTTTCCTCGTCCTCCTTGTCAGTTGAACTGTACGAGACACACCATTCTGCCTCGTCTCCTTATTGGTTCTTCGTACTGGCTGTCACGTCTATAACGATAGCAATGACGTTTGATGTGCCCATGTTTGTTGCAGTAGTAACATACCCTAGCACGTTGCCATCCTGCAACTCTTGGGGCAAGATACTGACTGTCACCTTCTCTGACACAGACAGACTCATCAACTGTCTTGTGCTTGTTGTCTTTAGGAACTGCGCCAATGGCTTTCACAAACTTTGTATCACCACTTTTCTTCTTACCAGTGAATCCAAGCCCTGTAGTATCTTTTATTCTCTTCTGCACAGACAGCATCTGGTCCAGATTCTTGGACCCTGTGTTCAGGCTGTTCAAGAGCTTCTTGATTGAACCCATCTCCTCCAAGAGCTTCTTCGATTCGTGTTTGTCTCCTTCAGACTTTTGTTTCAGCTCTTTTACTTCTTTCTCCAGATTTTCTTTCTCCTGTGCAAGAATGCTGGCTTTGGATTCTAGTTCCTGCTTTTCCAGTTTTAGAGTGATAACACCTGCATTTAGCCTCCTGTTGATGTCTACCAGCTCAGTCCACTTTGAGAACAATAGTGCATATTTCTCAGCAATGCACTCATCAGTGATTTCTCCTTCATCACTTTCTTCAGCTTCGTTCTCTTCCACCTCGGCTTCCTTTTTCTTGGCACAGTCTTTGGAACTAGTTCTGGCATAGTCTGTGTCATAGTCTATCATGCTTAACAGAGCAACAAAGTTGCTTGTCTCTTCCTCCTCCGTGCTCTCTTCAGTCTCGTCATCACTCCAGCTGACATTCAGGGACTTGCTATTCTTCTTCTTTAGGGTGTTAGCACACTCTGCTTGTATGTGGCCAAATCCTTCGCATTCCCTGCACTGTATTCCTTTGGTCCGTCCACTTTTGCAATTTTCCTTCTGGTCAGACTGTCTCTCCCGTGGCTGGAAATCCACTCTCCTGATGTCTTGATTTCTGGACTGATTCACACTGTTCTGGCCAGCTCCCTTACGGTTGATCTTCTTCAACAGTTTATTGAAGTTCTTTGTGAGAGATGCCAATTCCTCGCTCACTCCTTCAGTGGATTCATCGTCTACCCCAGTCTCAGCCTTTAAGCCTACAGATTTAACCTCGGGTTATGGTACAGTCAGGTGTTGCAGTTCATAAGTGCACAGATTGCCAATCAATTCTTTCCAGCTCATGGTCTTTACATTGTTTGCCTCTTCTATAGCGGTCACCTTCATTGCAAATCGTTTAGGCAAAGACCTCAGAATCTTTTGCACAACCTTCTCTTCGGGTAAAGCTTCACCAAGGGTAGATGCCTCATTCACAAGGTCACAGACTCTGGCGTTAAAGTCCTTGATGGATTCATCCTCCTGCATCTTTAACTCCTCAAATCTGGATGTCAACTTCTGAATCCTGGACTGTTTCACTATGTCAGTTCCTTCAAATGAGTGGACAAGGTATCCCATGCCTCCTTAGCGCTTTCACAGTGCAGGATGAGTTTGAAAATTGCCTCGTCTACAGCGGAGAAGATGGCATTTAGAGCTTTGGAATTCCCCTTGGCGAGACGCTCCTCCTGTTCAGAACATTCTGTCTCTGGTTTAGGTACAATCCTTCCTTCATCAGTTTCTAACAGGGGAGGGTTCCAGCCAGTTAGCACAGATCTTCATGCTTTCTCATCCACGTTCTTGATAAACGCCTTGATCCTGGCTTTCCAATAGCCATAATTAGGCCCTTATAACAGCACAGGGTGAGTAGTGCTTTGTCCTTCTTTGATGCTCATCTCAGAACAGTAGGTAGCTTCCAAAGATTCTACTCCGTAAGTTGAGAACCAGCTCTAGATACCAATTGAAAATAGCTACGCATTAGATGAGCTCAACTGTACCAGCAATATGTAGCACACACTGTGGTACAGTTGCTTGCACAGACTAAGATAATCAAAACAAAATGTAGAACAGTAAAAAATACAAAGCACTTGGTGACCCAGTTCGGCTCAATGTGGCCTACGTCTGGGGGACTTCTCCCAAGTCCAAGGAACAATCCACTATCACGCTATATAGTACAGATTGACATTTGAACAGCCTTCCAAACTACTGATACACCTATACTACTCTCCAAGTGAATTGGGTGATCTAACCTTCCCTTAGATCCGAATACTCTCGTCTAGCACGTCCAGACCTCCTCCCGAGGATGATACAGTCAAACCTACCATAGCAGATTCTCCTGGCAGTGTTTGTCGTCTCTTGTGTGAGTCGAACAGCGAGCACATACTTGTACAACGCAGCGACGACACCTCTTGAACTCTGAAATAATTTGGGCGCAGCAGCAATGTATGAGTTCAAGAAAGTAAAGCAAGTTGCTTACCAACTTGCGGCCTCAATCTACGACAGCACGACGACTCGTAGATTAGAATGATGAATTCCACTCTCTGATTGACGGCTCCTCCACACGGCGTTTCTCAGGTTTTGTGCGCTATAGAATAATGAACCCTGGCCTCCTTTATATAGACCCTAGATTTGATTTCCTAAATACCCTAGATAAGATAGGGATTAAATCCGTTGAGATATAATCTTGATCTACGTATCATTTTCTCTTAAGAATCGGTTTTGATGATGTGGCAGTCAAATAGATTTGACTGAGATCGATCTGTCCGAAAAACTAGGAGTTGTGCTGATTTTTCGGAACTGAATGATAGATCTTGCACAGATGCTAGCAGAGATTACTTTGAAATCTTCTTGCACAGATTTGTGTTTTGCCTAGATGGCACTTTATACTCCAACACAACCCAACAACCTCAGCAATAGCATCAATACTATAGTCCACCATACGGTCAATAGTAGTGAGGGTCAGTATCAGCAGCGAGGGCAAAATTACAACCAAGCAAGCCCTAGCAACGGCAATTCCAGCAAGTCTCTGGAAGATGTGGTGAAGGTGTTGGCAACTGCCACGCAGCAAAATCAGGCAAAGACTGATGGATCACTAGCGGAGCTGGCTAAGCAAATGTCCAACTTAGCGCAGACTATTTTCGAGCTGAAGAGAGGTCCAGGGAAGCTTATATACCGTCGCAGACAGTGCCCAATCCGAAGGGAAATGTCAGTGCATTGGTAGTTACGGGTGAAGAACGAGTAGACAGCAAAGAAAAAGTGGCTGAAACAGAGAGGACCACAGATGATGAGCATATTGTTGGTATCCACGGGTCGCTAAAGAATACACCATGCGCGAAATTAAATTACGAAGGACCCGCGGCCTGTCCATCATCCGTGGATGCTAAACATTTAAGAAGCACGGACGATGATCATTTTTTGTCCGCAGATGGAACACTTAAAGTGTTCTTCACCCGCGGCTTGGTCTGAGATGAATTTGAAAACTGATACTTCTTTACCGATTCCGCTGTAGGTTAGAGCTCCTGAAGAGTATGTGATCGACAAAGATAAACTAGGAGACGAGTTGGAGGCAAGGCATGAGCTCGAAAAGGCAACAGAGGAGCACCCGCTTGCTGCAAGTCAAGAGGCACCACATGGAAAGTGTAAGGACCCAGGTGCCTTCACAGTCACTTGTTGTATTCGTGAGACTCTCATACATCACTGTTTAATTAGCTTGGGTTCTGCTATTAATGCTATGCCTTATTCTTTATATTGCTCTTTGAAACTTGGCCCACTAAAACCGCCTAAGCTGTTGGTAGAGTTAGGAGATAAATCATGTATTCATCCTGTTGGCTTGCTTGAGGATCTAACTCTACATGTAGGAAACCTTGTTGTTCCTATAGACTTTTATGTTTTGCAGATGAGAGATGCTAGAAATGACGATCCTCCCGCACTTATTTTGGGACGTACATTCCTCTTTACCACTAAGACCAAGATTGACATGGAAACAGGCTTGTTGTCACTTGCGTTTGCTGGCAAGACATTGAATTTTTATATTTACGAGGATGTTGACCGTCCATGCATGAAGAAGAAGCCACCGAACATCGTGCACACACCATATCTCGGTGCCATATCTCCTTACCTACCGGACGAGACTAGATGTGCAGCTAGCCCAGCAACAATGAGAAAAGTTACCTCGCAAACTCTGGAGGATGTGAAGGCTAATCCGCTTGATCGATGGAGGAGAGAAATGAGAGAGCCATTCTATGAGGGCTATGAGCAGAATGAAGGAGTAGACGAGATGAAGTTTGACCTCATACGCCCATAGGATCCTAACTTGTGATCCCTAATGAGGTATCGTCGAACCAACGACGTAACACAAAGGCACTCGCAGGGAGGCAGTCCGACAAAATTGTGTCAAGTTTTCACATTGTCTTTTGGGAAAGGAGGACATTTTTCATGCAGGAGCATGTGCTTGTCAGTGAGGACCGCGCCCAGTGCACATATTAGCTGTCGTCCCCAGCAGTCATTTTAAATGGCTAATCTCTTCTTTGGGCACGACAATAAACTCTTCGTCAGCCGCGGTGCACTCGGCTGACCAGAGTTGACTGTTGACCAAGGTTGACCATTGACTGACTCGTTTGACCATAATTCTCATCTTCACACGATGAAATGTGGAGAGTATCTGTTCACTTTGATATCTTCCTTTTCATATATGTTTGTGTGTCTTGCATTGTTTGGGTCTTTGAATTTAAGTCGTGCCGTGAAGACATAGCTTTGTTCAAAAGTGTGGGGTGAGAGAGTCAGCCAATCTGTTGTGTCAGCACATTTTCACAAGTATGAATTTCTCTTCTATTCTTAAATATACAGTATTGAATGTTGATGTGAAATAGACGAGCTGACTATATTGTATTTCTCTCGTGAAATCTGAATTGTGCTTTTACATGAGAATTTAACCTACTACGTGTCCTTATGAGTTGAGATAAACAGGGATGTGGAGTTGATAGAAATGTCCTAGAGAGACTTGAAGAAGCATTCAAAGGATAGAATTTTGATGTACAATGTTATGTGGATTTCGTGGAGGCTAGCGCTTCGAGACGATATGGTTCAGAGTTTGCTCCACCACTGCAGCATTTATGTAAGTAGGCAGGACGAGAAAATAGATCGTCTATCTCGAGTCCGAAGTAACCGAAAAGAGGCAAGTGACCCTCATCTTGACTCGCGTCAAAAAGGGCGAGGATGAGAAAGAGCGGGGAGGTATTTCCACATGCTTGCGGGCGATGATTGAACCTTCTTCAAAAAAGAACAGAAAAAGGACAAGCTGTTCACAATAAAAGAGCAAAGCTCAAGAAGAAATAATCAGCCAAATTGTGAAGTAAGGTTTATACAGAAAAAGTGAAGTGCATCATTCTTACATCAATAGCCAAAGGCTAAAGAAAGTTCACTACCAAAAGCTGTCCAACAAAAGAAAAAGAAGCTCAAAACCTTTAAGCTCGAATGAATCACGTGCTAGAAAAACAATGAAGTATAACCATATAGCTAGAGTTCGGGACATCAAGTGAAGATCATGGGTTTAAAGAGGGCTATTTCCCATTCATCCGAATTGGTTTGAATTTTAGCTCAAATGTAACATGTATCAAGTTAATTCTATGTTGAGCATGATGATGTGAGTAACGATTGAGTGATGCATAGAAAAGCTGAATCTAGACTAGCAATGCATATTCATGTGCATCTATTCAGGACGTTGAAGAAATTATGGTTTTATATTTTTTCTCTTTTATGACTTGTTCTTGTTCGGGACGAACAAGTTTAAGTGTGGGGTGGTTTGAGGAGTCGTATTTATACGACTCATCGAATCAACTAATCTCATTTATTTTGAAACTTTATTATGTGAACAGTTACTTTTTAGTATTGTTTTACATTTCAGGTGTTTCGGAACCTCTAGGAGGAAACACGCATAAAAGATGGCATTTTGTGCCAAAAACCCCCCACAATGGCAGATCAGATCTTTGGAGGTTCGACGGAGTGCTGGGAATCGACCATTGACTAGAAAAATACGAGCTACATGCCGATGCGTAGCTGACTCAATTCCCTACAATTCTCTAGTTTACATCGAGAGCAATCCAGGTCATTTAGAATGTCAAATCCAGAGTCGAGGTCAGAACTAGCGCGCAGACCCAGAGAGGACCGCGGATGTAGGCCATTTTATGAACAGTATCCACGGATGCTCATATGTGCACAGTCCGCGGAGCTAATATGCACCGCGTACGCGGCCGACGTCAGCAAAACCGAGATTTGGAAATTCATCCCAAAAATCAGACTTGGAAACTCAATTTTGCTATAAATAAGATGTTTTGGTTAAGGTTTCCATCATTTCATAATCATCAATCATTCTACAAAGTTTGAAGACAGCTCTGGAGGAGAAGGCGAAGCTTTCGACGAGAGAAGAGATTTTTCTATCTTTCATCTTGCATTGTGTTTTTATTTCAATTATGTGTAGCTAAACACTCAATTCAGTTTAGGGTTTTCGCATATTGTGACTTACGTTTTGAGTCTTTTTTCTTAATGCGATTTCTTGTTTCTCTAGTTCTTGTGCTTCATCCCACGAATTGAATTGTTAGTTTAAGTGGAAACTTTGCCGTAAAGCTTAATTTCACAACCAATTCTTATTGTTAATATCTACTGGAAACTTTTCCGCAAAGGTAGATCATAACACCTAGATTTAATAATACCTTTGCCGGATTATTGTATTTAGGAAAGAACTAGAAGTCTAACACCTTTGCCGGGTTAGTTGTGTTGTATCACATTTGCCGAGATACTTTAGGAATTACCTTTGTCAGAATTCCACACTTAGAAACTTGAGATTTGATATTTAGCAGTCGATGATAAACATGTCACACTAGAAACACTAAGCTTAATATTTTCTCTGATTGAAATTTCTTGCTGTTTTTTATTTTTGCACTCTTAATCACTAAAACTCCCATTTTTCTTATTTATTTTCAAAGATAGCTTCAACAACCAGTTCCCTTGGGTTCGACCCTCCTTACCACTTGTTAATAGTTGCATGAGAAATATAAATTTTAGTTTGACGCATCAGACGACGGGCGTCACATAGTGTCCACAATAACCACAAACAACCTGATTTGGAAAGGTGCCTGTTCAGGGGTCCTCTTAGCAAAGAATGTTCATGTTGTTCGAACGAATGCTAAGCCCCACCATATCATCTTCGACAACATTAAAGGCCTGGCAGCCACCAAAGATAAGCATCCTAGTGTGGAAATATTGATGATGCTATATTAAAATTTGGAATTTCTGTTGTGTCTAGGTGCTGGTGTTGCGCAAATCCCTCTTTTGAAACAACTTATCATCTTTTCATTCAAAGCGATTCAACAGTGCCCCAATGGAATTTCCTAGCCTCATTTTTTTATAAGAAAGCCACTACTTCGCACCAGCAACTGCTGAATGAATGGTTTTACATTCCTAACATGACACGCTTCATGGACTACCTGACTGTAGCTCTAGCTTGTTGCACCCTGTGAGAGATTTGGGTACAAAGAAACAACCTAATCCATGGCAAGAAGTCTCGCCCGGATGTTACTCTCATTCGACAATGGGCTATTATCACCAGTCGTTTAAGAATGAAACTGCCCTTCGAACACTGCATGTCTGCTGCCTATAAATCAAAGATAGGAAAGGGATGATCTGGCTGCCATGGACACCCAATCCAACATGCCTCACCCTCTTCTTTGCTTCTCATATTAGTCATTGTGGTGTGATGGACCAAAGTTATACGAGTCAGAAACACAGTAAAACCCCCTTAATTAGACTGTTTGTCTATCTAACGTCTACGTGTTAGTCCCGATATATTTTCACAGGGCATTTTAGAGACTGAAGTGAAAACACGCTAAGGAGAGGATTTTAAGCTGAAAAGATAACAAGAGTCAATCCAAGGTCAAGATCATATGCCGACTGAAGAAATATCAAGGATCCTGACGTTGAATTGACCAGAACAAATTAATCAAAAGAATCAGGAGTGGAGTCAAGACAGACCGGGGAAGAAATACATTGACAGTTTTTTGAAAAGACTGCACAAAACTGTACAAACTCACACATTGGGCAAGGATGACCGGCCACCATTCAAGGAGGTGGGCAAGGGAGGAGCTCCTCCCCCTTGGGTGACCGGCAACCGGCGGCGCCACCTCCTCCACCAAAAGCCGCCGGCCTCCTCCCCTTCCTTCACATGTTGTCATCTCCTCCCTTGATTTCTCCTCCAATCAAAATGCACCACTTGCCACCCATCTCCACCACCCACCTCCTCCCATTTTGGCTATAAAAGGAGGCCTCCTCCTCCTCATTTCAACACACCTCAATCCAAATTCACTTCTCTCTCTAGAAGTTGTAACATTTGTAATGTTGTAATTTTGCTTTGGAAATAAAGGAAAGCTCCCTTGGCGCTTCAACGGTTGTAAGTATTATTTTCAGTATTTATTTAACTGTTGTCTTTAATTCCTTAGTATAATGTTTAGCGCGATGAATAGTAGCTAAACTTGTAGTTCGGTCTAAGGGGCGCGCTTGTATTATAAAATATTTTAAGACTATTAACTTAGTGTCTAGTCTAAGTATTCAAAACTTATTCTATGTGCCATATATTAAGTCAGAACGTCCAAGGTAGAGTGGATGCTTGGAATGACAAAACTCTACAGCGGAGTTCGTAAACTTGTACGGATAAGTGGATGCTTGGAATGGCAAAGCTTATCTGATAAGTTCGACTCATCTTAAACACCATTTGGTTGATCGGGAATGATTGATCAAATGGATGCACATAGGCTAATATAACCGGGAATGGAGTATTAGTCTAAATAGAATAAGTGTTCTACGTCCTTGGAATAGGCTAGACAGTGTACGCAAATCGAGTGCTTGGAATGGCCTTGATACACCGTTTGAATACTTAGGAGAGTCACTAAAGGTCAATGATAAACAGGATATAATACAAGTCCCCTGAAACCGAACATTTCTCTTTAATTATAATCTGTAATTTACTTTCCAGTATTAAAATCAACCAACCAATCAATCAATCAATCAAAATAGCTGGTAGCTTTAAAACCAACCGACCGACTTTAAACACACTCCCACGCTGCGTAATCCCCCCGAAGAACAATTATTCTCCTGGTTCCCTTGGGTTCGACCCCTACTTACCAAGTACTACCCAGTAGTATAGTTGCGAGTAGCGAACTATTATAAATTTATTTGCACAATCGCTTTGACGACAAGCGGTTCTGTCAAATTGGCGCCGTTGCCGGGGAACTAGTCGTCGGATAGTTGTTCTTTACCCCCCCTTTCTCATGACACAATCCACTACGTATGATGGACGCTGCAACCTTATGTTTAAAATGCGTGACTATCTCGCAAAATTCGGAGGAGCTCTTGGAGAAGATCCCGTGAAGCATACACAAACGTTCCACTCCATATGCAGCCACATGAGGCCGAAAAATGAATCACTAGAGGAATTTAAACTTACATGTTTTAAATTTTCTTTAACTGACTCGGCACTAGAATGGTATTACTCATGTGGTGAGTATGAAAATAATTATGGGGATCTACAAACAAAATTCTTAGAGGAGTTTTGCCCTCCATCTCTCCGACTTGAAACCCGCGAGAAGATTCTCAATCTTGAGCAATTCCGAGATGAAACATTGGACGAGTACTTGGCGTACTTTGACTCCATTGTGGCAAGCTGCCCGCACCATGGACTCTCCAGAGTCAACCTTATTCAAAGGTTTCTCGGTGGAATGATGCCACTTGAGCGGAAAAGACTTAACGATGCAGCGGGAGGCTCGATCGCGAATTTAACCATGTCTCAAACCTGGCGACTCATAGACGATTTGGCAGAGAGCACGAAACAAGGACCAACGCACATAACTGAAGATAAGGCACCAACAATGGAAGTGGACTCAGTTCAAAACAAGCCCGACACCACACCCATTACGAGCCTGCCCACAACAAAACCGGAAGAAGACATCAATACAAGGGAAGTAATGGACGTGGAAGCAGCTCTAAAGGAGCCAATATTGGAGCCCACGGAGCCGACTGAGGACGAGGACTCGCAAATAACTGAAGAAGAACCGGCCAAATCAGGCCCAGTCCTCATTGCCAAACCAGCGGAGCCACTTGAACCGGTCCTTATCACCAATCTGCCCGAGAAAGTCCCGGAACTCATTGCCGAGTTGCTCGAGACAGTCCCGATACGCGCTTCCATAATGCCTGAGACGTGCCCAGACCTCCCTGCCAAGCTGGCCGAAGCGCTCGAGTTGCCAGAGACAGACCTGGCCCTTGTGGTGAAAGTCCCCCAACTTGTCCCCTCGATTTATACGCGGATCACAGCCCTTGAAGATGAAGTGATCAAAGAGGAGGTGCAAGGCAAGTTGGAAGAGAAGCTTGAGTTCAAAAAACTATTAACGGAGCTCTCACTCACCACGACTCAACAAAGCGGCCCTGAAAACTCGCTCGTTCTAGGACGACCATTCGTCGCTGCCACAAAGAAAAGGCTTCACATGGAGACATGCTTAAGGTCACCATTGCGTGATGGCACAACACTGAATTTCCAGAATTGCAAAAGTGCCACCCATTCAAACATGAAGAAACGACCAAGACATGGCCCGATGGAATGGAAGCCCGGATGGAGAAACAAGAAAGCTCGGCTCAACGAATCAGCAACTATAGTAAAGGGTTCCTCACCTTCTCAGAGGTGTTGGAAGGAAAAAATACCAAAACCGTCATCTGCAAAAAAACCAGGAAGACTCACTGCTAGAATCAGGGTCGGTGGAATCAAGAAGTACGACCTGAGCCACCCATGGGACCCAAACCAATGAACCACAAACGAGGTATCGTCGAGCCAACGACGTTAAACAAGTGCACTGGTCGGGAGGTAACCCGACACTATCTTACTTTTCCGCACTTTAATTTCTGTCTTTTAAATTCAGTATTTAGTTTTAAGCTTGCATGACTTTTGAACTAAGGCACGCCTTCGTTCAAAAGTGGGGGATGAGAACCACCTGTGTACATAAATAACATGCAGCTATTTTTCTTTTTTAATAAATACCTTTTTGAAAATATGAACTTAAGAATGTGAAAAAGATAAATCATAATTCATGCATTAACCTTGTGAAAATTCAACTGTTTAAAAACTTAGAATGTAACTTTCCATTTGTCCTTTGTGCTGAGATAACTAGGGATGTGGAGTTGATATAAACTGCCCGAGAGAGGCTTGGAAAGCAATCAAAGGATCAGATCAAACTATATGGTTTTCGAAGTCAGTGGAGGCTGCACTTCGGGTTTTCAGTGAATAATTGAAGTCAACTCCGCCAAGAAGCATCTATGCAAAGGCGAGGACGGGAATCAGACCATCCTCTCTCTAGTCAAAATAGCCGAGAAAATAGATGGGCGACCCTCATCTTGACCCGCGCAAAACGACAAAGACGAGAGGAGCGGGGAGGTATTTCCATAGGCTTGCGGGCGATGATTGGACCTCCCAAAAAGGCTCGAGAAAATGGACTAGCAATCACAAAAAGGCGAAAAGCTCAATGAAGCAAATCAAAAGAGGCCAAAGGCCCAAAATTGTGAAGGTTTTAACCGAGCAAAAGTGAAGCACTCAAAAAAAAGTCAAATCAAAGGCCAAAGGCCGATTCACTACAACAAAAAAAGCAGTCCCTCGCCAAAGAAGAAAATCAAAAAGGCTCAACTCACTGAAACCCGAATCGAATCATGTGCTAGAGAAAGCTACCAGAAAACTATATAGTAAGAGACGATCCCGAGGTTGCAGTCCAAGAGCCTAAAAAGGGCTATCTCCCGAGACATCCAATATAATTTGCATCTCAGCACGGAGGTACAAGTATTAAGTTTCTTCTATTTATTTACGCAGTTTAATTTGGTAATAAGTAAGTAATGCATGAATTAGGTAAGATCGAGTACCACAGTCTAATTTTCATATTCCAAAGCCAAACTTAGAACTTACGCCCTTTAATAGCATTGTTCGGGACGAACAACTAAAAGTGGGGGGTAATCTGATGGACCAAAGTTATACGAGTCAGAAACACAGTAAAACTCCCTTAATTAGACTGTTTGTCTATCTAACGTCTACGTGTTAGTCCCGATATATTTTCACAGGGCATTTTAGAGACTGAAGTGAAAACACGCTAAGGAGAGGATTTTAAGCTGAAAAGATAACAAGAGTCAATCCAAGGTCAAGATCATATGCCGACTGAAGAAATATCAAGGATCCTGACGTTGAATTGACCAGAACAAATTAATCAGAAGAATCAGGAGTGGAGTCAAGACAGACCGGGGAAGAAATACATTGACAGTTTTGTGAAAAGACTGCACAAAACTGTACAAACTCACACATTGGGCAAGGATGACCGGCCACCATTCAAGGAGGTGGGCAAGGGAGGAGCTCCTCCCCCTTGGGTGACCGGCAACCGGCGGCGCCACCTCCTCCACCAAAAGCCGCCGGCCTCCTCCCCTTCCTCCACATGTTGTCATCTCCTCCCTTGATTTCTCCTCCAATCAAAATGCACCACTTGCCACCCATCTCCACCACCCACCTCCTCCCATTTTGGCTATAAAAGGAGGCCTCCTCCTCCTCATTTCAACACACCTCAATCCAAATTCACTTCTCTCTCTAGAAGTTGTAACATTTGTAATGTTGTAATTTTGCTTTGGAAATAAAGGAAAGC
Source organism: Rhodiola kirilowii (assembly GCA_033675215.1). Taxonomy (NCBI): domain Eukaryota; kingdom Viridiplantae; phylum Streptophyta; class Magnoliopsida; order Saxifragales; family Crassulaceae; genus Rhodiola; species Rhodiola kirilowii. Next base: position 1,120,666 of record JAUCNB010000027.1, read on the forward strand.
TCCCTTGGCGCTTCAACGGTTGTAAGTATTATTTTCAGTATTTATTTAACTGTTGTCTTTAATTCCTTAGTATAATGTTTAGTGCGATGAATAGTAGCTAAACTTGTAGTTCGGTCTAAGGGGCGCGCTTGTATTATAAAATGTTTTAAGACTATTAACTTAGTGTCTAGTCTAAGTATTCAAAACTTATTCTATGTGCCATATATTAAGTCAGAACGTCCAAGGTAGAGTGGATGCTTGGAATGGCAAAACTCTACAGCGGGGTTCGTAAACTTGTACGGATAAGTGGATGCTTGGAATGGCAAAGCTTATCTGAGAAGTTTGACTCATCTTAAACACCATTTGGTAGATTGGGAATGATTGATCAAATGGATGCACATAGGCTAATATAACCGGGAATGGAGTATTAGTCTAAATAGAATAAGTGTTCTACGTCCTTGGAAAGGGCTAGACAGTGTACGCAAATCGAGTGCTTGGAATGGCCTTGATACACCGTTTGAATACTTAGGAGAGTCACTAAAGGTCAATGATAAACAGGATATAATACAAGTCCCCTGAAACCGAACATTTCTCTTTAATTATAATCTGTAATTTACTTTCCAGTATTAAAATCAACCAACCAATCAATCAATCAATCAAAATAGCTGGTAGCTTTAAAACCAACCGACCGACTTTAAACACACTCCCACGCTGCGTAATCCCCCCGAAGAACAATTATTCCCCTGGTTCCCTTGGGTTCGACCCCTACTTACCAAGTACTACCCAGTAGTATAGTTGCGAGTAGCGAACTATTATAAATTTATTTGCACAATCGCTTTGACGACAAGCGGTTCTGTCATGGTGCCATTATCCGTGATAATAGAGGATGATTTATTCTTAGCCTATTTTCGCGGTTACTTGATAATTGCCCTTTGTTGGGTCTTCAAGTTGTGTTACAAATGCTGGTCTGAATGAATATTAACTATGCGACCTGCACTATACTCTTCTTGTGGCAGCCTGGTGCTGGCGAACACCTTCATAGGGCACTGGATCACATGGCGTGCAGTTAGGGGACTTCTGGAGGACACTCTGATGATAGGTCCGAGTTGATGCAGGAGGTTGAGAAAGATTTAGGAAATTAAATCTTTTAGAAATTTCCATTTATTTTAGCAAGTTTCTTATTTTAGTTTTTAGCAAGTTTCTTATTTCAGTTTTATTTCGATTTTATTTCCAAATTAGAGTTTTGTATTTTTCTATATAAACCCTCTTTAGGGTTTCAGAAACACAACTTTTATTCAAATAAAAAAACCTGGCTTTTGCTATTTTCGTGGTGGATTCCAAAGTTATTTTTCTGGTGGATTCCAGAGTTTTATCTCTTTTCTGGTGGATTCCAGAGTTTTTATTCGAGTTCACGCTTGTGAATTCAATTCTGTCCAAAGTTTAGCGCTTGCTATTCCTTTCGAGATTTCCGACTGTGTCATGTGGTATCAGAGCAACTCTTTCGTTGTCTCTCTTCTAGCTTGATCAGTATGGAAGATCAACCAATAACCATGGCATATTTTAAGAGGTTATTGCGGGTTTTATCGCAACCCTGGCTGCTTTCACAAATCAGGTGGTTGAGTTGATGACGAGAGTGGATAACAAGAGTCGTCGTGGAGACAGGAAAGGAGAACTGAATAGGGTTCCGCAAAGTGAGAACAATCGTGCGACTATCTTTTATAATTCGAGTTCAAAAAAAGAAGTTGATCATGATGATCAACAAAATAATTATGATTATCGAGTGAAGAGTGATATTCCATTGTTCTACAGAACCATGCACTACTAATTTTATGAAAAATTCAGTCATTTAAAAAGTGACGGAACAGTGACTGAATTTTGCCGGAAAAGACAGAAATTTTGGCAAAATTCCGTCAACCACCCCGATGACGGCATTTTTCCCGGCAGAATCTTGATTCCAGCAAAATTCCATCATCATTTTCTGTCACATTTTCGTATACATTCCGTCGAAATTCTGTCACACAAAACTCCGCCACACGTTAGTCAATTTTCCGACGTAAATTTCCGTCTATTTACCCACAAAAGTCCGCGATGCATAATTTCCATCATAATTCCATCAATATTCCATCACCAATTATTTTCCCTCATTATTCCCATAAGTTTCCGTCATAGTTAATTCCATCATTATTCCGGTACATTTCCGTCATAAATAATTTCCGTCTTTGTTCCTGCAAAATTCCTTCACGAAATATTTCCATCATTTTTCCGCACATTTCCGTCATAAATAAAATGCGTCATTATTCCTATCACATTCAGTCACCAATTAATTCCATCATTATTCCAACAGAATTTCATCATCAATAATTTCCATCATCTATACGGCAAAATTCCGTCATCGACAAATATGCGTCGTTATTCCAATAACATTCAGTCACAAATTAATTCCATCACTATTCCCGCACAATTCCGTCATATAAAATTTCCATCACTTATCTGGCGAAAATCCGGTAGCCTAAATTTCCATCAATATGCCGTCAAAATTCCGTCAGCAATAAGATGGCGTTTTCTAACTAAGCGCTGTCTTTTTGGCAATATACGACAGTGCTTTTGTGGAAGCGCTGCCTTATATGTAACATATAACGGTGTTTTTGTGGAAGCACTGCCTTATATGTAACATATACGACAGCGCTTTTGTGGAAGCGCTTTTGCGCTTTTGTGGAAGCACTGCCAATAATGCCCATCAATATTCCGGCGTAAATCTTACACAATTCCGTCACCAGATACCATTTTCAATTTAATTTTTTTTGATACAACATTTTTAATTTAATTGAAAATTACATTAATTGCATTTTGAAAGACAATTTAATTGCATTTTAAAAATTATTATTCAAAAAACAAACACAATATTGTTTCGAAATTGATTAGTAATTTAGCGCGTCTAGTGCTAAATTTCCCCTCTAGCCCTAACGAAATCCCCGATTCTCTTCATTCGATCTCTGAGTAGGCTGACCGCGGTTGTTTACGTGTGGACTTTGACTTGGAGGCGGAGGATATGTAGGAGTTAACATCCTAAGCATGTCAGATTGCATTTGCATCAATCGCTCTATGTTTCCCTTCATATCTCTGATTTCATCCTCCTGTCGGGACTGAGAGCTATAAAGCTCATCCATGCGCTCCAATCACGGCCTCATCTCCTGAGATATCCACTCGTTCGATTCTTGGGACCTTGATACGTGTGAGCTCGCGCTTGACTGACTGCCGGTTGAGGAGAACTTGTCCGATATTAATGTCGCCGATGGCCCGTACAAATACGGTATCCCAGACCTGGGGTTAACACCCATGACAGTTGCAGCGGCCTCCACTAGCTCCTCCTCTGGTACCCTTTTCCCTTTGTCATGTTTCCCTAGGACCACAGCTTCAGCATCCTTGAGCTCTTTCTGTACATTATCCAATAAACATAAAAATGTTTTCTTACGAAATAAATCAAATATTTAAGATATTCAATCCTAACATAAACATGAATTCACACATCACATTTTGATTGACATTATATTCATAGTCAAAGTAGTTATGCGGAGACATAAAATTAGGTCATCACATACCCTTTTCTTTTCCGCGTTGGGGATCATATGTTCCATCCTTCCGCTTGTTTTCAGATCAAACATATCAGTGGGCAACACTTGTCGTTGATTACTCTTTCCCTGAACATATAACAAATGTTGATAGTGTATTTGATAATATAAATTAAAGTGCTTTCAATATTTGTATTACCATATTCGCATGGTGAAAATGTGCTGGTCTCGACCCAAAGGCGTGAAACAACGGCCCGTTTCTAGCATGTCGGGCCAAATATGTTTGCTTTTTCTATTCACTCCGGGCCTTGAATACTGGATCCGTGTCGAAGCGCTCTATTGCTGCAAGCCGGTGATCATTTGTCAACCACTTCGGTCCTTTAGTCGTCCCCTTTAGCATGCCTTTCCAAGCATCTTGGAGTATCTTCCCCGCCTTCTTTCTGAAGTTGGCCTCAATTTGATCGTTGTGCATTGGATCCCACCGGTACAAGCTCTGCATATTTGCGTTACAAAAGTTGTAATATTATCTTACTATGTATCCCAATACAAAATGACTCAATATCGGAACAAAAAAACAGACACTTTTATATAAATTTAATACCATTTACCTTAAAATGTCGAAACCTTTTCACCGGCGCATCTGGATCACAAGTGCCAATTGTCGTCATACCAACCTTAAAACCAGGAGCGATACATTGCAACCCAATTTTTTTAACAGCTGATGGTGGGTCAAAGCTGAAAAAATTACACGTGGGTAATGTACAATATTATTAGTAATGCAATGTCAATTAGTATATGCAAAAAAAATTTCCTTACTTGTCGTCACCCGTTGGAACAATCCATGGTCGACCATCCTGTGACATCAAACCTATCCGTGTCATATCCTCTACTCCGTCACTGCCCGATGTCACTCCTATATTAAATGCCGTCCGCGGTGTGCCATCTCCATCGTCATCATTCCCCGAATGATCCTGTGCCCCCTCATTATCACACTGGTCGTTGCCCTGTCCATCTGCCTGGAACGCGGCTTCATTGTAATTCATAAGTTCGTCCAACTCGTATTCATTAGTATGTGGGAATGTTCTATCCTTGTCCATTTGAACATGTATTGGATCCTCCGGTACAGGCATAGTTGGTCTGTACACTTCTGGGCCCTGACATCCGTTGCCGGTTGACGGTGTTTGATGCTGTCTTTCCAGGCTCATTAATCTCGGTTGGCGCAATTTAGTTAGCCTGGTTTGTGATAAACCAGGTGGAGCTCTACCAGTGCCCATATTCTTTTTACCACATCCAATACGCTTTAGTGGTGCCATATATATAACCTGTACAACAACCCACACGCCATGTTCACACAGTAAATCAACTCTGAGTAATTACTGTAAATGAAATCAAAAGTTCACTGGATAATATTGACATTAACTCTACCGGAATCAAATGGTATGGAATCAAAAAACATATATTTTGGGTGAAGTGTACAGAACATAATACAGTGTGTTACCGACAAATCAACATGAATGGAAGACGATTTTGGAATGACCTTACCTGGGAAACAGGCGTGTTCTAAAGCCAGCTGGCAGTAAAAATGTGGACGGGAGATAACGGTCGACCTTCTTCGACGACAGCTGAGTTTAGTAGAAAGACGATGGTTTCCAGTAGTAGATCTGAGATTCTGAGTTGTGTTAAGTTTTAAGGTGTTACATAGACAGCGCTTTCATAGAAAGCACCGAATAAAATAAACAATATACAGCGCTTCCCATATAAGCGCTGTCAAACATGTTCTATAACAGCGCTTTAACAAAAAGCGCTGTCTTATATAGCACTTAAGATGGCATTTCATAATTAAGCGCTGTCATTTGGTAAATATACAACATCGCTTTTTAATGGAAGCGATGTCATATATGTAACATAAAATGGCATTTTTAAGAAGAGCGTTGTTAAATACATATATACAACATCGCTTTCTCTAGAAGCGCTGTCGTTTTTGTTAGTAGCATCATCAAAAAATTTTACAAGGCGCCTTTTATTTCATTTTCGTTTCTACGCGCCTTTTCTTTCCATTTTATTTACACCTCAAATCTTTAATTTAAAACTGAATCAACATTCATTTTTTTATTACCTTACTTTAATACAGTGTCACATTAAGTTTTCAGTTCACTTACACGAACATATTATACATTTTGTCCATATGTTTTCCTTGTATTGGACACTTATTTTTACACTGACATTTGACTACATTAAAAAGGATATTGTAATTACATTACAATGTCTTCACGAAAATTAGAAATGTATGAGTTCACGATGATTCGTCGGAATGGTCGGAATGGTCGGAATCATATTGGATATCTGCAATATCATCTGTTAAGTTATCTTCGTTGACGTCTTTTTTGGTGTACTCGTAAACTTCATCATCAGCGAGGTTCCCATATGAACCAACTTCGTTAATTACAGGCATCTTTGCTCCTAATTGACCGTCATCCTGGAATGGAACAGTAGCAACTTCCATGTCTATTGCGTTAGTTGGGTTTACTGGACAAACTGCAACCCAGCCCTGATTATTTTGTCCTCCTAATCCCGGAAATGTAACATAGTATACTTGAACCGCTTGCTGAGCAAGAATGTATGGGTCGTAATGCATGTACGGTCTATGAGTGTTGATGATGACAATGCCATTAGCCGGGTATGCCTTAACAAATTGAGGATCGTACCAACGGCACTTGAACAAGACAACCCTTAGCCTATGATGGGTCCTACATCTCATGTGAAGTATTTCTTCAATCAAACCGTAGTAGTGTATTCCCTCTGTCCCTTTCACATAAACATGACTATTCTCCGTATTCCTCCCTTCGCCGTGGCTCTCTATGTGAAATTTGTAGTTATTAACTTTGTATGTTGCCGAACATGTTATGTCAGAGTGAAATCCAGAGGACAAGTGGTGAACCCATTGTGGTAGTGATACGGGTTCTCCAAGCTCCCAAACCTGGACAAAATATGGACGAGTTAATGCATAAATGTGACAGTGGAAATAATGAAATACATGTGTAGAAAATCTATAACACTTACATGCGAATGAAGCCATTCAGGAAATTCCATTAATATAGTGTCATATACTTGTCGATCATTGAGTCGGGGATGTGATTGTCTTAAGCGGCTCTCAAATAATGCCAAATATTGTTCAATCTCAGGTGTGTTGCTGAAGATGTAATGAGTCGCTTTAGCAAATTCGTTGCTATCCAGAACCCTACGCTTTAAGATGCTCCCAGCGACTCCTGGGTAATTAAGAATAGAAATCTGAGGGTCTTCGCAATCTTCTGCCGCAACTTCATTTCTTTTTAAGCTTGTAAAGTTCATTGTTAACTCAACATCTAGGTAATCCAATCCCAAATATGAAGTCTCCAACTGTATATAAGCGTTAACGATACTTGCTTCCACCTCAGCTCTATTCCCTTTTTGGCCCAACTGTTTAAGACGGTATATGAAACCCTCAAATGGATACATCCAACGATAATGGACTGGACCGCCAAGCAGCACCTCATCAGCCAAATGAATTGGGAGGTGTTCCATTGAATCATAAAAGGAAGGGGGGAATATTGCCTCTAGCTTACACAGCGTCGAAGCAACATTCCTCTGCCAATGTTCCATTAGCTCAATGTGAAGTGAGGATGCACATATGACTCGGAAAAATGTGCACAACTCTGATACAGCTTCCCATAGCTTTTTTGGTAAAAAAACCCTTGAATGCAATAGGCATTAGACGCTCGATGAATACATGTGCGTCGTGTGACTTGTACCCCATTAGCTTTAGGGTACTCAAATCAACCTTATTACCCAAGTTATAAGAAAAACCATCAGGAAACTTCAAAGACTTGACCCAAACAAGTACAAGTTTTTGTTGTTCTTGTGTAAGTTGATACTTACCCTTGTTAGCCACCAGACGATTTCTAATAGTTTTCAGTTCTAGTTCTGGTTTCCGACAATATAACCCGATATATTTTTTGCACTTTACACCGTCATCCTTTGTTTTACCCTTCACATCCATGATAGTCTTGAAAAAAAATTTGAAAAAATTCTTCACAATGTGCATAACATCAAGGTTATGCCTAAGCTTGATGTCAACCCAAAATGGTAGTTCCAAGAAAATTGATTTCTTCGTCCAATTGTGCCACACCCCGTAGCCTTCCAACACCGCATTCGTACCTTGCTCCCATATATAGTTTAAGTTACAAACTCTTTCAAAAACTTCATGACCTGAGCGAAATGGTACTGGATTTTCAAAGTATGTTCGATCTCTATAGAAATTCCTCGAATTCCACTGATACGAATGATTCTGTGATAAAAACCGTCTATGACAACCAAAATAAGTCACTTTTCTTCCATTCTTCAACACAAATGTCTTAGTGTCCTCCATATAGCATGGGCATCCGAGTTTTCCTTGGGTTAACCACCCCGATAGCATTGCATACGCCGGGAAATCGGATACAGTCCACATCAAAGCTGCCCGCATGGTAAAACAATCTTTTCGCATGGCATCATATGTTTCGACCCCAACACTCCAAAGATGTACCATGTCATCAATAAAAGGCCTTAAATAGATGTCCAAACGTTTCTTTGGATTTGACGGCCCAGGAATTAGTATAGTTAACCAAATGAATCGCGTCTTCATACTCAACCATGGGGGTACGTTGTAGGGTGTCACCATTACGGGCCAAACAGAGTATTGTTTGGTTGACATACCCCATGGATTAAATCCATCTGTGCATAGGCCTAACCTTATATTACGCGGCTCGGAAGCAAAGTGTGGATGGCAACGATCAAAATGCTTCAAAGACTCTCCATCTGAGGGGTGATCCAAGCGAGACCCATCTTCCCTTGGCATCGTGTGCCAGGACATATCTGCTGCTATAGCTTCTGATAAAAATAGTCTTTGTAGTCTTGGTATAATCGGTAAATAAAACATCTCACATCTCGCACGCCGTTGGTACCCTGAAGAACTTTCAGCGCGTCTTGGACGATGATATCTTCGTTCTGAGCAGATACGATAGTTTGTCAAACTTTCATCTTCACCATAGTAAATCATACACCCTGCTACACATACGTCAATCCTTTTGTACCTCATTCCGAGATCGGATACCAATTTCTTTGCTTGTTTGAAAGAAGCAGGGATCTTGTTTTCTCCACCAATCATGTTTTCATTGTTCCACAAATGGCGTTAAATGCCCCTTCAGAAAAGTCGTAGTCAGCTTTTGTCGCTAGCATTTTCATGTTAATCGATATTTCTGTCTCTATGAACCTTTTGTAAGCTGGCTCTGAACATGAATTTAAGAGGTTGAAGAATCTATTCACTTTCGGATTCTCATATTGCTGGCAATTCAAATTCGTCTCATCTGGAATACAATAATTGTTTGGTGTCTCGTGTTCCTCAGCTTCATCGGTATCATTTCCAACATCGTGCAAATTACCAAAAGTGTGATTTGTGCTCGGCCCAGGTATGTCTATGCACGGATCTCCGTTCGTGACTAGGTCTTCGCCGTGCAACGTCCAATTAAAGTAATTTGGTGTGAATCCGTACGTGTACAAATGCTCCTCCAGCATTCTAATATAAATGAATCGACGATTCTTGCATTTTGTACACGGGCACCGCATTTTGTTGTCGGATGAAAGATGCCCGTTAGACACCGCAGTTTCGACAAATTGATTTACTCCGGCGATGAAAACATAATTACTATACGCCGAACCATGTATAGCAGCCTCGTACATCCATCTCCTTCCTCATATAACAATTCCATGTATCAAATTAAACAATTTGATACGGAATGAAACTAAAATCTATAGTTCAGATTTACCTTCCCCAGCGTAGGAGATTTTCCCAATCCCAGTATAGTCTCAGAGTAGGTGTAATAGACTGTGTTATGTTTAATGTTTATACAGCGCTGATCAGTCAATATTCTGACTGATTATTCACTACATTCGATGAAAGATAACACTCATTCTCCCAGCAAATTGTCTATATTTGATGACTTTCTCTAGTGTTTCAGGTAAAATAGGCATATCATCGCTCCTTGGAGCCAAGGTGTTGAAAGAACGGAAAGATAGATCGAAAAAGGCTAAAAATAGAAGTTGTGCAAGGACAGACCGTTACAAGTCTCATTAGCCATTACACCTTGGGTTGTAACGGGTGTAACGGCTTGAATTTTCCCAGAGATATCAAGGATGCCCGTTACAGGTCTCAGCAGCCGTTACACCTTGGGTTGTAACGGCTGTAACGGCATGAATTCTCCCAGAGGTATTCGCTCTAGCCGTTACAACCGTGACACACCTGGCTGTAACGGGTGTAACGGGTCCATCGTCTGGCAATTTACAAGTTGTTTCCAAAAATCGATTTTGGGCTTTTCAGCCTTTTTAGACGATCTATAAAAGGAAACACGACCAGAATTTCGTGCGTGTGCTATTTTCGGAGAACAAGACCCTAACTTGGGAGAGAAGACAAAGCTTTCATCGTGAGGATCATCGAGCTACATCGTTTACGGTTTACTCGTTTCTTTCCTTCATTATACACTGTTTTTGGTTTATTCACCATAAATAGTGAGTAGTCCTCTTATTCTGGGATCCTACGGATCCCGTGTCATGTAACCCTAACTCTTTATGTGATCAATTAAAGTTGTTATTTATGCGATTCGATTATTCTATTTCACTGTGTGCTTAATTTTATCGTTCTATGCAAGTATTTACATCAAAGGGTATGTTTGCATTGCTAGAACGTATTTAGGTTATATGCCGAAAGGTGGATGGGCCCTAGGGATTAACCGGATCACATGAAATGGATATTAGGTCATGTTTACATGAGTTAATAGGAAAACCTTTAGTTTAATAAATCGAGATCGATGATAATCCGTGGATGGGCGGCCTTCAATGATTGAGATTAATCTACACAATGATCCGTGGATAGGCGGCTTGTCTAGTGTTATTTTGGTTATATTCCATATTCGATAGCATGAATAATTAACGTAGGATGATTGCATGATTAGTGGGGTTAGCACGGGTGAAGTATGGATTCTGGAATCCTTCCTCTGATTGAATCACAAACCTTTATTTTTCTGCTATTTAATTTCTAAAATTTGCATCACAACAAAACCTTTCACTTGTTAATCGGAATAGCTAAATAGGTCAATTGTTAGCTAGTATTCACACGCATTGCTCCTTGGATCGACCCTTGGCTTACCAAGGTATAAATTTTGTTTGACTGCAATTAAACCCCTAAAACTTATAATTTGACGACTATATAGGGTTAAAAATACGCTTGTCAAAATGGCGATGTTGCCGGAGAGCAGCGTTTAGTGTGATATTATAATCAACTAGTGTAGTTTAGACTATTCCACCTTGTTTGTTATCTGATTTTCTGCTTTTATTTCTCCACTCACGGTGATTCTTGGCTCTTGCAGGTTCTGGATAGTTCATGCCAAAGAAAACACCATGACGAAAGAAATAGATTCAAATTTCAGACGACGACACACCGGACCAAAGAAAGAACAATCGTCAGGCCCACAACAAAGCTCGGCAGCTACGAGCATTGAACCGTAACCTTGCATGAATGGCTATGAATCAGAATAATCCAGCCTTGCTGAATGGAGAGGTTGTAGGTGACCAGAGGCGTCCCACACAAAAACCAATCCGCAGGACTCTCGGAGACTACACTGCTCCGCGCGTCTCGGGATTTCAATCGGCCATTGCACCACCCGGGATAGAAAATAACACTTGGGAGCTAAAAACAGGACTTATCCAGATGGTTGAGAATAATCAGTTCTCGGGAAGGAATAATGAAGACCCTCATCAGCACCTCAAGCGTTTTATTCAGATGTGTAATACCGTCAAGACCAATGGTGTCCCTCCAGAGTCCTACTATCTCAGGCTATTCACTTTGTCGCTGACCGACAAAGCTAGTAGATGGTTGGACAGCCATGCTGAAGGTACTTTTACCACCTGGGCTCACTTGGCCGAAGCCTTCCTCCTACAATACTTCCCACCATCTAAGACAGCCCACTTCAGGAACAAGATCATCTCGTTCCGTTCTATAGATGGTGAGACTCTGTACGATGCCTGGGAAAGATACAAGGAGCTGACGAGAATGTTCCTCCACCACAACCTAGAGCAGTGGCAGATCATGGACACGTTCTATCAGGGGATCGACCAGGGAATGCGAACTCTAATAAATCAAACTGCTGGTGGCTGCCTCACTGGAATTCCCCTGGAGGACACTTATGATATTGTGGAACAAGCAGCCCAAGATTACCACCTCTGGACTAGCGACCGAGGTAATCCTAAGGATAGAAAAGGTGTGCAAGACCTTTGCCAAGCCGAGAGCACTAATGACATAGCTAAGCTGACTGATACTGTCAAGATGCTTGCTACCGAGATCCAAAATATGAAGTTAGGGTGCTGATGGACCATAATTATACGAATCAAAAACACAGTAAAACCCACCAAATTAGACTGTTGGTCTATTTAACTTCTACTTGTTAGTCCCGATTTATTTCTACAGGGTATTTTGGACTCTAGAGAGAAAACACGCTAAGGAGAGGATTTTACGCCGAAAAGATGTTACGAGTCATTCCAAGGTCACGACCATGCTACACTCAAAATCAGCCTTAACATCCATTATGGAACCGACTTGGAATCACTCAAATATGCTAGAACAGTAGGCAAATGGACAAGAAAGCAAGGAAAAAGCACCGAGCTCGGTAAAGGCCAAACAAGGGCAATTTCATCCGATTTGGCATTTCGACCATGTTTGGGGCAGAATTTGGCTTAGGTTCCTTCTTGAGATCATCTTAGAATGACATTTTCATACAAAATACACTCTCCAAAATCCAAGAAGCTCCGGCCAAAGCTCCGGTCAGATTCGGTCAAACCGATGGCTTTTGTGAAAGGTCACACAAGCTTCTAGAAGGATGCTCCTCCTCCATGAGTGGCTAAGCTCTCCTCCACTCTCCTCCCTCCACTTGGAAGCTCCTCCTCCATCCTCCCAAAGCCGCCAGCTGCTATTGAGCCACCATGGAGAAGATGACAAGTGGAGGCTTCTCCTCCACTCCTCCTCCCAAGCTTGCCTTGCACTCTTCCTCCTCCACCTTTGGATGCAACACCACATGGAGCCATCTCCACCCTCCATCTCCTCCTCCTTGGACTATAAATATGGAGCTCCTCCTCCTCATTTGTATCATCCCACAATCCACAATTCCACCATGTTTTAGAGAGATAGAGGGCTTAACCCTCTTCTCTTCACTTTCAATAAATATTTTGTTCTTCATTGTGGAGCTACTTCTCTTGTGTGGATCTTGCTTAGGAGCTCCTCTCCTCGACTTATTGTAAGGTATAAAATTACTTTCAGTATTATTTGTTTTTACTGTAAAGTTATTTTATTATTCGGTACCCTTGTTCAAGACAATAGTTGCTTGTATTCCTTGACATGCACATAAGTAGCTAAAAGCTTGCACTCGGTCGCAGGGGTGTACTTGTATTATAAATGTTTTAGATCTTACTCTTAGTATACCTTTGTATTCAAAACTTGTTCTATGTGCCATTTATAGTCAGAGTTTCCAAGGTTGAGTGGAAGCTGTCACAAGCAAAGCTCTTCCGTGGGAATTCGTGATCATACTCGGTAAGTGGAAGCTGTCACAAGCAAAACTTATCGAGGAGGTCGACTTATCTAAAATACCACTTGATCGCAACGTCACTGGGAGATCAGGTGGATGCACATAGACTAGCATACCTTGAAAGGGGTGTTTTAAATGATGTTGCAAATCTTGCGTTAGAAATAACCTAGATTCATCTTTGAATACTTAGCGCGGTCAATGATAAACAATTATAATACAAGGCCCCTAAAACTGAATCCTTTCCTTACAATCTGCTAGCAATTGTTGTAATTTACTTTCAGTTCTCAAAACACACTCAAACCCAACCCCAATCGTAATTAATTTCTGCATAAGCTTCATTAAAGAACAACTAATCCACACTGACTCTCTTGGGTTCGACCCCTACTTACCACTTGCTACCCAGTAGTTAAGTCGTGAGTAGCGGACTTATAAATTTATTTGTACATTTGCTCTGACGACAAGTATCTGTCAAATTGGCGCCGTTGCCGGGGAGTTGTGCATAGGAATAGTTGTTCTATTTTCTTTTTTCTGTTATCATGCAATTCACCAAGTCATACTACTATGGAATGGAACCTTGGAACAATACGGAGTTTTCCCCACCATCCTTTGAACTTGAAATCCGTGAGAAGATCAACAACTTGGAGCAATCCCGGGACGAAACATAGCATGAGTACTTATGGTACTTCGATTCCATTGTGACGAGCTGCCCGCACCATGGATTCACCAACTTCGATCTTCAAACAAAGTTTCTCTGTGGGATGTTGCCACATGAGTGGAAAGGGCTAAATGACGCAGCAGGAGGATTGTTGATGGGCATAACCGTGGATGATCTTTGGATATTAATCAATGATTTGGCCGCAAGGTCAAGACCAAGCCAAGATCAGGCCGAGCCACTCAAGGACGGTATAACGGAGCTGGCATCTAGCATCCAGCAGTTGGAAAACACAATGCAACAAATCAGAGCTAAAACTGAATTATGGGCGGCAGAAAAGGAGCTGGCAGCTAACACCCAACAATTAGCCGCAAACATGCAGCAATTGAGTGCCGCGATGCACCAATTCACGGCTGAAACCGATTCAGAAGCATCAGAAAGGACAGCTGAACCCGAGGAACCGACTGAGGATGAGGACCCGCAAATAACCGAAGAAGAACCACCCCAATCAGACCCGGTCCTTATCACCAATCCATCCGAGGAAATCACTGTCCTAATTACCGAACCAACAGAAATCCCGAACCTCACTGCTGAAGCGGCCGAAGAAATCAAGCCAGGCCCGATCCTTGCGCTCGGAGCACCCGAGGAAGTCCCGGACCTCATTGCCGAACTTTCCGAGAAAGACCTGGTCCTCACTGTCGGAGCACCTGAAACAGACCTAGTCCTCATGGTCGAAGAGCCTCAACTTAACCCTTCGCGTTTCATGCCGATCATAACCACCAAAGATCATATAATCAATGATGATGCGGTACAAGGGGAGTTGGAGGCAGAGCATGAGCCAAAAAAGCCGAAAAAGGAAATCTCTCTCGTCACAAGCCAAGAAAAACCACCCGGGAACTCAATCATTCCAAGACAACCATTCGTAGCTACCACCAAGAAGAGGCCTCACATGGGAAAATGCCTGTGGTCGCCGATGTTTGAAGGCACAAAACCCAACTTCCAAACTCGCGAAAGTGCCAACTATTCCAACATGAAGAGGCGGCAAAAACATGGGCCGAAAGAATGGAAACCCGGAAGGAGCAACAAACAAGAACGACTCATTGGACCAGCAGCTATGGTCAAGGAAACCTCACCCTCTCGGAGCAAAAGGGCTGCCGAGAAGAAGTTTGACCTCACCCACCCATGGGATCCGACCTTATGATCCATGATTGAGGTACTGTCGAGCCAACGACGTTAAACAAGTGCACTGATCGGGAGGTAACCCGACACTATCTTACTTTCTGCACTTTAATTTTCTGTCTTTTATTTTCTATATTTTACTTTTTCAATAAGTCGCTCTCACCCACTTGGTGCATAGAATGATTTGACTATTTAGGAATTGGTTTTTGGAGCACGATCGGATCAGCCAGGCAGCTTCCATGAATTTACCGGGCCTGCGCTGAGAGTTCAAGGCCCCTGCCGAACTCCCTCGATTATCCAGCCTCATGCCATTCGACACAATAAGGGAGTTCTGATCTTACCTTTCCTTAAGTCATTTCCTTCTCGTATAACATCTGCTTGCATGGCTTTCGAACTAAGTAGTGCTGAAAGGCATGACTTCGTTCGAAAGTGTGGGGTGAGAACCGCATGTGTACATAAATAAACAACATGTTTTTTTTTCTTTTTTTGTGTATCTTTTTGAAAGTATGAACTTAAGAATGTGAAAAAAGATAGACCGAAATTTATGCATTTACCTTGTGAAAATTCAACTGTCTAAAAACTTAGAACGTAACTTCTCATTTGTCCCTTTGTGCTGAGATAAACTAGGGATGTGGAGTTGATAGAAATGCCCTAGAGAGGCTTGGCAAGCAATCGAAGGATCAGATCAAACTATATGGTTTTCGAAGTCAGTGGAGGCTGCACTTCGGGTTTCAGTGAAGATTGAAGTCATCTCCGCCATGCAATGCAAAAGGCGAGGACGAGAATCAGACCGTCCTATCTCCGGTCAAAGTAGCCAAGAAAATAGATGAGCGACCCTCATCTTGACCCGCGCGAAACGAAAGTCAAAGTAGCCGAGAAAATAGATGAGCGACCCTCACCTTGACCCGCGCGAAAATGGCAAAAACGAGAAGAGCGGGGAGGTATTTCCATAGGCTTGCGGGCGATGATTGGACCTCCCAAAAAGGCTTGAGAAAATGGACTAGCAAGTCACTATACGCAAAAAGCTCGAAGAAGCAAATCAAGAGGCCTAAGGCCCAAAATGGTAAAGGTTTTAACCGAACAAAAGTGAAGTACTCAAGACGTCAAATCAAAGGCTAAAGGACGATTCACTACAAAAAGCAGTCCCTCGCCAAAAGAAATCAAAGTACTCAAACCAGTGAAACCCGAACCAAATCACGTGCTAGAGAAAGCTACAAGAAAACCATATAGTAAGAGACGATCCCGAGGTTGCAGTCCAGGAGCCTAAAAAGGGCTATCTCCCGAAACATCCAATATAATTTGCATCTCGGCACGAAGGTACACGTATCGAGTTACTTCTATTTATTTACGCAGTTCAATTTGGTATTAAGTAAGCAATGCATGAATTAGGATAAATCGAGTCCCACAGTCTAATTTTCATATCTTAAAACCAAACTTAGAATGCCGCCCTTTAATAGCACTGTTCGGGACGAACAAGTAAAAGTGTGGGGTGATCTGATGGACCATAATTATACGAATCAAAAACACAGTAAAACCGACCAAATTAGACTGTTGGTCTATTTAACTTCTACTTGTTAGTCCCGATTTATTTCTACAGGGTATTTTGGACTCTAGAGAGAAAACACGCTAAGGAGAGGATTTTACGCCGAAAAGATGTTACGAGTCATTCCAAGGTCACGACCATGCTACACTCAAAATCAGCCTTAACATCCTTCATGGAACCGACTTGGAATCACTCAAATATGCTAGAACAGTTGGCAAATGGACAAGAAAGCAAGGAAAAAGCACCGAGCTCGGTAAAGGCCAAACAAGGGCAATTTCATCCGATTTGGCATTTCGACCATGTTCGGGGCAGAATTTGGCTTAGGTTCCTTCTTGAGATCATCTTAGAATGACATTTTCATTCAAAATACACTCTCCAAAATCCAAGAAGCTCCAGCCGAAGCTCCGATCAGATCCGGTCAAACCGATGGCTTTTGTGAAAGGTCACACAAGCTTCTAGAAGGATGCTCCTCCTCCATGAGTGGCTAAGCTCTCCTCCACTCTCCTCCCTCCACTTGGAAGCTCCTCCTCCATCCTCCCAAAGCCGCCGGCTGCTATTGAGCCACCATGGAGAAGATGACGAGTGGAGGCTCCTCCACTCCTCCTCCCAAGCTTGCCTTGCACTCTTCCTCCTCCACCTTTGGATGCAACACCACATGGAGCCATCTCCACCCTCCATCTCCTCCTCCTTGGCCTATAAATTTGGAGCTCCTCCTCCTCATTTGTATCATCCCACAATCCACAATTCCACTGATGGACCAAAAATTATACGAATCATAAACACAGTATAACCCCCTTATTTAGACATTTTGTCTATTTAACTTTTGCTTGTTAGTTCAGATATATTTTGCAGGGTAATTCAGATCTTAGAGAGAATACACATTAAAGAGGAGCTTTTAGAGCAGAAAAGATGTTACGAGTCAATCCAAGGTCAAGATCATATGCCGACTGAAGAAATATCAAGGATCCTGACGTTGAATCACTCATAATAAATTAATCAGAAGAATCAGGAGAGGAATCAAGACAGCCCGGGGAAGAAACACATTGACAGTTTTGTGAAAAGACTGCACAAAACTGTACAAAATTCACATTTGGGCAAGATGACCGGCCACTTGGGCAAGAGGTGGCCAAAGCCACCCCTCCTCCTCCTCCCTCCACCACCGGCAACCGGCGTCTCTCCTCCACCATGACCGGCGGCTTT
This sequence comes from Rhodiola kirilowii, assembly GCA_033675215.1. Lineage (NCBI taxonomy): Eukaryota > Viridiplantae > Streptophyta > Magnoliopsida > Saxifragales > Crassulaceae > Rhodiola > Rhodiola kirilowii. The sequence goes on from JAUCNB010000027.1 coordinate 1,138,432, forward strand.
GCTCCTCCTCGACATGGCGCCTCCTCCTTGCTCCTCCTCTCCTTCCTCCATGTGTGGCCATCTCCTCCCTTCATTTTCTCCTCCAATCACCATGCAACACTTGCCTCCATCTCCTCCTCCTCCCATGGCTATATAAGGAGGAGCTCCTCCCCTCATTTGAATCATCCCTCACTTGTAAAAAAACACTTCTCTCTCTAAGTTATGTATTTGTAAAGTTTGGCTTTGGAAATAAAGGATAGCTCCCTTGGCGCTTCAACGGTTGTAAGTATTATTTCTAGTATTTATTCAACTGTTTATTTCCTTAGTTATAATGTTTAGCGCGATGAATAGTAGCTAAACTAGTAGTTCGGTAGAAGGGGCGCACTTGTATTATAAAATGTTTTAAGACTATTAACTTAGCGTCTAGTCTTAGTATTCAAAACTTGTTCTATGTGCCATATATCAAGTCAGAGTTTCCAAGGTTGAGTGGAAGCTGTCACAAGCAAAGCTCTGCCGTGGAAATTCGTGATCATACTCGGTAAGTGGAAGCTGTCACAAGCAAAACTTATCGAGGAGTTCGACTTATCTAAAACACCACTTGGTCAATAACGTAACTGGGAGATCAAGTGGATGCACTTACAGCTAAGATACTTCGAAAGGAGGAATTAGTTTTGCTTAGAACAAGTGTTGCTTTAAACGATGTTGCAAGTCTTGCGCTACGAAAGGGCCTCGATTCATCTTTGAATACTTAGATAATTCACTAAAGGTCAATGATAAACAGGATATAATACAAGGCCCCTGAAACCGAACATTTCTCTTTAATTATAAACCGTAATTTACTTTCCAGTATTAAAACCAACCAACTAACCAATCAATCAATCAATCACTTAGCTGGTAGCTTTAAAACCAACCAACCGACCTAAAACACGCTCTCTCGCTGGACAACCCCCTCAAAGAACATCTATTCCCCTGATTCCCTTGGGTTCGACCCCTACTTACCACTTGCTACACAGTAGTATAGTTGCGAGTAGCGGACTATTATAAATTTATTCTTGACGTTTGCACATAACGACTGTGCATCCATCAAAATTGGCGCCGTTGTCGGGGAATCAGTCGTCGGATAGTTGTTCTTTCCCTCCCCTTTCTTTTTCTTTCTTTTCCCTATGTCATCACCCATTACGCACGCATGGACAACGCGATTTCTGCCCCTGTTCGGAGGAACGGAGGGAGAAGACCCTGTACAGCACTGCCGAAACTTTCACCATGTCTGCCATCACATCAAACCTGAGAACGAAGTATTAGAGGAATTTAAGTTGAAATGCTTTAAATTCTCTCTAACCGACTTCGCCACGATATGGTACTACACATCCACCGCTTGCAGTGCAGAACGTTTCGTAGACCTCTGCGTTCCGTTCCTGAAAGAATTCTCCCCACCATCTTTACGCCAAGAAACCCGTGAGAAGATCATGAGCCTTCATCAATCCCGGGATGAGACTTTCGACGAATACTACATGAACTACGATGCCATCGTCTCAAGCTGCCCGCACCATGGATTTACGAAGAAAGTTCTTCTCCAAAAATTTCTTCGTGGGATGAGGGCCGAAGAGCTGGGAAGAGTTAACGAAGCTATGAGAAGGTCTGCAACAAACTTCACCGTTGCAGACATGTGGTGCCTTATAATCGGCCTGGCCGCTGCCACAAGACGAGTACCCCAAACTGACGAGGAAATGCAGACAGAAGAAGCTGACCCTGAGGCTGATGAAGAAGAAACCACCGAACCGTCGGAAGAGACTCCTGAACCGTCTGAAGAATCAGACATGGAAAGCACCGGAAGCAACGAAGTAGGAGTCCAGAACACCACTGACGAGCTGCCCAAGCCATACCCGACTATCATTACCCAGGCAGCTGAAACTATCTACGATCAGTTCTTCACGAACCAACATAACGAGGCAGAACCAAGCCTCATGAGGCCTTCCCGACTTTTCCCCTTAATTAATGAGCAAGTCGCCGCGAACTATGCGATCCAAGAAGAGGCTGAAAAGCGGATGGGAAAATAGCCTGAGCAGAATGACTTTTACATGGAGCACGCTTTCGCCATGACTGGACAAGGCAGCCCTAAACAGGAGAACACCTAGTTCAAAAAGCTGATAGTGAAAGGTCCCTCGCCTTCTCAGAGACGTTGGAAGGAGATACCATCAGAACTGGACCCAAACCCGTCTTCTGCTAAAAAATCGGGAAGACTCACCGCAAGAATCAAAGTCGGTGGAATTAAGAAGTTTGACTTGAGCCACCCATGGGACCCAAACCAGTAATCCACAACGAGGTATTGTCGAGCCAACGACGTTAAACAAGTGCACTGGTCGGGAGGTAACCCGACACTATCTTACTTTTCCGCACTTTAATTTCTGTCATTTAAATTCAGTATTTAGTTTTAAGCTTGCATGACTTTTGAACTAAGGCACGCCTTCGTTCAAAAGTGGGGGGGTGAGAACCACTTATGTACATAAATAACATGCTTGCTGTTTTTTTCTTTTTTTAGTAATAGTATCTTTTTGAAGATATGAACTTAAGAATGTGAAAAAGATAAATCATAATTCATGCATTAACCTTGTGAAAATTCAACTGTTTAAAAACTTAGAATGTAACTTTCCATTTGTCCTTTGTGCTGAGATAACTAGGGATGTGGAGTTGACATAAACTGCCCTAGAGAGGCTTGGCAAGCAATCAAAGGATCAGATCAAACTATATGGTTTTCGAAGTCAGTGGAGGCTGCACTTCAGGGTTCAGTGAAAATTGAAGTCATCTCCTCCATGCAATGCAAAAGGCGAGGACGGGAATCAGACCGTCCTATCTCCGGTCAAAGTAGCCGAGAAAATAGATGAGCGACCCTCATCTTGACCCGCGTGAAACGACAGTCAAAGTAGCCGAGAAAATAGATGAGCGACCCTCAACTTGACCCGCGCGAAAACGGCAAAAATGAGAGGAGCGGGGAGGTATTTCCATAGGCTTGCGGGCGATGATTGGACCTCCCAAAAAGGCTTGAGAAAATGGACTAGCAAAGCCACAAAAAGGCGAAAAGCTCGAAGAAGCAAATCAAGAGGCCAAAGGCCCAAAATTGTGAAGGTTTTAACCGAACAAAAAGTGAAGAACTCAAAAAGTCAAAACAAAGGCCAAATGCCGATTCACTACAAAAGCAGTCCCTCGCCAAAAGAAAATCAAAGTACTCGAACCATTGAAACCCGAACCGAATCACGTGCTAGAGAAAGCTACCAGAAAACCATATAGTGCGAGACGATCCCAAGATTGCAGTCCAGGAGCTTAAAAAGGGCTATCTCCCGAGACATCCAATATAATTTGCATCCCAGCACGGAGGTACAAGTATTAAGTTTCTTCTATTTATTTACACAGTTTAATTTGGTAATAAGTAAGCAATGCATGAATTAGGATTGATCGAGTACCACAGTCTAATTTTCATATTTCAAAGCCAACTTAGAGTACAGCCCTTTAATAGCATTGTTCGGGACGAACAACTAAAAGGGTGGGGTGATCTGATGGACCAAAATTATACGAATCATAAACACAGTATAACCCCCTTATTTAGACATTTTGTCTATTTAACTTTTGCTTGTTAGTTCAGATTTATTTTTGCAGGGTAATTCAGAGCTTAGAGAGAATACACATTAAAGAGGAGCTTTTATAGCAGAAAAGATGTTACGAGGCAATCCAAGGTCAAGATCATATGCCGACTGAAGAAATATCAAGGATCCTGACGTTGAATCACTCATAATAAATTAATCAGAAGAATCAGGAGAGGAATCAAGACAGCCCGGGGAAGAAACACATTGACAGTTTTGTGAAAAGACTGCACAAAACTGTACAAAATTCACATTTGGGCAAGATGACCGGCCACTTGGGCAAGAGGTGGCCAAAGCCACCCCTCCTCCTCCCTCCACCACCGGCAACCGGCGGCTCTCCTCCACCATGACTGGCGGCTTTGCTCCTCCTCCACGTGGCGCCTCCTCCTTGCTCCTCCTCTCCTTCCTCCATGTGTGGCCATCTCCTCCCTTCATTTTCTCCTCCAATCACCATGCAACACTTGCCTCCATCTCCTCCTCCTCCCATGGCTATATAAGGAGGAGCTCCTCCCCTCATTTGAATCATCCTTCACTTGTAAAAAAACACTTCTCTCTCTAAGTTATGTATTTGTAAAGTTTGGCTTTGGAAATAAAGGATAGCTCCCTTGGCGCTTCAACGGTTGTAAGTATTATTTCTAGTATTTATTCAACTATTTATTTCCTTAGTTATAATGTTTAGCGCGATGAATAGTAGCTAAACTAGTAGTTCGGTAGAAGGGGCGCACTTGTATTATAAAATGTTTTAAGACTATTAACTTAGCGTCTAGTCTTAGTATTCAAAACTTGTTCTATGTGCCATATATCAAGTCAGAGTTTCCAAGGTTGAGTGGAAGCTGTCACAAGCAAAGCTCTGCCGTGGAAATTCGTGATCATACTCGGTAAGTGGAAGCTGTCACAAGCAAAACTTATCGAGGAGTTCGACTTATCTAAAACACCACTTGGTCAATAACGTAACTGGGAGATCAAGTGGATGCACTTACAGCTAAGATACTTCGAAAGGAGGAATTAGTTTTGCTTAGAACAAGTGTTGCTTTAAACGATGTTGCAAGTCTTGCGCTACGAAAGGGCCTCGATTCATCTTTGAATACTTAGATAATTCACTAAAGGTCAATGATAAACAGGATATAATACAAGGCCCCTGAAACAGAACATTTCTCTTTAATTATAAACCGTAATTTACTTTCCAGTATTAAAACCAACCAACCAACCAATCAATCAATCAATCACTTAGCTGGTAGCTTTAAAACCAACCAACCGACCTAAAACACGCTCTCTCGCTGGACAACCCCCTCAAAGAACATCTATTCCCCTGATTCCCTTGGGTTCGACCCCTACTTACCACTTGCTACCCAGTAGTATAGTTGCGAGTAGCGGACTATTATAAATTTATTCTTGATGTTTGCACATAACGACTGTGCATCCATCATCCACCATGTTTTAGAGAGATAGAGGGCTTAACCCTCTTCTCTTCACTTTCAATAAATATTTTGTTCTTCATTGTGGAGCTACTTCTCTTGTGTGGATCTTGCTTAGGAGCTCCTCTCCTCGACTTATTGTAAGGTATAAAATTACTTTCAGTATTATTTGTTTTTACTGTAAAGTTATTTTATTATTCGGTACCCTTGTTCAAGACAATAGTTGCTTGTATTCCTTGACATGCATATAAGTAGCTAAAAGCTTGCACTCGGTCGCAGGGGTGTACTTGTATTATAAATGTTTTAGATCTTACTCTTAGTATACCTTTGTATTCAAAACTTGTTCTATGTGCCATTTATAGTCAGAGTTTCCAAGGTTGAGTGGAAGCTGTCACAAGCAAAGCTCTTCCGTGGGAATTCGTGATCATACTCGGTAAGTGGAAGCTGTCACAAGCAAAACTTATCGAGGAGGTCGACTTATCTAAAACACCACTTGATCGCAACGTCACTGGGAGATCAGGTGGATGCACATAGACTAGCATACCTTGAAAGGGGTGTTTTAAATGATGTTGCAAATCTTGCGTTAGAAATAACCTAGATTCATCTTTGAATACTTAGCGCGGTCAATGATAAACAATTATAATACAAGGCCCCTAAAATTGAATCCTTTCCTTACAATCTGCTAGCAATTGTTGTAATTTACTTTCAGTTCTCAAAACACACTCAAACCCAACCCCAATCGTAATTAATTTCTGCATAAGCTTCATTAAAGAACAACTAATCCACACTGACTCTCTTGGGTTCGACCCCTACTTACCACTTGCTACCCAGTAGTTAAGTCGCGAGTAGCGGACTTATAAATTTATTTGTACATTTGCTCTGACGACAAGTATCTGTCAGGTGCACTATGAAATCTTCAAACGTCGCTCATATTAGCGTGTATTGTGAGATATGCGGCTCTCCTTCTCACTACACAGATATGGTTGTCCGGTGATCGGAGCAAAGGATGACAGCGGAAATCAGGAGGATGCAAACTATGTCGGGTAGAATAACCAAGGGGCTGGTCCAAGCTATGGACCACCCAAAAACAGGTGGGACAATTCGAACAGGAACAATCCTAACCTGACTTAGAAGCCTCAGAATCCGACACCTCCTAGTTTCCCGTACATACAGCAAGGGAATGCACCATATCAGCCACGAGGCTGACAGGCGTTGTTTTACCTGCAAATTTAAATTTATATTTTCCTTGCGAGAAACCTAGTAAAGTGGCAAGCAAGGGTCGAACCCAAGGGAGCTGGTGAGGTTACTTGTTGTTCTCAGTCTAGGGTTTCTATTGTGACACGTTTATCATCGACGGCTAATGATCTAATTTCATGTTTCTAAGTGTGGTCATTCCGACAAAGGTAACAACCCTAAGTATCCCGACAAAGGTGATACACCACAACCTAACCCGACAAAGGTGTTAGACTTCTAGTTCTTTCCTAAACTTAATAATCCGACAAAGGTATTATTTAGCCTAGGTGTTACGACCTACCTTTACGACAAAGTTTCCAGTAGATATTAACGGTAAGAATTAATTGCTCGATTAAGCTTTGCGACAAAGCTTCCACTTAATCTAACAAGTTAATTCAAGAGATAAGCACAAGAACTAGTGAAATATGAAATAGCATTAAGAAAAGAGTCTCAAAACTAGCATCACAATATGCGAAACCCTAAACTGAATTAAGGGTTTAGCTACACATAATCATGAAAAGATGCATAAATAAAAGTAGAAAAATCTTCTCTCTCGTCGAAAGCTTCGTCTTCTCTCCCAGAGCCGTCTAGGTCTTCGTAGAATAATGAGATTATGAGATGATGGAAACCCTAACCCAAAGATCTTATTTATAGAAAAACACAGGGTTTCCAAGTCTGTTTTTGGGCTCAATTTCCAAGTTTCGGACTTGCTGACGTCATCAAACGCGTTGCTGACATCAGCGACCGCGTTTTTCTTTAGCATTATCGGCGCTTTTTCCTTTAGCTTTAGCGTTGCTGCTAACGTTAAGGCAAAACGCGATCTGCACTGTATCCCGACTTTGGCTCTTGATTTGACCATCTAAACCACCTCGGATGCTCTCAGTGTGAACTAGAGAGTTGTAGGGAATTGAGTTAGCTTCGCAACGGCGTATGACTCGTATTTTTCTGATCAGCGGTTCATTCCCAGCGCTCCGTCGAAGGTCCAAAGGTCTAATCTGAAACTGTGATGTTTTTGGCATGAAAAGCCATCTTTTATGCGCGTTTCCTCCTAGAGTTTCCGAAACTCCTGAAATGCAAACCCATACTAAAAAGTAAATGTTCGCATATAAAAGTGTCGAAATAAACGGGATTAGTTGATTCGACGAGTCGTATAAATACGACTAATCAAACCACCCCACACTTAAACTTGTTCGTCCCAAACAAGAACTAAGTCATAGAAGAAAATTAAATGTAACACCACAATTTCTTCGACGTCCTAGATAATGCACATGAATATGAATTGCTAGTCTAGACTCGCTTTTCTATGCATAACTCAATCGCTACTAAAATCATCATGCTTAACATGGAATTAACTTGATACGTGTTACCTCAGAGCTGAAATCCAAATCAATTCAGATGAGTGGGAGATAGTCCTCTTTAGACCCATGATCTGCACTCTCTGTCCCGAATGCTAGCTATATGGTTATACTTCATTTCTTTTTCTTGCACGTGATTCATTCGAGCTTCAAGGTTTTCTGAGCTTTTCCTCTTTCTTTTCTTTTCTTTTTGTTGGATAGGTTTTGTAGTGAATTTCTTTTGATGTAACAGTGGTGTACTTCACTTTTTGTTGAGTGTAGAACTTTCACAATTTGGCTGATTTTTTTTTCTTGAGCTTTGCTCCCTTATTGTGAACAACTTATCCTTTCTTCTTTTCTTTTGAAGGAGGTCCAATCATCGCCCGCAAGCATATGGAAATACCTCCCCTCTCTTTTTCATCCTCGACCTTTTTGACGCGAGTCAAGATGGGGGCCCACCACCTATTTTTCCGGTTACTTCGGACTAGAGATAGGACGGTTTGTTACGTCTCCGTCCCGCCTTCCTACATAAACGCTGCAGTGGCGGAGCAACTCTGAACCATGTCGTCTCGAAGTGCTAGCCTCCACAAAATCCATATAACCATATAGTTCGAATCCGGTCCTTTGAATGCTTCGTCAAGTCTCTCTAGGACATTTCTATCAACTCCACATCCCTCTTTATCTCTACTCAGAAGGACACATACTGGGTTAAATTCACATGTAGTCACATAATTCAAATTTCACGAGAGAAACGCATCTAATCAGCTCATCTATTTCACATCAACATTCAATACTGCATATCCAGGAAATAGAGAGAAATTTCATACTTTCAAATTTTTTTTAAAAGGGAAACGTGCAGACACTATGCAGGTGCAAAAAAATAAATGTGCTGACACAACAGACTAACTCTCCCACCCCACACTTTTGAATAAAGCCGTGTCCTCACGGTACGACTTAAATTCAAAGACACAACCATGCAAGACACACAAACATATAGGAAAAGGAAGAGATCAAAGTGAACAGGTACTCCCCTCGTGTGAAGATGAGATTCTGGTCAACGAGTTAGTCAACGCTGGTCAACAGTCAATGGCGGATCATGTTCATTTTAACTCCGCGGTCAATGGTTAATCTGAACTGCACCCGCGGTGAACAATCTGCACGTTGTCCGCGATCCTTTCTGAGTTGCACCTGTTTTCTGCATAAAAAACGTTCTCCTTTTCCAAAAGACAATGTGATAACACAAATAAAGACTCAGACAGACATAAAATGAAAAATAAAAACTCAAAACTCAAAAATTTGCCGGACTGCCTCCCTGCGAGCGCCTTTGTTTTATGTCGTTGGCTCGACGGTACCTCTTTAGGGATCACAAGTTAGGATCCCATGGGCGTCTGAGGTCAAATTTTGCCTCAGCTACTCCTTCAGTGTGCCCAAAGTCATCGTGCAATGATGTGCTCGTGTCTGCTCTCCATCCTGGTTTCCATCCACTTGTGTCATGTCTCGGTAGGTCGAATGAAATTATTGTAGAGACATGCCTGCAAGGCCTAGCTCGATTTTTCTCCTTATGAAGCTTCCAACTCACGCGTGTATTTCTAAATGAAAGTTTGTAGTTGGTGATCCATCTTCTAGTTTTGCACAATGGGATACTAGCAGCCACAATGTAAAGTGAACCAAGCGCCTTTTCTTGTAATTTTTTAGGTTCACCATCCTGCAAGTACAACACAAGAGGCATATGATTCATATGTAATTCCATATTAATTTCAGCGCTTACCTCGGAATTTTTAGTAATCAAGTCGGTGCACGGGTAAGGAGTGGAGTTTTCTTCGCTAGAACATATTTCCTCCTCATATGTGGCTGGCACAATTCGGCTGAATTCATTCTCATCTTCTCCTGCTTCTTCCTCTTCTGGCTCTTTATGATCATCTTCGATGATGTTATCTTGCACAAGAAGTGGAAGAGGTATATCAATTATTTGTATAATTTGAGGTGGTTCAGAGATTACCGCAGACATGATTATTTCTTCCTCCGTGTGCAACTCTCTGGTTGTGGTGGATTTATCCTCTTGATCTGAAGCTTGAGTCTCTGTTGCAAGTAAGGTTGTGATGGAGGTGTTGCAAGTGATGTCGGGCACGGTCTGAACTGAATCAGCTTCCATTGTCTGCGCCTTATCATCTGTTTTCTGCATCTGACCTCGTCCTGGTCTTGAACTCTCTGCCACATAATATATCAGGTTCCAAAGATCATACATGCCAATATTCATTATCGAACCTCCTGCTGCAGCATCAAGCATATTACGCTCAAGTGGCATCATTCCTTCAAGAAATCTCTGAAGAAGAAATAAATCTCTGAATCCATGGTGTGGACAGCTTCCCCGAAGGTCATCGAAGCGCGCGTAGTACTCATAGAATGGTTCGCCCCAGAATTGCTGAAAGGTACGAAGCTTCTCGCGGACACCAAATCGAAAGGATGGCGAAGAAAACTCCTTAAGAAATTGGGCTCGTAGATCCCAATAACTGCTTTCATATTCTGCACCTGATGAGTAAAACCAAGAACTTGCGGAGTCAGTTAAAGAAAACTTAAAATATCTAAGCTCGAACCTCTCTAATGGCTCATCTTCAGGCTTGATGTAATAGCAGATGTAGTGAAATGTTTGCACATGTCTCACGGGGTCTTCTCCGATGGCACCTCAAAATTGGGGAAGATGCCGCATCATCCAAAACGCAACATTGCTGCCCTCGCATCCATTGTCCTCATTGTCTTCATCCTTCCAAGGTTTTCTACTATAATAAGAACACATAGCGAACCATAAAATAAAAAAAATAAAAAACAAAAAAAGAACAACTTCACCGATGCGCAGCTCGACGGCAACGGCGCCAAAATTTGACAAGCGTCGTTTTACCTGCAAATTTAAATTTATATTTTCCTTGCGAGAAATCTAGTAAAGTGGCAAGCAAGGCTCGAACCCAAGGGAGCTGGTGAGGTTACTTGTTGTTCTCAGTCTAGGGTTTCTATTGTGACACGTTTATCATCGACTGCTAATGATCTAATTTCATGTTTCTAAGTTTGGTCATTCCGACAAAGGTAACAACCCTAAGTATCCCGACAAAGGTGATACACCACAACCTAACCCGACAAAGGTGTTAGACTTCTAGTTCTTTCCTAAACTTAATAATCCGACAAAGGTATTATTTAGCCTAGGTGTTACGACCTACCTTTACGACAAAGTTTCCAGTAGATATTAACGGTAAGAATTAATTGCTCGATTAAGCTTTGCGACAAAGCTTCCACTTAATCTAACAAGTTAATTCAAGAGATAAGCACAAGAACTAGTGAAATATGAAATAGCATTAAGAAAAGAGTCTCAAAAATAGCGTCACAATATGCGAAACCCTAAACTGAATTAAGGGTTTAGCTACACATAATCATGAAAAGATGCATAATTAAAAGTAGAAAAATCTTCTCTCTCGTCGAAAGCTTCGTCTTCTCTCCCAGAGCCGTCTAGGTCTTCGTAGAATAATGAGATTATGAGATGATGGAAACCCTAACCCAAAGATCTTATTTATAGAAAAACACAGGGTTTCCAAGTCTGTTTTTGGGCTCAATTTCCAAGTTTCGGACTTGCTGACGTCATCAAACGCATTGCTGACATCAGCGACCGCGTTTTTCTTTAGCATTATCGGCGCTTTTTCCTTTAGCATTAGCGTTGCTGCTAACGTTAAGGCAAAACGCGATATGCACTGTATCCCGACTTCGGCTCTTGATTTGACCATCTAAACGACCTCGGATGCTCTCGGTGTGAACTAGAGAGTTGTAGGGAATTGAGTTAGCTTCGCAACGGCGTATGACTCGTATTTTTCTGATCAGCGGTTCATTCCCAGCGCTCCGTCGAAGGTCCAAAGGTCTAATCTGAAACTGTGATGTTTTTGGCATGAAAAGCCATCTTTTATGCGCGCTTCCTCCTAGAGTTTCCGAAACACCTGAAATGCAAACCCATACTAAAAAGTAAATGTTCGCATATAAAAGTGTCGAAATAAACGGGATTAGTTGATTCGACGAGTCGTATAAATACGACTCATCAAACCACCCCACACATAAACTTGTTCGTCCCGAACAAGAACTAAGTCATAGAAGAAAAATAAATAAACACCACAATTTCTTCGACGTCCTAGATAATGCACATGAATATGAATTGCTAGTCTAGACTCGCTTTTCTATGCATAACTCAATCGCTACTAAAATCATCATGCTTAACATGGAATTAACTTGATACGTGTTACCTCAGAGCTGAAATCCAAATCAATTCAGATGAGTGGGAGATAGTCCTCTTAAGACCCATGATCTGCACTCTCTGTCCCGAATGCTAGCTATATGGTTATACTTCATTGCTTTTTCTTGCACGTGATTCATTCGAGCTTCAAGGTTTTCTGAGCTTTTCCTCTTTCTTTTCTTTTCTTTTTGTTGGACAGCTTTTGTAGTGAATTTCTTTTGATGTAACAGTGGTGTACTTCACTTTTTGTTGAGTGTAGAACTTTCACAATTTGGCTGATTTTTTTTTCTTGAGCTTTGCTCCCTTATTGTGAACAACTTGTCCTTTCTTCTTTTCTTTTGAAGGAGGTCCAATCATCGCCCGCAAGCATATGGAAATACCTCCCCGCTCTTTCTCATCCTCGACCTTTTTGACGCGAGTCAAGATAAGGGCCCACCACCTATTTTCCCGGTTACTTCGGACTAGAGATAGGACGGTTTGTTACGTCTCCGTCCCGCCTTCCTACATAAACGCTGATGTGGCGGAGCAACTCTGAACCATGTCGTCTCGAAGTGCTAGCCTCCACAAAATCCATATAACCATATAGTTCGAATCCGGTCCTTTGAATGCTTCGTCAAGTCTCTCTAGGACATTTCTATCAACTCCACATCCCTCTTTATCTCAACTCAGAAGGACACATACTGGGTTAAATTCACATGTAGTCACATAATTCAAATTTCACGAGAGAAACGCATCTAATCAGCTCATCTATTTCACATCAACATTCAATACTGCATATCCAGAAAATAGAGAGAAATTTCATACTTTCAAATTTTTTTTTAAAAGGGAAACGTGCAGACACTATGCAGGTGCAAAAAATAAACGTGCTGACACAACAGACTGACTCTCCCACCCCACACTTTTGAATAAAGCCGTGTCCTCACGGTACGACTTAAATTCAAAGACACAACCATGCAAGACACACAAACATATAGGAAAAGGAAGAGATCAAAGTGAACAGGTACTCCCCTCGTGTGAAGATGAGATTCTGGTCAACGAGTTAGTCAACGCTGGTCAACGGTCAACGGCGGATCATGTTCATTTTAACTCCGCGGTCAATGGTTATTCTGAACTGCACACGCGGTGAACAATCTGCACGTTGTCCGCGATCCTTTCTGAGTTGCACCTATTTTTGCATAAAAAACGTTCTCCTTTTCCAAAAGACAATGTGATAACACAAATAAAGACTCAAACAGACATAAAATGAAAAATAAAAACTCAAAACTCAAAAATTTGCCGGACTGCCTCCCTGCGAGCGCCTTTGTTTTACGTCGTTGGCTCGACGGTACCTCTTTAGGGATCACAAGTTAGGATCCCATGGGCGTGTGAGGTCAAATTTTGCCTCAGCTACTCCTTCAGTGTGCCCAAAGTCATCGTGCAATGATGTGCTCGTGTATGCTCTCCATCCTGGTTTCCATCCACTTGTGTCATGTCTCGGTAGGTCGAATGAAATTATTGTAGAGACATGCCTGCAAGGCCTAGCTCGATTTTTCTCCTTATGAAGCTTCCAACTCACGCGTGTATTTCTAAATGATAGTTTGTAGTTGGTGATCCATCTTCTAGTTTTGCACAATGGGATACTAGCAGCCACAATGTAAAGTGAACCAAGCGCCTTTTCTTGTAATTTTTTAGGTTCACCATCCTGCAAGTACAACACAAGAGGCATATGATTCATATGTAATTCCATATTAATTTCAGCGCTTACCTCGGAATTTTTAGTAATCAAGTCGGTGCACGGGTAAGGAGTGGAGTTTTCTTCGCTAGAACATATTTCCTCCTCATATGTGGCTGGCACAATTCGGCTGAATTCATTCTCATCTTCTCCTGCTTCTTCCTCTTCTGGCTCTTTATGATCATCTTCGATGATGTAATCTTGCACAAGAAGTGGAAGAGGTATATCAATTATTTGTATAATTTGAGGTGGTTCAGAGATTACCGTAGACATGATTATTTCTTCCTCCGTGTGCAACTCTCTGGTTGTGGTGGATTTATCCTCTTGATCTTAAGCTTGAGTCTCTGTTGCAAGTAAGGTTGTGATGGAGGTGTTGCATGTGATGTCGGGCACGGTCTGCACTGAATCAGCTTCCATTGCCTGCACCTTATCATCTGTTTTCTGCATCTGACCTCGTCCTGGTCTTGAACTCTCTGCCACATAATATATCAGGTTCCAGAGATCATACATGCCAATATTCATTATCGAACCTCCTGCTGCAGCATCAAGCATATTACGCTCAAGCGGCATCATTCCTTCAAGAAATCTCTGAATAAGAAATAAATCTCTGAATCCATGGTGTGGACAGCTTCCCCGAAGGTCATCGAAGCGCGTGTAGTACTCATAGAATGGTTCACCCCAGAATTGCTGAAAGGTACGAAGCTTCTCGCGGACACCAAATCGAAAGGATGGCGAAGAAAACTCCTTAAGAAATTGGGCTCGTAGATCCCAATAACTGCTTTCATATTCTGCACCTGATGAGTAAAACCAAGAACTTGCGGAGTCAGTTAAAGAAAACTTAAAATATCTAAGCTCGTACCTCTCTAATGGCTCATCTTCAGGCTTGATGTAATAGCAGATGTAGTGAAATGTTTGCACATGTCTCACGGGGTCTTCTCCGATGGCACCTCCAAATTGGGGAAGATGCCGCATCATCCAAAACGCAACATTGCTGCCCTCGCATCCATTGTCCTCATTGTCTTCATCCTTCCAAGGTTCTCTACTATAATAAGAACACATAGCGAACCATAAAATAAAAAAAATAAAAAACAAAAAAAGAACAACTTCACCGATGCGCAGCTCGACGGCAACGGCGCCAAAATTTGACAGGTGTCGTTTTACATGCAAAATTAAATTTATATTTTCCTTGCGAGAAACCTAGTCAAGTGGCAAGCAAGGGTCGAACCCAAGGGAGCTGGTGAGGTTACTTGTTGTTCTCAGTCTAGGGTTTCTATTGTGACACGTTTATCATCGACTGCTAATGATCTAATTTCATGTTTCTAAGTGTGGTCATTCCGACAAAGGTAACAACCCTAAGTATCCCGACAAAGGTGATACACCACAACCTAACCCGACAAAGGTGTTAGACTTCTAGTTCTTTCCTAAACTTAATAATCCGACAAAGGTATTATTTAGCCTAGGTGTTACGACCTACCTTTACGACAAAGTTTCCAGTAGATATTAACGGTAAGAATTAATTGCTCGATTAAGCTTTGCGACAAAGCTTCCACTTAATCTAACAAGTTAATTCAAGAGATTAGCACAAGAACTAGTGAAATATGAAATAGCATTAAGAAAAGAGTCTCAAAACTAGCGTCACAATATGCGAAACCCTAAACTGAATTAAGGGTTTAGCTACACATAATCATGAAAAGATGCATAATTAAAAGTAGAAAAATCTTCTCTCTCGTCGAAAGCTTCGTCTTCTCTCCCAGAGCCGTCTAGGTCTTCGTAGAATAATGAGATTATGAGATGATGGAAACCATAACCCAAAGATCTTATTTATAGAAAAACACAGGGTTTCCAAGTCTGTTTTTGGGCTCAATTTCCAAGTTTCGGACTTGCTGACGTCATCAAACGCGTTGCTGACATCAGCGACCGCGTTTTCCTTTAGCATTATCGGCGCTTTTTCCTTTATCATTAGCGTTGCTGCTAACGTTAAGGCAAAACGCGATATGCACTGTATCCCGACTTCGGCTCTTGATTTGACCATCTAAACGACCTCGGATGCTCTCGGTGTGAACTAGAGAGTTGTAGGGAATTTAGTTAGCTTTGCAACGGCGTATGACTCGTATTTTTCTGATCAGCGGTTCATTCCCAGCGCTCCGTCGAAGGTCCAAAGGTCTAATCTGAAACTGATGTTTTTGGCATGAAAAGCCATCTTTTATGCGCGTTTCCTCCTAGAGTTTCCGAAACACCTGAAATGCAAACCCATACTAAAAAGTAAATGTTCGCATATAAAAGTGTCGAAATAAACGGGATTAGTTGATTCGACGAGTCGTATAAATACGACTCATCAGAGGCCAATACAACAATCAAGCCCAACCAACGCAGAATAATAACTCCTACCAGCTACGGAGGCAATACAACTATCAAGGTCCGCCACCACCAAATCAGAATTCAGGGAGCAACCAGTATCAGCCACCACAACCCAAGCAGCAGGAGTCTGGCAGCTGATCTAGCATGGAAGCCATGATGGCTAATTTTATGGCAGAGTAGGATAAGCGAATAAAAAAGTTTGAGCAGACAATCCGGATGATCGAAAATCAGGTAGCTCAACAAGCCGATTCGGCGACTAGGGAACAAGGGAAACTCCCTTCAAAACGAGAGCGTAACCCTAGGGAATCGGTGAATGCCATCATGCTCAGAGGAGGGAAACAACTTGAGATGATACCAGCTCGAGACACTCGAGAGACTACAGAAAAATCAGCACTCAATTCTGCATCTGCTGAAGAGGAAACATCAAACGAAGCTGACGACCGAGTTGAAAATTCTGCATAGACAGTGGAGCCGGCTCCTTATAAGCCTCCGATTCCATTCCCTCAGCGAGTCAAGGGTGCTAGGAGAGACAAAGAGTTCATGAAATTCATGGATAAAATTTGTACTCTTTACATCACGATGCCTTTCACTAATGCAATCACCCAGATCCCCACCTATGCAAAATTCATGAAGGAGATTATGACTGGGAAGCGGAAGATGGACGGCACCGAGACAGTGGCCCTAAGTGAGGAGTGTAGTGCTGCCATGCACCTGCCCATGCCTCCTAAGCTTAAGGACTCAGGGAGTTTTTCTATTCCTTGTGATATTGGCGGTCTTACTATTCGTCGTGCCTTATGTGATTTAGGTGCTAGTGTGTCCACTATGCCTTATTCTCTATATGCTAAACTGAACTTGGGTGATCTCTGTCCGACTAACATCTCTATTCGCCTTGCGGATCGCTCTTGCAGACTACCAAAAGGGATTCTGAAGGATGTACCCGTCAGGGTGAAGAATATTTACATCCCTGCTGAATTTATTGTGCTAGAGATTTCAGAGGACACTGACATTCCCATTATACTTGGTAGACCATTCCTTTACACGGCTAGGGTAGTCATTGACATGGATAGGGGATCTATTGCTTTGCGAGTAGGCAGCGAACGTGTTGTCTTTTATTTACCTGACATGTGCAGAACTCCTAGCCTTTTAGCTGATTGTGATGTGTTAGACTCTACTGATGTTGATCAGCCCATTTCACTGACATCTATTGAGTCTTACAAGGTTGTACCAGGCAGCCCGATACCGATGGACGTCTACGCTATGAGCATAGAGGGGGCGGACGCATCTGATGCCGCAGGAGACGCAGGTAAGGAATCTTGCACGGTAGAGCCGAAACCTCCACCTGCAAGTCTCAGGTATGAATTTCTGGGCCCTAACTCCACTTACCCGGTGATTGTTAATGCATTTTTGACAGATATAGAGACCCATAAATTGCTAGTTGTTCTGCGCAAACATAGACCAGCTCTAGGTTATTCTATAGACGACCTCAAGGGGATTAGCACAGATTTGTACATGCATAGAATCAACCTAGAGGACGATGCCAGCCCCAGTAGAGATGCCTTGAGACGCCTAAATCCTAAACTGAATGATGTAGTTAAAAAGGAAATTCTTAAATTGCTTGATGCTGGTATTATCTATTCTGTGGCTGATAGTAAGTGGGTGAGTCCTGTGCACGTTGTCCCAAAGAAGGGAGGCCTAACTGTTGTACGAAATGAGAAAAATGAATTAATTCCTACTCGTACTGTGACTGGTTGGCGTATGTGCATTGATTATAGGAAATTGAATAAGGCTACTCTTAAGGATCACTTTCCTTTGCCTTTTATTGATCAAATGTTAGAACGTCTTGCAAAACATAAATTTTTCTGCTACCTCGACGGTTATAGTGGATTTTTCCAGATCCATATACACCCCGAGGACCAGGAGAAAATGACTTTCACTTTCCCTTTTGGCACTTTTGCTTATAGACGTATGCCATTCGGTCTTTGTAATGCACCAGCCACGTTTCAGCGCTGCATGATGGCTATCTTTTCTGACTTTTTGGAACACACCATGGAAGTATTCATGGATGATTTTTCGGTGTATGGTTCCTCATTTGATTCGTGTCTCTTTACCCTCACTGATGTTCTTCGTCGTTGTGTTGACACTAACCTGGTTTTGAACTGGGAGAAGTGTCATTTTATGGTGCAGGAAGGTATAGTGCTAGGACACATGGTCTCCAACAGAGGCATCGAGGTTGATCACGCGAAAGTGGAGGTGATTGAAAAGCTCCCCCCCACCAAAAGATGTGAAAGGAATCAGGAGCTTCCTTGGGCACGCTGGATTTTACAGACGATTCATCAAGGATTTTTCAAAGTAGCGAAGCCGCTCAGTGATTTACTTTACCAAGAAGCTGAGTTTAATTTTAATGATTCATGTTTAATCGCTTTCAATAATCTGAAAACTGCTCTCACTTCCGCTCCAATAGTGCAGCCTCCCGAATGGGAGCTGCCATTTGAACTAATGTGTGATGCAAGTGATTTTGCAGTAGGAGCAGTCTTGGGCAGCGCATCGACAAGAAACTACACGTAGTTTACTACGCCAGCAAGGTCCTCGCCGGAGCAGCAGTTAATTACACTACAACTGAGAAAGAGATGCTGGCCATCGTCTATGCCTTCGAGAAGTTCAGACAATATCTCATTGGTTCGAAGACCATAGTATACACCGACCACGCTGCGATCAATTATTTGCTGTCAAAGAAGGACTCAAAGCCTCGTCTCATCCGATGGGTCCTCCTCCTCCAGGAATTTGACATTGACATTAGAAACAAGAAGGGAGCAGAAAATCTGGTTGCAGATCACTTGTCACGCCTCGAGCTAGGGAAGCTCGACCGCGAAGAGGACAAGCTCCCGATGACTGACTCTCTAGCAGGAGAACAGCTGATGCACATTGATGTGGATAACGTCCCATGGTACGCAGACTTTGTTAAAAGGAATCATCCCTCCCGACCTCTCGCACAACCAGAAGAGGAAATTTCTTTCCGATGTTAAAAGGTACTTCTGGGATGACCCTTTCCTTTATAGATTATGTGCTGACGGTCTCTACAGCACTTGTGTCGACGAGGACCAGATCATATATATTCTGGAACGCCGCCACTCTTCTTCTCAATACGGCGGACATGGAGCTGGTTCGAAAACAGCTACAAAGGTTCTACAATCCGGTTTCTTTTGGCCCTCGCTGTTTAAGGATGCCCACAAATTCGTCAAAGCTTGTGGTCAGTGCCAGAGGACTGGTAATATTTCGAAGAAGCAGGAGATGCCCCAGCAGAGCATTCTCGCAGTAGAACTTTTCGATGTATGGGTGATTGACTTCATGGGACCATTCCCACCTTCCTACGGAAATCAGTATATCTTGGTAGCAGTCGACTACGTTTCCAAGTGGGTTGAAGTAGTGGCTACTCCTACTTGCGACGCCAAGGTAGTTATTAAAATGTTTCAGAAGGTGATCTTCCCTCGGTTCGGAGTGCCCAGAATAGTTATCAATGATGGAGGCTCCCATTTCAAAGAACGAAACTTCGAGACATTGCTGAAGAAATATGGGGTTTGTCACAAAGTCAGCACTCCCTATCACCCTCAGACCAGTGGGCAGGTAGAGATCTCTAACAGAGAGATCAAAAGCATTTTGGGGAAGACAGTCTCACGCCACAGGAAATACTGGGCGTCTAAGCTAGATGACGCACTGTGGGCATACAGGACTGCATACAAAATGCCTATCGGTATGAGTCCCTTCAGACTAGTCTATGGAAAAACCTGCCACTTGCCAGTCAAACACGAGTTTAAGGCCTTGTGGGCTATTAGAGAGCTAAACATGGACATGAAGGCAGCTGGGGAAAAGCGACTGTTACAGTTACACGAGCTCGATGAGATCAGACTTGATTCATAAGAGAACGCTCGTATTTATAAGGAGAGAAAAAAGAAGTGGCATGACAAAAGGATAGTGCGCCGAGAGTTCAACGAAGGCGAGCGAGTTCTTCTATACAACTCCCGCCTCAGATTATTTCCTGGGAAGCTGCGCACTAAATGGAGTGGTCCTTATACAGTGGAACGAGTACATCCGGACGGGCATGTGGAGCGTAGCATCGAAGGAGGTAAATCAATGGTAGTCAACGGGCAACGCCTCAAGCACTATCACGTTCTGAAGCATCTTGCACCTCCTGACGGGATTGACGACAATTTACTTCTCGGGAAGGGATCTCAGCAAGGGACTTCCCGAGATTGCTTCTAGTCCCACTTCCCCATCTATGTCTCGCCAAGACGTTAAACTAGGTCTCTTCGGGAGTAACCCGCGCTGTAAGTTTTATTTAGTTGCATTTTGCATTGTACAATTTTTATGTGGACCATGCAGGAATCAAAGTGTGGAGTGAACGGCATTCAGTTTTCCGGACCGACAAAGCAAATTTGGCGAAAATTTGGAAGAAGTCGTTACAGCCGTTACACACTGGACTGTCACGGCTGTAACGGGCAGCAATTTCGCAGAGATTTTAAGAGGAGCCGTTACAGCCGTTACACATTGGACTGTAACGGCTGTAACGGGCAGAAACTCAATCGAGAATTCGATAGGAGCCGTTACATCCGTTACAGGCTCGGTTGTAACGGGCTTCTGGCCTTCTTCTTCATATTGAAACCCTAAAATTTCCAAATTTCACAATTTCAATTCCCTCACCCCCTCCGTCGCCTCCGACCCTCTTGTCTGATTTCGACCACCTCCAAGCACCAAGCCATCCGTCCGCTGCCTCCTCACCATCCCCGACACTCTTCTCTCCAATTCCAGCCACCATCCGTCCGACCAAACCCCTTCTCAACCCAATCTGTCAGTCCAACTACTCACCACTCGCCCCGCCACCCACTCTCCAATTCGGGCCACCCCCTACTTCCTCATGGCTCGCCAACGCCCAGCCGGAAACCCTCCAGCCAACCGCTCAAACCGAGCAAGGTCCTCCACCACCGCTCCTTCGCCCGCAACTTCCACCGCCCTCATCCCAGCTCCACCCGACAACCAACATGGCTATTACCCGATCACCACTGCCCTCAGATTTGACGATCCTGAGCACCGGAGGCGATTCAAAAATATTTTATCCACAAAGAAGGTAATACCTACTCTCATCCCCTGCACTAGAACTCTTACGGACTTGAAATTGGATATATTGCCACAGTGCCGTAGAATGGTTATCGCCTCTGGGCTTGATATTTTGTTTGCTCGCCGCCTCAAGTCCACCTATCCTATCTTAGTCAAGGAATTCCTAGCAACTTTTGAAATTGTTGGCAGCCCGTTGAAGGTAACACACTGGAAATTCCGGGTAGGACGGCGACATTGCACCTTGTCCAAGGACGAAGTCTGCAAGGCTTTGGGATTTCCCTTGGAAGGATTCTGTGGAGAGTACAGCGTGGATGAGAGGTATGAGTTCTGGAAGCTCATAACTGGCTTTGATTATTACTTCCGGTCCGGTTGGAGTGCTACAGGAATCAAAAAGCCGGTGTGGAAAATCATTCACTGAATTGTGGCCTTGAACATTAACACTCGCCGCGAGGGCGCCACCGTGATCTCTAACCCCGACTTGGACATCAGGATCTCTATGAGCAAAGGGGTTCCGGTTGATTTCTTTCAGATCCTCAGTGGGATGATGACAGCGTGGGGCACGTCTATTGGGAATAAGGCCATGGGAGGCGGTTTCTTTATTTCTGTGCTCGCCGAGTCTCAAGGATGGGACCTCTACTCCGTGTACGGGACTCAGACAAACTTGGTTCTGGATATGGATCAAATCACTACCTATAAGTTTATTGGGCCAGACGGGGAGTGGACTCGCAACCCCAAGCTCCCAACTGGAGCGAAGAGGCGTCGCATTGATAGGGCACAGGCCAGGGTAGCCTCCCCTCCGCGCGAGCCAGCACCAGTTGAGGAGGACCAGCCTCCACATGATGATGTTGACATGGACGAGGCGCACTCGCCTCCAGCACCTAGCCACATCCCTTCCCCTCCTCCGCCTTATCCTGCTGCTGACCAGTTTCCACTCACACTCGAGGAGCGTTTCGCTCGTTTAGAGACCTCTCAGCAGCAGATCATTGCCACCCAGCATGAGTTTCGAGATGATCTGAGAGCAATGATGGCCTATCAGCGCCAGATTTTGGCTAGCCTTGCTCCAATTATTTCCGCACAGAGCCGGCTGTCTGTCTCCCACAATCATCTCAAAGACGACCTCACAGATTTCCACATTCAGGCAGCCCAGCATTGGTCACAGAACCCTGGGGCTGGCACTTCTCACCCCCCTGCTGCTGCCTCAGACATCATAGAATGGATGTTTGGCTCTGATGGCGATGCTAACGACGATGGGGCTAGCTAGTTCCCCTTGCATTTTATTTCCTGATTCTCTTTTTGCCATCCTGTCAGTTTTTATGCATTTCATGTTCATCTATTGTACACTGACTTTTGAATGTTATTCACTGTTTCATATTATTTGATGTTTGAGTTACTCGATTTCTGTTATTCACCTTTACTCACATCGTTTACACTTTCATTCGTTTCGCAATTATCGATGGTAATCTATAACTTGTGCAGCTCTTTATGTTTATTCGTACATCTACCAGCTCCCAGGTCGTATTTCACTCACCAGTCATCATTTAATCTCTATGAATTTCGTGCCATCACGCACGAGTGAAGTTCCTATGCATTTTTTTTCTTTACTTTTACTTTTTCGCTTAGGGACTAAGCTCGCTTTTAAGTGTGGAGTGGGTACGCATAGTCACATGCATTGCATATCACATTCACTCTTGCATATGCTCAATAGTCTATGTATTGCGATTGAAATCCTCGTTTTTCTACGATACTCCTTGACTGATTGACACTCTTTTGGATTCGAAGTCTAGGACATGAAATAGTGAAAATCGTGTGTGTATTATCTTGAGTCAGTATCATTGCTAGCCTTTGACTATCACAAGTTTTACGTATTTCTTAAAGCATATTTGAGACTTGAAATTAGTAGGCACCGGTTCAAAAATGTCAAAAACTGAAATTTGCATCTCTTTCCCTAGGTGACCTTAGTGCTAGTATGTGTCTCTATACACTCGTCGTGATTTGCACGCACCCGCCTTTACTTATACACTATGTCAAGTTTTAAGTGTGGAGTTAGACAATTGGCCTTCAAGTTTTCCCCTAAAAAACAAAGTTCTCAATTTTGGAAAGTGGGTGAAACATTGGCCCCAAGCATAGTTGTTTTTGAAAGAAAACCAGTTTGAACAAAAAAAATATGCTTTTGTTGATTCTGCGAAAGAAGATGAATACCAAGGACCTGGTGAGAAAAGTAACCCCTGGTATATGGAAAACACTCTTGAAACAATTTCTGCTTCCTTCTGCTTGATATAGTGTAATTCCATCCTCTCATTGCGTGCAAATCATAACTTATCTTGAGAATTCATGTACTAGAGACTAAGGGACGATCCTTGTGCTTGCACTGGATTTTTAATGCAAATTTTCGTACTATTTTCCAGAAATTTTTAAGCCAGGCTCCTCTTCTCTTACGGGTCATTGCCTAGTCCTTGGCACTTGAGAATGAGCTTTGCGCCAAGAACCCGTGGACTATCCCTAGATAGCATAGGTGAATGGCGAGCATGTTTTGTGTAACTATTCATGTTCTTAATACGTTGCAATGGAACTATTTAGAACATGTGATTAGTCGATTGCTAGCCGTATGTACTGACCGTTTGAATGCATAACTCGTATAATCTATGATTGTCTGAAAATTTTGATGAAGATGTTTGACTTGAAGTTGAGGTAACACGATGAATCCGAGGTATGACATGACTTTACTGTGACTTGTTGAGCATCATTCATGCATAAACGATAGTTAGTTGTATAGGGGATTTGTAGGTTGTCCCATTCCTGAAAACCTTCACGAGACTATACTCGTCCTACTAGGGCAGCCTAGGGGTTTAAAGGCTTGATGCATACGCTAAATGCATTCGTGTCTTCTACGACAGTGAGTTATCTCTTTATTTTTGTGTTAGTTAGAATTGATCACATGTCACTTGAGTGGGTAGCTTTATGGTCGTTGAGCATTATATTCACTCGTGTATATATTCGGCCATTTGTTTGACATTTGTTCGCGACGAACAAATCCTAAGTGTGGAGTGTTTTGATCAGTCAATATTCTGACTGATTTTTCACTACATTCGATGAAGGATAACGCTCATTCTCCCGTCAAATTGTCTATATTTGATGACTTTCTTTAGTGTTTCAGGTAAAATAGGCATATCATCGCTCCTTGGAGCCAAGGTGTTGAAAGAACGGAAAGATCGATCGAAAAAGGCTAAAAATAGAAGTTGTGCCAGGACAGACCGTTACAAGTCTCATCATCCGTTACACCTTGGGTTGTAACGGGTGTAACGGCTTGAATTTTCCCAGAGATATCAAGGATGCCCGTTACAGGCCTCAGCAGCCGTTACACCTTGGGTTGTAACGGATGTAACGGCATGAATTCTCCCAGAGGTATTGGCTCTAGCCGTTACAGCAGTGACACACCTGGCTGTAACGGGTGTAACGGGTCCATCGGTTGGCAATTTACAAGTTGTTTCCAAAAATTGATTTTGGGCTTTTCAGCCTTTTTAGACGATCTATAAAAGGAAACACGACCAGAATTTCATGCGTGTGCTATTTTTTGGAGAACAAGACCCTAACTTGGGAGAGAAGACAAAGCTTTCATCGTGAGGATCATCGAGCTACATCGTTTACGGTTTACTCGTTTCTTTCCTTCATTATACACTGTTTTTGGTTTAATCACCATGAATAGTGAGTAGTCCTCTTATTCTGGGATCCTACGGATCCCGTGCCATGTAACCCTAACTCTTTATGTGATCAATTAAAGTTGTTATTTATGCGATTCGATTATTCAATTTCACTGTGTGCTTAATTTTATCGTTCTATGCAAGTATTTACATCAAAGGGTATGTTTGCATTGCTAGAACGTATTTAGGTTATATGCCGAAAGGTGGATGGGCCCTAGGGATTAACCGGATCACATGAAATTGATATTAGGTCATGTTTACATGAGTTAATAGGAAAACCTTTAGTTTAATAAATCGAGATCGATGATAATCCGTGGATGGGCGGCGTTCAATGATTGAGATTAATCTAGACAATGATCCGTGGATGGGCGGCTTGTCTAGTGTTATTTCAGTTATATTCCATATTCGATAGCATGAATAATTAACGTAGGATGATTGCATGATTAGTGGGGTTAGCACGGGTGAAGTATGGATTCTGGAATTCTTCCTCTGATTGAATCACAAACCTTTATTTTTCCGCTATTTAATTTCTGAAATTTGCATCACAACAAAACCTTTCACTTGTTAATCAGAATAGCTAAATAGGTCACTTGTTAGCTAGTATTCACACGCATTGCTCCTTGGATCGACCCTTGACTTACCAAGGTATAAATTTTGTTTGACTGCAATTGAACCCCTAAAACTTATAATTTGACGACTATATAGGGTTAAAAATACGCTTGTCAAAATGGCGACGTTGCCGGGGAGCAGCGTTTAGTGTGATATTAGAATCAACTAGTGTAGTTTAGACTATTCCACCTCATTTGTTATCTGATTTTCTGCTTTTATTTCTCCACTCACGGTGATTCTTGGCTCTTGCAGGTTCTGGATAGTTCATGCCAAAGAAAACACCCAGACGAAAGAAATAGATTCAGATTTCAGACGACGACACACCGGACCAATGAAAGAACAATCGTCAGGCCCAGAACAAAGCTCGGCAGCTACGAGCTTTGAACCGTAACCTTGCAGGAATGGCTATGAATCAGAATAACCCAGCCTTGCTGAATGGAGAGGTTGCAGGTGACCAGAGGCCTCCCGCCCAACAACCAGTGCGCAGGACTCTCGGAGACTACACTGCTCCGCGCGTTTCGGGATTTCAATCAACCATTGCACCACCCGGGAAAGAAAACAACACTTGGGAGCTAAAACCAGGACTTATCCAGATGGTGCAGAATAATCAGTTCTCGGGAAGGAATAATGAAGACCCTCACCAGCACCTCAAGCGTTTTATTCAGATGTGTAATACCGTCAAGACCAATGGTGTCCCTCCGGAGTCCTACTATCTCAGGCTATTCACTTTCTCGATGACCGACAAAGCTAGTAGATGGTTGGACAGCCATGATGAAGGTACTTTTACTACCTGGGCTCACTTGGCCGAAGCCTTCCTCCGACAGTTGTAAGATCGCGAGTTCCGATTACATATGGAACTTGGAAGTATGTACCCGATGAGCACAGGGATATGGCGTGGGACAATATGATGGTGTGTTTTGTTATTGTATCACAGCCGGTTTTCAATAGTTATGCCATTATTAACATTAATGATTTTTGTAGGCATTAGTTGATGTTCCACAGACTGAGTTAACCCGTAAGTTTAAGGCGAGGGAGATGCGGGCTACCGCAAGAATGTGGAGAAACTTCAAGAGTGAGCTAGCAAACCAGTATATATTTGGCCCGAAACAAGGAGAGGATCCGACTATCATGTACCCTTTCATTGGTCCAGAACAATGGAAGTCGTTTGTCGTACAACGGTCGACTCCCGAGGCACAAGAAATTAGGGCGAAGAACATTGATCGAGCGAAATCTAACCAGTACCAGCACACATTGTCTCGTGGCGGCTACAAGAAGGAAAAGGTGGAGCTTCTTACGGAAAAAAGCGCAGATGGAGGAGCAAGGTTTGATATCTCTAGGGGAAGAGCCTGTCATCCACATTGAGAGGCATGAAGTATGGAAGAAGGGTCACCAAAGGAGGAATATGGAGTACGTAAACGACACGATACGGATGGTGGCTGAAAAAATTGTAAGTTAGTAATTTAATATATAGTACGTCAACTGGTGTGATTATGCTGAACTAAATATATGTTATTTATAGGATGAATTGCAAGAATTGGCCAGTCAAGGATGATTTACGTCACGGGGACGGAGAGACATACTGACGGAGGCGATAGGGAAGGACAAGTACCCGGGCCGCACACGAGGGGTAGGGAGTTTGGTAGGTTGGACTGATGTATTCGGTAAGCAGTCTCCTTCGTGCAGCACATGCTCCGCTGTTACTTCGCACGCGCCTACCCTGCAAAGCCATCATAGTGGGTCGAATCCATGCCCATTTACAAATATACCCGAGGTTTTATGAATTCATTTCATATTTTGTCCATAAATGGCAATGTAGTTCATTCAAAATGATATAATAATGTTGTTTCATCATCTGAACAGATTGGGAAAAAATGCATACTCCACGTCCATGGAGGTTTGGAGACTAGCAAAGAAATTGTCGCACTTGGCAAAGTGATGCCAGGACGAATTGTGCAATATCAAGAGTTGGATGATGACATGGTCAAGGTGATTATAGAAGATGCGATCGTACTATCTGCTGAGTTGCCATAGAAGTTTGGATACATGGAGAGAGTATCAGATGCATTGCATGCCTTTGTGGGATGGCCGAAATGTCTAATAGACGTTGATGAAGAGGTACCTCACACAATTTGTTTTTATCACGATACACAAACATGGGGTTTTTTACTCATGTGATATACATTTTGTTTGGTCAACGATATGACGAGACCCGCTTCTTTAAACTCCAATGCTCCAGTTTCGAAGACGAAGATATGAGCAGAATGAGTATGGCCTGCCGCTTTCTTTACGAGCACGCTTGCGGGATGGACAAGTCAACTCTTTACTCGGTGTACATCAGTAGCGAAGTGTTTGGTGAGGATTGCTTTGTGGACTTGAACAATGATTGCATTAAGGAGTTCACCACCTTCCAAGCTGTCGGTGCATCGTCAGTCGAAGTGTACATAAGGTAATTCGTAGGGATTGTTACAATATTAAAACAAATTTTACTAACTTCATCATATGGCCACAGGTTTCTCCACGATAAGCTGCGACCGGGCGTTCGTTTTGGATTCTTCAGACCGAGCTATATGACGCCATCAGAGGACTTTGATACGAGGGTCGAGTTCTTCCAGAGGAAATTGAAAATGCCCGACTACGATCGTAAATTATGCTACTTCCTTCCCTACATCAATGTCAAAGCGTAAGTGGATTTTATAATTTACGTTTTGTATTTTTCATTAAATGCGTATTATTATTTTATACATTGTGTGAAACGTTTGTTAGGTATCATTGGATGCTGATCGTGATCTTTCCTAAAAAACAACTGGTCCTTTGGCTTGATCCTTTGGCGAAGGAGCCCTTCACTGATGCGGTTAACTTTGTTAACACGTAATGAATTATTTTACTCCACTTTTCTGTTCTCCGTACAACATTAGCTACAATCTGCTGATAGTACTAACGTTTGTATTGTAGTAGCATGTGCATGTGCTTAAACATCCCGTCAGCAGATGACATAGAGTGGAAGACTGTCACGGTATTCACATAACAAATATAAAACAATTCCAATTTGAGCCACTAATGAAATGATACGCATTTTTTCATTGAAAGAAGTATTTTTTGCAGTGCCCGAGCCAGCCTATACCGTCTGATTTATGTGGTTACTATGTCATGCAATATATTCACGAAATAATCAAATTTCTTCAAGATACAAACAGATCGCTCGAGAACAACATCGGACAAGTAAGTATAAACAAAGATAAAATTTATTATTAATGAAGTCACACTGCACTTTTTTTTTGATAAGTATTAATGAAGTCACTCTTGTCCTTTTACATTGCAAAACTTCATTTATTTTACAGTGTTTCCCCGGAGGAGTACAATCATATCATAACACTGTGCTTGACGGTATTAGGGATGAGTTTGCAAATGGTTTGCTTGCGTACTTGCGGCAAGTGTATCATATTTTATAAATATATCCCTTATTTGGTATCAATTGTTGTTTGATCTCTATATATTACTGACCAATTTTGTCAAAATTCAATTTCGTTTATGGACCATACCTTACAAACATAAAACAGTCGAAATAGGGCAAGACGGTGGAAATCAATTTGAATTACAAATGCGCTTTCAAAACATAAATGGTATATAAATTAATTGTAATAAAATAGTGCAGTTGGTTTTTCATAAAATTTCCAGTAAAATTGCGAGTTGGATACATAAGTGCAATAGGAAAAGTACTTAAACATTGTCAGCCGTTGTGCCTCAATAAGTTACGTTATGCACGGAATACAAAGATGTTACTTTTTGACTTAAAACAGCATGTCAAATAATTTAGGGATTAGTTGACTGTGGGGAACGTGAAATCCTTCTTCTCCTAAGCGTAAACAATGCGTCATTGACGATCATATGACATCTCCTCATAAAATTACGTCGAACGTGTCTTTCTTCATCAGCATCCCAGGTTGCTATATTCTTCAATCAAAAACATTTTGCAACCTGATTTTAGCATTGTAAACAATATTTCATTGTTTACACTATTTGAGGTAACGCTTCGTACCTGAAACTCCTCGTACCAATTTTCCTTAGCATTTTGTGGGATCATGCTCCATGATCTCCACGTTGAATCCCAGCATTTTGATATGCATTCTCGAGCAACCCTTTGATGAACATCGAACGGGAAGAAACTGATACAAATTTTGGATCACAAATATAGTAAATTTATCAAAACCAACAAACTGAATGTTACAGTAAGTTCTCACCTATTTCCTGCAACAGGTATAACATGCTGTCTACGGTTGACATAATGTTCACTGAAATGGACACGATCAAACGAAGGAGACATGTATATGCAAAATACTGAATTGCAACGTACTAAGTTCTGATAAGGTTTTTGTTGGTTAATTGTTGTAAAAGGTGTGTCATATATCTAGGGGAAAACTGTGGAAAAAAATTTTAAATATTCAACGGTCCACAAATAACGGTAATATAAATGCAACGGCTAAATGACGTAACTGAGAGGAAACAAATTGAAAATATGTTGGACATAAGACAGCTCTTCAAAATTTAAGCGCTGTCTTATTTGTCTTTTTCCACAGCGCTTTACAAATAAACGCAGTTAAAAATACAATGAGACAGCCCTTTCCTATAAGCGTTGTCTTCTTTTTCGTTTCAGACAGCGCCTTCTAATTAAGCGCTGTTACAAATATTTAAGACAGTCGTTTTATGAAAAGCGCTATTTTATACTTAACATTTTCACAGCGCTTTTACTGAAAGGGCTGTAATATATTAACATCAGACAGTACTTTCTTTGTAAGCGATGTCCAATTAAAGTAATCAATTTTTTAAATACGTATGGTCCTCAAAAAATTTCGTTGTTGTTCCATTACATTTCCGTTTAGGATGACGGAATTGTGAAGCAACATTAACAGAATTTTCAAATTATTCAATCGAAGTATTACAAATTTGTGACGGAATAAAGCGGGAATATTGGCTGAAATTTTTTTACGACGGAATATAGTGGAACAACTAATGGTAATAAAATGACGGAATATAGCCAGAAATGGCACGACATTAACACTCCCAATTTTTCCCTTTATTTTACCTCAACATTCCGTCTACTGAATTCCGGCAACGTTCCACCTCAATTCTGCAGACGGAATATCTGTTAACGAAAATTTGACGGAAATATAACGAATATTATTTGGATGCCGGAATTGTGCCGGAAATATAACGGATTACTTTCCATCACCGCGTTTGGTAGCGTTTTAGTGACAGAAAACGGAGGCGGTAAAATCCCAAAAATTAGTAGTGATGGGAGGACTGGAGTTTCTGGATTGGCAGGTCAAGGTTGATATTCAGAGGCATTGACAAAGGAAGGGGCCAGTTAGAACGTGGAGGCGAATGAAACAATTAATGATGGAGCAGTTTTTGCCTTAAGAGTACGAACCAATCCCGTATAAGAAGTATTGTGAATGCGTTCAAGGAAAGAAGATTGTGACAGAGTACACGAATGAGTGTGCGCAGCAAGAGCTTCCGAAAGCAAATTTGAAAAAGGAAGATGTTATTGTGTTGGAGGAGATTGATGAGCTGGCGATGCTAAGGATTATGTCTGTTAATTCTAAGGAGGAAGGTGAATAGGTTGAACTGAAGAAGGAGAAAGTTATTGTGGCAGAGAATGCGTTGGAGGAGATTAATGAGGTAGCGATGCTGAGAATTCTATCTGCTAATTTAGAGGAGGAATGTGAGGAGGTTGAGAATGAAGTTGGTAAGGTTATTAGCAGTACCAAAAATCTAATTTCTCCAAAATCGGGACCTCGTGAGAAGTCATATGCACTCGGTGGGGTAAGTAATCCTTCTTTTATTACTACCCAATCAAAATTTATGGAGTTCGCTTCAACAGGGTCAGCTTTATATGGCAAACCTCTCCACCAAGTCGATGAACATGATTCAAAAAGTGATACACTTAAAGTTGGGAAATTGATTAGGAGTGTTTGCGGTGATAAGCCGAAGCAGTGGGACTTATCCTTCCCTCAGGTCGAATTTGCATACAACAGCAAGGACCCTGAAATCAGTACAACGGCTAAGAAAGTGGTTGGGGAGAGTATAGTTGCAAGGAAGCTGTTAAGGCTAGATTGAAGGCTACAAAGAAGAAGAAGAATAAGGTTGACGCTAACCAGCGAGAGATAGAGTAAAGGCTTCAAAGGAAGGTGATTATGTGATACAGGCTTACGAGCATGGTCCATTCAAGGCAGATGAGGTCATACATTTAGAAGAGAACTCGGGGTCGAGTTCTTTGGAAGTGGAGGAGAATGATGTAGGAGGTTGAGAAACATTTAGGAAATTAAATCTTTTAGAAATTTCCATTCATTTTACCAACTTTCTTATTTTTGTTTTTAGCAAGTTTCTTATTTTAGTTTTATTTTGATTTTATTTCCAAATTAGGGTTTTGTATTTTTCTATTTAAACCCTCTTTAGGGTTTCAGAAATACAACTTTTATTTGAATAAAAAAATCTAGATTTTGCTATTTTCCTGGTGAATTCAGAGTTATCTTTTCTGGTGGATTTCAGAGTTTTATCTCTTTTCTGGTGGATTCCAGAGTTTTTGTTTGAGTTCATGCTTGTGAATTCGATTATATCCAAGGTTTAGCGCTTGCTATTCCTTTCGAGATTTTCGGCTGCATCATGCGTCTTGAACTGAACATATGCCAGCTTCCATTCTCGCCTACCATAAGATGCAGTAGCATACTCGAGTATTTCAGCTGCCTTCAGAGCTCCCTCCTGCAGTTCTCGGGTCACTAGCAGGAGACTCTCTCAAACTCTCTATTTGGTGCAATCCTAATTGACTCAATGTCTTGTCTGTTTTTGTTCAATGCTGGTTGCGACCAGGTCTTAGTCCATATTTGTTTTCTTTTTGGCATGCGGGTTCTGCCCATTTGTGTTACAAAAGCTGATCCAAATGAATATAAACTATGCGGCCCTTCAATGCCCTCTTCCTATGGCAAATCAAGTGCAACTGAACACCTTCATTGGGCCTAGGAACACATTTTCTAGATGGCGTGAAGTTACGGGGACTCTTGGGCGGCACTCCGGTGATAGGTCTGCGTCCCGAATTGAACATGCCGGCTTCCTACCTTGCCTACCAAAAGATGCAGCATACCCAAGTTTTCAGCTGCCTTCAGAGCTCCCCCGCCTGCAGTTCTCAAATCACAAGCAGGAGACTTTCTCAAACTCCTTATTTGGTGCAGTCCTTCACTCGATGTCTAATCTGTTTTTGGTTAATGCTTGCTGCGACCAGATCTTAGTCCATATTTGTTTTTTGCCTGCTGATCCTGCCCTGTGAAGGCTGATGTGCCAGCTGGAGGGGATCTCTCACGGGTCTGTTGTTTCCTTTTAAGTCCGTTCGGCGTTGTTAGGGGTCTTGTTCCTATAACTCAACCTTATCGCTTGATCCAGGCTCTTTGGATCTTTTTCAATAAAGTTGGTGGCTCCGACCAACTTTAATGAAAAAAGAGGATCGCTAAATAAGGAGCTATCTATTATCGTTGCAAGGGAGCAGCTCATCTCATGTATGGTTCCACCGTCTTATTAGAATTACTTTTCCTTTGTAATTTCAGTTTCAGTCACATAGTTGCTTCATTGTCCTTTGGGTTGGATTATAATTAGGGGTGAAGAAAATTAAGCAAGTAATGACTTAATTATACATTAGTGTTACTAATATGACACCTTATGGGTAGATATAATTAAATAGTTAAATATTAGTTTAATTATTTAATTAATATTATTATTATCCCACTATGGGCTGATTTTAATTAGTGGGCCCATTATTGGTGGTCTCAAGAACGTGGGTTTTCTTATATAAAGAAAACACATTGCGTTATTTGAAAGTAGAGAAAAAGAAAAAACCCTAAATACGTTTCCAGCATTCTTGACATGAAGGTTGAAGCCGGTCGACATGTTTGTTTGAGTATTTCTTCGGTTGTGTTTCGGTGATAGTTGAAGGCCATAAAGGTTCGATCGACAAAGCTTGGTGCTAAGTTGACAGTTGTTGTCGAGGATCGTTTTATCTTGGGAAGCATACTGCCAACGAGTCCAAGCATAGTAGGGCGGCAATCTTGTTTTAAGGACAGCGTCCAACGCGACTCGATCCACTTTGGTTTGCGATTATTTTTCAGTAATTCAATCTGTGTTGCATAGTATTCTGTTTAATCGCATCTTAGTATTTCGTATCTGTTATTCAGTAACTTCAGTGATATCCGCCTGTATATTCAGATTATTTACCAACAATCTTAAAACAAGATTAGTTATTAGGGTAAAAGTACAAAAAGGGTCCCTGAACCACCACTCAATTCTAATCTGAGGTCCGAACTACCACAATTTCCAATTAAGGGGCAAAGTCAATAAATCCGTTAAAGTTAACGGATGGAGTTAACTCCGTTACTCAAAGTAAATACTTTTTTCTTCAATTAAATGTATATATTTTTCATGGTATATTTTTAACATTTAATTTTATTATAATATCTTTATTTTCTTTAAATTTCATACGAATGAGTATTACTTTTTAAGTTAATTATTTACGATTTTTTAAGTTATCATATAACATGTATGACTAACAATAAACTTGATTCATATTGTAAAATTTTCAAGTTTTTTCCCTTATATGCAATATTTTTTTTTTCTTGATTCATATTGTTAAATTTTCAAGTTTTTTTCCCTTATATGCATGATGTTTGACTATACTATTTTAAATTTAAATAGTTTGACAATTTACTATATAATATGTATGAATACAAATTAAATTATTATTCTTGACTTATTTTCATAAGAAAATGAATATAAAAAAGAATACAATGAGGTATATATAGAGGAGCGTTCAAATGAAGTAACCCTCCTAAGTGTGAGGCAACGTGGGGCACAATCTCATCCACTCATTCAAACACATCATCTTTATCCATCCAATGGAAACATTACACTTGTCCCACTTACTTTTCTCTATTTTATATCTTATTCATTTACAAACAAATTAAAACTATTTCCTTAAAGGGCAAAACAGACATTTTGTTCCTCCTCTCTTCAGTCGAATCACGTCTTCTCTTTCTCTCTCTCATCAGAAAATTCTAAAAAAACTCCTAAATCTACTCTGCAACCGACGACCGCCGCTCCACCCATCTTCTATGATGGTCCGTTGTTCGCAACGGGTTGAGAACGAAACAGAGGTCGAAATTAGGGTTGCCAGAGTGAGGCGACTGAGATTTTGGTTTCGAAGTCGGTGCTGCGATTCTAGGACTCGTTTGCGACGTCGGGGCTGGGATTCACCGGCGATTGGGTAGTCTGTTTATGCTAGAGGTGATGTCATCTAATGTTGTTTGACGAAGTATCAAACTGTTAAGGTAGTCTGTTTGGTGCTGAGGTTTGAATTTGTTTGCTATTATGTATTCTAATTGTCCAATTTTTCTCAATAGTTTAAAGTTTTTATTTATCACAGGCTTTCATCGGAGAATCCAAGAATGGAAAAGATGAGATGGTCCCAGTCCATGTGAAGATTGGTGAGCTGAAACTTGTTATTGGAATTCTGTCAGCTGAAAGGAAGGTTTGAGCTTTCATTATCCATTTTCGAGTTTCATAGTGGTTAAGGAGTGATTTGGGTTGCTGTGGTTGTGATTGTAGGCTACAATTTGTAGCTTATCTTTTGTCTCAGTGTATGTGATTGTAGGCTACAATTTGATGTGGTTCCATTCTCAGTTAGTCTGTTGATGAGGTTGAATTGTGACAGTGGGTTGAAATGGCTAATTACTGCTTGAATTGCTCTTGAATATATAATTGTAATCGCTAAAATAAAATAGGTTGTGCTCCAAGTTCCTTGTTGTTTTCTGGTGTTGGTTTTTAGCTTCAGTAGTTGGATTTCATCAATTGTGTATGAATTGCCTTTTCTAGTGTTGGTTTGTCGCTTCAGTTCATGAAATTTGGGGGTTTGAGGTCTGAGTAGTTAGATTTGAGGTCTGAGTGTGAGTAGTTGGGGGTTCGAGGTCTGAGTAGTTCATCAGTTGTGTATGAATTGCCTTTGTCGCTTCAGTTCATCAATTGTGTCGCTTCAGTAGTTGGATTTGAAGTTCTCAGATCTGGAATAATTGAATTACTTGATGTGCATTTCTTGTCTGGATAGTGGGGGAGTTCTGTGTACATGTATAATATTAACGATATTCTTGATGGGCTATAGTTATTGGATGCTTCTGTGATTCAAGATGATTTTACCTCAGTCATGTTGATTTGTCTGCGGTCAATTTGTTGGCCATGGGGTTCGGAAACTCTGTTTATTTAGGGAACGCTTCTAGCAGCAAGGTGAATTTACCAACTCGGTGGTATTATATGTAATTCACTACAATTCCGTGTTTGATCAAATTGCTCATATGTGCTGCCATTCTCAAGTTTAAAGTTTCTGGATTGTGCTTGCTGCATTTTGTAATTGGGTTCACGTTGTTGCATTCTCAAGGTGAGTGATCTGATTTTGTAGGTGAATAATGGCTATTTATCAATTGCTATTTTGAGGAAGTTTATAAAAAGGCGCAAGTCATGATGCAGTGTTTGGTAAGCGTAATAGAGGCGACGTGACTTGGATGCTTACCTGAAGAATGTGACTTGGGTAGTGCTTACCTGGGTAGTGTGACTTGGATGCTTACCTGAAGAATGTCTGATATCACTAACCGAATGTATTAATATTATTTAGACACGGAACGGTGTATATGGATGATGTATAGACATTATTCAGGTCTTGTATAAACCACTAATGTTGTGTTATTTTTCTCAAGATTTGTATAAATCACTAATGGCGTAAATGCATTTTTGTTTTATTGTTTAACTGTAAACTGCACATTCGTCTGAATCTTTTGAAATATACTATACATTTGTTTTACTCAACCTCATATTTATTAAATGAATTTTCGTGTCGTCGACGATGCATCTTCGTTTCGGAATGCATTTGCACGTTCTGCACATTCGTTTCTTTATTTGATATGTCTTTACACCATTGTTGATAACACATCTACACGTTCGTTTCAGAATCCACACCCATCTGCACCTTCGCTTTGATATGTCAATACACCCTTGTTGATAACACATCTGCACATTCGTTTCAGAATGCATATCCATCTGCACCTTCATTTTGATAGGTCATTACACCCTTGTTGATAACACATTTGCACATTCGTTTCAGAATAATTTTCAATCAATTTCTTTATTTCATATGTCATTGCACCGTTGTTGGTAACACACTTGCACATTCGTTTCAGAATAAATTGCAATCAATTTCTGTATTTGATATGTCATTACACCCTTGTTGATAACACATCTGCATCTTTGTTTCAGAATAATTTTCAATCAATTTCTCTATTTCATATGTCAATACACCCTTGTTGATAACACATTTGCACATTCATTTTAGAA
The DNA here is from genome assembly GCA_033675215.1 of Rhodiola kirilowii. Taxonomy (NCBI): domain Eukaryota; kingdom Viridiplantae; phylum Streptophyta; class Magnoliopsida; order Saxifragales; family Crassulaceae; genus Rhodiola; species Rhodiola kirilowii. Next base: position 1,175,192 of record JAUCNB010000027.1, read on the forward strand.
TAATTTTCAATCAATTTATTTATTTCATATGTTATTACACCCTTGTTGATAACACATTTGCACATTCGCTTCAGAATAAATTGTAATCAATTTCTTTATTTTATATGTCATTACACCCTTGTTGGTAACACATTTGCACCTTCGTTACAGAATAAATTGCAATCAATTGTTTTATTTTATATGTCATTACACCCTTGTTGGTAATACATCTGCACCTTCGTTTCAGAATAATTTTCAATTAATTTCTTTATTTTATATGTCATTACACCTTTATTGGTAACACACTTGCACCTTCGTTTCAGAATAAATTGCAATCAATTTCTTTATTTCATATGTCATTACACCCTTGTTGATAACACATTTGCACATTCATTTCAGAATAATTTTCAATCAATTTCTTTATTTCATATGTCATTACACCCTTGTTGATAACACATTTGCACATTCGTTTCAGAATAAATTGTAATCAATTTCTTTATTTTATATGTCATTACACCCTTGTTGGTAACACATTTGCACCTTAGTTTCAGAATAAATTATAATCAATTTCTTTATTTTATATGTCATTACACCCTTGTTGGTAACACATTTACACATTCGTTTCAAAATAAATTGCAATCAATTGTTTTATTTTATATGTCATTACACCCTTGTTAGTAACACGTCTGCACCTTCGTTTCAGAATAATTTTCAATCAATTTCTTAATTTCATATATCATTACACCCTTGTTGGTAACACATCTGCACCTTCGTTTCAGAGTAAATTGTAATCAATTTCTTTATTTTATATGTCATTACATCCTTGTTGGTAACACATTTGCACCTTCGTTATAGAATAAATGGCAATCAATTGTTTTATTTTATATGTTATTACACCCTTGTTGGTAACACATCTGCACCTTCGTTTCAGAATAATTTTCAATCAATTTCTTTATTTCATATGTCATTACACCCTTGTTGGTAACACACTTGCACCTTCGTTTCAGAATAAATTGCAATCAATTTTTTTATTTCATATGTCATTACACCCTTGTTGATAACACATTTCCACATTCATTTCAGAATAATTTTCAATCAATTTCTTTATTTCATATATCATTACACCCTTGTTGATAACACATTTGCACATTCGTTTCAGAATAAATTGTAATCAATTTCTTTATTTTATATGTCATTACACCCTTGTTGGTAACACATTTGCACCTTCGTTTCAGAATAAATTATAATCAATTTCTTTATTTTATATGTCATTACACCCTTGTTGGTAATACATTTGCACATTCGTTTCAAAATAATTTGCAATCAATTTCTTTATTTGATATGTCATTACACCGTTGTTGATAACACATCTGCACCTCCGTTGCAGAATAAATTGCAATCAATTTCTTTATTTTATATGTCATTACATCCTTGTTGGTAACACATCTGCACCTTCGTTTCAGAATAAATTGCAATCAATTCCTTTATTTGATGTCATTACACCCTTGTTGATAACACATCTGCACCTTCGTTTCAGAATAAATTGCATTAGATTTCTTTATTTGATATGTCATTACACCCTTGTTGGTAACACATCTGCACCTTCGTTTCAGAGTAAATTGTAATCAATTTCTTTATTTGATATGTCATTACACCCTTATTGGTAACATATCTGCACATTCATTTTGATGTATGTATTTTCGTTTCTTATCTGATGCATCTTCTTTTGAAGTATGCAAATTTATTTTGGGTCTGATGCACATTCGTTTGAAGTATATATTTTTCATTTCTTAATTGATGTACATTCGTTTGAAGTATACATATGAAGTAGAACATAGGATTACATAAGGAAAGGTGTAAATATCACACAAACTGCACATTGTCTTCTTTAAACTGTTCTAAGTTTTGTGACCCTTTTTGCTGTCCTTCGGATTTATCACCACCCACAAAATGATCTTCTTTAGTTGTCGGATCGGATGCGTCAAGCTATTTTATATTCTTAACAAGATGCGACACTATCCTTATTGTCCTCTTGAGCTTCCAATGACTCACACTGCACAATGAAATGGAGGTCATTTGAAGTAAATGGACGAATGGGAGGCCATAATATACCAAATAGTTGTAATTAAATAGATATATAAAAAATTGGTTGCATCAAAGCAAAATTAGCCAATACAAGAATTTCAACAACATGAAAACTGCCTAATAGTTTAACCGAGACTCTGCTTACCTTTCAAGGAAGATGGAAACCTCTGCCCAAAAATACAAGTTACACTACTACAGGAGAGTCAATATGCATCGGTTCAAAAATTGTATTATGCATCGGTTCGGTTAATAAGCATCGGTTTTAGGGGAAACCGTTGCATATTGTAAACCTTATGCATCGGTTCACTTAGAACCGTTGCATATTGTTTACCTTATGCAACGATTTTAACAGAACCGATGCATAAGATCAATAAAAACTTAGGTTTTTTCGACTGAGCTGCTCAATTCCCTCCGTCTCACTTCCTTTGAATTCGCACCTGTGAACTTTGACGACTCCGATTCCGACGCTGCTCGATTCCATTCGCACGACGCTGCTCGATTTTGCTTCGACGACGCCTTCATTCCATTCGACGCCTTCGACGACGCTGCTCGAATCCATTCCGACGACGCCTTCGACGCTTTTCCATTGCGACTGAGATGCTCGATTCCATTCCTACCGCCACGCCTTCTTGTGCAAATCCCAGGTATGATATTTAGGGTGTTGAATTTGTGTGTGTTTAGGGTTGAATTTATGGTACAAATCCCAGGTACAAATCCCACCGACTGAGCTGCTCTATTTGTTCAATTTGTGTGTGTTTAGGGTTAATTATGACATGTAATCCGATTTGGGGGTGTTGACTAGGCTTGTTGAATCCATTTTTTGGATGAAATGATGTTTAGTGCGTCTACTAGATTCTTATTAATGAATTTTGTGCTTCATTTCTAACTTGTGTTCGTTAACTACATGTAGTCATTGTTAATTGATTTGCAAGAGAAAACTTCTCCTCTCCATCTAATTGTAGTCCTCTTCGGGAGCTTTTATTTCAAGGTAAACATCACGATTAAACTAATTCACTACTTATGTTTCCATTCATTTTTCCTTGTTTACTAATTCGTTCTCGTTGTTTGTAGCTCTAGTCCGTACTTGTTGCACAACGGCCACACCATTAAGATTCTTCTTTGCGAGCTTTTATTATAAGGTAAATCGCAAGTTTATGTAACTCGTTTACTACATTTTAATTGTTGAAGTGCTTGTAATTCACTCAACTGTACTTGTTGGTTCGTGTAAATTAGTATTATGTAACTAATAATATTTACACGTTTCATGTAGTGGATTTATAATGAATCGAGAGTGGGTGTCCGGTAATAGGTTGAGTGATGAGTACGAGAAAGGGATTCTGGATTTTTGTGCGTTTGCGTCGGCTTATGCGTCTAGAAACAACATTGAACGTGTCTTTTGTCCGTGTATGAGTTGTTGGAATTACAAATTGGTCAAACCGAAGAAGTTACGTAAACACCTTTTGTTAAAGGGGATTAACCCACAGTATACGGTGTGGTATTTGCATGGGGAGGGTGAACAACAAAACTTTGAGCCTCCACCCGTAGAAAGCTTGCCGGAGGATAATGATGATTGGGAAGAGGATAATCTAATTGAGATGGTTAACAACGTCGCTAATGACTTTGAGGATACGCCACATATTTTGGAGTCGTTGAGGAATGATTCCGAATTACCACTCTATGAAGAGTGTTCCAAATATACAAGGCTATCGGCAACGTTGAAGTTGTTCAATCTCAAAGCAAAAAATGGATGGAGCAACAAGAGTTTTACCGAATTATTAGCGCTGGTGAAAGACATGCTTCCTGAAGGGAACACCCTACCTAACCGTACTTACGAGGCTAAGAAGGTTATGTGTCCCATGGGCCTCGAATACAAGAAAATACATGCATGTCCCAATGATTGTATCTTATATCGAAATGCCTACAGTGATTTGAAAGAATGTCCAGTGTGCAAGGCTTCTCGTTACAAGTTAAACAAAGAACCGAAAGGTAAATCTAAAGGCACTCCTTCGAAAGTACTATGGTATCTTCCACCGATCCCCAGATTTCAGAGATTATTTGCTGACACGGAAGATTCCAATAATATGCGTTGGCATGCTGAGAAACGTGTTATTGATACGAAAATGCGTCATCCTGCCGATTCACTGCAATGGGCTAAAGTAGACAATACATTCCCAGTGTTTGGAGCAGAGTCTAGAAATTTACGGCTTGGCCTTTCTACTGATGGGGTGAATCCACATGGCAATCTCAGTAGTCAGCATAGTACATGGCCTGTGATTTTGGTTATCTACAACCTACCTCCCAAGTTAACTATGAAGCGTAGATATATGATGCTTTCTTTGTTGATATCGGGTCCTCGACAACCTGGAAATGATATTGATGTATACTTGGCTCCTCTGATAGATGATTTGAAGCTTTTATGGGATGAACGAGTACGCACATATGACGCATCGAGGCAAGAATATTTCAATATGCGTGCTATGCTGATGTGTACGATCAATGACTTCCCAGCTTATGGCAACTTGTCCGGATATACCATTAAAGGGTACAAAGCTTGTCCTGTATGCGGGGAAGGGACACATGCACGCCATTTAAGTAATTGTCGAAAAATGGTTTATATGGGACATCGACGTTTCTTACCGAGACATCATCCTTACAGGCGAAAGAAAGCTGCCTTCAATGGTGAGACTGAGCACGGAATCGAACCGCTACCGGCTTCTGGCACTGAAATACTTCAAAAAATACAGAATATTACAAATCGATTCGGGAAACCATATTCGCGCACCGAAAGTGCTCCATGGAAGAAGCGGTCGATTTTCTTTGATCTCCCTTATTGGCATTCTCTTGACATCAGACACTGTATTGATGTGATGCATGTTGAAAAGAATATATGTGAAAGTCTGCTTGGTACTTTATTAAACATTCCTGGAAAGACAAAAGATGGAATTAAAGCAAGACTTGATATGCTGGAGATGAATATTCGTACCAAATTAGCACCTGAATCTCGAGGGCAACGTACATATTTACCGCCTTCGTGCACCACACTCTCTAAGAGCGAGAAAACTAGTTTGTGCGGATGTCTGAAGGGAGTTTAAGTTCCATATGGGTTCTCTTCAAATATTGCCAGCTTGGTTTCAATGAAAGATCTGCGGTTGAATGGCTTAAAATCTCATGACTGTCATATATTGATGCAACAACTCCTGCCTATTGCAATCAGAGGTATAATGTCTCCCAAAGTAAGGACAGCCATACAAAGACTTTGCGTCATTTTTAGCTCTTTATGTGCTAAGGTTATTGATATATCAGAGCTTGATGGACTTCAAGAGCAGATAGTTGTTACACTTTGCCAACTAGAAATGTTTTTCCCACCCAGCTTTTTCGATATAATGGTGCATCTTACTGTTCATTTGGTTCGTGAGGTTCGAATTCTTGGACCAGTTCATATGAGATGGATGTATCCTTTTGAGAGGTATATGAAGGTTCTTAAAAGCTATGTGAGGAATAGACAAAGTCCCGAAGGATGTATAGTGCAAGGATACATAGCTGAAGAAGCTGTTGAATTTTGCACTAACTTTCTCGGAAATACATCTGCGGTTGGGGTTCCAAGGCCACGTCATTTTGATCGATTCTTGGGAAAAGGCACCAGTGGACATCAAATGATGCCTAAGTCATTTGATGAGTTAACGAAAGCTCATTTCTATGTACTGCAACATATACCTGAAATATCACCTTTTATCGAGGATCACATGAACATGCTGAGGAGTACATACCGAGGCAAATCTGAGCAGTGGTTGCAAAAAGAACACAGTCGATCATTTTGTGAATGGCTAAGGAGTAATGAGGTATTAAATCATCAGACCAACTCGGAAGAAGAATCTGATGACGTGGTGAAGTGGCTTATGGCAAGCCCAAGAACTATTGTACAAACGTGGCAAGCTTATGATATTAACGGATTTTGTTTTCAAACAAAAGATCAAGATGAGCACACCGTTGTGCAAAATAGTGGTGTCACACTTGTTGCCGAAACCACTCATGTTTCTAGCGCAAGAGATCGGAATCCAATATCTGTGCCTGTGAATTACTTTGGGATTATCCAAGAAATATGGGAGTTGGATTACGTAAACTTTCGAGTACCCGTTTTTAAATGTAAATGGGTTAACAATTCGGCGGTTCATATAGATGAATTTGGAATGACATTTGTCGATTTTCGAAGAGAGGGATCTAAGGATGAGCCATTCATTATGGCCGAACAAGCAAGACAAGTGTTTTACGTCAAAGACCCTTCGAACAACAATCAGTATGTGGTGATAAATGGAAAACAACAGTTAATCAGTGGTACATCTGAAGAGATGAATGTGGATTGCCTACCTGTTTGTACGACAGTTCCAGTACACAACGACGACAGCGAAGTTGATGATGAAATACAATTGCGAGAAGATCACGGCGAAGGAATTTGGATTGATAAAGAAACTTAATTTGTGCGTATAAATCTCTACTTATTTATAAAGAAACTTAATCTATGCGTATAAATATATACTTAATTTGTGCAAGTAATATGGATTGATAAAGAAACTTAATTTGTGTGTATGTTGTATATGCTAGTTATTTCGTTATCACACGCCATTTTATTTGTTTAATTATCGTCTTCATTTATGTATTCATATGTGGAATGTGTTTAATCTGACGTTTAATGTGACTCTTTTACAGAATCATGGCTAGCAGCAGCAGCAGCGGTGCGGAGGATGATTTTTGTGTCTCTGCCCGCACACCGAGCCACAAGAAAGGCCCTGTATACATGGCGAAGTTGATTAAGCAACACACAAAGGCTGGTACCAAGCTTACAGTCAACTTCGATAGTAAGGGGAATCCCAAAGGAAAAAATGGAACCAATTGGAGGAGCTTCTTGGGTATGGTGGCTCGTTCTCGAATTCCTATCACCTTTAACGATTGGAGGAAGGTTCCTGACCATTATAAGGTCACTTTGTGGAGAGATGCAACTGTAAGTATTTCTTTAATTGACACTTGTATTTGTCAGCGAAGTTGATTTTATTTTTATGAATTATAACTTGTTATATGTCACTTTAGGTAATTTTTGATGGATGCGAGCCGCATAAAAAGCATGAGATGAAGGTTGCTGGTAGCATATGGAAGAATTTCAAGTCAAGACTGGCAAAAGATTACATCCACGGTGCCAAGGCAAATGAAGATCATATGGGTGAGTATAAGTATCTTCAAGCAGATACTTGGAGGATATTTAAGGAGCAGAGGCTCTCTGAAAATGCTATGAAGTTAAGAGAGACTAACAAAGAGCTTGTGAAGAAGAATGTGTATGCACACATACTTGGTCGAGGAGGCTACAGAAAACTTGAAGAAAAATTGACAACTGAGAAGATTGCCGAGTTATTTGCGCAGGGCGCAATTGAAGAGGTGCAATCTTCTGTCACTATAGAGAGACATGAGTTGTGGAAGAGGGGACGCCGGAACAAAAATGACGAGTACGTGACCGAGGCATCCCAGCGAGTGGCAACAAAGATCGTAAGTTAATTTTTATGTCAATTGCAATAGTTAATATAATACACTAAATTTTCTTTGATACAATGATTGTTTTATATAGGATGAGTTAGTGGAGAGCTCCTCTCAAGGACAGTTCTCGTCTCGTAATCGACGACATGACATACTTACTGAGGCGATTGGGACGCCGGAGCCCAAAGGACGCACCCGAGGAGTCGGGTCACACATTCCGTGGAGGGTTGGGTTACAAATCTCCACCTCCTCGGGTGGCACGCCCAGTTCAAGTAATATTATTCGAAGAGATGCGTCCGACCACTGCAGCCATCATTGTCCCAATGATTCAGACCCGTGGAAGAACATACCAGAGGTTCAAGTTACAATTATGAAATTTATTATATATATAGGTTAAATATATGTAATACTCTATGTGTATGTTTACAATTTTTTTACAAATTATTACTGCTACTCACAGGGTGGCCTGAAGAGCCTATTGTACATTGAGGGGCAACTTGAAGGTGACAAACAGCTTGTGGCTATCGGTCGATGCGTAAATGGCCGGTTTGTTAACTTTCGAGCGATACCCGAAGATAACGTGAAGGTGAAGGTCGATAAAGCACTTTTGGAAGGTCGAGGTGCAGCCTTGCCAACAGCCCATCCAAAGCTCTCTAATGTTCAGCAAGCAGTTAACCATCACGTGGCTTGGCCGAAAGACTTAGTCGTTGTCGATAAAAGGGTGAGACCATCGAACATTATAACTTCATTTGCTTCATTGTGTTATATTACAAATAAAAAAAGATATTTAAGCTTCACGGAAATATAACATGCAGGCATATGACATACACTTATACGAGTCTATGCCACTTACTGGCGATGATTTCGTAGATGCGATGTCCGTGGACTGTAGACTTCTACATGAGGCGTGGAAGGCTTTGGGTAGAGACACGATTGAAGTACATGCCAAAGCTGAGGTCTTCGGTGACGACTACGATATCTACGTCTGTGAAGAGGAAGTTCAGGACCTATTAACGTTTAAAGCGTTAGGGAACGCAGCATCTGAGTTGTATATATGGTAATATTTATATGTTTAATCATTTTTTTGCAATTAGTGTAACTAATACAAGTTTCTACTTTGTAGTCATTTGCACGATCAGATGGTTCGTTCGGAGATCAAGTTTGGTTTTTTTATTCCTTCATTGATGACCCCAGCCATAGAGAAAAATGAGAGATTGGCGACGTTCGTAGGAAGATTGAGTATGCCAGATAAAGACCAAGTTTTTTGCTACTTTCTCCCTTATGTTGATCCCATTGAGTGAGTTCAATCCCTTACTTTATAAGTTGTTAACTTTTTTCTGAACATATTTGTTTTTAAGTTAGTGTGTTTTTTTAGGTGGCATTGGATGTTATGCGTCATTATTCCGAGACAACATAAGGTTCTTTGGCTTGATTCATCTACAGAAGAGAAGGCTATACGCGCTGATGCAAAAGAGAGTTGGTGGACATGTAAGTTTGGAAATTACTTTTATCTTATAACTTGTATTGAAAGTCACTAATAATTACCTTATTGTGTATGTTTCAGGGGCTTAGATCGATACTACCAAGGATGTGTACCGAGGAGTACACGTAAAGTACAGTGGACGACAGTTTTGGTATTCACAAATTACACATCTTTATTAAATATTTCATACATTTATTAAGTATGTTAATTGCTATTCTTGATATTGTGTAGTGTCCAAGACAACCACCTAGCTATTTTTGTGGTTATTATGTCCTTCACTTTATTCGGGACATTATAGCATATGTACGGGCTAATAATGGTGCGGAGGTTGAAGACATTAGCCAAGTGAGCTTTTTATATATAACCGATGCATATGTTATTCATTTAACTATTTCATTGTTGATTGTTGATTTACTTCTCTTGTTTTAACTCTTTAAGTGTTGATTTAGCTTTTTACACGTTAATCGTTGATTAGACGTAACTCTTTAATTATTAACTTAGTTCTCTTGTTTTTTTGTAGTACTGTTTCCCTAATGGAGCGGAGTCATACGAAGTCGACAAGCTTCTTGTAGTTCGGGATGAAATCGCCGGCTACCTACGTGACTACATGACCACTCATTTCGCGGTATAGGACATTAACTTGGACAACATTTGTTATGTATGATTTGAATGCAGTATTTGTACCAAAGAGACAAAAATTTGTGTATGAATGATATTGTATTGAAATTCAGTGAAATGATGTTTAGCATGTAAGCTGTATTGTATTTGAAAGTTGGAACAGCAGGGTTTATTATTGATAATGTGTTTCAGGTGGATTTGAGCTTTTTATAAAGCCAAATCTGCCATTTTTTTAACATTATGCATCGGTTTTCAAAGAAACCGTTGCATAATGTCTAGTCGCGTTTGAACATTATGCATCGGTTTTTCGTTAAACCGATGCATAATGTCTGGATATTATGCATCGGTTTCAGCCCAAAACCGATGCATAATGTCCAGATATTATGCATCGGTTCAAGTAAAAACCATTGCATAATGTCCAGATATTATGCATCGGTTTTTTATGAACCGATGCATAATGTCTGGACATTATGCTACGCTTCATTATGCATCGGATCCAAAACCGATGCATAATGTAAAAAAAAACCGATGCATAATAGTTGTTCTGTAGTAGTGTTACTGAAGAATTTCAGTAACTCAACAGCCTCCTTTCCTTTGCATCTTCATCTTCAACTTCAAATTTCAACCCACTTCCACCACCATCATCAATATACCTACATATGTACATCTGTGATCATATCTCCGTTCACTGCTCAAAATCCAAAACAAAACAAGCACAAATTGACACATACAAAACAACATTCAGGGATACATCAAAGATACAACTCACTAAATTTTAAGACAAAAGCCTATACTTGATATTCCAACAAATATGCCACTTCCAGAAATTGGCCCTGGCCCTCATCCAAATCAAAATCAAACAATAGATTTGACCCTGCATTGGGGCTGATGATTTAACACAGAAAATAGCCTTTTTAAGCTCCTCGTTCGAGCCAACCGCAACTCTTGGAAATTTAACCTCATATTTGGTCATCAACTCAGCACCCTGCATTGTTTAACAAAACACACAAATTAACCATCCTCCTTTTGACTTATTCCCACTCATAACATATTGCTGCGAGTTTTTCATCCCAACTAGGTTTTCATCCCAAGTTCTGGTACATGACTCGTGTAACATCATCAGTGAGTTCTTTCACAAATCACCACATTCGAACCCACAAGAGAAAACACATGGTAAACAACTCATGCATTTCAAATAGTAATTCACAAAGAGAACCAACAGATGTTGGTTCTAACCACACATTCAGTTGTCAATGAAATTACAAGCTTCAAAACACAGAGCCAAACAATCAAGAATCATTAATTCGGGCATTCAAACACAACCACAAAAGCTACTTGTCGAGTAAATCCACATCAAAATAAATACAAACAAAAGCTAAAATCTAGCAAAACATCACACATGTTCCTGCAAAACACAAACTTTGATCAAAATCAACCAGCAAAATCACATTGTTCATCCACTCCAGCATTAAAAAATACAAAAAAGGCGTTGCTAGCAGATTCAAACAAAAAACTCAACAGCAAAACAAATACGGGAACCTGATGTTTTAAATGCACAAATCAAAACCGTGGAGATGATACTGGGTTTCGGCCGGAGACGTCGGAATCGACAGAATCAATCCACTGCAATACCCAAATCTGCAGATCCACTGCAATACCCACTCAATCGATCCGTCGAAAAACATGATGGAAACGCCGAAGGGGATGACGCTGATGGAGAAGAGAAGCCAGCTATTTGGGAGACGCGGAAGCGCTGACAAGATTTCATGGAAAATGGCGAGGGTTTTGAGGATACAAAAATCGTTTTCATCGCCGAAGAGAAGAAACGGCAGACAGAATCTGGATTTCGCAAAATCTGGGTTTCAAAATCTGAAGAAAATGGGTTTCGTTTTTGTCGCCGGAGAGAAGAAAAAATGGGTTTCAAAATCTGCGAATGGACTGGTAGAGAGATGATGTTCTCAGATCTACACGCATGAAAAGTATAAATTGTCCAAATTACCCCTTCATAAATTCCCACCAACAAATACTTTTCCACTGCCACGTCATCAGAATGATTGGCTCACGTTGTGCCTCACTGCCTCATTCTTACAACCCTGCCTCAACCGAGTGCTCCCCTATATATATATATATATATTTATATAGTGTTATGTGTTATGGGTGTGTGATTGGTTGAGTTGTGCCACGTGGCACGTTGTGAGTGGCGCCACCTCAAAAGCATGGGGGGTAGTGGACATGTGACTTGCATGTGCTGTGAATAGTGGCTTACGTGGCGCAATATGATTGGCTGGAGGTGTAACATTTGAACGCCCATCTTTTATATATATATATATATATATATAGAAAGTTAATTTAAAAATGTTGCTCATTTGTAGTATGAAATTTAAAGAATATTAAAATAAATAAAAATGAAAAATATACAATGAAAAATAAATAGATTAAAATAAATAAAAAATATTTAATTTTACTTTGACTAACGGAGTTGACTAAAGGGTTTAACTCCATTCGTTAACTTTAACGAATTAATTGAATTTAACCCTTAATTAGAAATTCTGGTAATTTGGACCTCAGATTGGAATTGAACTGTAGTTCGAGACCCGTTCTTCTGGAGTTTTCCTCCAGCTTCTTTCCTCTTCTACACATGTCGACTACCGCCGCCTCTTTTTTCAGCAGTTTCTTCCGGCCATCTCTGTTTCCTTCCCCCTCCTCCAGTGTTAATCCCTCCTTCGACCCCCTTCATGCCTCCACCTGTTCTCTCCTCCCCTGGTTCCTCCTTCTCTTCCTCCCGCTCGCCAGCGATGGTGGTGCTGTTTGGTGGTTCGGGCTGTAGGTTTGGAGGCATGTTGGTGGCGTTGTGGGTGGCGGGTGGTCCCATGGATGGGTTTGCTGCGGTGGGTTTTTGACTGGTTGGGTGTGGGTTTTTTGGGTACTTTTTTGGTTGGTGGTGTGGTTAAGCCTTTTGACTATTTTCTTTGTGTCGGGTTCGGCCTGGAAGTGTTTATTCCTCCCTCGCCTACTTCTTGGTAAGGGGAGGTTTAAGAAGGTGTCCTTGAGTCGGATCTCAAGGGATTGATGTTTGATTCTTAAGTGCAGGTTTTAGTTGTACTTGTACTTGTAGTGGTAGTTGTCGTGGTAGCGGGGTTGTACTTGTTGCCATGACTGTTTTCCTGTCTTCGGTGTCATCTCTCGCGGCGTGAGGCAAAGTGGAGCATATCCGTGTTCTTGGCTAGTTAACTCATCCTAACTTTTAAGTCCTCTTTCTTTCCTTTTATGGAGTTCAGGTGGCTTCCTACCATTCACTGGAAACTGGTTTATGGCGACTACCAGTGTAGCCTAGTTTGGCTTTCAAGGAAATTTGGCCAGAGCTTCTTTGTCATCTTGAAGTGGGCAGATGAGTCGCTTCTTCAGTTTGGCCGATTTGGCATGGATTGGCTTTGGAGTTTTTCAAGGAGTGAAGATCACATCCAGCGAATGGCTCGACTAACTTTGCATGAATTAGGATTTTATGTTTAGATGTGATGTTCCTGTATTTGTTAGTCGTTGGATTTGCTGTTGTTGTCTTGTTCTTTTCTCCGAGCCTTTGTATGCCTCCTCTCCGAAGAGAGGTTGATATGAAACGAGAAGAGCTGCTGCAGTAGCTTCAAGCCATGTCGGCGCGACCTTTGATAACCAACAGACTAACTATTTTTGGTTATCTTGACTCTCATACATCGTATTTGCTGTTGCAGTTCATGGAACGACTGCGAAAGTATGCTGAAAGGACGTATCCAACTTGAATTTATGCTAGGTGGCGAGAAAGCGGTCGGTTGGATTCTTGATGTACTATGATGGCTGGCGGCGACATCAATCTTTGGAAACCCTAATATGGCTTTGGCGTTTCCATTGATGAAACGGGTTCCTTGGTTTTTGGATCATTAAGCCATGAGAAATGGGCCTATTGAACCCATTTGATTTTATTTTTAGTTGATACAGCCCATGTACTTTACTGATTCACCTACTTATGTAATTGTTTTTTTAGTAGGGTACTTAGTGATTAGGGGTTAGATTCTGTTAGTATAGGGTCTTGAACCCGGGAGAGCAAAGTCATCGAGGGATAGAGATGGAAGTGGGTCGGCCCACGGGTCCGGTTGGGTCGAAACAGTGTAATTCGTGTGGGTTCGGGCTGGGTTAAAATAGTAACAGGTCGACCCACGGGCCTGGTCGAAGAGAAAAATTTGGACCCAGCCCAACCCACAGGTCGGACCCATCATAAATGAACTGGGGCGGGTTCGATCCAACCCACGGGTTGAACCCATAAATTATTAATTTTAATTAAAATAAAATTTTAAAATACTTAGTTATTGAATATCAAATTTTTTCATACAATTTATATTTAAAATAACTTATTATCTAAGTAACAAACTAAAAAAGGTTCAGTAAATATTAATTTAAAAAATTATTTAAAAAAAAAAGTCCGACCCACCGGTTGGGCTGGGTTGAGTTTTAATCAATCCAACCCGACCCACGAGTTGAACCCACCACTCTCGACCCACGAGCTGAGTTGCGCGGGTCGGGTTGACCCACGACCCACGCGGGCCAACCCACGGGTTTCGTAATCCACTTCCATCTCTACCGGGGGAGTGCCCAACCACTTGATCACTCTCTTCGCCCTACTTCTGTAATTGTTGAGCTGCAAGAGTTTTGGGGCATGTGAAGACGTCGACTCTGACGTTGCAACTGGATGGTGAGATACGGACTGCGAGGATGTTGGTCCCTTGATCGTATCTGCCGGTGGTTCATTATTTAGGACAGGGATCCAATGGTTTTGAGATGAACGGACATGGGTATCAGTGGAGTGTTTGGGCTAGCAGCCGTATACTTAACAAAATCCTATGGATTTGGGAGGATTGAACTTGAACTTTTGTTCGACCAGATTTGGGATCAGTCAGGTTTGGTTCCATTTTATTTTGAATCATTTATAATTGACTAATGAATTATGATAATTCACAGTTTGGTCAAGAAGGGATTGGCCCAATATATGTTGGTTTGGTTCAACTCAGGTTCACTTCCAATTTTCATCATATTTGGCCTGATGGGTTAGTTCTTTTTGTTGATTCAATCGGTTGAGATTGATTCGTGGTATGATTTGATAAATGAGCTTTATTGAATTTCTTATCTAAAAAAGTGTTCCATTGGTTTAGTGCAAATTAACCCTATGTAATTTTGTTTGAATTGCATGATTGCATGAGGAATGAATCGAGATGGATATCAGTCCAATTAGACACAAAGAATCTGAACGTGAAATCCGACGTGATATTTCGGTGGCTCTTAATGTGGGGGGCAGCACCTGCTGTAATAAGGTGTTGTACCACCTTGATGTTAGCTACGACCAGAAATAGACTTGCGAGTCTGGTTCCTGGGATAGATCTGTGAGTCTAGTTCCGGAAATATACCTGAGGGTATAGTTCCAACTGTTTGAGTGGCACGAGTGCCTATCATTGTGCTTGATGAATTTGGATGTATATCCAAATATCATTTTGAAAGCACAAATTGGGACTTGCTTTGAACAACACAGTAGCAGATGAGACTACGCTGTGATGTAATGAAACTAGTCAAATGGCCTAGTGGACTTGGGTTCATTGAGGGGCATGTTGGGATTGAGCTTGACTATTTGACTGTCTTGAATCCTGATATTGGTGGATTAAAATAGATGAACCAAGCGGAGGATGCTAGTTGGAATCATAGATGAATAGTCGATGAATGAGTCAAGCTTGCTGTTGCAGTTGGACTACTCTAGTAGATGAGCCAATTAAGTCAAATTGGGCGCTCAACGCAGATGGTTTCTTGTCAGTTTGAAAACCTCAATTATACTTGGTTAGTCATTTAGCTTGGGCTCACGTGAATTGGATTGGATTGGATTGGGTGACTTGAACCCATCCGCAGCGTCAAAAGAAGTTTAAAGCAGGAGAGCATGCTTGCTGCATTTATGGATGCCCTTAAGTTTGATGAATTAAACCAGTTTGATTTGACTCAATCTAATCTCGATATAATGAGATACTGAACAGAATGTGTTATCTCGATGGCTCCTAGCGTCGGCGGAACACGTGATGGGGTGTCACACCACTTGAATGATGGCTTCGGTCAGAAATAGACATGCGAGTCTAGTTCTAGAAGTATACTTGCGAGTATAGCTCCAAACAGTTGTGTGACATGAGTTCCCACCGAAGTGCTTGGCGGATTTTGGATGGTATATCCAAATGTCATTTGATTTAAAAGCACAAATGTAAAATTTGCGTTGAAGCAAATATGATAGTAAATCCTTTTATAGTATTAAAAGTGATGTGAAATCCCTGAGTTAATCCATAGTGAGTTACGTGATTTGAGATATGGAGTGGTAACAAGTAATTTGTGACTTTCATCGATGATAGTACAAAATATTGTTATGAATATTTGCTTAATAGCAAAGCTGTGACAGTTGAGGAAAAACATGTCATGGGAAGTTGAATATCAACTTCAGAGGTTGAATAGTAACTTGATGAGTTGAGAAAAGTGATATTGGAAGTGAGCTTGATCACTCCATTATACTCTTAAGTCGAACAGTGTTTTGAAACGGAAAAGTTGTACTTTGAAAGAGATGATTAATGTAACGATGGTAAGCTCCGTGTTACCCTAAGGAAGGAATGTGGGGGAGGCCATCTTATCAGCAAAGTATCTTTTGAGTAAGATACCTCGTAAAGAGCATAAGTCTCTTTATAAGTCATTTAAGGAAACGACGTCTTCCTATAAATACTTGCAAGTGTCGGGTGCCTAGCTTGGGTAATGACCACTGGTCCTAAGAGAATGAGGGTAGGACCAAAAACCATTGATTAAGATTTCATTGGCTATGCGCAAAAGAGTAATGCGTATGGAATCGTTGTGTATGAATCGAAAAATTCAAATATACACAAGAATATTATAATGGAACAAAAGAACGCGTCGTTCTTCAAAAGTGTATTTCCTTATAAGGTTAAGGAAGGTATGCCGGGTTCTTCTGTGGTACTGAAGGATATTGAAGAAGTATCTTAAGAATGAGAGAATGAGGAAGAACCTCAACATGAGATCGACTCGGAGAAACCGAGACAAAGTAAGCGAGGAAGGATAGATAAATCATATGAACTTGATTTTCTAACCTACATGCTTGAGGTTGAACCTCAAATGTATAAAGAGGTCGTCAATTTAGTGAAGGGTCTCCTATGAAAGAAACCATAAGATGTGATTGACTCAATCCTTGAGAACCATACTTGAGAGTTGGTTAACCTCCCTCCTACATGTTAACCACATGGTTCAAAGTGGATCATCAAGAGGAAAATGAATGCAGATGGATCTGCATTGATATACAAGACGAGACTTGTCAGAAAAGAGTATAGATAAAAGAAAGGTCTACACTACTTTGATACTTATTCTCTAGTGACGAGAATAACTTCAAAGATTATAGTGGTCATTGCTGCTTTGCGCAATCTGGAAATTCACCAGATGGAGGTAAAGACATGCTTCCTACATGGATCGTTGAGGAAGAGATTTACACTGAACAACCTGAGGGTTTAGTTGTTATTGCTGATCAAGAGAACAAAGGTTGTGAATCTCTCAATAGCCTGAAGTATGCGGCAAAGTAGTGAAGTTTGAAATTAGACAATGTAATGATGTCTAATGGCTTTGAGATCAACAAGTGTGACAAATGTGTATACATTAAGAACAATGAACACGGATACGTGACTTTGTGTCTTAATGTTGATGACATTTTCATAGCGGGAAGCAATGAGAATACACTAAGTCCACCAAGTGCTTATTGAACTGGAAGTTTGATAAGAAGGCTTCGAGACTTGCCGAAGTAATTTTAGGCATTAAAATTACACAAAGATTAGATGGACTTGTCTTAAGTTAGTCACACTATGTTGACAAACTCTTAGACAAATTTGGAGAAGATAGTCCATAACTGTCTAGAATCCCTATTGACGTGAATCAACATATGTCCAAGTTTAAGGGTGAATGCATCTCCCACATGGAATATGCTAGAGTGATAAGCAGTTTGGAAACCGATACCAACACTTTCTTCATCAAAAGATTCACTACAGTATCTCGCCATTACTGTTGATATCGGTATGTTGCTGTTGAGAAGAAGCCATACTACAAATAAAACAAAATAAAAAAGTAAACAAATATGAACTTTGGAAACCGAAAATTCGTTTATCAAACAAACAAAAAAACATCAACAAGATGAATACAAAACATACTAAAAAAGGTGACAGTGCCTTTCAAAAAAAAATATAGAGACAGTGCAATGGAATCCTTCAACCTCACAAGTGACACAAACAAAATTTTTTATGAATAAAAATTTCAAAAAAGGTGTCAGTGCACTACTTAACAACTTGTACTACATGAAAAAAAGTCACACCTTTGTTTATGAAAAAGAAATATCAACCTAACAACTTGTACTACATGATAATTGAGTATTGACAACTTACCTACCTAACACATATGTTGCTTTTAAGTTAAAATAATATAATAATTATAAAAACTTATTACTATCTTATATAGAAAAGAAGATGAAGACGGCTATACTGTAGAAGGGTTGCGGAAGCTTCGACTGCACAGGGCTGCGGAAGAGGAGACTGAAGGATGCAGGCGAATGGATGATGTCAGTTTAATGAATAGGTGAATAGGTTACCAATTTCTTTGATTAGGGTTTCTAAATCTGTCGATTGGGGTTTCCGATTTTGTCGATTGAGGTTTCCAAAGTCATCGACAGGTACCCGAGACATATCCGAATTCTGGTTGAACCATATCGAACCAAGCTGAAGTATCCGTTATATGGGTACGGAATGGAGACGTATCCACCGTGTACTCGTTGTGAATCTGAGCGGAGACGGGGTCAGGGCCTGAGCCAAGTACCCGTGCTTCATAGCCATGAATCGATCATCGTATTTTTGCCCCTCTAACTCGGGGATGAATGTCTCGTCCCTAAATGGTTGGACATCGTTAAATTTAGTGTTATCCTAGCCAAACTCGTGGTGGTCCTCCGTTAGAATGTTAGTCGATAGCTGTATAGCCGTGGGGGTGGCTGGAGAGTGTGGCCTTCACTCCGATGTTCCCAGCCCCCGTGGCTGGGTTCTGAGAGGCACGAGCTGTTGAATTGGCACTGCTAGACTGACCCCTCTATTGATGGGCTCGGCATGTATCCAAAACTGACGTCCTGGCCTTTCAGGTGTCATGTGTCAAAGAAAACCGTTGAGGGACAGTTATAACTACTATAGAAACGTTAGATTTGATGTGTTAATATGCCAAATCGATGTCCTGGTGATGCGCGTCGTCTGACTCGTCAAATTTAATATTTATAATCTTATGCAACTATTAACTAGCGGTAAGTAGGGTCGAACCCAAGAGAGCTGGTTTTGGAAGTTGTATCTATGGACAAATTTAGAAACAGGGGGATTTTAGCAATTGTGAGTGCAAAAGAGGGAAATAGCAAGAAGATTTCAGTAAAATAGAATATTCAGCTTAGGGTTTCTATTGTGAAATATTTATCATCGACTGCTAAATATCAAATCTCAGGTTTCTAAGTGTGGGATTTCGGCGAAGGTAATATCCTAAAGTATCACAGCAAAGGTGATACACCACAATCTAACCCGACAAAGGTGTTATACTTCTAGTTCTATCCTAAATTAAATAATTCGGCAAAGGTATTATTAAGTCTAGGTGTTGCGATCTACCTTTACGACAAAGTTTCCAGTAGATATTAACAATAACAATTGGTTGTCAAATTATGCTTTACGGCAAAGTTTCCACTTAACCTAACAATTCAATTCATGGGATGAAGCACAAGAACCAGAGAAACATGAAATTTCATTAAGAAAAGAGTCTCAAAACATGTATCACAAAGAACGAAACCCTAAACTGAATTGACAGTTTAGCTACACATAATGGAAGTAAAACACATGATGGATAGTAAGAAATTCTCTTCTCTCGTCAAAAGCAACGCCCTCTCCTCTAGAGCCGTCTTCAAACTTCGTAGAATGTAGGATGATGGAAACCCTAAGCCAAACCTTTTATTTATAGCAAAACTGGGTTTCTAAGTTTGTTTTTGGGCTGGATTTCCAAATTTCGGGCTTGCCGACATCATCAAAACGCATTGCTGACATCATCAAGCGCCTATCATTGACGTTAGCGCCGTGCCGAGCGTTGACGTTAGCAATGCGCTAATGTCTTCATGGGACGTGATCCACATTGACTTGGTTTTTCTTTTTTGCGCTCCAGTTCTGACTTCGACTTTGTATTTGACCTTTCAAATGACCTCGGCTGCTCTCGGTGTGTACTAGAGAGTTGAAGGGAATTGAGTCAGCTACGCAATGAAATATAGCTCGTATTTTTCTGATCAAGGGTCTATTCGCGCATTCCGTCGAACCTCTGAAGGTCTAATCTGTCATTGTGGTGTTTTTGGCACGAAATGTCATCTTTTATGCGCGTTTCCTCCTAGAGCTTCCGAAACACCTGAAATGCAAATCCATACTAAAAAGTAAATGTTCACATATAAAAGTGTCGAAATAAATGGGATTTGTTAGATCACGAGTCGTATAAATACGACTCATCCAACCACCCCACACTTAAACTTGTTCATCCCGAACAAGAACTAGTCATAGAAGGAAAACAATTATATAACCACAATTTCTTCGACGTCCTGAATAGATACACATGAACATGAGTTGCTAGTCTAGATTCAGCTTTTCTATGCATCGCTTAATCATTACTCAAATCACCATGCTTCACATATAAATAACTTGATACGTGTTACCTTTGAGCTGAAATCCAAACCAATTCGGATTAATGGGAGATAGTCCTCTTTAGACCCATGATATGCATTCACTGTCCCGAACTCTAGCTAGATGGTTATACTTCATCGCTTCTTCTGGCACATGATTCATTTGAGCTTCAAGGTTTTTGAGTTCTTCTTTCTTTGTTGGACAACTTTTGATGTAGTGCCTTTGCTTGGCCTTTGGCTCTTGATGTATGAATGATGTAGTTCACTTTGTTTTCTTGTATAAAACTTCACAACGTGGCTGATTTTTCTTGAGCTTTGTTCCTTTATTGTGATTTGCTTGTCCTTTTCTTCTATTCTTTTGAAGGAGGTCTGCTGTTCCCTTGAGTGGCATGTATTTGGCAAAACATAGTT
This sequence comes from Rhodiola kirilowii, assembly GCA_033675215.1. Classification (NCBI taxonomy): domain Eukaryota; kingdom Viridiplantae; phylum Streptophyta; class Magnoliopsida; order Saxifragales; family Crassulaceae; genus Rhodiola; species Rhodiola kirilowii. Next base: position 1,196,056 of record JAUCNB010000027.1, read on the forward strand.
AGACAGTTCGAGCAGGAGTTCAGGGGGAGTTCGAACACATTCTGGGACCACAGTACAGCGTGGAGCAGACGCCAAGATGTTTTCCGGAAGGTTCGAAAGATCGAATGTCGTTTTGATCTGAAGTCGGCCAGCGAAGAAATCGATCTTCAGATATTCGAATGAATATCTACATATCAGTTTTAAGGCGGCAAGGCTGACTTGGCGAGGAAGTCTTCGTATATTCCTCTCACCAATTTGAGAAAGATATACATCGAATATTTAGGAATATTTCCTAAATATTTGATGGGATTATCTGGAGCAGATTTGGATATCGTCCTTGCATATAAATACAATGCTAGGGCGTCCATGTTCTGCGTCGCTTCCTGAGAGAAAATAAACACGAGAGCATTCATGAGATTGGAGGAGGAGTGACGGCCGGCTGACTATTCCACACCGGAATATCATCGGGGAAGTAACAGTCAGTTCAGTGTGCTATTCAGACTGGTCTTGAAGAACAACAAAGCACGCACACACACACGGTGATCAAGATACGTCTTTGAGAAAAGGCGACTGGGCTTCTGAGAGGTCCAAGACTAGGCCGAGAGGGAAGTCTCGTCCTACCCATAAGGGATCGAGGGGAGCTGCGGTGAACCAAGATTGCAAATCCGAGAGACGGAGAAATAGAGGCTAGGCGATTACAAACAAGGTGTTGTGTAAGAGTAAGACCACTTGTAGATTTAATCTCGTAATACGAGTTGTGTCCCTTTTAGGGTGTGGGAAACCCCCCAGAGTAGGCGAAGCCGAACTGGGTAACATATCGTGTGTGCTCCTATTTGTTCTATTTACAGTATTGTCTGCTAAGATGTTCCAGTCTCTGGTTGAACACTACCTGAAACTATCCTACAAGTGTTCGAGACGCAGCTCGAACACCATCTGGAACTCGTCTTGACTAAGACAAGTAGGTTTCAATTGGTATCAGAGCAGACACTCGACACACTGAGTGAGATCCTAGAACTGTTCAAGATGACTCCAAAGGAAGGACAAAGCGTAACCAGAAATACCAAAGATATCTCGCTTAGAACAGAGGTGTCTGGAGTATTGGTTGAGACTGACTTCACCTTCTATCAACTGAATATGATGGCTCGGAAGTTTGGCAGGATGGCCCGAAAGCTCGACAAATGCAGACCTGAGCAAGGACAGTGACAATCAAGCAAGCTTCATAACTGGAAGACAGACATGAAGACCTGCAGAAACAAAAACATCTGCATGGTTGCCTTCAGCTCATCAAGTCACATGGAAAAAGATTGATGGTACTTCGACAGTGGTTACTTCGCTCATATGACAGGTGACCCCAAGTTTCTCACACATATTCGACCTGTCATAAAGAAGCAGTTTGTTATGTTCGGTGATGGAGGAAAGGGTCAGGTGATCGGCTGTGGGACATTGAAGGTTTCGGATCTTCTTGTACTCAAGGACATCCTCTTGGTTGAAGGACTGAAGGTGAACCTTATCAGTATCAGTCAGCTATGCAATGGTGGGCACCATGTCAAATTCACTCATGACTCTTGCCAAGTCTTGAACAAAGAAGGAGGCACACTGATGAAAGGTAGTAGAGCAGTCAACGACTGTTACCTTATAGGGTCTGCCGGAACAGTTACTGCATCAGCGTGCTTATCAAGTCAAGCGGATGAAATGGCACTGTGGCATAGATGATTGGGTCATCTGAATCTCAAGACTTTGAAGAAGCTCTGCTCATCTGGACTCATCCGAGGAATGCCCAATGTGAAAGGCGACATAAATGTTCTATGTGGAGAATGCCAAATCGGAAAACAGACTAAGGCTTCGCATCCCAACACCACACAAATCAGCACCAGCAGACAACTGGAACTGATCCATATGGATCTGATGGGCCCGATGCAGGTTGAGAGCTATGGCGGCAACAAGTATGTTCTTGTCTGTGTGGACGACTTCACCAGGTTTACATGGACTCGATTCCTTCGAGACAAGTCTGCAGCCGCACAACAGTTCATTGAACTTGGTACCCTACTCTAGAGAGAGAGGGAAGCCAAAGGAGAACGCCTGGTGAGTATCAGGAGTGACAACGGCACTGAGTTCAAGAATGCCACTATGGCCACTTACTGTGCCAACCACGGGATTGCTCATCAGTTTGCTTCTGCAATCACACCCCAGCAAAACGGCGTTGTGGAATGAAAAAATCGTACAATTTAGGAGATGGCTCGCGTAATGATTCATGCCAAGAAGATTCCCCTGAAGTTCTGGGCAGAAGCTATGAACACGGCGTGCCATATTATAAATCGTGTGACAATACGCACAGGTACGGAGATGACCTGCTATGAACTTTGGAAAGGGAAGAAGCCCACTGTCAAGTACTTCCACAATTTTGGGAGTGAGTGCTACATTTTGAATGACCGTGAGTACCGACAGAAGCTTGACCCGAAGAGTGATGAGGGATTCTTCCTAGGATATTCCTCAAATAGTCGAGCATACCGAGTGTTCAACAAACGCACAGGACCGGTCATGGAGTCTATCAATGTCGAAATAAAGGATGACGTGATTGAGCAAACTGCCCCAGATGATGCAGACGAAGCAGTTGGAACAACATCTGCAACTATTCCACTATCTCATCCGACTGAGACTGACTCGACAAGAGGAGTCCCAACAGCTGATAATCACTCTGGAAACTCTTCCTCTGACGAGGTTGAAGAGGTCAGTACTCAAGCAGATCGTGCTTCATTACAACCCTCTCGTCAAATTGCCAGAGACCACCCAATCTCTGAGGTCATTGGAGCACCTAGTGACGGAATACAAACTCGTGGGAAGCAGATCAACCTCAGAGATCTTGCTGCCTGCTCGTGTTTTCTGTCTTCGATAGAGCCGAAGAACATAAAGGAAGCACTCAATGATGAGTATTGGGTCCTCGCCATGCAGGAAGAACTGGAAGAGTTTGCCCGCAATGATGTTTGGGACTTAGTTCCAAGACCTGATGGTGTGAACGTCATCGGCACAAAATGGATTTTTAAGAACAAGTCAGACACATCAGGAAATATCACTAGAAACAAGGCTCGACTTGTTGCCCAGGGTTATACCCAGATAGAGGGGATCGATTTTGATGAAACCTTTGCCCCTGTCGCACGCCTTGAACCCATTCGACTGCTCCTTGTTCTGGCTTGTCACTTGAAGTTTCGGCTGTTCCAGATGGATGTTAAAAGTGCGTTCCTGAATGGCCTTCTAAATGAAGAAGTATATGTTTCTCAGCCAAAAGGATTTGAGGACCCGCATCACCCTGCTCATGTGTATCACCTGAAGAAGGCACTATACGGACTCAAGCAGGCGCCCAGAGCTTGGTATGAGCGCCTCACTGTGTTTCTCGTCAACCATGGATATGTGCGAGGGGGAGTGGACAAGACCTTGTTCGTCAAGCACACAAGGTCAGATTTTATTATCGCACAAATCTATGTTGACGATATTGTGTTCGGGTCCAACACCCAGAAGCTGGTAGATCAGTTCGTGGAACAGATGCAGAAAGAGTTCAAGATGAGTATGGTAGGGGAGATGAACTACTTTCTCGGACTGCAGGTGATACAGAAAGAGGATGGCATCTTCATCTCACAAAGTAAGTATGCCAAGACCCTGATAAAGAAATTTGATCTTGAGAAGGCAAGTCACAAACGAACACCTGCTGCGACTCATTTAAAGATCACTAAAGACGATGCTGGAGCAAAGGTTGATCAAACTTTGTACATGAGTGTGATTGGGAGTCTCTTGTACTTAACTGCCAGTAGACCTGATATTTCATATGCAGTTGGAGTCTGTGCAAGGTACCAGGCGGATCCAAAAGAAAGTCACCTACTGCAAGTGAAAAGAATCATAAAGTATGTGTGCGGAACTATTGAATTTGGGATCTGGTACACGAAAGACACCAATCCACACCTAGTTGGTTTCTGTGACACTGACTGGGCAGGAAACGCTGAAGATCGAAAGAGCACGTCTGGAGGATGTTTCTTCTTGGGAAACAACTTGGTCTCCAGGTTCAGCAAAAACAAAACAGTATTTCGCTATCTATGGCCGAAGCGGAATATATCGCTGCAGGAAGTTGCTGCACTCAGCTTCTATAGATGAAGCAAATGCTGTCTGAATACGGAATTGAACAGAAGGAGATGACCCTGTACTGCGACAATATGAGCGCGATCAGCATTTCCAAAAACCCAGTACAGCACTCCAGGACGAAGCACATCGACATCAGGCATCATTTCATCAGAGAGTTGGTTGAACAGAAGGTGGTGACTCTACAGCATGTTACAACGGACAAGCAATTAGCTGATATCTTCACCAAGCCTTTGGATGCTGCACAGTTTGAGACACTCACATCCTCCTTGGGTCAATGTGTCGTCACTAACTAAGTGTTCCAGACAGTGATCAGTCACAAGCGAAACTCCAGCAACACAGTTGGACTGATCACTCATGAAAGAGAGCTGGAACAGAAGGTGGTGGAGAAGAAAGGACCAGAACCTGCTGCAAAGCAGAAGGCGGTGCCCTCGAAATCAGCGGTGGGGACTCCAAAGCCAATCGATGCTAGTTCGATATCAACAAGTCTCGTCCCTCCACCGGCTATGCCCCAATCTGAGGTAATTCAAAACCCTAGAGCTCTGGATGTTGTTTTGCCTGTGAAAGATGCTGTTGTTGGATATAATGAAGTTGAAAAGGAAGTAAATGTTGAGGAGGTTGTGTTTGGAAAAACCAGTAGGGCTGTTGTTAGTAAGGGTGTCGGAAAAGATGCTGTCGAAGATGTGAAAGAAGGTAAATGAGGTTTGTCTGTATTCAAGGAAACCGCTAGTCCGAGATCGTGGAGGGAAAGGTTGCATGCAACCGGCTATGTGAGGCCTCAAGGTGGACTTCGCATGAAAGCAGTTTTCGGCGAATAGATTCTCCAAGAAAGTATGCTACCTGATTTTCTGCTGTTAGAGGACGGCTGGTTGCTTTGTCTGATTCTGAGACCGAACAGTTTCTTGGGTATTCAGGCAAAAGGAAGGTGGTTCTTGATGAGGGATCTGAAGTCATTTCCGAAGAAAAGCATGAGAGTTCTGATGGTTATCAACATGCAAAGAATCATGATACTGAGGACGTGGAGTCTAATTCTTCCAAGAAGGATGATGAACTAGATGATCTCTCCAAGGACATTGATGATATTGTCAAAGTTTTGCAAAAGGAGGATGTTCCTGTTTCTGCTGTGACTCAACCAGATCAGTCTTCACAAGCCCAGGCTGTAGGGGGAGCCGATGCTTCTAAAAAGAGGAGACGTGGAGTACCTACTCCTGTCTCAGAAGATGCTAGAGGTTTTGAAGTCCCATCTCTGGTTTCTGAAGCAGCTCCAACAGGCTTGGTAAAGAAGGGAGTTTGGTTCATAAATAAAGGTGCGGCTAGAATGTGGAGGTTTCTGCTGAAGTGGAAGATCATTCCTGAAAGGTTCCTTGAAGAGAAGAGCTATAATGGGAAGGAGGTCTCTCATGTTTTAAAACAGACATGCGCGAAGCAATTGTCAATCTTCCTCTTCAGTTTGGGGTGATTGGGGCCAAGGACTATGGCGTTGTGTTTGCTCGAGGAAGGAGAATTGAAATTGACCCCGATCTCATCTGCAAGTTCTATCAGATGGATGACCCAGAGATAGATGAAGAGGAAGAAGTTTTTGTTAAGATTGCAGACACTCTGACTGCTGGATCTTTCCCTTAGTGGCCTGAGATGCTGACCATGCTACCTCAAAGCGTTCTCTCCACCAGATCTGTTCTCCTTCTCTGATACATGAACTGATCATCCGGCAAGCTCCAGAATTGCAGTCACCAAATGAGCTTCTCTCCAAGCCCCCGCGCAAGTTCACAGTGGACCACAAGCTTTTCAAAGGCCATCACGTAAATGATCTCAAACAGCCAGGATTGAAACACAAGGACATTCCAGAGTCTTGAAGGCAAGGGGGAGCTAGGATGGCTCGTGGCGTAAGGGATAAGCTGATCAAAGAGCTAGATATCATCATTGCTGGCGACAAAAAGCTACGCAACCGCATCACTAGCTTGGCTCGGGCGCTTAGATATCCCTGCGATGCTGAGGAGGATGCTTCCGCATCAGAAGATGATTCGGATGATCTGTCATCTTAAAGGTCCATGACTCCATCCCCCTTGAACTCTGAACAATGCTACTTGTCTTCATCTTGTTCTTGCTTCAGTGGTTGTTCTGGCACAGTTTTATTGGGTGTTCGAACTTAGATTGGACCCCTTGCCAGTTTGTGGCAAAAAGGGGGAGTATTTTGAGAGGAGACAATTATGTTATCTCAAGGTTGTCTAATGTCTAGATAGTTAGATAGATCTAGATTTGGTTTTGCCAAAATGCCAAGGGGGAGATTGATGTTCCCTTGAGTGGCATGTATTTGGCAAAACATAGTTAGACAGTTCGAGCAAGAGTTCAGGGGGAGTTTGAACACATTCTAAGACCACAGTACAGCGTGGAGCAGACGCCAAGATGTTTTCTGGAAGGTTCGAAAGATCGAATGTCGTTTTGATCTGAAGTCGGCCAGCGAAGAAATCGATCTTTAGATATTCGAATGAATATCTACATATCAGTTTTAAGGCGGCAAGGCTGACTTGGCGAGGAAGTCTTCGTATATTCCTCTCACCGATTTGAGAAAGATATACATCGAATATTTAGGAATATTTCCTAAATATTTGATGGGATTATCTAGAGCAGATTTGGATATCGTCCTTGCATATAAATACAATGCTAGGGCGTCCATGTTCTGCCTCGCTTCCTGAGAGAAAATAAACATGAGAGCATTCGTGAGATTGGAGGAGGAGTGACGGCCGACTGACTATTCCACACCGGAATATCATCGGGGAAGTAACAGTCTGTTCAATCTGCTGTTCAGACTGTTCTTGAAGAACAACAAAGCACGCACACACACACGGTGTTCAAGATACGTCTTTGAGAGAAGGTGACTGGGCTTCTGAGAGGTCCAAGACTAGGTTAAGAGGGAAGTCTCGTCCTACCCATAGGGGATCGAGGGGAGCTGCGGTGAACCGAGATTGCAAATCAGAGAGACGGAGAAATAGAGGCTAGGCGATTACAAACAAGGTGTTGTGTAAGAGTAAGACCACTTGTAGCTCTAATCTCATAATACGATTTGTGTCCCTTTTAGGGTGTGGGAAACCCCCCAGAGTAGGCGAAGCTGAACTGGGTAACATATCGTGTGTGCTTCTATTTGTTCTGTTTACGGTACTGTCTGCTAAGGTGTTCCAGTCTCTGGTTGAACACTACCTGAAACTGTCCTACAAGTGTTCGAGACGCAGCTCGAACACCATCTGGAACTCGTCTTGACTAAGACAAGTAGGTTTCAAGGTCCAATCATCGCCCGCAAGCATATGGAAATACCTCCCCGCGCTTTCTCATCCCTGCCCTTTTTGACGCGAGTCAAGATGAGGGTCACTCACCTCTTCTCGGTTACTTCAAACTAGAGATAGGACGGTCTATTTTCCCATCCCGCCTACTTACATAAACGTTGCAGTGGCGAAGCAAACTCTAAACCATAAAGTTTTGAAGTGCTAGCCTCCACTAAATCCACATAACCATATAAAAGGAAATCCGGTCCTTTGAATGCTTCGTCAAGTCTCTCTAGGACATTTCTATCTACTCCACATCCCTGTTATCTCAACTCAAAAGACACGTAGTGGGTTACATTCACATGTAAAACCACAATTCAGATTTCACGAGAGAAATACAATATAATCAGCATCATCTATCTCACATCATCAAAATTCAATACCGCATATCCAGGAAATAGAGAGAAACTTCATACTTTTCAAATAAAATTTCAAAAGGAAGCGTGCTGACACAGTGCAATATGCAAGAAAAATAAACATGCTGACACAACTGACTGACTGACTCTCCCACCCCACACTTTTGAACCAAGCCGTGTCCTCACAGCACGACTTAAGTTTATTGTCACAAACAATGCACGATTAAGCCATTACTTGCATAATTTTCCTTACCCTTAATAACACTTTTCCAACAATCCCCCATATGAAGAAAATCAAGTAATGAAAATAAAAATCAAAAATCAACTCAATGCGGTGATAGCTTCTACGGTTGTTATCTGCATAGGATAGGTAGGCAACGCCCTTGAACCTTTCATTGGGAAAACATGTTCTCTTTACTGACTATTCAGTAGACGTGATTGTCTTTGAACTGTTCGTCTTATAATGTAAACAAAATCATGTCCCCCACTGATATTTTCCTGACCATTATTCAGTTCTCACTGGTGGGCTCATTTTGGTCATGACACCCCTTTCCTGGTTCTACAAGAGTTTCTAAAGAATTAAGCCCTTTGAATTCTCCTTTGAAACGACCCCACTTCTCTCTCACATAGGTGATTCTTTCTTAAAGTATTCCCGTGTTACCCATTCGAATCTCACTATTCAAATTACTATAATCATTAAAAGCTTCGAGCTTAGCCTCGTGCGGGAGCCATTGTTTCATCTCGGAATAGGACTGAGGTGTTACCCCCACAATGACCTCTTAGTATTAGTAATTAGGTGGTCCCTTTGAACCAAGTTCTTGGGATCTCCAGTCATCATGGTAGGGTTATCCGTTGCCTCGACTTTATTTCCAAAAGAGCTTAAGGGTGTGTTTTGATATTAGTAATCAAAAGGCTTCAGTCCCATTCCTTTGGACAACTTCTCTATTAGGTCCGTACTTAACCATTTTGTTAGCGGATCCGCAATATTCTCTTTGGACCTCATATAATCAATATGACTCACGGGTAGAGAAGTTGTTTAATGGTATTATGTCATCGATGTATACGTCGAGACTAACCATTATACATAACAATATGTGCCCTAGAAATCAATGATTGATTCTCACAATGTAAACACATTGTTGGCACATGTTGTGTCCATTCAAGAATATCCTCCTCTAAATTCCTTGACCATTTAGCATCTTCTCACATTTATCTAATGCGAAGAATTCGGCCTATAATTGACTTTGACTAACACAGTCTGTTTATAGGATTTCCAAGACACATTTGCCTCTCCCACAATGAACCCATAGCCACTCGTGTCCTAAAGTCATTGAAACCCTCAATGACCTCCAAGTATTTGGTATAGTGTAGACTATTAAGAGTAAATTGTAGGTACTTCAGTACTCTCATGACAGCCTTCCAGTGTGCACTTCTTGGATTACTGGTGTATCTCGCCAGTATACTCACAGTGTTGATATCGGTATTACTGTTGATAGTATGCTGGTATGTTGGTATCCACTTCAGTAGTATGCTGGTAGTGAATCTTTTGATGAAGAAAGTGATGAAGGTCCTGGTCTTCGTTGTGGAATTTTGTGACTAAGTTGGAAAAAAATGGGAGATACCGTAGGAACATGGAAGTGGCAATGTAGTAAATGCAACATAATTCGTAATTCCAATTATTCCAAAGTTAGGGGTCATCTCCTTAAATTAAAAGGAAACGGAATCAAACTTTGTAAGTCAGTATCTCGTTCTGATATTATGATGATGCAAAGATGGGAAGAGGAGTTCAATAGACAAAAAAGGATTCGAAACCTAAAGAAGTTTCTTTGCCTTGTGAATCACATTTGGATTCGGGCTCTTCATTCAAGAAAATAAAGTCTCATATGTCCCCGGTTGCTGAAAAATGTTTTGGCATTGAAGTGAGGGATCAGTTGAACCAAGAAATTGCAAGAATGTTTTATACTGGAGGTTTGCCATTCAATCTTGCTAGGAATCCGCATTATATGAGGTCTTACACATTTGCCGCAAGTCATGCTATAGCTGGTTATAAACCTCCCAGTTATAATAAGTTGAGGACAACGTTGCTTGTGCAAGAAATAAATCATGTCAAAAACCTTTTAGTTCCACTACAATCAATCTGGAAGGAGAAGGGAGTAATAGTTGTGACCGATGGGTGGAGTGATCCAGCAAGAAGACCTCTCATCAATTTTATGGCTACATCTGGAAGCGGTCTCATGTTTCTAAAAGTAGTGAATTATTTTGGTGAAGTGAAAGATAAGTTCGTTATTGCAAGGCTTATGAAAGAAGTCATTAATGAGGTTGGAGATAAGAATGTTGTCCAAATTATAACCAACAATGCAACAAACTGTCTGGAGACCTGATTCAGAGCGAGTTTCCTCATATTTATTGGACACCATGTGTTGTTCATACACTTAACCTTGCTTTGAAGAACATTTATGCAGCAAAAAATGCCAATGGCAATGAGAGAACTTACGAAGAATGTAATTGGATCACTGAAATTCATGGAGATGCCATTCAGATAAAAAATTTCATCATGAAGACATGAACCATAATATGAGATTAGCCATCTTCCAAAAAATTTCTACTCTTAAATTGCTATCCGTGGCTGATACTCGCTTTGCCTCTATTATCGTGATGCTTAAGAGGTTTAAGCTAATCAAACAAGGTCTTCAAGCCATGGTTATTAATGAACAGTGGATGACTCTTAGAGAGGAAGATATGGGGAAGGCAAACTTTGTAAAAGAGAAGATCGTAAATGATGACTGGTGGGATCGATTAGCTTATATTGTTGATTTCACACGGCCTATCTACGAAATGATTAGAGATTGTGACACAGACAAGTCATGCCTCACTACTACAGAACAGGCATTATGCATCGGTTTTTTTAGACATTATGCATCGGTTTTGGTTACGATTATGCAACGGTTCTGGAAAACCGATGCATAATGTATGACATTATGCAACGCTTTTTTCAAAAAACTGATGCATAATGTCATACATTATGCAACGCTTTTAAAAAAAATTGATGCATAATGTCATACATTATGCAATGCTTTTTGAAAAACTGATGCATAATGTCATACATATGCAACGCTTTTTTTTTAAAACTGATGCATAATGTAAGAATTTTTTTTGTATTTTTGGCCTATAAATTACTTAAATAAACCTGAAAATTCGTAAATAAATTTCATAAATACACTTGCTCATATGTAAATCTTAAAATACTTTTTATTCAACCAAAATATAACATTTCATACATAATGTCACTTTTTATGTACAACATTTATTTATTCAACAAAAATTTCATTTATTTTTTCTAGTAATAGAGAGCCTTCTTCTTCTTCCTTAAAGCTTTATACATGTAGGCTCTCAGCAAACTTCACAAGATTATCAGGACGTGGGAGACGAGAAGCCAACCCTACAAGATACTGATTGCATTAGCTCAAAATCTTGGCTGCCATGGCACTTACATACATTTTGGGCACTACTCGAAACACATAGCACAATAATACACTTGTGAATACAAAGCACAGAAGCTCTTAGACTTGTGAATTCTACAAGATTACAGAAATACAGAGCACAAAAGCTTCAAATTGACTACTAAAATTCTGATAATTAAGCACAGAAGCGTTGTGAATTATGATAATTAAGCTCATCATTTGTGATAATAATGTACCTTCTTATACAACTGTATGATGTTGGCTTCATCAAATGGCAAGTAACCAGCCATAAGCACAAACAGAATAACCCCACATGACCAAACATCAGATGCAGTGCCATTATAACCTTTATCATCAAGCACCTGAGAATGCAAATCAAAGACATTCCAAATTAATTAAGGCAGCCAAGTCACAGCTGCGCCTGCAAGGAAAAATATATACCAAATTGTACCTCAGGAGCAACATAATTTGGCGTCCCACAAGCTGTATGTAGCAGTCCATCGCCCTGCAATCAAGAAATGATTACTTTTGCAATTGAAATTTTGTTTCCCATTGTTCTGTAGCATCCATTTGAGAAGCAAATTAGGACCAATGAGTATCGTTTCTCTATTAGTTTACTTTAAAGTTATAACCGAGCACTAGTCAAGTAACTAATGAAAGCAGACGAATGTTTCAAGTGGCACTTACCCTTACTTGCTGCGAAAATGCACTTAAACCAAAATCAGAGACTTCAAGTTTTCCGTATGAATCCAGAAGTAGATTTTCGGGCTGTCACATATAAAAAACTGTACTTGATTAGGTTTCAAATAGGGTATGACTAGATAATCCTGATGTCCTTCATCCCTTTCAAACAAAACCACCCAATTGAAGAAATGCATCAACCTTTAAATCTCTATGGTAGACTCCTCTGCTATGGCAATAATCCACAGCGTCAATAAGTTGCTGGAAGTATCTCCTGGCCTCCTCCTCTTTAAGTCTCCCATGCTTGGCCTAAAAAGAAACCAGCAGCAAATAAGCAAAAAAGACTTTTTTCATTTACTAAGCAAATACAAATTAATAAGACACATTTGCTTACTATTTTATCAAACAGTTCGCCACCATCTACAAAGTCAAGCACGATGTATATTTTTGTTTTGCTGGCCATGACATGTTCATCACAGAACAGAAACACTCATCATCAATAACTCATGTGCAGTAAAAAAAATCCCTAAAAATTCATCTACACTTAAACTTGGTAACTTATTTTTCTGTTGATATCAATCCTGGAGCCCAAGTATTTGTCAAAATCAACTTTTAGTGCAATTTGAAATCTGATTCACAGAAAATAGGCAAAGTGCATAATACAGTCTACACCATATACCATAAGCAGCTTAAACATTGTAACATTGGACACTTAAGTGTTTCACATCACAGGGCAACTAAGTTTAGCACAATATTAGAAATAAAAAAAACCCATGATATAACAAAATTGCAGCACATCTCAAGTGCAGCACTAACTGAAGGGCAGAATGTCTTCTGATCGCAGTTGGAGAACCTTAGCTGTTAAACCCATCGGCAGACTCGCAAACCACGGTTTTGAAGAGTTCTTGTGCAAGAATTCCAACAGCAATCCACGATCATCAATGTCCAAATTTGAAACACATTTCAGCAACTTTTTTCTGGCTACCAGCTCCTCCATTACAGCCACTACTTGTTCTGTTTCTAATTGACTACTAAAATTCGCAAAGCTTCAAATCATTCACTAATAAAATCAATGAAAATGTCTTTCCAGCTAAACATCAATAAACACTAATTGTCTTTCCAGGGAGTTAAATTAACATGATGAATATCAAACTTGAAAGATAATAGAAAGATAGAGTTGTGATACCTGCCGACAACCATGGAAAGGGTTTTGATGTAGCTATCTATGATGAATATCAAACCAGCCAGTGTTCAAACCTAGTGGGATCGCCCTCAGGCTTCTCTAACACAACCAGCCAGTGTTCAAAATCGCATCCGTCAAGCAGAATAGTCTCCTTCGGAGGGAGGTTTGACCAGTTAGGGTTCGGGTCGCTGAGCGACGAAGAGGTGGACCTAGCGAAACCTTTGGACGAGGCGACGAGACTTCGCTAGCTACGAATAGTAGCGGAGACCGCAGCAGAGAGGGGGCGGAGACGCAGACGAGCGAAGGACGGTGCGATATGTAGGATCGAGTGATTGGGGAAGGAGCATCGGAGAAGATTTTGGTGAGGAGGGAGCGAGAGAGTATACGAGTCGCCTGGCAAATGGATGAATGAGAAAACCCTAGCGAGCTGCAAAATATGCATAAGGGTTATCATTAAAGTCACAATATGCATCGGTTCAAAATAAAACCGATGCATAAGGGTTATCATTAAGCAACGGTTTTTATAAACCGTTGCATAAAGTGACAATATGCATCGGTTCAAATAAAATTGATGCGTAATGTGTATATTATGCAACGGTTTCATTATAAATCGATGCATAAAGCTGAACCGATGCATATTATAATTTTTTGAACCGATGCATAATGCCTGTTCTGTAGTAGTGCCTTCACTTAGTGTATGAAATGTGGGATTCTATGATCGAGAAAGTAAAAATTGAGATATATAAGAAAGAAGGTCATCAGGATACTGAAGGTAGCCCATTTTATGATGAGGTATATAAAATCTTAGTAGCTCGATGGGCTAAGAACAATACTCCACTTCATTGTTTAGCACACTCGTTGAACTCGAGGTATATTTTTTTGGTATGATACTTATCTTCTTATGGTACTGTTTGTTACTCAATTCTAATAAATTTTTTTGTTATAGGTTCTATAGTGATGAATGGCTAACTGAAGATTCAACTAGAGTTGCCCCCCCCCCATAGAGATGGTGAAATATCTCGAGAGAGAATGAAGTGCTTTCGTGGTTTATTTGCACTTATAGATGATCATGATAAAGTAATGAATGAATATGGACGATTCTCTATGAAGAATGGACCGTTTGAAGATTTAACGTGCATTTCAAAAATGTACTCTATGGATCCAAAGAATTGGTGGGCAAATTTTGGAGCTCAACCCCTCTACTTCAAGCATTGGCTTTTAAAATGCTTGGACAACCTGCGTCGTCATCTTGTTGTGAGCGCAATTGGAGTACATATTCTTTCACCCACTCGCTTAGAAAGAACAAATTAAATCCCAGTCGTGCTCAAGATTTAGTTTACATCCACAACAATCTTCGTCTTTTATCTCGAAATTCACAACAGTATGAAGAAGGTACTACCAAGATGTGGGATGTCGGTGGGGATGGCTTTGATTCTATGGAGGATGTGGGATTTTTAGAGTTTGCAGAACTCTCACTTGATGAACCAGATTTGGAGAACGAGTAGTTTGAGTGAAGAACTAACTTTGTTTCGTTTTGAATATTAAAACTGGCTATCTTTTTTCATTTTGTAGCACTTATGCAATCTCAATTTTTATATATTTGAAATTTTAATTTTTGTCGTACCCGTACCCTATAATTGTTTATTTTTCCGTACCTGTTTATTTTGCCGTACTGTTGGAACCCTTTGGTTTTGATGATTACAAACACTTAACTAATGTGGTGTTTAAGTGTTGAAATTAAATCCGCTGTTCAAGCAAGTGTTCAGGGTTGAGTTCGGACAGACCTTGAACTCTCTTCACAGCAGTTCAAGGTGCAGTTGAGACAGGTCTTGAACTCTATCCACAACAGTTCAGTAAACAGAATGAAAGACAGGAGCACGCACAGATTGATAACCCAGTTCGGCTTCGCCTACTCTGGGGGGTTTCCCACACCCGAAAAAGGGACAATAAATCTTATTACGAGTTTAGGGTAACAGGAGGTCTTACTCTTACACAACACCTTGTGTGTAATGGCCTCACCACTAACACTCCGTCTCTCAGATTTGCAACCGAGGTTTGTAGCAACTCCCCTCACTCCCCTTCGTCCAGACCTACCGTCCGAACGTGCTCGACCTTCACTTGAAGCTCGGATGCTTTCCTTCGAAAGCTTATTTGCCTTGTTTGTGTGCGCTTGTACGATCGCTTCCAGGTAGTCTGAGTTGCACTTGCTAAGACTACTCTTACACCGATGAGTTTCCAGTAGGGAGAACTCAATCGGCCGTCACTCCTCCTCCAATCAGTAGGGTTTTCTCGTGTTTATTTTCTCAGCAGGAGCAACCCTTAATCTGGACGCCCTAGCCTCCTTGTTATAGGCTTTAGAGAAGACAGATCCGGATCTGAATATCCTGATAATAAATCGGAGATACTTTAGAATATTTGCAGAATATTCAACCAAAACCAATCTCCGAAGATGACTTCTACGCCAAGCCACCCGACAACTTCTCAACCAATCTGCACAGATCTCCGAAGATGACTTCTACGCCAAGCCACCCGACAACTTCTCAACCAATCTGCACAGATCTGATCCCGTATCTGATCTGTAGAGATGACTCCATGACGTGTTCCAATCAAGTACTCTCATCGAAATCTTCGGGGGATCCATATCTTTATTCAAATATTCAAGAGATATTCTCTTTTGAAGGATGATCCGATGGTCTTTAAATCTGGTAAGATAATCTTCGAATAATATCCTGAGTATCTGTTTCTTTATTGACCGACTTCAACCGAAAAGATCCTCAATCTTCAGAATCTTCTGAATCCAGATCATGCGTCTTCTGCACGCTGTACTTCTGTTCCAGTGCGTGATTGAACTCTTCTTGAACTCTAGCTCGAACTGTCTAAAGCTGTTTTGCCAAAGCCATGCCATTCATGGGAACATCAATCTCCCCCTTGGCATTTTGGCAAAACAAATCAATACTTTAGACACAACTTGAGGAACCAGAACAGTTACCTCAAAACACTCCCCCTTTTTGCCACAAACTGGCAAGGGGTCCAGCCGAGCAAACCGTTCTCCTCGGCATCTGAAAAACTCATCAACTCCCCCTCGAGCATAGCCCAGGACAGTGACTTATGCTGTGAGACTGTCAGACCATGGTGTCGCAACAGTTGTTCGGCCTCCGGAAAGATCTCACCTCCTTCAGTAGTTGACCACGTTCAACTCGGGACACCTTCTCACCAGCAGTACTCCTGATGGAAGACTTAGGTGCGTTCTTCCTGTTCAACCCGGGGTCCTTCAGATCATTCTTATGTCGACCCTTGAACAGCTTGTGATCAACAACCAACTTTACCGAAACACCTGATAGTCTGTCCTGGTCTGTCTTCAAAACTGGATGCTGATCAACAACCAACCTTACCAATTGTTGTTTAGCTTGTAAAAGCGATGGGAAGATTATCTGGTGCAGAGACTTGGTAGATATGGCGTGTTCTGCATCTTTGGACGGTCCACAGTCAGATCAGTCTCCTTCAAGAGCTGAAAAAACTACTCTCCTTTGTATTTCTTCTCATCAAGCATCCTTTCAGAAAGGATCTTTCTTTTCTGCCCTGCTTTCCACTTAGCTGCTGCGACTGTACTGGCAAACCATACTTCATGCTTAGTCACTCCAGTTGGTACACTGGTCGGAACAGACCTTGGAACACTTTTCTTCCTTTTCATTGATGCACTTGCTCCCCCTGCATCTGTTCTCTTACCATCCGTCTTGGAGTTACTTCAGTCGAGCATGCTTGGATGACCGCTTTCTTCATTGGTCTCATCTTTTCGGACTTCTTGAGCTCAGCCAATGAGACTAAGTCCTGATTGACCTTACAATCTCCATTATCTGGTGTCTCCAGATCAGCTTCTTGCATCTTCATATCCGGGTTAGCTGGCTGTTCAAGATCTATCAGAACATACACTTTCTCAGCAGGCTTGTCAATCTCTAAGTTCTCTACAGACTCAACAGGGTCATCTTTGTCGAGAGTGATAGTCCGTTCCTTCTGCAAATCCTGGACAACCTCATCAATGTCCTTGTTCATTGCACCAAGCTTGACATCGTCCTCCTCAGATGGATCTGAGACTCGTGCGCCATCAACCTCTTCCTGATCAGAAAATTGCATCTCTACATCTGTATTAGCTGGATGTTCCAACACGGCCGGCACAGCTGGTGCAACGGATGCTTTTTTCTTCAACCTGTTCATTTTCTGATAGTGTTGCAGACCTAGAAGCACATCTCCTCAAAATTACTGTCTTCTTCAGATGGGTCTGACTTATCAGTGACAACATCTTCAGACTCTTGATGCTCCTCTCTGTCACCTTCTCTTCATCGACTACCTCAGCAGTCTTTTCTGCAAAAACATTCATCCAACTCTTCATTAAGAACCAGACTTCTCTTGCTAGTAGGTTCAACAACCTACTCAATTTCAGAGTCTGACAAATCAAGATTTCTCCTCCTCACAGCACTGATTTATGTAGCGTATTTCCTGGGAGTCCCTTTCCTTCTAGGTACGACTTTTCTGTGAAACTATCTGTTCCAGCCTTTTCTCTTAAAATGGTCAGTCCAACTGTTCAGCTGGAGTTCCGTCTGTGACTGACCACATACTGGAGAACTTAGTTCGAGATGACACACAGACCCAAGGAGGATCTGAGCGTTTCATGCTGAATTGCATCTAGTGGTTTGGTGAAGATGTCAGCCAATTGCTTGTCCGTTGTCACATGCGTTAGAGTTACCACCTTCTGTTCAACCAATTCTCTGATGAAATGGTGCCTGATATCTATGTGTTTCGTCCTGGAGTGCTGTACTGGATTTTTTGAGATGCTGATTGCGCTCATATTGTCACAGTACAAGGTCATCTCCTTCTGTGTAATTCCGTATTCAGACAGCATTTGTTTCATCCATAGAAGTTGAGTGCAGCTGCTTCCTGCAGCAATGTATTCCGCTTCAGCCGTAGATAGTGAGATGCTGTTTTGCTTTTTGCTAAACCAAGAAACTAGGTTATTTCCCAGGAAGAAGCATCCTCCAGATGTGCTCTTCCGATCCTCAGCATTTCCTGCCCAGTCAGCATCGCAGTAGCCAACCAGATGTGAGTTGGTGTCCTTGGTGTACTAGATTCCAAACTCAACAGTCCCGCACACATATTTTATGATTCTCTTAACTTGTAGGAGATGACTTTCTTTCGGATCCGCCTGGTACCTTGCACAAACTCCTACAGCATACGTAATATCCGGTCTACTGGCTGTCAAGTAGAGGAGGCTTCCAATCATACTCCTGTACAGTGTCTGATCGACCTTTGTTCCTGCCTCGTCTTTAGTTATCTTTATGTGGGTAGCAGCCGGAGTTCGTTTGTGACTTGCCTTCTCAAGATCAAACTTCTTTATCAGATTCTTGGCATACTTGCTTTGCGAGATAAAAATGCCATCTTCCTTTTGAGTCACCTGAAGACCTAGAAAGTAATTCATCTCCCCGACCATGCTCATTTTGAACTCCTTCTGCATCTGTTCTACGAACTGATCTACTAGTTTCTGGGTGTTGGATCCGAACACAATATCGTCAACATAGATTTGTGCGATAATAAAATCTGACCTTATGTGTTTAACGAAAAGGGTCTTGTCCACTCCCCCTCGCACATATCCATGATCGACGAGGAAGACCGTGAGGCGTTCATACCAAGCTCTGGGCGCTTGTTTGAGACCATACAAGGCTTTCTTCAGGTGATACACCGAATCAGGATGATGAGGATCCTCAAATCCTTTCGGCTGAGCCACATAAACTTCCTCATTCAGAAACCCGTTTAGGAACGCACTTTTCACGTCCATCTGGAACAGTCGAAACTTTAAGTGGCATGCCAGAGCAAGAAGTAAGCGAATGGCTTCAAGGCGTGCTACCGGAGCAAAAGTTTCCTCAAAGTCAATTCCTTCTATTTGAGTGTAGCCTTGTGCAACCAGACGAGCTTTGTTTCTGGTGATGTTTCCTGACGCGTCGGATTTATTTTTGAAAATCCATTTTGTCCCAATGACGTTGATCCCATCAGGCCTTGGAACCAGATCCCAAACATCATTCCGAGTAAATTCTTCCAATTCCTCCTTCATGGCAAGGACCCAATACTCATCAAGTAATGCTTCCTTTACGTTTTTCGGCTCAATTGAGGAGAGGAAACACGAGCAGCCAGCCAATTCTCGGAAGTGGATCTGTTTACTGCGAGTTTGTATTCCATCACGTGGTGATCAAATGACCTCAGAGATCGGGTGATCCCTGGCAATTCGTCGGGAGGGTTGCAAGGTTGAGACATCCTCCTGAGTGTTACTGATATCGGCTTCGGCAGATGAGGAACTTCCAGGGACGATGTCAGTGGATGGTGAGTCATCGTTAGTGTTGTTGGAAGTGTTAGGTTCTCCTTCAGTGTACTGGGAAGATGGTTGTATCTCAGGTACTGTGCAGGAACTATCGTCACTGTCGTCAGAGACAGCCTGTACAACCACTTCATCCTTGACTCTGACATTAATTGATTCCATGACTGAACCTGTCCGCTTGTTGAACACCCGGTATGCACGGCTGTTTGAGGAATACCCCAGAAAAAATCCTTCATCACTCTTTGGGTCCAGCTTCTGTCGGTACTCCCTGTCATTCAGAATATAGCACTCACTTCCAAATATGTGAAAGTATTTGACAGTGGGCTTCTTTCCTTTCCAGAGTTCATAGCACGTCTTTTCCGTTCCAGTGCGAATAGAAACTCGATTTAAAATGTGACATGCCGTGTTCATGGCTTCGGACCAAAACTTCAGAGGAATATTCGTGGCATGGATCATCACCCGGGCCATCTCTTGAATGGTACGATTTTTCCGTTCCACAACTCCATTTTGCTGAGGCGTGATTGCCGAAGCAAACTGATGAGCTATTCCATGTTCCATACAATAGTTTCTCATAGTAGCATTCTTGAATTCAGTGCCGTTATCACTCCTGATGGACACCAGTTTTTCTCCTCTGTCGTCCCTCTCTCGTTGGATCAAGGTAGCGAGTTCGATGAATTGTTGAGCAGCTTCAGTCTTGTCTCGAAGAAACCTTGTCCAAGTGAATCTGGTGAAGTCATCGACACATACCAGCACATACTTCTTCCCTCCATAGCTCTCAGTTTGCATTGGTCCCATTAAGTCCATATGGATCAGTTCCAGTGGTCGGCTGGTACTGATTTGTGAGACCTTAGGATGAGAGGCTTTGGTTTGTTTCCCGATCTGGCATTCTCCACACACCACATCCGGATTTCCTTTTACATTTGGCATTCCTCGGATGAGTTCAGATGAGCCGAGTTTCTTCAGTGTCTTGAGGTTTAGATGACCCAAACGTCTGTGCCAAAGAGACATCTCATCTGCTTGGCTGGACAAGCAAGCTGTTGAAGAATCTGTTCCAGTTGAGCCGATGAGATAACAGTTGTTGGCTGCTCTGCTTCCCTTCATCAGGATCCCTCCATCTTTATCGAGAACATGGCATGAGTTGTGAGTGAATTTGACATGATATCCCCCATCGCAGAGTTGACTAATGCTGATAAGGTTCACTTTCAGTCCTTCCACTAGGAGAGTGTCTTTGAGGACAGGTAAATCCGGAACCTTCAATGTCCCACAGCCGATCACCTGTCCCTTTCCACCATCTCCAAATGTGACGAACTGTTTTGTAACAACAGGTCGAATTTTTGCAAGGAACTTGGAGTCTCCCGTCATATGTGCGGAGCATCCGCTGTCAAAGTACCAGCGATCCTTCTCCATGTTACTTGAGGAGCTGAATGCAACCATGCACACATTATTACTTCTGTAGGCCTTCGAATCTCTTATACAGCCATGGACGGTGCTTGATGGTGGCTTTCCCTGTTTTTCAGTAGTCTTGAACAGTTCCAGGATCCCACTCAGTGTGTCGAGTGTTTGCTTTGATACCATTTGAAATTAAATCCGCTGTTCAAGCAAGTGTTCAGGGTTGAGTTTGGACAGACCTTGAACTCTCTTCACAGCAGTTCAAGGTGCAGTTGAGACCGGTCTTGAACTCTATCCACAACAGTTCAGTAAACAGAATGAAAGACAGGAGCACGCACAGATTGATAACCCAGTTCGGCTTCGCCTACTCTGGGGGGTTTCCCACACCCGAAAAAGGGACAACAAATCTTATTACGAGTTTAGGGTAACAGGAGGTCTTACTCTTACACAACACCTTGTTTGTAATGGCCTCACCACTAACACTCCGTCTCTCAGATTTGCAACCGAGGTTTGTAGCAACTCCCCTCGATCCCCTTCGTCCAGACCTACCGTCCGAACGTGCTCGACCTTCACTTGAAGCTCGGATGCTTTCCTTCGAAAGCTTATTTGCCTTGTTTGTGTGCGCTTGTACGATCGCTTCCAGGTAGTCTGAGTTGCACTTGCTAAGACTACTCTTACACCGATGAGTTTCCAGTAGGGAGAACTCAATCGGCCGTCACTCCTCCTCCAATCAGTAGGGTTTTCTCGTGTTTATTTTCTCAGCAGGAGCAACCCTTAATCTGGACGCCCTAGCCTCCTTGTTATAGGCTTTAGAGAAGACAGATCCGGATCTGAATATCCTGATAATAAATCGGAGATACTTTAGAATATTTGCAGAATATTCAACCAAAACCAATCTCCGAAGATGACTTCTACGCCAAGCCACCCGACAACTTCTCAACCAATCTGCACAGATCTCCGAAGATGACTTCTACGCCAAGCCACCCGACAACTTCTCAACCAATCTGCACAGATCTGATCCCGTATCTGATCTGTAGAGATGACTCCATGACGTGTTCCAATCAAGTACTCTCATCGAAATCTTCGGGGGATCCATATCTTTATTCAAATATTCAAGAGATATTCTCTTTTGAAGGATGATCCGATGGTCTTTAAATCTGGTAAGATAATCTTCGAATAATATCCTGAGTATCTGTTTCTTTATTGACCGACTTCAACCGAAAAGATCCTCAATCCCAGATCCTCAATCTTCAGAATCTTCTGAATCCAGATCAGGCGTCTTCTGCACGCTGTACTTCTGTTCCAGTGCGTGATTAAACTCTTCTTGAACTCTAGCTCGAACGGTCTAAAGCCGTTTTGCCAAAGCCATGCCATTCATGGGAACATCAAGTGTGCAGAAATCCATGAAGATAATACATGGAGATTGATTGATGATTAATGCAATTACTTATGGCAGAATTAATCAAAGAGTAAATGCTGATTGAGGCAATTACATATGGCAGATTTAATGGGAGATTTAATCAAGAAGTAATTGCTGATTGAAGAAGTAATTGCTGATTGAAGACAAAGGTTAATTGCGATTAAAGACAGGGCTTAAATGCTGATTGAAGATCAAATGAAGAGCAGTTTGAATTGATGTCAATTAGGAAAGCAATTGAAGAGTCAAGTAAATAGGGAAAGCAATTAACGGCAGAATTAATCAAGCCAAAGTAATGCACTTGAAGAGGCTGATGGGAAGCAATTAAATAAGCCGAAGCAAAGCATTTGAAGCTGCTGATTGGAAAGCCAATTAAAGAGGCTGGTAATATGGAGCCATTAAGAGCCGAGTAAATTGGCAATTGAAGTAACACATTCAAGACAGATTGGAAAACAAATGAGGAGCCCGAAGCAAGTGAAGAGACCAACGGGTATTAATCAATTGAAGAGGCAATTGAAAGCTATTAAGGAAAGCATTAATCACGAAACCTAAATAGTCTTGAAAAGCTAAACGGGCATGATCACTCAGCTTAGACTATATAAGGAAGGAGTGATCTCATAACAAGGTGGCGAAATAGAGAGATTGAGCAAAAAGAAAAGGCTTAAGTCGAAAAGCACTGAAGATAAGTGCACGCACGGGGGCGAGAATTGAGCAGAAAAGGGGCTGCTGGTTTTGGAGAGATAAGCTCTTGCACACGAGGAGCAGCACCGCCGGCATTACACGCACTGAGGCGTGGCGTTCTCTTGGGAAGAACGGAGCGACTGCAATCTGAGGAGAAGCTTGATATAGCCACACACACGGAGGTTTGAGGTTGAAACGATTACTTTGTCGGATTGAGTAGAGGTCATCAAATAGAGTCTCGATAGTAGACCTAGTTTGTAAACCCTACAAGTATATCGGAATATAAAGTAATCGGTTTCAAAAATCCTTTCAGAGCAATCTGAAAGGTAGTGGTTTTTCCTTATCATTGTTGTGATAAGGTTTCCACTCTACATCGTGCGCAATCATTTTAAGTTATTAAAATTTCTTGCACAAATATTTCCGCTGCTGTCTGACCATCAGACGGAAACACACTTAGTGACTTCCGTCTGACAGACTGCTAACACTAACGATCCAACACGTGGTATCAGAGCCGAGTACTCTAGATTTGTTTGTTAGCATTGCAGGAATTGTGGAAAGGAAGATGGCCAGGAGACAGACTGATAAGTCCCAGACCATTGCTCAGAAAGTGGAAAGAGCCCTCACGACGGCCAATATCGGCAAAGGACAGAACTTCAGCAAAGGTCCATTAGGAGGAAGTTGTGGCAACTCCTCCAGAGGAAACAAAGGTGCTACGTCAAGTGAAAACGATGGAAAGCATTCCGAGGAGCCGTGCTTGATGGCCCATTCCACATCTAGTGAGGTAAAGGATACTAACTCCTTTATTGATGAAGTATTTTCTGAATCTGATCTTACAGAAACGATAGCCAAAGTTTTGGCCAAACACCGAGACCTAGAGGACAGACTAGCAGACATGCAACAGGATCATCATGATGACATAGAAGAGAACCGTCTCTGGTCAACCAAAGCCATGCGTCTTGAGAAAGAAATGGCAGAGCATGTTTGTACGTGTCGTACTTGTGAAGGAAGAGAGAGACAGATCAGCGAACTAAGTGACGAGTTGGAACGTATGAAGATCAGAAACACTGAACTAGCTAACTTCCATGCAAAGGTTGAAGAGCTTAATGATGAGCTGATCAATCTCAGACAGAACAATGAGGAACTCCTTCAGACAGTCGTTGACCTTAGACGTGAGGAGGCTGTAAGAAAAGAAGAATGGCTCCATGAGTTTGAAGCTAAGAGGGCAGAAGAAGAAGAGAGGGATTTCAAGAAAAAGTTCGTTAGAACAGGACTTGGCTATGAAGAAGAAAAGGCAGCCACGGACAAGGCCGCCAAAGGAAAAGGGAAGATGACAGAGCCAGAAGAATGCTCTCGGCTGAAAACTAGAACTTACGATATGACCAATGCAAGAGAAGAAATCTGTCCGCAAAAGGAAGGACACCTCTATGATAAGGACTCGGTCCCGTTCAAAGCTGGGAAAGCTTACTACATCTGGCAAAAGATGAGTCTGAATAACAAGCATTCAAAGACAGACATTCATACGAGGAAGTCCAAGAGCTATACACCACCTGGCAGAAGAAAGTATGCTGATCTTCCATGCCACAGAACATGCTGGCATTGTGGACAACTCGGACACTACAGGACAGAATGCCCAAGACTAAGGGAGACAAAGGAAAGGGGTAGTCACTGGATGAATATACAAAGACACTATCCAACAGACGGATACAGAAGGGAAGTCAGTTCCTACAGCCACAAAGGCAGAAAGGCAGAAATGGACACTTCCCCCCGAACCATGATCCGGCCATCTTTTGCAAACCAAGGAAGACGCCTAGGTGAAAGATTTACTTAACTAATCACGATGCATTTTATTCATCTTATTCTGTTCCTGCTGCTAAATTTATTCCTAAACCCAGTAAGCCCAAGCTTGTATTGGTTCGGAAAAACTAATCTTTTCCTTGCAGGAAGGAGTGAGGTCCCGTCCCTGTTACCTAGATAGTGGCTGCTCAAAGCATATGATAGGGAATCCAGGATGGTTCGACTCGCTCCATAAACACTCCAGAGAAGGCATTGTCTTCGGAAATAAAAGCAAAGGAAACGTGGTAGCAACAGGAGAGGTAAGAATTTCGGATACTATCCGAATCAGGCAGGTAAGTCTAGTTGAAAACTTGAAAAATAAACTGATAAGTCTGTCTCAATTATGTCAACATGGTAAAAATCAAGTTATATTCAACTCTAATGTTTGTCTTCTGAGGTTTAATGAGACAGGGAAGACAGTTCTGAAAGAAATCCGTGTGAACAAAATCTGCACCATTGATCCAGATTTCGTCCCTGAGGAAGAACTGTGTCTATCGAGTATTGCAAAAGGATCCACCCTATGACATAGGAAGTTTGGGCATGCAAGTATGAGGCTACTGCACAAAGTCCATCAGAAGGAACTGGTAGTCGGCTTACCCAAGGTGGAAAGCGCATTTGAGCAGGTATGTAGTGCCTGTATCACGGGGAAGCAAGCACGGACTTCACTTCCATCTAAGCAAATAGTGAGTATGACTGCACCACTGGACATGGTCCACATGGATCTGTGCGGTCCAGTCAACGTCATCAGCCGTGGAGGAAACAGGTATATTATGGTCATAATCGATGACTATTCCAGGTATACACGGACTATTTTCCTAGATGCTAAAGATCAAACATATAGTGAATTTGAAGCATGGCTGAATCGGATGGAAAACATGTTAAATCGTAAATTGACATCTATCCGTACTAATAACGGAACCGAGTTCCGGAATGCGCATTTTCTTTCGTTGTGCAGGGACAAAGGTATTGATCACAACTTTTCCGCCCCACGGACACCTCAACAGAACGGTGTTGTGGAACGAAAGAACAGAACATTAGAGGATATGTCACGGACGATGATGATTGCTAGCGGAGTTCCTAAAAGCTTCTGGGCAGAAGCAGTGCATGCTGCGGGTTACATCCTAAATAGAGCATCGCTTCGATCCATGATAGGGAAGACTCCATACGAACTACTACGTGGAAGAAAGCCCAATATTTCCCACTTGAAGGTATTTGGATGCAAGTGTTTTGTCCACAATAATGGGAAGGAGAACTTGGGAAAGTTTGATGCACAAGAGTGACGAAGGAGTGTTCATCGGATACACTAGTCATAGCAAAGCCCAAAGTCTACAACCTAAGGCTAGAACAAGTTGAGGAAAGCGTTCATGTAAGATTCGACGAGACGGAAATGGCTGGTCAAAGGATAAGGGATCCCTCAACAACTTCCATGCTAGACGCTGGGGAACTCCAGTTCTCAGATGAATCAGATCCTTATTGGGGACCGCCACCACCCCCAAATGGTGACATCCCTCCCACGGACTTTCAACCAATAAACAACGGACCACCAGTGATTCAAACGGAGATCACTGAGGCACTAGATTCAGAAGATGGACAAGTCCAGAATGTCCCTGTGGTGACTGTCAACGCTGAAATACCTCGGGAGGAAGAAGCGACTGCTGACTCTATCCCTGCCAACGCTGAGGAGGAAGTCAGAACCACACGCCATGGACGAACGGTTCAATGGCCAAACAGATGGGGAGACTACCATTGCTACACCTCACAGCAACAGGTAAACCTTAACAGTTTATGTCAATTTTGTGGGTTTGCCTCTTTTGTTTCTCTTGCAGAACCGAAGACGGTTGCAGAAGCACTTAAGGATCCAAAATGGGTCAATGCCATGCAAGAGGAGCTGCACCAATTTGAGAGGAACAAAGTATGGCGTCTAGTTCCGAGACCCACGGATAAGAACGTGATCGGAACAAAATGGGTCTTCAGAAACAAGTTGGACGATAAGGGAACCGTCATAAGGAACAAAGCCCGTCTGGTGGTCAAAGGATACAACCAACAAGAAGGAATTGACTATGATGAGACATTCGCTCCAGTTGCAAGGTTAGAGGCAATCAGACTGCTTATAGCTTATTCAACCTTCCATGGTTTCACCTTGCAACAGATGGACGTCAAGACGGCATTTCTAAATGGAGTCTTAAAAGAGGAAGTGTATGTAAGTCAGACTCCAGGATTCGAGGACAGAGACTATCCTAACCATGTTTACATACTAGATAAGGCTCTCTATGGGCTGAAGCAAGCACCCCGCGCTTGGTACGAAAGACTCTCTCTGTTCCTTCAGTCACATGGATATGTCAGAGGGGAAGTGGACATGACGCTCTTCCTTTTGAAGGAAGGGACTGACACTCTAGTGGTTCAGGTATATGTTGATGATATTATCTTTGGTTCAACTAACCCTAGACTTGTCAAAAAGTTCACAGATCTGATGTCAAGCGAATTCGAAATGAGCATGGTGGGGGAATTGAAGTACTTTCTAGGACTTCAAGTAGCACAAGGGGAAGACGGAACTCGGATCCATCAACAGAAGTACGTGAAGGAAATCCTAAAGAAGTTTGGGATGGATTCCGCAAAAACATGTGCCACACCTATGTCTCCAAATGACACGCTAGCAAAGGATGAGTCATCCCTCCAAGTGGATCCGACTCTATACAGGGGGATGATAGGTTCACTCTTATATCTTACAGCTAGCAGACCTGACATCTTATTCAGTGTATGTCTATGTGCTAGATTTCAGGAAGATCCTAGAGAGACACATGTCAAAGCCGTCAAAAGAATCTTTAGATACCTAAAAGGGACAGACGACTTGTGCCTATTCTATCCGACGGGAGGAGACTTACGTCTGACGGCTTACACAGATGCTGACTATGCAGGATGCAGAACAGACAGGAAGTCCACCTCAGGAATGGCGCAGTTTCTTGGACCATGTTTGATCTCGTGGGGATCCAAGAAACAGTCTTCTATTGCGTTATCCACTGCTGAGGCAGAATATATCGCAGCTCCTGCTTGCTGCGCACAATTGCTATGGATAAAACAACAGCTAAGTGATTACGGTGTTTCTGTTAATTGTGCTTCAATTCTATGTGATAACACTAGTGCTATCAATATATCTAAAAATCCAGTACAATTTTCATGAACAAAGCACAATGAGATTAGATATCACTTCCTACGTGACTGTGTAGAGAAAGGCACCATAACTATGGAATACTGTAGAACTGAGGAGCAGATTGCAGACATCTTTACGAAAGCATTACATTAGGAACCCTACGAGAAGCTAAGGCTTGAACTAGGTATGACTTCCCTTACATAGTCTGTATTCCATGTTAAATTTCCTCGATGATTGGCTAGACTAGTTTGCATGCTAAGCTACCATGTGTGGAGTTGTTGTGTACGTAGTTGATGATTGTGTGAAAACTGTTCTATGAGGTCACTACTGCATGCATGATAAATGAGATTACTAGCTAGCAAATATCATGAGCATGACACATAATTTTTTTGTAGCCCAAAAGAGACTTCCAAATTTGAACCCACAATATAAGCCATGTAAGTACTCTAAGACTAACCCTAGCCTCTTATGTGTGGAGAATAAATGTTTAGCCCGTTGATGTTAAAAATTGTTTTTGGTTTTCTCCACACTACATGAAATTGCTTTGTTATATTTTAGTGAATATTATTCTTGAATGTGTGGTGTTTTATTGTACCATTTGGGTAAACTTAGCGCACCACACCCATACCTTGTGAAAACCATGAGACAAAACCGGGGTTAACTCAGCATTGGTTCAGACTGGTTCCATCAGATGGATTGTGGCTAGTTTAATCAGATGGATTGTTGGTAAGTGCCGTTTGGAGGGTTAGTGGCTGCCAGCAAGAAAAGAAATTAAAGGTGATACTTGATGGCGATTAGAATGACCCGCATGGTGAAAAGCAAAAGCTGCGTCTATGGCGTGGAAAAGCAGCACAGTCATCTTCACTAAGTCGCTTCGGACATAATGGCTGATGGTCTCTATGGCGTGGAAAAACAGCAAGGTCTCGATATTTGAACAATCTGAAGCAATTAGGGTCTTAAATACCCGCAGATGGCCATGTGGCAGAAAACTGTGGAGTGAATTCAATTTGGGAGTTGCACGTGGCGGATTAACTATTGCCTAACTCCAGATTTGGAAGGAGATTTAAATGTGCAGTTTCTCTTGGAAGTCAAAAATTAAATCTTGCGAGATTCTAGGATGCCGATTGGAATTCAAGTTGAAAAAGGAAATTTCTAGGGCTTCTCACAGCATAAAAGCAAAGGCGGATCTTGGCATCCATCAGCCAGAAGTGGAGAATGTTATGTCTACTGTTCCTGGTATGGAGGCCTTTGACATTATTGGTTGGACGTTTGATGAAGCCATGTGATGGTAGAATGCACGGATAACCACTTCAAAGCCGGCTGCACCTCAGGAGGTCGAGCCATTGCAACAGCAACCCCTGAATCCAGAAGAGGGATCGGTAGCGGTGCTTGAGGCTCTGAAGGCCATGTCAAGGAAGGTAGAGGTGTTGGCAGAAAAAGTGACTAGTCTGGAATCCATGGCAGATAAGGTGCTGAAGGGGTCAGAGGTTGACCGGGTGAAGGAACTGAGAAGCAAAGTTGCTATTCTTGAGACCGGGTGAAGGACCTCAGATTAAGGAGGAGATAATGGAGTTGAACCGATAGCTGAAGTTTGTGGCCACTGAGGTGGTTGGACAGTTGAAGACCGTGCTCCGTGGTTAACCCTGAAATTGTCTCATGGTTGCCCCATTCCTTCCATCCCCACCATATCTACCACATTTTTTTGATGACTTTTCTTTCGTTGTCATGCTCTGTGTTCTGCTTGGTAGTCGTTAAATTTGCAGTATGCTGTGTGTGTTCCCTCTGGGGCACTTTTGCTCGTTATTAGTGAAGTATGCATTCTCCTTCCATTGCATGGATGTCTTTACTTGCATTCTTTTTGATGATTCCAAAAGGGGGAAGAGAACATGAGTGCATTACTTGAGGGGGAAGTCACTACTGAAAATCAAACTAGATGTCCATCTAAGGGGGAACTGTTAAGCGATCGTAGACTTGTCTGCTTAACTAAAAATTTGATAGGGATATCTATCTGATGGAAATATGCTTGTGTGGAATACTTGTCATGGATTTCTTATCTTTTGAAGAAGTGTTTGTCATCATCAAAAAGGGGGAATTTGTTGGAACCCTTTGGTTTTGATGATTACAAACACTTAACTAATGTGGTGTTTAAGTGTGCAGAAAACCATGAAGATAATACATGGAGATTGATTGATGATTAATGCAATTACTTATGGCAGAATTAATCAAAGAGTAAATGCTGATTGAGGCAATTACATATGGCAGATTTAATGGGAGATTTAATCAAGAAGTAATTGCTGATTGAAGAAGTAATTGCTGATTGAAGACAAAGGTTAATTGCGATTAAAGACAGGGCTTAAATGCTGATTGAAGATCAAATGAAGAGCCGTTTGAATTGATGTCAATTAGGAAAGCAATTGAAGAGTCAAGTAAATAAGGAAAGCAATTAACGGCAGAATTAATCAAGCCAAAGTAATGCACTTGAAGAGGCTGATAGGAAGCAATTAAATAAGCCGAAGCAAAGCATTTGAAGCTGCTGATTGGAAAGCCAATTAAAGAGGCTGGTAATATGGAGCCATTAAGAGCCGAGTTAATTGGCAATTGAAGTAACGCATTCAAGACAGATTGGAAAACAAATGAGGAGCCCGAAGCAAGTGAAGAGACCAACGGGTATTAATCAATTGAAGAGGCAATTGAAAGCTATTAAGGAAAGCATTAATCACGAAACCTAAATAGTCTTGAAAATCTAAACGGGCATGATCACTCAGCTTAGACTATATAAGGAAGGAGTGATCTCATAACAAGGTGGCGAAATAGAGAGATTGAGCAAAAAGAAAAGGCTTAAGTCGAAAAGCACTGAAGATAAGTGCACGCACGGGGGCGAGAATTGAGCAGAAAAGGGGCTGCTGGTTTTGGAGAGAACTCTTGCACACGAGGAGCAGCACCGCCGGCATTACACGCACTGAGGCGTGGCGTTCTCTTGGGAAGAACGGAGCGACTGTAATCTGAGGAGAAGCTTGATATAGCCACACACACGGAGGTTTGAGGTTGAAACGATTACTTTGTCGGATTGAGTAGAGGTCATCAAATAGAGTCTCGATAGTAGACCGAGTTTGTAAACCCTACAAGTATATTGGAATATAAAGTAATCGGTTTCAAAAATCCTTTCAGAGCAATCTGAAAGGTAGTGGTTTTTCCTTATCATTGTTGTGATAAGGTTTCCACTCTACATCGTGCGCAATCATTTTAAGTTATTAAAATTTCCTGCATAAATATTTCCGCTGCTGTCTGACCATCAGACGGAAACACACTTAGTGACTTCCGTCTGACAGACTGCTAACACTAACGATCCAACACGTACCCGTATCCGTATCCATATTCGTACTCTATAATTTTTTATTTTTCCGTACCCCGTACCCGTTCCCGTATCTGTATCCGTACCTGTTCCCGCATCCATGGATCCAAGGATGAGACAACTCATTATCTAGAATGCGGAATGAGCTGCCAGTACGTCACGTCCATTGTACAGTGAGATTAGAGGGTGATGAGAGGCCTCTCGCAGACTTTATCAGGAGAGGCACTTCCGGGAGTGGCAAACTGCTGATGCCCCTCTAAATAGTATGCCCAATTAGAATTACGACCGACCTTGTACTGTTCCTGGCAGGGACGACAAGTAAGTTTTTAATTTTTTTTTATCTTTTAAATTGGTTATTAAAATTAATTTTAATTATATTTTTATGTGCCCATTTATATATTATAGCTTTGGCCCAGTCCATTTTGTTAAGAAGATCGGGTTGGAGTGCATTGCCCCATATTTGAAGATTAGGTGGACTGCGATGGAGATGTGTAGACCTGCACTAATGCGGGTCAGCCCGACCGGCCCGATCCGTTCGCCCGGTCGTTTTGACGGGCTTGGATATACATTGTAGCCCGACAGGCCAGCCCGATCCGGACCGTATTTCTATTAGGGCCGGGCCTGGACACCTATTTTCGACCGGGCTAAAAAGCCTCCCCGTTAACCCGCAAAAAAATTAAACATAATGATTAATATATATTTATATATTGTAAATATGCTTAGGCTAATTGAATTGTTTATTGATGCAGCTCAATGTTTTTTTCATGTCTTTTTCACAAGTGATGCTGACTGCTGGTGATTGTTAGATCAAAATGTTGGCTGTCAGACACAATGCACCGACCTCCAATTCAGGACTCCATGGCTGTTTCATAAGCTAATGTCGCCTCCAGCATTCCATTTTGGCACACAGTTGCAGGAGTTTTTATTCATGGACATTATTTTGTCTATCAAATTTTGATACATCAAAATGTCTATCAAATTTTGATTTATGGACATTATTTTGTTTTGTTAATATTTTGGTTAATATATTATGATACATCATTATTCATTAGACATAAAAATGTATTGTTTTCGTATAGGGAATTGTTTATTTTGATTCAACTTATACAGGAAATTTAAATATGTATTTACACATATTTGTACCGGGCTGGCCCGATGGGTAACCCAGTCCAGTAAATGGGCGGGCTTCGACATAATTTTGAGCCCGAATTGAACAGGGGGGTTTAGCCCGGTCCGATTACATGGACTATAAAATAGTAAATAGTCCGGCTCGAACCCGCATTTGTGCAGGTCTAGAGATGTGCCCTTCTGATGCTCCCGATCGATTGTTCGAGCACTTGAAGGTAAGTGCTCATATAATTTATGTATTTATTTAATGAATATGAAATTTATGTAAGTTAATGTGCGTTTTCATGTTGTTGCAGCATACTGTGAGATGGGACTCGATCGATACCTATCAAACCAATGCCAACTTTAGGAGGAAGGCAACGAATATTATCTCAAACTCCTAGCAAAGCAAGCGGAAGGGAATGACTCAAGCCCCAAGTAGGCTCCTCAGGAGGTGAAGGACGCAGCTAGAGACATATTTTTGAGTGATAAGATATTGAAAGCCCAAGGTAAACGCAACAAGCAAAATTACAAGGGTGAGAAGTCAGGGAGAGGCCCAGCAAGCATGTGGGAGGCCCCAAACGACAACTTTCCACCATATGGTTTTGAAAAGTAGTTTTTAAAGTACTTTTATTTTTTCCATAAAAAAAGTACTTTTATTTTTATAAATGTACTTATCCCGAGTTGTATTATATGTGCAGTCCAAAGAGCCGACAAGAAGGAAAGTACTGCCGATAGATATGTATAAGAAGAAAAGGTGGGTAGCGATGGTACTTTTGTTCAAACGGACGAGAAAGAGACTCGTAATATACTTGCTAAATGAATTTAATAATTATATATATGTTATTTTAATATTATTCTAATCTTTGAAATAAAAAGCCATAAAAATTATAAAAGGATTAAGACCAAACATAGTTGGAATATTTCTCCTTGTTATATGAGTGTTTTTTTTTGAAATTGGCCCATTTTGAGTTTCAAATATCGTAACTGACCCATGTGAGTTTGCTCTTTCAAAAATGGCCTGTTTGTAATAAGACCGGATTCCCGGGAAACGGTTTTCCCCATTATCTCAAACACCGGCTTCTGAGAAACCAGTTTTATGTGAAAAATTATAAAACCGGATTCCGAGGATCTGGTTTTTGAAAAAACTGACAGATGGACGAAACGTGGATTTTAAGTGTACGTGGATGTCGGGTGGAAAAAAAATTAATTTTTATTTAAAAAATCACCCTTCTCCTCCACAGGAACCGTTTATCTACTGCTGCCCTACCATCAACGTCCCATGGCTGCACCGCCACCACCAAACACTGCACACATATATAGCCTTAGTCCCAACACCAGTCCTCGGCCACTTAATCCCACTTGTCCAACTCGCCACCCAACTCCTCCTCCACTCCCACAACCTCACCTTCACTCTCTTCCTTATGCCCTTCAACCACATCAAATTCAACTCCATCCTCCAAACCCTCCCCGACGCCATTCGTGTAGTCCTCCACCCTCCGGTCATTATCCATGACCTTCCCGATGACGCCATGATGGAGACGAAAGCTTACACCTCTCCTTCCTCCGTCCCTCCCTACCGGTGTTTAAACGGAGGAGAAGGAAGATTTTTTTAAAAAAATTATTTTTTTAAGTAAAACCAATTCCCCAGGAACCAGTGTATAAAAAAATTAATTTTTTCCACCCGGCATCCACTTACACTTAAAATCCACGTTTCGTCCACTTGTCATTTTTTTTTGCAAAAACCGGATCCTCGGAATCCGGTTTTATAATTTTTTATATAAGACCGGTTCCTGGCCATCCGGTGTTTGCGAAAATGGAGAAACCCGGTTCTCGGGAATCCGCTCTTATTAAAAACAGGTCATTTTTGAAAGAGCAAACTCACATGGATCACATGGGAATCACACTTTGGCACTTTAGTCATTAGTTGGATCTGTTCAACAACTTCCCTTCATATCGGGATTTTATGGATGTGCTAGAGGATTTGATCTGCCTCTCCCGAGATTGTCGGTGCTCAGCTCATTCCCGAGTATCTTTCGGTTACCTTTTCCTTCTATTCTTAATTGTGATCCAATCCTATTTCGTATCTTTTGGGGTCAAAGAATGATCCGATGTTTGTTAAGGATGTTGATATTTTTGAGTTTTTTTTAAACTGACCCTTTTGAGTTTGGCCATTTCAAAACTGACCCCCTCGAGTTTCACATTTCAAAACTGACCCTTTTTAATGAAACCGGATCCCCGAGTTCCGATTTTTGGAAAACCGGATCCTGGAAATCCGGTTAGTTGCGTTTTGTAACTAACCGGATCCCCAGGTTCCGGTTTTCAGGAGATCTGGCTGATGTGGACGACGGTCGAATACGTGGCTTCCACGTAAGACCAGAGTGCGGCAATCCGGTTTTTAAAAAAAACCGAATTCAGGAGATCCAATTTTCTGCGAACTTAAATTGCCGACACAACTTCTTCTCCCCCATTCGAAACCCTACCCTTTTGAAACCCGCCGGATCTACTTCTCCCTCATCCGATTTCGTCCGACATCTCCCCACTTCCGTCCAATTTCTCCCGAATTTTGAAATCCTACCCAAATTCTGTCCGAAATCGTACCCCAATTCGGCCCGATTCCGTCCGATTTCTCCCCCATTCACCACCTCCGAAATTGATAGGTAAAAAAACTTAATTGTGTAATTAGTGTTGTTGAATTACTTTTGAAGGATTGTTGTTGTGAAATTTGTTATTAGTGTTGTTGAATTGTTTGTTTTTGATATTAGTCCGGTTAATTGTATGAATATTGTGAATTTTGTGCATTTTTTGGTTTCATATTAGCCCGGTTAATAGTTGTTTTTGACTTATTATTGTTGAATTAATAACGTTGAATTGGCGATTGCTTGACATTGGTTTGATATTGTCCATGGAATATGGCTTATATTCGTAAAAAGAGTGATGTCATATGTCATAGTTATTGAATTAGTATATTGGAATTTGGACAATTTTTTGTTGTAGTTGAATTAGCGTATTGATATATATTGTGTTTTTCTTCATGAATTGGTAATAATGAATATTTGTTGTTTTTACAGAAATGTCGTGAGGTAACAGGCGAAGAAGCACTAGTCAACGCGATGTGCCGTCTTCTTCACGAGCGACTGCTAATCCAAACATGGATATGGATGATTATCTTCATCCTGGACCCATCGATCTATCCTTATTGACGATGCAAAGTGTGCATTGCACTGAGGCGATTTGGAGAAATCAGGTATGATTTTCATTAATTAAAATTTTTTCCATTCATATTATATAACAGTGTTTCATTAATTAATTACATATTATAGATGGATAAAGAATTTAGGTCTGATAAGCCATTGAAGGTAATGGGTCATAATGTCGTAAGTATGAACCCTCGACTTACGAATTTTGTTGCAAATTCTGGTTTTCTACCTTGGACCCAAGTATGCAACGTGAAGAATGATCCTAGATTATGCACCGTCCTAGTAGAGAGATGGCGCCCCGAGACACACACCTTCCATCTAAATGGAGGGGAGGCTACAATTACACTACAGGATGTGTCTCTTCTTATTGGATTACCCATAGATGGGGAGCCCGTGTCTGGATTTGGGGAGTTCGATTGGGAGCCTGTTTGTTTGAATTTATTGGGTGATGTGCCCGACCGTCCTAAGCCGAAATCGATGGGTAGCAAGACATGGTTTGATGACTACTTGAATAATATGCCAGCCGATGCGGATGAAGAGACGTTGAAGAAATACGCTAGGAAGTACATTTTATGTCTATTGGGATTGACTCTCATGGCAGACTTGTCCGGTGATCAGGTAGCGCTGCACTACCTTCCATTGTTGGCGGACTTGGATAACGTCAGGAGATATAGTTGAGGGAGCGTGGTTTTAGCTTTTCAGTACAGTCAGTTGTGAAGAGCAAGTAATTTTAAGAAGTCACAAATTGGTGGATGTGCACTATTACTATAGTTTTGGTGTTGGGAGCGCATGCGTATTGGACGTCCACAACCCTATGACAGAGACGCACCAGAACTTGAAGATGATATTCATCCATATATTAGACCTTGTTGGTCGTACTTGTGAGTAAACTTTATATTTATTTTGATATTGAAAATTGTTAAATATTAAATTTGTAACGCTTTTATTTATGCGTAGACATTGGGCCGGACCAAAACATTTTGAAGAGACCCCACGTGGTTCTTTAATCTTCTATCGGGATCAACTCGAGCGAATGGTCCACGGTGATTTTATTTATCGACCATATGAAGAGGATTTGATGGAATGACCTCATCCCGTATGTCTCGAGTCACGACAATTATGGGCGGCTGATGTGCCACTTATTTGCTTCAACATCATTGAGTGGCATCATCCTATTCGTACTATGAGACAGTTTGGATGGAATCAGATCATTCCACCTGCTCATATAGCGTTTACGAATGATCACCACGGATTAGAAAGGAAAAAGAGAGTTGATTGGAGAGTGTACTTGCTCTAGGATGTTCAGTTACGGAATACTAGATGGGAGAGACTAATATATGGGGATCCGGGCGAGGATGGCAAAGACATTGATATTCCCAGTGATGAATATGTGCATTGGTATTCAATGATCACACGTCGCCTTATCCAGCCCAAATTGGAAGAAGAGGACACACTCAGGCGTATCACCCTAGTGCCCATGAATTACCTATCAATATAAGTTATCACATGTTTTTAGTATATTATTATTATACTGTTTTACATGTGTAACTAACAATTTGTTCATATAGATTCGCACGTTGCTCATCTGCGCTTCGCAGGCTGCAGAAGGATTCAACAGTACTGCAGACTCGCGACCAATTTTTCATCGCATTTTCCATACCGCAGTGGAGGAACTACGGGTGTTGGGGGAGTTGCGGCTAATGAATATCAACCCTGATAGTATTCAGTTTGGAAACGGTAAATTTCCTCATTTTAATTGTATATGTAATTTATTCAACTAATATACTAATAAATTTTAATTATAGGTGACGATGATGATATGAGTGTAGACGATGATCATGTCACCAACCTTGACTCACAGACACCATGTTATGATCATCCATCAAGCTCACTGGCACCACCTTCACAACCATCTCAGGCATCCACCTCACAGGCACCACCTTCACCATCCGGTCACGGGCACAACCTTCGTCCTGAAAAGAGACCCAAATATTCATGGCTGAAGAATTTACGTAAGAAGAGAAGAGATTGAGATTAAATTTTACTTTAATGTATTGTTTTGTTATACTTATGCTACAGTTTGTAACAATGTCTTAATTTAATCTATAAAAATAACTTATGATACGTTTTCTATTGGACACGAAGAAATCCGGTAATAATTCAGTTAAATTTTTTTTTTTGATTTTTACCAGTTCGGATTCCCCGGATCTGGTTTTTTTAAAAACCGGATTCCCCGGATCTGATTTTTTACGAGAAAAAAACAAAAAATCTAGGTTTTTTAACAGTTCGGATTCCGCGGATCCAGTTTTCCACAAGGAAAAATCAAAATTTTAGGTTTTTTAACAATTCGGATCCCCCGGATCTGGTTTTTGACGGGAAAACAACAAAAAAATTAGGTTTTTAAAAACCGGATCTCCGGAATCCGGTTTTCTACGGGACCCGAATTTCTGACGCCTCGACCAGAAGTGACCGGACGGGCACGGGTCGGGATTCCCCTAAAACCGGATTCTAGAGATCCGGTTTTTGATGCCCTATATATATTCATGTTCTCTCGTTCATTTTCTACATCCAAATACACTTCGACTATAAATCTCGCATCATTTCAATCGTTCTAGCAACTTCCTTCGACATGGAATCTCCCACTCTTGATAATTTAGATGTTCCAATCATGGACGAGTACCATCGGGAAGAAATGGAAAATTCGGAAATGGTCACTGTTGAGAATCTGCATTACGAGAATGCAATATCCCGTTACGAATGGGATCATCCGGATTTCGAAGATATTTCGGCATGGGAAACCAATAAACCAGTCGATGAGTATATGAGAGGGAATTTTGGTCAACTGGATCTCCATGAATCCCTTGGAGTTGGGAATGAGTTTGACTCAAAAGAACTTGCCATACATGCGGTGCGGAAGTGGTCGATAATGAATCGGGTGGAACACGTGGTAAAAAAATCTAACCCTTCTTTTATGGTGTTTCGTTGTCGAAAAGGTCGAGAAATTTGTCCATGGGGCCTCCGGACAGCTACACTGAGAAACAGTTACCGTTGGGAAGTGCGAAAGCATCGTGAGCACCACATATGTCAGAACGACACAATTATGGCCAGCAACGTTCATATGACGCCTAAGTACATCGCTAAAGAACTGTGGGATGTGATGACAGAAAAATTACGGTTGAGTGGAGCAGAGATACAAGCAAGAATTTATAAAGACTATGGTCTAGAAATTTCCCCCTTGAAAGCTTGGCAAGCGAAGCAACAAACAATGATTAACTTATTTGGAACATGGGATGGCTCCTTCGCATATCTGCCGCACTTGATGAAGGCTTTAGTTGATCATAGTCCGGAAACAGTTGTCAAATGGGTTACGGACGAAATCGATGGTGAATACATTCAGGTTAATCGTGTTTTTGGGCATTTGCTGAATGTATTCATGCATTTAAGCATTGTCCTCCCATATTATCCATTGATGAAACTCATTTGTATGGTAAGTACGATGCGAAGCTCCTCGTAGCATGCTCATTGGATGCAAACAATGGTATTTTACCTGTTGCGTTTGCTTTGGTCAAGAGTGAAAACACCTCCAGCTGGAGTTGGTTCATGAGTTGCATTCGAGAGTGTGTCACTTCACGTCGAGGCTTGTGCGTCATATCTGACTGACACAGAGGAATAATGGCTACTATGAATGAACCACAATGGTCGCCTCCTAATGCTTACCATCGTATCTGCGTTCACCACTTCCAGAGCAACTTCAACACGAAGGTCAAAGACTCTTATTTGAAGAAAAAACTTGGCAAGGTTGCATATGCCAAAAAAGAGTACAAGTTTACAGCTCAATATGAGGAGCTGATGAAACTATTGAAAGACAGACCTGACGTACAAAATTGGTTGCGCAACATGGACGCTCATTTATGGTCTTTGGCAATGGATACTGATGGTATGAGATGGGGCTCAATGACCACAAATGCTTCGGAATCGTTTAATGGCGTTCTCAAGCACGGACGTGATTTACCAATTTCAGCATTGGTTATGTTCACTTTCAAACAGTTGAATAAATACTTCAACACCCGTCGTTATCGTTATGACAATACGGATTCGGCTTTTGCACCAAAGGTACACGAGAGGTTGGAGGTACTCCGAGAAAGGGCATAGTTCCACAGAGTCGTACTTTTTAACCTGTCCCAGGAAATTTATCAAGTTACCACGGGAATTAAGCATCATCTGTGGAGAGTTTGCATACCCGGGAGATCATGTTCGTGTGGAAAATGGACGACACTTCATATTCCCTGCAGTCATGCAATTGCAGTTTGTACGTTCACGAAAAGGGAATACAGCGACTATGTGCCTCATGAGTATACACTTGAAGCTTACAACATGACCTGGAGTTACCATTTCAGTCCATTACCTCATTCTGACTTCTGGGAACCCTATGATGGACTTTCTCATATGCCTAATCCTCACTTCAAACGTACAAACGTCGGTAGAAATCCGACAAGGCGAAGGCGTACTGAAATGGACCAGAGGGATGTCGGCTAGTCCAGTACTCAAGGAGAGGCTTCATCATCACAACCCCCAGGCAGAATTCAAAGGTGCAAATTATGCCAACAAACTAGTCATAACAGAAGGTCTTGTCCCTTCGCCAATGCAAGCTAAATCCAAAATCCGAGTACCTATAGTACTGCTGTTGTTCACTTTTATTTTACTACAACTATGTTTCCAATGTCCAACTTTCAATGATTTCCAAACTGCTGTATCTTTTTATTTAAATTACGGACCGTAAAAATGGGCTTAACAACAAAATAAAATTTAAGTTCGCAGAAAACCGGATCTCCTGAATCCGGTTTTTTTACAAAACCGAATTGCCGCACTCTGGTCTTAGGTAGACGCCACGTATTGATTGTCGTCCACATCAGCCAGATCTCCTAAAAACTAGAACCTGGGGATCCGGTTTTCCAAAAATCCGGTTTCATTAAAAAATGGTCAGTTTTGAAATGTGAAACTCGAGGGGGTCAGTTTTGAAATGGTCAAACTCAAATGGGTCAGTTTTAAATAAAACTTGATATTTTTGCCCGATTTGGAAATCGCATATCGTGAATCTAGATTCTAATTGCATTGGGCAGTGGGAGCACGCGTTGCCGTCCCTTACTTGGTTTTCCGACTGTATGCCAATTGATGTCCATGTAATTTGCACCTAATTAGTGTTTGTTGTAAATCGGGATATGGGGATTCAATCGCTGCACACATGCTCTTTCAATTTCGAGACAAAGGAAGACATGTCGTTATATATAATCTAGATTTAGAATTAGTGTGTATAAATTAAAGTATATCAAGTTTGTAAAAAACAACTCTGTGCATCATCTCAGTGTGTATTTGATCCATTTTGACGCCTACAAGTGGTATCTAGAGCCGAAAATTCACACGTGAGAGATGACGAAATATGGTGAAGCGAGTAGTGGGAAGTATGGTGAAGCGAGTAGTGGTAGTAGCGATGAGCAACCACGTGCGGAGAGTCCGAGTAGGGGTAGTGGCAATAAGCAATCACGTGCGGAGAGAATGACGAGCAAGGAAAGCTCGATATCGCTTCATTATCCCATGCTCTCAAGGAACAACTACACGGCGTGGGCTTTAAAAATGAAAGTTTACATGGAAGCACAGAATGTATGGGATGCGGTTGAATCCGTGGCAGGAGAGGCTGTGGAAACCAAGAAGGATAAGATGGCACTGGCGGGCTATCTACCAAGGAATTCCCGAAGGCGTTTTGTTGATGATTGCCGAGAAACAAACGGCGAAAGAGGCATGGGAAACTCTAAAGGCGATGCCTCATGGCTATGGCATGCCAGGCTCGGGCACACCAATTTTGAATCACTCAAACACATGTATGAAAAGGGAATGGTTCATGGGATGTCAAAGATATCTCAGCCGACACAACTTTGTGAAAGTTGTTTGGTCGCAAAGCAAGCCAGAATTCCATTTCCTAAGCAATCTGATTTTCATGCAAGTAAGCCTTTAGAGTTGATACATATTGATTTATGTGGACCTATTACTCCTCAAACATACGCAGGGAACAAATATTTCTTGCTTATAGTGGATGACTACAGCAAAATGATGTGGGTTTATATGCTAAAGTACAAGAGTGAAGCCCATGAAGTTTTTAAGAAATACAAAGCACTTGTGGAGAATCAAACAGAGCACAAAATCAAGGTTTTAAGATCTGATCGGGGAGGTGAATTCATGTCACAAGCCTTTGCTGCATTTTGTGAGAAAGAGGGAATTCAAAGACATTTTACAGCTCCGTACACCCTAACAGAACGGTGTTGTTGTTGTGGAACGAAGAAATAGAACAGTTGTTGCGATGGCAAAGAAACTTATTAAAGTTCATGAACATGCCGGGTGAGCTATGGGGAGAAGCTGTGCGTCACAGTTTATATTTATTAAATCGGGTATCAACAAAAGCATTGGCAAATCAAACTCCTTATGAAGCATGGTATAAAAGGAAACCACATCTTGGACATCTCAGAGTGTTTGGATGTGTATCACATATGAAGTTACCAAGCATTCAAGTGAAGAAACTTGATGATCGGAGTAAGCCTATGGTATATCTTGGTGTGGAGGAGGGGTCCAAAGCACACAGATTATACAGTCAAGAAGAAGGTAAAATTTATATTAGTAGAGATGTTATTTTTGAAGAAGAAAAGAAATGGGATTGGAATGCAGGTATACAAGAAAATCACATTTCTTCATATCCATTTATTGTTAGCGAAACTAACACATGGCCAGATTATACATCAACAATGGAAGAGGGGACAGAGACGGTTGAAAGTCCAGGAACTATAAGAGATGAAGTGCATGTAAGAACATCAACACCTTACCCAATTGCAAATGATCAATTAACTTCACCAGCAAGAAGTGATGATTCAAACTCAGAGGAGAGACCATTGCGATATCGACCGCTAGACGAGATATATGCCGAGACTCAAGAAGTAGAACTACCAGCAGATGAATTGTATCTGCTTGCAACAGAAGAACCAACTTCATTTCATGAAGCAGTGCGAGATAAAGAATGGCAGAAGGCTATGGAAAGTGAGTTTGAAGCTATTGAAAGAAACAAGACTTGGCATTTAACTGAGTTACCTCAAGGTCACAAAGCCATTGGCTTAAAGTGGGTTTACAAGCTGAAAAAGGATCCGGATGGGAAGGTGATCTAACATAAAGCGAGGCTCGTGGCAAAGGGCTATGTACAACAACAAGGTATTGATTTTGAAGAAGTATTTGCACCAGTAACCAGACTTGAAACTGTTCGATTATTGTTGGCTTTGGCTGCACGACGTGGCTGGGTAGTACATCATCTTGATGTGAAATCCGCATTCCTCAACGGTGATCTCCAAGAAGAAGTATATGTTCTGCAACCAGAGGGATTCATAATCAAGAATCATGAAAACAAAGTATACAAGTTGTCGAAAGCTTTATATGGACTTCGACAAGCACCAAGAGCTTGGAATATGCGTCTTGACAAATGCTTGGTGAGTCTTAATTTTGAGAAATGTCCATATGAGCACGCAGTGTACAAGAGGTTCAAGGAAGGGGAGAAGTTACTAGTTGGAGTGTATGTTGATGATATGATAGTAACTGGAACAAGCACCAAGGAAATCAATGATTTCAAACAGGAGATGATGAAGGCTTTTGAAATGAGCGACCTCGGACTTCTCTCGTACTATCTTGGAATTGAGGTAGAACAAAAAGATGGTTTTATTGCATTGAAACAATCCGCTTATGCAAAGAAAATTTTGGAGCAGTCAGGAATGATGGAATGTAATTCAAACAAAGTTCCTATGGAGCCTAAACTGAAGATTGGAAAAGATGAAAATGGTGTTCCAGCCAATGCTACAGAGTAT
Source organism: Rhodiola kirilowii (assembly GCA_033675215.1). Taxonomy (NCBI): domain Eukaryota; kingdom Viridiplantae; phylum Streptophyta; class Magnoliopsida; order Saxifragales; family Crassulaceae; genus Rhodiola; species Rhodiola kirilowii. The sequence continues at coordinate 1,239,538 of JAUCNB010000027.1, forward strand.
CGAAAGGTGATTGGAAACTTGAGGTATTTAACACATCCTCGACCTGACTTGTCCTTTGCTGTTGGAATAGTAAGCAGATATATGGAAGCACCAAAGCACACACATTTTCAGGCGGTTAAGCAAATTCTTAGATATTTGAAGGGATCACTGAATTTTGGTCTCAAATACAAAAAAGGTGAAGATGAAGTTCTAATTGGCTACAGTGACAGCAATCTTGCCGAGGACATTGACGATAGGAGAAGCACAAGTGGACTAGCTTTTTATCTCGGTACAAATCTGATTACTTGGTCTTCACACAAGCAGAAGAGCGTAGCATTATCTTCATGTATTGTAAAGATCGATTATATGAATTGTACTTAGTCGAACCTTATTCTTTATTAATAATCGGGACCAAATGTTAGGTTTACAAACAATGGATTGACTCAATCCAAAACCAAAACAAATGCAAGCAATTAATCCAGTCCACATCAATAACAATCAATAGCATAAACGAATCACCAATCCAAGCAACCGGTTAGAGTTACTTTCCTGGAAGGATTGACGGCTTCGAAAGCTTCGGACTTTGCCAGTCAGCCTGAGACGTTCCCAAAAGAGAAGGCCGGACGTTCGATGCTCAGCAGTTGGAATCAAGCCGTCACAGAGCACTCCTACACTCGTCAGTCGCCAGCAAGCTTCGTCCTCTCGTCAATTTCACGCTCGCACTTCGCAGACGCTCGATCGCTTTGAGAGAATTTGAAATTGAATTGGTGCCCTAAACCCCCAATTCGAGTTGCTTATAAACTGAGCTGAAGATGCGTTGAAACGACGCCGTCTGCCCGAGTAACAGAAATAACGGACATTGGCGCGCCTTGGAACGACAGCGTTCCACTAAACTTGAATTCGCGCTTCTGCCCAAAAAACGACGCAGCTTGGAAGACACGGACAGCCGATCGCATACACGCTCGGAGGTCCACTCGGAGGTCCGAGCTCAAGAGCTCGGAGGCACGCTCGGAGGTCCGAGCTCAAGAGCAAAAAACCAGAATTTTTTTTTCTACAAGCTCAAATATGCAATTTGGACTGGAAAAATAGCAACATATTGTCCCAATAATCATTCATACACACAACTGGGATTATAATCTCAACAAATGCCCTCCTAAGACTAGTTGTGAAAAGAATGAAGAAAAGAATTGAGATAGATACATCTAACCTCAATTAAGGTTCAACCCAGCCAGTTAAGGCTTCAAATTTGCTTAGGCCAGACTTTCATCCAACCTCATCAATGTGCAAGCTTTCCCTGCAGAAAACAAACTTATTAGCAGGTACAATTTTAGTTCCAAAGTCAGCTGGATTTTTCTCTCCAAGGATCTTGTCTACACTTATGGTTTGGGTCTCCACTAGGTCTCTAATGAAATGCATTCTCACATCAATATGCTTTGACCTCTCATGGTATACTGGATCCCTACACAAACATAAGGCACTTTGACTATCCATGTAAATCCTAGGAGGCTCACTAATCCCACTAATCTCCTTCACTATCCCACTTAACCAAATGGCTTCTTTTGCTGCCTCTGTGGCAGCTATATACTCAGCTTCTGTAGATGATAAGGCAACTATGGGTTGCAACTGACTTTTCCAAGACACACAATTTCCATTCCAAGTGAAATAGAAAGCTGTGGTGGATTTCCTATTATCCCTATTGCTGGCATAATCTGAATCTACATACCCTACAATTCCTGCTTTTGGTTCATGGTCTGTATATACTAATCCTAACCCTTTAGTCCCTAACAAGTACCTTAACAAATATTTCATGGCTTCCCAATGCTTTATGCCTGGGTTAGACATATATCTACTAAGAACACTAATAGAGAAAGCAAGATCAGGCCTTGTACATATCATACCATACATAATAGAACCAACAGCAACATCATATGGCATTCAGCATTTGTTTCTTTTCTTGCTCAGTTTTAGGACAATCTTCCTTAGAGAAAATAAGATGCCCTCCTAAGGGTATAGCATTAGACTTAGCATTCACAATAGCAAATTTATCTAACACCTTAGCAAAGTATTCAGATTGGGATAAACAGATTTCTCCATTTTTCCTTTTTCTCGTTATCTTTACCCCTAAGATCTTTTGAGCAATTCCTAAGTCTTTCATGTCAAAATGTTTTTGCAATCCAGACTTAGTCAATTTTATATCATGCAATGAGGGACTAATCAGCAATAAATCATCCACATATAGCAGCACAAACAATGGAGCATTCTTCACTCTTTTCAGATAAAGGCATGTATCATATTTGCTTCTCAAGAATCCTAAGTCAAGCATGCAACTGTCAAATTTCTTATTCCACTGTCTAGGTGATTGTTTTAATCCATAGATGGATTTTCTAAGCAAACAGACATGATCTGGTTTTATTTTATCAACCAAACCTTCAGGTTGATACATATGAATTGTTTCTAACAAATCACCATGTAAAAATGCAGTTTTCACATCCATTTGTTCAATATGCCAATCATAAACAGCAGTCATAGCAATAAGTAATCTCAGAGTTTTATACTTGACAACAGGAGCAAATATCTCATTAAAATCAATGCCCTCTCTTTGGTGAAACCCCTTAGCCACTAACCTAGCCTTAAACCTTGGTGGATCATTAGGTGAGTTACCTTCTTTAATTCTAAATATCCATTTACATGCCAAAGGTTTAACATTTAGAGGCCTAGGTACTAGTTTCCAAGTATTGTTTTCATGCATGGATTGAATCTCTTCTATCATGGCTTTTTTCCATTTTTCAGATTCATTACTAGCCAAGGCTTGCCTATATGTATCAGGTATTACATATTTAATTTTTTCAGCAGCCATTAGAGCAAACTCAACAATATTACAGCACTTTCCATCATTGTTCTCATCATACTCAGCTATGTTGGCTTTATATCTAGGATTAACCTTTCTAATTCTAGGTTCCCTGTCTCTAGTCAATTGATAATTAGCTAGACTAGGCTCACTTTCATGCACAGGGGACTCGGAAATAGTAGGCATAGCACCAACATTTTCATGCACATTTTCAGGCACATTCACACTATGATCAACATATAAATCATCAGGCAGATTTGGCAAATTAGATATAGCAGCAGAAGAAAGGTTCATGCCTAAATCAGATGATTCAATAGCAGCATTTTGATCACTAGTGTCCATAGAATTTGAATTTAGAGCTGAGTTAGATGGACTTACAGTGCTAGCTCCCCCACCTAATTGGTGAGGTAGCTCATTACCTGAAACAGCAGGGGAATTTGACCCCTCATATGTTACCTCCTGCAGTCCATTGCTTAAATCCAGTGACTGTCCCATCTCAGCTACTTGATCTCCATTATTTCCATCATCATTTCCCTGGTTCAAATTGAATCCTGATGGAATAAAACTGGTCACACCTTCAGGTGTGCCATGAGACTCAATAGCATGGTTTAGTTTAGACTTAAAGTGGAAATTCAGTTCATCAAAGGTAACAGAATGTGACACTATGACTTTGTACCCTCCTGGTTGTATCATTAACAGTTTATAACCTTTAACTCCTTCAGGATACCCAAGCATAACACATTTAACAGCCCTAGGCTGGAGTTTACCCTCAGAAACCTTGGCATAGGCTGTACAACCAAAGGGTCTAAGGTGGGATAGGTTTGGAAGTTTCCCAGTCCAAAGCTCTTGGGGAGTTCTGAAATTTATGGCTGAGGAAGGACATCTATTTATCAAATAAGCAGATGTAATCACAGCCTCTCCCCAGAGAGTTGGTTTAACTCCAGCACTAATCATCATGCATCTAGCTTTCTCTAAAAGGGTCCTGTTCATCCTCTCAGCAGTTCCATTCTGCTGGGGAGTACCAGGCACAGTCAAGTGTCTCTTAATCCCATTTTCAGTGCAAAATTCATTAAAGGCCTTGTTACAAAATTCCAACCCATTATCTGTTCTTAAGCATTTAACTTTAAGTTCAGTTTGACTCTCAACCATGATCTTCCAATTCTTAAATTTTTCAAAAGCCTCATCCTTGGTTTTTAAAAGAAAGACCCATACTTTTCTAGAGTATTGGTCAATGATAGAAAGGAAATATGATCTTCCTCCTATTGTAGAGACCTGGGCAGGTCCCCACAAATCAGAGTGAACATACTCCAAAGGTTTTTTGACAACAAAAGAAGATTTGCCAAAAGGATGAGCAGATTTTTTACCAAAAACACAAGTTTCACAGAATTTCAGATCAATAGGTTTACAATCAATCAAACCATGTTTAGACAGATAATGCAGTCCTTTGTTCCCTATATGTCCAAGCCTTGAATGCCACATTTTAGTGTCTAATAGAGTTTTACTTTCATCAGAAAGATTAATTTCAGAAGAAGAAATCAGATGATATAAACCTCCTTTTTCTACACTTCTCATTACAACTCTATTATCCCTCATTACTTCTCTAACTCCCTTAAAGGTTGTTATCTTGCATCCAAGTTTATCCAAGGCAGATTCTGACAGTAAACTCCTCCTAAGATGGGGAACCCATCTCACATTTTGGAGAGTTCTCACAACACCATCAAACATCCTTAAGGGAACTGTGCCAATTCCCTTAATTCTTAATGATGTGTGATCACCTAGCATGACCTCTCCACCTTCACAAAGCTTCATGGAACTGAAGAGATGTTTGTGTGGAGTAGCATGCATGGTGCAGCCAGAATCAAGGATCCATGAATCATTTTCATGCCCACTGGACATGAGAAATAATTCATTCTCATATTGGGGATCATTTTCACAAATGTTGGACTGTCCAGATTGTTGGTTATCTTTTCCTTTACCCTTTTTATCTTCAATTCTTTTATAACAAGAGCTAGCATAATGGCCTAACTTGCCACAATAATTGCACTTGACAGGGGTATTTTTCTGAAAATTGTTGTTATTTTGAGAGGATTGTGAAGACTTATCAAAGGATTTCTTTTCATGTGAATCATTGTTATTCTGAGATCCATTGTGGTTCTTTTTCTTTGGTTTAAATTTATTCTTCCCCTTAAACATCATTACCTCAGATTTTACTTCAGTTTTAACACCATTTTTAGTCTTAAAAACTTTTAGGCTGTCATTCTTAGAAGTAATAGCATCAATGATCTTGGTGACTGTTACTTCATCATTCCCATACTGAATAACATCCCTAAGGGTGTCAAACTGTGGTGGGATTGAATTTAGGAGAATGACACAAAGGTGTTCTTCCTTAACTTCATCTTTACACTTTTTCAAATCCTGAGTTATTTTTAAGAAAATGTCTAGATTTTCCTGCAGACTCATATTCACATCCATCTTGAAAGTGAACAATTTTGTTTGCAAGGAAATTCTATTGGGGAGAGTTTTAGCCAAATACATTTTATCTAATTCATCCCACAATGTTTTAGGTTCAGTGTATTGCATTACTTTCCTAGCAACGTCATCTGTTAATCTCATCATGATTTCAGAATAAGCAAGTTCTTTCATGTCAGATTTCTGCTGATCAGAGGTAGGAGCAATCCATTCCTCTGTCACAGCTCTATAGCATTTTTCCTTAACTAATATAGCCTTCATCCTCATCTTCCACATAGTGAAATCAGAGGTCCCATCGTAGGGCTTGATTTTCATGGCATCAGCCATCCCAAAAGAAAATCAAGTCCAAAGGAAAATTAACAAAGAAAAGGTAGGCAAGCACAAGAGATGATCAAGATGACTCAAGATCAATCAACAAGGCTCTGATACCACTTTGTAAAGATCGATTATATGAATTGTACTTAGTCGAACCTTATTCTTTATTAATAATCGGGACCAAATGTTAGGTTTACAAACAATGGATTGACTCAATCCAAAACCAAAACAAATGCAAGCAATTAATCCAGTCCACATCAATAACAATCAATAGCATAAACGAATCACCAATCCAAGCAACCGGTTAGAGTTACTTTCCTGGAAGGATTGACGGCTTTGAAAGCTTCGGACTTTGCCAGTCAGCCTGAGACGTTCCCAGAAGAGAAGGCCGGACGTTCGATGCTCAGCAGTTGGAATCAAGCCGTCACAGAGCACTCCTACACTCGTCAGTCGCCAGCAAGCTTCGTCCTCTCGTCAATTTCACGCTCGCACTTCGCAGACGCTCGATCGCTTTGAGAGAATTTGAAATTGAATTGGTGCCCTAAACCCCCAATTTGAGTTGCTTATAAACTGAGCTGAAGATGCGTTGAAACGACGCCGTCTGCCCGAGTAACAGAAATAACGGACATTGGCGCGCCTTGGAACGACAGCGTTCCACTAAACTTGAATTCGCGCTTCTGCCCAAAAAACGACGCAGCTTGGAAGACACGGACAGCCGATCGCATACACGCTCGGAGGTCCACTCGGAGGTCCGAGCTCAAGAGCTCGGAGGCACGCTCGGAGGTCCGAGCTCAAGAGCAAAAAACCAGAATTTTTTTTTCTGCAAGCTCAAATATGCAATTTGGACTGGAAAAATAGCAACATATTGTCCCAATAATCATTCATACACACAACTGGGATTATAATCTCAACATGTATGAAGCTGAATTTATGGCTGCAACATCAGCTGCTTGCCAAGCTGTTTGGTTGAGAAGATTACTGACTGACTTAACCGGGAACAAAGCAAAGGAGGTGAACTTGTATGTGGACAACAAATCAGCCATTGCTTTGATGAAGAATCCTGTTTTTCACAGAAGAAGCAAGCACATAGATACACGTTTTCATTTTATTCGTGAATGCGTGGAGAAAGGCGATATCATCATCAGTCATGTTTGCACCGATGAACAGAAGGCGGACATACTAACTAAGGCTTTGGCGAAAGTGAAGTTTCTGCAAATGAGAAAAATGCTGGGAGTGGCTGACCTTAATCAAGTCTAGATTAAGGGGGAATTTGTTATATATAATCTAGACTTAGAATTAATCTAGGTTATTAAGTTGGTTACAAAAAGCAGTTGTGGGTAGTTATTTGTTTGGATTGAAGCAATGTTTGTTCATTTGTTTGCATCTGTTGAATTGTGTATATATGTATTAGTGTGGATAAATAAAAGTATATCAAGTTTGTAGAAAACAACTCTGTGCATCATCTCAGTGTGTATTTGATCCATTTTGAGGCCTACAGTCGTGTCATGGTTTCAGCCTGTTGTGTCGCACAACTCTTTTGAACTGAACCACAAAATCCCTGCCTATGTATCTGGGTGAGCCGGTGATAAGAGGTAGTTTTGGAGGTGTTAAGATACATGTTAATTGAGTTTTGACAACAACTAATAGGTGCACTTCGCAAGAAGATGGAAGATGATTTATTTTTGGAATGCTCGGTAGTCAACATTGAGAAAGGCAAATACTACGCCATTATGCTAATTTCGAGTCAAAATTTGCCTGTTGTCGCTTAAACTCATATGGCATAAATGATTTAAGCCGACAAAAATTGATTATCGGTTCGCGTATCTGTACTGATGAGTCGAGTTTTCGACTCATTAATGCCCGTTTTCACTATAGCTTTAGTTCGATTCCGACTACTATTTGATGTCATTTGATCCTCTTCTCGTGCGTTTCAGGTACAAAGCAAGATGTCTCAGTGTCAAGAGCCATTGGAAGAAAACTCGGGAAAAATCGGTGTTTAGAGCAAAAGTTGGCAGTATTTGGTCTTCAGTCGATCGACTGGGAAGCTCCCCTGCTCCAGTCGATCGACTAAACAGACAAACAGGAGGAGCTGAAAATCGACCATCGCCAGTCGATCGACTGACCCCTTCAGTCGATCGACTAAATGGACAAACAGGAGGTGCTGCAAATCGAGACTTCTCAGTCGATCAACTGGGATCCTACCCTGTTTCAGTCGATCGACTGAGAACATGCTAGCCAAGCGACTTTTCTTCCTCCAGTCGATCGACTGGGCCATCAGCCCAACGCCAGTCGATCGACTGGACCTGCTACAGTACCGAAAATAATCCGAGGCTATAAATAGAAAGAGGGTTTCTTGACCTACTATCTTGGATTTTTCTGGGAAAGAAGACAAAGGAAAGTGATCAAATCAAGGGTTTCATCATCATCAAATCAAGGAGGAATCAAGATCAAGGGAGTTCATTAGGACTAATCATCCTACTCTTTCCCTCTTCTTTTCTCTTAGATTTGCTTGTAAAAACCTACTCATCATGTTGTCTTACATGATGAGTGAGTAGTCTCCCTTGTGTTTTGAGGGGTTCTATGAACCTCCTTGGTACTCAATGATCATTGTGAACACATTTGAATAGATCTATTGAAGTTGATTTCATTTTTACTATGCTCTTCATGTTAGACATGTCTCTAAGTGTTTGATGAAATGCCTAAGTGACATGTTTATGTTAGAACTTTGATCTAAGTCTTGAGAGAGTTTAGGGATGGTTTTGATATAGTAAAATTGAACTTAACCTACATTTATGAGAGTAAATGCATGGTGAGAGGTGAACTAGAACTTTATGCATATAGCATTTATGAGAGTAAATGCTATATAGTGGATCAACACCCTTTAATTAGTGAGATCCTAACTAGGATGGCTTGATTAAGATTAGATACGCGTAATAGCCTAATTCTTGATCTAGGCTAGGTTCAAAACCTATCAACTCTTAATTAATTGAACTCTTGTTTGCATGATCATTGAGAGATTGCCAAGGAGGGGATTAATCCCTCGAAACTCGCTTTTAATTGAATTTAATCCCTTAAAAACCACTTCGTTCTTGTTTTGAATCATTGATAACTCAATCACACTTGAATTTTAGGAATTAGCCGAGTAAGAAAATTTGATAGAACTAGCGTGTAATCCGTTTGCTCCCTTGGGTTCGACACCGGTCTTACCGGTTGATTATAAATTGTTTTTGATCAACGTATGCTAAAATTTACAACGATCAAAATGGCGCCGTTGCCGGGGAGGAAATGAGAGAAATTCTTTACCATTGTCACTCTTCTCAATATGGAGGACATGGTAGTGGAGCAAAAACCGCGTCAAAGGTACTACAATGCGGCTTTTATTGGCCTACTCTCTTTGGTGATGCCTATGAGTTCGCAAAAGCATGTGATCAATGTCAAAGGACCGGCAATATCTCAAAGAGGCATGAAATGCCCCAACAAAGCATCCTCCCGGTCGAGATATTTGATGTATGGGGCATTGATTATATGGGTCCTTTTCCTTCTTCATTCGGGAACCGATTCATACTGGTCGCGGTGGACTACGTCTCCAAATGGGTTGAGGCCGTCGCTTCCCCTACTTGTGATGCCAAGGTGGTCTCAAAGCTATTCAAGAAAATCATCTTTCCAAGATTTGGGGTGCCAAGGACCGTCATAAGTGATGGTGGTTCGCATTTCAAGGAGAGACATTTCGAGGCCTTACTTCGCAAATATGGAGTTAGTCACAAGGTTGCCACTCCTTATCACCCACAAACTAGTGGGCAAGTGGAAATTTCGAATCGAGAAATCAAGGCAATCTTGATGAAAACCGTGGGGAGCTCAAGAAAAGATTGGTCATCGAAGCTAGATGACGCTCTATGGGCCTATCGTACGGCATTCAAAACCCCTATTGGAATGTCTCCCTATCGTCTTATATATGGGAAACCGTGCCATTTGCCGGTAGAATTGGAGTACAAGGCGATGTGGGCAATCAAAACGTTGAATATGGATTTACAAATGGCGGGAGACCATAGGGTGCTTCAACTCCATGAGTTAGAAGAGATAAGGAACGAAGCCTACGAAAGTGATAGGATCTATAAAGAGAAGACCAAGAAATGGCATGACAAGAGAATACTTCGTCGCGAATTAAAAAAGGGAGAAAAGGTCTTGCTCTTTAACTCTAGACTCAAACTATTCCCGGGAAAGTTGAGGAGCCGATGGAGTGGCCCATTTATTGTTCACAAGCCCTACGAAGATGGCCATGTTGAATTGCTAAATAATGATGGAACTACTTTTTCTGCGAATGGGCAAAGGCTAAAGCATTATAGAGAGGGATTTTGTGACGAGCAAAATGTCACATTCCCCTTGAACGACCCATAGAGTGCCTTGTTCCGCTTGAGGAGGGATCCTAGCTATGGACTCCTCAAGTGTAATTCTTAGTGAGAAAAGGATCGGCTCGGTCTTTGCCAAGACGTTAAACTAGGCACCTCACGGGAGGTACCCCGGTTTGTGAGTTGTCTATCTATGCACAAGTAATTTTCATACATGTGTAGCATGCATTTTGTGAACTTGGTATGGCTTGGTGATTGGGATGATTTTATATGCTTGATTTGGGTAAGTGTGATGTGATATGAGGCTTGCATGAATTTTCTTGATGATGGTGGAGTACTAAGTGTGGAGTGGTAATCCTAGCTTGTTTGTTTGAAAATCTTACGCTATGTGCTAGTGATCACTTAGAAGAGTCGTACCTTGATTATATGTGATATTTTGAGTTTTTGCTCAGTTTGACTCAGGCTTCTATTTCCAGTGCACTATGGGTCGTGCCGATACATCGTCC